>CM070691.1:16450597-17697097 GCA_036346265.1 Melocanna baccifera
TTAGAACTGTCTGTAATAATTATATCACAGACGGTTCTACACGTAGAACCATCTGCGATAGTGCAACTATCACAGACGGTTCTAAACGGAGAACCGTCTATAATAATATATATCACAGATGGTTTTTCGTTTAGAACCGTCTGTGATAATATTATCACAAACAGTTGTAGTTTAGAACCATATGTACTAATATTCCTTTATATAGCCCAAAACTAGGGTTTTATGCATACTTTGCAGTTATTTGCATACCAACCAGCACAGAGCCGAACCTAGTTTAGTCGCCCCCGAGCCCACCACCGTTCCCTCCTAACGCCGCTGCCGGTCCTTCCCAACGCCGCCGCCGTTCCCTCCCGACGCCGCCGTCGGTCCCTCCCGACGCTGCCGCCGTTCCCTCCCGACGCTATCGGTCCCTCCCGACACCGCTCCCTCCAAGAGCCCGGCGCTCTCCTTCCCCGACTCTAGCTCTCTCCTCCCCCGTGAGCCCGGCGCCCTCCTTCCCCTACTCCGGTGCCCTCCTCCCCCGATATATATGTTATTCATGTTTCATATATTGATATATATGCTACATTTGCTTCTTATTAATATATATGCTATATATATTAAATATTTGTTTCATGTAGTTGTTTCATGTTTCATATATATGCTACATTTGTTTCATGTTTCATATATTGATATATATGCTACATTTGCTTCTTATTGATATGTATGCTATATCTGCTTCTCAATATATGCTATATATGTTAAAGATTTGTTTCATGTAGTTGTTTTATGTTTCATATAGAATAATTAAGATATGTTATTCATGTTTCATGTTTCATATATTGATATATATGCTACATTTACTTCTTAATCATGTACTTTCATATTGATATGTATATATATATTGAT
Organism: Melocanna baccifera; assembly: GCA_036346265.1. Taxonomy (NCBI): domain Eukaryota; kingdom Viridiplantae; phylum Streptophyta; class Magnoliopsida; order Poales; family Poaceae; genus Melocanna; species Melocanna baccifera. Next base: position 16,451,486 of record CM070691.1, read on the forward strand.
AGGTGTGTATATATTGATATGTGTGTGATTGTCCCTGAGTTATTCTTAAATATCAGCTTTGAGGCTTTGATGGATGGCCTTGGTTGGCATCTGCAAAAGTATTTAAAGTTGTTGCCGTTGTCTTTAACTAGTGATCTCATAGTTTATCTATGTATAGTTTGTCTTCAACAACAGAGCGAGGGGCACATGTACTTACCTATGTATAGTTTGTCTCTCAACTATAGTTGGCCTTTCATACCTTAAGTTTATATATGTATATATGTATATATATTCTTGTATAAGCAAGTCCACCAATAGTCATAGATTTTTGATCCAAAACCTAGGTCGAAGAAGAAGACGATACTGAATTCTGAACTAAGAATGAGGACCCGAGATAGCAGCTATAACTAGATATGGCCATTCCTGAACCCAACTAATATTTAGAATTTTGTCCACACAGTCGTCCAAAAATTCTTCAACATGTTCTTACTTTGTGCTTACTTTTAATATATGAGAAGGCTAACATGTCATCCGCGCATTCTTCAACATTATCGCCAGATGCGTCCGCTCCAAAATCAACATGCAAAGGAAGAGGACTATCGAAAAAGCCTGAGAGCCGATTTACCATCACAGAGGTCAATAGATCTGGGACCCCTCTCCTTCCTCGCCGAGCAGCGTTCGCATTTCGAAGAACGATCGGAATAGTTGCACGATAACGAATTGAGATCACATTTGATTCGTGGAAGGCCGTGAGTGAGACTCAGAAACGTGAGCTGCTGACCGAGATTTTTACTTCGTTCGAGAACCCAGAAGAACACCACGACTCCGTGCAATGACATGCGTTGGTAGTGGCGTGCAAAGCACGGAAGAACTTCAAAAGCGTGCTTGTCAAGGACTATTTGGAGAAGGAACTAATACCCTTTGATAAGTACCCATTCTTGAAACCATAATTTAACGAGTTTAAGGCGATGAAGACAACCGAAGCTTTCAGAAGTGCAAGCGCGCGCACAAGGCCCTCCAGGCAAAAAAGACACATCCCCACAGACTCGGCACGGCTCGGTATACGGGTAAAATTCTGCAGTGGAGGTAGGAGGACGAACATGCAATCCTACGGAACACCGCCCCGCCATTTGCCACGATCCCGGATGAGCGCACTCAAAATTGGATTAGAGCGAGGTCATCTACCACGTCGTCGGGGGACATCTCCTTCCGGATCCCTGCAGACCAGGAAGTGTCCCACCGCCTGGTAAGATATCGAACTACGTAGCTTGTAATTACTCCACAATTTCCCTGAAAACTAAATGACATGTCGGGCTCTTGCAGGATACACTGAGTGTCAAATCTTCCTAGGGATCATTCCAGTCAATTAGGGAGAAAGATATACTCTCCGCAGCATTGGAAAATAAGGAGCACCCGGGTCGTACGAGAGGCCTTGGGTTTTATATTCTTTGGAAACAAGATTTCTCAGATAACTCCGAATTATATCGGAGTAGGAAGAGAAACAAAGTCGAGCGTGACGCACGACTACGAGAAGAGATCAAGGCATATCTTAGAGAGGAGCTTGCTGATTACGTCAGAGATGAGGTGCGAAGACAAACAGAAGAAAACCAGTAGACCGCCACCGCTCCTGTGCTAGCCAGCCCCCCAACCGTCGGAGTAGCTGCGCGTCCAATCCTACGACGGAAAATGAGGGCATATTTCCTGTGGACGACATCCTGCAAGCCACAAAGTGCAAGCTCCAAGTGAGATATGCCTTCGTTGCCTTGTGCGCTGCTTGAGGCCTGGTATATCCGTCCGGTGAAGGGGCCATGGTTCACCGTACACCTTTAGCTCCAAGCTTCGGAAAAGTGACTGTGGATGGTGTGCATGCCAATTTTGATATCGTCCCGCTACCGAAGCCCCCCAACGACGAGATCGTGACTCTAGGGCAAGCCATTGGAACATTCATCCAGTGGCCCAAAAGAGACATCTGCCTGGAGGCTTCTTCACCAATGGTAGGTCCACAAGGGCAACACGAACCAAAACAACTTCCACTGGTGCCATCTCCATAAGGTCTATCTCCACCACCGCTACCTGCACTGGTGATGAGTCTACGAGAGCTATTCCCAATGCAACAACTTTCACCGGTGCTACCTTTACAATCGACCTACAGCTGAGGTAGCAAGGACAGCCGAGGCAGCAAGGGCAAAGCAAAAAAGACCGATGATAATATCCCGTACCTGCTATTGGCCCGCAAATTTGTGCTTGGCGAGCCGATGATCGACTCGGTGAAGTGTCTCCCATTCCTACCAGTTAGTTGCAACCAATTACACATTTGGTATATGGAACAATCCAATAAGCCATAGGGAGAACGACGCTCAGGTATCACTGTCAAATTCAGGTTGCATCATTTTCAGCACGAATTTCAAGATGGTATCTTCGTGGTGACCTTCGATGATTTATTTGATCTTTTCACGTTCAACGCTCTCGACGCCTCACTCGTTCGATGCTGGACGCTGTAAGTGTGTACAATTACAGTCTTAGCTCATGTCATATCTATAAATGTCATATATAATTTGTTGCTTTCGTGTCTGTATATATAGATACATGGTGACTGAAGTTAGATTATCCAGATCATTGGTTGGTTTCTTGGACCCACACTTGGTCGCCAGTTATAACATCAATGAGGATGCTGGCTTCGTCGAGAGGTATATTGCAGCAGTACTGTTGGCTACCACGATAAAGAATATGTACTTACACCCTACAATCAGGAGTTTCATTGGATTTTAATAGTAATTGTACCAAAATAGAACAAGGTAATATATCTTGATTCCCTAAGTAAGAATAAAATCGACTACACAGTTGTCGGCAAAGTAATCGATAGGTAAGTATATTTTCTCCATACATACCTATATTGTACTATTTCTTTCCTTCCGAATGACTAAGGTCAACTTTTTTGAATCACGTAGGGCGTTTGCGACATATGTTTAAATGGTAAAGCTCTCGACGCAACGAGCCAAAGCCCTGACACATGATCGAAACTTTAAAGTATTCGCTAGTACATATTAATTAATCTTATGTAACAGTTGGTAGTAATGCCTCTTGAATTAACACATTCTATTTTTTACAGTACCACCAGTAGCAGCCGGGCAACACGTGTGAATTCTACGTTTGCCACCATATGGGACTACTCGATTCCGCGAGTATCACCAATTCCAATTTTAAGGTTTGTCAATATTCCTATAATTACTTCATACTTATCAAGTTATATATATATACGCACATTGATATTCCTATCGATAGGCTGCGTTCATCCCGAAAACTGCATTGAAACAGGCCAACCTTGAAGGAATTCTAGGAGAGTACGCGTATTTTTTGGTGGCTAAGTTATAAATTCAAAAGGAGAGTTTCACAACGTACAATGATTTTTTTTATTGCTCTTATCACTCCGGAATCGAGGTTTTCCTTATAAACCATTTGTGATGATAGCTATCACAGACGGTTTTTAGTTACAAACCGCCTGTGATATTTACTTCACAGACGGTTTGAAAACCATCTGTGATAACCTTCGATTATCACTGACTCATAAATTCAAACGGTTCAGAAAACCATCTGTGATAATATTTTTAAATCGTCTGTGATATGATTTTCTATAGTAGTATAGCTAATTTTACCTATTTTAGTTGACCAACACTGTGGTCCTTAGGTATTTAACAGTAGTGTGCGCATTAGGTATAGACAAGCCTCGACAACAATCCATGACAAACGGCATACTTTACTCTCTAGCAGCTCTCCTCCGTATGTGTGCTCAATTTACGTGCTTAGCATATGATAGATTACATACATACACACACATATATACATACATACATATATATATATATATATATATATATATATATATATATATGATTTTTACAAAAAAAACTACTATTTTCATAGGTACCATCACAACTACTGAAACATTCCGTTCCTTCTATTTCATCTCATAAGGCTTTTTATGTTCTCTTTTTTGTTGAGGCGGCTTTTTAACTTCTACTCCTTCCGTTTAAGTTTATATAATGTATTTTTTGAATGATTTTATCAATAAATATAGAACGTATTTAATATTTCAATGTAAAACTAGTATGATATTTTCTTTATACCTTTAATAAATATGCAGCTTTATTTGATATTTTCTATATGTATATATTAAATGTAGTGTTTAAAGGTAATAATTAGTGGTAATATAATTATTTTTATTATCTTTTTTATTTATATATTAAAAAAATATATACTTATAAACTTAAACAGAGGAGTACTTTTAATGGACTAATGGAGCGATTGTATAAGTTGATGCAGCAAACACCGTAACCTTGTCCTTGGGGCTCGTGCTACGGCGGAGCCACGTACAACCATGAGGTTTGTTGACCCCATATGACTTTACGAACTAACCATATTTATATAAAAATGTGTGACACAATTGTAATGATTTTAACGAAACTGACCTTACAAGGACTGAATTTTGGATCTGCTGCTGTTACTTGGCTTGGCAATTTTTCCCTCAATTTTCTTTTTAGGTAGACAAGTGGCGCAGGTATTATGACCAATCAAGAAGTTCAAGCGTTGGACGCTAGCAACCGGACTGAACGCTGCGACCTACGGTTTTCCCAGCACAACAAGGTGTTGCTAGCGCCCAAATGTTCTACGGTCACTTGCAATATTTATATTTCGTATCTTTGAATGTAATATTTCTTAGCTATGTTTGTAAGAAAAATATTTAATGAAAATCTCAATATTACATAAATTGTTTTTAATTGTTGTATATATAAAATCAAAATATTACATTTATGAAAATAAAAATAATGTTGCATACTAACCGTGTGCTCAGGAATGCTGCCTCGGTGAGGCACTAACCTGGTTTGTGGTCATGAAGAGAGCGCCGACACCAGGCGCGACAAACTCAAGGGATCATCACCACACACTTTGTGGCTAAGCTTCGCTAGAGGCTCCCCACCGTGCCTGAGGATAGCTAGGGTCGGCCCTGGCGGGGGGTGAGTGGGGCGGCCGCCCCGGGCCCCCAAAATCCAGGGGCCCTCGACCCCTCCGTGCCGCAGCCCACCGGCGCCAACATCCATGGATCCGCCGCGCGCTGGTACGGCTCGTCGGGGATGCGCGCCCCGGGGACTTCCTCTTCTTCCACTACAGCGTCTCCAGGATAGCCTCTGATGGTGGCGTGGCGGGAGCTCCTGCCATCACAGGCCATCCTGCTGCATTTTCCATAGGAAGAGAGAAGGTTTAAGGAGAGGAGTAGAAAGAAGACAAAAGAAGAGGAGAGGAGTCGAAGAGAGAATCTCACTTTCTGCTGCTGATTCATGGAGGAGAAGGGGAGAGAAGGTAAATCTTTAATTCAAACTCTTTATTTTGTTCTTGATGAATGGGTTAGGCAGTATGATGCTTGTATTGGTTTGCATCTGGGAGCAGAGTGGGAAATTTGTATCTTTGTGCTGGGAAATCTGGTATGCTGCCCGTAGAATATCTTGTAAGTTTGAGGACTTTAAGATTGGGGCGGCGCAAAATGTTTGACACTGAAATTTTAAGGGGCTTTCTTATCTTTCCAACAAGCCATAACACATACTGATGTGAAGTGTATTGAAAATCTTTGGTCGTTTCAAGTGAGCTCTGCTGTACTTTGTCGTTAAGCAGGATCTTGTTTGTTCACAAATCTGGGAATAATCTAGGCATAAATTACCCAGAACATTGAACTACAGAATTATAAATTAGCATTGAAGTACAGAATTATAAATTAGCAAGTGTAGATGCAAAACAACCATTTATTTGTATGTGTTGTATTTCTAGCTTCTACAGAATCACTTATCTGTAGTTCAACTGCCGAAACTGCCGAAACTGTAGTGCAAAAATTTGGGCTTATTATATATCGTGTTGGTTGCTGGACTAGGATAATTTCGATATGCAGTTCAACTGCCGAAACTGTTGGGATAGGAAGGGAAGAACTTAATGTAAAGTTGCACACCTGCACTTACCTTTTCTTACGGTTTTTTGAGAGAACATGAAAAAGACTTGCGTGTCTTTTCTTATGGAGTTGGTATCGAGTAAATTGTAATGCACGGGTTCTATATCTAAGATGAGGTTGCATTGCCACGATGTTAATTAATTAAGTATATGTGCAAATTTTTGGTATGGAATTCTGGTGATTGTAATTCCCAAGATCTTGCAACCTAGTGAACTTTGTTGTTGCAAATTATTTTTTTGCTGTGGCAAAATGGTATTTAGCACTGGCAGGATTTGATTCGAGTAAACTTGTCAGTTCCATTCAAGTCTGAGCGAACATTTCTTACCACAAATACCGAATGTATTAATAGGAAGATGAGGAAATTCTTAGGCCAGATTTTAATTTGCCTTTTCAGCATCTCTGATTATCATTTCTAGCTAGTAGGCTGTCATTTTCCAGCTAGCTAATGATTCCTTGCTGCTAATTTGCTAAACCAAGCATTTTAGCTTTCTGCACTCTACATATACGTTAATCCCATATGTGGTCTGCAAAAAAATTACTCTCAAATGAAGACTATTCCAAACAAAGATCGGCAATTGTGGAAGTTCCTGACTTGTTGCTATCTGCAGACCAAGATTTCAGAGAACTTGTGCAAAAGGTCCCCGATGGCTGCATATTTACCATCGTCTCTGACTCATTACACAGTGGTTATCCCCGATGACTTATATTTAGATATTTATACTAGAGCCTCTATTTCTAGTTTCGCCCTGGGCCTCTAAAATCCCAGGACCGGCTACGAGGATAGCTAAAGAGGAAGCCAACGACAGTGGTCGGATCTTGCGGTGCCGTGCTTGAGGACGGTCGGATCTGACGGCGTCGCGCCTGAAGAGGAAGTCGATAGCGGCCGGATCTGCCTGCACCACGTCCGAAGAGGAAGTTGACGGCGGCGGAAGGATCCAGCAGTGTTAGTGTTGGAGACGGGGTGGCTGGCCTCATGGTCATCGCCATACATAGGGTTAGGCACCATCAGGAGAGATCAGGTCTAGAGAGAGTAAGAGAGTAAGAAAATGAATGAGTAAGTGAGAGGTGGTAAGATAAGAGTGAGTAGACTTAACGAAACGCTGATGGGCTGATGGTGGGCTGCGCTGATACGTGGGCCGATGTATGATACGGATTGGATGCGAGTCCTATCAATTCCCGCACAACAATGACTCGACGAAATCACGCACCGTCAATCGTTCGCAGTTGACTCGACAATCACCAGAATACAGTATGGTGGCAAGCACCGAGGGACAATTATCTGAAGCTGAACATCGACGGCTCTTTCAATGCATCCACTTGGAGTGGTGTTTTGGCAGTAGTTCTTTGGGACAGCCGAGGACAAGTGCAGACGGCGGAGGCTGCAGGCTATTTCCCAGATCTGCAGGACGCTTTCGGGGTAGAGGCTTGGCTTGCATACAAACCGTCCTAGCTAATATGGGTGTTGCTCGTATGAACTGGAGATCAATGCGCTGAGCCTTTGCAATCCCCTTAATGCCAGCTGAACTGGAGGACGGTGCTATCAATCAGCCCAAATTCTTTTTGACTTTTGATTTCGGTTCTCTCCGAAACCAAAACAAATGAGTCTGAACAGGACCATCGTCCCGGAGTGTGTAGTAGGATTTGTGTCTGGGTTGCTCGCAAACTTGACCTTTGGCTTTGTTGACTGAGTCCGTTCGTTTTGATGATGGGAGTGTCTATTGCTTGCACAGGTGATTAAAAATTTTCTTCATTTTAGTCATATTTTTATCTATTAGATAAGCATCATCTGACGACTCTTTTTTAGAGAGGAAGTTGTTGTAGAATTAGCACTGTAACTTTAGAAAATAGAGAATATAATTTTAAATGAAAAAAAATATAACTTCAGATAACTGAAATAGAGAAAAATATTAGTCGCCTTTCCAGTAGCAAAACCGTTTGACGTTTATCCAGAGTTTCTCTAGTCCTGTGGTTAGTGATTTGTCTAGCACACAAAGCTAATCGGAATAAAATACCTATTCCCTAAAAAAATCGTTCGTCCGGCCGTTGCAAGCGCGACAAGACGAACCACGAATCATTTTGCTCGTAATACTGGTGGTATCTGCATTGATATGCGAATGAACGCGAGAGAGGGTAGGGAGACAGAAGGGCTGTGTTTGAGTGCGGATCTGACGAGTCGGCATGGACAGGTCGAGTCGCCGTCAAATCAGTAATAAGAGGGATCGATCTCTACTGCTAGTGCAACTCTATGCGTTCCAGCTATCCCCACATATCTTTTATTATGTCTGGCCGTGCAACTCCAGCTAGCTGCATCCTCCTGTGTGTTTGTGAATCATGAATTATTGACTGCGACATTAGTTCATCCATCTATTTTCGAAAAACATAAGCTCAGCAAGCCCTGCTCCTCCTAGCTCAACCGACACTTTCTCAGGGCGTTTCATGGATTATTATTCACGTGGTGACCAGAAGATAATATTGTGGAGCAGTTATTAACTGGCGTATTCGATCGGTTATTACTAGTGTTAGTGTTAGGCAATCAAGGTCCCGACCAATATGATTAGGCCATAGAATTGGCCAATGGCCACCAACATGTGCGTTTGGTGAGCTCCCTCCGCATCAGTAAGTAGTTCAGCGTCTGGTTGGTTGCAGCCCCGGGCTCGGATGTCTGGCCGGTATGGGTGTAAATGGAGTGGATATTTTTCGATAGTTCGTCTATTTGTTTTAATTTGTATAGAATTCGAAGTAATTTTTTGGATATCCGGAGGTTTTGTCGGATACAGAATAGATTCGGATATTTTTTGCCGGATACGGAAACAGATTCGAAACAAACATTATTCAACGGATACGGAACTATCCGGATATTTTTTTGGATAGTTATCAGATATTTTTTTCTGATAGTTACCGGATTCAAACTCGATTCAACTTAAAATTCAATTCGGATTCGGTTCGGAACAGCCCAACAGACACTTACTAAAAAGGCTATAACTTTTACGAACGAAGTCCGATTCGGGTGTTCTTATACTCGTTGGAAAGCTTATTTCAAGACCTACGTAATGGATAAGGCATCATCTTCAAATACATTACGAATCATCTGCTATGACCGAAATAATGTGACAGCTGTAAAATCTAGTTTCTTTTTTGTATGAGTTCGAGTCTAAAACAATATAAAGTTGAATTGTATTCGGTTTTGGGACCATATGGACAAGGGGCTATATAAGCCTTGTAATCGTAGGCTTGTAATCATAATCCTTACACATATGATATATATGGTTTTTGTTTTCATGCATTATCCGACTAAATATTCGTGATCGAGACTAACTGTATTCGGAGCAGCATGTATTCACTCCGTATTCGTGACCGAGAATATCTATATTGTATTCGTATCAGGCATTATCCGTGTCCGATTCCAACTCCGATAAAAAAAAATATAGAAAAAAATACAGAATAAATAATATCCGTCCGTAACCGCTCCGTTTGCACTCTACTGACCGGAGACTCCGCTGGGGAACTGCCGGATGTCTGCTTGGTTGGAAGCCTGGAGCAAGCAACACCTGCCTGACCTGGTCTCACCCGGCAACTTCGTTAGCCTGAGTCAGGCGTTCGAAATCGTGCACCGGAGCTCCAGACAGCCCGTTTGTCGCTGTCGCCTGCTGCTCCATACGACGGTCGTCGACATCGCCGGCTGCTCACCCAGACCTCGCCGGGTTCCCGCGGCCTAGACGTGAAATCTTGGGCAACCCTTCGCTACTGTGACCCAGTCGTGCGTCGCCTCGATGCCTCGGCCCATGTGGGCCGTGGTGGTTACGGTACGATTGGGATGTTTTGTTGGCTCGGATTGCATTCTAATTAAAGGCGTATACAATATTTTTACGCTTCCTCGTTCACGAAGCAAACGTGTTTGGTTTTGTGTTTTTTACTCAGGCACAGCCGCACTGGCCTCCAATCAAAACAAGGTGCCTGTTTTTTTTCCCTTTGGTTTATATCTTTTGTTTATAGTTTTTAGTTTTTAAACTATTTATGAGAGAGTATGAAGTAATAAAAATTTACATACGATTTTAACCGATATAAATGTAGACATCATCTTAAAAAACTACTATATTTGAAAGAAAGCTGCTAATTACTATAGAAAAATTGAAAAACAACTTTTTAGAATCTGAAAAAAAACATAACCCTAAGTTTAGCTTACTAGACAAAAAATTGTTTTTACTCAGGCGCAGCCGCATATGCCTCCAATCAAACAACATAACCCCAAGTTTGGCTGGCTTGACAAAAATCATCTGAGTTTCAGGGTTACTTCGAAGCAGCAGTTTTCTCATGCACGTCGCCGGAGCCTCCGACCAACAAAGCCCTGGGTGCTCGCAGGGGAGCTGGGCACCTGCCGGCTGCAGCCCTGCCACTGGCGGAGCCACGCGGCAGTGCAGTTAAGCTCCGTTCTTTTACATCCGTAGGCTATCGCAAGATTGCGACATCCTAATTGCACCCAGGCATCATTGCTACCCCCTGCGCCTACTGGCTGCATGCCTGCGTCTTTCTTTTCTGAACAGAACGGGATTCTTTTTCTTTCTTTTTTGGTCCATTGGTGCCCTCGTGTAATCAATCTGTTAGTAAAACTCCCAATGCTCAATTGAAGTTCCAATACATCGATTATATTTGTTTATTGCAATCTCGCTACCACGTAAAGTAACAATTATGATATGTCCCCTTTCTATAAAGTGCCCAAGGGTGTATGGAGTATCAGTTTTGCTTCAACGCCTCAATGTAGGCAAGGTAAGCTGGTCCGCAAAAGTCAAAAGAAGAATCGAGGAAGCTTATGCCGAAACGTTGGCTATTTTGTTGTAGTTGAATGGCTCGACTTCTCATGTGCCGCTCATTTGAGGTTAGCCTTTTAATTTATTTTTTATTTTTTATAATTTTTATTTTTTTAGTTTTTAGTATTTTTTGAATTTTTTATCAGTTTTTTTCGTATTCATTTACATTATATATGATGGGCTAATTTTTTTTATTTTTAAAATTTTTAAATTAATTATACTAAATAAATTATCATAAATTATAATGTAATTTTAACCACAAACTACTAAATTTTAACCCAATCAAGTGGCGTCTCAATCTCTCAATCGTGTTTGAGGCTTCACATGGTAGTTTATGACGCGCTCTCAACCTGCGTATTTTTTTCTTCATCTTGTTATTCGCCCTCAACTAAAGGCTCAACAATTCATAGACCTAAATACAGAACTCAGCGCACACGAGGACTAAGTCGTAACGAGTTGTACGCCAACTCACACGTCTCCATCCTGTGCAACAACAAACCAATCAACTCTTAGAATATAAAATGTATATATCATAATAGATCTTAATATAAATTTCACGTAATTATTAAGGTCAACTCTTTTATGTTTAAAGCCACAGCTCGGCTTTAAAGATGGTCCCACCTAATATCCCTCATACCACAGTGATTGGCTGATGGGGGAGAGAGAACACAGAATTTAAAAGAAAAATTGTATTTTAATGCTTATGGTCAGGTTTTTAGATTGAGGACTGATCTTAAGTCTTTTTTACTTATAACCTGTTTAAGATCGACCTTAAGGTGGCTAAGATCCTCTATTTTCATACACTATAGATGCTTTTATCCTATTTCCACAACGTGTACCATTAGCTAACAAACATGCAAATACATGCACCGTTACAGGATTAATCCCAACATATTATGGGTACTATTATTTTTTTCCCGATCTACCTCTAAATTAGTAGGCAAGGACGGGCTGCTTGCACAAGAAAAGATTGTAACATGTAGTATCTCTTTACGTATCAGTTTTTATAATTACTTTGGTGGAAACATTGTAAATCCTCGAAAGATGTCTTAGATCCTACGTGAAACACAGTTATTTCATTAAAATTTGACAGAAATTTAACTACTTTTAAAATTTACAGGCCCTACTCAATTCAGCTTTTTTATAGTTTATGATTTTTTTCATTGTAGATAGTTTATTTTTAACTGTAATTATTAATGGTTTTTTATATTTTAAAATTTAAAAAATAGAAAAAACAATTAGCTCATCCTAAACCATGTAAAGGAATATAAAAAAAATAAAAAATTAAGGAATAAATTAGAAGGCGAAATCTGAAATCTCAGAGCTGAAGTCGAAACGGACAAGACGAGACGAACAGCTGGCGGCCATGGATGGATTGACTTGTTTGGTTGATGTAAGATGGACCTGATCGATCGACCCCGTATTAACCCTGTACACCCCGTCACCCTGTCACGTACCCGTCCATCCATTCCCAGGGATCCATCTCGTCACCATCGCCATCCATCACATAAAATATTAGTACTAGCACATGCGGGGGGCCGGGGGGGGGGGGAGCGTGAAATCAGAGGGGGGCATGGATAGTAGTAAGGACAAGTGACTGTTGGATATCAAAACTTGAATAAACTTCGAAAATTGTAAATCCAAAACACCGTGTTCCCATCAGCTATAGCTAATAAAGTTTTCATAAACACAATAAATACTAAGGTGATCAAAATAGCGATAATTTTTAATTTTTACTTAAAAAATACTGTAGCTGACTGAAAAAATACTGTAACTAAGTTAATTTATTAAGTATAATTAAATCTAAAAAAATATAAAAATAAAAATAACACACTAATCTAGAACGTACGATGCAAACGAATACAAAAAAACAAAACATAAAAAAACCAAAAACTACAAAAAAAAATCAAATAAAGATGAAAGTACTAGTATATCTTACCGCTGCTACAGTACTTTAATCGCTAAACAGTGAAAAAACATCCATCTTAACAAATGCCCGTTGCAACAAGTACACCTAGTTAACAACGTTTATGTTTTTTTGCCTTTTAGTTTATCTAGAAGTTCAAAACGAAGATAAGTTACCACTACATCAGTCCCACAGATCGTGATCAGGTACACCATGCTTGCATCCAGAGGCACATCTCTTTTTTTAGCTTGCCTTTTCTAGCTTTTATCGAAAAACAAACGTCTAAACAGAACAACCTTGTGACACGAATTCTCAAACAACTTCTCAAACCAAAAAAAAACAAGTACACCATTGACTTCAACATCCTTATAAAAAGACACTGATAAAAACTATTACCAGCAGCCAATACCACGAAGCAACGGCACACGAGCACCCCACATCAACTTCAATAGGTACAACACTACCATAAAGAACTAACAAGGCGACTTACCTACTAATCAGTCATATCCTGCTACTGCAGTGACACCGTCGATCAGAACATAACCAAAGTTGAAACAGAATGATCGATATTACTACTAGGCTAACGAAGAACAAGTGCATATCGAACACTAATTAATCAGCTAGTAGAAGACTTAATTAGCACACAAACAAAGGGCCCCATGGATGCATGCACCTAGAAGCCCCAGGCAAACGCGCCGTCGAGCTGGCCGGGGCCAACGGCCATCTGCGGCGGCGCGCGGCCGACGGCGCCCTCGACCTTCATCTCGATGCCGGGCGGCCAGTGGAGGGCTCCGCCGCCGCCGACGCTGACGCCCATCGGCGACACGCCCGCCTGGAGACTGCCGGAGAGGAACAGCGGCAGCTGGAGGTTCTCCTGCAGCGAGCGGAGGCTCGGGAAGAAGGCCGGCGCCGGCTCGATGGCGAGCGGGGCCGGGGCGTACTGCCCAATGCCGAGGGTGGCATCCATGTGGGCGCTGGTGGAGAAGCAGGGCACGAGCTCACGGCCGGTGACCACGTTGGCGGCGGCGCCGCCGTAGGAGCTGCTCTCGCCATCGGTGGCCGCGGCCGCAGCGAACAGCGAGGTGTCCGGGAGCGGCGCGGACGAGGCGGAGGCGCCGCCGCCAATGGAGACCGAGGTGGAGGCGGAGAAGCACGAGGTGTCGCCGCCGCCGCCGCCACTGCTCAGACCGAGGCGGGTCTTGCGGGGGGGCGACACCACGCCGGGCTTCTGGAAGACCCTCGCGATCACCCACTCATCCTGAATAGAGAGTACAGGACATGAATACCAACATAAGCAAAAATACGGGCAACAAAGAACTTTGCAACACTGTTTTGAGGATATTAAGCTACTACTTTCATGTCTTCTCTCTTTTGAATACGAGTAGTCTTTCAAATTAAAATTTTCAAACGAAAATTTTCCAACTATGTCCATTTTCTTCTAGAAATTATACATATTCCGTTCTTTTAAACCTATGGCTTCCTCCGAACATCCAAATAAGACAGCTTCTTCCCTGTTGTTTCAAAATAACTTATTTTAATCTCTAAACAACCAATCAAGATAGCTTCTTCACTGCTGTTTCAAAGTAACTTATTATGATAAATTTTTCAAAACGGCTTATCAACCAAATAAAAATATAATACCTTTTTTTTCAGTTTTGCTTTTCTACGGTAACAGACTTTTCTACAACACAGCTTTCACACCGGCTTCCGTCTATATTAGACTGGGAATATTATAGCAACTTGTGCGCATGCAAGCATTCGTATCCTGGGCATTGGATTGCATCGGCATGGGCCAAGAAAAGATTCGTATCCTTGTGCAGCCTATCTTTCCCTGCACTTAAGCCCCCTCGCTTACCATATCTACGCATGTGCGGCAGGAGGCACACGTACAGAGCCTGCACTGTGCACCGCTCGTAGCTAGCCGAGGGTGTGTGGCTTCACACGAGGAAAGCAAGCTCAGAAGTAGCAATTGTGCCCTAATTAAGCACTCGTAACTTACCACTGTTGCATCATCATCACTACTACACGGCTGGGCCACGCTCACTTTCCCAAAAATAAAGAGAGAAGCTGCATTGGTACAGGAATCCTAAATATTACCAGATCAGAAATGGCAAAAGGAACATTGTAACACAAGGTGAAGAATGCACAAGCTAACCCTAATTCCCAAGCATGAGCACCTACACATGCACAAGATCGGCAACGCCCCGGGAGTGCTTTCAGATTTGTGTACTGACTCGAAGAGAGTGATGCAATGTACGGTGGCCTGTGCGTGTAGCGAGTACTGACCCTTGTGGAGCTGGAGAGGAAGTGGTAGGCGTAGGTGCCGTCGAGGCGGAACTCGTGCATGACCCAGTGGGTCTTCTGGCCCTTGGGCGCGCGGCCGCGGTAGAAGACGAGCGTCTTCTTCATGCCGACGAGCGCGCCCGTGCGGCCGCTCCGGATCTCGCGGTCCTTGCCCGTCGCCTTCCAGTAGCCTGCCCCCGTCGCGCGGTTCGTGCGCAGCCCCGTCGGGTACTTGCGGTCGCGGAGGCTGTAGAAGTACCACTCCTTCTCACCCATCTTCGCCTTGTCTGCATGCGCGCGCGCGCAACGGTAGATCAAGATTACGTTGCGTTGCATCAGTAGTGCTAGTACGTAGCAGCAAGGTTGGCGATCGTGAGGACGGGCAGGGCAAGAACTCTCACCCGGGAGCTCCCATGGCTCGCACTTGTTGAGGTCGATCTCGGCGATTGCGCGGCCGCAGAAGCTGCCGTCCACGACCTTGCGGAGGAGGTAGTAGGTGATGAGCTCCTCGTCCGTCGGGTGGAACCGGAACCCCGGCGGCAGCTCGCCGCCGCCGTCCAGCCGCACGCCGTACCGCTCCATCCCTCCCTACCTAGCAAGCTCGCCCCAGCAACGCCACCACACTGCCAAGTACAAAAGCACGCACGCACGCAAGAGAAACAAAACAACGGCCATTAATAATCCTAGACA
The DNA here is from genome assembly GCA_036346265.1 of Melocanna baccifera. Classification (NCBI taxonomy): domain Eukaryota; kingdom Viridiplantae; phylum Streptophyta; class Magnoliopsida; order Poales; family Poaceae; genus Melocanna; species Melocanna baccifera. The sequence continues at coordinate 16,467,141 of CM070691.1, forward strand.
GACGCTGCACAGCGGACGAGCAGAACGATCGAGCCGCACAAGAGCCAAAGGAAAGGAATGGAAGGATCAGCATCAGGATCGGTACTACCCCGCCTACCTCGCCGAGCTTCTGCGGTGAGAGAGAGGACTGAAGAGCAAGCCGAGCTCGCCGCCTCGCTCTTCTTGAGTGAAGAGAGGCACGCGGTTCCTGGGCCTATTTTATACCGTGGTTCGTGGGGTTGGTAGTGAGGAGTAAATGGGGGATTTCGGCGAATCGGGGATGGTGTCCGCGGCAGAGCCTACGTGCGTAGCGCCTTCACTGCTGCTTCGGTCTAGTACCTCCACTGATTTACAGCTTACTTAGTGGCCTTATTTTTGATATCTTATGACTAAATTTATATTATAATTAATTTATTTTATTTTATTATTATAATTAATTTTTGAAAAAATTAAAAAAATAGGTTATTTCATTACGTATAATATAAATGAGTACAAGAAAAAAACCGATAAAAAAGCCAAAAAATGAAATTTAGGAATAATGAATAAGCCAAAAAACATAAGCTCAAATCAAAATGAGCGGGGCCTTCTTATCAAATAAATAAACAATTTATCATAACAATTTTTTAAAATAATTTATCAATTTATCTATACAAATATTTGTATTAAAACCAAAAACAATCGGCTATAATAATAAACTATCAGTCTAAAAAAAGCTTACTTAAGCTGCTCTCCGATCCATCCACAAGATGCATACTGGCCCTCTCTTATTGACTAGGCCCCTATCTAATTAGTGGGTTATTGGGTGCCCATTTGAGTTTTTGAGGCTTAAGTTTTTAGCTTTTATGGTATTATAGTAGTTTTTTCATATTATATTTACTAATATCTTTTCAACATATAAATAAATAAATAGTTATATTATTAGAGATAATACAAAGAAATAAGAGAAAAAATAAAAAACCAACAGAAGCTAGAAAAAATAAAATTAAAAAGTTAAAAACAAAAGCTAAAAGTTTTAGTGCACAGCCAATAACAATAAAAAGAAGATAATGCTTGGAATTCAATAAGCACTTTGCAAAAGAACAGTTCCTGCTAGGGAAGTACCTAAATAGTGCAATCTGGAACCTTAGGGAGGTACCTAAATAGTGCAATCTCGAACCTTCTTGCTTTGTCTTTCCCTTATCTCGCTAGGCACGGAGGAAAAGGACGTAAGAGGAGGAGTGTCGCGTGGACGCGGGCACACACGGATGAGACGAGAGGAGATGAGATGATCAGGAAGGGCAGCGAGATGCAGCGGCACAGGCTAATCGATTGCTTCCAGCAATCCATCCATCGTGCTCATGCGTGACGCAGGCAGGCGCCTGCATACTGCTCGCACTTGGCAGGAGGTGGCTAGGGGTTGGGATCCTCTGCACGCGCAGTTGCTCATCCATGGTGTGCAGTGTACAAAACGTGTACGCGTCAAAAGAGAATACGAATTTGTTTGGTTACGGATTAGTTACACTAGTATGAATAAAATTTCTACCATATAAATCAGAAAGTTATATCAGTAAGAGATTACAGATCATTACCGCTAGATGTATAATGTAGCGAAAGAAAAGTTAAACAGTTCAATTTAATGTAATGTGCATCGATGTATTAAAAATAGTCGATTGTTCAACATATCTAAAAAACGATCCTTAGAAACCGATCGTTCTGTAACTAAAGTCAATCTTCATAAGTCGATTGTCTTTTCCTCATATCACCCGATCAACATGGAGTCACCCAAACACTGACAACATGTTCACCTTGTTTTCTTTCTTCTCATGTGGTTCCAAGGACCAATATGTAATTTTTTTTATACAAGGTCCTTTTTGTAAATTATGGATGTACCATGCTAAACTTTCGGTAATGAAAACCGAAGATCTAGGGCCTTCTTGTCTTAGAAAAATAGGAAATCAAATGTGCTTTTCCAATCTCCTTGGAACTTGGGTGAATATTATGGTCTTACGAAAAAATGGCAATACTCATACAAATTTATGATATATTTGGAACATATGAATTTTTATACAAAATCCTTATCATAAATCTAATATTTCAAAAAAGGCTTAATAATTTATTGTGATGTGTCATGTGAAACTGCGGTTAAGTGGTGGAGAAGGGAACCCGTGCCTATCATGGATCAAACATTTCAAGAAAGACTTAATAGTTTATTGTGATGTGTCATGTAAAATTGCGGTTAAGTGGTGGAGAGTAGGGGTGCAAAAGGATCGGATATTTTCTGACCGACCGACCGTCGAATCCGAGTTGGATCGAATTCGGATAGTTATATCAGATAATTATCTGATTCGAAGTCGAATTCGGATAGTTGTTTTCGGATACAGATTCGGATTTGAAAAAGAACTATCCGACGGATACGGATACTATCCGAAATTTTATCGGATATCCGGCCCATCAACCAAATCATCATTTTCAGCCCATTAGCAAATCCAAATAAATTCCAACAAATCCAATAAATTCAAATAACTCCAAAAAATTCCAGAAAATTCACAAAATACTATAAATTTAGGAGAACTTAAGGAAATAACATAAAATATTTTTAGATTTAAGAAAATAGTTAAAATAATTTTTTTCTCTTAGCTTTCAAATAAAATCTAAAAAATCCAAATAAATTTCAACAAATCCAATAAAATACAAATAACTCTGAAAAATTTCAAAAAAATTCACAAAATACTATAAATCTTGGAGAGCTCTGGGAAAATAATATAAACTACTTTTAGCTTTTAAAAATATCTAAAATAAGTTTTCTTGCTCTGTGCTTTCAAATAAAATCCAGAAAAATTCAAACAAATGCCAACAAATCTAATAAAATACAAATAAGTTTTCTGGAAGTTTAAAAAATCTGGTGGAGCCACCTTTGAAATATTTTCTCCTAGAACCTTGCCAAAAAATTTCTTTAGAAATATATGGTGGGTATCGTGCGCACTATATATGCTCTTTGTATTCTTGTGTAATATCTGACTAGATATTCATTATCATATTCGCAACCGCTCCGTATTCGTTCCATATCTGTGACCGACACTACTCAAATTCGTATTCTTATCCGGTACTATTCGTATTCAACTTTGAATCCGAGAAAAAATATAGAATAAGATATGAAATAATTAATATTCAACTGAATTTGTTCCGATTCATCCCTAGTGGAGAGGGTAACCCGTGGAGCGTGGCCTCACGGTCGAGCACGCCTGATTGGAAATTTTCATACTTGCAGCATGTGTCCGTTTTCACCGTATACATGCCATATACGTGGCCGTGCTGTAAAATCTTTGTGAAGTTCCTATGTTACACGTGGCCCCTCAACAACTCGATTTCAATCCACGCACGTATGCAGATGTGCGTTTGAAGCATCCGGAGGTAGAAGATGAGAGGAGATTAATGATGGCGAGCTGGGGGCCTTGTACGCTTGCGTGACATCGGAGAGCAGAGCAGGCCAGGGCGAGCCAGCAGCCGCTCAGAACGCGAGAGCGTGCGTGAGAAGCTGTGCAGGTTACTCTCCTGTCTCTCTCGCTCGCTCTCTCTCTCTCTCTCCATCCTGTAGAGCGAGAAAGAGAAAAGCAGAGGAGCAGGCAGCGACAGGGAACAGACAGTAGTTTGCAAGAAAGGAGAAGAAGACAGGGAGGAAGAGGGTTCATCAGTATCCGACAGAGGTTATTGTCACCGACCTAACTATGGGCCGGGCCTGGGTTGTGTGGCGGTCTTTGCCAAAGGCACGAGGGGAAAAAAAGTTAGTAGATAGAGAATAAGGAATTTTGGATACTTGTGATATGTTTGATCTTCAAAATTTTAAAAATAGTTTTTAAAACCAAAAAATTCTAAATATAACCCTCTATCCAACCGCGCAATTATCTGACGTTGCGGTGGCACAACCGGGGAGCGCACCACCTACTGTTCATAGAGTGGTGGTGTGGCCGGAGAGTGTACCACCTACTGTTCATCCCTCGCATTATTTTTTACATTAAATTATAGCTTTTATTTGAAATCTTTTGTAATTAGATAATTTAAAATGTCCGTAATTTATTTGTACAGTGTGGATGAATATAATTTTTATCCTAAATTATTTATTTGTACAGTGTGCATGAATTTAATTTTTGTTTGTAAATTATTTATTTGTATAGTGTGCATGAATTTAATTTTAATCAAAATATTTATTTGTGCACACTATACAAATAAATAATTTACAAACAAAAATTAAATTCATACACACTGTACAAATAAATAATTTAGGACAAAAATTATATTCGTCCAGACTGTACAAATAAATTACGGACAAAATTTTTTAAATTATCTAATTACAAAAGATTTCAAATAAAAACTACAATTTAATGTAAAAAATAATACAGACGATGAAAAGTGGGTGGTACGGTCTGGGACCGTACCACCACTCTGTGAACAGTAGGTGGTGCGCTTCCCGGTCGCACGCACCACTCTGTGAACAGTAGGTGGTGCGCTCCACGGCCGCACCACCGCACACGTGTCTATGCCAGATACTTGTGCGATCGGATAGGGGCTATATTTAGAATTTTTGAGTTCTAGGAGCTATTTTTGGAATTTATAAGATCAAACATTTGATGCTATTGTTTTGAACTTTTGATGTATATAAGTGGTTGAAAAAAATAGTTCCCAACATTAGCTGCTACTGCTAGTTATATAGTAGTTCCTCTCACATTGATCCATTATCCATTCCTTCAAATGTTTCTCATTGAACATAAGGAAAAAATCAGAGCAGACCCAATGGAGGAATAAAACCTCAACCAAAAATTTTGTTCCCAATATTGTGTTCAACATCTAAGATTTCCTCGTAGTGCCCGTAATGATATGTAACTAAGTTAGGCTAATCATGGAATAATGATGACAGCTACTCAACTAGTGTTATAGCAAAGCAGCTCATTGGCAAGGAAAAGCTGGCACAAGAACATCAACTACTACAATCTGACGAACAAAAAATAGTGTAAAATGGTAATCATGTCATCTAAGAATTTCCGTACACAAGCAAGAGGACAGCATAGGAAGAAGCAAGAAGCGCTAGGGGTGTAGAATCATGGCAAGGAAGGAGCCAAGGAGGGAGGGAGGGGTGGCTAACCACTAATGTGTGCCGGACTGCCGGTGCTGGTAGTGGCCGCTAGAGGGACGAGCCGCAGCAGGGGAGGCTGTCGTCGGATGGAGGAGACACACTAGGGGAGCCGTCGCCGGAGGAAGGAACTATAGGAGGGGCAGGCACCGCCGGATGGAGGAGATGCAGCAGGGGACACCGTCACCGGAAGGAGATGTAGTAGGGGATGCCGCCGTCGGAGGGAGGAACTGCAGCACGGGATGCTGACGTCGGAAGAGACTCAGCACAGAGAAGATGCAGCAGCAGGCGCCACTTCTGTCTCCGCCTCGTGACTTGTGGGGTGTCGGCGGCTTCAGGTCGAGACTCGGGAGTAATGGGCTTGGGGTGTGGGCGAAGTAAACTGACCGCTGGGCCGTGACCATGAGATGCATTTGGCTCTTTGACCGTGGGCCGCTGAATTGCACTAAGTGCCCACTCGGCGAGTATACGGCCTGGTAGCCGATTATGCCGAATAATCGATCGATTATACTGGTTAAACCAGTTAACTACTCATTTTAGGCTACTTGTACCCAGTGAGAGGACCTAGTACGAGTATTCGGGCGATTACTCGGCCAAGTAGACCTGTTTTTAGAACCTTGATGTCAACCATATAATTATGGCAACTACGACATTATTACGACGACTAATTAACCTATGCCATCCATGTGAACTAAACATATACATGAGCCAAGCATGGTTATCTATCAATTTCTATACAATCAAGCCATCATTACGCCAAAGAAATGCTAATAATGTATTAACAAAAATACCTACATGCAAATGAGATTTACCCCTTCTTGAAGCTCTCAAGTCAATTTACACTTTTTAGAACAATAAAATATTCTAAATTTAAACAAAATAGCCTTAAAAATCGAATTGAAACCTTTTTTCTCACTCTCTCTTCTCCCTCTGTTATTTTTCTGGAGCTTCGGTTGGCGTAGTGCAGAATGAGGGCGGGGGTGGGAGAAAGCGACGATCGACGGGCTTTATGGGTGGGACCGCAGGTGAGGGATTCTGGCCGTGCCTAGCTACCGTGACAGGTGCCGATCTCGAGCACTTGGCAGGCGCGGCAGGTGCAGAGAGCCTCTAGCGCTCGTGTGCCATGGTAAGGTGGGTAGGCCCCACCATTGGCTATGCTCACCACTGGTCTCCTCGTGCTTGCTGTCGTTCTATGGTGGATCCAGTTTGCCGTGGTGGGGTCATTGGAGGTGATATGTATCGCCTCTCTGCCCTGTGCGCTCGAATGGATGTATATATTTTAAATCCACTAGAACATCGGGCGCGCTTCGCACGCCTTGCCATGACTTCAATTGCAGTAATTAATTCACACTTCAATATAGAGGCCATCGCAGAAATTAATCTCTACTTCAATATAAAATTTTCTCTTCAATATAGACACTTGAAGGAGATGACAGATAAAGGCCATCCTATTTAAGTATCAGAATTTAAAAAAAGGTGTAACAAATTATGTAAATAGTGTCCACACATTTCATAGCACAAAGTATGAAGCAGCTACATAGCTGGACAGTGTCTGCATAGCCCTGGCAGCCCATAGGGTTCTGTCTAAGGCATACGTTACATGTTACGATCAGAATTCGTCTCTACCAAATATAGAGCCGGTAGTTTAGAATACTGATCCAAATGACCATTGAAAACACTAAAGTAGCTGCATGACGCTAAAGACTAAATCAGTAGCAAATAGTACAGCTTGCAGCCATGAAATTCCAAAAAATAACATCCATCCGATTAGCATAGCATGCAAGTTCATGACATTATGTCAGATGTCAAGCAATGGCTGATCAGTAATTATACACACACATCTTACTGCAGCTGGTAGACACAAAAGTTGTGAGCTCTCTTGTGCCTAAGCATCATTTGTTGACCTGTATAGGAAAATGGGCTTTAGAAAGTGGGCTAAGTGGAGTAAGGAAATACACATGATGTTATTCTATATCAAGCATGAGAGTTTAAGCAACGGATATATTAGAGCAAGAAAGCACCTAGGCTTGGCAGTGTCATCTGCACAAGCACCACCATCACCATCTCTAGCGATATCATCTTTGAAGAGCTTCTTTGCAGTATTTTTCTTAGGCGCTGGGCGAGATCTATAAGCGAATCATTATGTCATGTATGTATATATAAGGGTGGATTCTGATTTGTGGTAGAAAACAAAGCAAAGAAATGCATTGTCAGTGGGGCCAACCTCTTTCCTAACATGCTTCCTTGAGCCTTCATTGAATCACCAAAACCAACATCAGAAGCAGTCTATAGTGAAGCAGGGCAAGAAAAAAAGGACCATGTCAGTTCAGGCATCTAGGAAACCCATAAACAAACAAACAATTGTACCACACTTAAATGAGAACAATAGCTTTGCCTATGTTTTTTAGATGTATTTCAAGCATCATAGTATAATCAATGTTCACATATCCTTTCAAAACTTATTAACCAAAAGAAAAATCTTATATCATCATTTTTTAGCGTAGTGCCTGATGTTCTGCTAACTCTGAAGACTTGGCAACTCTGAACAACATAGGTAAAGCTTTGATTAGTTCTGCTAACTCTGAAGTTTAGCTTTGCCTATACTTGAAGTTTTGAATGATGATATGCAACTAATCATAGCATAGCATAGCATAGCATAGCAGAACCATAGCATAGTATAGCAGAACTAATCGTTATTAAGCATAGCATAGCTGGAAAAATATTGTATACATATACATGGTTGCCTAGTTGAATACACAATTAATCTAATCAAAACCTGGGCAAAAGGCCAACAAGCCTTGTTACAACAACTCATTAGATAGTAGTCGTAGCGCCGTTGCTGTCCTGTGGCCTTGTTACAGCAAAAGGACAGGAGTAAACCTAACCTTGAGCACATTTGCACCACCATTGTCCTGTGGCGTTGCTGGTGACTCTGCAAGTGCTGCCACAACACTAATAAGCTCTGAAATTGTCTCTGTTTGGAGTAAAGTCAGGTCTTGACCTTTCTGTGGAGTGTTATACACATTGTATAGTAGTGTTAGAGAAAGTCAAGACATATGGTATACATATGGATAAATTATATTTCTGTTTGAAAAATGAATGGGTAAATTGCTGACTTTTTTTTAAGAAACAGTTTACCTCATCCTTAGTAGTGTCTGTGGCACTCTGTGGCGTCACTGGTGGTTTATGGGTGAGAAGAGTTGCTTTACTTGGCATAGTGCTTGAAGTGTGGCTAGCCTCTGAAGTAGCAAGTGGCGAAGGCAAAGCTAAGGGGACACTTTTCTGAGGAGTGTTCTGCATGCTGCTGCTTGCACCTTGAGAGAGCATGTATGATGATGACTGTGATCCTGCAGGTGTCATTGGAAGAAGAGCATTGCTAGCATCTATTTCCCTAATGACTGCGTTGACTTGGAAACAGACATTGCTAGAACCTATTGTGTTCCTAGTGAAGCTGATATTCCATATGTAAATCTTCTCTAGGAGCCTTGTGATTTCATCTGGAATGAAACCACGCGGATTATCAGCGATGAGAGTATCAACTGTCTTCCTTGTGAGGCGTTGAGCTGTCCGTCCAAAGAGAATAAATTCAGTATCACCCGCTTCATCTCCAACAATAATGCATAGTTTGTACCTACGGTAGATGGAGAGTAGGTTAGAAAGCCTATCAGTACAGAGCAAGGTGCCCAGTGCCAGATAGTAAGAGAAGGTAGTAAACATTATCTGACCTTAGGGTAGGTGCACCAATGATACCACAGTCAGAACCGGTGCATCTGTATGAGTCACCATGAGGTTTGTCTGTTCTGAGACACTTGTTGCAGGAGTTGTACCACCATGAATTGTCGATCTTTCGTACCGTCACTGTGACAAGAAACTCTTTTTTCTATAAAAGATGCAGTGAAAGTGAGTAACCATCGACATTCATGGACATGGTAGAGGTATAAAATACGGTAATAAAAGCATACCTTATTTTTGAAAGGGTGAAGGTAATTGATATCAGAGACCTTTTTTGATTCAGTAGTAGTTTTGGGTTCACTTGAAGTCATGTGTTCATCCCATTTAATTGGCTCATGCATGCTGCTCACTCTAATTAGGTCAGTGACCAGAGAAATTATTTGTTAAAATGTAGAATAAGATGGCTGACATCTGCAGGTATTAAATATTTAGACTAATATATTACCTGGCCATAAGGTTTTTTGCTTCAGGGACCTCAGGATTTATGTACCATTTGCACGCTGAACCACCTGTCAATGATACCTTATCTGAAACATCAGGCATTAGGTCTAGGCTTCTGGTAGTAGTCGATGCACAATAGCATAACAGATATACCTGCAAAGTGCTTGACAATAGTGCCAACAAATATCACAACTTGTGGAGAAGCTTGCCCATCCTTGTGCACTTGTTTGCCTGGGAATGACGTAGCCCGCTCACCCCAAAGCACAACATCAACTGTAGCATTGCTGCTGTTCCAGTGAAATCAAATGCAAGTTAGAACAGTTCTTAAAGAGCACTACCACAGATAAGCTGTCAAACAGACACTACTATTGTACAGGCAAACAAAAAAATATGTCACGAACAATAGGCATGCATAATTGACCCCGTGTTGCCTATGGTGATAGTTCTCTTCAAGCTGTCTGCCTGTCGCGACCTTGCTCATAGTGTTGAAACATTTGAGATCATGGTGACCACTCCGATGACATCTAATTTGGGTAACGGTAATGCATAAGCAAGTGTTGAATGCTTTTTGGGATCCTAAATTTCTGTGTTCAGTGGTCTACCTGTGAAGTAATCATTGCAGTTAACACATGACTGGAGCTGCTCCATGGGAGCAAGGGAGTAGGTACACACGGGAAAAGCAGGTGGGATTTTAACAACCTCCTCCACTAAAGTCCACCTTGTAAAGATGATCATCATGTCATTTGTCACTGGCTTGTACTTGTTGGATTTCTTGAGTCGAAAATATGAGATGTTGTAAATGCCACCTTCCTTTATCAGAGGTTTGAACTGCTCATCTAAACGCGGGTAAATATGCACGTGTACACTGTTTCCCTGTCCAAAAAGCAGTGTTAGAACCAAAGACGTTTGATCTAAAACTTTACTGTAATAAGCAAGCATCTCCACCTACCACTGCACCTAAGCTGTCATATTTAGGAGTACAGTTGAGTGCATGGTTAATTCAGTGACATTATAAAAAGATATTCTAACAAAGGAAAGAAAACACATGATCTGTTCTTGAGGGCAATAGATACCTCTTCATCAATCAGCACCAGATCAGTGTGTAGCAACTTTGTTTCATCATGAGGATCAAAAAAAGTCCCAAAACCTAGAGACACGCACACATATGTGCTCACTGCAGTCTCCAATCATAAGGGTGGGAATCAGTACGTCTCCCATCTACATGTATAGAAAGAAACATAGAATCATTAGAACAGACATTAATGGAAGGTTAGATTAGTTAAAGGGTCGTAAAGGGTTTAGATAAAAAAAATGAAAACACCTTAGATCAAGAGATATCACATGCATCAAGTAGGTTCAGCATATCAAATAAAAAAAGTTCAAAAGTGATCAGCTAATGACTTCCGAAGTCATATATATAAGCAAGGTTATGTACAAAGCAAAATGCATCGTATGGCAAAGAGTTCTAGGCTGATGCCGCGTCTGCGGCATCAAGGACCTCTCTGTAAACTACATTCCGAGTCTACGAGCCACATGAGCCATCATCATTTTCAATTAAAATCCTAAGGCCACCTCTAGACATCGATCTTGAAACAGCAACATAAAGTTGTCCATGTGTAAAGACAGGTTTCTTGAGGTAAAGTCCAACCTTTGATAGGGTCTATCCTTGGCTCTTGTTTATTGTCATCGCATAGCATATTCATACTGGAAATTGTTTTCTCTACAGCGTGAAGGGCCATTTGACATCTGTAGTGTTAAGAGCAATCCTTGGTATAAAGACTTTCTCACCTACATTAGAGCCTGTTAGCACTATGCACTGCAGCAAACGCTGCCCAAGTTTAATAGCAATTAGCCTTGTGCCATTACAAAGGCCCATATTTTGATTGAGGTTTCGCAAGAGCATTACTACAACACCTTTTTTTAGCACAAGCCTATGACAAGGGAAATTGTTTGCATCAATGGAATTTAGGAACTCTGTAGGGTAGAGCAAATCAAAATCTGGTATGTGTTCAAACGATTTTGATATTGTGTCACAGCTTAGGTAGTGTACACTATCTCCAGGAAGCATTGAGACAATATATGCATTTAGCTCGTCAACTGTCGCATTATTTGGGCAGACAATGGTACGTGAGGCTAAATATACAGGATTTTGGTAATTTTCCAAGAAGTTTGGGTACACCTCAATCACAAGAGCAGCAATTTTATCACTAGTAGTACGAATCAACAAATCGTCAGGAACTGTCACCCAGGAAGGCTCACGCTCCTCCCCCTTTTTATAGCAGGGATAGTACCGTCACCAGTGGCTAAGACCCATTTGCTAAATTTCTCAAGTTCATCATGCTCGTTTCCTTTTAAGGACGGGTTAATAAGTTGCATGTTCGTGCACAATTTCAGAAGGGCAACATGCTGCCACAACATAGAGTTCGTAATAGACGCACTAACTATGGAGGACCATGAGCCTTTGCGTACAACAGGTAAAATCTGTCGGAAATCGCCTTCAAGAACAACAGGCTTTCCACCAAATGGGAGGATCGCATTCCTAGGATCATGTTTAGAAAGAATATCTCGCATAGTTATATCTAAAGCTTTAAAGCAGCGTCGATGCGTCATCGGTGCTTCATCCCATATAATTAGGGCAGCAACTTGTATAAGCTCAGTAAGCATAGTACCCCTTTTCACACTGCATGTCCCAGCCTCTGTTATGTCAAAAGGTATTTTAAATCTCGAGTGCGCGGTACGGCCTCTTGGCAATACCAAAGACGCTACACCAGATGACGCTACTACAAGCACTATTCTCTTCTCGGATCTTAACCTCGCAATTATACTATTCCATAAAAATGTTTTATCAGTACCACCATGGCCACAGACAAAGAAAAAGCCAGGATATCCATGAAGAACACGGCTTGTTATTATGTCAAATATATTTTTTTGATCAACATTCAGCTGGGAGACTAAAGATGCGGCATGCATGGACAACATCAAGGGTTCAGGGTCAAGTTCATCATTAATTAGCCTATTATCGCCTATATTAACCACTGTGTTGTCAGCTTTGGCAGGTTGTAGTCATCTATGTTTCCACCGTTGCTCGCAAAAACATTCGTGAGTTTCTGTATAAGCAAAGCCATCAATTGTTCTTGTGGAACAATATAGTATGGGTTCTGAAGTGCATCTCTAAGCCTACGGTGTATGTCATCTGTAAAGTAGAGCCAATATTTATCAAACAAAGCGCGAACATTACCAACAGAACAGAAAAGCACCACAGTGACAAATAATTGCCTCAACTGATATGCCAATGCAGATACTATCGCCTCATCAAACAGAAGACGCCACTCGTTATCGCCCTCAAGTAAACCACGTGCCTCACAGGTGTCTCGAAAAGTAGTGTACACTTTATTGTTAAAGGTTCTCACGTCAGCATAATTCTTTGCACCTTTAACTATCATTAGAAGCATGTGTAAGTAATATAACTCCCCAGCAGCTGGATGAACATAGTACATACGACCAATTTTAGCGCAGGGTGTTCTCTTTCGCCAACATCTCTTAGAAGCATCCCAAGACCACTATTTTGGAAAGTCACAATATGTTAAGTGTCTAGCTGCCTCGTGTTTTGAATTAGCTTCGAACCACGCAGTCAACATTGTGCACTTTGCTGCAGGGCTAGCGAGCAACGCTTCTCGGTTAGCACCAGGTTCATATCGCACATGGTTCATGCCAGGAAGATGCACGGCTAGTCGCTCCACCGGAGGTATCCTAAAGTGAATGTCAAACTCAAAAGCACGCCATAGGGCTTCGCACGAAGAAAGAAATTTAGCATCAACGTATTCTTGGATTTCATTTTTTGGAGCCAACTGAGGGCCAGGAGATGCATTGGATGTCTTTGCAGTAACTTCAAAGTAGACCTTCGCTCGATCACTTCCTTTCGTAATATATTTAAACAGATATTTAATCATGTTTGATTTGTTACACCACTCGACATTGATATGTGCATTGTATTTCTTTAGCAAGCCCATATTGTATGAAACAACATTCTTGTTAATTAATGTGACGCCGTTTTTGCAAACATGTCTATCATCATCCCTTCGTATATAAATAGTGAACCCAAAGTCATCCATGATAGTTTGATCCTGAAATGACTTAGAAATTTTTTTCGAGCATTTGTTATCTTTCATAATGGACACTTCTTGTTATAATCACCGCATGGGCCATGTATCATGCACTCATCAACTAAAGCGTAGCCTAGAGGGTCGTCGTTGATGTCAGGAATTTCTGCGCAAATGAAACTATCGATAGCAGCAGCATTGAATTCTGAATTATTAGCAGCCAGCCACACAAGGCAATGTATGTGTAGTAGGCCATGTTTCTGGAACTCAACGGTGTATAAAACTTCACATGGAAGGCCTAGTGTAAGACTGATTAACAATAAATGTAAAAGCAAGTATGTGTCGGCAACATATACTATGCCTTACCTGCAAGGACAGGACCAAACATTCTGCCCTCCTTAATATCAGCTACGAATTCATCGACTTTCATATGGAAAACGCACACTATCAAGTCAGAACAATCACACGGTTGCTGCCCAGGCTCAAAGCGTAGTGCATCTATTATTTCTTTCAATTTAGTGTTACATGTGAAAGTCATAAAAAGGTTAGGAGGGCCACAGACTCTGCATATGGCCATCGCATCTTGGTAATTCATTACATGGTACCTCCTACCGCCAGCAAAACTGGCTGGCACGATTACCCTACCACCAACTGAATCGGCGTTTATAAGACCCTTATCAATGGCATCGGCTATTCCTTGTACCGTCTCAGATCCTAGTTCTTTCTGGTGGTCTGCTATGAACTTTAGTCTCGACCCTTCGATCGTTGAATACGCATCGACGTCTATTTGGTCACTTAACCTGCCATAGCAAGTGAATGGATTTGCCTCATTTAATCTGTAGTGCATATGATGTCTAACAAATTCAAGCATCGTGACATATTTACGACCTGTCCCGTCACTATCTTCAACGTTCGAATATTTAATACCAAGATGGTAGCCATGCTCACCATAAGGAAACAGTAATGGGTACTGCAAAGCCATATAAGATGGGTGCAAGCAAGAAACACGTCTTAGTCCGCACTCTTTGTCCTGCATAAGGACATCATAAGTGTACTCATTAGCTGAGTACTCACCGATAATTATAGCAGGAATCTCACCGCTCGAGGGTAAACTGTACTGAACATCGTCTCTTGTATTGCAGCCTAGTAATCGTAGTGTTATTTTTTGATTGCCCTCTTGTTCTAGACGTTCTCTAGCATAGTGAAACGCCTTAACAAGTTGATTGTGCTCATTTAACATGCTTAACAGAGACATTGTTACCGTTGGGTTAGGCTGATCAGGAGCGTTATCATCACCCTCAAATATTCTCAGTCTATTTTGTGTCTCATTTTCAATGTCGTATATGTAAAGCTGTGCAAATTTGAGTCACGAACCATGATGTGGCAGCAAGGTACCAATACGATGATAGACTACCCCATTAATCTTGAATACATAAGGTGCAGTGCCATTGTTTATCGTCCTGTCGATAGCAGCACCTAAAGAGGTGAACGCGAACAGAGAATTGTAAGATCAAATTTGCCTTAGAAACCTCTTTGAACGCGCATCACCATCAAAACGCAGTAGGTCAGCTAAGGGGGCAGGTGGTTTCCTGTAGGGTTTCAAATTGATTTTGCCTCCTTTACAGCAAAGGTTGTACACTATTTTTCTCTTGGTGACAACAGAGGCACTCTTGACATGCTCCTGGAACCAGAAGACAGCACCACAGTAGGGACACTCGTGTGATGGTCCACCATAATATGACTGGTCTGGGTAGGTATCTACAGTGCAAGAACAGGAAAGTATAGTGTTGTATAAACCATAGCAGACCATCCAACCCACATATAATTCCAAAAAATGGCATGCACACACCTTTCAGCGCCTTGACGAACACCCTATCAAGAGGAATCATGACATTTACTGGATCATTGCAGGTAGCCACGCACAAAAAAATCAAAGGAAGGGCAGAACGTCATATCATCACCACAGTGAAAGGTGAGAGGGAAAAAAACTAAAGGCTGTAGGTAATCACCATCAGTAACGCATGGCGAACGGTTGTATGGTCTCTTACTACGTATCCTAGCGAGCCGACGCTGCTTGTTGGAGGTAGCAACCTCAGCAGAAAAGTCCATTAAGGACCTATTCCCTGTTTGATGTGAAGTTGGACCCATTAATAAACAACGTGCGCCTTTTTCCCCATATAGCAAGACGTGATTGTCTAATGTATACTCACTTGTTACTCCCAGAGCACCCGATGGCTGGCTAGATGTTCCTGGCTGTTCAGATGGTTTTGGCTGACCAACCATACACAGGCGCTCATTGCTAGCGGCAAAGAAAGGCCACCTAAGGAAACCTAAGTGTTTTCTCACAGTTTCCAGAAATAGCACAAATTAGCTAAGGACAAGGTAGCCGTCCTATGCTGAGTAAACTATGCATGGCGACATTATAGACCTTGGGAAAGTGCAAGGTGCCTTCTTTTCCTTTTTTCATGACACGCGCAACAATTTCACACGGAGGACCAGCCATCAAAACCAAGACTGCATAACGCCAATAAATCACAACCAATATCAAGAATAGATCAGCACATGAACAAAAAAAAACGCTGTCGCAACATGATTCGGAAGCACAAACAGCACAAATGACAAGCAAACCTCAGGCGCACTGAACCAAACACTGCCAGAATAGGTAAGTGAAGAAGATGCGCCTACACAGCCTAGAAGAAAAGATCCTACAGTCTATGGCCACCACCTATGAATGGGGAATTAGATGGTAAGTGAAGAAGAAGCACCTAGAGAGTTTAGCAGAACAGGTAAGTGTGCCTAGAGAGCTTAGTAGAACAGGCAAGCACCTAGAGAGAATAGGTAAGTCCACCACACTGAGAACTATAGTGTCATAGGCGAAAGCAAAAGAAATTCTCTAATGATTTTGCCCATGGTCATTAATTTATACACTAATTTATTTACGCTAAGTTTGTCAAGGTGAAAGCGGCTGCAAAGTTAAACAGGGCATCTATATGTGGTAGGGCATAACTAAAATTTAACATGTCATTCCAACCATTTTACTTTAATCAAATAATTTGAGCAATTAACATAATGCAAATAGCTTAAATAAATAAATAACTAGGAATCGGTAGGTTCAATATGCCCAAAAATTTGTAACTTGCCTTGCGGATCCGAAATCTCGACGATATCGTAGCACGCAGAAGTCTGCTCTAAACCTTGAACCGTTGCCTCGGACTCCTCGTGCACTAACGCAAAACAAGCATAAAATAACATTAAGTTCTGAGCGTGCTTCTAAACAAGATAGAAAAGGAAATAAAAAGAAATAATCTATGAAAAAGGAAAAGGAATAAAATGCTAGTATATTTTTAAATAGTTTACCGGCGAACTACAAAGTCCTTGATATCTCGTTATTTTATGTGAATAAAATGCGATGGTCATGTATGCTTTAATTTAACAATACTATGGTTGTCATGGTGAATATGGCCTTAAAGTAAAACAGGGCATTTATCGGTGACAGGACATAACTAAATGTAATATGCCATTATAAACATTCACTTTAATTAAATATTTTGAGAAATTAACATAATGCAAATAACATAGATAAATACTTAGGAATATGTAGGTTCAACATGTCCAAAATCTGTAACTTGCCTTGCTGATCCAGAACGTCGACGATCTCGTAATCCTCAAAAGCCTACTCGGAACCTTAAACATCTGCCTCAGAATCCTCGTGCACTAACGCAAAGAAACACATAAAATAACATCAATTTTTAAGCTTGCTCCTAAACAAGCTAGAAAATAAAATAAAATAAATAAACTATAAAAAAGAAAAATAATAAAAGCAAAATAGTCAAAAGGCTTGGGTCTGAATTTTTGGCAGTGGGGTTAGGGTTAAAGAGCATCGAAAATGAAATCGGAATGTCGAAACGAATCAAATGAGATGTTTTATACAAAATCGGCTCTGGAAAGTAGGAAAAGGCCACTGCTCATTGAAATAGTGTTGGGCCGGCTCGCTGGGACGTGCGGGAAAACGCGGCATGCGTTCAAACAGCAACTTGGGCTGGCGGGTGCGACCCAGGGAAGAGGCGCGCGCGCGGTGCAGTCGATCGACGAGCCGTCAGCCTCGGCCCATCCACCTGCGCACGCAGTCGACCCAGTCTGAAGCGGTATGCTCGCGGCCGGGGCCGTAGCCATTCAATCGCTCGGGGACTGCTCGGAGGAAGCCATGTCGCCTCGCTCAAGCCTTCTTCTTCCACCAACCGGACATGGCGAGGGAAAAAACAGGGCGACACTTGGCACTGCCATCCGACCTTGGAGGGGGACTTCCAAGGCCATACCCGGTACGGATGGGTTCAGGAAGTTAAGGTGGTTCCATTTGTGAGCTCAAAACCAAGGGAGCATTTGCAGTGGCGATCACGGATGAGTGAGAAGGCAGTGAGGAAGGTGGTGGCTCGGGAAGAACTTGGAATTGCTCAGGTGAAAGGGCTATTCTATCCCTCCTCTCTAAACAAGCTAGAAAAGTGCAAAAGAAAATAAAAGAAAAAGAAAATAGTTGGTTTTGTAGTTTAGAGAGCAGGGATAGAAAAGAAAATAAAATAAAATATTGCCATTTATAGTGGAGTTAGGGAATCCAAAATAAATAAATTCATTTGTAGTTGGTTTTGCAAATATTTGGATAGCAATAGTTATTTTGCCATTTGTATTTGGATAGCAATAGATATTTTGCATTTATTTTATTTTCTTTCATAGCCATTTGTAGTTGGTTTTGCAAATTTTGCCAACTGTTCATCGCTGCAGCGCCGGCCCGGCCCAAGATTTTGCGAGGGAAGGCGCCCACGCGCGCGGGCGGGTTTGAAAACGGCATCTGGCCGATGGGGCGCGGCCCACGCTTGCGCGAACGGAGGAGCGAAGCGGCCCGGGACTGAGTAAATGCGCTTGACGGCCATTGGATCGGGCTCGGAGGGTGGAAGAGCGGCCACGTCGCCCCTAGGGGCTTCCTTCTTCCTTCACCGGCCATGGTGGCGAGAAAGACAGAGCGGCCGCCTCCACCGCGATCTGGCCTCAGTGGCAGCTCCCCAGGGCCACGACCGGTACCCACGGACTCAGGGAAGCGGGGCAGTTCCATTTGTGAGCTCAAACTGACGTGAGCAACTACGGTGGAGGTCGCCGGTGGGGTGAAAGGCGGCGGGTGAGTTGATGGCTAGGGGTGGCACGGGGAACGCTCAAGCTCGAGAGGCTCCAGATTAAGCATTTGTGGAGGAAGAAGATTGCGGGGGTGGTGTGGATTTGGCTTGGGAAAGACCCAGATGGGCTGGCATCGAAGAGGTGGTGGTGGCCGGAGGGGGCTCACGGCGACAGGTCAGTGAAGGCATCCTTAGGCAAGATTGGGCTTGGCTATGTGGTGGCGGCATCATGGTGGTGCTCTGGGCCGAATTAATTGGATTTTGGTTGGCGAGAGAAGGAGATCGGCGATGGGGCTTACCAGGCTCAGGGAGGAGTGGCGGTGATGCTAGGGAGGGTGAGGGCTCAATCGGCTGCTGGAGGAGGAAGAGGAGAGTGGTGTAAGCTTCTCGACAGTAGTAATCAGATTTTAAAGGGCGGGAGAGGCGGAGGGAGCGGCGGAGGCGCACGGGAGTCGATGGCGCTCGAGGGGAGAGGGCAAAGGGATGTCATCCGGAGGTGAGGGCATCCATGCCAGTTGGTTTACGACGTTTGTGGGAGTTGGCGGGGGAGGGATGGCTTCAAGAATAGGTGATGACGCGCGAGCGGGTGGAGCGGTGAGTTGCACGGCGGGGTGGCGCTGCGCCCCTGGGCAAAGGGAGGAGCGTAGCGGTTGGGGCGGTGACGCGAGAGAGAGGACCACAGCACCATCAACTGCTGACGGGGCGGGAGTGACGGGGAGAGCGTGCGGCATGGGCGCGGGCGGGACTCGCGCGCGGGGCGACAGTGCACAAGCAGAGGTGTCTTCGCCTGGGCGCTAGCGAGAGAGGGAGAAAGCGGTTCCAAGCTAGCGCCAGCGAAGAGAGGGGAGGCAGGAACCACGCGTCGCCGCGCGAAGCCCTCTGCGGCGCGCGAAACACTCTCGCGCGAGCAGACCGCAGTGAGGTTTAATAACTCTGATACATCACATAGCTAGATTTAAAAAACATAGTAGTATAGAATTAAACAGTAATAAACCTGGTGATCTATTGTCTAGAGTGAAAAAGCCTACCTCATATGTGCACTCTTCAGACATCCCAACCAATTAATTTAGGGGACATTCCAAAGGGTTGTGGCTCATAGTTTTCAGCTGTGATTGTTGATTTTTTGATTGAAATTATACTATAATAATTGTTAATTTTTTATGAGTCATTCAATTATGAAAAAAATAAAAATTACAAAGAAAAAAAATAAAAAACTAAAAATTAAAATTAAAATTAGGAAGCGACATATTCTAATAACTAAAGACTTCTAACTTAAATAAACTAAAAAACAGAAATCGCAATCGTTTGGAACGGAGCGAGGGATTTCGGTCGTGCCTAGCTGCCGCAGCTGGTGTCGACCTCGCGGGCACGACAGGTGCGGAAAGCCATCGGCGCTCATGTGCCACAGTAGGTCGGTAGGACCCATCTCCCGTGCTCGTCGTGGTGGACCCAGTTTGCCATGGTGGGGTTGCTGGAGGTGGCACGTGTCTATATGGCCTGTGCGCTCGGATGGGGTTTTTTTTAAAAAAAATCCGCCATCGCATAGCTAGGTTTAAAAACGTACAGTCAAACAGTAAAAAAACCTGGTGATCTGCCGCCCAGAGTGAAAAAGCCTGCCTCATATCTGCACTCTTCAGACATCCCAACCAATTAATTTAATCATGCGCGCCAGATTCCATCGCATCACACACACACAGACATACTCTCCTCTCTCCCTCTCTCTCTCTCTCTCTCTCTCTCTCTCTACGTCCCTTTCTGTGCTCCTCTTTTTCTGTGGGTTTGGGCCTTGCCTTTGGCCTTTAGCTGGAGTAGTACGTAGCAAAGCAGCAGGAGAGGAGAGAGAGAGAGAGAGACAGAGCAGCATGCAGCTGGAGAAGCAGGCGCATGGGGATGGATCACTGTGGCAGCTCTGGCCAGCAGGCTCAGAAATACTGGAGTAGTACCTGTACCACGCCTACTCATCAGATGCATGCATGCAACGCAACGCAATGCATGCTTCTTGATTTTTTTCCTCACACACGATTGCATGATCAGAGAAACTTACATGCAAGTATGCAAAAAAAGCAAATATTTTTTCCTCGTTTCATCGCGTCGGTAGGGTGGCCTTTTCACTGCACTGATTGAACCATCGAACGGAGATGTGGAATAGTGCATGGGATGGCAGCGCAGGTCGCAGGAAAGGCGCTTCCAAAGGGCAGAGACGTATTTTTCTATGGCTTCTCGAAGTGTGGGGGTGAGTTTTCCTTTTCATTTTCCACCCTAATTGAGCGGTACAATCGTTGTCGTGGCAGCAGCAGCAGCCCACTATTTGATCCCTGGGATATATGGGTGGAGGGAGCGGATCTAGCGCAACAGTGATGAGATCGTGTGGTGCATTTATTGCCTACCTGAAGTTGAAGTTGGCGAGCTGGCCGGTCCGTGTACAGCAGCATGCATAGGATAAACTCAAAAGTGACGTTTTGGACGTATGATGTAATAATTGATGACACCAAAACGGTTTAAATTCAGGTTTTATTTCTAGTTTTTACTTTTTTATCACTATTTAGTAATTTTATTTTTTTCTGATTTTTTTAGATTTTTGGATTTTGTTGCCTTTTTTCTGTATTTCTTTGTATTGTCCGTGATGGGTTAATATGTTTTTTCTATTTTTAATTTTTTTAATTTAATTATACCAAATAAATCAACTCAATTATAATAAAAAATAAATCAATTATAGTAAAAAAAAGCATAAATCAATACTAAACTTAGCACTCTCTAAGCTCAAAGTCAGCTTTGGCTCCCTGATACAGCAGTATCTCCTGATAGGGACTCTTATGTACGTTAAACTATTGCTCGTAGCTATCGGATTCAGATGGCGAGATCCTCTCCTGAGCTCCCACTGCCGTTGCCAGGAGTTCCATCGCCCATCAGACCCCTGCGGTCAATCCGCCTTTCGATTTCGATTCGATTCCATCGATTTAGTTAATAACCTCATAGGATACGGATCTGTGCGAGAGAGAATTAAAGGGTGGTTTGTAAAACGGCGCCGCTATGCGTACCATAAACTTATGTACGAGACTCTAGGACGACTCCGCCTCATGCACCCGGACCTATCATTCTCTACACGTTCGGTTCCTTCAGAGACCCATCATCCTCCGACGCCAATTTCTGAACCCAAATATAGAGCTGCTGCACCTCTCTCAAATCCAAGCCCAAATATGGACTGGAAAAACGTCCATGTAGAGGTGCCGGAGCAGGCGTGGCCAGACAGCAAAGGTGCACCGGCGAGGCGCTCAGGCCTAGCTTCTCCTCCATAGCAACACGCGGTGCGCACCGGCGCAGCGTCTGGCCACCAGTGGCTCTGTCCGTGGCAGCTCGGCTTTCTTGCCAAGTGCCGTGAGGACTGAGGGGCAATAGGTGCTGTCCAACACACACGTATACCTACCATACCAGTGGTAACAAGGGGAATTCGCGCGTGGTTGGAGGGACGCTGCGTGAGGAAGAAAAGGCAGCGTTGCGGCTTAAGGGCCAACTGGCCTGGGTGAGGTCACGCGACTCGAAGTCGTCGTACGAGGATCGTACAGAAGAAGTATTTACGTTTGTAAAAAATAGCTCGACGACTTCCTCCGTAGCTTGCTTTGTTAGATTATTTTAATAGTGTCTTTCGTCTTTTTGTACTATAGAAACCTAGGGCTGTAGGTACAGGAATTCACCCATCAATCAGTGGCGGACCCACCGGGGGTTAGATGGGGCTGACACCCCCCTACGCCGGCCGCTCCCCCCGGCCCCTCAGTGTAGTCGCAGCTCTCGCTGGCGCAGCTCCATCTCGTCACAGGGAGCACAGTTCAGAAGCAAGCAAGCTCGAAGGTCCGGACCGAAAGCACATCATAGGGAGGCCGAACAAACAAGTTCCCAAAAAAAAAACCTTAGGCAGGGAAACTGCCCCGTGAAGAGGGAGAAAAGAAGGCAAGCAAAGCGTGCCAAAGTGCTCGCGGCGCACAGACGGGAGCCAGTAAGAACAACGGCGGCCGGCGCGCGGTGGGTCGGAGATGAAGCCGAAATGAGGATGGAGGTGTAGCGCAAGGCACGGAGCGGCCAACGGAATGGGGAACGGCACGGATCCATCGCCTGGAAGCTCCGCGCTGGGGAGGAAGGCGATCGTGCATAGTCGGTGGAGCAGTGTTGGCCCGGGACAGCAAAAAGGTGGCGTCGAGAGGGGCTGCCTCGGGCGAATCGGGACGAGCAGGCCAATGGGCCAAACAGCGGCAAAACGGAGGCCCAGGTAGAGTGACACACACCCTTTTTGATAACAGAACTAACAGAAGGCGCTCGTCCCATACTCAATGAACTAACAGAATCTTGATAAAGCATCTGCTACATCACTCTGCGGAAGGAAAGAAAAAAAACAAGCTCAATAACAGAATTGTACCCTAAGTTATCATTTGTAGTTTCAAATATTATTAGCCTAGGTTTAATTTATATGATTTTTTACATTAAAAAATGCCATCATTTGTACCTAAAGTTAGTATCTGCTTTGAAAAAAATCACCACCCAATGTTCTATAAATTTTCATCTCCTATCATTGGTGACTAATGCATATATACGTGGTCATGCACAACTAGCTCATGAGTTGTTCATAACACCGATCGAATAGTCTTTGCGACAAATTGATCTGCTTTTCATAATGTCCTAAGCCATGTATGCTTTGAAATTTTCAATGGAAATGAGTAGATTGGCCATTTTCTAACACCTCGTACGTGTTATAAAAACAGTACTACCTCGTACATTACTTAAGTTTAATGATCCGATCTGACATGAGATAAGTAGTGCTATTTGTCAATTCTGGCCTCGTCCTGTCCTTGAGCATCATCTAGCGTAGAAGAGAGCTGATTTGCTTTCTTTTCATCAACAGTTGCACACGACTTTTTTTAAGCCGCTTCTTCTGCAGTGCAATAGCTATTTCCCATGACACATTTTGGGTGGAATTGACACCTCCATTTCCAGGATTTAAACCCAGTGACAAAAACTTGTACGACACTTTTCGTGTTATTTGGTGAACCGTCGTATTTGTTCACCGTAAAAAGGAGAAGGCAAGCTGTGTTTACAATTGACTTATCACGTGTGCGTTGTGGACCGGGAGTACACCGGTGACGGTCATGACGACACCGACGTGTATCTACTCCTTGAACAAAAAATGGATTCGCCTCGGCGCGATGCGCCACCGCCGAGTGTAAAACGGTAAATTTACTAAGTTACTACAAATCAGAAGCCAACCTATCACTGGAGTGTGGTCCTGTACATAGGTCGCATGATGCACCGCACGTTTGTGTGCTTGGTGGCCATGTATATCGGGAAACGACGCTAACATCGTGCGGCAGAGAAACAATGCGCGCTAGCTCTACAGCGCACCTAGTAGCGCCGTAGATTTAAAGATCTTTGTAATATTTTTTTGAAGTGTCCATTATATGTCGGTTATTACTTTGTCGGAAGTTTTTTTTTTTGCAACGTTATTCTTACTATCACGAAAGATTTAGATTATACGAGAAACAACATTGGCTATACGAGTACAATATCTATCGCCCATTCGCAAATAACTAGAAAAAGAAAAGGAAAAAAGAGCAAAGTTTTGCCCATCAAATCACCAGAGGGTGGCTCTCAGTGGTAGAGCAATTCCAGACATGGCTCGCATACATGGCGCGCGCACGTGCATGCATGCATGTCTCGTGGATTTGACATGCAAGTTGACTCGGCGGATCTGGACGGCGCGGCGCATGCATGCGTGGGCCCTGCCGCAACGGCCGCACGGCAACGAAACCCCAACCGTGCAAGCAAACTCCCGCACCGGCCGGCTGCTTGCCGCCATCGCCGAGGCCTCCTCCCTGCAGGCGGGATCAGATCTAGAGGCACCTGAGACGGCTGGCCGGCACGGCAGCGTGCAGCGCCAGTGCGGCTAGGCACTGAATGCCCGCGACGGCGACTTGTGGTGGTACGAACGTCCGTTAGCTTGCTGCGGGTTTGCGTTGCAGCATGTGCGCGTATGCGTGCAAGGGGAACGGAGACGATCGACGGCCACGGCAGCGGCCGCAGTGCGGTGGCGGACACGCTAGCGTGGCCTCCAGCGCGACGACGGTAGTGTGTTGGCTGCCGCGTGCACGTGGCGACAGTTATTTGTTCGTGACATGGGACCCTAAGCTAGCTGCTCTACTTGTTTGAGTATATATTTGGTAAGATTACAATAGTTAAGAATATAATTAATTAGAATTATTTGTATCCGATATGGCTCTTTCTATATCTCTATTAGATTGACTTGATCTCTAAATCATATTATAGTCTATATACATGTCCTTCAAGACTTAAGCAATACAATCCATCAAC
Source organism: Melocanna baccifera (assembly GCA_036346265.1). Taxonomy (NCBI): domain Eukaryota; kingdom Viridiplantae; phylum Streptophyta; class Magnoliopsida; order Poales; family Poaceae; genus Melocanna; species Melocanna baccifera. The sequence goes on from CM070691.1 coordinate 16,492,013, forward strand.
TATTCTATCCTTCTATATGGTATCAAAGCAGGTTTGCATTTTGACTTGTTCATAGTCACCACCAAATTCCGCTGCGCACCATCCCCCAGGACAGACGATGTAATCTCCTGGGGCTGCACATTTATTGTAGATAGATGGCCTCCCCTTTTCCCTCTCCAATCAAAAGATCGGTTTCTTTTTTGCTGATCAATAAGATCGGTTCTCAATAAGATCAGTTCTTTCATCTGATCAATAAATGGATTCCGACCGTGTTGACTGCCACCCCTTCTTGTGTCTCCCTAATCGTTGTTCACTCCGTCGGCATCTGCCACATCAATCCGATCGTGCCCCTTGGCCCCTTTTTCTCCATGGTTTTGATGTGCAATGTCGCTGCCATCCGCGCACAGCTTCTTCCTTCATCGGCAATCTTTCGCCGTGATCTCCTTCTTACTGTTTCTTTCAACTGCATTTGTACATGCCTTGCATGTATGCATCCTTCCATGGTTTTGTTGAAAATATACCCTAGAGGCAATCATATAGATGATTATATTTCTTTATGTTAATGATTTATTGGATAATATGTTATCTTGTTCTTTGAATAATATCATTAATATTTATTATCAAGTATGCGACTTGATTGTGAAACTCTATATTTCTACGATAATTATTTTAAAATGATCCATAGTTAAAAACATATGAGGACACATATGAATAGACTAGCATATATATTGATTGATCACCATATTTCACAGGTCATAGATATATAGATATCAAATCAATAATATGGACACATGTTAGTGAACATGGGGTTGGATCTACCCACCATGACACAGTGCGAGAACGTTGCATTTTTACATATCATCAATTGTTCTCATTTATAATGCATATGCTATGTCCTTAGACTTGAGGTTGTCGCATGTACTTGAGATGCATAATGGATGACTAAGGGGTTGCCAAATGCTACTTCTTAATTGGATAGTTATAAAAGTAGCTTTTGGGTTTTATCATGATGCATGCGTAGAGGTATGGCCAATCAAGATAGGATTTATCCCTCTATGCAACGGGAGAGATATCTCTAGGCCTCTTGAGTGATTGAATTTTAGAAATGCATGGCCATGTTACTCACAGTTAAAGAGTTAACCATAATTTATGAATTTAAGTCATGTAATCGAGAAAGAGTGATCAAGCTAACCAATAAGGATGTCACATACTCGTCTTGAGTTTGATCGATATCGTAAGGTAAAGGAAAATGCATATAATTTTTATTGAGGTTTATCCGATATAATGTTTACGTATACTTGGGAGTCGACATATCTTGCTAGGGGCCTTTACTGATTAGTGGACGAGTAGGAGTACTCGGGCCTTGTCCAAGTATATGTGAACCTATAGGGCCGCATACTTAAAGGCTAAGATATAATTCAGATGATGATCTAAATTTATGTAGGCCACGAGTTTCTAATGGGCCTCAAGTTCGAGGCTCATCATGGATGCCTATATGTAGAGGGGCGGTGGCATAGGGTTTTTTTTAGAGAAAATTCGTAATTTCTAAAACCCTAGTCGCCACACATTCCTCATCTAATACCATGCAGTCGGTGCTAGCACTCTAGCACATGGTGTGTTTTCCCTGTACGTGTGGATATGTTGGAGGTGTTGATGTGAAGCTTCAACACTAGAACAATCCATAACTTGTGATGACCAAAAGGAGCTGAAGGAGGAGACATGCAGGTAGTACGACTACTACTGCACCAACACGTTACATCGACTCTACTTTCGCTACGAGTCTGCACGTCTAGTGGTAATCCCGTGATCTACTACTAGTGAAGGTTCTTTGTTTACACGACAGATTTTTAAAATTATGCTAGCGTAGCCTACACGTAGTGCAACAGGTTTCCATCCTTTCTTTTATTCTCAACCCATCCACCTCCATCCATGCATGTGATTATGTCACACGTCAATGGTTTATTTCCTTCTTTTTTACCTTCTATTTGTTGCATCGGCACATGCACACATTCCTGATGATGCCTATCTATCTCACCTTTCTTTGCCACACCACTCTTCTTTGTCGCTATCACTTGATGTTCTCAATGGCCAACATATCTTTGCCTTCAGTGTCCCTATCTTTTTTTTGGTTGTATGTGTGCACCATCATTTACTCCGGCAATCATCGTGCTGCACGGTCCTCTCTCTTGGACTCATCTGTGCACTGTCACCACCGTCTAGCTAGTCCTCCCACTTTGCTGCTCCTACTTCTCCATCGACACTGTTGGTCAATATGTCTGCCTTGACTATGGCAACTTTCCTCGACTGCGACAACCTCAACATCGACTTCTTGCTACATCGATGTCATTTTTGTCTATGCCGAACTTCCATGACTTATTCGTCAATGACGCCACTCTTCATCATTGGCACTCCTACTTCGACAACTACCCCAATGGCAAGTAACATCACCACTATCTCTTCGCATGGCACTCCTCGTCGGCTTCTACCACTACTACAGAAATCATCATTATAGATGGTTCAAAAATATCATCACAGACGGTTTTCTGAACCATCTAAATTTATGGGTTAGTGATAATCGAAGGTTATCACAGACGATTTGTGAGCCGTCTGTGATGAATACAATACAGATGGTTTGTAACTAGAACCGTCTGTGAAAAACACTATCACATATGGCTCTAACCAAAAATCATCTGTGATACTCACACATCACAGACGGTTCTAACTACCAACTGTCTGTAATGGATGTGTATCACAGACGGTTGCTATATAGAACCGTCTGTGATGTGTGAGCATCACAGATGTTTTTGTTTTGATCCAACTATGATAGTGTTATTTACAGACGGTTTATACTACAAAATCGTCTGTGATAGTTCATTTTATATCTAAAATTTTTCTATTTTTCAGTTAGCCTCAGGAAATGTTAGCTATACCTTTTGAAAACAAGCGAAAACAAGCAAATACGATAGCAAACATAGTAGAGAATATTTTATTTCTATTACAATCTACTATTACAATATCACAAAATTATAATCCACGATTACAACATCACAAGATCTCTATGGTTAGGCCTTCTCGTCCCTGATGCAACTCGGGTAGACCTTCTTGGTCGCCTCACTATAAGTTCCCGGGTAGCACTAAACCCCCCAAAGTAGCAAGAGAATCATCGTAGTTATAGAATCAAATACTAGAAGAAACAATAGAGAGAGGAAGCTTAAGATGCATTTGATCAAACACAAAGAGGTGCTAGCTGGCTGACCTGATATGCAACCTTCAAATCATCTGCACTTGCTTCCATTATATCCCCACTTGTAAATGGCTCTAACCACAAAGAGGTCGAGGAGGAGGACAGTGTGGAGCCTGGAGAGATTTTGAGCGCATGAATGATAGGGGATATGTTCAGGTGAGTATTTATATGGGAGGGAGAGGTGAGAGGTACGATGCGTGGGGTGTGTGTTGATCGATTTCTATTAGCTAAAATTGGATTGAGGAGGATTGACAGGTCCAGCGGTCAGAGACCAAATTATCACAGACGGTTTGAACCACGAACCGTTTGTGATAAAGACTACATATATACCGATACAATATAAATAACTAGTCTCAAAATATAAAATAGTAAAGTTCTATATGGCTTATATATATTAATTTGAAAGGTTTCGACGAGATCTACAACTTTGCAGTTGAGACGAACCTCAAATTTTGAAGGGAAGATCTAAAATTTTGGTAAAAACAGAAATAAAAAAATATGCGATGCAAATTTGAGGGTAAAGATGGCCGATTTTGGGGGTCTTAGAGGGCAACTGGCTTCGTCTTAAGCTTTCCAACGAGTACAGGAACATCAAAAACGAACACCGTATGCAAAAATTATACCTGTTTTGCTAAAGGTGTGTCGGAACGGAATTCTATTCGAACTCAGGCGGGAGATTATAAAATTTTAGGGGATTAAGAGGCAGAAAACATATCACAGACGGTTTGTGTCTGTGAAGTATCACAGACGGTTCTCACCATAAACCGTCAATTGTCTGTGATTGCATTTAACGCTGATGGTTTTTGTGAGCCGTCTAATATAAGCTTTTTGTAGTGGTGTACACCAGCTTAAGCATCTGCGTCGGCTTGTTCTTCTCTAGCCTGAGCGTCTGTGACACTCTCACTCTGACTATGGGGGATGTTAGAGTATATATTTGGCAAGATTATAAGAGATAGAATAGAATCAATTAGGATGATTTATATCGAATATGGTTCCTTCCATTTCTTTATTAACCTTCCATATTTGTTTTATATTGATTTGATCTCTAAATCAAATTGTACTCTATATATGCCCTCAAGGCTCAAGTAATACAATCCATTAACTATCCTGGCTATTCTATCCTTCTATACTAAATTTTTGGATGATCGATAATAGTAATATAATTTCCCATGAAGGAAAAGAAAGGAAAAAAAAGCAAGCTATGCTTAATGCCTAGGTCCCATTTAGAGCACGGAAATTGCATGGAGATTTTATAGGAATTCATATGGAACAGTTCGATTCCCGTAGTAATTAATGGGGAAAAACTCATATGTTCCAACTGGGTCAAGATCCAGCGGACAGAGGAATCGGGCGTTGATTCAGCAGTGGATTCGAGTGTTTCGAACCCACCAGTCCTGAGTTCGATCGAACAAATGATTTTCTACTTATCCCCTTAGGTTAGATTCTGAGAAAGAAAAGTACACATATATAGATATATTTAATAGTTAAAACATATGTCTGTGCTATATAAGATATATATCTCAGCTTTAGTTAGATATATGATGGTAGATGTATCTATATGTGTGAGTTAGGATGTACATATAAGGTGTGTGCATGAGTGACTGTGTGTCTCCACCGTTGTACTTAAAAAAAGATCCAGTGGACGATGCTCGTAGAGGGCGTTCGGAATAGCGATGACTTCTGATTTCTGACTGAAATTTTGCTGTAGCTGACTGATTTTTTACTGTTGAGTTGGTTTATTGGGCATAATTAAATTTAAAAAAAAATATAAAAATAAAAGTAACACATTAACTTATCACGGACAATACAAAGGAATACGAAAAAAATAAAAATTAAAAAAATTAAAAAAAAACAGAAACAAATAAATTTGCTATAGTAAAACTATCGCTAACGGCTGGCTTGGATTGACCTACAGTCAAATGCACCTACAAGTTGCCCACGGCCTGTCTATCCCTAATCCGCAGGCACCGTCTTCGCCTCCACTGCCGGCGAGACCGTCTTCCACATGTTCGACTATTCTTAAGTTGCGAACTCCTTTTTTTAGTTAGTCGAGAACTCCAACTTTCTTAGAGAGAGAATCAGAGAACTCCTAATTGTTTTGTTTTTGGTGTCTATTTTTTTTGAGAGGAATGTTTTGGTGTCTGTAATGTTCGGAAGATGGCTGTTTGGAAGACTAAGCAAAGAATTAGCCAGGCCAGGTTGTAGTTGGGTCGGTGTTGGATCCGTTTTCACTATGGCCACCAGATTTAGGCCTGGGCCCGGTCCAATAGGGTAGTTTGTCCGAGTCTTTGAGCCCTAGTTTATGGGGCCGTTCATTTCAACTTCTAATTTATGGTTTATGTTATAATAATTAGCTTTTAAATATAATATTTTTTTAAGATGAAAGTTTATAAATTAATTATAATAGATATTGTATCGATTTCAGCTATATCGATCAAAATCGTACGAGTGTTTCTCTCCGTATTCTCTCTCGCGACCATATAGAATTAAAAAATTTTAACCACAAACTATAAACCACATCATAAAAGAAAAAAAAAGAAGTGCCCCCATATTTCGTGTGTTTGGTCTCTGTTCTGTTCTCAAGTTCGGGTTGGCCTCGTGTTAACCTCAAACTCAGGATCTTACAGGGCTGTATTGGGCTCAGGTTGGGTCGGGCCATTGGATCATGCTTGGTTGGGGTGAAGTTTTGAGCGTAATTTTTCCATAGTACTTTTGGCTGGACGAAGATCCTCTGGATCTGTGAGGCCAAGGCAGAGAAACACACAGTAGCATGCCCTTTCTCGCGAAAACGGCTTCCCTGTCTCCCTGTGGATATTTCCCTCCGTGTTTCCACGATCTGAACCGTTCGATCTGGACCGTGAGTGATCTAGATCACGAAAACACAGAAGAAAACACCCACACAGAAACAGAAAAGCTTCTTCCTTTCTCACCGCTCAATAAAAACATGCAACGCAGGACGCAGGAGATTAACGCTGTAGTGGGCAGCTACGGCACCAGGGCCGCTACAGTAAATTTGTTGTGTGCGTTGGTGCAGTGCTCAAACCGACCTGGACCGCTGATTTTTATTTTAACGGGACTACTCCGCCCGGGTGGCCGTTTGTGTTATAGCACCCACACCTGCCCCTTCTCTATTTGGTTGTGAGTATTCCGTATCACTTACGTGGCCAATGATGCAGGAACATATGAGAAGGTGTAATAATATTGTGATAAACCACTACAAGTTTTACAGAGTGGTTATTTAGTTTTGTAAAGATAGTATCTTATCTGGATTGTTTTCTGAGCCTGTCAGGAAAATTGGTAGTTCCGTAGGTTTTGAAGTGGCAGTACTACAGTGCGGTAGTATTAGTTTGATGGAAGCGGTAGTACCATTTTGGACAGAATTTGAGAATTTTTGATTTTGAGTCATGGATTGAGTTGGGGTGATCGTGGTCATTGCATTACGATTGCATAAGATATGTCATTGCTAACGTGGATCAAGTTGTGAAGAACTTGTATCCGAAAATGATTTTTTTTGTCTTTGAATGTGCAGGAATGATTGGAGTCACCATAGTCGACGGCGAGAATCAGGGCTACACTTAGGGAGGAGCCGAGGCCCAGAACGATAAAAAAATATCAGGTGAGATAATGAGCTCAAGCATGGCATTAGAAAAGTGAAAAATGTTGAAGGCGAGTTTGAACGGCAGGTTTGCACCATGTAGTTTGGTCAATTCAAGTGAGACGTGGTTTGGTGGAACCGGAGCAGCAGAGACTTGCTGACACATGACAAGCCAATGGTGAACCTACACGTGGCAAGCACAGTGATTGCTTGCATTGGAAGGAAATGACCCGTTCAAGAAAGTGTATTTTGGTAGTTTAGTTAAAAATACTAGGATCTGCCTTGGATCAAAACCGCAGCGTATGAGTGGTGCTTGGGGGAGTGATGTAGGTCAAGGAGAAACTGGTTTGATCAGGATGGATCAAGACTAGATAACTTAGCAAATTCAGACTTATACGCTTTGAGAAACATACATAAGTGAATATATGTGAATAAAACCAGTATGTGTAGGGTTATCGGGTTTTCCCCATTATCCTAAGTGGATAGTATCCACTAAAGATTTGGTGTGGTTGGTTAGCCTACCTATATAAAGGAATTGAGATGAATATTTATATTAACTATCCAATCCATCTCTCTTATATTCTCATGTCTAGGGTTAGGGTTTGAGAGTTGAGTACATTGTATGCTTTCTGTTCTTCAAGATGGAGTGTGTCGATATTTTAATATCGATCTTACGTATAATTTCTTGGATTTGGAGAAAAGTACTCAAGGCTCTCGTGTGATCATGCAGAATAAAGACACATAAATTTTATATAGTTTCAGGCCTTCTTCTGGGAGAATAACAACCCTACGTTCTATGCTATTGAGCTGAGGAAAGGCTTACAAGCGTGAACAGTGCAAGAAACTACACATTGCTTACAGAACTTATTACTTCCTCCCTAGACCTGTTCACTGTCGGATCTGGATTTGAAATCCAGAATCCTCTATGATTCCACTGCACTATTCCCTGGATCAGTAGATAGTGCTCACAGTACGTTGCTGTATCAGTTCATACATTACGAGACATTCATCAAACCATAATAATATACATCAGAATTTAAAATACACCACGTCGGGTGATAGTTTACATAGGGGCCGACATGGCCAAGTATTTACATGCCAAAAGGTAGCAGCGAAAAAGTGAGCAAAAGATAGGACCAATAGCCACAAGTAAGCAACTGAGGGGTAAATGTGTGCAAACTATATTGCCTAACTCTACATAATATAGGTGCACACCCTTCTAGCAAGTCTACTTGCTTAGGACTATACATTTTCAAACTCGTCCTAATTGTCGTCGACGGCTCTATGCGTCGGGACTGGTGCATCGTCGTAGGCGTAGTGGTCATGGTATCCTGCTTCTGGTGATGAAGATGCGAGGGTGAGCATAAATCCACCGTGCTCCGCGAACCAATACACAGCATGCAATTAAGTTAACATGCATGGTTGGCCAAGGAAGGGCTCCGGTTGTTTTATTTGCTGAAAAAATCGCTTTTAAGAGTAATATGATACATAGAAATCTCCTGAGATCTTGCAGTTTGGACCAAAATTATAGTGTTTGTAAAAAGAAATATGTGATAAATAATAATGGCATAGATTTCATCCACCTTTACATGTCACCTGCACCGTATGCTAACTCTTCAACGTTATAGCCGCTTACATTATCACTGGGATGACACCTAGGACAACATAAAACCAGGACTGTCTAGCGTCCTCCATTTTTCTTTTTCTAGTTCTCCTACAAAATTTGTTTTTGAAATAGAAGTATATCCAAGTTAGGTTCCCATGTCCGCCCTTAACCGTGGGCACGGCTATTCGAATAGTTTTGACTCTGCAGAGTGTGTACACTTGCTCCACAAGAGGTAATCCGCTTACTGTTCCATATGATTCCTTAGTCATGCAGTTGAGTAGATTATCACGACAACCTTTCAATTTATTTGGGCTCTTGTTCTCATATCACCCTATGGGCTACTCCCACTTACGGTGGGTCCTATACGTTGCGCGGGATGTTAACCACTAATACTAGCACCTCCGGGCTCCACTCCTCATAACGCTAGTATGACAGAAAAACTTCACCCTCCACTCGGTATCCCTTTAGCCACAACAAGCCCTTGCGTCACCTCACTTCTCTCCCCCTACCTGTGAGATGAGTCTGCGGTTCGATAGATTTACTGAAACAAGTTGCACTTTGCAGACTTGTGGTTGTACTATTTTACAATGGGACGTCCTGACCAGATTCCACACTCTCGTGCATTTATCGCACCATGCCCCCCGAATCATCTGCCCAAATATGTAAGCAAGTTGAGGAGTTTGAGAGCATAAAATAATGGTAATTATAAAAATACACCATTTCCATCTATATCTTCTCAAATTTGCTCTTTGTAATTGTATGTGATGCTTGGGGTATTTTATTACCCCCAAGCATCTAAGCAGTGCTAAGATATAAATATATGCGAAACTTATTTTTGAAAGATTACACTTATACTTCCACCCTGTAGAGCTTGTTTTAGTCTTTGACTCTAGGTTTCACTTGTTCCCTGAAAAATTTAAGTCTAGATGGTTTGGGCCTTGTTTAGTCAAGAGGGTGCTTAGTAGTGGAGTTTATGAGATTGAGTGTCAATCATGGGGTACTTTGAAAGTAAATGGGCAAAGATTGAAGCATTATTTTGTTGGAGAGCCTTTTCTTGTTTTAAATGAGGGCAGATTTGAAGATCAAGTCAGTCCTGACCTTGATCCTCCTCTTTCTTTTGAGCCTACATGATGATCATTTGGTGGTCAAGCTAAAGACCTAAAACAAGCGCTTCTCAGAAGGCAACCTGAGTATTTTACTGTTTTCTTTAGTTTTTCTCTTTCCAGGTATATGCTAAACCACCATCCAAGCATGACAGGAAGCTCTTGGGATAATGTGGGACTGCTTTATTCACCTTTTTGCACTCGGTGAGCTGTTTCTAGCCCCTAAATTTTTGTTCTAGAGTGAATGCTTGATTCAAGCTTGGGGGAGAGACCTGTTTATGTACGAATGATTCTTTAGCATGTTGGCAGTTAAGTTAAATCTGTTTTATATATGAATAATTCTGTAGCATGTGGGCAGTAAAGTTGATGGTTGTGTAGTTGATGATTCATGGCCATTCTCTATGCTTCATATTATGTTTTTGTTGATGACATGTTGCTGTCCTGAACATTATTATGTGCTATCATATTGTGCTTATTGAACATTTTGGTCATTTGGGTTCATTGTCATGGTCAATCTAGAATGAGCACATTGAAAATTACTTAATTGAGGCAAATTGATGTTAGTCCTTGTGTTTCTCTAGTTGGCATCACCATGAAGAAATTGAATCTTGTTGATTATCCTTAATTGCTTAGAAATCTTGCGATCCTATAGCATTTGATTCATTGCAAGTTACACATGAATATCTACCATTTGTGGATTGAATTGATTCTAGTTATCACCTCTTGAATGATTATATCTTAGAATTCTTACTTTGGCATATTACTTTATTTTAGATATTGATATTTTGCTTGAATGAAAAGTTTGTAAAAGGGGTAGTCCTATCTTGAGCCAATAACTTGGTTGAGTTATCTAGGTATACATGTCTCGGGACACGTGTTACTTAGCATTAATGAAAACCGATTAGCGATGCTTAATCTTAAAGAAAAAGAGAGAGGTTTTACTACCATATGAGGGTGTGTTGAATAAGTGACTATGTCACATTGGTTCGCAAATGTTTGATTTCGTTCGATTTGGTTCTGGATATGTTCCAACAGGTTCTGGATATGTTCGATTTGGTGGAGGCGCGACACAAATCGATTCGGCTTCTGAACAACACGTTCCGAACTCCGCAATCGCAGCACCACGTCTCCTCAGGTTATCAACCGTACGCAGCCCGGTTCACCTCGCCAAGAAGGCTAATCCTCGCCTGCGAATCGAAGAACACAAGCAAGAACAAGAAAGAACACAACGGAATTGTAGATGTATTGATCTAGCACTCGAAAGTTGGGGTCTCACAAACCGATGAACGGCGAAACTGTTCAAGATAGAATTAATCTAAGAAAAACCCAAACCCTAATGGTGGGGGTGGTGGCTGGATATAGAGGAGTGAGGGACGTGCAAAACCCCTGGACGCGCCCTAATGGGCTCCAACACGATACAAAGCCGAACGGCCCAAAAGACGGTGGCGCAGCACCCTGACAGATTCTGAAAGCCCACTTGTTTCGATGATTTCCGTTGACTCAAAAGAAGTTTGGACATGGGACTAGAGCCATTGGAAAGGTCGTCTTCTCAGCTTTCCATACATATGTGGAACGTCTAAAACGGAGTCTGGATGCGATCTGGGCGTCCGTTTTAGTGCGGCCTGGTCCTGAACTCCGAATTGGATTCGAAGTCGGCTTGAGTTGGGCCTTCAACATGATTCGACCACCCTTGCTGGACTTATGCACCTCGTAGCCCTTCTCCAAGTACTTCCAGGTCCTCTCCATGGTTTCTAATTATAATTAAATCATTAGGTAGCAATCGATTCTCAAATGAACAAAAAGAAATACTTAGGAACGAGCTCACCTGTAAATTCAATTGTCGGGCGCGAGCTCTAGTGATTAGTCCTTGAATGTCAAGTGGAGGAGTGTTGTGTGTATCCGAAGAAGTGATGTCCTCATCATCTGCTCCTTCGCAAGCCTCATTTTGATGTGCCTCCCGCCTCAAAGGCTATGGCTTTATAAAGTAGCCTCGTGTCTCTTACTTCGCATCAACAGGCGCTGTCTCTTACTTCGCATCAACAGGCACTACTTCGATGCACCACCTACCTTGAAGGCAATGCCTTGGTGGGACGGCCCTACGTTGATGTCTTTGCCTTCACAGGCTTCGTTTGGATGCGTCGCCCACCTTGAAGGCAGTGCCTCGGTGGGATGGTTCCACGCTGATGACTTTAACTTCGCATGCCTTATTTTTATGCACTGCCCACCTGGAAGGCAAAGCCTCGGTGGGATGGCCTCACGTCGATGATTTTGCCTTTCTAGACCTCGTTTCGGCATACCACCCACCTCGAAGGGTGTGCCTCGGTAGAGTGGCCACATGTCTCCTACTTCACCTCCAAAGGCTTCACTCTGATGCGCTGCTCACCTCGAAGGCTATGCCTTGGTAGGGTGGCCCCGTATCTTCTACTTCGCATTCACAGGCGACACTCAGATGTGCCACTTGTCTGGAAAGCTATGCCTTAGCAGGGCGACCCCGTGTCTCTAACTTTGCCTTTGCATACGTCACTCTGACTTGCCTTCCGCCTCGAAGGCTATGCCTCAGTAGGGCAGCCCTGTGTCTGTGGCTCCGCCTCCACAGGCTTTGCTCTGACATGCTGCCTTCCTCAAAAGCTATGCCTCGGTAGGGCGGCCCCACGTCCACTACTTCGCCTAACAAACTTTGCTCTGTCATACCGCTTGTCTCGTAGGCCACGTGTCGGGACCCGGAACAACAACTCCAAGTCCCTCTGTGTAAATCGCACTATCCCAGGAAAAGCTAGTGCACACAGAGTCAACAGTAATGTATATAATGCAAAATCACCACAAGTTTATTATCAAATGGAAATACGGCCTTAAGGCCAAGTCTTACAATATAGGGGCACAATGCCAACAAGAGAAAATAAAGCAGCGGAAAACAGTAAAGATAGCAGAACAGCCCATCCAGCTTCCCACAGGCGAATGACTGTAAGACGCGTCCTACTCGCTGAAGTAGTCCTCACCGTTGTAGTCGCTGACACCGTCTGGCAACAGATTTAGCAAGGTGAGCACAAAAAGTACTCCAAAGGTAAGCACATTAAGTGCTTACGCAAGTTACACCAGGAATTTTAACAGAGTAAATGCATGCATAGGGATAACAAAAGAAGGCTTAACAGTTTATTTGCGCGAAAAAGCAGTACTTAAATTTTAACACAATAACAGATAAGTATGAAAGCTGAATTTAATATGGAAAATGAAACAGGGTTTTATCAAGTATTATCGTTAGTGTAGGCTCCGACCTACACTAACCTAACCACGGGAATCCACCCGGACAATAACCAAAACTATCACTTGTTCAAAACCAAGTTTTGTAAAATCAAGTCTAATCTGTGACAATTTTACTCAGCATGTTCATGACCGTGAACACGGCTATCCAGGATAGGTTTTTAACTCTACAGAGGTGTACAACTTTACCCACAAGACATTCCCTCTCACTTGAGCCACGTGATAAACACACTTCCTTTGGTGTGCGGCGGAGAGTTCACAACAAGGCTGTTCCAATGATGCTTAGCCAAAATAATTACGCCGCCACTAAGATTTCACCACAACTCAAATCCACGAGTTGGGAGCCCCCTTTGGTGCCATGTGAGACTTCCCACAGCCTACGCCGCGCTCACATTCAGTCTATAGCGAAACTATATTTGGAACTTCACAAATTACTTAGCCAAGTCCGTCCCATACCGGACTTGTGGTAGTACGAAGTGACTTCGTAAAATATTTCACAGAAACGGTCCTTAAGTTGATTTAGGCTCAACCACGTACCCACATGCACGACAATCAACCAGGTGTCACCAAACACGAGGCATGCCGACACCCACCACCTAACCATTAGCCTAAGTCCAAATCATAAGTTTCTATTTTCATTTTTAAATAATTTTTATAAACCATCCTTGACTCACCGAAGTCAAGATTTCATTTCCAAATTGTCATTCTATGTGAAAGATCTGATCCCACCTAAAATTATACTAAGCCAGGCTAAGCATTTCTATAAAATTTTCTAGTCAATACTATGGTACTAACTAGTTTTCAGCTAGGGTGACAAGGTATATGAATTCGAGATTCAAAATTGGCTATAGTCAAAGGATCATGGGTATAACTAAAGTTTAAACTGATTTTAAATTAAATTTGATTAGAAGTACGCATGCATATACAGTAAAATAACATAAATAAATTTAAAATATTAGGTTCAACATGGTCAAAGGTGTAACTTATCTTGATCGAAGTCCTGCTGGGAATCGTCGAACTCGAACTCTTCGGAATCGTCAAATTCTAACGTAAAGAGCCAATTCAAAGAAAATTCAAAAACAAAATTCAAATAAATTCAAATTTTCAAATGATGCCAGAAATGGATAGGTCATGATTTTAGAAAAATTTAGAAATTTGAACGGGTCAATTTGGAGTTAAAATGAGAAAGTTATAGCCGTTCAAAGTTTTAATACAATTAAAAAGAAAATACTCAATTTCTGGAATTATTTTTAAACCGAAAAAAGTATTTATGACGTTAGGAAGAATTATTTTCCTAAAGGAAAATCTGAAATATGACGTCAGCAAGCTAAATAGGTTTTCGGTCGAATTATTTTTATATGGGAAATCAGTTTTATTGCGTCAGCAAGGGATTTTCGGATTTAATTAAAAACTGGTAGGGCTGACGTGGCCTCCACGTGGCTGCCACTTGGCACCACGTGGCTGCCTCGTGGCTGCCACGTCACGGCTTTATGCCGACGTGGACAGCCGCGCGCGAGGTGGCGGGGAGGCGCCTGGGTGGCGCTGGCGTGGCGCGATCGGCGGCCACGTTTATCGCCACCTCGGCCGGCGGTGACGACGGCACGACGGTCGGCGGTGGCGGACGGGTCCCAAAGGTCGCCGGCGCTCCGGCGGGCGGCGGCGCTGGCCGTCGGTGCCAAAATGAAGAGGAAAGTGAGGGGAACGCATCAGTACCTGGCACGGATCCCGAGGGTGACCGGAGTGGGGAATTGGCGAGAAGGGGCGGGGGTCGGAGGAGGGGTTCACGGCGGCGGAGAGGTTCCGGGGGCACTCGTGCTCGGGAAGACGGTCGCCGGGGATCGCCTGGGCACCAGCAACGTCGGGGAGGCGTCGATGAGGCTTGGGGAGGCTTGAGGCGGCGGCGATTGCTCACCGGAGTGCTTGAAGCCGCGGGGAGGAAATCGGGCGCAGGGAGGGCTCCGGCACTTGAAGGCTATGATTGAGAGATGAGGGAGGGTCCCTTTTATAGGCCGAGGAGGGGGGTAATGGCCACGCATAAACTCGCCGGAGAGCAATGGCTCGGAAGTCCAATGCGACGACGGTAACGGCTGCAATTAGGGCTAATTATGCCTCCAACAGGTGCGGGGAAACGGCAATTTAAATCTGCATTAGTGTGGGAGGGAAATCGGGAAGGAAACCGAAGAAATCAAAGCTTCGGTTTTCCTTTTCATGGCGGCAGCGGAGCGACGGACGCGCGAGGAAGAAAGGAAAGGGGGCGGAGAAGACGGGCCTGAGAAGTGGGGTCCACCAATCAGCGAGAGAGAGAAACGGGAAGGTGCGAGGGGAACAATTGGATCTGCGACTGGTGGCAGGACGAGGAGATTGGGGCCGTCGGGTGCTGCGCGAAGAGGTAAGTGAGCGGGGACGGTCGTGATTCGATCTGACAACCGGGACTGAATCCAAGCCGTTGGGGGTCTCGGGTGAGGGGTTTAAGTGACAGCGAGCGGGCGGGATGAAATCCGACAACGGTGAATGGTCCCGAGCACACCACGTGTCGGCAGGAGCGGAGGGGAAGATGGGATGAAGCGGTAAGTTGGATTGGACGGCTGGGAAGAGATCCGGCGGCGCGGGTTCAGCCCGATTTGTGACAAGTGTCGGCCTCGGGAGGGTTTGGGGTTTAAAATTTCTTTCGAATTCCAGAAAAGATAATAAGCTATATAAAGCTCGGAAAAATACCAAATAAATTTTGAAAAATTCTCAAAAATTCAGAGAACCTTCTGGGACTCTTTGAGACTTAATAAAATACTTTCAACCCATTTTGATAATTATATATTGCAAAAGCACAAATTAACTTTTAAGGGAAGAGTTTTAAATCTTTATAATTTCCTGAAAATTAATATAAATACATATTTGCCTTAAGGAAGATGAAATACATTTATTTGACTTTCATGAAATGCAATAAATTCATTTTGATCTTTATGAAATAAAATACTTTTGTTTTTCTCACAACAGGGCTTGGAATAAAATCCAGGAAATCCAATAAACATTTTAATAAAGGAATAAAATTTTGGGATGTTACACCATGCGTCAAGACAAGGGGGCTAGTGGCGCATGCAACAGGAAGATACCATGACAATCAAAGCATTGCCCTAGTAGTGCTTCCATCATGGCGGACCTTGAGCACCAGTGCATAAATTACGCGTGATATGAAGCTAAAATTTGGCTAAGTCTTGGGCACCTTCGTACCTATCAAGCCAAAATTATGGCTAAGTCATGGGTACCACCGTGTGGATCCCTCAGGCCTCACGCAGAGCACTCGCGTGATTTGAAGCTAAAATTTGGCTAAGTCTTAGGCGCCTTTGTGCCCATCAAGCCAAAATTTTGGTTATGTCCTGGGTGCCATCGCGTGGATCCCTCATACCTCGCCCCT
The DNA here is from genome assembly GCA_036346265.1 of Melocanna baccifera. NCBI lineage: Eukaryota > Viridiplantae > Streptophyta > Magnoliopsida > Poales > Poaceae > Melocanna > Melocanna baccifera. Next base: position 16,508,207 of record CM070691.1, read on the forward strand.
CGCGCAAGGCCCTCTCCCCTCGCATGGAGCACTCATGTGATATGAAGCTAGAATTTGACTAAGTCTCGGATACCTTCGTGTCTATCAAGCCAAAATTTTGGCTAAATCATGGGTGCCCTCATATGGATCCCTTAGGTCTTATCTCTTGGGCAATGCCCTCGCCCCTCGCGCGGAGCACTCACATGATATGAAGCTAAAATTTGGCTAATTCTTGGGCACCTTGGTGCCTATCAAGCTAAAATTTTGGCTAAGCATGGATACCCTCCTGTGGATCCCTCAGCCCTCGCCCCTCGTGCGAGGCCCTCACCCCTCGCGTGGAGCACTCACGTGATATGAAGCTAAAATTTGGCTAAGCCTTAGGCACCCTCATGTCCATCAAGGCAAAATTTTAGTTAAGTCATTGATGCCCTCACGTGGATCCCTTAGGCCTCGCCCCTTGTGCAAGGCCCTCTTCCCTCGAGTAGAGCACTCACGCGATGTAAAACCAAAATATGTCTAAGTTTTGGGCACCCTCGTGCCTATCAAGCCAAAATTTTGGCTAAGTCATAGATGCCCTCACGTGGATCCCTTAGGCCTCGCCCCTTGTGTGGAGCACTTGCATGATATGAAGCCAAATTTTGGATAAGTCTTGGGCACCTTTGTTCTCATCAATCCAAAATTTTGGCTAAGTCATGAGCACCCTCGCATGGACCCCTCAGGGCTCGTGCCTCATGCGAAGCCCTCATTCCTCATGTGGAGCATTCACTCGATATGAAGCCAAAATTTGGCCAAGTCTTCAGCACCATCATGCTCATCACGCTAAAGTTTTGGCTAAGTCACGGGTGCCCCATGCGTATTCCTCAGCCCTTGTTCCTCGTGCGGCATTAAGTCAAAACTTGGCTAAATCTTAGCCATCTGCATTCTCATCAGGCTAAATTTTGACTAAGTCTTTAGTGCTCTGCTAAGTGCATGCCAAAAATGCTTTCAACATATCATAGCAAGCATATTCATCAACATGATACAAAACTTCAACACTCTTCTTTGCCCCTTAAGCGTCTCTCCTAGGCGCCCAAGGGATAGGGGGCTAGTGATGAGGATTCCAACCAACTCCGTGTGTGTTGACCAATAGCATGCACGTAGCACTTAGTGGCCACACACGTGTCACAAACTTGGGATCTCTGCACTCACCCTGGTGACTATGCCTTCTGGTTAACTCCATTGCATTGTTTATCTCGTAGGCCGTGCCTCGGGACAAGTGGGCTGGTTGCACTTACAACAAGAAAGTTTAATGACAACCAAAGCCTCACCCTGGCAGTGCTTCAATCATGGCGGGATTTAAGAACTCAGTTGATGTGAAGCACCAGCCCCCCTCAACACTCCTCTCTGCCCGTCTGGTGCCCTTCAAGGTGCCCAAGGGATATGGGGGCTAGTATTGAGTAATCCTACCACATATGATCTAAAATGCTCCATACTTCGACAAGTCTATGGAATGGACACGCTTCGGTGCCCTGCACCCTACATTCCCTAGCATCTGTACCCTGCAAGCCTCGATGCCACGGACACAGGCAAGGAAGTAAATACTGCTATCGTGGCACACGAAAAGGAAAAGCAATTCAACAAGAAGCAAATACTAAAGCTATGGTCCACGGCACCCTGATGCCCTCGCGCGATGGCATCTTTGTGCCATGACACCAGCGCCATGGTGCCCTAGCAACAGTGCCCTCGCCGGCCCAACGCCCTCATGCCATGACGTCTTTGTGTTCTGGTGGCCGCGCCACGGTTCCCTAGTGACGTCGCCCTCGCACCACGATGTATTCATGTTCGGATGTCCGCGCCATGGTGTCCTAGAGACGGCACCCTTGCACGGCCCAGCACCCTCGCACTGTGACATTTTCGTGCCCCGACACCCGCGCCATGGTGCCCTAGCGATGGCGCCTTCACGCGGCCTAGCTCCCTCGCGCCACGATGTCCTGATATTCCAATGTCCGCACCATGGTGCCCTAGTGATGGCACCCTCATCCGGCCTAGCGCCCTCGCACGGTGACATCTTTGTGCCTTGATGCCCATGCCATGGTGCCTTGGTGACGGTGTCTTCGCGTGGCCCAGTGCCCTCACGCCATGACATCTTTGTGTTCCGGCGCCCGTGCCATGGTACCCTAGCAACGACACCCTTGTAATGTGACGATGGCCCAATCTTCCGAAAGGTACTGATAAGTCGATTGTGGAGAAGTTGACGTTGATGATCCAAAGACTCTGACCATAATAGATCAAACCTCTCGCAATCACTACACCACTGCTCCGATGGTTATCAACCGTGCTGAACGCGGTTAACCTTGCCAAGAAGGCTATCTCCTGCAAGCGAATCGAGAAGACAACCAAGAGAGTAAAAGATGCAATCTGAAATTATATTGCGAATAAAGATTAAGTTCAGAAGTTGGGGTTCCTCAACCGAACATGTGGTGAAACTGCTAAGCAGAATAATCTTAAGAAAAACTCAAGAAAAACTAAAGGGGTGCGACCTCCTTAAATAGAGAAGGGGGAGGTCGCACTTATCTAACGAAAGGGGTATGGTACTATTCATGGTTACTGTTCACATGAACAGTATAGCTGCGGTGGTCCAAATATCCTAATTTGTGTTGCAAGGCTCTCGGCCCAAAAGGTGATGCAACACCAAGTCCTTGCTGCCAAAGGTCCAGAGGCTCCGCGCTGAAGACCAAGATTTCCTGAACTATGACTACTCCAAAGTAGGACTTCGAAGTCAGAAGACCAGGGACTCCGCTTTGATGTCGGAGATTTCGTACGACGAGCGAAGTAGGGATTTCACTCCTGTAGAACTTCGCGCATCGAAGTGGGACTTCGCACCTGCAGGACTTCGCACATCGAAGTGGGACTTCGACTTTGACGTCGGAGATTTCGCACGACGAGCGAAGTAGGGACTTCGCACCTGCAGGGCTTCGCGCACCGAAGTCCAACAATTGCCTTCTCCTTCCTTGATGCATATCATCAACTCCTTGCTATCCCGTCCTAGATTTCTAAGCACAAGCAAGTCATCTCCATTAAACAGCATCATAGAGTTCTTAAGTGATACACTCAGCCCTAGAACTGAATTGGACCTTGGACATCATTCAAGGTAGTAGTAAGAGGAGTGTTCATATCAGTCGAAGTGATGTCCTTATCATCCTCCCCTTCTTGAATTGGAGTCGTCCTCGACTCATGCTCATCCTCCGTGCCGAAGTATGATCGTAGATCTGCAATGTTAAAGGTGGGGTTAACCCTAAAATCTGTAGGCAAGTCTAACTTATATGCATTATCATTAATACGTTCAAGCACTTTAAAAGGACCATCTGCTTAGACTTTTTCAATTCAAGGAATTGCTCTTTACGCAAGTGTAACCACACAAGATCACTAGGCTCGAAAGTAACATGCTTGCGTCCCTGACAACCAGCAACTTTATATTTAGCATTAATAAGCTCAATGTTCTCTTTAGTTATCTCATACATCTTAAGTATCAAATCAGCATGTTGTTTAGCATCAAGATTTACCTTCCCCGAAGCGGGAAGAGGCAACAAGTCAATAGGTGCATGAGGGATGAAACCATAAATAATCTCAAAAGGGCACGCCTTTGTGGTAGAATGCAGCGAGCGATTATAACCAAATTCCACATGAGGCAAACATTCTTCCCACATTTTTAAGTTCTTTTTAAGCACATCCCTAAGCATAGTAGACAAGATTCTATTGACTACCTCAGTTTGTCCATTGGTAGCTTAGTCCCCAATTTAGCCCACAAAGTTCTCCAAAAATGACTAAGAAATTTAGCATTACAGTCGAAAACTATCGTATTTGGAATACCATACAAGCGAACAATTACCTTAAAGAATATAATGTGACGATGGCCCGATCTTTCGAGAGGTACTGATAAGTCGATTGTAGAGATCTCGATATTGATGATCCAAAGGCTCTGACCAAAATAGATCGATCCCCTCGCAATCACTACACCACTGCTCCAATGGTTATCAACCGTGCCGAACGCGGTTGACCTTGCCAAGAAGGCTATCTCCTGCAAGCGAATCGAGAACACAAGCAAGAGAGTAAAAGATGCAATCTGAACTGTATTGCAAATAAATATTGAGTTCACAAGTTGGAGTTTCTCAACCGGACGTGCGGTGAGACTGCTAAGTAGAATAAACTCTTAAAAAAACCTGAGAAAAACTAAATGGGTGTGACCTCCTTAAATAGGGGTGGGGGAGGCCGCACTTATCTAACCAAAGGGGGTGCGGTACTATTTATAGGTACTGTTCATATGAATAGTACCACCATAAATAGTGCTGGCTTAAATAGTCTAAGTATGATTACAAGGTCCAAGGCCCACTTTGACTCGGACTGAAAAAGTGACGTGACTTATTTTGCAGTTTCTGATCGGCTCGGGTAGAATTTCGAGGTGAGACCAGATTCATCTGAAAGTACACTCCAATATCTTTCCAACGAGTATTCACGGGTCCCGAGAAACCTTCTGGATCAAATGTTATGGTCGTTTGAAGTAGACGCTATCAAGCAGTCCGAATCTGAGTTGGATTGCGCCTGACGGTTCCACTTCTAGACTTGAGCTCGCATGGTTCTTCTCCATGGTTCCTAAGAACAAGAAAATCACAAGTCTTAGGAAGTATCGAATTCTCAGCGGAAATATTATTGATTCCTAAAAATGAGTTTACCTGATAATTAGTTGACGAGCACGTGCCCGAGTAATTGGACCTTGCCCATCATTCATGGAAGCAGTAAGAGGAGTGTTTATATTAGTAGAAATGATGTCCTCATCAGAATATATCAGCAATATTTGTAGCATCATCACTTTTATGGCATGGTATAAAATGAGCCATCTTAGAAAATCTATCCACAACAACAAAATACTATTCCTCCCCTTCTTTATTCTAGGCAGATCTAAAACAAAGTCCATAGAAATATCTTTCCAAGGTGTGCTTGGCATAGAAAGAGGCATGTATAAACCATGAGAATTAAGTCGTGACTTAGTTTTTTGGCACGTGGTGCAGCGGGTAATGAGCGTTCGACGTCGCGCCTCATCTTGGGCCAATAAAAGTGGTGGGTCAGAATGTCCTCTGTTTTCTTCATGCCAAAGTGACCCATTAATCCTCCTCCATGCGCCTCCTGTAACAACAAAAGACGAACGGAGCTAGCTGGAACGCATAACTTGTTAGCACAGTACAAGAAACTATCAAGCACCACAAATTTATTTCAACCCTTTCCCTCCTTACAATTTAGCAACACATCTTTAAAACCAGCATTATGCACATATTGCTCCTTTATTGTCTCTAATCCAAAGATTTTGAAGTCAAGTTGTGAAAGCATGGTATATCTCCTAGACAATGCATCAGCTATTACATTTTCTTTGCCCTTTTCATGTTTAATGACATAAGGAAAGTACTCAATGAACTCAACCCACTTAGCATGTCTGCGGTTCAAATTGGTTTGACTTCGAATATGCTTGAAAAACTCATGATCAGAATGTATTACGGACTCTTTGGGCCATAAATAATGTTGCCATATTTCCAAAGTTCGAACTAGAGCATATAATTCTTTATCATAGGCAGAATAGTTCAAATTAGACTCACTTAATTTTTCACTAAAGTAAGCAACATGTTTTCCTTCTTGAATTAACATACCGCCAAGACCTATGCCACTAGTATCACATTCTAATTCAAAAGTTTTGCAAAAATCAGGGAGTTGAAGCAAAGGAACGTGTGTTAACTTATCTTTGAGAACGTCGAAAGCATGTTGTTGCATGGTGCCCCAAGTAAAAGGAACACCCTTATTTGTAAGCTCATTCAGCGGTGCAGCGAAGGTGCTAAAATCCCGAACAAAACGCCGGTAGAAGCCAGCGAGCCCGAGAAAACTCCGCACTTGTGTGACCATTTTAGGAGGCGACCAACTCTGGATAGCGACGATCTTGGCCTGATCAACTTCAATGCCCTGTGGAGTAACAACATAGCCAATAAACGACACTCGATCGGTGCAAAAAGTGCACTTCTCAAGGTTACCAAACAAACGTGCATCGCGCAAAGGATTAAAAACAGCACGTAAGTGATTCAAGTGTTCTTCATATGACTTGCTATATATCGGAATATCAACAAAATAAACCAACACAAATTTTGCAATGAAAGCACGTAAAACTTCGTTCATCAAATGCATGAAAGTATTAGGTGCATTAGTTAAATCAAAAAACATCACCAACCACTCATATAGCCCGAATTTAATTTTAAACGTCGTTTTCCATTTATCTCCTAATTTCATTCTAATCTGGTGGTACCCACTACGTAAGTCAATCTTTGTGAAAATAATAGAACCACTCAACTCATATAGCATGTCATCTAACCTAGGAATAGGATGACGATACCGTATTGTGATATTATTAGTGGCTCTACAATCAACACACATACGCCAACTACCATATTTCTTAGGAACCATAAGAACAGGAACAGCATAAGGACTCAGGCTTTCTCGTGCATACCCTCGGTCCAAAAGATCTTGGACTTGTCGTTGAATTTCCTTAGTCTCATCCGGATTGGTTCTATACGCCGCACGGTTTGGCAAAGTCGCTCCCGTAATTAAGTCAATTTGGTGTTCAATCCCTCTAATAGGTCGCAGTCCCGGGGGTAGCTCTGCTGAAAACTGTTGAAAATATAGGCAATATTTTAATTCCAAGTTTTAGTAGGAGGCAAGAGCAAAATACTATTGATGCACAACTAACTACTAACAGTAGGATATTCCTCATACTTCAAAATATACGCAAGAGAAATATAATGTTAAAGTCGTACGAACACACGAACGACTTACTGTTGGGCTTGATGAAGGACAGGAAGCAGCGCAGGCTCGATGCAGTGTAGGCTTGATGCAGTGTAGGACGTAGATGAAACAGAGCAGGAGCGGTCGCGCAGATATTCGCTGCCAAGAAACCTTATTGCCGCCCCCGTGCAGGTCTTCACGACAGTAATGGTTCAGAGATACCGCTCACCTTCCTTCCAGGTGCACGCTAGGAAGAAAGGTCGGCGAAGTTCAGACAGCACAGTACTACCGGACAATATTACGAGAGAGGAAGAAAACAATGGGAGAGAAGAATGGAGAAATTCAGTCACAAACCTAGACGTCTCCAGGCCTTTTATAGACGTGCTAATTACTCTCTAGTAACTGACACCATTAGACTGAAATAATGCTCAAATGGCGACTCTATTATTCATCGTAGCTGCGATATTCAAACCAAATATTTACGCAGTCTCATTACCAGTCAAAAAGTAACCGACTCTATTATTCACTGGTAACTACTAAAATTTAAAACCAAATAATGGTAATTAAGCAGTCTCGTGACCAGTTAAAAGGAGAGAGAGATGATGCGAGGTTCAGCAAAATAAGGTGGACACGGTCTGCCAAGTGGCGCGCCACGTCTCGGCACGGTCGCGCGTCGTAAGTCACAAGTCACGCGATTTTCACGCGAAAATACGCGAATACGCGTGCGCGCGTGTGTGTTTAGCTAAAGCCACCATCCATTTCCATAATTTAAGGAGTGGCATGGACTCCACCTTATAAATTGGTCTCCCCCACTTTGCCTAAACAATATGGTACTAAACCTTGCATGCTTTGGAATTTAAGAAAATGGGCCACAAATAATGGACCAATTTCTAACAATTCCCCACCAAGTCCAAGCAAGAAGCAAAAAGATATCAAAGATATTGTGCTGACGTACTGTTAATATACTAGTCTTTTAGTGTAAGTCCCGTACGGGTTGAACTTGCACCTAGAATAACAAGATTCATCTTCTCACAGCTAATGAATGGACCATGCCTTGAATTCATAGCTTTTTGTGATTAGATTTCACTTGAAATCTCAACTAGTACTAGGTTGCCAATGAACCACACCTAAACGGATCGTTATATGGTCATGCTCCCTTATCTGCTCATGAGCTTTCTAGAGAATGCCCCGTTCTCGTGAACTGCGACCAAACAGTTAAGCTCAAGTAGGTGTATTCTTTCTGGGTATCTTGCAGGCTAATACCTTTTCCTTATTTGGACAACAGAATACATTAAGGCTTTATGCCAACCTTCCATACAGTTGAGAGTATTTTATTTATTAGGATATATGTACAATTAATATATACTCTCTTGTTACAACATCAACTTATTTTTCCCATTATCTACGTCACGGGATCTCCGATCAAAAAAACATGGGTTACCATTGTGATGTAACTTAAAGGGGCCTCATTCCCATGTCCATAGAAGCAACAGAAATCGCTTTCCGTGCTAATCCCTTTGTAAAAGGGTCTGTCAGATTTTTCTCAGTGTTAATATAGTTCACAGCTATCACTCCGGAGTTTCTCAACTTTCTGACAGATTTAAGCCTCCGCTTCACATGTCTAGATGACTTCATATTATCCTTTGTACTTGTGACTTTGGCCAACACAGTTTGATTATCACAGTACATCAGGATTGTCGGTATTGGTTTCTCAACCAACGGCAAGTCCATCAGAAGCTCTCTTATCCATTTAGCCTCAACAGTGGCTGTGTCAAGTGCTACAAGTTCCGCTTCCATGGTTGATCTCGTCAATATAGTCTATTTACAAGACCTCCATGAAACTGCAGCACAAGCTAAAGTAAACACATAACCACTTGTAGCTTTGATCTCATCAGCATCAGAGATCCAATTGGAGTCACTGTACCCTTCTAATACAGAAGGGTATCCAGTATAATGAATTCCATAAGATGTTGTGCCCCTCAAGTAGCGCAACACTCTTTCAAGTGCCTCCCAGTGATCATCTCCTAGGTTAGAAGTAAACTGACTTAATTTGCTCACAGCAAATGAAATGTCAGGTCTTGTGGCACCAGCTAAATACATAAGTGACCCAATAATTTGTGAATATTTCAATTGATCTTTTCCTAACCCTTGATTCTTTCGAAGCTTAATACTCGCATCATAGGGCGTTGGAGAAACTTTAGAATTTTCAAAGCCGAAACGGCTCAATATTTTCTCTGCATAATGAGATTAGTTCAAAGTAATCCCATTCTCATTCTTGATCAATTTAATATTCAATATAACACCTGCCTCTCCTAAATCTTTCATATCAAAGCAGCGCGATAGAAATGTTTTGACCTCGTCAATTACGGCAGTGTTTGTACCAAATATAAGTATGTCATCCACATACAAACACAAGATCACTCCTTGACCCCCACCATAACGGTAATATACACATTTATCAGCTTCATTCACAATGAAGCCAGCGATTGTCAAAGTCTTATCAAACTTTTCGTGCCATTGTTTAGGTGCTTGCTTTAAACCATATAAGGATTTTAATAATCTGCATACCTTATTTTCCTATCCAGAAATCACAAAATCATCAGGTTGATCCATATAGATTTCTTCCTCCAACTCTCTATTAAGGAAAGCTGTCTTTACGTCCATTTGATGAACATACAGACCATAGGAAGATGCTAATACAAGGAATACTCTAATGGTGGTTAATCTAGCGACAGAAAAATAGGTATCAAAGAAATCTTCTCCCTCTTTCTGAGTGTAACCCTTAGCTATAAGTCTTGCTTTATACTTCTCAATAGTACCATCAGGCCTCAGTTTCTTTTTAAAAATCCACTTACATCCAACAGGTTTGCACCCAATAGGAAGATCGGTGATCTCCCAAGTCTCATTAGCCATGATTGAATCCATCTACTTCTGATCGCCTCTTTCCAATACTCAGCATCAGAAGATGCATAAGCTTCCGAAAGAGTCTTTAGCACATCATCCACGAGGTATACAATAAAGTCATCACCAAAGGTTTTCTCAACCTTTTGTCTTCTACGACTAAACTATTGTCCTCCTCAGGGATATCATAAAATGGTTCAGAAATAGTGGAAAGTTCAGAAGTTTGATTATTCTCATTTTCGATATTATCGATTTGAACATTCTCAGTTCGTGTTGAAGTATTGCCTACTGTTCTCATAGGAAAGATATTCTCAAAAAATGAAGCATCTCTAGATTTCATTATTGTGTTAGCAATAATCTTAGGAGTTTCTGATTTAACTACTAAAAATCTATAGACCGTGCTATTTTGAGCATATCCTAGAAAAATACAATCAACTGTTTTTGGTCTAATTTTCCTCTTTTTCTGCAATGGTATATTGACTTTTGCCAAACACTCTCAAGTTCGCAGAAAATTAACATTAGGTTTTCTCCCCTTCCATCCCTCATATGGAGTAATTTCACTCTTTTTAGTGATTACTCTATTTAGGACGAAAGTTGCTGTCAATATAGCTTCCCCCCACCATGCCTCAGGCATACCGGAACTCTCTAACATGGCATTGACCATGTCCGTTAATGTCCGATTTTTCCTCTCAGCTATCCCATTTGATTGGGGTGAATATGGTGGTGTGAACTCATGGATTATTCCATGCTCGATGCAGTGGGAGAACTCATGAGAGACATACTCTCCTCCACGATCAGATCTCAATCTTTTTATTTTCTTTTCTAGTTGGTTCTCAACCTTGGCCTTATAAATTTTAAAGTAGTTTAAAGCTTCATCCTTAGTTTTAAGTAAATACACATAACAGTAGCGTGTTGCATCATCAATAAAAGTTAGAAAATATCTTTTGCCTGCTTTTGTCAATAGTCCATTCGTTTCACACAAATCTGAATAAATAAGATCTAACGGTGCTAAGTTCTTTTCATCCTCTAATCCTTTAAAAGGTTTTCGAGGCTGTTTTGCTTGCACACATGAGTGGCATTTTGATTCTTTGACAATTTCATATTTTGGAATTAAATCTAATTTGGACATTCTCACAATACTATCAAAACCAATATGACAGAAACGGGAATGCCAAACATTTGCCTCACATTTATTTATATTTGTTGCAACATTCAGATTATAACAATACTCTAAAGTACTTAGGCGGAACAAGCCTCCGCTCTCATAGTCTTTACCAACAAAGTTTCCGAACTTAGACAATACAATTTTATTCGACTGAAAAACTAGCTTATAACCATCCCTACATAGAAGAGAACCACTAATGAGGTTCTTGTTTATTGTAGGAGCATGCTGCACGTTCTTTAAGTGGACAATCTTCCCTGAAGTAAGCTTCAGATCCACCGTGCCAACACCAAGAACAGAAGCATGCGAGCCGTTTCCCATTAGGACGGAGGAAGCCTCTACTGCCTGGTAAGAAGAAAACAAGAAAATATCAAAACATACGTGAACATTACCACCAGTATCCACCCACCAATCAGTGGATTGACATGCTGAAAAAACAAAAGGTGGATTACCATACCCTCCTGAAGTCGAGGCCTCGCCTATGATCACGTTTACAGCCTTCTTCTTTGGCTGTTCACAATCTCTGATTTTGCGGAAGCGACAGTCCTTCGCCATATGACCATCTTTTCCGCACACAAAACAGGTGATGTCCTTGAAATCCTTTTTCTCAGTTTTCTTTTTCTTAAAGCTAGTTGTGTTGTTCGGTTTGTTGAATTTGTATTTCTTTGCTATAGTCTTTTTCTCAATAAAGTTTGCATTGTTCTGGCCAGATGTGCTTGGTGCATCCTTTGTTCTTGCTTTTTCTTCCACATCGAGGGCAGCAATGAGATCCTCAACAGAAATTTCTTCCCTCTTGTGTTTCAGGCTAGTGGCAAAATCCCACCAAGAAGGAGGGAGTTTAGCAACAATGCCCGTAGCCACAAACTTAGGAGGTAACACGCAGCCCAGGTGCGCAATCTCACCGACTAGTAGCTGGAGGTCATGAGCTTGTCCAACTATGGACTTAGCCTCATCCATGCTAAAATCGAAAAATTGCTCACACATGTAGAGCCAACGACCAGCCTCTGCCTCTGCATATTTGTGCTCTAGTGCATTCCACAACTCTGTGGCGGACTTATAGTCCATGTACACATCGTAGAGTTGATCTGTCAGAACAGTCAAGATGCAACCAAGAGCAGCGTTGTTTGCACTATCAAACTGCATGTACTGCTCGATCGTAAATGGATACTGCGGGTGGACAACCCACCACAGCCCCAAAGACATGAGCCAAAACTTGACTCTAGTCTGCCATCTACGAAAGCTTTGACCACAAAACCTCTTAGGTTTCATCGCATCAGAAGCGCTAACCTTTTCTGTATTGCAACAAATTTCGCAATAAGGTTTCTGGATTGTTGAAAATATAGGCAATATTTTAATTCCAAGTTTTAGTAGGAGGCAAGAGCAAAATACTATTGATGCACAACTAAGTACTAACAGTAGGATATTCATCATACTTCAAAATATACGCAAGAGAAATATAATGTTAAAGTCGTACGAACACATGAACGACTTACTGTTCGGCTTGATGAAGGACAGGAAGCAGCGTAGGCTCGATGCAGTGTAGGCTTGATGCAGTGTAGGATGTAGATGAAACAGAGCAGGAGCGGTCGCGCAGATATGCGCTGCCTAGAAACCTTATTGCCGCCCCCGTGCAGGTCTTCACGACAGTAATAGTTCAGAGATACCGCTCACCTCCTTCCAGGTGCACACCGGAAAGAAAGGTCGGCGAAGTTCAGACAGCACAGTACTACCGCACAATATTATGAGAGAGGAAGAAAACAATGGAAGAGAAGAATGAAGAAATTCAGTCACAAACCTGGACGTCTCCAGGCCTTTTATAGATGTGCTAATTCCTCTCTAGTAACTGACACCATTAGGCTGAAATAATGCTCAAGTAACTGACTCCATTATTCACTGGTAACTGCTGATATTCGAACCAAATATTTACGCAGTCTCATTACCAGTCAAAGAAGTAGCCGACTCTATTATTCACTGGTAACTACTAAAATTTAAAACCAAATAATGGTAATTAAGCAGTCTCGTGACCAGTTAAAAGGAGAGAGAGATGATGCGAGGTTCAGCAAAATAAGGTGGACATGGTCTGCCAAGTGGCGCGCCACGTCACGGCACGGTCGCGCGTCGCAAGTCACAAGTCACGCGATTTTTACGCGAAAATACACGAATACGCGAATACGCGCGCGTGCGTGCGCGTGTGTGTGTTTTGCCAAAGCCACCATCCACTTCTATAATTCAAGGAGTGGCATAGACTCCACCTTATAAATTGGTCTCCCCCACTTTGCCTAAGCAATATGGTACTAAACCTTGCATAATTTGGAATTTAAGAAAATAGGCCACAAATAGTGGGCCAATTTCTAACAGAAACACATCCTCATATTCCTGCAAAAGGTTAATAACAGCAGACGGCAAAGAACTAGATACAATATCAAGTGAAAATAAAGCGTCTTTGCATATCAAAGCATAGCATGGCATATCATTGTCGATAATTTCAGCAAAATCAGATTTGGTTGCAAGCATGACACAACCCTTTAATTTAATTCCCTCAGTCCTAGAACTAGGGGACAACTTCTCTTTCTTGGATGAAAAAATATTGTTCACTACTTGCTGATTTTCAGATTCATGTTCATGTTCTTTTCTCTTTTTCACATTGCACAAATTTCAGAAGGTGTCAAAGGTAGTAAAATTATTTTCTTTCCTTTGTGCATAAGAGAGTACTTATTACTTCTACCATGATGAGTTGCGTCGGTATCAAATTCCCATCGACGACCTAATAAAAGTGAGCAAGCTTGCATAGGCACTACATCGAAATCAGCTACATCACGATAGGAACCAATGAAAAAATACACACTTGCAGATTGTGTTACTTTCACCTTATCGTTGTTGTTGAACCACTGAATGTGGTATGGATGAGGATGTGCACGTGTGGTCAATCCAAGCTTCTTGACCAAATCTAAACTCATCAAGTTATTACAACTCCCGCCATCAATTATGACACGAACACGGCATTTCTTGACGATAAGGAACATCTGAAACAAATTATGACGTTGTAGCTTCTCCGCTTGCTCCCTTTGAGTGCTCAACACTCGTTGCACAAATATGGTCCTATAATTCTCCGTCGCAGCGGTACCTAAAATTTTCTCCTCTTCGCTATGTTCCTTTGGATCATCATCATTACCTGCAAGGTTAGCTGCAAAAGCATATTCATCCTCAACATCACTAGCACTTACATATCCACCATCTTCTGTCGTAATGTACGCTCGCTGACTTGGGCCATTTTTCATGACGTGCCCCATCCCTTTACAACGGTGGCATATAATCCCCGTCGTACGACCCGTGGAAGCAACCGATGAAGGGCTCTACGCTGGCGCCTGCACACTAGTGGATTTGCTCATCTCAGGTGCGCATGACGGTGGTGGCGGTGGAGCTGTCTTAGTTTGCCCTAGTGTCGACCTCGATGCAGAAGTACTTCCATAGTTGCTTCTATTTCATTGTTGTCTTCCCTGCAATTCTTTTTCTGCTAAACAAGCAAGCCGAAACAACCTACTGATATCATTATACTCCTTGTAATCAATTATGTCCTGAATTTCACGCCTGAATCCTCCATAAAAACGAGCCATCTTATTCTCCTCATCCTCTACAACATTACAACGCAACATGCCTATTTGTAGTTCTTGATAATATTCCTCAACAGATTTATTACCTTGGTCTAAGCGCTGCAATTTCTTACGCATATCACGTTTAAATGCAGGAGGAATAAATCTAGTACGCATAGCTACCTTCAATCTATCCCATATATCAGATGCTAAACCGGAATTAACTACTTGACTCCACCAAAGGATAGTAAAATCTTTAAATTCACTAGTAGCTTGTCTGACTCTATACACTTCAGGAACTAGATGTGCGTTAAATTTTTGTTCAACTGTCATCTCTCAATCTAGATAAATTTCAGCATCATAAACACTCGCAAAAGAAGGTATGGTAAAATTAACTTTAGCAAATGAGTCATCATTAGCACGAGCATTGTGGTGCTGAAAATCATTACCTCCCATACCATGATGGTTGCGTTGTAGGTGGTGTCGTAGATGTACATCTTGAGCATCACAATTTCGCCTCTCATTATCATCTCCCACATCAAGATCTTGGGGTGCATCATGTTCATACTCGCGTCCGTTGTTTGGTGGCCGATTCACCATTCTCTCAAGGTGTGTAGTGAGTGCTGCAATACTCTCATTGATGGAGTGCTGCAATATATCCGTCGTAGCTTGAAGCTTCCTATCGATGTCCTCATTAATGGTAGTGCGTTGTTCATCCAAGAGCGTCATGAGCTCTCTTTTTGCAACACACTCTTGCGCATCAGACGACTCACCTGCCATGGTTAGTAGAAAACAGAAGACAACACAAAGGAATTATCCCTATCAACTACTAGGTGATGGAAAGTGGAATCACACACTCTCAAGCGTCTTACCACACTCTTACGAGTGTTCTTACCATCGCAAACAGTAGGTGGTACAACTGGTGGCTGGTTCGTGATACCTTGTCGAGCGTAGGTACGATTGCAAGAGGGGACCTGTGCTGATCAAGAGTAGGTGGAGCTTGGAAGGCACAATATGGTAGCAAAAGGATCAGCAATAATTAGTTCAGTAAATGCAAGTTCAAAGATTGTTCAAAATACTCGTTAAAGTTGCCGATCCTAGCCTAATCACAGCTAGCCAATCAAGCCCTATGCAAGGAAGTGCATGTACGCACATGCAATGATCAATGTGACTTGATGTAAGCAAAGAAGAACCACACAACAAGTACTAGGAGATATTCTAGCCCACTACTTAAACTTCTTACTAAGGGCACAAGACTATTTGCGCAAAGGAGAGTACAAAACAGCGGTATCGGCAAAATGCGAATAGCCCTTTAGTTTCAGCAGATAAAATAGCTAGTCTCAAACGATGAAAAGGCAGAGTTTTATGTGGCTTATATATACTAGTTTGAAAGATTTCAATGAGATCTACAACCTTTTCAACTGGACGAACCATAAATTCCGAAGGGAAGGCTGAATAAAATCCCAAAAACAGAAAACCAAAAACTTGCGACGCGGTTTCAGGGCTAAAGATGGCCGATTTTGGGGGTTATGTAGGGTGACATGCATAGACTAGTCATTTTTATTGGATGCGCGCCATCATTAGCTTTCCAATGAGTACAAGAACGTCGAATTCCGACTCCGTATACAAAAGTTATGCCCGTTTTACTGAAGGGGGGTCGGAAACGGACTCGAATTCGATTCGGTCTCAATTCAAACTGCTATAACTTTTGATCCCGAGGCCGAAATTGCTCAAATTTTTTTTCTGGAGGCTTATGGATGTTTCAAGAAGGACTCCACCAAAATTTTTTTCTGGAGGCTTATGGATGTTTCAAGGAGGACTCCACCAAATTTCACTGGATTTGGAAAATATTTGGTAACTTTTCAAATTTCGAACAGAGGGAACACTCTTGGTCTCTTTTTTTCTCTTTTTATTTTATGTTTTTTTCAAACTCTGAGATCAAACTCTCTCTCTCTCTTTTCTTTTCTTTTTTTTTGTTTTCCTCTAAGTCCAAAACCCTAATGCCTGGGGGGTCATGGCACGGGTGGATGGAAGGCCGTGGGAAGGATGGAAGGTTGCGGCAAGGATGGATGGATGGGGTGGTAGCGGATGGAAGGCCACGGCAAGGAACAAGAACACACAACGACGAAGTTACGCAAAGGACACGAGTTGCAACTAGACAATGACGAACTGGACTTTGACTAAACTAGCAATCGGCAACTTGAACACGAAAATGTAACCAAAAATTCAACAAGCAATACTGAAAAGAAAAATTGTAATGGCATAAGGGGTGTTGGGACAGCGGAAGAATACTACAAACAATTATTTTTGTGGGCTAATTTTCTGGAGTTTTTAGGACGATGAACATAAGCTAATCTAAAAGCGGTGAATTACCTCACGGGCAACCGACGCTCTGATACCACCTAATGTGATGATGGCCTGATGTTCCGAGAGGTATTGATAAGTCAATTGTGGAGAACACGACATTGATGATCCAAAGGCTCCGACCAAAACAGATCGATCCCCTCGCAATCACTACACCACTACTCCGATGGTTATCAACTGTGCCGAACGCGGTTGACCTCGCCAAGAAGGCTATCTCCTGCAAGCGAATCGAGAACACAAGCAAGAGAGTAAAAGATGCAATCTGAAATTGTATTGCGAATAAAGATTCAGTTCACAAGTTGGGGTTCCTCAACCGGACATGCGGTAAGATTGCTAAGCAGAATAATCTCTTAAGAAAAACCCGAGGAAAATAAAAGGGGTGCGACCTTGCCCATCATTCATGAAAGCAGTAAGAGAAGTGTTCATATCAGTGAAAGTGATGTCCTCATCAAAGACTATTGTGAGGTGTATACAGACCATAAGAGCCTGAAGCACATATTCACCCAGCCTGATCTAAACCTAAGATAGAGAAGATGATTGGAGTTAATTAAGAATTATGATCTTAGTATACACTATTACCCCGGCAAGGCAAACGTAGTAGCTGATACCTTGAGCTGAAAGACCTACTGAAATAATGTCATGATTAAGGAAAGGCAACCAGCACTACATGAAGAATTTTAGCATCTTAACTTGGGATGGATGGAGAAAGGTTATGTAGCAACATTGGAAGTAAAGCTCACCTTGGAAGAATAGATTAGGATAGTCCAGAAAGAAGGCCAAGATATCAGAAAAATTAGAGATGCCATAAAGAGAAGTGCTATCATAGAATTTTCCAAAGATGAACAAGGCACCTTATGGTAAGAAAGCACCTAGTTGTACCCAATGACAAGATTTTAAAGGGTTTAATACTTAGGGAAGCCCATGAAATGCCCTACACCATACACCTAGGGAGTACCAAGATGTAACAAGACTTAAAGCAAAGATTTTAAAGGTATGAAATGAGGAGAGATATAGCAAAGTTTGTTGCTAGGTGTGATATATCAGAGAGTGAAAGCTGAACACCAATGCTCAATAGAATTGCTACAATCACTACCCATACCAAAGTGGAAATGAGAAGTTTGTCTAGATTTCATCACCAGATTGCCGAGATCGTATAAAGGTTGTGATTTGATATGGGTTGTAGTGGACCATCTGACCACTCCATTCCAGTGAACACAAGAGTTCACAGTTCAAAGATAGCTGAGTTATATATGTCTAGGATGGTGTGTCTACATGTAGTTCCCAAAAGGATAGTGTCGGATCGAGGAACTCAATTTACCTAGTATTTTTGGAAGGGCTTACAAAAGGCCTTAGGTACAAGTTTGGATTTTGGTATGGTATATCATTCCCAGACTAGACAACAAACTGAACAAGTAAACCAAATCCTTGGGGATATGCTTAGAGCCTATGTATTGTCTTATGGACCGAATTGGGAAAATTGTCTACCATATGTCGAGTTTTTCTATAACAATGGCTACCAAACAAGCTTGCAAATGTCACCTTTCGAAGACTTATATGGAAGAAAATGTAGGACACCTCTGAACTAGTCTGAGATCAGAGAAAGACAAGTGTATGGTCCTTCAAAACTAAAATAAGCTGAGGAAAAAGTTTGATTGATTAGGACCCAGTTGAAAGAAGCCCAGTCTAGACAGAAAAGCTATGCTGACCATCAACGATGAGACCTATGTTTCAAGCCAAATGATATGGTTTGTTTAAAAGTCACGCCACTCCAAGGCACCCATCATTTCCAAGTTCGAGAGAAATTAGCACCAAGATACATTGGGTCATACCGAATAGTTGCCAGAAAAGGGAAATTAGCATACCAGTTAGAACTGTGTAACACCCTAGGATCCACATTACTCTAGGATGCCACTAAACCACTCCACAATCTAGCCAATTTACAAGATAACATAAACTGGCAATAATTTTATAAAGTATGAGAAGCTAAGCGGAAGCATACTAAAACAATGGTAATGGAACACTATTAATAAAGCACCACCACTACTAATTTTAACCAATTAAAATGAATCACTGTCTAGCATTATTAATTTAAAACAAACATCAATGAGGGAATTAAAACCGTGACTAGGACTCTACAATTATTACATCATTAATCATAAGATGGTGTGCAATTGTGATGTGCCGCTGTACCCTTCCCATGCATCCTCAAGGATCACCTGGAAGGGGGAAAAAGCAAGAGTGAGATAAAAATCTCAACAAGTAAACTGTTTAACAAGCTAATTAAACTACAATAGTTTAAGCTTCAACATTTAATTTCCACATTTGACCTCAATTATAGCCTTAACCACCATTACTACCAACAACCATAAAACATTAGTAATTAGGTCTCGATTGCCTACTTCATAACCGCAACCACAACCGCTAACAACAGTTACCACAAGAGAAAATACATCATGCCACAAACACATCCCCTACCATACCACAAGGGGGTGAACCCCCATTCCACGACCACAGCTACATTCCTCATACCACAAGGGACTCTCATGGGCCCATACCACATAAAGTTAAGAAGTTGCACTTGTTTGCAAATCTATTATCTACAAAACATTGCATAAGTATGCAAATGATACATCTACAATGAAAATACATATGAATGCATATGATCCACTGCACCCTTACCCAACAAGAGAAGAGTGTGCATCGTACTACGACAATGTACGATGTTGTACCGGTACAATTGTGGCTATGTGCGGCGACATCCATGATGCAAATGACATGTTATGATATGAATGATATGATGAACATGATTCATAAGAATTTAACCACAAAGATCAGCAACATATTTATCATGAATACCTCCTCATAATCCACATATGATTCAATAAGGACATTACCACATAGTCCACATTTGGTTCACCAAAATCAAACTCAATCTATTCAAAGGGAATACTACCACATAGGCCATAATTTATTCATTAAGAATATCATCACCTAGCCCACAATATGTTCTTTAATAATACTACCACCTAGATCACAGTATCCTTGTAAGGAATACTACCTCACAACCACTTTTGTTTCATTAAGATCTATATCACATTACCATAAATAATTCATTCAAGGCATAAACAGATTGCTAAATTGCTACCACACAGACCACATTAATGGAGCATGTAACAATGGCATAAAATCTTAAATTAAGGAAATTAACTAGTGTGAATGTAGAATGATTAATGAGTTAAACAGTAGCACATCCGCTACGTTTACTTGTCTCTACCGTTGAAGCGAAGCAATCACGCGCGTTCAGGAGTAAAACCACCTGTCCAAAAGTACCTCTCAGAACAATACTATAGCAATAAAAATGCGACTAAAAATGTCGCTAAACCCAAAAACCCCCCACAACATCCCTCTCCGTTTAACGGTTCTACACTCTACCCGCTGCAGCAGCGCTGCTTAATTTTTTTGTATCTTTAAAACTATTAAACCATTTACAGAGAGAGATATATTTCTGAAATCTACACTTAAATACCTTCATCTTTCAAGTAGATCACTTATTTTTATTTTGTTACTAACAATGTGTAACTTAACGCACAAAACAGAGAACATTATCTGTCCTCGCAATCTGGGCAGCCAGCTTCTAACGCATTCCAACCATAGTATAAATATCTAAAAATTATGATTTTTATATAGTAGTTAGATTACTTAATTCTCTACATTTTTGAAAATTGAGACCAAAAATATAAAAATCATCTACTACTCCTAAACCACACCAGAACAGCAATCTGTCTCAGATTCCACCTCTGTTAGACAGCAGTTTTCCCGACCCTGCTACGCCTGAACCCCATGGCCAAAAAATCTGAAAGAAATACAGGAGATAGATCTCGACGTTGTAGGATCGGAAATGGCAACAGAGGGGGGGGGGTGAATGGTGCCTCTTTAAAAATTGCCCCCGAAATATCCACAAATATTTCTTCTCCAATAGCTACAATAGCTATGAAGTAAGAAATAGCATAAGTACTGCAATTACAGAGAGACACAACCTGGAACTTCAGACCAAATCCCCAACAAGTGCACTTGAACTTTGTCACAAAGAAAATACTGCAAGAAATAATTAACCACCCAAAGAAGTGCTTACTGAAATCTGAAAACTGAAGACTGCACTCATCAACAGTCTGAAAACTGAAATCTACAACCTGAGGAAGACAACTGAAATCTGCATTAATTGGAAATCTGAAACTGTGGAAGGATGCCCACTACATGCACAAACTTGACTTGATCGAAAGCAACATACAGGAAACGCAGGGGCTGCAGCTCACGGCAAAGAAGTCTAATCATTTGGATACTCACAGCCGAAATTAGGTGAGACAAGAAGACATTGGACTGCTAGTACCGAAATGAATTAGTCCCCGTGTAGCTGGCTTGCAAAAACTGAAGAACTGAAGAAGTGCAGAACAGTAGCTGGCCGAACATGCAGCAATAACTGAAGCTTCAAGCTGTTGGCAGTGCAGGTTCTGCTGCTAACGAAACCAGCAAAAAGTGCAGACCGAAATATCAAGGAAGGTGCAGATTACTCACAAAAGAAATGCTGCTGGCCGAAGGTATTCAGGCAGTAAAATAAATGTTGAAGATAGAGCCGAAGACTGAAGCTAGCCGAGCAGCAACAACCTCAACAGCAGCAAGAGTGAAGGCATGCAGTAATTACTGCTAACCGAGCAGCACAGTACAAGAAGTATTGCTGGCCGAAACATGCAACACTCAAAGGAGCTGCAGAAAGAGAGCAGTTCGGCAGGGAGGAGAGCACTGCAGACCGAAGCGAATAACTGCTGTAATTCTGCTACTAGCCGAAACCTGAAATGAATTTGCTGCTGGGAATCGAACCAATCAAGACTGCAAATAATGCACAGGTAATACAATGCTCAGCCGAGCCTCCCTTGCCCGAAATCACAGCCAGCCGAAACCACAAGAACCTGAACCGAGAAGACTACAGGAAACACACAAAAAAGGAACTACAGACTGCAGTTCGCCAAGATGGACAGCAGAAGAACGAATACTACAGATCTACAGACTGCTTAGCAAGACAAAGTGCTGTTCGGCAGCTCAACTAAAATCAGAAAACAGAATTTGCATTAATTACTTGCTGCTGAAACACTAACTGCATTGTTTCCTGCAGCCAACCGAAAATCAACCCTGCAGTCAGGAAATCAGTAAACCGAACAGCAGCTGCTGTTGAGCTTGAAATGATACTCGGCTGATATTCAGACAAACTGACTGCGAAACAAGGATTAACCGCAACAAAAGAATATGCAGTTTGTGTAATCTGAAAACTTGAAAACTGAGACAGCCGAAATCTTGAGACCTGCAGACCGAACACTTAATAGTTTCCTGTGCAGTCGGGTAGTACAGGAAGATACAGAGGGAGCTGTTCGGCAGCTAACTCATCTTGAAGTAAACTGAGACTACTGTTGAGTATTGCTGCTGGCCGAAACAGGAAGTTTTAACACACAGCCGACAGAAGCAGCTGAAACTGAAAAGCAACCGGTCCAGTAATTACATGCAGACCACTGAAAGCAGGAATTTGAGAAGAACTAGCTGTTCTTTTTCAGATAAACCAAATGGGCTGCAAACTAAATAACATGAGGACCTTAGGAAACAAAGGAATTCAACAAGCAAGCAAGAAATCTGGATTTGGGCAGAAATCTGAGAGTTAATTTCAGATTGAGAATGATTTTCAATTTGCCCAGAATTCTTGATTCTTTTGCCCAAGCATCTTTAAAAGAAGAGGGAGAAGATCTTAGGAAGAAGATTCATATCCTAACTTGAGAATCCAACTAAAAGCCAACAAAAATAAGGAGTCCCCTGCAAACAAGCCCTAGAAATCCCAAGAACAGAGCCAGAGGCACAGAGAGGAACAAAAGCAAGGAAATTCAATCCATTGATTCATCTCCATGAATAATTACACTGAGGAGTCCCGATACACGTGGACATTAAAACAAAGGAATGATTACATGGGTTCTCACTTCATTCTCTCCCTCTCCCAAACACAAGACACCCCTTCTGGAGGCACACACGCACTGGAATACCCACTAGCACATGCTCACTAGAGCCAAGAAGAAGGGACTCACGCTGTAGAGTACTAGCTCAAGCAAACTACTCACAGACCACTAGAGCACACTCCAGACCATTACTCTACCACTCCTACACGTCCAGGAGACAGAAAGAAGAACCAGCTTGCTTCCCATCTCCAAACTGCAAATCAAGAAGTGGCATACTCCTTCCACTCCCTCTCCTCACACCCATATGAGGCAAAGGTCACACTCAGGACAAAATGGAGGGAAACCTCAATTCCACTCCTCTCATTTGCTTGAGCCAAATTACCAAGATGCCCTCAAGCATTTTTCCGGAAGCTTCCGCATCCGATACCTTGACCATCTGAACTTCGACTCCTCCCTGAGTCTAGTCCTGGTCCACTCGTATCACCCGTCGTGTTCGTCACGGGTAGCTCCGGTTCCTCGTCTCCCGACTCGCAACCACCTCAGCAGTCTCGATCATCTTCGGCATCTTTGATCGTCTGGACCTCGACACCTCCTGTGCCTAGTCCCGATCCACCTCGCCTCACCATGGCCTAGCTCCGAAGTCCTGCAGTCACACAGACAAGCAAACCATCACATAGCACCGCACGAAACAGTATATTCCATATTAGCACAGATAAAGGTACTCAACCCTAGAATACCCAAAACAAACTCTAACTCACTAAACCAACTGTCAATATCTCATCACAAACATGGGAATACCTCCACATGGTCTCTCAGACGTCCTATACAATTTTCCTTTTGGCCAGACCTACAGGAAAAATCGTTTCATAGGTCTAATTTGCGCGAACAGCCGCGCTACACGGATTGAACTACACGCAGACAACATGAATTCCCTATTTGGAGAATCAAATTTCTAATCTCCATTAATTCTCGTGCTGAAAACCCTAATTACAGGAAAACCAGAAGGATTTGGGATGGGGGAAAATTCCTAAGGGATCTCTTGGAATCTCCCTTCTTCTCTTCTTCTTCTTCTTCTTCTCCTTGCCTTTTCCTTGCACCAATGGATAGCAGCTCTTTGGGGGAGAGAGGAAGGCGCAGAGGGGGAAGAGGGTGGTGGCCAAGGGTGGGAAAAGGGGGAGGGAGGGCACCCCAAGGGGTTTTATGGGGTGGCTCCACTTGGGCCGAATGGCCCAAGGTGGCTCTCCGGGCAGCTCACTAAGAAGTTTTTATTTATTTATTTTATTTTTTCTTATTTTTGACTATTCCACAATTTTATTCTCCCTTCCCATGATTTACTGAAAATCCAGCGACTCCGTGATTACTTTAAAAACCGATGTCGAAGCGACGTTCATGGCATTACAAACTGCCACCCAAACTCTTAGATGTGTACAATGTGTTCCATGTGTCCCAACTCAGGAATTACTTACAAGATCCTACTAAGCAAAGCCCTCTAGAAAAGGTTAAGTTGCAACTAGGTTTAACCTATTCAGAATACCCAATAAGGATACTGGAGGTAGCGGAGTGCCGCACTCGGAATAGGTCTATTAAGATGTGTAGAGTGCAGCGGAGCTAACACACTGCAGATGAAGCCACTCGAGATTAGGACCAACATAGAGTTGAATACCCATACCTTTTCCTTGAACTGTCAGAATCTTAGTGATGAGATTCTTTTTAAGGGGGATAGGTCTGTAACATCCCAATTTTTAGGAAGCCTAAAATTGAGGAGAATTTAAAACTTTTTGTTTGCATCATCACTTCTTTTGCTTTTTATTGAAGTTTCCTTAGAAAAATATTAGGAAAAGATTATTCAATAGATAAAATTCAAATTAAATTAAAATTGATTTTAAAGGAGATGAACCATGAAGTGGCATGAGGGAAGTTACAACAAATATCATGTTAAAATCTCAAAAATGGATTCATAAGGTTGGAAATGAAATTTAAACATTTTTATGCATTTTGCGTAAATTCCCCAAATCAAAATGGTGTTTTTAAATAAAACAGTGTGCATTGAAGAATTTTTGAGAAAACTTTAAGATAGATAAAGACTTGGAAAATTTACACAAGGATTTGCACTATGTTAGGAGCTACCCCAAAAGTTTTTAGAATTTTCGGAGTTCTTTTACTATTTTTGCAAACTCCAAACTTGAAATTTGCACGTAAAGCAAAGGGAAAATCCATTTATTTAAATCTTTTCTCTTGGTCCCTGCTATCAGCTTGCTCTTCCTTCTTGGCCCCACCTGCTAGCCTCCCTCTCTCTTCCTTCTTTCTAAGCCGTCAACGCCCAAACCCCACTCGTCAACCTCCCCTCTTCCTCCTCGCCGCCCTACTTTGCATGTCGCACTAGTGTGCCATGGATAGGAACATCGCCAGACACCTTAGCCTGCCTTGCCACATCATGGGCCCCCCTAGCCTCGCGCAACGAGCCATCTTGAACCGTGTGCATGTCAACCCCCGCCATCCTGTGCCCATCCCCTCTCCTTTGTGCCCGCACCACAATGGCCGCCATGTGCTCCATGCCGCCCAATCGACGCTGCTGCCTGCCCCATGCCATCATACCTTTGCATTGCTCATCTCGTCACATGCTACCACAATTGTGCAATTTAGAAGCAACTGCCACGCCCTCGATTTCCGCTGAGCTCGTGCCCACCCGTCACAACCTCGCTTTACGCTCTCCCTTGGGATGTGGCGCCATCACTACCAGCACCTACCAATGCCTATCCCTACCTCCCTGATGTCACTGCGCCATCATCATGTCCCTGCAAAAGCCAAAAATCCCACTTGTCTGCTTGCTCATAGCCACAATGGTGCCCGTGGTTGTGCTCGTAGCCATTGAACACTACCAGCTATCTCGTAACTATAAAAGGGTGCCCAAGCTAAGTGCCAACACTCCACACCATTCCCTTCTCCTCCCCTGCAGTGCTCAAGCACCAATTTAGTCGAGAATCGCTCTTCTTCTCCAACACTGATCAAGACCGCATCGAAGCCATTCTGTCAATTATGTGGCTCATTCTTTGATTCATCGCGTCTATAGCACCTACATACTTCCCTAACCGCTTCCCCTTCCTCAATTTTAACTCCCATTCACTAGAGTGCCATCGCCAGAAGAGCTCCTCGCCGCTGTTTTGGACCATCGTCGATGAGTCACCATGGTGAGCCACCAACCCTATTGTCCCCCAAAATTGGATCCCCTCATCTCCTGGATGATTCCCCTCAATTTTGCCAATGTACCACCCCTTCTTCCTCATTGCTATTCGCCATGAACGCTGCCACCAATACTCTGCTGCTAGAGCTCTTCAACCATGCTCACCCATGGCCGAGCCCTCCCAAAGCTTACCTGTGATCTCTAGCTTCCCCACACCTCACCTCCACCGTTCGCCGTCAGTAGCTCTCACCGAAGCTGCCTGGCGCTCGGAATCACCAATAGGCATGCCCACCTATCAGGGAGCACCACTCCCTCCTCTCTCTACCAGGTCAATAATAGTTGGCCCCACCTATTGGTTTTCTTTTAAAAATCGGTTTAACCCATTAAGCCTATGACATGTGGGCCCAAAACCATCGTCGATGAGTCACCATGGTGAGCCACCAACCCTATTGTCCCCCAAAATTGGATCCCCTCATCTCCTAGATGATTCCCCTCAATTTTGCCAATGTACCACCCCTTCTTCCTCATTGCTATTCGCCATGAACACTGCCACCAATACTCTGCTGCTAGAGCTCTTCAACCATGCTCACCCATGGCCGAGCCCTCCCAAAGCTTACCTGTGATCTCTAGCTTTCCCACACCTCCCCTCCACCGTTCGCCGTCAGTAGCTCTTACCGAAGCTACCTGGCGCTCGGAATCACCAATAGGCATGCCCACCTATCAGGGAGCACCACTCCCTCCTCTCTCTACCAAGTCAATAATAGTTGGCCCCACCTATTGGTTTTCTTTTAAAAATCGGTTTAACCCATTAAGCCTATGACATGTGGGCCCGACCCTTTAAAACAATTTAAAAACCCAGAAAATAAGTACACCTTCGGTTCAATAGAAATACTCCACCCAGTTGGAAAGTGCAATCCCAAAGTCACGCCATCGACGTCACCCCTATGAACAGTGCCATTTTCAATTTTTAGGATTTTTCAAATCTAATAAAATTCAAATGCATGCAACTTTTACATATGAAATCTAAATTATATGATTTTTGTCTGTAAAATTTTCTAATGTCATGATCTTTCATATTAAACAAAAATATTTATATTTTCTCTCTATTTGGGTTTATTTAGGTCTTTTGAAATATTTGGTGTTGACGTTTAGATACCAATGTTCTAGAGATTTTTGCCGACAAACTCGAGCAAGACCTGAAGCTCAACAAGCAAGGCAAGCACTCCCTTTGATCAAATTGATCCCACATTTTAATGTTATTTATGTTGTGTTCAAAACTATTATGCATGCGCATAATTTTAGTAAAAATTGCTACGTTGGTATAGTCAGTAGTTACACCTATTTGCAGTACCAAATCCAACCTTTATAAATTTGTTACCCTACTTTTGACACCATAGCATGATACCCACTGATTATGACATGTGGAACCTAGTAACTTAAAACATTGTAGTAGATGCTTAGCCATGCTTATAACTATACTAGAAGTGCTAGAATGGAAATCAGTCAAGATATACAAAAATGGGATACTCATGAAACTGGTATAGAGGAGTTTACCTCTGATATTTTGATTAGAAAAGAAAATGGAAAAGTTATTTTAGACTTGGCCGAGTGGTTGTGGAGATCGGTGTACTTCGCACAAAAATAGGGTTTGTAGATGTCTTGCTCGGGTCACTAAGGACCGATTCATATTGTTCCATAGATCTAAGTACAGTCGTACAATCATACTTGCCTTTATGGGAAGGCCTTAGCATAATAAGTTACTATGTCTAGCAACTTCTTTGCAGGTGGTAGATTGTTGGTGCATTTTTTGGCTGTGCGGATATGGTGCAGACTCTATGTTCGGACAAACCTTGCCTGTAACAGAAGATACCCAACACACCGTATGACTTTTATGATGCTAGAAGTCACTCCTCGTCTTAAGAATGTATTATAGCGCAGTGGTTGTTAGTACCTGTAATGTAAAAGGTTTATCATGAACTCTCAAGTTGGGTATCAATGGTATCGTGTGACATGTATAACATGATGGGATATTTATATAGTATGGGTAAAGTGTGCAACCTCTGTAGAGTATAAATTTATTCGAATAGCCATGTCCCCGGTTATGAACAAAGCTTGGTGAAATCCCACAATAAGTAGTTTTTTATATATATATTTTGCAAAATGGTTATGGAAGGACATGGTTGGGAATGCAAGTTGGCTCGGCAAGGAATATGTCGTTGGTTCTAGATTATAAGGTAGCATACCTTTGTTCTACATTATGCAAACTTATGCTTACTATTATTTACTTATCAAGTTTAAATGCTCTTACCACTTCCATTTGCAATCTACTACTCATTATTCAATCGAAAGCATGTTTTAGAAATCAAACTAGACTAGACAGCCATCTTTGACATAGCCTACATGCTATATATGTTTGGTTAAAAGTCTTGCAAGTATGATTTTCATACTCAACCATTTCTTATTGAACATATTCAAAGGATGTAGAAGAAGACATATCTTGCGGGTACCATTATGGCTAGGTTCTTTTAGGCTTATGGCTTGGCTTTTTATAGTAAATAACTTTTAAACGGAGTGTCTTTTCAAGATAGAGTCTATAAGTTGCTTGTACCAGATACTATCCTAACTTTATTTATATTAACTATAATCGTATGCAAGTATCTCTCTATACTCTCTCTCATGAACAGGCAGAATTCAAAAATTTATGCCAAAAACCATAAGCCACAACCCAAAATAACCCACCCTATACCACAGGTTGTGGAGACTGCCATCGAATTTTAGGGTTCTACCTCAGTCAATTGCCTGTGGTTTGCGATAAGGCATACTTTGATGCTATATGCTTTACTTGGCCAGTCGGCCCTAGTATTGTAAACTCTGCCATTTAGGCATATTTGCTACTTAATGCACTACTTAAAATTTAAATTTATTGTATATAGATGTGATATGAATGTTTGTTGAATGTGTGTGATAGCCACTTATGATGGGACTAGCACACTAAATACATAGTGTTTAGAATGTAAGTTCTGGGTCTCAACAGATGCTGTTGGTGAGAGGGCAAATCTGGGTCCCGGCTGGGTTCAGCTAATTGTTGATTGAGTGGCAGAGACTAGGTAGAATATGCTTGCCACTCAAAGCTGACAAAAAAAGTTATGCAGATGTGAAGTGAGGGTTGGAATTTGCGGTGGGGGATCAGGTGCTCTTGAGAATGTCTCCCACTAAGGGCATTATGAGGTTTGGTACCAAAGGGAAACTTAGCCCGAGGTACATTGGACCATTTTTTATCGTGGCATGAATTGAAAAGTTGGCTTATCACTTAGACCTTCTTAAGTCCATGTGTGGTGTGCACAATGTATTCCATGTTGAGGAAATATCTGAGAGATCTAGAGTATGAGATACCGCTAGAGTCGTTGACCATTGAGCAAGATGTTACCTTTGAGTCTTGGCCAGGGTGGATACTAGGAGAATCAGAGCTAGTCTTGAGGCATAAGACATTGAAGTATGTTAAAGTACTTTATATGCATTAGTCCGAGCAGGAAGCAACTCTTGAGGCATAAGACATTGAAGTATGTTAAAGTACTTTATATGCATCAGTCCGAGCGGGAAGCAACTTGGGAGCTAGAGTCTCACATGCATCAGAAGTATCTAAAGTTGTTTGTTCCATGTATGTGTGTGGTTTAATTTCCAGTTCAGTTGTGTTTCTCGAATAGAGTCGTGAGGCATAGAATTCGTGGTCGAATTTTGTTAAGACGGATAGAATATAATATTCTAAAAATATCTCTTTGAAGGACCTATGAATAAACAGAAAAAAAGGGATACGTAAAAATAGGATGCATGGGTTTTTAGAGGAAGAATAATTTCCTGGAAGGAGTCATATGTGGAAGTTGGAATTAGTTTAGACCTCTTGCCGTGTTATAAGGGATCGGGGGGAGCCCAAGCCCTAGCCACTTTGTTTTCCTCATGCACCATCACCAACACTCCCTTTGCCTTCGCGTCACTAGTTCTCACATCAAAGCTAGCCAAGTCAACGCACCAACATTGCGTTGGGTCTGTTACGAAACTATTGAGTGATGGGTAAATACCTAAACTACTCCTGTTTTTCTATTCTATAAATAGAGGACTTTGTACCATGTAAAAAACAATCAATGATCAATAAAGACTACGTTCTGGTTCTCTATTCTCTGTGTCTTATGATGTTTATGTGATTGTCGGATTTCTCAAGAAGATTGTAATGTGTGTTTGCATTGCCGCTCGCCGAATCAATATTGTTTCACAACACGTTATCAGCACGAAGACTCTACGAAGGTGTACGGTATGTAAATCACACACAAAATCTTATACGCATTGCTATTCAATCTAGGCTGATTCCTTTTTCCTAGCAATGCTGTGCGTAGATCGAACTCGTAGAAATTGTTCCTCAAGTAGCGTTGTTCTTTTGGGTTCTAGATATATAATCCAATGTTCTAAATTGGTTTTAAAACCATGTATCAGAACCAGAAACATAACGTATATGAGTTTGATCTAGGAACTATCTTCTGCCATACATAGCAATACTCGATAAATCTGCAAGATCCATGTTCTGTGAATTAGATTCAAACACAAATATTGTACCTAGGATTTTTCATTAGAACAAAGTCTGCGGCCACCGTCGGCTGCGCCAGAGCTGCCCGCGGGCCACCGCTGCTGCTGAAGAGGGCTGTGCGCCCCAGGCTACCGCCCGCCCAGCCCTGCGCCCGAAGCGCCACCTCGAATCCGCCGGATCCCCAGCGCCCAGAATCAATCAACCACCCGAAGTAGCGCACGAAGAACATCGGCGGCCGCCACCATCACCGATGTGTCCAGATCTGGTGACCGCTGCCGCGTCGGTTTTGCGCCGACCGCCGCAGCCGAAGTGGCCTTGCGCCCAGTCGCCGCAGCTGCCACCACGCCGAACTGTGCCCGGACGCCCTGCCGCACCAGCCCCGCAGGCCGTCGATGGGCCGCCGCGCCTCGTGCCGCAGGGGCCTCCGCGCCGGTAGGGCCGCCGCGCCTCGCGCCGGCTCGCCGCTGGTGCAGCGCCCGGCTGCCACTCGCCGCGCCCGCAATGCTGCTGCCCGCGCGCATGCAGATCCGGCAAAAGGGGGAGGCGAAGCCCAGTCGCAGCCGCTGGTCAGATCCGAAAAAGAGGGAGGAGGTAGAACGACCGTTGTGGCCGGAGAGGTGGCCCGAGATTTTTGCCCGGCCGTTACAATCGAAAGGAAAGGTGCGGCCGAGAGCACTGGTGGGAAGAGATAAGAATTGGGGTCAGCCAGACTTGGCGTAAAGTCTTGGGTTTCCGCATGGGCTGCTCCTTTCCCTGGTTCGGCCGCACGGCTTGAGTCCCATCAACAGTCGGCGTGTCGCATTGTAGACTCCGCGTGGTGGGCATGCACAAACGCTAAAGCAAAGGCAAAGTGAATGTGCGTGCTGTCGAGTCATGTGACATACATGCAGAACACCCAGCGGGTGGCCGCTGGTTGTGTGCGTGCTGAGGTTTGCGATTTACTCCTGAAAGAAAATCACCCAAGTAGTTGAGAAAGGAGGGAGTGCACGTATGTGCATGCATGCACCACCTCCCCTAGCACGTTCGTGCATGCATGCAACACCTCCCCATTGACTAGATCAGCGGCATGCATGTGTCGACTATGCATGGCTGCACGAGTATACAAGTATTGGCTGCATAGAAGGAATCAAACTATGGGCTGGTGGTAATTTTGTGAAATAACCTCTAAAATTTTGGTATATTATAAATACTTGGTAACATGCTAAAATAATTACAAAATTGATCCAGAAGTATCAAAATAGCGAACAAAGTCCAGCAGACTAACTCTCTAAAGAAATTGTTATTAGATTATATGAGCTTTATTATAATCTAGTTGGCATTTTGTATTATCATATTTTTTGGATTTACTTTCTTCAGCATGTTATTTCTGCTTTATAGTAATTCTGAAAATTACTTATTAATTAGCAGAAAATTATTAGAGTTGCTAGAAAATGCTAGAAAATTCTAGAAATCCTAGAAACATGGTTTCAGGTATATGAGCTTCCGTAAAATTGAGATACCTTAGACTTAGTACACTTTGGAAGCATCATATTTCTTTACGGTTTATTTCCTAGCAATGTGTGTTTTGGGGGTTTGTTTAATGGGTTGGTAATTCTGAAAATTGCTGAATACCCTAATAATTATCGGATAATCCCAAAGGATTGCTAGGAAAATCTGGGAAATGATATTTTATCTACTGAATAGATAAAAGTAAATTGTTACTCTTTTGCACTCATTTCATGCACTTCAGATTACCTACCAGAAGTAAGTATGTATAAAACTGCATGAACATTATACGACATTGGGCATCACTAAGTGGATATTTGCACGCCCCGAATGGCTGCAAATTGTATCACCTAGGCTTATTTAATTGGCATATAGATATACCACTATTAAGCCTAAAACTGACAGAGTTATACCCTTTTACCGCTAAGATAAAAACTTTGTAGTCGGTGAGGTATGGCCTCTACTCTACCCTGAAGTGTACCGATGGCCTTGTAGGCACTTTGCCAAGACCAATTGTTGTTTCTTGGACTAGAAGTCCACAGTGAGTATTACTCTGCCTTGCACCACACTGTCTTTGGACTAAGTTTAGGTAACTTGTATGTTACCAATAAACATGTGCATTCATAAGAATATGCCTACGGTAAATAATATGGAGACTAGTAGTATTCTCCTGTTATCCCTTAGCATTATTTGAATGTCAATTTTTCTACATGAGAGCATCAATTGTATA
Source organism: Melocanna baccifera (assembly GCA_036346265.1). Taxonomy (NCBI): domain Eukaryota; kingdom Viridiplantae; phylum Streptophyta; class Magnoliopsida; order Poales; family Poaceae; genus Melocanna; species Melocanna baccifera. Next base: position 16,540,960 of record CM070691.1, read on the forward strand.
GACACAGCTCCTGTCGAGCTTGATCTTGCTCATGAAGAGCACTTCTTATCTTTTGCTGAAATTATGCATTAAATAACCTTTTCCCAGATACCATAAGTACTTGGTCTAAGTGTTCTGTTAAACCCTTACCTCTGCTAAACAGTTGCTCAATAGAACACATTGTCGGTAGCATATCTTACCTGAAGTAAGATTTAATTACTCATGCATGGAATAATATTTGTAAAATATTATGCCTGATATTTCATTGGAATGATATGCCTCAGTTCATTATTGCCCCGATGGCAAATAGAAAATGTGTCCCTCTTGAAGACACAAGGAATCTATTCAAATGTTAAAATCCAGAAGGATCACCTCGACTAGACAACGCTATAAACCCCAAAGACTGGAAGTCTATATACAACCCCCATATTCTATTTTACAGAGTGTGTATTGTTTTCACGCCAATACAAATTATACTCTTGAAGTAAGTATAAGAATAACTTATTGCTAAAATCTTTGAGTTAATTCGAAGCAAATGCCAGAAGCATATGCTATCACTTGGAATTTTTGTGGTTGGCATAAGAGAGAGGAATTGAGCATATGAGGAATATTGGAACCTCCGAGGCATATCTTAGGTCAAATACAGAAGCGAATAAGCCTGAAGCTGTAAATTTGAGAGATATTTAAACATATTATCCACTATTGGCAAAACATTGTAACCCTCGAAGGGTAATTATTTGTCTCCAGTAACATACTAGTCGCCAGCATGCGACCACATACATGGGTATTACACGGCAGCATGAAGCTACCGCACATATACCACTGGAAGCTATAACCATTTGCCTGAAGCAAATATAACTCTCAAAATACTAGACGACCTATTGGATATTCATGATCCCGAATGATCTAAATACATCATATTCAGTTGACATTATAAGTTGTAACAGGCATATAAATTACCTCCCGAATTAATCACATATATTCCTGAAGAATAATTATTCTATCTGGGAGGTTAAACTAGATGTATATTCCAGCAGAATATATATAAATATATTCCATGTAGATTAATTGTCAGGCGTGTTTTATGTGATAGTGTTATATTCATACTTTTGCCAACATCCTGAAGATATACTTTATGCTGTCAAAGCATAATGCATGTTACAATAACATAAAACCTGAAGTTTTATGCGATCTAAATTTAAAGTCAGAAATATGAGAAATTAGATCATAATATTGGGCAATATAAGAAGCTAGAATATTTCTGTTATCGCAGATTAATAACCCAACATATATTTGGGATAATCTACTGGAAGTACAGATGTGCAATTATCCATGCCACTGCATTAATAAATATCTAGCTCACTGCATTAAGAAAAGAAACCCCAATCAAGGATTAGTGCGTATTATGAGACCAATCATTTCCCATATGACAACACCACCGCAGCATACTGAGGGGATTTTAAAGTATGCTATTAAGCAAGATCACATCTCGGCATTAGGGGGAGAGTAATGCCCAAAACACTTAAATGCCGAGATATTTTCCTGAAGAAAGATCTTTACTACATGGTTCACGCACTAATTAAGCTAAATATAAGTTTAGCTGATACTCTGCACGCCGTGAGCGGGAGATCGCGATTTCCTTGCTCATTGCATGAAGGAGTTGTATAGTATTTACCTGAAGTAAATATGTCGCTAAGTTTGGAATACCCCGGGTTGAATAGTATTTCCATCTTTACGAAATTGACTCAATGGTCAGTAACCTAAAATCTATGGGGACGCCTGTGGATCTAAGGTCTGATGACACTAGTCAACATAATTGTTAATACTCCTTGAATACTCTAGAAGAAAATTCACCATGAAGGTGGAATACCTCCTGAAGAGGCTCATCCTGAAGATGCAAACCCCAGTAATAAAGCGCGCACATATTACACTACTGGGGAACACGGAACTACCAAAAGATTTTCGTTTTGGAAAATGACGAAGTTTTGATTAATATTGAAATACACTCAATTATGAGGATATTCGGAGAACAGTTGTCGACAACTAGTTTGCCTCTAAAATTGCTAAAAGTTTCTCGCACGAGAACAATCTGGAACCAAAGTCCATGGCCGAACATCTAAAGTGTTCATATCGGGTCGAAATGATAGAAAGCAATTGAGGCTGAACCATAATCGCAGATAAAAGTCTTGGAACTAGTTCGTCCAGACTTGGGTCATTATAAAATAATGAGGTGGTGAAAGCGAGGGTTCCAAGATCCCTGTAGAGATCTATATTCTCCTGTTATAAACGAAATAATGTTCCGTTATATAATAACTCTGGCAGATGAGATGAATGAGATATGCAGTTATCGGATTCTGACGATCCTTGATGGGATCCCTGAAGGAACCCAAAGCTCGATCCCTGAAGGACTTGATATTTTAGTAAGAAAGTAAATTGTAACATTTATACATATGTATACAAAATTCATACCTGATAAACTCTTACATAAAGAAAGAGTATATCCTAGGAGAGAAAGTCTTTCCCTGAAGAGAAAATAAATCATCAGTTGATTGAAAATACACCAACGATTATACAATCCCTAGAAGTAGATAAGGACCCATCCAAGACCTGAAGAAATGGAATGAGGATGCTGAGAACCAGAAGTTCGCCAAATAAGCACATATGAAGTGTATCTCTTACCAGAAGCTGATGGAGTGGCAATATCCTTTATTACCATGAAGATACCATATATTGGTGTTAATGGCACATTTATTAATCCCCTGAGTGCCAAGGATTAAGACGGGTTACATTGACTCTGTGGTAGTATGACCATGCTATGAGCTCCATAGAATAGACGTTTGGTCATATGGTACTACTCAGAGATGGTTGCTAAATGTTAAAGAACCTGAAAAGGTTTTAATAAGTCACATCCTGAAGAAATGTGGTATTGCAATTAATTACCCTTTATATCCTGATTTGGATAAATATATTAGCCTACATTTATTTCTTAAAATGTATTAAAGGCAGTGGAACAATAAGACTTCACCGGAAGTGGTCTTCAGGGGGAGCATATGCTAAACTTTATAGTTATGCATGAGATTTAGAAAATCTTGACTTTAGTCAAACCCAGAAGGTATTGACTTGATGATCATGACTTCGAAGATTTTACCACTTATCGATATAAGTCCAATCGATGGACATGATAAAGGTCTTAAAGATCATAATATATCTTGAAGATAATTTATAAATCTTGAAGATAAGTATTGCAAATCCTGAAGATAAGCGTTGTACTCTTTGCCCTTAGTAAGTTTTTCCCATTGGGTTTTCTTGCTTGAAGGGTTTTTAATGAGGCAACAACTGCAACACAATTTTAACGTGTGCTATGTGCTCTTTTCTCCATTCCTTTTTTTTCCCACTTGGTTTTTTGGAAGGAGTTTTTAATGAGGCATATGCATATCGTGGTATGAAGCCTCACGAGAATGTATTTGGCTTAGACAAATGGTTACCCACATCCAGTAGTCATGTGCGCGTGAGCACCATTACAGATCCCACTATTATCTATGAAGATAATACCGCTTGCATCACATAAATACAAATGGGCTATGTTAAGAGTAATATCACAAAGTATATTACTCCTAAATTCTTTTATTCTCACGAGCTCCAGAAGAACGAAGAGGGAAGATACTGAAGGTAAGTCTTGTGATAATTTGACATATTTATTCACAAAATCTCTCACAGTTTCTAGTTTCCAGAAGTGCGTTCGAAGCATTGGTATGAGACGACTTTGAGAATTACAAGGTTCAGGGGGAGCGAATCCCTGAACTATAGCCTATATGTAAAGCTAGAAGACTTACATGATTCTGAAGATCTAAATATTGCACTAATGTTCCTTTGTGAGTTTTTCCTGAAGTTTTCTCACGTAAGGTTTTTAATGATGCAACAAGTGCCGCAAGCAACGGATGCAATGTACTCTTTTCTCTATCCCTTTTTTCCCACTGGGTTTTTGGGAAGAGTTTTTGATGAGGCATGTGCATATCGAGGTATTCGCCCAAGGGGGAGTGTTACGAAACTATTGAGTGATGGGCAAATACCTAAACTACCCCTGCTTTTCTATTCTATAAATAGAGGGCTTTGTGCCATGTAAAGAACAATCAATGATCAATAAAGACTACGCTCTGGTTCTCTATTCTCTGTGTCTTATGATGTTTATGTGATTGTCGGATTTCTCAAGAAGATTGTAATGTGTGTTTGCATTGCCGCTCGCCGAATCAATATTGTTTCACAACAGGGTCCACCCACTAGTGTGCCTGCACTCGGCCACGCGCTGGAGCCGCACTCGTCCAGCCATGTCTCCTGCACCAACCTGGCCATGTCCCACTCAAGAGCATTGCTTGTGCTGTTTTGTAGATCCACGCACGGCACCACCAATGCCTACGCACATGTGCGCCGCTTAGGACTGCAGTGCTAAGCTAGAGAGGGAAAAATTAGGAGAAAGGAGTCGTTATCTGGGTTTTCATCAATTGGATTACAATCTGGATGTTTCTCTATATTTTGCTCATTTAATTAGATATTAGAGTCAAGATTAGAGAGGGAAGTAGCAAGAGGTTGTTAGGGTATCAATTAATAGATCAATTAATTTGCAATATTGTTCCACTATGATTTTGGATACTGTATGGACAAAATTGGAGAATTTCATCTACTAGATAGTTGTAAGGAATATTACTAGATTTCTATAGAATATTCAATCATGTCGATTGGATGATTATTTTTTTAGTTATGATTTTTGTAAGCTTACTATCCGGGGAATTGTAGTCAATTGGTAGCACTGTAATGAATAGTATATTAAAAATAATACATGGAATTATTAGGGAATTTGGTCTACATGAGAAGTGTAGGTAATTTCTTAAGGATTTGACAGAATACAAGAACATGAATTTTGGGCGGGTTGAATAGAAGTTATGAATTGTGGAAGACTGCTATCCAGAACCAGTTGCTATTGGACGCAGTAGTATAAAATTATTAGTTTGACTGTTTATATGGTAGAATTGAATTTTGGCATGACTAGAAAGTGGTAGATAACTTTGTGTAGTTTGTGAAAATATCATGGTTTACTATAGTTGCATGAGTAGATTAATAGATATGAAGATATTAATTATGTTGTCCAGAAGATGACAGATCTATCTTTTGATTTAAAAATGGGGTTAGATGATTTAATCTGGGCATGTGGCCAACCAAGAAGTTGTGGGAAAGTTTGTGTAGATTCTATAACTGGTATGGTTTGCTAGAATGTGGCTTGGGAGTAAAAAGTTATGTTGCTTTTAGTACCAGGATAGCAGGGGTGACTATCCAGTAAAGGGGAGAACTGTGGATTTAGAAAGCGTGTAGGAGCATTATCGTTTAATTGATATCTTGTACTACTGTGACTTGTATTGAGATTGAGTATTTACTATAGGAGGAGTAGCATCGGGATTGATGTTGTCTTCTAATCAACCCAGCCATCGCAACAAGAAAAGACAAGTGCATGGTAGAATAATATTCAAGTATTTGAAATTGTTGTTTGTTAAATGAATACTAGCAAAAGTTAAGCAACACCGACAGATGTTACACTCCGCTACACCGGCATAAGCAAAAGTTAAGTTGAGAATATGCATTGCATTCATGAAAAAGAGAGAAGAAATTGAGACATAAGAATGGATATGTGTAATTGAGTGAATGGTGAATGAAATGTTAATTATGTTGTTGCCTCATTTATTATTCTATTGTGTACTTGCTAAGTCATAGACTCACTCTTACTTTATTGTTGTTTTCAGGTGAATGTTGAAAGCGACATGCATAGGTAGAAGTAGAATATGTGATCTTGTACTTTTATAGCTCTTCACTCCACTTAGCGATCTATCACTCATTGTTATAAATAATTTAGTTTTGTCCATACAAATATTAGTTGATAAATGATTTCTGTTATATTTTATAGTTCATAATATTGCTACTTAATTTGTTCGTTGGTTTAGTTTTATAATTGATTTATTTTAGTGATTATTTGGTTTACCTTAAATTTAATTTGTTGATTACTATGTTGCTGAAATTTTTGTTTATGATTACATTGTATATTATTCTTGAAACCTAGTTATTGGTAATGTGTAAGTATTGATTAAATCTGATAGTGGTAATAGTTGCAGATGATATTCTATGTTTCGTTAAATCAAGGTGTTACAGAAACCCTACTTTATTTCCTTAGCACTAAAGAAGGAGACAGCTAGCAGCCAACACCACTCAGCTAGCTCTCCTCCTAGTAGCCAGCTGTGCCCCTCTCCATCCCCACTTGTGCGAGAATAAGCAAAATTTAGACACATCTAGCACTGTTGATCATCAAAATTCCAAAACTAGCCCCCAGAACACCGAAATTCCAAATCTGTCCCCATCCCCGACCGTGTGACTCTGAGATGATGACACGTCTGCGAGGCGGAGCACCAGAACGACGAGCAGACCGAACGTATTCATCGTGAGACGAAAGCTCATCTCGAGGCGTGCACGCGTAGGGAGCGCGAAGCTAGCGAGAGGGAGCGCCAAAGGAAGAGGGAGGTGGAAGCCAAGGCAAAAGAGGCAGCTGAGGAGTTCGATGCAGAGGTCGCAAGGAAGGAAAAATGGCCCTGGTCCACACAGTAGGAGGGGCTGTTCCGCACTGCTCCGCTGAATGTCCAATTAATTTCCATGGCAAGAAGGCACATATGTATTGTAGGAGTACTTCAGTTTGTTGTCGGTCGTGCATGATGCAATTTCTTACGCATATCAACAAACTCTGTACGCCATGTTATTCCCATGTTTACCACTTAGCTTCGCATTCAATTCTTTGTGTCCTCAATATCACTTACCTTCTTACTTAGCAGTCGTTTCTACACTAATCGTATGTTCATCTTCTCATTGCAATCTTCTTCCGAATCTCTTTTACTAGTACAAATGGTATCATTCAAATACGATTAGTGCGTACCGATACATATGTCATACAAAGCACGGAAGGTACCAACATGACCGAAAACAACACTTGGAGTGCTACACCTTGAGGATAACAATAAACAGCAGAAAGAAAATAGCAACCAATATTAAGTTCATCTTCCGCTCCAGTCTGTCAAAACGATGCCCCATCTCTGCTAGGTTGTCAGCCCCCATGACAACTCTCTCATGCGGAACAATACCAGCCCTATTGCCCAATTCATCCTCCCACACCCAGAATCGGCAACCACCTAGGGCTTCCTGCAATTCCATGACAAGAAGGTTCTCAAACATACTTGAACGATTTGACCAAACCCCAAAAAACTTACTCATCGAGTGCAATAGGCACTTATAGTAGTGTCGTCTATAATTCGTGACCGTCTGTGAGGTCTTACGCCTCACAACCGTGTTGCATCTCGGGCAAATCACCACAGGTGGTGATGAAGAGACGCTCATTTGGCTCATGTCGATTTGAGGAGAATGACCACCAAAGTAAGGTACACAGATTGGGAACGAAAAATTTACGTGGAGAAGGAGAGCAATGCGAAGGAGTATGTGCGGTATGCCTCCCTCTTATAGCCTCAGTGCGAGGGCAAAAATGGTATTTCCCTATTCGTTTCTATCCCAATAGTCGTCACAAAACTTTACATAAAATCATAATTTTTAAATCACATTTGCTACATCTAAAAATAATTACGGATAACTAATTAATATTTACATTACACATGAAATACCGATCATGACTCAAAAGTGGATAAAATGGATGCTAATTTTTCATATTTTATTTAAATTATAAATAATAATCTTTTCGGAACTTACGGTGCTAGCTTCTTAAAACTATACCTGTGATAACTGAGAACCTAACTAATTGTAAGTTTTAAAGGTTCGGATTTATTTTTGGGTTCAAAGTGATGATCACATAATATGATAATAAATTCACAATATAGGACGATAATTTATTAAAAAAGAAGATGATATCTTAGGGTGCAGTCCATGCTAATTTAATGCAACCGATGATAGGTTTATAAATATTTCAAACGTATATAAATGGTGGTAATTTTTAAATTATGATAATAATTTCTTATAACTATAATGAGAACTTAGGTAAACAAAACTTTACATAAATTCATAGTTTTCAAACCACATTTGCGATATGTAAAAATATTATAGATAGCTATTTAATATTGCCATTCATATACACATGAAATACCGATTTTTTTAATGAATAATCTAGCAACCTGCATAACAATTTTTATAAAATATTTACAAAATTTTGCACTTTATTTCCTACGTTACAAAATTCATGCACACTGTACAAATAAATAAATTATGGACGATAATTAAATTCGTGTATATTGTACAAATAAATAAATTACGGACAAAAATTTTAAATTTTTTCTAATTACAAAAGATTTAAAAAATTTTACACGAATTTCAATTTATAAAATAATTTATTCGTGGATGAACAGTGTATTAAAAGGGTGGTGCGGCTGGGGAGCGCACCACCCAGGTGGTACGGTTTCTGACCGCACGATCGCACACGTGTTAGCACCGGAGAGTCGCGAGGTCGGAGAGGGGGCTAGATTTGGAATTTCGGTGCTCTGAGGACTAGTTTTGAAAGTTTAGAGATCCAAGGGGCTAGATGTGTCCAAATTTCAGAACATGCAGGTGAAGAGGCAGGTGACAAGCTGCATGAGTTGGTAGACATACATCTCTGCCACCTACATACCAAGTGGCGGCATGCTTGTATGCATGGCTGCCACCAGCCCCACTGCACTTTCACATATATACGTACGTACGTATATACATACACACATATATAAAGGAAAAATATGTTATATGTATGTATACACATTTTCATCCCTGCTCCTTTCACCTCCCTGCCCTTTCCACCATCTTTCACCCTCACTGTCGTCGTCTGCCAGCCGTAGTGGAGGGAAAGCATCTGTCTCTTCCCTTCCCCCTTGTCACAACGAGGTGCCAATCCTCTCAATTTCTTGATCAATGGTTCTTCATCTACACCTCTCCATGTGTTAGCACATCACGGACAATGCAAAGGAATATAAAAAAAAAGACAAAAAACCCTAAAAACCAGAAAAAGATAAAATCACTAAATAGTGAAAAAAAATAAAAAATAGAAATAGAAACTAATTTTAAACAAAGAGCACTACCTCTAGCTAGACTCTTTCCAGCTGTGCCCCGTACCTTACCCCTTGCACCGAGCAAGTGGAGAGAGTGCAGGTGGCCATTTGCATGCATACCAGGGCATGCAACCATGCCACGTGGACCCCTTCTTTCTCACAGCCTACAGTCTGCATCCATATGTTTTCCACCTAATCTACCATTTTTTACCTTCTATAAATACCTACTAACCCTTTTCACCAACCGCCTTTTACAGTCCCTGCCCTTTACAGTCCCTGCCCTTTTCACTGTCATCTTCTAGGCACAGAAACATCTTGTCTCCTCCTTCTGCCATCCCTTCTTTCCGTGGAGCAAAAGGAGATGCCAATCATGAATCTGACTACTTTTTCTCCCTTTAACATGCAATAGGAACCCCCTCCCCTCCGCTCGCCGCGCCCCCTCCCTCCTCTCCTGTCCTGCCTCCATCTCGCCCCAGATTCCCTCGCCTCCTCGGCTCCCCTTCCCGATGGCTTCCCACTCCGCCGCCGCCGAGGACGAGGGCGCTGCGAGGGACCTCGCCCTCAGCGGGATGCACGATCCCCGCCTGCGCCCTCGCCTCCTCCGCCTGCTGCTGGACGAGTGCCTCCCGCCCCCGGACCCGGACGCGGACCTGGAGCCAACACGGTCCCCTGACGACCTCGCCTACGCACTCGATGCCGTCCGCGCGCACGGCCTCCTCGCCGAGCGCTCCCCGGACCCGGGAATGCTCGAGGAGTGGCATGCCGCGGTGGACGCGTGGGTCGACCGGCTTCTCGCGCTCGTCAGGAGCGACAGGGTGCGTTTATCCGCGGAACCCCTGATCCGATCACTACTCTCTCTTTTGCATGTGAATTTTGGTGCGTGTTTTTTTGGTGTCCTGCATGATATGACGCGGAGGTGTTTTCGGGGGTGGAATTTATCTTCCTTTTGAACGGTTTGGTCGTTGGATTGTGCGAATTCTGTGTGATTTTTCTCAATGGGAAGAATTGCTCAGCTCCCTTCTTCTTTTGGTTACAAGTATTAGGAGGATGAAATTTTCCTTTCCTACATCACCAGAAAATGGAGGGTGGACTCAACATACTGGTGGTGAGAAATATCAGCGAAATTATACTCAGAAACATCGTAGCATACACATGAAGAGGGGCCCAAACAAAATAAAATCAAATAAAATAAAAAAGTATAAAATAGGTACTCGGAAGTATATTTATGAATTTAGATGAATTTAAAATTTTGATCCACTTGATTCAGAGTTTGAATGGCAAAGAACGGGTCATTGGAAGGTTTGTCGGAGGAGATAATATAGAATAAGATAAAGGAGATAATATGCAGTGGTGTTGTTTTTATAGGTGGTGCCTATTGATATAGTTGGACAGCACAGTTTTTGGAACAAGTTTATCATGATTTTGATTTGGTTCTAGTAAATTGGGAAGGAATCGTGTCGTGGAAAGCAGCAGTAACTTTTGCTCTCGAGCAACAAAAACGTTTAGAGCGAAGAGAAAGGAAAGAAGTAAGCAAACAACAAGCAAAATGGTAAGTATTACTAAAAGTGAGTTGTTGGTTGTTACCAATGGCAGAAGGCTTTTGATTTGCTTTGCTCAAGCAAAATGGCAAGTAACAAGCAATGTGAGAGTAACAAATAAATGTGCAAAATTACTTCAGCTTTGTTTGTTGGTTGCCAGTGGGGAGAGGTGAGGCTCAGGCCTGACTAAGCCTCCCCCCTGTGCTGGCTACGCCCCCTGTACATGACTTAAACCATTTACGCCTTAAACTTTGCAAAAAAAAAAACCACTTTAACATCCTCTACTCTAAAACCGAGTAGTTAATCCTCTAAACTTATAAAATCAAACCAATTTACACCCTACTCAGTGGTTTAGCAACCATATCATTGGGTTTTGCTAACGAGGATCGAAGGATGTTGACATCCACGTCATCCATCTGTTTTTTACTTCTCTTTCCATTCTCTTTCTTTTCTAGTCATCCTCCCTTCTCTCGTTTCAATCCCTATTAGCAAAAATAGATGATATGGTTGCCAACGCGGCAAAAACCACCTGAGTTGTATCATTAGCAAAACCACCCTCTAAAACCATCTTATGCTGTAAAAATTAATATGGTTTTGGAAGTTTAGGGTTAAATATCTTGTTTTATAGTTGAGGGTATTATGTGGATTTTGCAAAAGTTCACGCCTCTCAACCCTAAAACTGGTTATTTATCCCATAAACTTATAAAACTAAGTTAATTTACATTGTAAGTGGTTTTAGAGGGCGGTTCACCCTATATGGATCCACTCATTCAAGGTGATTTTGGCCATATTGGAAGCCATATCATCGGATTTTGCTAATAAAGATCCAACTCAAGGATGTTGACGTCCACATTGTCAATCTCTTTTTTACTTCTCTCTCTCCATTCTCTTTCTTTTCTTGTCATCCTCCCTCCTCTCATTTGGATCCCCGTCAGCCAAAACGGATGACATGGCTACCAACACATCAAAAACCACCTGAGTTGGAACCCTCTAAGAAAAACTACACTCTAAAACTACGTTAAGATGTAAATTGACCTGGTTTTGGAAGTTTGAGATTAAATATCTGGTTTTATAGTTAAGGGTGTTAAATGGATATTTGCAAAAGTTCATAATGTAAAATGGACCTATTCCTTGGGAGGAAGAATATTCAAGACATAGATTATGTATGCAAAAAGGTGTGTTGCTTTTGGTACAACTATTTCCTAATAATTTCAGATAGAACCCTGGCATGGAGTAATGCTCTTCGTGGGTTTGAAAAGCTCGGCATACTGTGCATCGAAATTTGAAAAGCTCGGCATTAGTTAGTTGCAATGTTAGCTAGTTTTCCTCTGTCCACCAAGCCTCCATGGATGTGCCCATAAAATTTGTTTTTTTCGGCTACGGCTGATAGCTTTCAGTCTTAACACGAGCATTTGTGTGAATGAACTCAGGGCCGGTCCTGGGATTTTAGGGGCCCAGGGCGAAACTAGAAATGGAGGCCATAATATAAAGAACAGTAGATGAAAAAGGTTAGAGCCCAGAGTCCCAGACATGCACAACTACACCTTGGAACTACAGCTAGTGAGCTAGATAGCCTAGATTCCAAAGAGTCAATCACTTTTCATTTGGCGTATGTTCGGTGTTCTTGTTGTCAAGCACGCCATGTCCGAACTCCGAAGTTGCTCAATCAGATCAAAAATGCAACTAAAACTAACTAACTAAGGCCTATCTAGTATCTATCTCTGTATGAGACGACAGCATTTCGATAAACATATGGCGAGCATGACAATATGACATGAGTTTCAATTAACTAGATTAAATAAGTTTCTTCGCAGTAAGTTTTTCCCTTTTCTGTCTAAAGACGTGTGGGTGGACGGACGGATCAATCTCGCGAGGTGCTTTATTGCGTATTACTATAGAGATGTTTTTTTAGCTTCCAGGGATAGGGAAGCCGATGAGGATAAAACGATATTATGGACTAGTTTGTTAACATCAGATGGTGGCCAGGTAACGAGATGGTGTGTTGAGACCTCAACAATGAGTGTCCCCAATACGCAGTGTACTCTGGCTTCTGCACTGCCACGTCGAACCTAGCAACAAGCTGGCTCGCACAGGCACAAGCATTTCCGTATCACTGTATAGTTGACGTTGCAGTGCAGCTCACTTGGGTATTTTACCAGTATAGTTGACGTTCTGTTTGTCTGCTTCCTCCGTAGTAGCAATCAAATTATTGAAAACACAGCCTTGTCCCCGGGGAACGAACACTGCTTATCTCTTAAGACAGCTTGCCTAATCGTGATCAAGCCGAGTCGTGATGCGGCCACATCAGCATGTCGCTGTTACTTGATCCGGAATTAACCTCAACTAGCCATCACCTCAGCTCCTCCGAGCTGCTGAAAAGCGTGTAACTGCAAGCTCCGCATAATTGCGTCCACAAATGGGAGCAGCTGTTGCGCACTTGCTTGGACTTTGCATGCTTGGATTTTGGGGACCCCTGGATTTTGGGGGCCCGGGGTGGCCGCCCCGCTCGCCCCCCTCCAGGGCCGGCCCTGAATGAACTGAATACCGATAAATCATTCCGAAAAGTCTAACCCGATAAGCTGCTTGAAAATATGGCGGAGAAGTTATCCCGTTTTTTATTCGGTGGAAACCATAAGCTATAAGCTAAAAAGAACGGGATCTAGATAGCTGCCCAATTGAGGAGGTGGTGCTAGGGTTTGAAATCCGCCGGTAACCAGCGGGAATGAGTAGCTGCTCTTTCCTTCTTGCTGTGCGCAGCAGGCACACGCTGACTTTGCAGCCCTCAATATTGTAGCCTATCTGCCGTCCAACATCTCTTTGCAGCACTATATTGTATTCAAGCAATGAAGCAAAGAAATAGCATTCAGAGGAGCCCAAGCTTTCCATATGCTTTTTCTGCATTTAGACATGTTCCCGCCATGATAGAAGGCCTTGTTTGCAATAGTTGGCACTGTACGTTTGCATGAGTCCTAGTGCCATATTAGCTTTCCTTGTCTGACTGCAGACAAGAAGTTCAGGACTTTTGAGATACTCTGTTAGTGCTAGAATGTTTGGTTCTCCACTAGAAAGGATTTCCTTGCCCACTAGCAAGGCTAGGGCTAGGGTGGGTAAGGGAACCCATGTCTGCAATTTTTCTTGGAACGATAAAAGCACTTAAATCAAAGAAAACATGGAAACAGACATTCTTATGGTATAGTTGTTCCTGAATCTTCAAAACTCCTTTCTTGTAAACTTGCCGCAATCCTTGTTATCACCTCCCAGTTGAGAAAGTTCTTCATTAATAGCTCATGTTGGAAAGAGATGACATGAAAAAAATACAGTTGTGTTTTACTAAAGTTTTAGCTACATAGATTGTGTTACTTTGCTCTACAGAATGTTGCCATACTTTTGAGATACTCTGTTAGTGCATGGATGTTTGGTTCTCCTCCACTAGCAAGGATTTCCTTGCCCACTAGCAAGGAGGCTAGGGCAAGGGTGGGTAAGGGAACCAAATATGTCTGCAATTTTCCTTGGAACGATAAAAGCACTTAAATCAAAGAAAACATGGCAACTGCCATTCTTATGGTATAGTTGTTCCTGAAACTTCAAAACTTTATCTTCTTGTTAAAATATAAGTGAATTGCTCGTTTTTTCTCGTCAGCTTAAACTTTTGAGTAAATTGGCTGGTGCATGCAACTCAATATAGTATCAGAGCCAAGAGGTCTTGAGTTTAAAATCTGGTTGGCACAATTAAAAAAATAATTGCAGTCTATTTCTATTTCACGTCTTAAGCTTAAGGAACTTACATGTGAGAGGGAGTGTTGAAGTATAAGTGAATTGTCTGTCTTTCCTCATCAGCTTAACCTTTTGAATGAATTGACTGGTGCATGCAACCCAATACTTGTAACCTTGCCCCATTCCTTGTTATCACCTCCTAGTTGAGAAAGTTCTACATTAGCAGCTCATGTTGGAAAGAGATGACATGAAAAATACAGTTTTGTATTACTAAACTAAATACAGTTTTGTATTGCCAAACTTTTAGCTACATAGATTATGTTGGTTTGCTCAACAGAATGTTGCCATACTTTGTTAGATAATATTTTCTTCTGGGAATGATAACTCAATACCTTCAACTCAAATTTTGCCGGTTTCTTCATTTGTTTGCTCACGTGATAATGTAACATAAAATTATCATCACCACATTTACTAATATATTATCATGTTTTATTTTGGTTTCTGTAGGAGCACAGTTGTTGGGTAGGTATTTCTTTTCTTGGTTTGACATTCCAAGAGTGCTGTGATGAACGCTTTGCAAAATCATACTCAGACTGGTTTGAGAAGGTATTGAAAAAGTTGAAGGTAATGTACATAATTCCTTGAAATTTTAGTTACAGATTCAAGTTTCAAAAGGTTTATGCCCTTTTTTCATAATTCTGCTATAATTTTATATGTCTTTTTAGTTTTCATATTTTTGATGGGAAATAACTTCATAGTAAGTTACTGGAGGTGCTTTGATGATCAGAAAATTGTTCCACTTGATTAAGAACTAGATTTCGAAAGGATTACTGATAACAAATTGCTGAGGAAATCATTACAACAATGTGCTCAATGGCGATGTTCTAGACATGATTGATTGATTTCTCCTGGTAGACTTGGTTCTTTTTCTTTTTTGGAGGGAATACAGCAGGGGAGAGCCCTGCTGACAGCTGTTAGTAAAACATGTTAATATAGGTTAGAACTGTACAGAGTTAATGACCAAAGAGAAAGAAAAGAACTATCCCAGCCAGTGGGAGATGTCAACATTGACTTTCTGGGAAACACTTAACTCTTAGCAGACCTTACTCCTCAACTGGCACATCTCATTGTATTGAGCAATCTAGTTTGGTATTAGAGTAATTGCTGCACAATTGAAATTCTGAGAAGTAACAATAATCCGAAAGGAAGGTTAGCTGTAATAACTGTACATGGCCTAGTTGGCTTGTCATGTGGGGTCAGGTCTATGGCCGGCGCCACAAATCCGGCCCTTTTCTTTAAAATAGATTTGATTGTTAGGCCTTTTCTATTCAAGGGAGAAGAGATTGTTTGAATAAAACAAGCAAGGATTAGGTGATCATACCTGATCTCCTGCTCCTCCTAACCTCCTCTTATCCTCTTCAATGCAGCTAGGGTTTTCCCTAGCGGCAGCTCCCTCACGATGCCTGGGCGCAATTCACATCCGGCCAGTCAAATTCTCTCCTACCGTCTCCATTCGGAATGTCTATCACCTAACATCTTAGTACCGGAGCCATCTATTGCTACTGTTGAAGTATAAGTAAATTGCCCGCATTTCCTCATCAACTTAAGCTTTTAGTTAGATTGGTTGGCGCATGCAACTCAATATGATATCAGAGCCAAGAGGTCTTAAGTTCGAGACTCGATTGGCGCAATTAAAAAAAATAATTGCATCCCACTTCTATTCCATGTCTTAGGCCTGAGAGAGCCTATACGTGAGAGAGAGTGTTGAAGTATAAGTGAATTGCCCGTATTTCCTCATCAGTTTAAGCTTTTAGGTGAATTGGTTGGTGCATACAACTCAATAGCTACGTCCATCATGTCAAGCAACGGCGATGATGATGACATTCAACAGGTGATACGCAAGTTCGCCGAAGATACAGCAAAAGTCCTTGCCAACATCAACAATCAGTTGACTCAACATGTTGGGTTGATCGAAGTGAACAACAGCTGGCTAACCCAGCATGATTGGCGATTAGCACACATGGAGGGACAACCCACCAGTGAGGAAGGGGATGACAAGGAGGTAGCTGCACAGCGGGGAAGCAATGGGGAGCTGGCACCAAGCAAGCACTATCCCGACGAGGGCTCGACCATCGCCTCCACAACGCTTTCTCCCTGTCTGCCGCCAGCGCCCTTTATGACACCAGGAGTGGGACATCAATGGGCACCGCCTCGCTACATCAAGTTGAATTTCCCGACCTTCGATGGCAGAGAAGTTGTTGCCATGGATCAACCACTGCGAGCAATTTTTTCAGGCTCAACAAACACCACTGGAGGATAATGTCTGGCTCACCACATACCACAGGTCTGGCCCGGCACAGCTGTGGTACATGCGAATTGAACACATGGACGACATGCCTAATTGAAGACACTTCACAGACCTCTTCAACAGAAGGTTCAGGACTCCTACGCGCTGCAATCCACTAGGTGAATTGACGGGGCTCCAACTTACGGCGTCGGTGGAAGAGTTCACCAAAATTTTTTTGACCCTACTGGCTCGTTGTGGCCACCTTCATGAGGAGCAACAAGTGATGCTCTCCACAGCCAGACTGAGCGAGCCCCTGAATAGAAAAAAAACATGAATGTCGCCAAACAACAATTCATCATGTGTTTAAGTTTTGAGTTTTTTTAAACCAAGATTAAGTTTTGAGTTTATGTCCATGTTTGTGTATATGATTAGTATTGTGTTGTAGTGTTGATCAAATAGACTAATACTGTGTTTGAGTTGTTATTAGACGTATGGTTTAAGTGGTTTTCATGTAATGTCGTGTTCAACTCATGTTTGTCCCATATTCATATTCATATTTGTACCCGGAGATATTCGTACCTGCCTTCGAAACAGGAAAAAATGTGGTGTAGGATATGGTAAGACCAATGTCCGTCCGTAAGGCATGAAAAACTTTGAATGCAGTCCATTTTATGTGTCAGGAACAAACTCGATCCGGATGACTTTAGAATGTGACAGGTCTTTGGATGTTCAGGAACAAACTGCGGACACACGATTGGCTGGATCAATTTAAGAAAAAAAAATATTCATACTTTCATATAGTAGTAGTGAGTTTTTTGCTTCTGTTATGTCATATTCTAAAAGCTGGGAAATAATGACTGGCTGTTACAGATCCAAGTCGAAGTGATTCAGGAATAGGGTGTTTGGTTTGAGGAACTGGATGGTGATGGACCATCCGATCCTAGCTCCAAATCTAATCCACTTGTTTGGTTTGAGGTATGGAATGGGTTGATCCATCATCACCTCATCCCTCATAAGCAAAAGGCTAGTACAAAATGAGGAATTAGATCATCCCACTAAATTTGAGGAATAATTCTATGATGGACCAACCCATTCTTGGATGAGGTGATCCCTCAGACCAAACACCCTAGAACTTCTCACCAGGTTGTTTTGGCCTTTCTATAATATAAAATAATAACTTTTATCCTATTTGAAGCTGTATACGGGCTTCCGAATTCGGTATGTCTTGAACCTATATGATGTTTTCTTTGGTCTTGTCCAGGTTAATTCATGCAATTTGTGGGTATCTGTAACTGTTTCTGTACTTCACCTTCATGTCAGTACCAAATCATCAATCACATCTCTTTACATCTTTTAGCATTAACCTTCAATTGGTATTTTTAGATTCAGAGTGTGCCAACCACAATCATGTTTAGATTTAAAATATGCGATATGCACCCACCTGCAACAACGAAGTACCAGTTGCATCCATCTCAGTACCCTGCTACTGTTAAAAAGCACGTCAGTAACAGACTTGAATATTATCTGGTTAAGTAAAATATTGATTATCCTGTTCAGCATGTCAATCCAAAAAACCATAGAAATGGTATCATCTACTTCATTCTTTTCTATGCCCAAAAACATGATTGTTTTCTTGAATTAATATAGACACATTCACACATGTCATGAGTGAATTTCTCTTTCTGGCACCCGAGCTGATAGATTCTTCGTTTTACTTTGTGAAGGCACCATCTAGCACCAAAATGGCAAACATGGTCACATGCGCTGCTATGGCTGATTTATTTATGAGGTATGTTGTGGAAAATGCATATCCTTTCTAAGGAAGAATAAAATATCTTCCAATAGAAAAAAAATTATGCAAATGATTTTACATTCTATTGTGTAACTTTGTTATGTTTTAGATTTTTTATGTACGACATGACTTATCTAGTTTACAGGTAATTCCAATTTTTTATAGCCACAAGAATGCAACAACCTGAAACAAAAAATGCAACGCCTTGAAACAGAAAAATGTAAACAACTTGAAACAAAAAAAATGTAACTCCCTAAAACCCAAAAATAAAAGGCAACACCTTGAACAGAAAAATGCAACTCTCTGAAAACAAAATTATTTTTACAAAACTCTGAACTACCATAACGCAACACCTGATGACCTGACACCAAAAAACAAAATGCAGCATCCTAAACTACAAAATTGCAATGCATAAGAATGTAACAGCTCATACCATAAAAGTGCAACACAATACAAACATAAAAATGCAACAACCGGTGATGATGGTATCAGATCCGTTGGCAGCGGGCCAGTGACGGCACAGTGGCAGGGTTGGCAATGTCCAAGGGTGGATGATGGTGGGGAGGCGAGGTGGCAGACGTTTGCTGCTGGTAATCAAGGGGGAGGTAGTGCGATGGGAGGAGGTGTCGGCGGTTTTAGGCGGGGGCTGACACCCATGGTGAAGGCAAGATTGTTGCGGGCAACGGAAGGTAGTTGGAGGTGGTGGTGGTGGACGGTGGTGATGGTGAAGGCAAGATTATAGCCTATAGGTTTTCCCTTGTAAGTATTTTGGGCTTCCTTTGTCCATTAAAAAGCTTTCCAAGACTGATTTCTATGCAATCATCAATAAGATAGCAAATAAGCTACCTGGGTGGAAAGCAGCAATGATGCATCCGGCTGGGAGGGCCACGCTTGTCGTGCAGTTCTCACAGCAATACCTATTTATCAGCTCATTGCTTTGGAACTTCTCAAATGGTCTATCAAATCCATTGATAAGATTCGAAGAGCTTTTCTTTGGAAAGGTTTTTTTTCTCGAACACACAGGAGAGCTGCATATCTTTGCATTAAGAAAGAGGTAATTACAGGGGGTAGAAACCCTTACAGATCCAAAACACAAAACACAAATCAAACACACTTAAACTCGCCTAAGGCACAAGAACAAGAACGACCTCGACCAGAGAGGATCTAGACCAAACCCTGTGATGGATTAGTTAGGTAAGAAATACCCTTTCTCCAGCCAAAGCCCAAATCCTCATCTCGTCATTGACAAAAGACAAGAGAGCCCTAACACCCGGTGTAGCCCCATCAAAGACGCAGCGATTGCGGAGATTCCAAAGAGACCATGCCCCCAAAATGATAATGGAGTTGAGACCTTTCCGGACCTGTCCTTCAACTGCCTTGTGAGATCTAAACCACCATTCTTCCATGGATGACTCACCCGGTTGAGGGGAGAGGTTCTGTAATCCCACCTTTTGGAGCAAGTCAAACCAAAATTGACGGGCAAACACACATGAGACCAAGAGGTGGTTAATGGTTTCCTCCTCTTGATCGCATAGCAAGCATCGGGGAGGGTGTTGCAATCCTCGGCGTGCCAAACGATCCGCAGTCCAGCACTTATCATGTGCAGCCAACCACATGAAGAATCTACATTTATTTGGGGCCCAAGTTCTCCAAATTCGCTCCCAGGGACTGAACTCAATGCTTCCTTGAAAGAAGCTTTCATATGCTGATTTTGCTGAGTAGTTCCCATTGGCAGTGAAGCGCCACAAGTGTTTATCTTCTAAATCTGGTTGCAACACCACCTGTGAAAGGAGCTCCCAAAGGTTCAAAAAATCAGCAATGGTCCCAACCGTCATTGCTCCTATCAAATCCGCAGTCCAGTTATGATCTGTGAATGCCTCCCTAACCGTGCGCTTATTGGCACGTCTCTTGGGGACCAAAGCAAACAGGCGGGGTGCCATATCAGCGATCCTTTGCCCATGAATCCACCTGTCTATCCAGAAGAGAGTGCGGGAGCCATTACCGACCTCAGTGCAAATTGCTATAGAGAAGAAGCATCGAACACAGTGGTGAACCTGTATCGAAAATGTGGACCAAGGCCTGTCAGGTTCAACCTTCTGAAGCCAAAGCCATCTCATTCTAAGGGCCCAGCCCATTCGTCAGGTTTTGCCCCAAGCCACCGGGCAATGGCCGCCCTTAATGTCTTTTCTGCCTCTCCACAGAAATTTTCTACGGATTTTGTCTGTTTCTTTAATAGCCCACTGGGGGAGGTCAACTGCTATAGCCAAGTAGACCACCATAGAGGTTAACACAAACTGAACCAGTGTTTTCCTGCCCGCCCTTGTTAGCAACTCTGCTTTCCAGCCCGGAAGACGATCAGCAATCTTATCAATAGTAGGTTGAACTTCAGCCCTTGTCAGCTTCCGTAGGGAGAGGGGCACACCAAGGTATTTGCAAGGGAAATTCATCACTTCACAGGGGAGATGTTCATGGGCTATATCAATCTCTGTCTCAGAGCAATGGATGGGGAATATGCTGCTCTTTTGCATATTGGTTTTAAGACCAGAAGCTTCTCCAAACAAGAGAAGAATGCCCATAGTGACCTCCAAATCTGCGGTGTTTGGCCTGAGGAAGACGACCACATCATCGGCATAAAGAGAGATCCGGTGTTGCAAGGCTCTAGTAGAGGGGCTACAGGAAGCCTTCCCTTGATGCTTTAGAGAACAAGTGGCTTAAAATGTCCATAGCAAGAATGAAAAGCATTGGGGAGAGGGGATCTCCTTGTCTCAATCCACGCTTGTAAAGAATGACCTCCCCAGGGATTCCATTGAGAAGGACTTGCGAAGAAGATGTGCCCAGCAGCCCACAAACCATGTCACACCAAATGGAACCGAATCCCAAATTCCTCAAAACCTCAAGGATAAACGGCCAAGAAACTGAATCAAATGCTTTTGTGATGTCTAGCTTGAGAAGGATACGAGGCTGCCTTTGTTGGTGTAGAAACCTTGCTGGCTGTTGCACCAACATGAAGTTATCCTGAATGAACCATCCTTTTATAAAGGCGCTCTGATTTGGGGATACCATCTGGTGGAGCCGGACAGCGAGTCTATTGGCAAGAATTTTAGTGACCAATTTAGCAAAGCTGTGAATCAAGCTAATGGGTCGGAAATCCTTGATGTGCAATGCCTCATCTTTCTTAGGAATTAGTGTGATATAGGCTGAGTTGAGCAGCCCAAAATTGCCAAACTGTCTACTCCAGACTGCTGAAAATGCTGCCATAATATCAGGTTTCATAATTGGCCAACAAGCTTTATAAAAAGCGACCTGTAAACCCATCAGGTCCAGGTGCTTTATCCATAGGTAGTTGGCAAATGGTTTTCCAAACTTCCTCCTCAGAGAAAGGGGCCTCAAGCGCTGCGAGGTCATGGGACTCGATGTTCATCTCCTCGAGATTAATGGTGTGGTCTCTGTCTAGAGCTAAACCAAGGAGCCCATTGGAGAAATCAAACACTGCCCGCTCTTTTTCAACATGATTGGTAAGCACCTATTCCCCATCAACCAGTTTGGCTATGAAGTTTTTCCGCTTACGGTGTCTAGCAAATGCATGAAAGAGACCAGTATTTGCGTCCCCCTCATGCAGCCAGCCAATTCTCGAACGGCTTCTCGCAATAGTGCGAGAGAGAGAAGCTAAGGCCAGGGAATGTTTCAAGAGTCTGCAGCGCAGCCAATCCTCGTCAACTGACAAAGACCGAAAGTCCTGAGCAATTTCCAACTGATGAAGCACTTCCCTAGCAAGATTAAGCTGCAATTTAACAAGCCCAACCCTTTTCTGACTCTAGCTTTGAAGCTCTCGAGCAGTTGCCTTGAACTTCTTGACTAAAGAACCAAAGGGACAGCGGGTCACAGCGACCGAGGACCAAGCATGTGCAACAGTGTCATGAAAGCCTTCGATTTTGGTCCAGAAGGTTTCAAAGTGGAACCTCATCTTGCCTGGCCTGTTATCATGCAGCCACAAAAGGAGAGGGCAGCGATCAGAGCCATCTGTCGCAGCACTTTGAAGTAAAGAATTGGGGAAAAGAAGCTCTCAATCCAGAGAGCAAAGCACTCTATCTAGCTTGACAAGAGTTGGGGACACTTGGCCATTGGACCAAGTGAATTTTCGTCCAAGAAGAGGGATATCATTCAAGGTCAGGTCATTGATAAGACGTCGGAACCTACCCATCATTGCCCGATTCAGTAAACTGTTGTTCTTATCCTCCTCTTTGTAGATAATATTAAAATCTCCCAATATTATCCAAGGGCCTTGACAAGCCTCACGGATCTCTTAGCTCTTGCAGGAAGCTGATTTTTTCTTCATTGGATTGTGGTCCATAAACGCAAGTTAACCACCAAGCTTGGCCGCCGCTGGGGCAAAACTGCACTGAGGCGCTGAAGGAGTCTACTCTGTGAGCGCCGGCAGGTCCAAGGCCATGTCTCCAAGCAATGAGAATTCCCCCAGATGCACCAACTGAAGGCAAGGAGATGAAGTTGTCAAAATCTGACCCTAGCATGGAAAGGACCGACCCCTGGGAGGTGATATCCATTTTTGTTTCCTGTAAGCAGGCGACATCCACCCGAGCCGAGGCTACCAGGGTGCGAACGACATCTTGTCTAGGTCTAGAGTTAAGTCCCCGGACATTCCAGCACAAAATGTTGGACGGATTCATTGGACCAGCAGCGAAAAGCGACCAAGAACACAAGCAAAGGCTGCTAGTTCTGACAGACCTCCTCTACCGGTGGTGCCCAGCCGAAGAGGGCAGCTAGTGCCTGAATGTGCGATGCAGAAAGTGGCTGTGCAAAGAGCTTGCCGTAATCTTCTAGAGCTTGTGGATGGAGGCCTTCTCGTTCGCCGATAATATTCAAAGCTCTCATCACATGTTTTCTGGCACAACTGGATGCCACAACGGCCGGGGACTCAGCTCCAACTCCTGCAATGCGGCGGCTACGCTGAGGAGGAGCATCCGGAGGGTGAGGGCAAGTCTTTGCCTTCAAGGCGCGCGGAGTGGGGAGGATCTTAGACGTCTTCTTTGTGAGGTTGGAGATGAAGATCGCCCCCGCCCGCTGGGTAGGAGGGCCTTGACAAGGGAACGATGAGCCACGGCCTGGCGGGGCAGTCGCAGCAGGGTGACTCTCCTCCCTCGGGAGACGACGACGCCAAGAGAAGACCTTGGAGATGATTCGCGACGGGCAGCCCCAATGGCCCGTGGCCAGGGGAGGAGCCGGCGTCGCTGCCGGCCGAGCGCCGGCAGAAGCCCCCGTGTGCGGGGCAGCACCGCCAACGCACGGGTCTAGAGGGGCAAGAGCAGACAGTTCTGGGCTGGGAGCCACAAGAACAGCCATGTCGCCTGGCTTCTCCAGAGGAACCGCCGGATCGGGGGAGGTGTTCGAGTCAGGCCCCGACACCGCCACAACCAAGACGTCCGTGTTCTCCAGAGGAACAGCCGAGGCGGGGGAGGTGTTTGAGGAGACAGGGGTATCCGTCTCCTCGCTTCTCAAGTCATCCCCCGCCGCCGCCCTCTTCTCGGAAGGCTTCGATTTTCAGCCGTTGCCGCCAAAAGGTGTGGAGGGGAACAGGAGCTGAGAGGATGCCACGTGGTCAGCGCTGGACGCCACGTGGCCAGCATGCGACCTAGTGGGCCCAAGACGATTCTTGACTGGGATGCGACCCGTCGGGAGATCCCCAGAGCTTCTCCTCGCCGGTGGTAAGCTTCGGAAACGCGGCGGAGAAGAGTTCAAGATCGAGGACCTTAGTTGATGAAGCCTGTCCACGGCCTGGCCGATGATGGTCGCAACTTGGCCGAAGATGGTCGAGGTGACGAAGAGCGCATGCTGGAGGGACTCCTCAGCTTCGGAGACATCCAGCCCGGGATCGCGACCCCAGCGTCTAGAGGAGCGACGTCGGCGCTTGCGACGCCGCCGAGGCCGACCGCCCGAGTCGGCATCGCCATCCGCCGGCCCAGGCAGAGGAGTCACGCCCGCCGTCGAGGAAGCCTCCGTAATCGGCGAGACACGCCGCCAGACCGAGGCACGTCCCCGTGAAGAGGCAGTAGCAGGGCAGGCAGAAGACCGGTGGCCAGGTCCCTTGCAACGAAAACATCGGACCAGCCGCCGACACTCCACAGCGCGATGCGATGCGGAGAAAAAGTTAAAACACTTCCCGCGAAGGTCCGCCGGAACCGGGCGTCGAGGGCCGCAAGGTTGGTGACGAGGTCTTCTCTGACGATGGTTGCGACCAACTACCTTTTGCCAGCCTTCCTCGAACGACCCTGTAGGTATGCACTCAGCGCTCTTGGCAAGGCATGCACGCTGGCGGACCGAAGGCTGCCGCTCAGGCACCGCCGAGACCTCACCGGCCGGCCTGGGAGGAGCCAGCAGCACGTCGCGGTAGGAAGGGAGCGAGGCCAGCCCGGAGACAGCAGGGGAGGCGGGAGGGGAATCTTCACTCCAACGCTCCAGCTTCGAGCGCCCAACCGCGGGAGCGGTCAGCGCCTGGGGTGACATCAGCGCGCGCCTGGGGGAAGAGGGGGCGAACAGGGCGGGGTTGCGGGAGGCTCGGTCGAGGAGGAGGCCATCGCAGCCGCCAGGGGGAGCGCCGCAAGCGTGGCGCCAGGGATGGAGAGCTTCGCCAGAGGGGCGTTGTCTCCAACGGCCATCTTCGGGGCGGAGCGGGAAGCCTGGTCGCCGGCGGCCGGTTGGAGGGCTAGCGCGAGGCCGGGCGGGGTGGGAGGAGGAGGAGGTGGTTGCAGGGCGGGGTGGGAGGGAGGGGAGGAGGCGGAGGTGTGGGGTGGGGAGGGGGATGGGGAGGAGGCGGCGGTGCGGGGTGGGGAGGAGGCGGCTGGCGGAGGTGGAGGGTGGGGAGGAGGCGGCGGCGCGGGGTAGGGAGGGGGATGGGGAGGGGCGATGCGGCGGAGGAGGCGGCGGCGCGGGGTGGAGAGGGGGATGGGGAGGAGGTGGTGCGGCGGCGCGGGGTGGGGAGGGGGAAGGGGAGGAGGCGGCGGCGCCAGGAGGTGGTGCGGCGGCGCGGGGTGGGGAGGGGGAAGGGGAGGAGGCGGCGGCGCCAGGAGGTGGTGCGGCGACGCGGGGTGGGGAGCGAGAGCCTTTGGAAAGGTCGTAAGGAAGTGAACGGTGGACATTGCCTTGTCGGTTGGGAGCAAGTAAAGAGGCCATTTGATCTTGGTGGCCTGGGAATACTGGATTTAGAAGTGCTTGGGTGGGCCTTGAGGATGAGATGGCTTTGCCTAAAGAAGACACAACCTGATCGGCCATGGGCCGGAATTGATATCTGAGTACATCCCATTTCGGTTGCATTGTTCACCATCTCAGTCATCTCAATTATAGGTGATGGCCGCAGAACACTCTTTTGGTGTGACAAATGGTTACACGGTAAATCCTTACCTGATATTGCGCCATCCCTGTGTAAGCAAGTGAAGAGAAGAATTGCAAAGTGTCGAACTGTGCAGGAGGCTCTATTTGGCACTACTTGGATCCGTGATATTGATGGAGGTCTATCCTCATTGGCGCTATTAGAGTACTTTCAGTTGTGGGACCTGTTGGCTAAGGTGAACCTTGCCCCTGGAGTGGAGAATCAGCATATTTGGGCCCCTTCACCGTCGGGTGAGTTCTCCACCAAATCAGCCTATAGGCGTTTTTTGATAGGGGCTATTGAATTTGAACCTTGGAAAGAGATATGGAAGCCTTGGGCCCTTCCTCGCTGCAAATTCTTTACTTGGTTGGCCTCACTTAATCAATGTTGGACTGCTGACCGTTTGGCTCGTCGTGGATAGGATCATCCCGAAAAATGCCCACTTTGTGACCAAGAGGAGGAAAATATCCAGCACCTGCTCACTACCTGTGTGTTCTCAAGAACAGTGTGGTTCACAATTTTATCTAATGTTGGCATGCAGCACCATACTCCTAGGCTTACTGATTCCAATCTAATTGCTTGGTGGCGCCAAGTTCTGCAGCATCTCGATAAACAGTACCAAAAGAGTTTTAATTCTTTAGTTATGTTGGTGGTTTGGCGGATTTGGAAACATAGGAATAGATGCATTTTTGAAGGGGCTTCTCTTAATTCTAGAGCTTTAGTGCAAGGGACTAGAGATGAGGCAAAAATGTGGTGTATGGCTGGGGCTAAAAGCCTCAGACGCATTTGGTCTTAGCTTGGTGTTGTGGGAGGGTTGTGGTTTCCTTTTGCTATGCCCGGCCCTTCGGTTTTGTATAAGTTTATTTTGACTCCTATTTCTTCTTAATATAATGATACACAGCTCTCCTGTGTGTTCGAGAAAAAAAATTGTGGTTACAAATTATATCTAAGAGGGTGTATGTACCCTACTGACCCTCTTATATATCATAAATATGGGTGAATTTCTATGTCCCTAATTCAAACTTGTGAAGCTTTCCCACATAGGTCCATGGACTATCAAGTTTTTCTGCTGTGGCCCACTCCCTAATCCAAGCAGGTCGCTGATCATGTGAAATTTTCACCTTAAGTCCAACCCTCTCAGGAGTTGAATTCAATAATATCAATGGCTGGCATGAGGTAATCTCATGTGCAATGAAGCTACTCTGATTTTGCAAAATTGAGTCAACAATGTCATGTTTTATGTCAGATATCAATACTTTATCACGTTACCGAGATTAGCCAATTTAGTTAATTCAAATAACAGTTGGACTAATGGTGAGAATTTTTGCAAGATTTAAGGATGTGCCAGGAAGATTTCTAAGTTCATGTTGTGCTCTCAAACTTGTTGAAGTGAATTGCCTGTTTCTCCTCAAAAGATTGGGCTTATTTAAGCTTGTGAGGAAAGACAGACAATTCACTTATACTTCAACAAAACTTACTTAATTGTTCTAATTAGGTCAACCAGTTAGGCAGAAAAATGATATGACAGGCCATGTTCTGACAATTGAACAATATATCAATCTGCCTCGACTTAAAAGGAAGGAATACTGTCTATACCTCCTAGCAATAATTGATAGATCATGACAATTCGTTCATTGCAAAATTCACATCTTATGAATATTCTGAACATAAAAGCAATACAAGTTATCATTTTTTATCAGATTGGCTAAATTTTCAAATTTAAAGAACGAGGCAACATCCTTTGCCCAAAAAGTTGTTCAACCGTCGCTGCGGCTGTTGGATGAGAATGGTCCCGTTGCAGTATGGACTTCTTTGCTCTTCATGAAAGCTATTTTTCCTATGCGAACTTCTCAATTAGGTAAACATAATGTTGTCTACCCGTGCAGGAGAAAGCAGTTGATTTGCTGGGCTTAATTATAAAACTCTTCCCATCATCTGTATATCGGCACTTCAATAAAGTATGAGTTATTTTTTTGTTTGAATTTCCTCTGCTATTTGTGCGTGTATAGTGCTTCCACCCTTTTCAGGTGCTTTTGTGCTCCGAAAAAAATCAATAAGAGAATTCATTAACAATTAGAAGAAGTATCTCAATAAATGAATGGGGTTGGAAGTAGACTCTAGAGTGATTGAAAGGACAGGCGTAAAACAGAACTTGCTCTGAAAATTGTCTGAGGAAAACAATGAATTTTGTATTCTCAATTATTTGCCCCCTTCTATAGATCAGGTAGGGTTGAAATTGTATTCTGTAGAGGCTGTTAGATACTCATATCAATCCAATGTTTATCTACAGTTTTTACAGTGGCTTCCGTGATGATTTAGAGATGTCAATATAGATTTGAATACGACACACAGAAGCGTTAGGTATATTATTGTTTGGCATGTCAATGTCTACTGTCGTTAAAATGGAGTGTGACTGAACAAGGAATTGCTCTGTCCTCTAACTTGTATGGTGGCCCTGGCTTTTCAGCCTTCATTGTGTATTATTCGTTTTCTTTCTCTGCTTTTCATGATTCTCCTTATCAAAAGCCTCCTATTCTTCTAGACAGCTTGATTAGTAAGTAGAGATATGACAATTCACTAAAATTGACACCAAGAAAAGACAGCTTGATTAGTAAGTAATGATAATTCACTGAAATTGACACCAATAAATGGCAGTGCTCCCATTGGTTGTACGTGGATTCCATATTCAGCAACACATGGTATACCAACACTTCCACAAGTATATGAACGGTGCTAACATGCTAGCGTCGTCCTGTAGATTTTCTAGTTGTTTTGCATCAACTTTGGTAATTGCCATACTGTTATTAATACTTTCAGGTTGAATCCGTCATTGCAGCAAAGATTATGAGTGGTCAATGCAATCTACAACAATCAAAGGTGAGGAAGCTTGCTGATATTACATAGCCTCTTTTGCATGATTGCCACCTTTTGTTTTATTTGTTCCTTGTCATGAGAGTGCCACTGTTACTGATGTCCTTCTCTTTCTAATATTCTAGAAACTTGCCAGCACTCTAGCACTGTTGCCTTGTGTCAGAGTTTCCCAGAATAGTTTGTCCCTGATGATCCGGAAGATATTGATTACGGTAAATGGTCTGTTAAATGACACTTTCGTTGGACTTGAAGAAGGCAAGATACTATATTTAGCTTCTCTTCCTTTAGTGTTTCAGTTCTACCATTTTGGTGCAATGTTTAACCATCAGTCCATCATTTTGCAGGATATACTAGCCAAGAGATAATTATGCTTCTAATGCCACCTGGAACTAAACCTTCACCACCATTGGGAGGCCAGACAACCTATGGTGACGGACACACTCATTCAACAAAGAATTTCCGTGCTTCCGTAGTCCCTACAATTTCAGCTCTTATACACTGCTGCTCTGTGGTGCTAACTACTTCTTATCCAATTCAGGTTTGTTAGAAGCAGCATTTTTTATTTTCTTTGACTCGTTAAGACTCTCAAAAACGTGCTCTTGTGTTCTTATTTGCTACTAAGGTGAATATTCCGGTTCGCGCTATGGTAACTTTAATACAAAGAGTGCTGTTGGTTGATGTATCATTGCATAAATCATTGTTCCAATCAAACACCCCCTTGAATCAGGAGCTTATTTGTTCTGAGATTCCAACATTGCATTCAACTTTCTTGGATTTTCTTGGTGCCACTATTGAAGGAATGCGCAGGTAATATGCATCCTTGATCTTTTGTTTCTGACTTCTTTCTAAATAATTGACATACACGTTCACTGGGATTGGTGAATATTGAATAATGTGTGATCTTTCACACCTGTACGATAACTGAATAGAACAGGTACGAGCATAGGATCCATATACACATCATCACTAGACAGGCTCTAAAAAACATTCTATTTCTGTTCGGACAAATGTGATGTCCACTGCCCGATATGGCATTACTTTTGGCAAATGATACTAGCTGTGGTTACCTTACCCGTTTCTCTCTTTTGCACTTGTAGTCAGTATATATATCAAGCAGCCACTAATTTTCAGTTGAATCTAAGATGATGTATCGAATTACTTTCTAATTTAGATTTGTATACTTCCTCCTGCAGCTCACTCCTACCACATGCTGGTAGTGTTGTAATGCTCATAGCTGAGTACTTCAAAAGAGCAAAGTTGCCTGCATTAAGAAGAAAACTCTACACCATTGTGCAGTTATTGCTGAGTTCCATGGGTGTTGGTAGGTGATTCTTGATTTTATCAAAAGATAGTTAGAACACAGGTTGTGTTAGTAGTTAAGGAAAACAACTGATACATCACTATTATAGGTCCGTGGATGAATAATAGAGCACACAAGTACATAAGCGACCTAACCAATTGACAATACGCAACTAATTAATCCTAATCTGACACAACTACGTCCTTACACCCCATCAAACTCAAGATGGATGCAACAGTCTTGTTTTGAAAATGAAGAAACTAGGAGGAACTAAAAAAATACAAAATCCAAGTACTAAGGTGTCCGTTTAACATTGAAATATATCATGTTAGTGATTAGCAATGGCGGAGGAACCAAGCACACCAGCAAGTCACAAGTCACAACCATGAAGGAGAAAAGAGTGGTTGGCCAGAATTGCTGACAATTTGCCCACTAGTGGCAACCATGATGATGACAATTTATGTGGCTGAATGTTGAGTCACTTCGTGCCTGTCCAGAGAAAAATATTTTGGAAAATGTTCTTACCATCTGTATTGAGCTTGATGGTGTACAGTGTTTGCTTTAAGTATTCTCTTGTTAATATTACAAATGTCTATTTTGAATATTTAACATGGGCACATTGAAGTTGAAAACACTTAACAAACTCACAGATGAAGTGCTTCAAAACATATTGGGGTTTTGATTCCATGCGTATTCCTGGATGGTGGATTTTCCTGGACATCTCTCAGATGGCTACATAATTTGTAGCTCGTTATGTACTTTTGTTGTTAAAGCTGTTGACTGTCTTGTCTCTTTTTACCAGGGATGGTTATGCACTTGCTTCAGGTGGTAGTTAACAATATTTTTGCTGATTTGGATGACAATTATGGAAGCAACTTATTCTTGTTGAGTACAGATCCAATAGTGCCAACAAGTTGGTCATTGTCAAAAGGTTCCTCCAGTAGCAATCAGGCACCACAACTGCAAAGCTCAGCTGTTGTGAGTTCTCAACGTACATATAGTAGAAAATTGATGGCTCCACTCTGTGTCAAAATAGCTGCTCTGGAGGTGTTGGAAGTACTTCTGAATGTGGTATGTGTAAAATTTCAACTTTCTTTTGCTTGGGCAACTACTTTCTCATTGGAATTAAATTCTTCAACCTCTTGCTATGTTCTTGCCTGTTGACTCAGTCAACTCGGTGCAAAATAGATTTATTTTATTAATATTTTGTCATTAAGCGTGTAAGAGTATAACATAGTTCCCTAAACTCCAAAGTCGACCTAGTACGTTAGTAAACTTGCTTCCTTTATTACACGTCATTGCGTCAATTTTCGAATGTCTTCAGTTGATGTGGTTGTGGACTGCTCGTGCAATTGCTCCATTTAAAAAGCAATTGACCTATTGTAGGTGCACGTGAGATGTCGCAAATTATTTGTTGTCAAATCACTACACAGATGTTTTCCTTATCACACCCAACGACACAGAGCCCTAAAAAGCAAAAAGAAAAAGCACCTAGCGGTCTACACCGGCCATCTCATTGGCTGAGTTCTTTCAGATTTATAGCTTAT
This sequence comes from Melocanna baccifera, assembly GCA_036346265.1. Classification (NCBI taxonomy): domain Eukaryota; kingdom Viridiplantae; phylum Streptophyta; class Magnoliopsida; order Poales; family Poaceae; genus Melocanna; species Melocanna baccifera. The sequence goes on from CM070691.1 coordinate 16,572,476, forward strand.
AACTTTTGGTTTATGCTACAGTAATAATTTTTCAAATGGTGTGTCTTTTCAAGATAGAATGTATAAGTTGATTGTAGTAGATATTATACTAAATTCATCTATATCAGCTAAAATCATACATGAGTATCTCTCTCCATACTCTATCTTGCAAACAACTAAAATTCAAAAATTTAAACCAAAATCCATAAAGCAAAGACTAAAAGAATCCACCCAATACCATCGGTCCATAGCAAGGTTGTCAAAATCAAGGCATCAAATTGAATCAATCTTGCCCTGACAGAATTGAATCGTGGGATTGAGTTGTAGAATCTCAAATTATACCAGATTTATATAATACATTTGTTTGGTGCATAAATTATAATGTGATTCCTTAAATTATACTTTCTGAGCCTTTATTTGCAAGAAAATATGCAACACAAATGTAAGATCAATTGTTGTTTATGGATGCAACACTCAATATAGAAGGATAAAAGATGAAACTTTTGAATTAAAAGGTCGTATGATAAGTAACTAAATATAATCTGTTTCTAGGATCAATAGAATCTGGTAGAATTGTATGTAAATTGCAACCATGATTCTACACAATTTTTTGGTAGAACTGCAACCATATCGAGACTACCAAATTAAGACTGTTGGTAGGATGAAATCAATTCATCCCATCTAGGATCGTAGGCTCATATATAAAACTCGGATCGAGATTCTTACAACCATGATCCACAGCTACCTCAGGTTAAAATGTTACATGTTTAGCACAATGATATATGTGATTAACAGAAACTACTTTAGTGATGCACCATAAGTTTAAGGACTTACGGTGAAATTTACTCTTTCTTATATTTTAGAAGGGATCGTATGGTTGTCCGTTTTGTCTTTGATTCTGGCATCATTTTCCCGAATCACACGCTTGTCTTAAATAAATTGTGATTTAGTTCTCCTGTGTTTCTATTTGAACTTCTGGTACATTTGTTTGCATGGCAATGTTCTTTATAAGAATGCCTCAATTGTTGGTCCATTAATACAATAGAACACTTTTCCAATAGCATTTCTTCTTATTCATTTTTGTTATCCAAATAGCACTTCTTTATTGAGTGACTGTTGGTTTTTAGCATTTGTGTTAACAGTTAATCTTGCCTATGTTGTATTGAATTGGTTACTTGTTTCTCTCAACTTGAGCAGGGAGGTTCATTCAGGGCATGCTACTGGAGAACAGAAATGGACCTGCTTCTTATTAATGTTGCAAGAGAATCTTGTTACAAGGTGGGGATGTATGACCAAAGACCATCCTCGACTGAAGGTCCAAGTGTATCAGACTTCCAGTTAGCCTCATTGAAATCATTACTGGCATGCTTTCTTTCTTGTCCTCATGAACGCCCTCCTTATCTAGCAGAAGGACTCGAACTCTTCAACAGAGGTAATACCTACTTGCAGGTTCTTTGCTAATCTATATGTGCAGTATTTGACATCTATTTCCACAAACTTTATCGTTTTGCTAATTTATTTTAGTGAAAAATTAGAGGCATTGGCATTAAAAATTGTTAAGCTAATTAGAATAACTCTTGGACAGTGAATTTTATTTGATATGGGATTGAATTTCCACACATCCACTGGTTGTCAGAAATGTTGTTCTTAGCTGTTTCTGTAGTAATCATCTGTTTTTCTCATAACAGGGAAGCTAGAGACAGGCACCGAGCTTGCGAAATTTTGTTCTCGTGCTTTGCTGGCTTTGGATGTTCTTGTGCACCCTCGAGGACTTCGTCCTCGATATGTTTCAAAAAGGGTACGTCCTCTAGAAAGAGCACCTCATGGTGGCCTAGGACCCATATCGGGTGCACCAGAAGAGTCAGTTTTGGACTCCGAGAGATCTAAACCTCCCTGTTCTGTACGAAAACGTCGAACCACTGATAAGTTGGGAGATGCAGTCGGCGAGTGGCTATTGTCTATTGATGGCGAGCCAACGGATTCTTTGGTGAAAGGCACTTCTGTAGAGAAACATGCAGCTGTTGAGTCGTCCAAAGTTCCTGTGGTGCAAGAGGACACCATCATCGCAGAATACCAAGAGATTGTTTCATGTCGACTTCCTGGGCCAGTGCAGGACGTTCCAGCGTCCGTCAGGACGGATATCGAAATGGTAGCTGCAGGCACAAAAGAAAGAGGAGGATCATGGAGCCATGCCGCTGGATTTGACACAATGGGTCATCCTCGTGGCTCTTTCGATGTTGATTTAGCACCGATCAGCAGAACTCTACCTGGTCCTCAGAACCCTGGGGATGCATCCATTTCAAACGAGAAGCTCGGAGATCAAGCCGGCATTGTTGCGGGTGATCCCTCAAGCAGCCAGAATGTGCCAGGGCACAATTCACCGATCTTGGATGCACCAAGCGTGGTTGGCTCTGAATGGGACTCTCTGGACCCATTCATGGACACAGGTGGTTTTTGTCCTGGCCCTGCTTTTTCTCCGGGCATGGCTGATCTTGACCCTGACTCCGATTAGGTCTGTGCCTAAAACTTTTGACTGGTAGGTTGGGTTACTTCAGAAATTTGTTGTTTGGGATATAATAATGGTGCGTGCCCCCTCACATTTACAATGTGTGAAGTTACATTTAAAACTGTGTTGGGCAAATGTGATGTGATGTAGTGCGGAAAAAAAATCACCGTCGTCACCGTCCGACTGCTGTGGGGCGGCAAGGCGAACGCTCATTGGACAGAGGGACAAAATGAAAAGAAAAGAGGTTCGATTTGAGAAACAGAGGAGACCATCCTTGCCCGGGGCGAAGGGCTCTTTCTATCCAGGCTACGCATGAGTGGGTTCCTGTTTACTGTGGCTAATAATTTATAGTTATAGGTGATGGTTTTAGTTATAAAAAACGAGCGTTTATGCGAATAAATTAAATAAAAATAAGTTACTTTAAAAAATAATAATAAACTATTATATTTATTTATTTAAAAGAAATTATAAATCTGAAAATAGCGGGGCATTGATTTGCCCAACAATCGTATTATATCCTAACCGTATTTGTCATATGATCGTGAATTGAAAATTGCGTAACTTGCTCCTTGGGTTCATGCCGTAGTCGGCAGTCACTTCGATTTGATCCTTGAAAATTGAATGGGAACATGTTGTCCGCGCAGTCCACTTTGTCACGCAACTAAAAACCTGACTGCTCGTTACATCGCCAACACGTGTAAAACCAACAACCTACACCGTTTGCTCACGAAAAGTACTTCGTTGGACAGCGAAAATAACTAGCTTGATGCAGTGATGGAGCCAGGATTTATCAGAGTATCAGGCTCAAAACTAAGAAGAACATAAGTCTATAACTAATATTAAATACTATCAGTACTGAGGTATAACAAAAGTACAATATAAATACATAATCAAAATAAAATTTGAATTCCATATTGAACGATACGACAAAATAGATAAAACATAGTAAAAAGAAGAATGTAATATACCATTAGTATGAGGTAATTTTTGCGTAATTAACAAAGATTAGGTTCATTTGAGCCTGTCATATCTTCGTCAACAATAGTACGAGAACCTAAACCTGCAAAGATAAAATTGCATATGTAAATCAGGGAAATAAGGCCATAATATTATTTTTAATGCAAATTATGAAATAAGAATTTAGCATACCACTAGCACGAGGTAGTTTCTGCTTACGCGTCCTCATATTTTGATTGGAGTTTGATTGGAATTGGATTGCGATGGAAAATAAGATGCCAATGTCTTGGTCCTCTTCATCATGTATTTCTAATTCTAGTATCGTAAAAATTTAAATAGCAAGTTAAACCTTGAATCATAAGTGTACTAGGATATTGTAGATGACGTACTGTCCTAATGATAACATTTTAGAAACATACTCTGCACTAAAACATTTCTAGCAAGCTGGAATGTTTATATGACAGTACTAGTGCTGTGGCTGTGTGGCAGGAAGCATTTCTAGCAAGCTAAAACAAGATGAAACAAGAAAGTGAATCAGCTGCCGGTACTGAATTTATGAACACAAACTAATGAAGTGACAACAAATCAACAATCAGTCCATCACAATTCACAGAAGCTCACCAGAGGCGGGAGAGGCGAGAGCCAAAGATCGACGGATGGCGGTGGCGATGGCAGATGGGGCTGGTGTCGCGCGGATCAAGCGGAGCGGCGGAGAGGAGGCGCCGGCGGGCTCGACGGAGAGGAGGCGGGGGGCCGGGGGGCGGTGCTGCGGCAGAGAGGAGGCGCCGAGGGGGGCATGCCGCGCCGCCGCGGGCCGAGGCGGAGAGGAGGCGCCGAGGCGGGGGGTGGCAACGCGGCGTCACGGGCTCAGGGCGGCGGAGCGGCGCGTCGCGCGCGGTCGCGCGGAGATGCGGCTGAGACTAGCGAGACCGACGGGAGCTCCTCTTGCGACTCGCGGTTAGGGTTGGTCTCGGGCGGTCGCGGTCGGGCGACTCGGGCCTCAGGCCTCGAGCCGACGGGAGCTCCTCTCCCAATTGCAAATTTTAGCACTATTATTTTTCTGGGCCTCAGGCCGTTGCCCAACCGGCCCGAGGCCCATTTCCGCCCCTGGCTTGACGTACTTGTGCTTGCCTAATGGTGATTTTCATTCACTAGTGACTATATGCTGTGACATAACAGAGGATAATTAGAGCTGAAACTATGAGAACAGTTAAATTTAATCAAGCTAAGGCCTAGGGTGCTAGTGTAATACCACAAAAAAATAGAAGAGAAGAGAGGAGAGATTCTGGGTCGGCTTCGGTCTAGCCTAGCCTATGCCACCCCCTCATATAGGGTAATATAGGGGAGGTCATCTTTATCAACTCCTCCCTGTGCCGAATACGTGATGCTCTCCTCTCCTCTTGCCGTTGTGCTGTCGTCTGCGTCTCGCCATCTGGTCGAGCTGCAGCCGCCTCCAACCATCGGTGTTGCCACTACTCCGCCTGGCCGCACGCTGCTGCTGCCACACCAGCCATGCACCTCCTCTGTTCCACTCGCCGTCGCCCCATCTTCACGCGCACCACCTGCCACTGCTAACGCGCCATTTGCCAGTGCCTCCGTCCCATGCCACCGCCGATGAAGGGGGAGTCGTTGTGCCCCAGCTCTGGCAACACGTCGCTCATCACGACCCACATAGCGCTGTTGCCCTCCGGCCAACCGCCACTCAGCTGCACATCGACTCCGCCTACTGCTGCTCCTCCGCTCTGGCCGTGCCGCCTCACCCTCAATCGCCTCCCCTTGTGCGCCGCCTCTCTCTACCATCTCGATCTCAGCTTCTGCTTAGGGCTGAGCTATGCTGGAGCTGTTGCTGCTGCTGTGCTGCGTAGGGAGAAGGTGAAGGGGAGGGCTTTCCGGGATAGAAAAGAGAAAGGACTCAGCCGAGAGTGAGAGCAGTCAGCCGAGAGTGAGAGCAGCCAGCCGAGAAGAAGAAAAGAAGGGGGAGGAAGAAAAGAAGAGGGTAGATCGGGAGCTAGCTGAGGAAAAGATGAGAAGAAGGAGAAGGAAGAGAGGCACCAGCCGAAAGAAGAAAAGAGAGAAGAGAAGAAGAAAAAAAAAGAGGGAAGACTACTGATGCTTGATAGGCTAGATCTGGCCAAAACCAAGAAGAAAATGCCCTGATCTAGTTATTCAGGCCTAGGGTAACATCTCATCCTTCTCCCTTGCTTGTTTATCAATTTGTGTAGAGGTTAAATTGTTGATTAGTAATATTAATGCATAGAATGGCTAGAATACGGCTATTAGGTGAGTTGCATTTGTTGTGCCCTTTATGGATATTTGCCCCCTAGAATACGGCTAGAATACCACCTAGTCGATATTTGCCCCTCTTACACTTTATGAAAATCAGCATCTATGTTTAGCACAATGATGAAATTGAAATTGAAATATCATAAATTAATCAACCAGGTCTATCCCATACTAGACATGTGGTTGTATGGTAAAACTTAGATCAATAATGCACAAAGTTAAGTTCTTAGACATTACCAAAGCGAGACATTCACATCCCTTTAAGTGCATCCACACTTCTCCCTTTACTGCACGATCACTCGCCCAAGTGAAATCCAATTTTGTATAACCAACACCAATGACACACCAATGTCATGACACATAAATTTTATAACTGTGCCTACAACCACAATTCAATATCTCATAAGTTAAAATTAATTAATTAATGTGATGATGTATCCAATATAACTATAAGCATGGCTAAGTATACTAGACATACAACCCATGTGACAACTAGTATTGTATCACTAAATAATTTTCTATCCCATGGTGAAAGTGAAATCATAGTATTCAAATTATCAAGATGAAATTAATCAAGTTGGACAATAACTATCAGATATAAGGTTTGTAATAAAATAATAATGCATTATAATTTAAAAAAAATAAAAAATAAATATATTTAAAAACTAGATTCAACATGATCAAAGGACATGACTTATCTTGTTCTTACTCAGTTACCACTTCTTGATCTTCATATCCTACTTCTGCTCTTTTGAAGTCGTTATCTATCGCATGAACGAATACAGATAAATTCAAATACAATATAAATAAAATCCAAAAATTACAAAATAAGAACCAAAAGATATATATCAATTTTATATAAATTTAGGAAAAAAATTGGCTCAATCGGAGTTTGGACAAAGGAGAACGAACTTTTGGAAGATCGGTTGGAAAGAAAATTCCAGAAAATTAAGAAACAAGAGAATATTCCTTGGCATCTTCTTTTTGGGCTGATTTTTGGCTCTTTTTGTGTGGATGACGCATGGGGCCCACTTTTCATTGACTCGAGGCAATGAAGAAGAAGGCTACTCCCGAGGAAGAGATGGCCAGAGGCAGCTCCGATCGGTAGGGCTCACAGTGATGGCGGTGGCGGCTACGACATGGGTAAAAGAGAAGAATAATACTCAAGCATAGAACACAGAGAACTAGGGTGAGCGTAGGCTACAACGCGGCATGATGAAGCTAGAAAAATCGTTGGCTAAGCCGGAAACTCATCGGAGACAACGCAAACGACGTTTGAACGATGTCGGTAGAGAAAAAGAAAAAACTTGATATCTTGATAGTCGGTAAACGGAATCCAAAACCACTTGGTAGGTAGCTACCTAGGACGATTTGGTACGTTTTGACATAAAAGGATTGGAGAAAATATCACCAGATAGATGATAACACGAAATGCCCTAACCAGCCTGTAGGCTGAGCCACAGACCCAGGCACAGCTCACTGAGCTGATGGGCCATGTCGTGCAAGCATGGGCCCATTTAGCCTAATGGCCCAAGGAGGCCTGTTAGCTCATTTCAGCCTATTTCAGCTTGAAAATTGTGAAAATTTAATAATTCCAGAAAAATGTGCATGATTTGAAAAATACAAAGTAAATTGTAGAAATGTAATAATGATCTTTATTAATATTTATATGGCTGGCTTATTAAAAATTTTGTCAAGTAAAAACTCAACTTAAGAAAACCTTGACAAAAAAAAGAGTACAACCTATAGCTCTGTAGTACATGTAAGAAATAATAAGGTACAATGCACATTGATGCTCTAAGTGTCATTGTCTAGATAGAGATTGTTAAACGTGTCCACCAACTCTGTATTCTTTACTAAGTGTTGAGCTCGCGAATCAGTTTGTTCCCAATCATTCACTTTGAGAAGTGCTTCCACCATCTCACCCATAGGACTTGTTCTTATTTCCTCCAATATTCTTCCAAAAAGACTAAAAGTAGACTCGAAAGAAATAGTTGAGACAGAAATAGTTAACACATACCGTGCTAATATGGATAGTGCGTGTGAATAAAAACAAAAAATTGACGCAATCAATAGTGTGTTTCTATCATGGCTATGATAATGCATGTGAATAAAAACAAAAAAAATGCACTTATAGGGTGAAAGGTTCTGTAGCATCAGATAAGTTCCATCTTACCGATATGTTCAAATCGAACTTTCTTGGACGTACACTCATTGCAATGTAGAAATTTTTATATACTACAATTGTTGGTTAGATGATTTACAAAAGATATTGCATCACCGAAAGCTTGAATATACGAGTCCAACCTCTTTAAACTACATTTAACTATAAAATTAATAATGTGAAAAGCGCATCGCTGATGTAGTAAGAAGGATTTAACGTATGTACTAAATAATGGAGTGAGAATATCTATTGCCCTAAAGTTTGTTGTAGCATTGTCTAAAGTAATTGCAAAAATTTTATTTGTAAGACAAAAATCTTTCACAACTTTGATAAAATATTCTGCAATATTCTCACCTGTATATGCTACGTCAATTAGTTTAAAGGCTATAATTCTCGTTTCCATTACTCAGTCATCGTTAAACATAATACACAACTACACTAAGATAATCTTCCCTAGTCCGACCACTCTATATGTTCGAGGTTATGGCTACCGAAAATGTACAGGTCTCAAAGAGTTCTTTTAGTTTAGCATGACCATTATTATAGTATTTAACTAAATCTCAAATTGTTATCTGTCTAGAAATTGAAGAAAATATAGGATTATGAGCAATTCTAATGTAGGTTTCGAACGCTTAAGGCTTACCAAAATTTAAAGATAGATCCTGTGAGGCAATTAAACGACAAAGAGATTCTTGAGATACCTTGGAATTATAATTCTAGTTATGTACCGTACCATTGGGGTTATACTACAACTGCGTTTGCCTTAGGGTTATGATTTGTTTTTCTTTGCATCTTTGGGCGTGTTTGATTAACTGCCTAGTTTTACCTGTAGACTTTGCATACAATTCATGATAACAAATTTTACAAACATCATATCTTACTTGAGCGTCGGCCTCATCTTGCTTCATTATCTTGTCGAAAACTTACCACACCTCTGATGTACTGGGTTTGAATTTCTTTGCTATGGTGCTTGTAGACACAACAACACTCATAAGCTTGACAATGGTATAGCCAGGGCCTGTTCTCCCGTTTGAGGCGGAGGTGTTTCATTTATGAAGGATGAAAAATCTTTTGAAGAAATTCCGTAATCACTAACAGTAAAATTATCAAAAATTTTATGGAGAAATGTAGACAACTATAAAACACAAATAGAAAATTACACTATTATCTATTTTACACCACAACAAAGAAAAGTAAGAACAACAAAAATATATGAAAATTAGTATTATCACCTCTTTTCTTGACTGTAGCTGGATTTTGAATTTTTAGATTTTTGGCAAAAATATTTTGAATTTACCAAATTATTATAAAATATATCGAAATTTTCACAAGATAATTTGGAGAAGAGATTGTAGGTTAGATTGCGGCTAAATAAGGGTGGGTTTGATTTCATTCATAGAAAAAAGATTTTTTTTAATTTTTAAACTCCTAAATAGCTATAAACGGCTAAAATATTCAAAAATTCGACTGTTATCAAGTTAAACAGACCGTGCATAATGGATTAATCATGCACAACGGACCGTTTTCGTGCCTAATGGATTAAATAGGCTACCGTGCCTAATTGATCGTGCCGCGCTGGCCGGAGAGATGACCCCAGCACAGACCGTGCATAATGGATTAATCATGCACAACGGGCCGTTTTCGTGCTTAACGGATTAAATAGGCTAACATGCCTAATTGATCGTGCCGCGCTGGCTGAAGAGATGACCCCAGTATAGTCCGATGCTTCATACCGGACCGGCTCAATACGATTCTTTTGTAGCCATACTGTATCTAAAATAAGCCTATAATAGCGTACTTTAGACCGGTCCGTTAGACAAGCCTATTTGGCCACCACTAATAGCTAGTTGCGGCTCCACCTGATCTCGTACCGCTCCCCCGACGCCTCCCCTGCTCCCTTCCATTCCCCCCACCTCTCTAAGGGTTTGTTCTTTTTGGCTACGGCTAATGGCTTATGGTTACGGCTGATGACTTTTTGGCTGTTTGCGACAGAGATTGCGGAAAGAGAGATACTCGCTTGCGATTTTTGATGGTACAGATATTAGTTTTTTAACGTGTACTACAATTAACTTGTAGATTTTATCTTAAAAAATACTCTGTTTAAAATTTAATTACTATAGCAAAAATCAAAAACGGTTTTTAAAAGCCGCAAAAGACCAGGCCTAAGCCCTATAGCTCCGAACCGCATCAAATCAAAATGGAATTTAAATCAAATCGAACAAGGAAAGAAAAGCAAACGGAAAGCTCTCGAATCTAGCAATGGATCGCTCCCGCTCGAAGCGCGGGTACCATCACGAGTCACGACCAGGACTCGCCGCCCTCCCGCTCCAAGCCCCGCTTCGACCGCCGCGGCGGCCCGAACCCCAACCCCGGCTACCAACACCGCGGTCCCCCTGGCGGAGGCGGAGGCTTCGACCGCCGCCGCGGCTTCCTCCCCTCCGACGCCGCGCCGCCGCCGCCTCCTGCCCCTTCTTCCTCCGCGGCGGCGGGCGGCCCCGCACTGACCACCTCCTTCCGCATCCTGTGCCCGGAATCCAAGTCCTACTGCTTCCCCGCCAGCTTCATCGCCAAGATCCTGGACGACAGCGGCGCGCTCGTCACCGTCCACCCGCCCTTCGCGGGGGACCCGGTCCGCGTCATCGAGACGGCCGACGGCGCGCGGCGCAGCGCGGATGGGCGCCCGCCGATGTTCTCGCCCGCGCAGGAGGCGCTCCTTATGGTGCACCGGCGGATCCTGGAGACGGACCCTGACGACGGGGACGAGGATGGCGAGTACGGGGCCAGGGGCAAGGACGCTCGGGACCGGGGGAAGGTGACAACGCGGCTCGTCGTGCCGCGGCTGCATGTCGGGTGCCTGCTTGGCAAGGGTGGCAAGATCATCGAGCAGATGAGGGTTGAGACCAAGACGCACATCAGGATCCTGCCGCGTGACCAGCACACACCGCGGTGTGTATCGTTGTCAGAGGAGGTTGTACAGGTATGGTGCTTGCTAGAATGTAGTAAACATTTCAATTTTGGTTTGCATGAGAACAATAACATTAGAATTTTGAGTGGAATGTAAGATATGACACCATTCTAAGTCATTACCTGAACAGATAAAAAGAAAACAAAAGTTTGTTAACAGATTATGTTGTGTGTTGGAGAAGATTTACAGCTGTTCTTGCTATTTAGGAGACTAGAATTGAACATTCTGTGGATAAAGTACTGTGGTGAAGAGTTTTGGCCAATAAAAATGGGTGATATGTAATCAAGCTGCAGTGGTGGTTAGATAACTTGCATATTTTTATTAGATAAATTTGTTTGATCAAAAAGTGTAATTTTTTTGGTCTGGTGCTCTTTGATGCTGTAGTGGTGCAAGAGAAATTGGACTGCTCCAGCAGACGGATATATTCAAGTTTGAACAAGCTAAAGGTACTTGATGGACTAAGTAGTGACATTGCTGCAGTACGAGGATAATTGTTGTCATAGCACAAGGAAAGAATGACTTTTTTTCCCTGACAAACCTGAATATTCCCAGATGCAAACAGTAATAAGAAGATAAGGGGTGGGTTCTTTTAGGCTTATGGCTTAAGTATTTGAATTCTGGCTGTTCGTGAGAGGTAGTACGCACAGGAAAATAATCGCATGCGATTTTAACCCATACAGCTAGACTTAGTATACTTTTTATTACAATCTTATGTTTTCGGTATGTCTTCAAATTTCATTACGCATCGGTGCCTCGTAAGGCCTCCATTAGAGATGTCTAAACCATCTCAAGCGATATTAGACAAGCTTCTCTTCAATTGATGCTACTCTTATCCTATCACGTATATCATCATTGCAGATTCGATCCCGTTTTGTGCGACCACAGATTCACTGTAACATCCTTATGTCTACTGCACTCATGTTCTGTACATGTTATCTTTTAGTCGTCCAACATTCCTTTTTGTATTGCATCGTAAGTTTGATTGCTGTCTTATAGGACTTACTCTTTAACTTTTGATAGACTTTTTTTATCTCACAAGATATTCCATGCTTGGCGCTATTTCACCCACCTTGCTCTTATCTTATGGCTCATGTCTTCATCAATCTCGCCGTTCCACTGTAGTATCGATCCCAAATATCGAAAAGTGTCATGCCTATGCACTTCTTGCCCATCCAGATTAATATCTCTATCTGCCATTGTACCACTGAAATCACACATCATATACCCAGTTTTGTCTTATAATTCTAAAGTCTTTCTCTACAACTTCAGTTTTCTATCGACACATATTCTACTCTCATCAATTAGCACTACATCATCAACAAAAAGCATACACCAAGGTATATCTCCTTGTATGTCCCACGTGTCCTTGTCTATCACTAGAGCAAAAATGTATGGACTTAGCGTTGACCTTTAGTATACTCCTATCTTAATAGAAATGTTATTAGTATCACTACCACATGCTATGACGTTAGTCACAATATTTTCGTACGTATCTTTGATTAGGGTAACATATTTTGTTAGGACTTTTTTCCTTCGAAGCGTCCACTACATGATCTTTTTTGACACTTTGTCATATGTTTTCTCCAAGTCGATAAACACCATGTGAAGATCCTTCTTTCATTCTCTATACCTCCATCAACTTTCATGTCATGAAAATAGCCTGTGTGGTCGACCTCCCAGGCATAAAGCCAAATTGATTTTTGTCACGCTAGTCACTCTTCTTAAACTTTGAATGTGGCTTAATTACTCACTCCTAAAACATCATTGTGTAGCTTATGAGCTTAATTCCTCTATAATAAGTATAACTTTAAATGTCACCTTTATTTTTGAAAATTGGTATTGGCGTGCTTCTCCGCCACTCATTAGGTATCTTGTTCGACCTAAAAATGCTATTGAATAAATTAGTTAGCCAAACGATCGTCACGTCTCCAAGGCATTTCCACACCTCATACCTTACCCACTTTCGTTCTTTTTAAGGCCTCTTTTACTTCCGGCTTTTGAGTTCTTCGAACAAACAACTTATCGCTGACGTCAAAAGCGTCAAAAGCATCATCCAGTTCAATCATACTATCCTCATTGTCTCCATTGAATAGCTCATCGAAGTAATCTCTTCACCTATTCTTGATCTCATCGTCTTTCACCAATAGTCTATTAGTGTTATCTTTGATGTATTGAACTTGGTTGAAATCTCTCGTCTTCTTTTCTCCAAGTTTAGCTATCTTGTAGACATCTTTCTCGCCCTTCTTTGTACTTAGCTTCTGATAATAGAAATATTAAATATTTGATATTGTAATCTACATAAAAATATTAAATATTTGACATTGTAAGAAATGCTTCTAGTTCCATTACTCTTTTAGGTCAGTGAAGGCATCATCTGCTATCTCTGAGATTGGGTTCTCGAGATGATCTTTTCCTACTAGTAGCTCTCACAGTTACGTTGATTGATCACCCTCATTCTGAAGATGTGTCTGCAAATGCTGTTGGTTGCTGTTCATTAGTTATGGATCCTTTTTTGGTTAACTTGTATAATGTTGCTTATCATAAACCTGTATAGTATTTGTACCCAGGTTTTGTTTGAGCTTGAGGCTTTGAGCTTTGGCACTAAACTAATTTACATGTGTATAATCTAATTTAATATCACAATAGTTCCGGAACTGTACTGACCATTGGCTAGTTGGGTACCAACTGCAAGGTAGAAACTGGTTTAGTCCTTCCTACTGAATGAAATATGGTCTGCGGTCTGCCCTGGTTCGTATTTGAGATTTAGCTTTAGAATAATAAATAATTAACATCATACTGAATTCAAAATAGTCAGTTTTGGATAGGTAAGAGATTTCAGTTCCTCGATGAAAGCTGGCCTGATACAAGGTACCTTGTGAAATTGAATCAGTATAATTCTGAACTGCATGATATATGGGGATTTGTTAATTATGATGTATTTTGATTAATGCTGAGCTCTTATCAATAATGTCCCTCAAATCAAATATAAAAATTATGCATTCTGGACCTTTATGGACCACTGAGCACTCTCGTGGAACAGTGATTACTTACCATTTGAGGCTATACTTGAAAATATTTTATATTAAATGTGAATGTTAAAGGCTGACTGTTCCAGATTTGTCTTCCAGCAAAATTTGCTTAAATGCATCTCACACGTAAACTTGAAATATGAAAATTGAAATGAAATAATTTTTATCTGCTAGTTGCTTGGTGAAAACTGTTCCTATACTGATTTCTAAATTTATGCATGAGTAATACTAAATAAAACAATTGTGGTCCAAGGTTATCTATATTTACAAGTGCTATATGATAAATCTTTATGTCTTGTAACATTATAAATTGTGTTTATGGATGCATGAAAGGATAAATCACATTCTTTTTTAAAATTTTTCTTTCACCATAATTATCTCCTCATTCTGAGTTGTATTATCTTCATAATGTGATATTACAGGTTGTTGGAGATGGGAATTGTGTTAAAAAGGCTGTAGCGATAATCTCTGATCGCCTAAAGGAAAGCTTACACTGTGATCGTGGTCCCTTCCATGGACGGATGAATTCACCAGAGCATCGAATTTCTCAGGACGATGAATACTTGGGTGGTGCTCAGCAGATGCCTGTATATGAAGAACCTTGTGGCCGACCTGATCAAATTAGAAGTAACGTTAGCATGGAGCCACCAGGATATGAATTTGATTCAAATGGTGGAAAGATCAATGAACATCCAGAGATTCCATATGATGATATCGTTTTTCGAATTCTTTGCCCAAATGAGAAGGCTAACAGTTTAGTTGGAACACGTGATGGAATAATAGAGATGTTACAGGCAGATGTTGGTGTTGATGTTAGGCTTACTGATATTGTTGCTGGCTCTGATGAAAGGATCATAATCATCACATCGAGAGAGGTAAACGGCATTACTTATGTCCTTTAATTCATTGCCCTCCATACTGTTTTGCAACTTGAGCACTAAAGGAAGATGTTTCTTGTATAGAACACCTTTTCCAAGTGCTGGAATCGTGGGCGTGGTTATGAACTTGACATCCCTTATCAATTTAATACTTTGAATCTTTGATACTGTTGAGGTACGGGTTGGTAGACTATGTTTTCTCGCTGCTACCCATCAAGCTGTTCAAGGGAGATAATTCAGTACAGGTTGGGTACAGGTCTAAGAACCGAGGGTGGGGTACTCGCCCTTGATCGGTTAGTCATGCCGCCGCCAAGGCTCTGAGGCCTATTGAAGCAGAGAGAGAAACTAGAGAATTTTATTTATTTCTTTATTTGATGATAACGATACAATGCTGTCCATTTTATAGAGATGGCTAAACTTGACCCCTAAGAAACCTATATCTTATTAAGGAAACTAATTTTAATAATAAGAAACTTATCTCTAATATATGGCATAAATCTAAAAAGAAATAACCTCAAGTACTAAGGAAACTAATTATTATATTCTTAATCCGTGATACACTATCATACTATCCTAATTTGTTCGTGCTACAGTACCCCTGAGCGTAGTTACTGTTCATGGTGCTATAGTACCTGTGCGCGGGTACTGTTTATCTGCCGCTGCAGTGCCCCGTGGTATTGTTGATGAGGCTGCTGTGTGCATCACCGGGATTCTAGGCCATAACAGATACATCCTCCATTCTGAAATGGTTTTTGTTTTTTTGACTTGCTTGACCATTAATTTTCTTGTTATATGTTGGGAAAATTATAAGATTATAATGGTTTGGGAAGTATTACTGGGTTGCTAACTAGGATTTACTCTGCTTGAGCAATTTTTGAAGTATTGCTTAATGAGAGCCTGCTAATTAGTTAGTGCTTTTTACTAGTTAAGGATGTTGTCTAACTTATTTAAATCAAGATGTTAGCTAATTTGATTGTCCAATTTATCTGTACAGTAGTCAATCTTCAGATGTGCAGAGCAACTCCAAGTTGAGAAAAGACACATGACACACTCACAGCACTGCTCAGTGTTTACAACAGTGTCTGCTTGAATGGAACCTCAATTTGGCCTTCTGTTGTGATGTGTGTATACTTTTATACCTGTTTATTTGAAATATTCAAGTTTTTTGGTTGAAATATCCTGTTATGCTTTTCTTTGGAAATGCCTGTCAATTTGTATCAACTGTCAGCCTTAACTGAAACTGAAATTTGCAATCACTTTTTCCCCCTCACATGATTCTTTTTATATGCTTAACATGTCTTTATTTTTTATATAGGGCCCAGACCATGAGCTTTTCCCAGCTCAGGAAGCATTGTTGCACATCCAAACTCATATTGTAGACCTTGGCCCTGACAAGGATAACATTATCACTGCAAGGATACTTGTCCCTTCAAGTGAAATTGCTTTGCTTTGAGGGAAGGGATGGATCATTATCTGATATACAGACACAGACTAGTGCAAATGTACAGATATTACCAAGGGAAGATCTTCCGTCTTGTGCTCTAGAGTATGATGAGCTCATACAGGTTTTTCTTCATTCCCAGAAGAACCTTCACTTTTGCTATCTTGAGAATTTAACCAGATAGTGGAGATCCATGTGCAAACACCTATATGGCTATATATAATTACAGTTTTTTGTTTTGGTAAGTTCATGTGATCATGTCAATGGTTTTGGGAGGGATATAGATTGATATTTCTTTGTGAATTATCTAGAGTGAGCCTTGCCCAACTTTAGCTTTTTGAGCCACTGACCTAATTTCTGAGCTGAATGTGAGCTCAAGTCAGTAGCTCATGAAGGAGTGAGTTTTTTATTGCGCATGTTGCCACAAAGTTTCATGCTGATATTCTTGGTTGCATACACGAATGCTAATTTTGTATTGTTTTAATTTTAAGTTCCTTAGCCATTTTTTGTAGTTGAGTACATTATGTTCTTGCAGATTGTAGGAGAGATTAGAGCTGCTCGGAATGCTCTTCTGCAAGTAACTATGAAGTTACGGAGTTACCTGTACCGTGAGATGTCTGGTCCTAACCAATTTGGCAACATTAATGTACATGGATCCATTTCTCCAGCAAAAGGCTCACCTCGAGGACTATACCAGGGAAATGATCTTCCAATGGCTGCTTACCAGCAAGCACAACAAATGACAACTTCATGGCACTCAGAGGTATCCCTGATGTACTTCACTGTCCTTGTCCTTACGAAAAGATGTTTATACAACAAACTATGGTTTTCCCTGGAGTAATTTTTACCACTGGTCTCTCTTCTTTGCTGCACATTCCACATGGATCCCCCATCCTTCAATTTTGGCCTTCCAGTTTCCTCCTTTCAAAATGTGTTTAGTTGTGCTCCATACATCAATTCACTGTTAGTTAACCAACACTGGTTGGCTTCTGCATGGCAAAACAAGACAATTATATATATGATTAATAAAAATGGGAAAATTTTGTACTATATGATGTGGAATTTTAGAATTGTATGCAATAGCGAGTTGTGATCAGGGATCAAAATACCGGCGGTTACCGGAAATACTGGCCAATTTCGGTAGAGAGAATCCCAGCCGAAATACCTCAAATGTAAATTTGAATTTTGTGACTGCGTAATGCGTTTCGTTGGTTGGTTTAAGCATTGTTTGTGGTAGATTAACTATTATGTGAAGTAAAAATGCATGTATTATTGCTCTACTCCTATGTACAACATGAGTTTTGGATTTTGTAGGCCTTGTAGCCTTGGAAGTATAAAAATGCATGAATTTTGTAGGCAATGTAGCCTTGAAGGCTTCACTACACATAGTCAAGCTAGCAAGGAGCAATTTCTAATTTTCTATGCCAACATAAGCCTTGTTACTTCATTAAACACTTTCTAATTAATATTTGCATTATTCCAATTTCTAATTACCAATAATCGGTTTGCTTGGTTTTTTCCGGTTACCGGCCAGCAAACCGCCCAAAATTCAAAATTCGAATTATGAATTTTACACGGTTTTCCACTGGTTTTTCCGGTAACTAGCCGGTTACCGTTACTGGTGCTTGGGCGGGAAAGCCTCTGGTGCCGATATTTCTAACCTTGGTTGTGATGCATATTACCCTTCTAGCTTTTATGATTTCTGAAGTCTGGTGATTGTGTTTGGACTGTACAATATGCCATTTTGAATTTCAGGATAGTGGAGGCAGTGCAAGTAGATCATTTGAGCAAGGGAGCAACATTAATGATGATGTAAGGCAAAGTGCTGCAAAACTGTAAGTTTGTATCTTTGCCACCGTTTCTTCTGTTTGGTTGGTCCATGACCACCTTTTTTTTCTCCATCAGATTTGCTGTTCCTCTAGTGACTAGAAGTACATTAGAAGTTGTCATACCAAAGAGCGCTGTTGCAAGCCTCACCATGAGGGCTGGAAGCAAGCTTGCCCAAATAAGTGAGGTGCTGTATATCCTGGAAAAAATTCTTTCGTGAAACAAAGGCAGACAACTCTACCCCATTGTTACCTTCTAAACTCTTTTTGGTAACAGATGTCTGGTGCCACTGTCACACTTGCTGAAGGTAGACCAGAAGTCACTGAAAAAGTTGTTCGAATATCTGGTAACCCTGAGCAGGCCGACAAAGCTCAGAGCCTGCTTCAGGGGTTTATTCTTAGCAGTGAGTATCTCTCTCTCGGGATTGTTCCTTCTATATATTGTCAGCAATATGAAATATATAATTCTTGCCTTTTCCCCATGCCCAGCCCAAGAGGACATTCCATCAGCCTAATTGGAGACATTGGTGCGTCCTACACTGCATGTTCAGTAGATTCCGTTGTCTAGTTTTTATTTTGTGAATGTGCCTGCTTATTTTGATGTGAACTGCATCTGAGTTCATGTGAGGAATGCATCTGAGTTCATGTGAGGTATTTATCTCCTGGTTGTATGCGTTGTGCCTGGTAGTGCATTTTTTTTCATGTGCAAAGTGTTGATGTATGATATGCTTTAACCATTATCTATTCAAGCTGTATGATATACCAAGTAGCCCAAAATGTGCTTTGTTTCTCATTTACCTTGCCAGCTGGTGCTCAAGTGGTGGATGGGGGTGTTAGATTGTAGGAAATTATTATCTTTTATATCCACTTCAGTTGGTTAATGAAATCATAGCCATGTCGACAGCCACACTGGAGGCTCTTTGAGAGAGAATGAATTAGGGCGTTTCGGTCCCAAAACAGCTTGCGACAGGGGAATCCCTGGGGCCTGCAGAAAAAGGCTTTGTAAGCCGACCTCACGGAGTCGTCCACCTCCATACAACGCGGTCTTGACAGGCAGACTGTTACTGAGCACCTTGCAGTGCAGTCCTCCAGATGTTCAGGTAGTCGTGTATAGGGCTATAAAAAAAACTTAAGATTTACGAGTTACAAGTTTACCTACAAGACGTGTCTTCCCATTTGAGCTATGCGATCAACACACTGCCTTAGGTGTGCGGTGGGGAATTCACGATAAGGCTGTTACAATGATCCATAGCCAAAATAGTCACGCCACCATTAACGTTTCATCACAACTCGAATCCACGAGTTGGAGCCCCCTCTTGTGCCATGTGAGAATTCTCGCAGCCTACGCTACGCTCACATTTAGCTTATAGTGAAATTATATTTGGAATTTCATAAATTACTTAGCCAGATCTGTTCCATACCAGACTTATGGTAGTACAAAGTGACTTCGTAAAATGATTCACAGAAATGGTCTTTAAGTTAACTTAGACTCAATCCACATACCCATGTGCTCGACAATCAACTACGTGTCACCAAACACGAAGCATGCCGGCACCCCACCACCTAACCAATAGCCTAAGTCCAAACCAAGTTTTCTATTTTCATTTTAAACCATTTCATAAATTTTCTTGACTCACTGAAATCAAGGCTTCATCAAAAGATATCGTCATTTTATGTGAAATAAATGATCTCACATAAATCATTCTAAGCCAGGCTAAGCAATTTTCTAAAAATTTGCTAGTTAATACTACTGTACCAACTAGCTTTCAGTTAATATGATAAGGCATGTAAGTTCGAGATTAAATTGGCTATATTCAAAAGATCGTGGGCATAACTAAAGTTTTAAAACATCGGTAAATTATATTTGAATAAAGATATGCATGCATATATAGTAAAACAACTTAATTAATTTAAAATATTAGGATCAACATAGTCAAAGGTGTAACTTGCCGTGTTTGAAGTCTTGGTGCTGCGAATTGTCGAAGTCGAATTCTCCGGAATAGTCGTAATCTACACGCGGAAAACCAAAACAACTAAACTCAAATAAAATCCAGATAAAAGACCAAAATCATAAAATATATACTAGGAGATAGAATATAAATTTAGGAATTTAAATGGGTCCAAAAGGAGTTAGGACAAAGGAGAACGACTTATGGTAATTTAAATTCCAAAGAAATGAATAAAATGAATTATTGAAATTCTTTTCTTTGTGAAGGAAAAGTTGTTGGAAGCTATAATATTTGTGTATGGTTGAAACCATGATCGAAGGCGTAGTCGAAGATATGGTCAAAACCATAGTTGAATCAATGGTTGAAGATGCGGAGGTCTAAGTTGAAGACAAAAACTCCAAGTACGGGTGAAGTCGGGATCGAAGATGCAGACAAAGATCCAGTTGAAACTGTACAGTGGTCGACGAATACTGTAGCGTTCGAGAATAAAGGGTAGTCGGAGTTGAGCGGTCGGAGAGATCGAAGGGTTCAAAGAGATCGGAGAGTGCGGAGGTTAAAATGGTCCAACCGTCATGGTCAGTTCGAAGACGGAGGTCGAAGTCGAAGGCTCTGAGATCGAAGGCCGAAGTCGAAGTCTTCGAGGTTAAAGGTCGAAGGCTAGAGTCGAAGTCTCCGAAGGTCAAAGCCAAAATTGGAGTCTCTGAAGGTCAAAATCTGAGTCTCTGAAGGTCAAAATCTCTAGGTTGAAGGTCGAAATCGAAGTTGAAGGCTTCGAGCAGTTGGAGTCTAAGAAGCCTCCGAACAGTGGAGTCTTAAGTGCCTCTAGATAGCGGCGTCTAAAGAGCCTCCGGATGGCGGAGTCTAAAGAGCCTCCAGATAGCGAAGTCTTATGGGCCTTCGGACGTCGGAGTCTAAGAATCGGATGATTGGGAGATGTAACATCCTGATTTTTGGGGATTTTTAAAACCTTCAATTTAAAAATAAATTTCTGGAATTTATTTGAATTTAAAGCAAGCTTAAAAGAATTTTTAGAAATTTAAAAGAATTTAATAAGATTAAATTATACTTCAACAGTAGCTGAAAATAAATTTTCTAGAATTTTCTGGAATTAAATTAAGCTTCAAATGAATTTTAGAATTTTAAAATAATTTAATTTGAGTAACATAAACCTCAACATAAGTTGAAAATATTTTATTTGGATTCTTTAGGCCTCAAGGAAATTTCTGGTATTTTTGGGTTTTATTTGCTATTTTCTAGAGCTCCTGGAATTTTGTTTGAATTTCTGAAAATCATTTAATTCGGGAAATACCTCAGCCGCCCGATCCCTCCTCTCCCCACGTGTCACCCATCCGCCCCTCTTCCCGCTACCTCACCCGCTCCCGCCTTGCCTCCCTCCCGGTCGCCCGATTGGCGCCACCCCCACGTGGCAACCATCGCGCCGCCTCCCGTTCACCCGCCCGCGCTTCCGCCCCCCCTCGCTTCCCCACCGTCCGATTCGCCCGCCCGCCACGCGGCAACGATCCGCACCACCACACGGCGGCATCAGCTCGCGCCCAGCCGCGCCCGCGCCTCGTCCTCCCTCCGCGCAGTCCGATCCGCCAACTCCCGATCCCGGCCGTCCATTCCTCGCGCCCGCGCGAAACCCTAACCCTACCCGAGCCGCGCCGCCCGCCGTTGGATCCGCCGCGGTGCATCTGAGCCGTCTGTTTCCGCACCGCGTCCACCCCGCGTCCGCGCCGTCTCCGGATTGCTTCCGCCTCGGTTCGCGTGTTTTATACCGCCACCGACCTCGGTTCACGTGCACGCCAACTCCGTCGCCCTCGCCTCCGCCTTCCTCGTGCTCACGCCGCCGTTTCGGAGCTGCGCCACCGTCGCTTGTGCCTCCCCTGCCTCCCCCGCAGCCGCCGGAGTCATCGCCGTCGCCGGATTCCCGTCGGTGAGCCCCCTCCGCCGCTTCCCTCCTACGCGTCGCCCGTCGCCTCCTCCATCGTCGGACCCCGCGCCTCGCACTGCCCCTCGGTCCCCGCGCTGGACCCCGCGAACGCCCGCGCTCGCGCCGCGTCCGCGCGACGCTTCGCGCGGCGCGCTAGAGCCACGCGTCGCTCATCGCGCCTTCCCGCCTCCGCGCCCACGCATCCTCGCCGTCCATCCAAAATCGGAGCCGCGAAGCACCAGCGCGCGCCACGCGTCTCCCCCTCCGCCGTTGGATCCCGCCGACGCGCCCCCGCCTCGCCCGCGCGCCCGTGTCCGCTCCATCGTGTCAACCATCACCGCCATCCCCGCGCCCGCACCGCTCCATCGCCACCGCTCATCCAGATCTGAGCCGACGCCCCGGATCTCGCCAGGTGTCGCGACCGCAACCGTGGATCCCGCCGCCGTCGCCCGCGCCGCGCCGCGTCAGCCCTGCCACCTCAGCCCTCCACATCAGCCCTAGCTGACGTGGCAAGCCACGTGTCATGCCACGTTAGCCAAAACCCCGCCCCGAGCCACATGGCAGCCACGTCAGCGCCACGTCATCCCCGTGCCACGTGTCAGCATATGCACGCGCCACGTCAGCCGCCCCGCCGCGTCAGCGCCCTCTCTCCTCCGTGCACTGTTTCGTACGCCGCGTCCACCGTGGACTTGGTCTACCGTGGATCGGGTTCACAGCACAGTGCTATTTTTGATTTTTCCCGAATTTCCTTTAGGAGTTATTTTCCGAGAGCCCGTTCTCCTCCGTCCTAGCTCCGATTGACCCCGTTCTTTTTTCTAAATTCATCTAAAATCGAGCTCTAGCTTTTGGTTTTTGTTTCATGAATTTTGGAGTTCTTTTGCTTATTATTTTATGTATTTTTCTTGTTTTGGTCGTTTTCTCTCTCGTTAGATTCGGATTCCGGAGGAGCAGGTTCCGCGCCCGAAGACCAAGAGTACCTCGCTGAGCATAACTAAGGCAAGTCATGTCCTTTGATCATGTTGAACCCAGTTTGCAATCTATTATTTATTTATTTTATTTTAAATTACATTGTATCGCTATTTATTATTCAAACCTTGTACTGGTAGTTACCTTTCCAATTGAATATTTCCTCCCTTGTTGTTTTGAACACCCTGATGCCATTGTCACCTTAGGTTGGGAATTTAACTAAGTGATGTTATGATATTTGTCACACGGGTTGGCACGAATAGATGCTTAGCCTTGCTTACATTTACGAAAGGGTTTATCATCACATGTGAATCATAATTTTGACTTAATAAGATATGGAACTGTGGTTGGTGCTACGTATATTAAAATTTGTGCCATGACGTTGGTGCGTCATCGGCGGTGGTTATACAAACTTGGTTTTGCACTCGGGCGAGTGATCGTGCAGTAAAGGGGGGAGTGCAGGCGCACTTTGGGGGATGTGGTAGTCTCGCCCGGGTATTGTTAAGGACTTAACTTTGTGCGTCATTGATCTGAGCTTTACCGTGCAAACCACATGTCTGGTATGGGACGGACCTGGCTGACTAATTTGGGAGGTTCAAACTTTAATCTTGCCATTGAGATGAACATAGTTGCTGATTTTCATGTGGCGCAACGGGGGTGTGATGCGAAACCCTAGCGGGCGGATTAAGTTGTAACTAAACTTTGTAAAGGCCTTGTTGTGATTATCTTTAACGTGAAGATTATCACATCGTGTGGGTACAGTTGTGCAACCTCTGCAGAGTGTAAAACTATTCGAATAGCCGCGTCCTCGGTCATGGACAATGCTCGGTGATTTCACACGAGGGGTAGTTATTTCTGAAAACTTGAGAATTGTGGTTGGTTAGTGGATGGTTAATCCACTGTTGGTTTAACTTATGGATGGGGGGTCCATGAGTGGTTGGTTTAGCTTGTGGATGGGAGGTCCGCAAGTGGTTAATTCAATTCCTTTGATTATGTATTTATTTCTGTTTTACTTAAAGTTCATCTTCAATCTATTTATTGTATTTCAACTGTCATTTATGCAAATTAACTTTTCAGCCTTCCTTTGGTAAGCCTTGCATACTATATTGCATTCATTTGTTACAAACGACTTGCTGAGTACCAATGTACTCACGACTTTATGCCCAATGTTGCTCAGTTGAGGAAGAGGAGTATCACCAGTAGGAGGTTCCAGAAGGAGAGTACTTCGATGACTTCGCGGTTTAGGCTTCGTTCTCCACTCGATAGCCTGTGGGCTTGTCGATTGGTCACTACGCTTTATTTTGGATTTTCGCTGCTACTTTTGTTAAGCCTTCGGGCTAGTTTTTTGTAAGTTGACCATAAGGTCGTATCTTTTGAGATTTATCGATTTTAGAGCTTTTCCTTTATTTTATCGTGTATATGGTTGTGATGACATCTATGTTTGGCTGTGTGCACTAGCATGATTCTGGGACTAGTGCAGAATACATAGGGAGTCCGGATTTGTATATTCGGGTCTCGACAGGAGAAGTCGGACGGCTTCACGTGACAAGATCCGAGTGATCCAATGGCAGCGAAGACTGGTCAGATGTACAAAAGAGGGAGAAGAGTATGAATTCGGTATTCCCTTGGTGCAAGGTTCGGGCTGCACAGAGATGGCTGGCGGCGAGGGTGTAGAAGAGGTGGGTACGATTATCGGTGGCATCGACGAGGCGCTAGGATGTCTGAGGCACCGGCAATTCCTCGCCAGAGCTCCTCAGACGAAGAAGGTAGAAATCGCTTGGTGCGACAGGTTTGCGAGCGAAACCAGGGCAATTGGGTGAGGGGAACAGTGGAGACGAGCCCATGGACAGCGGTGCGGCGCACGAAGCCCGTGGGCTCGTTGGCGGTGCGGGGGTTGGTGGGAGGCACAAAAGAGAGAGGGGGACTGCGAGAAGTGCATTGGTACTCTTGTGCATTACCGTAAGTGGCTGGAAGGTGGTTGGCGGCGAGGTGAAGCGGTGGCGTAACTCGGGCGGCGGTGCTGACGGTGTTCCGACGGTGATGAGGCTCAGCCAAGGGGCAGGTCAAGAAAATCCAAAAATTATGAAATATATACTGAAAAATATATTATAAATTTAGATAAATTTAGAAACTTGAATCACTTGATTCGGAGTTCGGACGGAGGAGAACAAGCGATTGAAAAATTGGCGGATTAGAAAATTCTGGAAAAAGAAAAAATCAGAAATATTCCGAGAAATATTCTTGCGCGAAACTAACATAGAGTTGTTTTTGGCCAT
Organism: Melocanna baccifera; assembly: GCA_036346265.1. NCBI lineage: Eukaryota > Viridiplantae > Streptophyta > Magnoliopsida > Poales > Poaceae > Melocanna > Melocanna baccifera. The sequence continues at coordinate 16,597,628 of CM070691.1, forward strand.
GACGCCGGTGAGAAAAGACCTAAGAGGTGAATCCAACTAGCAAAATGAGTTGCTAAGGACCCGAGGCACATGTAGGAAGTGACGGCATGTCGAACGGAGCACGGTGACGACGTGTATAGTGCTAACGACATAGGGTTGGAGAAATAGAATAATTTTCAGGCACGGAACATGAAGAAGTAAGGTGAGCACGGTCTAGAACGTGGCGAGGCAAGGCTAGGAAAAATATCGGCCAAAAGAAGAGGAGTGGGGACTTGAGATTTTCAGGGTTGAGTGAGGATGAGGAGGGGCTCACGGTGCTCCCTTTTATAGGGGTTGAGGACGTCCGAGGAGGGAGATCAAAGGATCATGTCTTTGAATGGCATGGGTTAAATTCCGCAAAAATGGTTATCAATGAGAGGGGAAATGGTAGGGAAATGAAGAGGCTTGATGAGAGGAAGTGATTGCAATTTATTTCACGAAAAACCATTGAGAAAATCAAAATATATGGAGGTTTAAAGAAGCTTCAAATGAAACGTTCATGGTGCTGCTCCTCTGTCCAGTCTGCGCGCACGGGAAGAAAAACAATGAGGAGGAAGAAGAAAAGGAGGAGAGAGAAAAGAGAGAAGAGAAAAAAAGAAAATTTTTTTAGAAAAATTCAAGAAAATTTCAAAAGAATCCTTGGAACATGAAAATATAAAAAAAATATTTTTGGAATTAATTGAAGTATATTTTAATTTTTAAAAATGTTTTTTTCTAGCTTAAAATAATACAATAAATTAGAAATAAAGTTTAAAAATCTTAGAAAAATTCATAGAGGTTTCGAAAGCTATTTTGAACTTATAAAAAAATTTCAAGTAAAATTTGTATATTTTTCTTTATAAAATATTTTTTTATTTAGCAAAAAGGCTCTTTTCTTTAAAGCAAAAAATCAGGTCAACTAAAATTTTAAATATTCAAGTGACCAAATAACTTTAATTTTTATTTTTAAACTAAATTAATTATTTTTTTATTTTTAGTTTTATTTTTTTATTTTTTATTAAAAAAACTTGGGTTGTTACAATGTCCACTCCTTCACATGAGTTTGGGACTTGCACAGGTTGAGCTACCTTGGCGAGCTCATCCGCCGTGCTCATGCCCACTCAGCCAAGGGAGGTGCCTCCGGGGTATGGGAGGGAGGCCCTGGGGGACCGGGTCTATCCCATGTGTGAGAGTCACTGCCAGCTTGCCAGTGTTCTATTTTTACTTAACTTTATTTTGTACCTCAGGTTGCCTGACTGTAGTGCCGCAACCGGTGCTTGACGTAGCCCGTTGTACCCAGGGAGCTAACCTCTTTTGTAGTCATGATGCCATCTATAAAATAGTGTCCTTTCATTCTATTTTTTTTCTTCTGTTTTTTGAATGTGTTCGAATGATGGAATGTTTACAATGAGTGTTCGCCCTTACAGACAATGGTGTGGTGAACCAGGTCCGTTGCTGGTCATTCGGGTACCAAGCCCTTTTGAGCTAAATCACTCAAGTATTGGGCCTCGCAAAAAACATCTAAGCCTTGGTGAGGTCTGAGGCCAAAGACAGGCTATGACACCGAATGTGCTTGGGAATAAATCCTCCCGACTCTATGTGAAGGGTCTTAAATCACAATCAGCTACGTGTTGACTAGTGCGACATAGAGCCCAGGCACATGAGACTTATTCTTTGACCTTTGGTCGCTTGGTTTCTATAACAATAATGTACGAGGACTATGACCCCCAATTTCTACTTGCTAAAAATAAAGTTTGATTTCTACTTCCTGATTCTCTTTCCTTTTTGCTAGGGGTATCTTTGTTACCCCGTCCCCCATCAAAACAACTTGGCACCCGAGACGAGACTCTTGAGTGGCACTTCGTTTAGGGCAGGTGGCAAGGATGTCATCTCCCATCAGAAAAAACTTGGCACTTGAGACGAAGCTCACAAGTGGTAGTTTGCTTGGGGGGAGGGGCGAGAACGTCACCGTCTCCCATGGAAAAAAATCGACACTCGAGACGAAGCTCACGAGTAGTAGTTTGCTTGGGGGAGGGGCGAGAACGTCACCGTCTCCCATAGAGAAAAACTTGATGCTCGAGACGAAGCTCACGAGTGGCAGTTTGCTTGGGGGAAGAGGGTGAGAACGTTGTCTCCCATCGAGGAAAACTTGGCGCTCAAGACGAAACTCACGAGCAGCAGTTTGCTTGGGGTGTCCCCCATTGGTAAACACTTGGCACCAAGATTTAGTTCGCCCTCGGAGGGGAGAATTCACTCAACCCTGGAGGGGAGGACTTGCTCAACCTTGAAGGGGAGACTTGACCCCGAAGGGGAGAATTAGCTCAACCCCAGAGGGAAGACTTCAATCAACCCCGAAGGGGAGGACTAGCTCGACCGCGAAGGGGAGACTCAACCCCGGATGGGAGATTCACTCAACCTTGGAGGGGAGGACTTGCTCGACCCCGAAGAGGATAATTAGGTCAACCCCGGAGGGGAGGGTGATCACCAACTTTGCCCCGAAGGGAATTTGCCATCTTGACCCTGGGGGGAAATTGCCAACCCAACCTGGGCTACAGTTGAAGAGCACAAAACATTCAACAAGAGCATGGCAAGAGCATATGTATTCCAGGGTTAGGGGCGTCGTTCTAGGCCCGAGACAAGTAATAATGGGCGAGGGGCATCATAGTAGGCCCGAGGCAAATGGATGTAATGAAGGTGACATGAGAAGCCGAGTGGCTATATGTAATACTTATGTAGGTTGTCTACATTCTAGCTATGCTTAAGCTCGATCCCATCGAGTGATTGAAGTCGAAATGACCCCGTCTGGGTAGCGCGTATGACTTCATACGGTCCATCCCACTTGGAGATCAACTTCCCGTCGAGGTCCGGGTTGGCCTTCTTCTTGAGAACGAGATCTCCATCTTGGATGGGACGCAGTCGGACAGCTCGATTGTATGTCTTGGCCATCGCTGCTTGATACCGATCAATGTTGAGAGTTGTCTCTTGACGGCTGGCATCGGCTGACTCCACCGAGATCTGCCGGAATGCGTTGTTCCGGGCTGCCATGGTACGAAGAGACCCAAATTTGACCTTCTCAAGCGTGACGGCCTCATCACCGTACAGAAGCTTGAACGGGGTGAACCCTGTGGCCCAGCTCAGTGAAGTGCGTGTCGACCAAAGCACGCTAGGGACCTCATCCGCCCAACAACCCTTCGGGAGGTCAAAAAGACAAGTGCAGAGTCCCAACATGATGATCCCATTAGCCCTCTCCATGGCCACGTTTGCCGTTGGGTTGGCGACTGATGCGAAGCAGAGATTGATCCCTAGGCTCATGCAAAATTTGCAGAAGGAAGTTGCATCGAATTAAGTCCCATTGTCGATGGTCAGCTCTCTTGGCACTCCGAAGCGGCATATGATATTCTTCCAGATGAACTTTTGAACTATCGTAGAGGTTATCTTGGCTAGTGGCTTAGCTTCGATCCACTTAGAGAAGTAATCAACAGCCACTACCGCGAACTTGTATCCCTGAGTCTGTGGTTTAAAGGGACTGACCAAATCGACCCCCCATCAAGCGAGCAGCCATGACAATGGTATCGGCTACAGATCATTTGCCGAAGAGTTCATACCATGCCCCATCCATTGGTAGGCGGGGCATGTGCGAACAAGGGACTCCGCATCTCGCAGGGTCGTAGGCCAATAGAACCCCTATTGGAATGCTTTTGAGACCAAGGTGCGGGGTGCAAAGTGGGAACTGCAGATCCCCTGGTGTATTTCACAAACCAAGTCGGCACCCTTGACTTTGGACACACATCAAAGGAGCGGCTGGTAGACCCTGTGCTTGTAGAGGATGTTGTTGTGCATGATGAAGCCCCTTGCGCGATGTTTCAGCTTTTGTGCATCGATGGGATCCACGGGCTCAACCTTGTTAGTGAGATATTCAACGATTGGTTTCCTCCAGTCTTGCTGTCCAATGGCATGCAGCTCCAGGAGCCCCTTCACCATCGGCTCCACCAATACCTCATAGAATGCGCCTGCTGGTCTCTCTATTTGAGTGCTAGCGGCCTTCGCCAAGATGGCTGCCTCAATGTTGTCTGATCGTGGGATGCTTCTAACAGTGATGCTGCTGAAGTACTTCTTTGTGGCGCAAATGAGAGCTAGGTACTTCACCAACGATGGGTTCTTGGCTTGATAACTTACGTCTATGTGGCAAGAAATGAGCTAGGAGTCTCTCCTCACCAACAGCCGCTAGGCCCCCAACGCCCGGGCCTTACGCAACCCAAGTAGTAGAGCCTTGTACTCAGCGATATTGTTGGTGGCTTCAAAGTTTAGGCAGGCAGAGTAGAAAGCACGTGTCCCATTTAGAGACTCAAGGATCGCCCCGACGCCTGCACCTTCCGAGCACCAAAAGCCATCCACATAGATGGTCCAAAGGGGGTCAGCCGGTAGGGCAGCTGGGGGAAACTCCGCTGGAGTCCATTTCGCGATGAAGTCTGCCAGCACGTGAGACTTGATGGCCGTGCAAGGAACAAAGGTGATTGAGAACGGTGCCAGCTCGGCCGCCTACTTGCCTACTCGACCGGATGCCTCCTTGTTATGAAGCATCTCTCCAATAGGGAAGGATGACGGTATTTGGATCTTGTGCGCTAGGAAGTAGTGTCGGAGTTTTTGTGAGGCCACGAGGACTGCGTAGGCGAGCTTTTCCAACTCCGTGTATCTCACCTTAGCCCCTTACAAATCTTTAGACAAAGTACATCGAATGCTACTTCCTTTCTTCTTCTCGGACTAGCATGGCGCTTACGACGATAGGAGTTGCCACAACATAAGCAAGCAAGCCCTCTCTTGGCTTTGGGCTATGCAACAGCGGGAGGACATCAGTAGTTCTTCAGGCCATCAAAGGCGGTTTGGCTCTCAGCATTCCATTCAAATGTGTTTGAGCCTCGTAGGATCTTGAAGAAGGGGAGTCCTCTCTTGGCTGAGAGGGAATCAAACTGCCCAGTGCGGCTAGCCTGCTGGTCAACTTCTGCACCTCGCAAACATTTTGGGGACACTTCATGTCGAGGACAGCTTGAATCTTTACGGAATTCACCTCGATCCCTCGCTTCGACACAAGGAACCCCATAAGCTTTCCAGTTCAAACCCCGAAGACACACTTCTCTTGGTTGAGTCTCATGCTGGATCTGCGCAAGTTATCAAAAGTCTCCTGGAGGTCAACAACATGCGCTTGTGCTAGAGTGCTTTTGACTACAATGTCATCCACATATGCCTCCACATTGCTCCCAATCTGAGTGTGATGCACTTTGTGCACAAGCCTAGCGAAGGTGACACCGGCATTCTTTAGCCCAAATGCCATCCAGACGTAGCAGAACATCCCAGAGGGTTGACGAAGTTGGTCTTCTCCTTGTCTTCCTTGGCCATCCATACTTGATGGTACCCAAAGTAGGCATCAAGGAAGCTCATAAGCTCACATCCCAAAGTGGCATCGACTAACTGATTGATCCTCGGGAGTACGAAGTCATCTTTCGGGCATGCGTGGTTCAGGTTGGTGTAGTCAATGCGCATGCACCACTGTCCGTTGGATTTTTCGATGAGGACAGGGTTGGCCAGCCACTCGGGGTGCATCACCTCCCGGATTGTGCTGGCGTTGCGAAGCTTCTCTACCTCTTGTCTCGCAGTGGCTTGATGCTCGCCTGACATTTTTTGGAGCTTCTGCGTAATTGGCTTGGCTTCAGGCTTCACAGACAACAGGTGTTCGATCATCTGTCTCAGCACACTAAGGAGATCTTTAGGCCCCTAGGTAGAGATGTCTTGATTAGCTCATAAGGCAGCCAGGATAGCCTTAGCTATCGTAGGGTCCAGCTCTGCGTCGAGTAGAATGGTCTTGGTTGGATTGGCTTCCAAGAGGGGTTTGGCTCAGGTCTCTCCATCGGGCATCGACTTGAGAACACACTTGCTAGGAGAAGGTGCCTAGATCCTTGGTAAATCTTCCATGGCTCTCGTGTCAACCGAGTGCACGTATCGAGTTGTTGCCTGGATGTTCTCATCAATCCTCCTTGAAAGGTCCTGGTCTTCATGCACGGTAATGACTCCTTTCGGGCCGGACAGTTTTATACAGAGATAAGCGTGATGCGGCACTACCCGAAGCGGTTGAGGGTTGCCCTACCTAAGATCACATTATACTGATACGAGATGTCAATGACGTCAAAAACTAACTCAATTCGTGTGCCAACCCTGGCCTCGAATCCCACGATCAGCTCGATCCTGCCGAGAGCCAGAACAGGGTCACCCCTGGACTCAAGCAGTGGGATGCCAGGCTCTGGTAGAAGTGCTCGTGAGACCCCAAGCTTGTCGAAGGTGGAAGAGAACATGATGTCCACAGAACTCCCACCATCCATGAACACTTGTTCGACCTCGCACTCGGCGATGGAGGCGAAGATTACCAGGGTGTCATGGTGCCAGATGCTGACTCTGGTTGCGTCCTCCGAGCCGAATATACTTGGAGTATTGACCCACTATGGGAGCTCAGTTGGCGGAGATGTGCAGATGTGATGCGCCTAGCGGGCGTAGGCTTGACGTTGTCACTTTGATGCGAAGGTGTGCGAGTTTCCACCGTTGATTGCATGCACTATGCGATGCGGAGGGTCAACAGCTTGTTCCCTGCCCCCAACTGGAGTGGAGTGGCTGGGGTGGGTAGCGCGGGTGTCATCACAGGAGTGGGAGACGGGTTCACGTTGGCCGTAGCCCGGGCTTGCTGTCATTGGAGTTGTCGAGCTGAGGCGATGAGAGTACACCCTGAAGTCTCATGAAGCTCTACCCACGTAAAGCGCAAAAGTAGCAGTTACCACCATGACCATGACATTTCTCCCACCTTCGGCTACTCTCCTGTTCATGCCCTTTACAGCTATCCTAACGACCGCTGCGACAATCACTGTCATCATCGTGGCTGGCGCGGTGGCCATCTTGAGCCTGGTGCAATTGAGTGTCTTCAAACTTGACATAGTACACGGGGTTGTGGCGACGTGCCGCCTCTCAATAGTTTCGAGGTCAGGTGGGTGTGCTTGGGTCACGGCGGCTAAGGCCTCCGCTTCTCGGTGAGCCCTTTCCTCCTCAAACTTGGAATATTTCTCCATGATAAACAACAACTTCGCCACTGTCCTTGGCTCCATTCGATCCAGCTTGTCGGCTAACTCCCCCTTGTGCAGTGCACGTCGTGCTACCTCAACGGTGCTCATGTCGAAGATGTCGTGGATTTGGCAATGGATGTGAACAAACCGGCGCATGAAGTCTCAAATGGACTCGCCCAGCATTTGCTTAAGGGCATGCAAATTGGAGGATGTGATAGGCTTGTTCCAGCTTCCTTGGAAGTGGTTGCTCAACTTCTCACGGAGTTTCTCCCACAAGTACACCAAGCATGGCATGAGGGAGAGGTACTAGGACTGGGCAACCCTTGAGGGCTAGGGGCAGACTCTTTGTCATGATGGCCTCTCCACCTCCTACCGCCACAATGGTAGTTTCATACACACGAACGAACTCCACCGAGTCAGAGCACCCGTGTACTTGGTGACTTCAGGCATCCAGAAGCGTACGGGCCACAGGGTGGCTTGTAAGCCTGGACTCAACGGATTCAATTGGTCGATGAGCGGGACTACCCTGCGGACAAGAGCCCCTTGAGGTGAAGAGGCGCGAGGGGGGTTGGCGCAAGATTGAGCATGAAGTTATGTGCCTGGTTGGCCTGGACGAGGTATTCCCCTTGGTGTCCGTGGCTCATTCCCGTGCCCCATGTTGAAGCTAGGGCTTCCCTTCGCACTTGATTGATTTGCACCCACAGGTCGCTAGCTTCTCAAGCCCCGGTTGATGGTTGCAAGTTCACTTGAGTGTCTCATTGTGCGTCGCCTCCCATGCCAACTTGCGCACCTCCTCCAATTGACTCTTTAGCTCCTCAACTTCTCGCGCCTCGATGGTCGACGGGAGTCACGCCTCGGCTCAAGCCCTCTCAAGTTGTGCCCGGAGCTGCCCCACCTGATGTGCTTTGGCAGTGGACAGTAGGGCCTATGTCTATGCCTCTCTCAACTGCCTTTGAAGGGCCTCCAATTCTTTCTCTAATTCATCATAGATCCTTGGGAGGTCGGCCTCTTGGGAAGCCACGACCCTGTTGGGCTACGACCCGAGCTGACGTCGACCTCAAAGGGGGGTTCGCACCCCCGGCCTCAGGGGTCTTCCGTGCCTTGCTCTTCTTGGACGGCATGGCTTCTTGTTCATGTCCCCACAGACGGTGCTAACTGTCATCGGTATGAGTTTGGAAAGTACACTTATAAGCACCCCCGGTCGGGTACGAAGTCCGCCATTGGTGTGAAGGGATCTCGAAGTAGCACAACCACCTCAAAGTAGCATAACACCACAAAGAGACCTCGAAGTTTCTCCACCACCACCACCATGTGAATTCAAGAAACTGTCTTAGGGTTACAAGAGTAGCCTCCTACCTCCCATTACAAGGGGGTCCTATTTATAGGGGAGCGGTGGCCTACGCAGTTACAACTTTGCCCTTTAGGTTTGGCCTACTTTTGGGGGCATTTCAGTCATTTGCTCTGTGCAAGCCTCGCCACGTTCGGGATCCCGAGGTTGGCCTAGGGAGTCCGGACCCTTGGGTCGGTCTCACACACTTTGCCTGGGGTTGGTCCCAGGCCCTCCTAGGGTCGGTCTCACGCACTTCACCCAGGGTTGGCCCCCGATCTGTCCCAGACCCTCCTTGGGTGCGTACTTTGCCTAGGGTTCGTACCGAACCCCTCCTAGGGTCGATCTTGTATAAGGACTTGGCTTGGGATAGACCTTCCTTGGGCCCAAGGTAGCGTAGGGACCTGCCCCAACACGATTAATAAAGGAAACAAACTCAAATAATATTAATTATCAGAGTAAGGTTACTCTATCATATCATAAATTGCATATAACCATGTAATTTTATCATATCATTTGTAATAAAAACATATATCCAACAAAAGGAGCAAGGTTACTCCTAATCTAGACATGTAAGGCAGTCTCTAAACCAGAAAATCAATTAAGACTAGTGGAAACACAATTTTAGTAGGTTAATGTTTAGTGCTCTCTGAAGTAGGGTTACACAAGACTAAATCTTGGCCATCCCGCTACTATGGTCTTATACTCTTCATCAATTGAATATGTCAAAGAAGATTCCAAACTTTGAGCTCTAAATCAGAGTCTATCAATCTCAAAGTTCAAACTATATCCAGAACATATAGTTTCGGCCAGTAGAGTAAGCATCAAAGTGATCACACAATTGCAATAAGAATTTAGCAAAATATGACTTGATTTACTCACTGATTGCAGAATTCCAAACTACCAAGTCATGCAAAATTGGACAGACTAGCAGACATGCAATCAATCATATGAATTGAAGTGATCCAGTGACATGCATACTGAAACTTACAGAGAGATCAATGACTAAAGAACAAAGATTCAGGGCTCAAGTTTTAATCAACCAGAGAGAATGACATAATAACAACGATTTAGAGCTCAAGTTGTAATCATTCAATTTTAGTACAAGACCGTTATCCTCATTGAGCTACTTATCCCACACAGCTTATTTGCAATAATTGAATCACTGACATATGAACAAGTCACGAACTGCAAAGAATCAAACTGAATACTCACAAAGTCGGTGATACTCGAAATCACCGAGAAGATCTCAGAGCCAGGCACACCACAAGGCGCTGTCCCAGAAAACCTAGCATCCCTATATGCCACAGAGAGAGAGAGGAGCAAGGTAGTCAGAGATACAAAGCCCACCTTCACCGTTGAATACTCACCAGCCGACAAAGTCAAGGTGAAGGGGACGCTGCACAAGCACACGGGAAGCACCGGCCAAATGCCTCATCGCCAAGCACCAGGTACAAGTATCACTGCCGAGACCGATGGTTAAGTGCCGAAGAAGAAGCACCAAAGACCACGATCCAAAGGCAAATTGAGAAGAAAAGAGAGGATTGAAGGAAGAGAGCTCATTCATATTTTTGATACAAATCACAGGAGGAGGCGACCTCGTTTTACAGCTGAGAGGAGGGGTTAAACCATCGGTGTGGTGGCCACCAACGGCCGGAGCCGAGACTCCCAGGCCGCCACCGCACCTTACGTCTCCATCGAAAACCCCTCACCTTAGATCGTATATGAGGAATGAGTCATCGCTGCTTCCCACGTAAACCGGATAGAGAGAAATGCCTGCACAGAGGACCAGATGCGCCGCCGCACGGGTGGACCAAGCCAACTAAATGCGCCGCCGCTGCCGGGTGTGTCACCCGCCTCCCGGAGCGCATTGCCTAGGAGCGCCGCCGAATGAAACATGCCGCACGGGAGTGAGCCACACTGGAGGAGACCTTCAATCGGGCTCACCGACAGGTGGGCCCCACGCTCGCTTTTTTCTTTTTTCAATTATAAAATTACTGAAATACCCCTCTAATAATAACATACCCGTAGTTAGGTTAGTGTTAGGTTGATGCCTGCACTAACGTTACTATTTTGAATTATAATATTTACTTTCGGTATTAAATTCAATAATTTCAATAAATGTTGTTTATGCTCAAATAGCCATATACGACTTCCTATGTTGTTTGTATCATTACATTGTATTTTCCGATATGACTTGCAGAGTATAAGTTTGTACTCACCCTTGTTTCATCATCTCAGAGGAGGACGATTTTGACTACAGTGAGGACCAGGACGATTAGGCCACATCTCACTGTCGTCTGCCTATGGACAGGTTTGGGCTTCGTTTTCTTCAGCTGCTTCCATAGTTATTTTCCCTTTTGCTATTGCTGCCAATGAGCATGGATGCAACCTTTGGATTATAAGATCATACTCTTTTATTTAATAAAGATCATCAATTATGCTTAGTATATATCCCTGTTACCACTGTGTGCACTAGTTGATCATAGACTAGTGTGATTTACATAGAGGATCCAGAGTCATCGCTTCGAGGTCTGACATTAGGGCACTTTGAGGCTATATGACCCTTCTTGTTGCAACAATGACACTTGACTTTTTTTTTCTGTGTCTTGCTATTCTCCTTCTTCTCGGAGACGAAGCCAATACCTCTCTTATCATTTGTTGTTCTTTGATTGCTCAAGAGTTTATCAAGAGACATCTTCCCTTTATAGCCTCTCTCCAAGTCATTTTTCAACTTAGTGACTTGGGCCTTAAGCCTTTTGTTTTCCTCTACAAGATTAGTCTCAACAAGTATAGAGGAAGTAGAAACTTCTTCACTAGAGCAATAAGGCATTTCAATTAAATCCTCACATGAGGTGAAAACGCTAACTTTAGATGACATGCAAGAATTAGGAGCTATACATGGCATATCATATAGTAAATTACAAGCAATGCATATATCCATCTTAGACTTGAATATTATTTGAGAAGGAGAATTTCGTGTTCTCCCTTTAGCTTATTATAAACATTTTGAAGAGAAACATATTCATTCTTTAAAATTTTATACTTAGCATTTTCCTTCCCAAGATATTCATTAAGCACTTCTAACATATCCATCAACTCATCATAAGTAGCTGCATCATCGTCATTATTATCATTTACCTTCTTATTACCTTTTGCCATGAAGCATCAAGTTGATATGGAGGGATTTGTCGATTCTTCATCATCAGAGCTAGAGGTTGATCATTTTTCTCCCGACATCCACTCTTGTATGCAGTCTTCATCAGTTGACATGGATATTTCATATTTATCGTGAATTGTAGTCCACATGTCATGAGCGTTCTCAAGATTGCATATCGTATTGCACACGTCTACACTCAAAGCACTAAATAAGACGTTAGTTGCTTGAGCGTCGAGATGTTAGCATTTCTCTTCCTCAATTGTTGGAACAAGAGAATCTAATAGAGGAGAAAAACCTATATCTACAATCCACCATATTTTAAGGCTTATGTCCTTAAAGTAACATGTCATACAGATTTTCCAAATTGCATAATTTCTGCCATCGAATAAAGGTGTTTCATCCTTTAACTCTCTAGGCGGTGAAGCCTAATAAATGAGAGAGCAAGCTCTGATACCACTTATAAGATCGAGGAGGCTGACTAGAGGGGGGTGAATAGCCAGTTTTAAAAATTCTTTCTAGGCTATAATCAAATCTAACAATGCGAAAGAGTCAGCTATTTGATTTTGCAGAAGTAAAACCTAAAGTGTCTATGTTTGACTAAGTGCATCAACAATATAGTTCTACCTCAAGATAAGTTACTCTATGAAGACACACATTCAATTTAATTTAATGAATATAGATTCCTTCAATATAAATTGAGCGCCAGAGAACAAACCACAATGACACACAATGTTTTTACCATGGTGTTCGAAAACTTGTCGATTTTTTCTAATTCACGTTGAGATAAGCCCAAACTAATTGGACTGGCTCCACGAATTAAGCCTAACTACCTCAATCCACTATGGTTGTGCTTCATCTACTCTAGAGATGGTGAGCACCACATCAGTCATAATCCGTCGGGCCTTCTCACAAACTTCTTGAGAAGATCACTGGACCACCACGCCTCCAAAGCCATCTAGGGGCCGGCAAACTCTAAGAGTAACAAGTTGAAGACCCTTACTTGAACGAATCAAGTATCTCAACTCAACAGACACAAAATCCACCACCAAGTGTAACACATGCACAAGGGTGTTTTGGAGGACACAAAGTCCACCACCAAGTGCAACACATGCACAAGGTTGTTTCTCCAAAACACCCTAAGTGCAACACATGCACATATGGATGAGGAGACTTGCTCTGAGTTCAAAGGGACGAGGAATAGCACCAGCAGCCTTGTCCCAATAGCCCTTGGGAGGTATTTATATATTCCACCCAAAAACTAGCCGTTGGAACACGTAGAAGGCAAGAATCAGCCCGAACCCCGGTAGTACCACAATGCAAACTCCGGTAGTACCGCGGTCCCTCCAACAGCTAAAAAACTAGCCCTTAGACCAAACTATCGGTCAAACCACCCACACAAGGACCGGTCTATCGAACCCCGGAGCAACGACTCCTGGATCCTTTGTGTAAATCGTACTAGTCCAAGATCAAGCTAGTTCACACAGTGGATAACAAAGATTCATATCATGCACAATGACATTTATTCATTAACTAAATATGGGCCTGATGGCCAAAGTTTACATCAATGGTTCATAAACTAAAAATAAATATAAACAGCGAAAAAAGAACAATAAAATAGGAGCCCATCCTGCTTGCCCACATGCGAATTACTGTAAGACGTGACCTACTCGTTGTTACTCTCACTGAAGTTGATGAAGTCCTTATCTGAAAATAGTGAATGAAGCAACATGAATACATAAAGTACTCCACAAGTTACACCAGGAGGTTTAACAGAATTCATGCATGCATAAGGATTGACAATGGAAGGCATAATAGGTTATTTGAACGTAAGAGTAGAATTAAGGTAAATACAGTAAATAGATTCAAAAGCTGAATTTGATACAATAACGAGAAATAGCAATTTAACAAAATAATATCGTTAGTGCAGGCTCCGACCAAACACTAACATATCCACAGGTATCCCACCTGGTCCATTTTTTCCAAAAAGATCTCACATAGATTCCATTCATCCACAAGCTTTTTAAAATCTCCATCCATAAGCCTTGTTATAAACCATTTTGAAAACCAAAGTCTAATCCATAAAAAACTTTACTCGGCTTGCCCATGACCGTGGACACGGCTATCCAGGATAGATTATACACTCTGCAGAGGTTGTACAACTTTACCCACAAGATATGATTATCTCATATTATCGGCTATTACACGCTTCCGTAAATGTGTGACAGAAATTATAACAAGGCATTTACAATGCTAAGCCTTCAACCTGGTCATGAAGCCACTAAGGTTTCACCATAACTTGAATCTACAAGTTAGAGCCTCCTCTTGTGCCTTGTGAGACTTCTCATGACCTAGATTACGCTCATATTCAACCTATAGCAAGACCAAAGTTGGAACCTTACAAATTAGTCAGCCAGGACTGTCCCATACTAGTGTTGTCGTAGTACGATATGGCTTTACAACAGTAGCTCACAGACTGGTCCTTAACTTGACTTAGGCTCAATCCACAAACCCTCTTGTGCTTGATAATCAACATTGTGTCACCAAACAACAATGCATGCCACCACCCACCACCTAACTATTAGCCTAGGTCAAAACCAAGTTTTATATTCTATTTTCAAAACATTCCATATACTTTCTTAACTCACCAAAGTCAAGAATACCTTTTAGAAAATCATTGTTCTGAAGTGAAACAATTATTCCCACTTAAATCATTCTAAGCATGGCTAAGCAATTCTATAAAATTTCTAGTAAATACTATTGTACCAACTAGGTTTTTATCTAAGGTGACAAGGCATAAGGAAGTTCAATATCAAATTTGACCATACACAAAGGATTTGGGTATAACTAGAACTTAAATCGAATTTAAACTAGATTGAATAAAAGTATGCATGCATAATAATTTTAAAAGCAATATAAATAATTTAAATTACTGGGAGCAACATGATCAAATGTGTAACTTGCCTTGCTTCAAAGTTTGCTGAGATTCGCCAAAATTATACTCTCCGGTATAATCGTAGTCTACACGAGAAAAGCCAGAATAAGTTAAACTCAAATAAAATCCAAATAAAATCCAAAAATTATGAAATATATGCTGGGAGATAGAATATGACTTTAGATGAATTTAGAAATTTGAATGGGTCCAATCGGAGTTAGGGCAAAGGAGAACGACTTCTGACAATTTGAATTCCAAAGAAATGAATAAAAGGAATTATTAAAATTCTTTTCTTTGTGAAGGAAAAGTGGTCGGAAGCTACAATATTTGTGTGTGGTTGAAACCATGATCGAAGGCATAGTCGAAGCCGTGGTTGAAACAATGGTCGAAGCTGCGGTTGAAGTTGCGGAGGTTGAAGACGAAGACACAAATTCCAAGTACGGGTGCAGTCAAAGTCGAAGATTCGGTCGAAGACCTGGCCGGAACTGTAGAGTGGTCGAAAGAATTGGATTATGCAAAGTGGTCGAAAGAATCAGATGGCTTGGAGAGGTCGGACGGCTTTGAGTAATCAGAGAGATCAAAGGGTTCAGAGAGGTCGGAGGGTGCAGAGGTTAAAACAGTCCAACAGCAATAGTCGGTTCGAAGACGGAGGTCGAAGTTGAAGGCTCCGAGATCGAAGGCCGAAGTCAAAGTCTTCAAGGTCGAGGGTCAAAGGCTGGAGTCGAAGTCCCCGAAGGTCAAAGTCAAAATCGGAGTCTCTAAAGGTTGAAGTCTCTGGGGTTGAAGGTCGAAGTCGAAGTCGAAGACTCCAAGCAGTCGGAGTCTAAGAAGCCTCCGAACAGCGGAGTCTAAAGAGTCTCCGGATGGCGGAGACTAAAGAGTCAGATGGTTGGGAGAATTCGAACGGCTTCACGTGACAAGATCCGAGTGATCCAACGGCGGCGAAGACCGGTGAGATGTACAAAAGAGAGAGAATAGTATGAGTCTGGTTTTACCTTGGTGCAAGGTTTGGGCTGCACAGAGGAGACTCTTCAATGACGGCTTGCTCGGAGAAGGGACGTCGAAGGTTCGCGCGGGCCGAAGGAAGGTCACTGGCGGCAGGATACTCCAGTAATACTCTGGCTCGGGAAAAGGGTGAAGGACGTACGCACGGTCCCGTCGAAAATGTTGGCGGTGGTGGCGATGTTCTGCGGTAAGAAGACTCAGCCAATGGCCGGTCGAGAAAATTCAAAAATCATAAAATATATACTAGAAGATAGATTAAGAATTTATATGAATTTAGAAACTTGAATCACTTGATTCGAAGTTCGGACGGAGGAGAACGAGCGATTGGAAAATTGACGGATCAGAAAATCCTAAGAAAAGAGAAATCAGGAATATTCTCCTGCGCGTGAACAGTTACAGCAAGAGGGTTTTGGCCATGCCGTCGGTGAGAAAAGACCCAGGAGATGAAGCTAACTAGCAAAATAGGTTGCTAAGGACTCGAGGCACATGTAGGAATTGACGGTACGTCAAACGGAGCACGGTGACGACGTGAACGGCGACAACGACATAGTGTTGGAGAGAAGAATAATTTTCGGACATGGAACATGAAGAGGTAGGATGAGCATGGCCTAGAACCCGGTGAGGCGAAGCTAAGAAAATTATTGGTTAAGCCGAAAACTCACCGGAGGTGACACAATCGTCGTTTGAATGACGTTGGTAGAGAAAAAAACTAAAAACTCAATATCTTGGTGCTCGATTAGGTGAATCCAAAACTATCCAGAAGATAACTACCTGGGATAGTTTGGCACATTTTGACGTGAATGGATTGATAAAAACATCTCCGAACAGATAGAGGATGCGAAGTGCCATTTGCGGCCATGGCTAAGCATCAGACACGAAAATTTAGGAAAGATTTTTGGACAGACGGAGGAGAGTACGGCATAGAATGTGTCGAGACGAACTCAACAGTATAGACAGCTCGGCCAACGGACTAGCGAAACGCGATGGAGAAGCCTTTATGTAGTCGACAGGCTAACATCGATATTCTGGAAAAACGGTGAGGAGATAGCATGTAAGAGCTGCGGTGAAACAAAGAGTAAAACGTGGGGAACATGATGCTCACCTTAGTTGTGGTCGGACATGCACGGTTGGATGGTGGCGACACGAGGAATGGCGACCTAATTTGGCCCACGGTGGCGATGATGCTCTAGCGAAATTTCGACAAAAACGAGGGGAGCACCACATAGAATGTGTCAAGATGAAGCCAATGGTGTGGTCAAAAGTAGCGGAGCTCCACTAGACGAGGTGCAATAAGCCGAAGAACGACACTTGGAACACAAAAGAAAAACTTTGATTGCGACCAAAAGAAGGGAGTGGGGACTTGAGATTTCCGGAGTTGAGTGAGGATGAAGAGGGGCTCACGGTGCTCCCTTTTATAGGGGCGGAGGTGGATTGGGGAGGGAGATCAACCAACCATGTCAACTTAAGACACAGGTTAATTCTCGTGAAAATGCTCATGAAGCAGAGGAGAAACAGATGGAAATGGAAGAGCCATAACATGAGAAGTTGAATGCAATTTATTTCATAGAAAACGGTTGAGAAAATCAAGAATTCCAGGAGCTCCAAAAGGCATCCACGGCGGCTCTGCGAACGTGAATGAACGAAGAAATGCTCTGGACGTTTGGAGAAGACAGATTAAGGAGGAGAGAGAAAAGAGAGAAAAAAAGAACAAGAAAAAGAAAATTCAGAAAAATTTCAAAATTTTTCTATAAAAATCCTTGGAACATGAAAAGATTAAATAAAATAATTTCAAAATTAATTGACATATATTTTAACTTTTAAAAATATTTTTCTTTTTTTAGCTTTAAATTAATACAATAAATTACAAATAAACCTCAAAAATCTTAGAAATATTCATAGAGGTTTCTAAAGCTATTTTAAACTTATAAAAATATTTCTAACTAAAATTTAAATATTTTTATTTATAAAATATTTTTTTTTAAAAAAAAGAAAGGACCTTTTTTTAACAGCAGAAAATCAGGTTAGCTAAAATTTTTAAAATTTCAAGCAACCAAATAACTTTTATTTTTATTTTAAACTAAATTAATTATTATTTATTTTATTTTATTATTTGTTTTTAAGAAAAACTTGGGCTATTACACGGTCTGACCGCCAAGTCCGGTCAAACCGCAAGGGTACTGGTCCGACCGCTACAAGAAAAGTTGCCCACTAGAAAAAATGTATCACGAGAAAAACGAAAGTACCACTGAGCGGTCGGATAGCCACACAAATGCTAGTCTGACCGCCTTGTACAGGCCGATCAGACCGCTGGTTAAAGGCAAGTCATGGCAATGCATATTTCTTACGAGTTTTGCACAATAGCTTTGCAAAATATAAGGATATGCATTCAAAGTCAACATGTGATTCTTCAACAAGTTATATAACACATCCATGAACCTTTAGAATCACATCTCAAGGGACGACGATATGGACTTAAACCAAATTCAAATTTCCTTTTCGAACTTAAGTCACATGTAGCAATGGTATTTACATGAGCTACAATCATTTGGGAGACACATCCCAAATATTAGCATCATGCCTCAAGGAGGGGAAGAGCATGGACTTCAATCATGCTGCAAAACACATTCGCAAATATCTAGTCACATGTTGCAAAAGATTTATGCGTGAGCTATAACCATTTTCAAAACACATTCAAAAATGTTAGCATCATGCCAGAAGAAGAGAAAACTGAAGGATTGCGCATAGGCTACGAAAGCAGAAAACAAAAACTTTTCTACCGCGCACCCAAGGACATCATGCTAAGGAAGGATCATGGATCGTTACCACTAGACGCGCAGCGCAACGGAAGAAGAGTTGGAGAAACCGATCCAACCACGCGCGTTGAGGTAGTAATGGAATTAGCCGATCGTCCCAAATAGATCGTCTCCTCCACGCGGTCAACCACACCACGAGCAGATCCAATCTGTAGATTGTTGACGTCGATCAACACCGCAACGAGCAGCGCCTCCACCGGTATCCACACGTCTAGGGCTGGAACGCCGATCACGAGTGTACTAGCACTCGTGAGCGGCTAGGGTTTGGCTCGGGAGGTGACGGCTAGGGTTATGCTAGAGGTTAACAGGAGCGTCTCCCCTCAACCCTTCGCCTCCATATATATAGACCTCCTCACTTGGGCCTTGTGGACCGAGGCCCAATAGGAGTCTATTCGGATCTCTATCCGAATTGAACCCACATCCGAATCATATTCGAATTAGTGTTCTAACCCGTTAAGCGTGCGACCCTGTAGGTTCACGTATACTTGGTCGTGACCCGGAAATGCCTTTCTGGTCACTCTGTTAATAGCGGCCTCTAGTAAGACATATTAACCCCAAAGTATACGTAAAGATAATATCGGCTGAACCTGTAATGTTCTCATGTACGAATCCCTTTGCCTCACGATATAGATTGAGCTCAAGGTGAGACCTGTGTCATCCTCTTAATAGCTTAATCACTCTCTCGATTCCGTGATGGATTATAAACTTATGATTGACTCCTCAATCACCTTGGCATGGCCATGCACTTTCATAATCCATTACATCGAGGGGCCCAGAGATATCTCTCCCATAAGGAGGGGCAAATTCTATCTTGATCATTCACATCCCACTACATGTTTCATGGCAAACCTGAAGACTACTTTTATGATTACCCAATTACGGAGTAGTATTTAGTAGTCCCAAAATAAGCTACTACGCATGTTGGGAACCATGATGATCTCAAGTCTAAGAATTCTACATAAACACTACTTGAGACCAACTGATGACACATGGAATCTCTGCAGTGTCTCATGACAGGTCTATCCAACATATGTTCACTAACACATGTCCATATTATTGATTTAGTATCACCATACCATGATCCATGAGACATAATCATCAATCAATATATATACTGATCTTTGTTTTTGAATCAAATTTGTTCCTCATATGATATATGATCAGGGATCATTTAGAAATAGTAACATTTTCGTATTAACAGTCTCATGAATAAGTCACATACTCATTGATCAATAATGATGATGTCTATTTCAAGTAACAAAGTAATGTATCATAAATATAGTATGTGATATGTACAATCTCCATGTTGCCTCTAGGGCATATCACTAACAAAAACATGGACTTTAATCATATTACAAAATACATTTGCAAACATCTAGTCACATGTTACAAAGAACTTATGCATGAGCTACAACTATTTTTAAAACACATTCGAAAATGTTAGCATCATACCACAGAGAGAGCTAGAGCAATTAAATGAGCAATCAACATATGATATGTTTAAGCTACTAGTCACGACCCCTCTTAATAGTACAAAATTCTATACTAGCAACCTAGCCTTCCAACCAAACACCAAGATCGGTAAAAGACTATAAACACATACTTAGCCCTAGCTAGTCATACCTTTGCCTTGCGCATTCACTTGAAACTTGATGACATATCTCAACTTCAACTTTGGGTCATGACTTATCAACACATGAAATCTTTGCTTTACTTGAGGACGATCAATCACATGAATTCATCTCAAGTCATTCATCACCATGAGACATATCCTGTTCATTCATCTCAATGAAACTATTAGTCCCACAATTTGGTTTGTTATTAATTATCAAAATATGTCATTAACTCATAATGACGAGTATAGATCCTTCAGATGTGGATGACGTTGTGCACTCTTGACATGCTTGGTGGCAACGCTGACTGATATGCAACTTCTCCTCTGTGACTTAAGATCTTGAATGGTCCCAAAAATCTCGGTGCAAGCTTTCCTCTTGTTTGGAACCTTTTGAATCCTCTGAGTGGAGATACTCTGAGATAAACATAATCTCCAACCTTGAAGGTCAAGTCTCGTCGACGATTGTTGGTATAACTTTTCTATCGAGATTGGGCTATTTTCAATATGTCCTTTATTTTTCATACTTTTTCTTCAGCATCTTGAAGTAGGTTTGGTCCAGCATCTTCGAACTCTCCTAGCTGATCCTAGAGTAAAGGCGTTCTGCACGTCCTTCCATATAATGCTCCAAGATGTGCCATTTGCAGGCTGATCTGGTAACTATTGTTGTATGAGAATTTAGCATAGGGTAAAAAAATGATCCAAACTATTCCCAAAATCTAGAGTACAAGTTCTCAACATATTCTCTAGTACTTGATTGACTAGCTATGTCTGGCCATCTGTTTGGGATGATAAGCTGTACTAAAATTAAGCTTACTCTCTAATTCTTCAAGAAGTTTCTGCCAGAATCGGGAAGTGAACTAACTACCTCGATCTGACACTATCTTTTTGGGAACTCCATGCAAGCACACAATTGTGTGTGTGTGTGTGTGTGTGTGTGTGTGTGTGTATATATATATATATATATATATATATATATATATATATATATATATATATATATATATATATATATATATATATATATATATATATATATATATATATATATATATAGCTCCGCTAACTTACTTCCAGAGTAAGTAGTCTTGACAGGTATGAAATGAGCTACTTTAGTCAATCGGCTGATTACCACCTAGAATGAATCATAACCAGATTAAGTCCTAGGAAGTCTAGTTTGTGAAATCCATGCCAATTTCTTCTCACTTCCAATTTAGTATTGGTAAGTGTTGCAAAAGTCCTGCAGATTTTTGATATTCTGCCTTGACCCTCTGGCAGGTGTCATAAGCTTCAATAAACTCTGTAATTTCTCTTTTCATACTGACCCACCACTATCTTTCCCTAAGGTTCTAGTACATCTTAGTACGACCTAGGTGAATTGAGTATGGAGTTTCATAAGCATCTCAAAGAATCATATTCTTAATTTCTTGATTATTTGGTACACAGATGCGGTTCTCAAACCAAATGGTTCCATGCAAATCTTCACTGAATCCTAGGGCTTTGCTTTCTCACATTCTTCCGTATTTCCTGAATGTCCTCATCAACCTTCTGGGCTTCCTTGATCTAGTTAGGTAGAGCAGCTTCAATCTCTAATGCTGAGAGAATACTCTAGTCCACTGGATTTAGATTCAGACAAGGGACTCCCTCCTGAAGTCGGGTCTGATCTTCTTCCGATAGAACACTATTTACATAAGACTTCCTACTTAGTGCATAGGCCACAGCATTTACTTTGCCTGGATGATAATGAATCCCAATATCATAATCTTTGATTAACTCTTACTATCTTTGCTACCTTAAGTTGAGTTCTGCTTGGGTGAAAATGTATTTCAAACTTTTGTGGTCCATGTAGACTTCACAACGGTTACGATGAGATAGTGACACTAGATTTTCAGAGCATGTATTACGGTTGCTAATTCTGTCATGAGTGGGTTAGTTGCACTCATGTTGTCTTAACTAGCGTGATATATAGGTTACCACTTTGCCTTCTTACATCAGACCAAGCCTAGACTTTGACGGGAGGCATCATAGAAAACCTTAAAATCCTTATGCATATCTGGTAGAACAAGCACTGAAGTCATTAACTTGACAAACTTTGAGAATCCCGCTATAAAGCGGTGATAGTAACCAACAAGTCCAAGAAAATTTCTTACTTTGGTTGCTGTCTTAGGTGCTTCTACTCCATTACTGCTTCTACTTTGGAATGATCAACTATAATACCTTCGGCTATTGTGTCTAAGAAAGACAACCTCCTTTAGCCAAAATTTATACTTACTAAATTTGATATAAAGCTGATGCTCTCTAAGTTTTTCCAGAGTTATCCGGAGATGATTCTCATGTTCTTCTTCATTCTTGGAGTATATGAGAATGTCATCTATGAAGATTAGCACAAACTTATCTGGATACTCCATGAATACACTTCATCATACTCATGAAATAAGTAGTTGCATCTGTCAGTCCAGAGGAAATGACGGTGAACTCATACTATCCATAACAAGTAGAGAATGCAGTCTTGGGGATATCTTCAGCACGAATTTTTAACTGGTGATATCCTAACCTCAATTCTATCTTGGAGAAGACACTGGCTCCTTTTAGCTGATCGAACAGATCATCAGTTCTTGGTAATAGGTACTTATTCTTGATGGTAACATCATTGAGTGCTATGTAATCAACAAACATTCTCGTACTACCATCTGTTTTCTTAACGCAGAGGATAGGTGCTCCTCAAGAAGATGAACTTGGACGGGCATATCCTTTATCCTCTAATTCCTGAATTTGCTTCTTCAACTCAGTTAACTCATTAGCTGGCATATGATACGGTTTCTTAGAAATTGGAGCGATATCGGGGTCTAGGTCAATCACAAACTCGATTTTCCTATCCGGTGGCATTCACGGTAAATCTTCTTGAAATACATTAGGGTATTCCCATACAATCGATACTTCTTCTAGTACTTGAAGTTAATTGAGAACACACACTCCTTCTGTAGGGATTTCAGGGGAGAAGATCACTTTTACTCCTTGGTCATTGATGAGGGTTATGTATCGGGTAGCACAATTGATCTGACCCTTATTCTTGACTAACCAGTTCATTCCAAGTATGACATCCCATCCTTGGGATTCCAATACCATAAGGTCTGCTGGAAAAGAGTCCTATCTATGAGCAACTCTACCTTTGGGCACAAAGTCTCTGCTCTCATTTCTGCTCTAGGAGAGTAAATTACATAGGATTACTAAGGGGAATCATACCCAACCCATTCTTAACCGCAGGAGCATTGGAAATAAACAAATAAGAAGCTCTAAAGTCCAAAAGAACTAAAGTGGGTAGTGAGTTTACAAGGAACATACCCAATACGACATCTGATGCAACCTGAGCTTCTTCGGTGGTGACGTAGTTCACACGTCCTTTGATAAAGTTTTGCGACTTCTGAGATTGTTGACCTTGGTTCTGGCTTCCGGATGCGCTTGCATTAGCTTTTGCTTGGAGCTTCTTAGGGCAAGATTTAACGAAATGGCCTATTTCCTTGCAATAGAAATCGGTCACTCCATCAGGTGTAGTGGTACTCTTTTGCACTTGACCACCAACAAGAGAAACACAAGCTGCCTGAGGATTAGGGTGATTAGCCTGGAAAGGTGGGCGGCTAACTACTGGCCAAAAGTGGCTTAAGGGCTTGAAGTTGCTGGACTATGGTCTGAACTTGCCAGCCTGTGGTGGAGTACTACGAGTCTTAGAAAAACCTCCAGGGTTAATCTTTTGAGTGGCCATTCTTCTCTTCCTGTTTTCCATCCCTACAAACTTGCCTTCTTGGCGCATGGCCTTCCTAACCAGCTAATGAAAACCTGCATAGTCACTAGATATCAATTGTACCAAAATATTATCATTCAGGCCCTCCAAAAATCTTTCTTGCTTTGCTTCATAGGTAGCCACATCTTCTGGTGCATAGTGCACCAGTTAGTTGAAGTTTTGCAAGTATTCTTTTAATGAGCGGCTTCCTTGTCAAAGAGATCTGAACTCCTTTTTTAGAGCAATGGTGCCAGTTGGAATATGAGCCTTGTGGAAAATCTGTACAAACTCATTCCATGATATGGCCTAGGGATTGGCATAAGAGGCGGTGAAAGTATCCCACCACTCGGATGCAGATCCATTCAACTGGTGTGAAGTGAATAGGACCCTTTCCCGATCAGTGCATTGCAGAATATCGAACATCTTACCAAGTACACGGAGCCAATCATCAGTATCCATTAGCTCTGCACTGCTTGAAAAGGTTGGAGGTCTTATCCTCAAAAATTCTAGTAATCTGGTTTGAGAAGGTTGAGCTAGCGGTGGTGGCGGAACATGTTGAGCTGGGTTGTTGATGGTTTGAGCTAGCAGTTGAATTAACTGATTCCAATTTGCCATCAATTGAGCCCAGTCTGGTCCGACTACTGGCAGAGGTGGAGGAATGGGAGCGAACAGACTTTCCTTGAGCTCTGGTGATGTTGTTGTTGTTATTGACATTCCTCCTTGTGTTCACCATTTACCATATTCTTCCAGATTTAGAGGAAAAAGAGAGAACTTGGAGAAGGTTTTTGTAACATTCCTAACACAAAGTACGAAAAGCAATGAACCCAAATAACAATCAACAATAAACTTTATTGAATATTATAATTATAACCTTGAGGCTGTTGACAAAGGAATAAAAGCTCACAAGTATCATTCTACAACTTAGATTTAAACTTATGACTTCTGTGGGCTGGTGCTACTACTACTCATCTAAACTTTATGCTTCTTTGAGGGTGGTCCTGTAACAGAGGAACTCTCATCTTCCACATGGTACTTGGCCAATTCATCCTCTGCTACATGGAGTCTCTATGCCATAGAGCTCAACTCATCCAAGATAGGTTGGTACACGTAGTCCAAAGACCTGGCGTACTATACCTGTTGAACGAGCAG
Source organism: Melocanna baccifera (assembly GCA_036346265.1). Lineage (NCBI taxonomy): Eukaryota > Viridiplantae > Streptophyta > Magnoliopsida > Poales > Poaceae > Melocanna > Melocanna baccifera. Next base: position 16,622,501 of record CM070691.1, read on the forward strand.
ATCACTCTCATACTTCGTAGAGGCGAAGGCGCTGCTGGAGCTAACAGAAAACTTGCTAGGATAGTAGCGAAATGTGGTGTGTCGTAGCTTTTGTTCGTAGATATCCCTCATCTGGCGAATCGCTTCGCAGGCTGCATTTTGTATACCGTTGAAGAAGGTGTCCCGTGGTAGAGAGGCATCAAAGGTGTGAAATGCTATTTCATCTCCAATGTTGGCGTAGATCAGTACTTCTACCCTCCAACGTTCTTGATTTCCATAGGTGTGCAGGTATTCCTGATGAATAGGATGTGCCTTGAAGTCCAACTCTTGGAGAAGATCCCAAAGACAATTAGCTAGGTGTCTGGCTAGGATTCCGTGGGTGACTTAGGTAGGATGTTCGACCATCTATAATTTTGAAAAAGGAGAATAGTTAGTAAATAATTTTTGAGAAAGAATATAGTTAAGTGAGAAAGTGAATAACACTGGATTCAAAAAAGTTTCCAAAATAGTTATCTTTTAAAATATGTCCTTAAGGTTTGTCCATTCTATTCGATCTACTATCACGTCTTACGGTCATAATAGCTCTGATACCATATCTGCCGGATACTAGAACAACAACTCCAGAACCCTTTATGTAAATCATACTATTCTAAGAAAAGTTGGTGCACATAGGATTAACAGGGATACATATTATGCATAACAACCAAACTTTATTAATTAAAAGAGTACGAACTTATGACCAAGGTTTACAATAGCACGTTTCAAAGCCAAACATAAAGGTAAATCAGTGGAAAAATAATAAAGGAGCATCCAATCCTACCTGCCCACAGGAGAATAACTGTAAGATATGACCTATTTATCGCATTCCTCACCATAGACGATGCAATTATCCTCAGGCAACAGATTTAAACAACGTGAGCACATGAAGTACTCTACAAGCTACACCAGAAGAATTAACAGATATGATGCAAGTATGGATAATATCAAAGGAAGACATAATAAGGTTATATGTGCGAAAAACATAATTGAAAAAATACTATAAAGTAAGAACAAAAGCTGAATAATACAATGGAAACAACATTTAAATTAAAATAATATTATTAGTGTAGGCACCAACCTAACACTAACCTAACCTCGGGTATCCCACCCGGTCCATTTTTTAAAGATTTCATATTTTCCATAAACCAACTTTTATAAAACCAAAATCTAATATGTGAAAAACCATATTCAGCATATCCATGACCGCAGACACGGCTATCTAGGATAGTTTGTTACTTTGCAGAGGTGTACAACTTTACCCATAAGACATGTAATCTCGATTTGCCACGCAATTAGCGCACTGCCTGATGTACACAGCTGAGAGTTCATGATAAGGTTGTTACAATGTTTCATTGCCAAATTAGTTACGCCCCACTAAGATTTCACCACAACATGAATCCACAAGTTGGAGACCCCTCTTGTGCCATGTAAGACTTTTTGAGGCCTACGCCACGTTTATATTCAGCCTATAGCGAAACTAAGTTAGAACTTCATAAATTACTTAACCAGGTCTGTTCCATACTAGACTTGTGGTAGTACGGTGTGACTTTGTAATAGTAGCTTATAATGGCATAAACTTACCAACATGAGTTTGCAGATCGGTTTAGCACAAAGGCTGGATCATATGTCCGGGCGAGGGCAATAATAACGGTGTCGTAACGTCCTCTATGCAGATAGCTAGTGAGCATTGCATGTGCAAAAAAATTAAACTATTCCCAGGCATGTGTTCTACATAGGACTGGGCAAAAAGTTTGAGGCTCGCGAGCTACTCGAGCTCGTAGTTGGCTCAGCTCGAGCTCGTTTCCACCCCCAGCGAGCCAAGCCTCTGCTGCAGCTCAGCTCACTAACGAGCCGTGTCTAAGCCGCTCGCGAGCGGCTCAGGAGCTCGATCGAGCCGAGATAATGTATATATTATCTCCGCTCGCTCCTGCCCGCTCACTCTCTCCGCCCCGCGTGCCACCATCTCCCTCCCCGCTCCCCGCTCCTCCGCCCCTACCCCCATCCCCGCTCCCCCTCCCATGCCCCCGCTGCCCTCCCTACTCCCCCGCCCCCACCCCCGCCCACGCTCCCCTCCCCGGCACCCCGCCGCTCTAACCCCCTCCGCCACCGATCTGTCCTCCCATCCACCCCACGCCGCTGATCTGTCTTCCTGCCCGTGCGCCGCTGTCTTCTCTACTTGACAACGTCCTTCCGCGTGCAATGGTCCAAGTAACATTTCCTAGTTTCCGTGCAGTGTATTCATGATACTTTGTTAGTACTTCTTTCTCTATAAACATTAACTGTTGTGATTGACAAATTGGTTAAGCTGAGGTATTCAAGTTACATTTCCTAATTTCTGTGCAATGTATTCATGAATCATGATACTTTGTTAGTATTTCTTTCAGTTCTTGAATGGCTATGAATGTGATTATTTTGAATGGCAAAGGATGAGTTAGAGCGGCTCAGCAAAGACAAGAGGCTGTGGAGATTGATTCGGCTGCGGATGTCCCAGAAAATGGCAAGAAGAGACTGATGCCACCATGACTTGGTCTGGCCAGCTTGGCTCGCGAGCCGGTTCAAGCCACCTACCGAGCCGAGCTAGGCCTGCATCTAGCTTGATTTCTAAACGAGCCGAGCCGAGCCTTAACTCGGCTCGGCTCGGTGTGAGCTCGGCTGAGTCTGGCTCGAGCCGGCTCGGTTTGGCTCATTTCCACCCCTAGTTCTGCATAATAGAACGAACAGATGAACAACAAAGAGCATTATTCTTTTCGGTTTTTCAGCTAGCTTAAATTTCTTTCGGTAATCACTATTTACTAAACTAATAAACCATAGCTAAAAAGCATAAGCAGCAGTCCAAAAAAAATGCCCCCAATATCTAATCCAATCATCCAACTGGTAACATGACCACATCATTATCTTTTGTCTCAATCTAGCAAGCGGCCCAGCCAATCAAAAACTGCGCGCCTCTCTAGCAAACATTCAATAGTTCATCAGGTCCAGATAATTACGAAACCAGTAAGCTGATCTTAGAAATTCGTTCAATCGTTAGTACCGAAAAACCATTCTTTGCAACAGAGAAGGATGAGTCGAGCACAGCAGAACCTCCATCAGTGTAGTCTGGAGACCAAGCAGGGGAAGGGAGCGACGAAGCAATGAATATAATTGAAGATATAGCGTAGTTTCAACGATTTAACAGACGTAATGTTAAACCGAATTAGCTCAAAACAAACAAATACATGGGACTCTAAATCCACTTCTAATCATAGCTTTTCTCTTCAGATTTTCTTTCTAGACCAAAATCATCAGGTTCTCTCTCTGGACCAAAAGTAACAACCTTCACGTACAACAGCACAAGGCAGTTTCTAATTAAGAATTATAAGAACAAACATCCCAGTTCTGGTTATATTCATTTGGCTCTTCAATACATTAGTCACTATTTTTCCGTCTTCCCCCACTGATATAAAACCAAAACCAGACGTAACATAAACCAATGATATCAGAATTAATGATATATACAACAGCTACAAATCAACAAGAGGGAACACAACACAGCAAGCAAAACATAACACAGAACCGCAAGCGGCCTCATCTTGGGTGATCTGCAAGCTCAAGTAAAAGCAAGAACCATTTTCATTTGCTAGATGCTGCACAACTCCACCATCCTGATTCCTGAACCTATAATATGCTTATTTCAGCCATCCTCAAGCCAAAAAGATGCTTTCAGCCGAGTTGGCACTACCCCCTAGCCTGCTCTATGATCATTGATCAGGTGCAGTGCACACAACCAACACACTTACATAGCAAAGCTATCATCTCTACTTAGTGTCAACCGAATTAAACACACTCCGAGATTCATGATCACCAGCTACAAAACCAAGTGTGTAGGATGGTTGTCTAAAGAAAAAGGCATTTAAAAACTGTCACTGACTGGACCTATAAATACTGCATACGAATTATTCAATCCCAGAATTCTTGCCAAGTACTCACATCCACACCACAACTATCTAAATTTACTTGATAATTACTGAGAACATAAGCCTTAAAAAGGTGACTACATTACAATAATCAATTCAAAACCAACAAAAACCAACATATGGGACTAAAGACAAAAGAGGGAACATCACAGAAAGTAAAACTAGAGCATTAGAAGAGCAAATTGTCGAATTTAGTGCAAAAATAAAGCAATGAGACCATAGCCATCCACAAAACAGAAATCTTTACAAACATCTGAAACACAACAATTCTCAATGCCCATAACCTGATAAATCTCAAAACTTTTTTGAGTTAGAAAGCTCTAGAGCATATCAAGTTATCAACATAGTACAGCAGATAGGCATCAAGCCACAAATCATAATTCCCTTTCAACTAGACACTGCACAACTCTACCCTTCGCAAACTCTGGGTAATCGGATCCACCCTGCTACTCATAACCATAAAAAAAAAGGTGGTTTCACCTCAATGAAGGTGAACGCTCCCACTCTTTATCAGGTCATAGCAGATTGGGGTTTACAATCACCAGCTACCAAATCCAAATATGGTAGTCATGTAAACGTAGAGGTAAAGCATGTATGTATCAAAACAAAAGAACGGCATGCATCAAATTATGGCATCATGTGCCCCTTAAGCTCGGTTTCTAACCAGACCAACAATTTTTTGAGGCCCTGTTTCCTTTATTAATGGAAAAGGAACATAGGTAATCGGTTAAAACCAGACCTACACATGCCCTATCAAAATTATTGGACTCGAATCTTCAAGATCAACAAAATCCCCCACATCCATGTGTGCCCAATCCTAGTTGGCAAATCAACCAAGCAGAGAACAAAACAAGCCACAACAATAATGACACAAGTATCATCACATAATGACATTAGCAATATGGTAGCAACATGTAACGAGCAAGGGCAAAGCATGACCTTTGGCTTCTAACCGGACCACCAACTGTTCTTTTAACCAGAGAAAGAACCCCTGTTTACTTTTAGGGAGTCTAATCCAGACCAACAAATGCCTACGGAATCCCGAGTTATCCCAAATTACAGACAATCCTAGCCAGCAAATCAAAAGCAGAGCACAAATTTCTTCGCTTCGGTAGTTAATCACCTAAAATGCAAGGGGGGCTGGCCTGCACGCCATACCTATACCCATACAGTGCCAGGCAGGCGGCGGACTCATTTTTCGATTAGGGAAGGGGAGAAGGGGCCTAAGCACAGCAGATGCCGTACAGTTGAGTAGCAATGGAAAGTGAGACCCACTTCTTCTGCCAGGCCTGTTCTTACGTAAGGTTCCCATGCCCTGCATTTCTCAACTGGGCTATCTTCCCTTTTCCGAACATAGATATCTACAAATGGTGATGAATTCCAAGGAAAAATGAGTGAGTTGATTCATTCTGTCTAAAAAGCCACAGCAATAACGCTATAATCATCATCACCCAATGGCATCAGCACTTATTGCAACAGCATGTACTAGATTAAAAAGAAGGTAATCCGACAGTGATTAAAACAGCCTCAAATACTAACGATATCTCACCACATCACAAACCACCGATAACATCAACCCACAACAGCTTACCATAGAAAGTGCCATACTACCGGAACAGGAATTATAACTAGGAATATAGAAAGCTTAGATCTTGTCGATGTCCTCGTCCTCGAACTGGATGTAGTCGTTGTCGCCATCGCCGTCCTCGTGCCCGTCGACGTCGACGCCCTCGTTGAGCCTAAGCGTGTCGGGGAGCTCGCCGTAGGCCTTGAGCAGGCGCGCCTCGTCGTTCATGTACTTGAGGATGACGTCGGCCTTGTCGTCCTGGTAGTCGCGGAGGCCGACGAGGATGATGTCCCCGGCGGCAATCCAGACCTTCTTGTGCATCTTGCCGCGGATGTGGCAGAGGCGCTTGGTGCCGTCGACGCAGATGGCCTCGCAGCGGCCGTTGCCGAGCATGCGCGCCACCTGCGCGTACTCCTGCCCGTCCTCCTTGAACACCAGCTCGCGCTTGTCGTCGTCCGCCTCGTTCTTGCCCCGCTTCCGGTTCTTACCTCCCTTCCCCTTGTTCTTCGGCATGGCAGCTGCTGCTGCTTCTCGGCGAAATGGAAGATGCGAAACCCTCGCTTCTGGATCGAGATGCGGAGTGGTGGTGCTGCGGTTTGCGGTTTCCTGGGCTTGGCTGGGCCGCCGCGGCTGGGAGTTTATAGTGAGGATCTGGACCGTTGGATCGGGTTTCTGGGATTGCCGTGTCCGGGTGGGTCTCTGCAGATAAGAGCGGGCCCACATGGCACGGAGGTGGAGAGACCTCGGGCTCGGAACCTAGGGATGACAATTGTACCTGTGGGTAAATACGCTAATAGAGTCAGATATAGATGTATTCTTTACCTATAGATATGAAAATGGGAAAAACTTTTTATCTATCGGGTAAATGGGTACGGATATGGGTAAGCTCCACCTGTACTCGTCTCGCCTGTTTACCCGTGAGTCCACGATCTATGAATATGTTACAAATATTCAATACTTTGGTGTAGAAAGATAATATGTTATAATACTTTGGTATAGAAAAATAACATGTTATAATACTTTAGTGTAGAAAGATAATATATTACAAATAAATTTGCAATATTTTAATATATTGCAATACTTTAGTATTGGAAGATTTCATATTAAAGTACATGATGACTCTCAGTTCACGGATAAACAGGTATACCCGCGGGCGATGGGTATGAGCGACATTCTTCGCCCGTTGTCCTTCACGGGTATACCTGTGGGCGTAAATCAAGGTCGCGGGTATGGGTATGGGCGAGCACTACTCGTGCCCGTCATGCCCGATTGCCATCCCTAGTGGAACCACGGAGCGAGGAGTTTTGCGAAGGAATCCTTGGTTAACATGAAAAACTGAGTAAGTTGCTAGTGCGTTGCAATAAAATATTAAAAGATGGTAATATATATTAATAAATGTGATCTAAAATTATATTATAAACATCAGTTTTATCTTACATATATATTTTTTATGAAGATTGAATTAATATTACTTTCAATATCTGTAATAGATGCTAATCTTATCGAGATTCCAAATGGCTTATACGAATGCAATAGGAAGGGTTATGGTAGGCTTAATTGTGTTACAAGCATACATGACAATTTTATGGATTAAATGGAATCAAATATGAATGCATAATATTAGGACACAAAATTATGATATGCAAAAAAGAGAGTAGAATGGCAGTTATAATTGCATTGTTTAGAGAGCATACAATAGGGCAACATAAAAATTAACCTTGGTCAAGAGCAACATCGATACCCAAGGAAAATTTGACAAACCGGCGTGATCATGTTGCAATAGACTGAGCTGCACGTTGCCGACAAAAACAATATCAAATTCCTCAAGTTGATCTGATCAGGATGAAAAACTGAAGCCAAAGGTAAGCCAGAAAATAAATCATTAGATGAGACATTCTTATTTGTTAAAAAAGGTACAACCACAGCAATTATGAGCCTGTTCTTTGCGGCTTTTAAAAGCCGCTTTTGGCTTTTGCTACAGTAACTAACTTTTAAACGGAGTATTTTTTTAAGATGTGGTCTACAAGTTAATTGTAGTACACGTTAAAAAACTAATATCTGTATCATCAAAAATCGCAAGCGAGTATCTCTCTTTCCGCAATATCTGTCGTAAACAGCTAAAAAGCCATCAGCCGCAGCCAAAAGCCATCAACCGCAGCCAGAAAGAACAGGCCATATATCATTAGGATACCTAGAAGTTAAAAGGAACAGGATAAATGAATAATTTGTAGGAAAGGTCCCAACCAAGAGAAATGGCATGTAGAAACATAGGTTACACTTAGCAGAAAGGAAGCATCAGTAAAAATATCAAGGCATGATGCCTAAATATACACTACCAGTTGATAACCTCATTAACCATGTAAACAAATTTACAGATTGCACTCCTAAAAAAAGAAAATAATTGCAGTTTGCACAACAGGAGGAGCAAACCGTCCAAATTAGCACCTAAACACCAGAATGCTTGAAATACACATCCATAAGCATAACACAAAGAAAGGAGGACATCATAGGAGAAGTGTTATAAATTGTTTTTTCTCGAACACGTAGGAGAGCTGCGTATCTTTGTATTAAGAAAGAGGAAAAACAGGGGGGTATAAATCCTTACAGACCCAAACACAAACTACAACCAAAACACACTTAAAACTTTTTAAGGTATCAATTGCAGTCATATCTATAAAACTAAAGGAACACAAATATGATTGTTCATAATAATAAACATCTAATTGCTGATAAAGTAATGAACCTGTGACATTTGCAAAGTAGCAGGGTTGCAATAGAAATCCAATTGGAACATAATATTTTTTTTCTCGAACACGCAGGAGAACTGCGTATCATTATATTAAGAAGGGAAAGATTAAACAAGAAACCTTACAGACCCAAACGAAACCACACACACAGCACACTTGCTCTGGTAAACTAGCCTATGGTACAAAAAGTAAGATAGACCTCGACCAGAGGGAATCTAGACCAAAACCTGTGGCGAGGAAATATTGTGTTAGTATGCGGATCCTTGTTAGTTTGCAGCCACATAAAGAACCAACCTTCTTAAATATTCATTTTAGTGACTGAATATGAGATGTTTGATGTATTGGGTTAGAAATGAGAACTGTAGTACAATCTGATTTTGAGAATAGACGTTAGACAGCCAGAGTCTCCCATACAGATATATTCACCCAATTTGTTTTGATCAGAATTATATACACTACTGTCAAGCACTTATATCAACTTATATAGTAGAGTGCCTATGTATTGCAACGGAATGCTAGAGTTTACACTAAATAGCATTTTCTTTCACACATCAAGCGAACCAACTAATTAAAAGATGCTCATATGTAAGATCATGAAAACTAATCGCATCCGCGGGCCATCCAAACAAAGAAAAATAATGACTGGCTTGAGAAAAAACTAAAATAGGCATCTAGGACTATTTGCATACGTACCTCTGACTAAGTCATCACTTTCTAGAAATGACTAATTGTTCTGCGAATGGAAATTTCTGCAACTAAAAAAAACAAAAACTCATGAGCATAAATATTTATATCGAAAGATAACCATAACATACAAACTGAAACACACCTCTAAAATTTTTTACCAGACTGATGTTTTCTATAAGATGACCAATCACCAACTGTAATCTCTGAAATTAGAATTGAAGAGGCAAAAAAATTCATCCGAAGAAGAACCAGAATGAACAGAAGATTCTCAATCAATCTATGAAAACTGGTTAGGTACACTATAGATAAAGAAATCCAACTGCGATATAGATATTCGCATCTTACTAAGTCTGACATATGTATACCCTTTCAACTGTGCCTTTCATGAAATCAAATTCTTATTTCAAACAATGAGTCTAAATGTTTATCACCATCCATCTGCGGCTCTGCACGGACCAGTCGACCATCTATATCACCTTGCAGCCAGCTCAATTATGATAACCTGCAAGATGAGGGAGTCAAGAACACATTATGCATTCATCCCTACCTCATGCACATGAATAATATTTATAGGTATATACCAGCATCAAAGAATGGTGTGGTGCATATCTAGGCTATGCACCTACACAAGGGCAGGGGCAAGTAACTGCTCACCACAAACCAAGGGTTATATTTCATAAAACAATAATTATCTATAGCACCTTAACAAACAAATATTTCATTGAATAATCTTCAGAACACGACAAATATTTCAGATTCATGACAGAACAACCGTTACACTTTTTTTGGTGGAAGATTAATTCAGATCTAGGGACACTCAGATTTTCTCTATGCTAGCAGAGAAAGAATTGAGAAAGTCGGATTCAATTAATATTAAACATCACAATATTAAAATACATGCTGCCTCATTCATGGAGTCCTGAATCAAGTCTCCACCACTTCCAGTTCACTCAAGTCACTCAACCAGAGAGAACGTGGATGCTGCCTTTGAGTTTTGTCTCAGAACAATTTAGCCCATCTGTGCTAGTTAAGCTACATTATCATGCAATACTTAGCATTATACAGATACTTAGGACGCCAAAAAGCTCAAATTTTGCACAAACAATACTCTAGAATAGAAGATATCATGATATCTATCTAGCTGCATTTCCTATCTTTTAGACATGGTTTGCTCATCCGTCAACAAATAAAGATACAGTTGATTAAGAACAATTTTTAACATGAGAAGCACAAAGTTGTTTATTTATCTCTAATTGGACATGGTGGTTTACATTGATATTTTTCAGCAATCATCACCACAACATAGATGTGCACAATGACTTTGTTCCTGGAAGCAAGAAATAATGTAGACTCTAATATAGAGTTGTATCTAATTCTTTAAAAAAGAAAGAGCGTACTGAAAAAGAAATCAGGAAGTATGGTTAGGCCTAGAATATCTTACAAACCATAAATTCACTACCTAAACAACTTTGAGTATGGCAGGCATTATAGATTCACCGAGATATATTTCTCATTCTTAACAATTTTCAGAATTCTGATCTTAAAAAACTGTACTTTCCAATCTGTAGTTAATCAATTAACAACATAACTTATTATTAAATTTGTAAGTAAATCTACAAGGCATCATTAGTATAACTTTCATAGAAACACAAGCATAGATGACTTGCTTAGATATAACTACACAAGAACATATTTTGTTGTGCGGCTGTGCCCATCAGATGAGATTGGGAAGCAAGGTCAACACGGGGTGTATTCTTTCAAATTCGTGAAGTTTTCTTTAGGTGGAGTGGAATACCGAAGCACTTCCCTGAAAATGATCATTTTCTCATGGAGACCTGCCACTCATCACGAGCCGCATGGTCTTCATGACAAAGGCAGAAACGACCAACATTAGCAAAAGTAAAGAGACTATCTTTGCATACTCGACATGCACAATTATACGGCTTGAAAACTTTACTAATTTCCCCTACAAAACTTCACCAACTGATCGAGAGGACCTCATGTAACTCATAGAATTGCACAACTACTATTATTACCGTATTAGCAAATCTCAGAAAGTAAGAAAGTTTCAAGAGTGCATGACCTGGGCCTTGATGAATCGGTCCGTATCAGCATCGAGCCGCTGGACCTCACGGGAGATGTCATCATCAAGCATCGGCAGATCTTCCAGTAAACAAGGCATCAGTGTGCAGTACGAATTACCTTCGTCTTGGCTCAACAACCCTGGGGAAAGTTTTGGCCTAGTTGGAAACTTGAGCTGCATTGTAGCACGGAGGCACATCTGTGATTGAACAAATGGTTCTCTTGCTCCAACAAGTGCAAGCATTCATGAAATGCGGCTGCGAGCACTTTTTAATGCTTGCTCCCCTCGTTTAGACGAAGAAGTTAAACATGACTTTCGCGTTCGTTGCCCTGGTTTACCGGAAGATCCTACTCCCTCGGCTGCCTCCACCCCAGCCCCGTCGTGGCCATCAGCCCCACCGCGTCCACCACTACACAGAACAGAGCAAAAGTCCTCCAAAATCAGCCTCAATTCAAGCGGAATTACAATAGGCAAAGAAGTTCGCCTCAGGCCGCAATCTGGGGGCTTGGTCGCACCTGCGTCGCCAGAACTCGCACCTGCATCGCTGCTGCCTCACCCGGATCAGGCCACTGTCATCCGGACCCGGCCTCCGTCACCGTCCACCCGGGGAACTGTCTCCCTTCTCTCTCTGGATCCGGCCACAGTGCACCCCGTCTCGCCCAAATCCGGCCACCATGGCCTCGCCTCACGCATATCCGGCCGCCGTCGACATCGCCTAGCCCATCCTCCCTTGATTTGGGGAGAGAGCGGATATAGCGGTGGTGAGTGGCGGTGGTACAAAAAGAGTAAGGATGGCAGGGCTAAAGTGAGGTAGCGGCGGGGCGGAGGTGGTAGGGGCAAGGCGAGGCGAGAAGTGTTGGGCCGGCGGTGCTAGTGGCAGGGCGGGGCGGGGCGGGATGGGGCGGCGCAGACGTGTGGAGCGGCGTTTGCGGTGGGTTCCTAGTGTGGGGCGGGCAGGCGGCGAGCGCTAGGTAGGAGAGGGGGAGGGCGCATTGAGGGCGGTGGAGATGGAGCGGCGACAACGGAGGGAGTGGAGGGCGGGGAGTCGAGATGGAGACAGGAGATTTTCTGGTTTGGCGTTGGCGGGTGATGAGAGGGCGTCGTGGGAGCGGTTGGGGAGAAGTCTGGATGCGTGGGAGGGACCATCGTGAGATCGACGGCTGTGGCACGACGGCTGTGGGGAGTTGAGTAAGAATGGATCGCTATAAAAAGCTGAGAGGGAATACACTAAATCATCAACTCATATTTTTCAAGGAGTAGAAATACTCCATGTAGAGGGATTTTTAGTTCGATCATAAAAGGGTGCTTGCAGGCCAAGTAATTCTAAGAGGAGTAAATTTGGTCAATACTATTCGCTCATGACACATGAAATACCATTGCAAGCGTCGTATATCGATAAGTACCGATTTCCGTTCAGCCTCGAACCCTCCTATTTTGTTTCTTTTCTTTTCTTTCTCGGTCCGACTTGTCAATCAATTTTTTAATCTCATCCATCCAACCCAAAAGGAGTTAAATCTCGGTCACTCTTTCTCCTCCTTTCTTCCCACTCTCTTCTTTTTTTTTTCTCTTCTCCTATTTCTTTCTCTGCTGATTACTGAACCAAGGAGGGAAGATGCCAACCTCCATTCATGTACATTGAGCAACTGTGTCAATATGACACAATGTTGGGGCACAAGGGCGCGGATGGCGCAAGGATAGGGCGTGAGGGCACCGCGTGAGGTGGGATGTGGGCATGACATCACTAACTCACCTGCTCTGCCATGCTTCTCGCTTGCGAGCTCACCGTGTATAGTGCCAAAACAATGCCAACCTCCATCGCCTAAACCAAGCACACTAGTAGCTCCCCCTTCACTTACTGATGCTTACAAACCCAACTGTTGGCCATCATCTTCGAAGGAACCTTGCCATCTTCAAGCTCGATGGCGTCCGTGCACCACCGCCGATGCCAGGTCACCATGGACATCTTCCTCCTTCACCAACCACGTCACCAACTCCATCCCAATGTGTTGATGCTCTCTGACCCCTGGACTTGCCAGTTTCATCACTAAAGCAACCATCGGCAAGCTACCCTATTTCAGGGCGCTGTCACCTTCATCAAACTGTTCTGACCACCTCCGACCACAACTCAAGCCACCACCAAATATGGGTCTAGCTCATCATGTTCTACCTTGTGCTTACTTACTTTGCCGCACCATCGCCAAAGCTCGGTGTTCCACCGTGCTCCTTTTTGCCACCATGGAGCTTGGATTGGGAATTTGGTCAAAGTGGCCAAAAATTGGAATTTAGGTCAATTTCTCTCCTCCAACATCAAACCTAACATCTGTTGGTGACAAAACTCTCACGGTAGGAGCATTTTGAAGAATTTCGGGCGTTCATGATGGCATTTGACAAAGTGTTCACGATGGTGTTTCATAAGTCATTAGTGATTATGCACTGACCAAATTTACTCTTTTAAGAGAGAGAATTCAATTTTCTTTCGTACTTGATGGTACATGGACAATGTTTTTCTATTATCGTGATTGTTAAGTCGCATAGGCATATCAATACAACTTAGACATGCTTGTATGGAGGCTTTAACATAATAGAAAAATGTCTCTCTCTAATGAGTGCTCAATGGCACTTTGATAATTGTGATTTGTTATCCAAATCAAAACCCATATGACTTTTTCAGTTTCACTCTGAGTTGTTTGTTTTCTTTGCTTTTGGATTGGTTTTTAGATGGTGTGCCTATATTTCTATATTGATCCAATGATTTAAAATTATGACTTAGACTAAAAATAGCATAAGTCATCTACATGTTCATTTCTTTTATGGCTTCCCTGAATGGGAAATAGTGTGTTGTAATCAATTTTGAATAGTTTGAATTTGTGCTTTAATCAACTTCATAATAGCAAACTCTTAATTTCTGCTTTTATTTTTACCATGTTCCGTAGCTTCAGTATTTTTAGTGACGTGACATAGTGGGAATTAAAGTTTCAAGGGGACATGCATTGTTGTGCTAAGAAGAGGGGCTAAGACTACTTTTGGCTCTTGGAGCCGATCCTAGTTATTGCAGCAAGAGAGGCTAAGGAAATTTTTGTAGAATCGGAGCAAGTACTTAGTGCGGCCCTAGAAACTTAAAAATTATTTCCTCTCTAAATGTTACTCTAGCAGTTGCGGACGAGCAACTGCTACCATCAAGCCAACAGTGGCACTACTTCCTCAAGTTCATACATCCAAATTATTTTTTTAAAAAAGTCCATACATTCAAATTCATACAATAAGTTCTCCGGCCAACACAAGTTCCTTGGAATCACATGACAAAAGTAAGTAAAAAAAGAACGGAAGTGCTATAGCACATGTGACTGATTTTTGAGCCAAAATCAGTTAAATGTTTTGCCATGTATACAACATTTTTCGTCCATATTTATAATATTTTTTGCCCATATATACAACACTTCACCATGTCTGCAACATTTTCTCGGTAGAAAAATGTTACAATCATCGAAAAATGTTGCAGACATGTTGAAATGTTGCACACATGGGCAAAAAATATTGCAAACATCAGCGAAAAAGTTGCCTACATAGCAAAAAAAATTTGACTGATTTTGGCTCAAAAAACATACGATTGTTGTATAGACACTCCCAAAAAAGAAACTGAGAAATGTTGTATGATTTTATCCACTTCATGCATAGTAACATATGCATAAGTGATACAAGTAGGAACATCTCACCTTCTCAATTGAAGAACGTGTAGAATCATATCTCGCTACCACGAGCTCCAAAATGACAACTCCCAACTCTGGAGGACTGGGCCACCGATCCACGGTAGATCTGATTGTTGCCGAAAATCCTCACCGCCCTCCACCTCCTCCTTAGCCATGGAGCCATCGCATAGCTAGAGAGGAAGGAAATATTGGGGAGGAAGGACCGGTGGGGTGGCAGGTCGCAGTGTGCAGTGGCTAGAGAGAGAGGACGTGCCGATGCTCGACTTTGGGGAGACGGAGGCAGCAAGGAGTGCAAGAGCCCTGCAAGATATGGGGATCACAAAAATGATTGGGGACTGGTGGGGAAAGTAGCCTAGGAACTTTATTTTACTATTTGCTAGTCCCACCAAGGAGGCTAAGCACTGGAAGCATTTCTCAAGCTAACTAGTATAACCCTACTCATTTGGGCTTTATCTTGTGGCTTTTAGTCTACTATTCTTAAATTTCATCTTTTTTCAGCGTTTTGGCTTTTTGGAGCTTTTTTGTCTTTTTTCATGTATTCGTTTGCATTGTCCGTAATGGCCTAACATGTTTATTCTATTTTTAATTTTTTTAAATTTAATTATGCCAAATAAGCCACTATCAGCTACAGTACAAAATAAGATAGTTACAGTGAAAATAAGCTATAAGCCGGCTTATTAAGCCGAACTGAGTGGCTGATCCTACTTATTTGGCATTCATAGCTTCTTATAACATTGTGCATGCCCTATGCAAGGCATACATAGAAAAGTTAAATGTATGGATTGGTCAGTTGTATTATGGTTGGAAATATAAATAGGGAGTTGCTAGCGTCCGGACATCCGATCCGGGCGCTAGCATCGTATGGTCTGGTTGAAACATTTTATTACAATAATTGCAATATTCTCATACAACATATGTAAAAAAAAGCCCAAACATGTGCAACATTTTCATACAATGCTTGCAATATTTTGTAATAAAGATGCAACAACAGAAAAAATCTACAACTAATTGAGAAGGTGCTGCAACAATCATGCAATATTAGAGAAAAGGGTTGCAACAAAATCAAAAAAAATTCATGCAACAACAAAATCATGCAAAAATCAAACATACCATGCAGACCGTGCAAAGGAGGGAGCACACCACGCAGTTGGGCTCTACGGTTTGTTTGCCTCCCACACCACAGCACACCATGCAGACGCTACATGAGGAGAGAAGGGAGACCTGTGCCAACCGAGTAGGAGCAATTGGTTGCGCTGATCTTGGAGGAAGATGGGGGAACGAAGAAGGCAGGAGCAGAGGAAGCTAGTGGGAGACCTGTGCCAGCTGGCCAAGGGGAGGAGCCATAAGGTGGCGCTGGAGAGGCGCGGTGGCCTAGGGTCGAGCCCAAGGTGTCGGTGGCCGGATGCGCCATGAGGATTTGGTTAGAAGAGCAACTGTAATTCCTTGAATGTCTTTTCGACATCTCTGGGATTATTTAGCGGAATCACGAAGTTTCTTGTTTTTTGGTGAATCACGGGAAGCGAAAAAATTGCGGAATTGTATAAAGTGAGAAAATAAATTAGTTAAATAAAAAAATAGGTTGGGCTGCCTAGAGGGGGAGGCCTAGCCACTTTGAGCCAGCCAGCCCAAAGGGCCCAATTGCACCCGCTCCCCCCCCAAAAAAAACCCTAGCCACCCTCAACCACCCCCTCCCACCCTTTGGCCACCCCCACCCCCCCTTGGCCGCCACTCCCACCCCTGGATGCCCCTCTCCCTGTGCCTCCTGCCCTAGGGTGCCCTTCCTCCATTGTTGCCCTGCTGAAAAGAAAGGTAAGGAAGGAGAGGAAGAAGATGGGAAGAGAGGAAACAAGAAGGACGGAGGGAAGAAGGAAAAGGGAGATCTTGTGGGATAAACCTAGGTATAATTTCTTACCACATTCCCCTCTATTTTAGATTAATTTAGAGTTTTTGGCTCATGATTAGAAGTGTTCTTATGGGGTAATCAATCGATTAGTGATTAATCGTTGTCTGCGCGTAGGCTATTTTGGGCAGATCGTCTATTCGTCTAATTTAGGATGTCAAGATGATTTTTCTTGTAGAAGAAATTCATATGCAAGTTGTATAGGATGTGGAAATCTAGCTACTGTAAATTTTGTAGAATTTTTGGCCGTAGGGTTTGGTCGCAACAGAGATTGGAACTCTGCTGTGTAGCAGAGGAGAATTCAGAGTTTAGATTCTGATCAGGTGTAGATTCAGAGGGTCTAATGAATTTTCCCATAATAACAAAAGTTGTAGATAATTAGGTAATCTAGCATCTAGTAAAATTTCATGATTTTTAGACTAGTGTATAGTGGGTGGTGATTGATAGAAGCTTGCTGGCCAGAACTCCGATGCAGAGTTTGTCTGTTGATTTCCGTGGTGTTTTATACCCCTTTAACAACGGAATAAAAATAGGGTGTCTTCTTACAAGTTGTAGTCTTTGTTCTGTAGTTTTCAAAAATATTATTGTTTGCTATGTTTCGCCTAGTGGATTAAAAGATACGAAAAAACAAGCAGTGCTGCTGCAGTGGGTTGAGCGAGGGAACGACAGTTTGAGAGGGATAGTCGGGTTTCGGGCGTAGTGGCGCTTTACCTTTCTGTTGTGAATGATAAATTATGGATTTGTGCTAAGTGGTGACCTGTGAACAGGTGTTTTTGCTTCCAACCGTGCTTGTGGCTTCTGTCCCTTCGGTAAAGGCAAGTAAACGTAGCAGTTGTTGCTACAGTTTAATTTGTTAATCTTACTACCTCCACTTTAATTATTGAATGATTGGCTATTAATTCCTTTAAATGAAAATGCCTTGCTATACTACATGCTCCATTATATATTGAGGTCTATGTGGTAATATTCTTTAGGAATCAATTGTGATCTATGTGGTAATATTCTTTCTGTATCAATTGTGGTCTATGTGGTAATATTCTTTAAGAATCAAGTGTGGTTTGTAGGGTCATATTCTTTATGAATCAATTGTGGTCTATATGATAATATTCTTATGAATCAATTGTGGACTATGTGGTAATATTCTTCATTTCATATCATGCATATCATAACATGTCATTTGCATCGTGGATATAACCACACATAGCCGCGACCGTACCAGTACAGTATCGTATATTACCGTAGTACGATACACACTCTTACCTTGTTATGTAAGGATGTAGTGGATCATATCCACATATATGCATTTTCATTATGGATGGATTATTTGCATACATAAGTAATTTGTTGTGGATGAATTATATGCATACATATGTAATTTCTTAGATTTTATGAGGAATTGGCTCATAAGAGTCACCTGTGGTATGAGGCTTGTGGTTGTGGAGTGGGGTTCACCCTCTTGTGGTATGGTTATGGTTGCGGTTGTGGCATAAGGTATTTCTCTTGTGGTAACTGTTGATGGCGAATATGGTTATAAAAAATAATAAGGTTAGTGAGAAATATATACTAATGCTTTACTAATGTTGGTAGTAGTGGTGGTTGTGGTTATGAAGTAGGCAAACGAGGCTTAATTGCTAATGTTTTACTGTTGTTGGTAGTAGTTGTGGTCGTGGTTGTGAATTAGGCAAACAAGGATTAATTGCTAATGTTTTACTGTTGTTAGTAGTAATTGTGGTTATGTGAGAAATTAATTATTGATATTTAATCAACCGTAGTTTAATTAACTTGTGGTCGTGGTGTAGTTTGTTTGCTGAGATTTTGTCTCACTCTTGTTTCCCCCTTCTAGGTGATCTTTAAGCATGTATGGGAAGGGTAGAGCGGCATGACACTATTACACATCACTTCATGAATTTTCTGAAATAAATTAGAGGAGTCTTTAGTCGTTTTTTATCTCCTCATTGTTGAGAACTATTATTTAATAATGCTAGAATGTGGTTGGCTTTAATTGTTCATGATCTTAGCAGTTGAACCTTTTAAATATCTTCTATTAATTGTTGTATAGTTATGCTTCCACATAGTTTTCATTATCTTAGGAAGATGCTGCCGGAACTTCCCTGTATCCTGGCTAGTCGTGGTGTAGTTTAGTAGCATTCTAGGGTAATGTGGTTCCTGGGGTGTTACAATAACGAAATCAGAAGAGCAAGAATATGGAAAAGCCATAGCAGGAGGAAAGAAGAGATAAGGAAAAGGGGAATAGGTGGAACATGACGTCTGATTTGATAAGGAAAAAGGGAAAGGGTGGAACAGACATTCAATTTTTTTAGTCCTATCCGTACATACGTATACTATCATTTTCCATATAAACAGTGTTTGGTTGGAGTGTGAACTTATGTGGATAGGACAAAACAAGCGGATGAGCCGGAAAGATGTGCTAGGACATTTGTTAGGAAAACATTACTTGAGTATTCAATAATGCCACCCAAACAATTAATTTTTATATTTTGAGTGACTAAATCCCAAAAGCAAAAATTACACAAACGGGTTCAGCTTCACCCCTCTCTTCTGTCTTGTTGCTTTCTGAAGTGAAGCCCATTGTCATACATCCCTCTCCTGCCTTGTTCGATTGGTTTCGTCAAAACACAAGTCACCAAATCTCCCAGCATGCACCAAAGCTCCCTTCCATGGCTTGCTTTCCCTCTTTTTCCCTGAGCCCTAGAAACCTCTAGTACCCTTACCCAACTAGCAGATTGGTCTGACCATGGCCAAGAACTGCATTAACCTCGACCTCTCTGCTTTCTCTATGGTTCTTTGTAATGTCCCCTGGCCGTAGTGCAAACTAGGCATGAGACATAGACCCAAATCACACCAACTTCTCAAGCAAGAAAGAAAGAAGAACTAACATGAGAGAATAACCAGGATGCATTCAAAAAGTTTTCCTGTATTTTCTTTACCAAGTCTGGTCTCAGTTGCGCTCTCCCCTTATAACCCTTCTCACAAGTCCCTCCTTACAACTGGCCCCCATACCACGCCAACACTCGACACCCACACACTCGTCACCCTACGGCGCTGGTGCCTTTCCTTGCTTCCACCTTCACTAAGTCTAAATCCTCCTCAGAACCAGTACCACCTCAGCTATTACATCACCCTCCCCTACAGATGTTGCTTGCCCCCAAGCAACTGCATCTGGGAACTTCTTCTCGAGAACATGTAAATCCTCCCAGGTACCCAATTCAGCTGAAAGGCCTGTCCATTTTACTAGACCTTGAGGAACCACAAAATTGCCCTTCTTGACCAAACGTCGATCTAGGATCTCTTCTAGTTGAACTGAAGAAGCATCTAACTCTTACTAGACCTTCAGGAACCATAGAATTGCCCTTCTTGACCGAACATCGATCCAGGATCTCTTCTGGTTGAACTGAAGAAGCATCTAACTCTACCAACTTGGCAGCACGTGAAACACAGGTGTATAATCTAGGTTGAAAGGCTTCAACTATGACACATGAAAAACTGGGTGGATTTTGCTATCTTCTAGAAGATCCAACCAGTATGCTACCAACCCAATGCACTCCAAAACAGTGAAAGGTCCATAAAATTTAAAAGCCAACTTGGGATAGGGTCGATTAACAACAGAGGTCTGAGCATAGGGTTGCAATTTCAATAATACCTGTTCCCTACCTAAAATTATCTATCATAAAGGCCCTTGTCCACTTGCAACTTCATTCGTTTCTGTGCCGCTGCCAACTATTGCTTGATCAATTCCATATGCGCTGCACGTTCCTTCAACATCTCATTTACCGACATGTTTTCTACATTCAGCAAAGCTGGCACCGCACCATAATTGGGTTCACAACCGTACAATACTTTAAATGGAGAACACCCCAAAGGTGAGTGAAAATTGGTATTGTACCAAAACTCAGGCAAGAGTAACTAGGCCTTCCATGTGGCTGGAGATGCATGGATAGCGCACTGCAAATACATCTCCAAACATTGATTGACCCATTTACTCTATCCATCAGTTTAGGGATGGTATGTGGTGCTAAGCATCAACCTTGTGTCCATGACTTTGAATAGTTCACGCCAAAAATTGCTGGTAAATACTTTGTCTCGATCCGACACAATAGTATGAGGGACTCCATGAAGTTTGACAATGTGCTCTAAGAATAATTTGGCCACCTTTTTGAGTAGTGAATGGACGTCGCAACGCTATAAAATGTGCATACTTCGAAAAACCGGTCCACCACCACCATGATCACATTGCAATTGTCCGAATTCAGAAGTCCTTCTATAAAGTCCATCGTGAGATCCTACCACGCACCCTGAGGAATAGGCAAGGGTTGCAACAGCCCTGTCGGTTGTGTTCTTTCTCCTTTAGCATGCTGACATATTCCACACCGCTGCACATAGCTTTCCACTGCCTTCTTCATCCCTTCCCAGCAGAACAACCTTTTAAGACACTGGTAAGTCGCCTGAATACCGGAATGACCGCCAATCGGGCTGGAATGAAATGTATCGATAAACCTAGTTTGCAATGCTGAGTTTTCTCCAATCCAGATCTGACCTTTGATCTTAATGAGTCCTTGTTGTAGCTCATGCCCTTTTTCATCTAGGCTATGCACCGCTAGTTGAACTAATCTTTTTTGGGCTACATCATCTGTAGCATACAAGTTAACACTTCTTGAAGCCAAAATAGGTCAGACCTCTATCATCGACTGTAAAGCAATCAAATGACCGATGTGGGACAGAGCGTCGGTTGCTAAGTTGTCCTTTCCCTTCCTATACACAATGTGGTATTGCAACCCCATTAGTCATGTCATGGCTTTCCTCTGCATCTTAGTTTGGAGATGTTGTTCATCCAAGTAACTCATACTCTGGTGATCGGCTCTTATGATGAACTCCCCTTGCTGTAGGTAGGTTCTCCACTTCTTCCATAGCCATGATCAACACTAAGAATTCCTTCTCAAATATAGACAGTTGTTGGTGTTTAGCCCCTAGTGCTTTGCTTAGGAAAGCCACCAGGTGTCTGCTTTGCATCAAGACAACTCCTACTCCACCCTCACAAGCATCAGTTTCCACCACAAAAGTGTGCTTGAAGTCCAGTAAGGCCAATACCGGGGTAGAAGTCATAGCTCGCTTCAACTGTCCAATGATAGCTTCGGCTTCATCATCCCAAGAGAAGGCTCTTTTCTTTAGTATGTTGGTCAAGGGCTTGGCGATGATTCCATAATTGCGGACAAACTTCCTGCAATACCTGGTAAGCCCTAGGAAACCACACAACTCGTTATCATTTTTGGGTGTTGGCCAATCCCACATAACTTTGATTTTCTGCGGGTCCGTCACTACACCTTGATCGGAGATAATATGTCCCAAATACTCCAATTGCCTTTGTGCAAAGGAGTATTTGGATTGCTTAGCATATAGTTTGTGTTCCCTCAACCTTTCCAAAACCAGTTGCATTTGTTTTCCATGATTGGGCAGGTCTGGACTACCAATATGTCATGAATGAAAACCAAGACAACTTCCTCAAGTATGGGCTCAAAACTGAGTTCATAACACACTAAAAAGAGGTAGGCACATTGGTTAAGCCAAAGGGCATTACTCGAAATTGATAATGGGCATGGTGTGTCTTGAAGGCCGTCTTCTCTTCATCTTCCTTGCACATCCTGATTTGGTGGTATCCAGCCCGCAAGTCTAACCTGGGAAAGTATTGAGTTCCCGCCAACTCATCTAACAACTCATCTATCACTGGCATTGGAAACTTGTTCTTCACTATGAGCTCATTTAACTATCGGTAATCCACGCAAAACTACCATGTCCAATCCTTCTTTTGAATCAACAAAACCGGCAAAGCAAATGGGCCCATACTTGGTTTGATAACCCCTGATGCCAGCATTTGTAAAACTTGTTTCTTAATCTCATCTTTGTGTAATGGAGAATATCGATATGGCCTTGAGTTTACCGATGTTGCCCTTGGCACTAACGGAATAGCGTGGTCATATTCTCAATTTGGAGGCAAACCCTTGGGTTGCTCAAACACATCATGAAAGTGCTGTAGAACCAAGTCAATCTCAGCTGGGATCGGTGAATTAGGCATTGCCCTCAACTCTTCCACCATAGCCAAAGCCCAAACTTCATTGCATCTTTGCCACTTCAAATATTGTTCAACCGACAGTTCTTGTAATTCACCATCTGACCGAGACCTAACTCCTTGCAACACTGTGCTCTGTCCTTGGTACTTGAACTCTATGGTTTTGTGCTCCCAATGGTAGTTCATATGACTATGCACCTTTAACCAATCAATTCCCAAAATAGCATCATAAGCTCCCAGTTCCAACACCCTCATATCGGTCGTAAAAGTGTTCGCTTGAGTCCACCAAGATAGTTTAGGCACCCATTTGTCACAGAATTTGTCACAGACCAGTACCTCTCCATTAGCTACTCTCACTTGCACCGGCGTCGTCGCCTGTGACACCTTAGAAATCTGACTCAAGAAATTAGTGTTGACAAAGCTATGGAAACTTCCTGAATCGATCAGGATAAGCATCACTTGGTTGTTAACCAATGCCCGAATCCACATCGTCTCCCCCTCCTCCGTGCCAGCCAATGCATTGAGTGGCAGTTTGTATTGCTCATCATCACTCCAATCTGCCCACTCCAATATGTCCAACACTGCGTCAGAGAGAAGTTCGTTCGGTTCTTCTACCACCATGGCTTGCACTTGAGCTTGAACCTTATTTTTACATTGAAGATGGTGATTCAGTTCATATTTCTCTCTGCACTGGTAGCATAATCCATTGGCTCGGCGATACTGACATAATCGTTGAGCTTTCCACAACTGACCTTGAACTAACTTCAAAGAAGTTGGAGGATGTTCTGATTTGGACAATCCCCCCACTTCCTAAACTTCGACGGCTTTAGTCTTCCAGCTCTTACCATGGTCAAGAACATCTTGCTGAACTCTTGCAAGTAGCATCACCTGGTCTACTGTCTCCGGTACTTGGCTTTACACAGCTCTTCGTACCTCCGGCTTTAGGCCATTCACAAAATGCGACACAAACAGTTCATCATCGTAATGTGGGTTATACATGTACACCTCATACATCAACTCCTCAAATTGTTTTTTGTATTCCGCCACCGTCCCCGTTTGCTTGAACTCCACCAATTCATCGAATGACTTACGATGGTTAAATGCCCCGAATTTCATTTCTACTGCACTGATGAACAGTTCCCAACCTCCCAGATCGTGCCGAGCCTTTACACCTGCAGCCAACAAGCCACATTTCCTTCCATATGCATGGTCGCCACAGTAACCCACATCGCCTTCGAAATGTTATGCATACTAAAATAGTCCATACATTTGTTTCGCCAAATTCGTGGATTCTCATCGTCGAATCTGGGAAACGTGAGTTTGGGTAGTGGACTCCTCAAGCCCCCTCCGAATTCACCAAATGAACGTAGTTCAGACCATGGAGTTCCTTGCGGAACTACAACCTAATAGTTGGTGCGCTCTCCCCTAGGCGAGGGCCTATGCACATCTCTCGCCCCCGCCCATCTGCCTCTGGTTGGTGTCAGCGTGAGTAGCCCGCTGCCCACCGCCGCCGCCACCCTTGGGCCTCCCAAACTTGTCGTCCCCATCTGATCCACGGTGAACTATGCCACCACTTGGGCCATGGCCTCCAGCCGCCTCTCTAACAATTGCTGACCTTTGACACTCGTTTCCACCGCTTTGGCTGTCAAATCCACCTGCACGGTCATTTGCTGTTGCAAAGTCTCGAACACGCCCATCTACGCGACGAGAAGGTCAATACTCTCCTTAAGCTTCGCCATTTTATCCTCCATCGTGATCTCCACCTCACCCATCGCCTCTAGGGTGAATTGGGTCTGCAACGAGGGTCATGGTGGTGCCATGACGATCGGTTGCCAAGCTGAGCCAACCGGATCATAGGAATTATATGAAGATCATCGGATCGAACGAGTTCAACCCAAGTTCTCTAACCTTCCTTCAGGGTTTTACAACTCCAAGCCGTGCACTTCCTCCATCGAGACCGGCTGTGATACCAAATGTAATGTCCCTTGACCAAGTGCAAATTGGGTGTGAGACGAAGACCTAAATCACACCAACTTCTCAAGCAAGCAAGAAAGAAAAACCAACAAGAGGGAATAACCAAAATGCATTCAGAAAATTTTGCTGTATTTTTTTTTTTTTTACCGAATCTGTCCTCAGTTGCGCTCTCTCGTAACCTTTTCTCACAAGTCCCCCCTCACAACTGCCCCCCACACCAGGCCGACACTCGACACCCACGCACTCGTCACCCTGCGGCGCTGGCGCCTTTCCTTGCTTCCGCCTTCACCGAGTCTGAAGCCTCCTCAGAACCAGACACCACCTCGGCTATTACATTCTTGGACCAGGATCTGCGCCGTGTTCGCTTGGAATCGCCCGGAGATGGACGGCGGCGGCAACCTGAGGAGCAGCATCAAGAAGTGGAACGTCATCTACCCGGTGTACCTCAACTCCAAGAAGACGGTCGCCGAGGGCCGCCGCATCGCCGCCGGCAAGGCTTGCCCCGACCCCACCTGCATCGAGATCGCCGACAGCTGCTCCTACCTCAAGATCCCTCACGCCATCGAAGTACCCGTCTTTCTTTCGTTCTTTTCGTTTAAATTTTTGCAGCTTTGGATTACCAGTTCCCCTTGTTCTTCCTTGGGTTTGTATAGGTGTTAATGTTTGGACTGCTCATGTTGTCTGTAGTTGGATAAGGCGTACCCGCGAGATTTCTTCCAGGTGGGGAGGGTGAGGGTGCAGCTCAAGAAGGATGACGGCTCCCCAGTCAATCCTGCGATTAAAACAAGTAAATGTTGAATTGCTGATTGATCCTGGAAGCCCTCTTTCCTTAGATTTGTCATTAACCTGTTTCTAAACTTTATTTGATAAATGGAACAATACTCTTGCTCTATGAGTAAAACTCAAGATTTTGTTCTGAAGAATTCCGTTTCAGAGTTCAGACTATCCTAAATTCCTCTTAGAGCAGGCGTGCAGCTAGTTTGTGCATGTTTTGATCACATTTGGGAAGGAATAAGGCTTGTGCAAAGTCCTAAAAATGACACTGATCTTGTGCTATGGTTAAAAAGCACACTTTAATTAATTAGAAGGAACTTAATTTTGGTCCAATGTAATTTCTACCGCCTTTGTGAAGATTTTTGTGACATTAGTATTCTTGTTTTAAGTCGAGGTTTTAAATCTTCTAATCTAATGCACAGAAATGTGCTTGTTAAGGAAAAAATGCATGGTAGAAGAATAGCAAATCCATTTGTTGTGTGATCCTCACTTATTTCATCCTAGTGTATTGCTGTTATGTTTTGAAGATGAGCTTTTGATCTTATGCTATTATCATTAGTAGCAAATGCTTAGATACTTTTCAAACATTAAGGAACAAGGAATAAGGCTCTCCTAAAATGAATAGAAGATAATTTCCAGCCTATTGCAACTCACACCATTAGTTCATCTTAATTAGGTATGCGCTGGTACCTCATGGCTCACATAGATATGATTATCTTGAATTGCTTACTGTATGGTTTGTGATGATTTATGCTATTGGTCATTATATGCAGATATTGATTCTGTAATTAGTCATGGATGTTTGCAGAAGTGTACTTGGTATAATATATTGTCTCAAAACCAATAGAACACGCAACCAAGCAATGGATTTGATAACTGACCTTTTAATATTTTTAATTTGCTCGATTGTTTTGGTCCACTCCTAGTTACTACCAAACTCATGGATGAATCTTTTCCCTGAATTAGAAATCTATGTCTTTTTGTCCCAACAACCTGATTTTTTTTGTTTGCTTAACAACATCAACCAATAGTATTCATTATGAGGAGTTAACTTCATAGGAAAAAAGTGAAGTTCAGAATATGGGAGAATAAGGTTAGTAACCAATAACCATAGAAAAAGGCATAATAGTTGACACAGGAGCATGTAAAAACTGATTTTAAATAATGTAGATAATGAACATATTAGAACATAAAAATGGCGAAATAAAGTCAATTATCCATATTACACTAGTACATTAATGTTAAATCATACAATTGTAGTATTCTGATGTACTAGTATGGTGTGGCATATAAGTTGATTTTAGCCATCAGCCCATCAATTATACTTTCCTTTTGCCATCCTTTTCATTTTCATATTTTACCTTTTATCTCTTGTTATATCTTTCGTTATCCCATTTTTTAATCTCTTCCCCACTATACTTTCCCCCACTAACAGCCAACTAATGATTGCTACTGTAGCAAACAAAATATTGCAGATGCTACAACTGATCTACTTATAGGTCATACCGTCATCGCAACTCAGCCGGAGAAAGCAAAATTGCTTAATTGGGATGTATGTTTCTCAAGTGAATGTAGGAATCCAGCAAAGTGAACTATGAATATTAATGAGCATTGATTAAAGCATTTAGCAGTGCTTGTGATAGAGGTGTGCTATCGATAGTAAAGTTGAACATAAGTGTTTGAAAATACTAGGCACTTGACGTTCTCCATATCCATGTTGTCTTAGGATGATGACAAGGCACTTGAACATAGTATAGTGTGGAATTTCTTTAACTGATTTGCTAGTACTTTTAAGTTATGTGGCTTAGATGTAAGACAATACAAACAAATTAGCTGGCAACTGTTTGAGTAAGATTGCTAGGGAAATTATGTCACCTGACAAGGTCTAAGATGGGATGTTTCATGGCACCAAAAGGTTTGGGGAGAAAATGCATACCTCCTCATCTGCCGACCACATACTTCCTGGGCTTTGTGGGGTGGTGTTGTCACAACCTGATCAATTATTTATTTATTTCATCTTGTTAGAGACAACAGATTTCAGTGCAAGATATAATCAGTTATCCTTGATTCTATATAATATGGATAGTTTGACTATACCATGTGTATGTAACTATGTTGGATCATGCCTACTTAATTACATTGAATCTGTGGTTATGTTAGTCAGCATCACCATGGTAATGATGTTGTTCATCTGAAAAATTGGTTCAATTTTGCTAAATAGAGTTGATGCATGAGAGTAGGGGTGCAAATGGTACGGATTAATCTCGACCAATCTGGTACCGGGTACTAAATACGGGAAGATAATTTAGTGTTCGGTACCGAATCCGGTTAGTACCGGATAGTTCTTGCCGAATACAATAGTGAAAACAAGAGAGCTAAAATCCGACCGAATATCGTCGGTAAATGGTAAACTAGATGCTATCCGACAAGCAAGTTAGTACCCCAATCAGCCCAGCCTACCAATCGTCATTGGCATCAATTGGCCTAAATTTTATCTAAGTCCTAACCTAACTCCAGAGTTTAGCCACTCTAGCCAGTCACGACCAATCCTCATACTTATGTTGAACTTGCGTATGAATTTATTGGTTTTCGAACTTATGTATGAATTTATTGCTTATGTTGAACTTGTGCTGTGTTGGTTATTGTATTTAAGTAATCTAGATGAATTCATTGCTAGTTGAAAGGTTGAAGTGATGATGCTATAGTTTAGTGTATATTCCTTTATGTGTGCATATACTGTCCGACTATATTATCCGTTTCCAATCTGAAATCGTCATGTATCCGTCTTGATGGTATCGTATCTGAAACTTCTAATACTCCGAATTCGTATTCGTACCCAGCCTTACTCTATCCGACTCTGAATCTGAGAAAAAAATATGGGTTAGGATATGGTATAAACAATATCTGTCTGAATCCGATCCGATTGCACCCCTACATGAGAGTGATAAATCTTAGTTTCTTTCTTCCAAATTCAGCTTGTTTCAAAAGAAGTCAGCAAAAATTTCCATCATTTATAGCTCTTAAGTTGGTCAAAATTGTCTAATAGGTTACGCATTGCTGAATCCATCTGGATCTGGACTCTTCTAGTTATTTATAAATTTTCTGCTACCGATAAGATTTTCCAATTTATTCCATGGAGTGTTACACTATTACTGTACAAAAGAGAATCCCCTGTTCCTCACAATTGTGTGTGTGTTCGTGTGTGTGTGTGTAGATGTTGATGAAAATAGGTCTTTTTATCTGTTTATTTGTAGTGTCTAACTCCATCCATCTCTATCATTTGCAACCACTTTTCCCTAAATTGTTTAGAAACTTTTTAAGTGTTGATTATAAAAAAATGTTGCTGTGCTGTAGTGCTATTGTCTATCTTGAAACTTCATGTTATTTTTGTTGAACACTTCCTATTTTTCTCCTCACTCTCTCCCTAAAAAAACTTATTTTCCCTTTTGTTTTTGAGTGAAGTTCTTATTTTCCCTTTTGTTTTTGAGTGAAGTGCTAACTGTACAGCTGGCAATGCTATGGGAAAACAGTATTACTTTTATTCTAATTACTTTAGCAACAGAGTTTTTTTATGTTCTGCTACTTTAATTCTGAAGTTACTCTAACTAGGACATTACTCCAAGTTACTTCTAATCTCAGTTTTCTATGGCTGGTCATTCTTGAAATCTTATAGTGCAACAAGATATTCGCCATTATGTGCACGTCGATGAACATGTTTTGTCTATCCTACTGACACCATTCCTTCACATTACAGAGAAGCAGCTGATGATCCAAATAGCAGAGCTGGTCCCCAAGCATCATGGGAGGACTAAGAAGCAGGAACCAGCGGCTAGTTCTTCAGCTGCGGGCACTTCAAAGTCAAAAGGCGGGAAGAAGAAAAAGTGATGAAAGAATCATCTTGTGTTGTTTTTCTGTTCATAGAAAGTTCCTTGAGGGATTTTTGTCTCTGCTCTGAGGCCTGAAAATCTGTGTGACTTTTTTGTTGGTCTGACTTTCTTATCCATTTGAAAATTTCTCGAGGGATTCTTGAGAAGCTACAAGCAAGAGCGACGTATTGTTCTTTGCAGCAGTGGGAGTCGAATTTGCAAATGCTGCTGTCTGTTAGGACTTTTGTTTACAAATCCAACTGAAAGATAATTTGTCATAATGAATAGTAGAACTTATCTGGAAGATATTGATGTAAAGGATATTTAAGTTTCCAAGTAGTGTGTGTGTTTTTTTTTTTGGAACGGGAAGTCTGGAATGCAATTGTGAGCTATCAGATTCAGAGGTTAAAAAGTAGGACGATGGATCAGAAAAAATTTCC
The DNA here is from genome assembly GCA_036346265.1 of Melocanna baccifera. NCBI lineage: Eukaryota > Viridiplantae > Streptophyta > Magnoliopsida > Poales > Poaceae > Melocanna > Melocanna baccifera. Next base: position 16,652,299 of record CM070691.1, read on the forward strand.
AATTTGAAACGCAAGGGTCAGAAAAAATGCAGGGTAAAACAACAGGATTGCGGAAGAGAAGTTTGGAGGCTAGGGTGAAAATAATTTCAATCGAGCGTTACAATGCGTTTCACCGTCGGGGTACAGAAAATGCTAAGAGTAATACGTGTTGAGGTATAGAAAACGTAATGATCATAATACTCTTTACAAATGCGTTTCCTTTTACCGTTGCTCTGTTCATCGTCGCCATCCTCTTCCCATCCTCTCTGAACTTACCCTCCCGTCCAACCCATCGCGATGGCGGCGTGCGACGGCAATGGTAGGACCTTGCGGAGGCGAGTGATGCCGGCATCGTGTCTCGAGGCGACAACAGATCGGTCCACCGCCTTCTTCGCGCGACAACAATGATGAAGGGAGGAGACGCAACTGTCTCCTGCGCTCCGCGTCGATCCTACGCCAAGGATTGAAAAAAAAAGCATAGGTCTGAGCCAATATTCTTCCCTCCTGTGGAATCTGTGGGAAAGAGAGAATTCCTTAAAAATCGATGTTCTAGTTTGTTCTAATATTCCTGCAATCCAATCGCATAGCTGGCTTGATAGATGAAATTTGCACTTTTTTACTATAGCGGGGAATATTGTTTTTAACCCAAATTTTCACAAAAGCATGCCTTGATAGCTGAAATTTGCACTTTTTTTTACCTTCAACTATGTAAGAAAATGTTAGTTTATTCTAGCCTTTTCTTCCCCGAATCCCCGTAACCTTTTTTTTCCCCTGAACTCAGTCACAGACTCACAGGCATTATGAACATGCAAATTAGAGTAAAATTGATGAATTTACTTATGTAGGTACATTTGAATTACAGTTAACTTCTTTTGAACAAACGAACCGCAGTAATTTTTCGTTCACTTAATCACATGGTGCTAAAAATGTTCCTTTGATTGACACGGCTTCAGTGTAAACTTCTTGCATAGTTGGCCGGTCTTTTGGTGAATCCACAGAGCATTTTAGACCAAGTTCTGTCAGTTGCATGGCACATTTCCGCATTCCGACCATTGCACGATTCCAATGACTTGAAGTTCTACTTGTGTGTTCGCCTTGGTATTGTGGAATGTGATTAGGCTCTAAAATGTCGCCAATCTTCTGAGGAAATGCTAGCTCCACAAATTTGTTGAGATTGAGACCATCCTTAAACATCTTATCAGTTGGATTCTTTCCTGCTGTTATCATTTCTAGAGAATGATTCCATAGCTGTAGACATCACCCTTAATAGACATTTTGCTACCCATGCCGTACTCTGCAAAATTTGCAACTTTATTCAGTCAATCCTTTCATTTACTCAAGCTATTTTAAGAAATATTATTCTTGAAATGATTATTAATATTTTTTTTGACAAAAGTATTAATATCTTATGGAAAGCATAGTGGTACAATTAATTTAGAATTACATTTAAGCTTGTGCTTCCAATGGATCATAAGATATGTAGATAAGGGGTAAACATTATTTGTGAGGGGGAAATACTATCTACTATTAATACATGAACAATATATCATGGTAAAAAAGAATACATGAAAAATATAAGAATGAAATGTGTACTCACCTGGTGCAATGTATCCAACTGATCCTCTTGGCCCCGTCAAGCTTGAAGTTTGAAAGCTTTCTGACGAATGGTTGTAAAGAAATTTTGCTAGCCCCAAGTCACCAATACGTGCACAAATGTCATCATCCAAAAGGACATTGCTTGGCTTTAGATCACAATGGATCAAAGGAGGGGTGAACCTATTATGGAGATAATCCAAGGCAGCAGCTCTGTCTGCCGCAATTGTTATACTTGAACTCATTTCCTGATGGATCAAATGTAGAACATAGACTTATCACCCTTATGAGATTTCGATGGCGTGTGTTCCTTAAGGCCTCACACTCAGCAATGAAGCTCGTTGATGCTCCATCTTGAGCAAGTCTCAACACCTTGATTGCAGCTATGTGTGGTTCAGACACAGATGTACCTCTATAGACAGATTCATTGTTATGGTACAGATTCAATGACCGAGAGTAGGGCACTCGCCCTTGATCGGCCGACTATGCTGCCGCCCAAGCTTTGAGGCCTGTTAAAGAAGAGGGAGATTAGAGAACTTTGTTTATTTCTTTACTTGATAATAACGATACAATGTTGTCCTTTTTATAGGGATGGCTAAACTTAACCTCTAAGAAACCTATCTCTTATTAAGAAAACTAATCCTAATATTAGAAAACTTATCTCTAATACATGGAATAAATATAAAAGAAAATAAACCTAAATAATAAGAAAACTAATTATTATATTCCTAATTCGCGATATACTAGCGAACCACCCAAATTCGTACATGCTACAAGATGCAGAGATCTGTTCACGCATTGCTATAGCATCGTCTGATGCATAATCGTTCACAGTTGCTACAGTGCACGTGGTATTGTTTGCTTGCCTACTGCATATACACCGAGATCCTATGCCATAACATTGCATCCCTCGCGGCGAGATAGCTCGTCTTCGAGCTGTCGGTGGTGGCCATGGTTGAAGTCCTTTGTAATCCCATGTCAACGAGAGAGCACGATGATGATGTCATGCCGCATGTGAAAAGATCAGCGAAGCTCTAATGGACATCAGCCCCTAGGCGTGGTTTGATGATGTAGGAGTCGTTGAGGGCATGGGCACCCAGCGTAGGGCAGCAACATCACCCTTCTTGCCTCGAAATGCAACGGTTGTGGAAGAGATGCGACGATGTTGATGACCCCTACATGGAAACCGTTATACTCCACACTTGCGGAGGCACGGTGTCACCCAGTCACGTGGAGTTGACCGTCACTGGACAGTGACAACCTTTCTCTTTGGCAAAGGCACCAAAGGGGAAGCCTAAAGAGGAGTCATCTTAATGACGTGGCCAGTGCCAACGTTGACACTAGAGAAGGTGGTGCCAATGTAGCCATTGCAATGGCATATGACGTCTTTTCCTGTTCCTTTAGCTTGTTTACCAACTTCGAAGCTTTCTTCAAGGTGGCCATCATCTTATCGAGTAAAAACTCTATTTTCTTGTTGCTAGCCATCAAGCTATCAAAGGGAGATAATTCAGCATCGAAAGCTATGGTGAGTGGTTCTGATACCAAATGTTGTTGTATAGGTCCGATGATCGAGGGTAGGGCACTCGCCATTGATCGGCTAGCCATGTCGCCGCCAAAGCTCTAGGACTTGTTGAAAAAGAGGGAGACTAGAGAATTTTATTTATTTTTTTGCTTGATAATAATGATACAATACTGTTTCTTTTATAGAGATGACTAAACTTGACCCCTAAGATACCTATCTCTTATTAAGAGTGGGTTTTTTTTAGCTGTGGCTTATAGCTTAAAATTTTGAATTCTAACTGTTTGCGAGAGGCATAGAAAAATAGTTGTATGTAATTTTGGCCGGTACAGCTAAACTCAGTACAATTTTTACTACAACTAACCTTTAGATCCTACCTCGAAAAGTGCACCGTTTTTGAAAAATCTATTGCAGCTACAGTACATAAGCATAAGCAATAAACTGATTCGAACCCACCCTAAGGAAACTAGTCCTAATAATAGAAAATTTATCTCTAGTATATGGAATAAATCTGAAGGAAATAAACTCAAATAATAAGAAAATTAATTATTATATTCTTAATTTGTGATATATTAGCGAACCACTTAAATTCTTACGTGCTACAGTACCTCGTGGGGTTAAGGGGGCATCCCGAGACTTGCTCATCAAAAACCTAGCCACCACCTCTCAAATCCCCCTGCCGTGTGTGCTGGTGCCAGCACGCTGACGCACGACGTTTCATTCCTGAACGTGTGAACTTCGGTAGAGGCACTGCTATGATTGCTATGCTGATCGAGGTGATCGCAAGGAGTAGATGGTTGGCCAGAGGACGATTGATTATTTTCACTACTCCGATGCACGCTTTGCTGAACCGGTCGCTTTAACTCTACTTATGATGTACTGCGTGTTTAGTGGTAATAATCTATGATTTTTTACTCATATGATTTCTTGATTTACACGATAGAAAATTTATGCATGTAACCCACGCTTTACTTTGCCCCCACTCAATTGTTTGCTTTTTTCTTGCATTTCCTCCCACGGTCCTACCTGTGTCCTGCACAGCAGACAAGTAGCACAAGAAAATATTTTTGTGTTTGGAGCACCTCACTTGTTCACACGAAGTCACACCTAGCTTTGTGAATTTGAAAAGGTTCAAAAATTATCGTTAGTTACTTCATAAGTTACCACCTTTTGTTTTAATAAATTACTAACCTAAAGTTCAAAATTATTATAGGTTTTGTGAAGTCCAAATATTTAAAAAATAAATTCATTTGCATCCTAAGTTAACATCTGAATTTTTAACAAATTACCATAAATTTTCTAAGTTACCATCTACAGATTTAACAAATTTACTACAATAAATTTGAAAAATACCATCAGCTTTGTGGCCTTGCAAAGATTAAAAAAATACCATTAGTTGCCCATAGGGGTGAAAACGGATTGGATATGGACGGATAATGTTTTTACCATATTTGTTTTCATATTTTTTTTGGATATGGATACAAATACGGATAACTCGAATACGAATACAAATACGAATAATATCGAATACAGATACGGATCGAATACGAATCGAAATGAATACGGTTACGAATATTTATCAGAACATGAAAACCTCTTAAACTATACATCCAAAATTAACAAAAATACGTAAATAGTTCATCTTGTCAAAACATTTATGAAATCTAAACAAGCATAGTCTTTTCATCCACAATTAAAATATACCCGATAGTCAATCATAACATAACTACATAAGCAGCAACAACGTGCAATTCATGGAATACACATGATGACATGATAGCAATTTGAACAAGCATAAGAACATTTCATTCCTCTATTTCATCCACCAAATCCATTTAATTGGTATACACAGAATATTAGTTCACTGGTGATACAAATTTTATTTTAAATGAAAAAACACTGATTTACGGTGTTTGGTAATTTTAATGTTTTTAACAAGTTTTTATTTATCATATTAATCTATATTAATCTTAAACAGAAGGCTTCCAGAGTAATTATTCACGAGAACTAATTTCTATTTCGCGCGCTTAACCCCTCTCCTCCCTCTCATTTTCTTTTGCTTGACAACTCCACTCAGCTACTTCTTTCCTCCTCCTCCGCCTAATCCTCCTGCCTCCCTTTCTTTTGCTCCTTCCCCATTTCTTTCTCACTCTCTCTCCTTCCTACTTCTTCACAAGATCCCCCTACCCAGTCCGGCCCCCTCGCCCTCACCTTGCGCTGCCGGCCCCAGGCTCCCCTGCGCCCCGTTCCGGCCTCAGCGCCATTGGCCTCCCCCTCGACGCCGCCGCTCCGGCTGCGCAGCCTGTCCCTGGGCTGTCGCGCCGTTGCCCCCTTGGTGCCGCGCCGCCCTGCCACCGCCGCCTGCTCCAAGCGTTGCCGCCCCACCGACCCCTCTGCGCCGCCTCCTCCTCGGCTTCGGCTCAGCCGCCACGCTGTCAGCACCCACGTTGCCGGCTTCCCCGCGTCGCCGTGCGGTTCCGCCTCCACTGGCTCCTCGGCGCCGTGCCGCTCCAGCCCCCTGCGCCATTGGTCTACTTGATGCCGCCGGTTGGCTAGCCGGCCGCTCCAGTCCGGCCCGACTGCTCTGCCTCCGGCTCCGCCCTGCGACCACCGCACCACCGCCGTCGGCTCCATCCCGTGGCCCGCCTCCTTCGTGCGTATTGGGCTGGACTGCTGGAGGCATTACGGGCTGGATGGCTATTGGGCTAAAATCCCGGATATCCATTTTCGTAATATCCGGATAATACATATTCGTATTTGTATTCGATGGATACCAGGCTTACTGTATTCGTATCCTTATCCGATAAAAAAATCCGTATCTGTATCCGATCCGAGAATTATCCAAAAAAAATCCGATCCGACACAATCCGTATCTGTATTTGTCCAGATCGATCGGAAACTATTCGATCCGTTTTCACCCCTAGTTGCCCACATAGGTTACCATGTTCAGCTTTAATATATTATCAGTCAAAATTCAGAAGTAATCATTGCTTGCATCCTATGTTATCATCTGAATATGTAACAATTACGATAAGTTAAAACCTAAATTACCATCTATATTTTTAATAAATGTCGCCGTAAGTTCAAGTAATCATCAACTTTGTGAATTTAGAAAACATTAAATACTTATAATCAGTTACACCATAAGTTATCAGTTTTAGTTTTAATAGATTACTGGTCAAGGTTTCTTTCGGTTTTGTGAATTATGATACTATGATAAGTTGTATCCTAAATTATCAAATGCATCTTTAACAAATTACCCCTCTAAAAAGTTCTAAGGCTTTACATTTATATCTTCATTCACTACATATGGAAAAAGAAAAGATGGTAGCCCAATGCCATTAAGGCCCCGCTCAACTCACTGCGCGATGGGGCTACGCGACAGGAATACTATTAGAGTACTGTAGCGGTTTTGTTTTTATTTGATTTGTTTTTTGTGTTTTTTTGGTATTTTTGTATTTTGATTTTTTTTCCGTATTTCTTTGCATTGTTCGCTCTAGATTAGTGTGCTGTTTTTTATTTTTAAATTTTTTAAAATTTAATTATACTCAATAAACCAACTCAGTTACAGTGTTTTTTCAGCCAGCTACAGTGTTTTTTCAGCAAAAGCTAAAAGCTATCGCTATTTCAATCACCCCCTAACTCATCGTCATGGGTAGATGAATGTGTGTACCTGGCTGCTCAGACCAATAATAAATAATGCGTGGGAGTTTTGGGGGGTGATTCTCTTGCTCCTTCTTGGTCTCATGTGTTTACCCCGTTGCTGCAAAGCTGGGACCAATAGAAATCTGATCCCACCTGTTATGTGGATTTCGCATGTCTTAATCCATGCCGAAATTTTTCTCCATCCACTAACACCCAAAATATTGTGTTTTTTTGATCACATGCGCTCGCTGCCCCATGTGAAAAACATTGGATGACTGTAAATTGACGCGTCGTAAGACAATAGCTTGCCTAGGCGCGCGATAGATTTCCTGATTCTTTTTTATTTAGAATGGAAAAGGCAAAGACTCACCAAGTGATCTAAACCCACCTTTCGGACTTCAAGAGTATGTAAAAATGTTTGTTTTCTCCATTTTTATATTCACCTAGCTTATTGCCGAAGTGTTCTTTGTGATATAATCCATCGTGTTCTTTTTCGAAACAAAACTTCATGACTTGTTTAGAATGCAACAGTTTCCCAATACAAAGTTTAATTCATACAATATAGCTCAAAAGGAATCTTGTGTTCTAAAAGATGCTTGAATAGATGACGTCGAATGCGTACCACCTCTTGGGTGGGATGGTGGAGTTGTGTGTATGTGATTTCATCTACTAAAGTTTAAATCTTAATGCCTACTTTTACAACAAATGAGTACGCTTTAGTGAAAATTTTGTGAGATGGTAGATTTATTCCTGGCTGTTGTCTTTCTAAATGTGTGTTACAAGAGCGCGCTCTCATGTGTGTGATGTACTTGTCTGTTGGTGTGTGAGTGTGTGTCTTCGTTATAATCCCATAGGTGGTGCTCTATGTGGCTCATGATTTAAATTTTTAGCTATGAATTTTAGCTTATGGTTAAAATTGCACTATAGCGGCTATTAACTTTTTTAAAAAATAAGAAAAAATGAATAAAAAATAAAAAAGACTATTATATCGTTACAAACAATACAATGAAATAAGGAGAAAAAAGAAACATAAAAAGCTAAAAAAAGCAAAAATAAGCTAAAATAAACCGAACTTAGAAGCCGACGCATTCTAAATAGTTTTTAACTTAAATAAACTGAAAACTAAAATAAATCAGAAACTAAAGCTGTTTAGAGCAGAGCTGTATATGTGTGGGTATGGATCCCTAGTGTACCCCGTATAGGCCAGTTTTGGTGGACTGGAATCCTTTAACTCACATTGAATGCATGAGATTTAGGGGTGCAATCGGATCAGATTCGGACAGATATTGTTCATACCGTATCCTAACCCATATTTTTTTCAGATTCAAAGTCGGATACAGTAAGGCCGGTTATAAATACAAATTCGAATTATTCGAAGTTTTGAATATGATGTCATCGGGACAGATACATAACGGTTTCGAATCGGAAACGGATAATATATTCGGTATCAATCAGATTCGGTACCAGATCGATCAAAATTAATCCATACCGTTTACACCCCTAATGAGATTCCCTCCTATCTCAATTCACACTGGGCCTAATAAATTATTAAGTCATGGATTTCCATCTAGGCCATCTGTTTGGATAAGGATAAAGGGCAGGTTCTGAGTTGTGATTTGTAGTTTAAAATTTTGAATCATGACTGTTCATAAGAGAAAATATATATAGAAAAATAGTCGTATATGATTTTGATCAGTATAGCTGAACTTAGTACACTTTTTACTACAATCTTTTTGTTAACCTGATCTTAAAAAACACACTATTTAAAAACTAGTTACTGTAGTATATACAAGCTAAAACTGAATAAATGTACTATTTAGAAACTAGTTACTGTAATATGTATAAGCTAAAACCAAAACTAAACCCTTTTAAATGGAGCCAAAATTTACGGGAGGTAGGCAGGTAGCTGGTAACCGCCCTGTTACTGGCCGTTAAGGTCTATTTTGGTTTGTAATTTTATTTTTTTAGACGTGGAAAAAAACTAATTTTTGGTTAGACGATCTTCTTTATTACCCCCACAGTAAAAAAGTGATGGCATAGAATAGTGTAGTCAAACACTGTATTAACTTTGACCAGATTACACATGCATAACTTTCTTCTAATGCGTGATGATAAAATTAGTGATTAAAATTGCATTTCATTGATTTTGAAAATTAACAAAGAGTCAAATTTTTTTGGGGTGGAGGGAGTACTCCAAACAGTCCAAAGCCTGAGGGCCTGTTTGACAACTTCAGAATTTTTACCTGCCGAATTAAAAAAACAAATGTAATTCAGTGTGCACTAGGAATCCCTTCAATTACCCTGTATCAATTTCCCCCTGTAATATCCTGTTTGGAAACAGCTCTACCTCATGTTATGAAAACTTGCTACTGGAGAATAAAAGCAAAAATGAGCTCCAAATCGAAGTTGGATGGGGAAAAGAATCAACATAACACAATCATCTTGCCATCCCCTTCGCTGCTGCACTTGGAGATGGATTTCCAAGTCATTTTCCGTGGCAACTCCAGTAACAGGGAAACGCCGTGAGATTATGGATCGAAGCATCATGAGGACCTTCTCGATCGCAGACGCCACATGCATTGGATGCCCATGGCAGCCGTCGCACTAATCGAGCTCCTCACCGAGCACATGCTCATGATCGATTACGGCAAGCCCGGTTGGAGCGCGCAGCAGCGATGAACAAGCGAAGCAATCTCCGTGGCGAAAGTCGGATCATGTGCGGTTGCTCAACGGAGAGGCTCACTGCCGCCGATGAGCCCGCTCGCCTTCACCGTGCTCATCGCTCTTCAACTTTCTTCTTGCGCGATGGAGTCGGGGGCTCGATTCAGTTAATCAGTTGTCGAGCCACGAGGGGCAAACGAGCGACACGTCTCGACCTTCCTCATAAAAAAAATTGTCGCCTCATCACGAGATCCTTTTTTTACCAGTTGTTACCGGCCCACTGAAGCACTTTTTGGAGCCCAGTATGGAAAATTCTTTCGGCCCATAATTTACAGGCGTTGAATCTTCCCGAAACGTCCAAAATGGCCTACCCATTGCACTACTAAAATTTGAGGATGTATTCATTTGCATCTACGCTAGCCATGAGAAAAATGATTCAGCACTACTGTCAATCTGGACCATCTAGCTCACATGTTTAACAATTGACTAGTTCAATGTCTATGCTTTTACTACGAAAAAAATTATTATGTCAGAAGTCTGATCATCATCATCAGACTCAACATGCTACCTTCGGCTCCATTGCTGCGCTCAGCCAAACTCCACCCCAATTGGCATCGCTCATCCGCCACTCACGCTCCTGGCCATATTGCTCACTTTCTTAACCACACTCTGCTAGCCACCTTCCCCATGCCCTAGTGTGCCTGAACTAGTCTCTCGGTGCACGCTAGCATGCCGTAGCTTCCTTGTGGCATGTTTTGCCACCTGTCCACAAGGCCATGACACTACCCGCGAGATCGCACCTTGTATAGTATAATTTTTTTATTATTTATATATATTAAATACATTAAAAGCATATGATATATCAGAGATAAATATCTCAATCTACTAGCGGCTCTTGATTTTTTTAACTGGTCAAAAATTTGGGACGATGAGATTTGCAAAGTTGGCATGGTTTGCACCATTGCATGCATCCATGCATTGCAACGATGATATCAAATTATAACTTGCATGGCTGCACAACTGCAAACATGCATATCTTTAATAATTATAGATCCTAAAAGTCATGGACATCATATATGTGGTTGCCTTAACATCTAAATGAAAGAATAGGTAGTTCTCACGCAAGCCGTCGTGTATGTCGTCCTCAAAGAGCATATGCATAGAATAAGGACATGGCATGCGAATAGATGATCTCTGTGGACATGCACCACTGGCTGTGCCTGCGCGCCATGTCCCTAGCTGTGCTACGTGTGCCCTAGCCGTCATGCTCATCGTCTGCCGCACCTCCGTGCAATTGTAAGTGCTTCGCTAGGACAGCTCCTTCGAGTTGTTCCCCTCTAGAATGGCAGAAAAGGGCAATCAAATACATAGATTAGGATTCATAATGTTCACAGCCATATACGACAGCAACGATAGAAAAGTAGACCCAAAAAAATGCAGTTCTTCAGTCTCATGAATGGCTGTCATACAAAGACAGTCAAATAGGGAACAAGTCCAATTACCAAATAGTTTCAGGATGCAACTGTTGCATCTAAGCTAGACATAAGCATATGCTGCCCTAATGTGCCAAGCAGGTGCTTCCTAATCTCCCTATCTTTATTCCTGAAACACAGAGCAAAAATTCAGAGTAGTGAACATTGAATGCGTCTTCAGAAAAAATTTCCAGGTTGCCAATGGTTACCCTTTGTCAGGCTTCAAATTGCCAGAGATGGGCATGTCATCAAAGCTCCATAGGTCCATGTTGCTAACGACATCCTGAAATCCATCAAGCTTGAGAAGGCTATCAATTGACTCACCTGCACCACCATCCACAAGAAATCTCGTGTAAGACTCTAAATAGGGCAGCCCTTCAGTGAGATCAGCAGTATTGTTCTCCATAAATAACAGGAGGCACCACTGAGTTGTGGGTATTGCTCTTGATGAATGCAGATTTATCACCTTCAACTATGGTGGAAATGGGAGCAATAGATGTAATATCTGGAGTCATGGTACCATTCTCCCAGCCCAAGTCCGAGCAGCAAGGGAGTTGCTTCCCTGGTTAGAGTACAGGTTAATGATGGGATCATCAATAGGGGCAGCAGAGTTCATTGCAGGAACAAATGACATGTTATCAGGCTAAACAAATGGCTTATTTGAGGTGAAGTCAGCAGATGGGTAGACGAATGCATTTGTGTTGGCAAGGTTGTTGACTGCTGGTTTGATAGTAGGCTTTTGTTGCACGCTTGACTTGGGTGCTTTAGCTGAAGGATAATGGGTAGGCTACGCTAGCTACAACAATTGATTTTCTACCGCGTTCAACCAGAAAACATGTGTGTAAGAGAGTCATGGATAGTTACCACTAGGTGTGCTAGCACCGCGTGCCTGGCTAGGGTTTCGGGATACAGCCGAGGGGAGGTGGCGGCCAGGGTTTTCAGGATGGTGGACCCATCTGCAGCCCCGCCTCCACATATTTATAAAGCATGCTAATGGGTTTCTACGTTATAGGCCCATTAGAACCCTAATCCCATATGGATCAATATCCCTTTTAACCTATAAAACAGAATTATTTATGATTGCCTCTTGGGCATATCACTAACAATCTCCCACTTGCACTAGAGACAATCATATAGGCAAGCTTTTCAAGCCAAAAGTCAATAGTGGCACCTAGCAGGGCATATTGACTCCCGAATACACACAAAGATCATATCGGCTAAACCTTGATATACACACACTTGGATCCCTTTGCCACATGATACCAGTCGAACTTAAGACGAGATTCATACCACCCTTGTGATAGCTCAACTATTCACTCGATTTTGTGGTAGATTACAACTCATGACTAACTCTTTAGTCACATTGTGATTAACTTTTTAATCACTTTGGTATGGTCATGCACTTTCCTAATCCAACCACATCGAGGGGCCCAGAGATATCTCTCCTGTTATGTAGGAGGGGCAAATTCCATCTTAATCCGCTCACATCCTATTCCATATTTTATGATACACCTGAAGATCACTTTTATAGCTACCCAGTTACAGAGTAGTGTTTGGCAGCCCCAAAGCGCACCACTACACATAGTGAGAAATAATGGCGATTTCAGGTCGAAGGATCCAGTAGGTATACCACTCGAGATAGCTTGATGGCACATATTAACATAACAATCCCAGCAACGTCTCGGAGTGGGTCAATCCAACACCATGTTCTCTAACATGTGTCCATATTATTGATTTGATATTCCTATATTCATGATCTGTGAAACATGATCATCAATCAATACATGTGCTAGTCCATAAATCATTGTTGTCCCACATAATGATATAAGACTAGGGATGTTTAGAATAACATTAAATAAAACAAAGAGTTTCACGAACAAGTCACATACTTGCCAATTAATGCATACAATCATTATTCAAAGAACCAAATAACACTTTATTCAAAATTTCATAAACATAGACTTGATACAATCATCTCCCACTCACACTAGAGTCAATCATGTAAGTATCTAATACCCATTGCACTCGTGTGTGCCTCATGCTTTGGTTATGGGAGAGGCTTCGTCAACGGATCAGCAATATTCAAATCTGTGTGCACCTTGCAAATCTTCACTTCACCTCTATCAATGATCTCACGGATAAGGTGATAGCGTCGAAGTATATGTTTGGACTTTTGGTGTGACCTAGGTTCCTTTGTTTGCGCAATGGCTCCACTATTATCACAATAGAGATCCACTGGACTGGACATACTAGGGATCATACCCAACTCAAAAACAAATTCTCTGATCCAAACAGCTTCCTTTGTAGCTTCAGAAGCTGCAATATACTCGGCCTCAGTTGTCGAATCAGCTACCATCTCTTACATGGAACTTTTCCAGCTCACTGCCCCTCCATTGAGGCAGAACACAAAACCAGACTGCGATCTGCTATCATCTTTATCAGTTTGGGAGCTAGCATCGGTGTAACATTTTACAACGAGCTCTTCTTCACCTCCAAAAATAAGGAATATATCCTTAGTCCTTCTAAATTACTTAAGAATATTCTTTACAGCCACCCAGTGAGCTAGACCGGGGCAAGATTGATACCTGCTCGTAACACTTAGAGCATATGAAACATCTGGGCGCGTACAAAGTATAGCATACATGATGGATCTGATAGCCGAGGCATACAGAATCACACTCATCTTCTCTTGCTCATCAAGTGTTGAAGCAAACTGAGTCTTGTTAAGACTAATGCCATGTGATATAGGCAAGAAATTTTTCTTGGAATCTTGCATATTGAACCGTTTCAATACCTTGTCAATGTATGTACTTTGGCTTAATCCAATTAGCCTCTTTGATCTATCTCTATAGATCTTTATGCCTAAAATGTAAGTTGCCTCTCCGAGATCTTTCATTGAGAAACTTTTTCTTAAAGAAGACTTCACAGCTTCTATCATTGGAATATCATTTCCGATCAATAATATATCATCTACATACAAGATCAGAAAAATAAGTGTGCTCATACTAGCCTTCTTGTAAACACAAGGCTCTTCTTCATTCTTAATGAAGCCAAACCCTTTGATTACTTCATCAAAACAAAGATTCCAACTCCGAAATACTTGCTTCAATCCATAAATGGACTTCTGAAGTTTGCATATTCTCCCAGCATTTTTTGGATCAACAAAACCCTTAGGCTGTGTCATATACACATCCTCACTTATGTTTTCATTTAGGAAAGCCGTTTTGACATCCATTTGCCAAATCTCGTAGTCGAAATAGGCAGCAATCGCTAGGAGGATCCGAATAGACTTTAGCATAGCGACGGGCGAAAACGTTTAATCATAATCAACACCTTGAATTTGCTTAAAACCTTTCGCCACTAATCGTGCCTTATATATGTGAACATTTCCATCCATGTCTATTTTTTTCTTAAAAACCCATTTACACCCAATAGTTTTTACACCAACAGGTGGATCCACCAAGTTCCAAACTTAATTATCATGCATGGATTCTATTTTGGACCTCATGGCTCCAAGCCATTTTTCAGAGTCTGATCCATCATTGCTTCCGTGTAGCTCTTAGGCTCATCATTGTCCAACAACAATATGTCGTGTTATCCCGTGGTTAGGAGTGTGAACTTTTCAGTTACACGACGTGCCCTTGTAGACCTACGTGGGGGCGGTGCCTCCATAACTGGTTGTACAACATGTTGTACATCCTGTTGAGGTTCAATAGGAGCTGAAATATTTTTAGGTGTTTCCCGAATTTCTTCAAGCTGCACCTTGCTTCTACTACCACCCTGTGAAAGAAACTCTTTTTCCAAAAAGACACCGTTTCGAGCGACAAACACTTTACCTTCTTGCTGATTGTAAAAATAATATCCTTTGGTTTCCCTAGGATACCCAACAAAGAAGCATTTATAAAATTTAGAATGGAGCTTATCAGACATCAAACGTTTCACATAAGTCTCGCAACCCCATATCTTAAGGAAAGATAATCCAGGACGTTTCCCGGTCCATTTCTCGTATGGTGTCTTTTCCACTGATTTAGATGGAACTCTGTTTAGTGTAAACGCAGCAGTTTCTAGAGCATATCCCCAGAAGGACAATGGAAGATCAGATTGGCTCATCATAGACCGAACCATGTCTAATAAGGTCCGGTTCCTCCGTTCAGATACCCTGTTCTATTGAGGTGTGCCAGGCGGAGTCAGCTGTGGAACAATTCCACACTGTTTTAAATGTTCACCAAATTCATAGCTCAAATATTCACCTCCACGATCAGATCGCTGAATTTTAATTGTCTTGCCTAGCTGATTTTGTACTTCATTTTGAAATTCTTTGAACTTTTCAAACGGTTCAGACTTGTGCCTCATTAAGTAGATGTATTCATATCTACTAAAGTCATTGGTAAAAGTAATAAAATACTGAAAACTACATCTGGCTATCAAGCTCATTGGTCCAAAGGGGGGTGAAAGGTATGTACAAGTCCCAACAAGTCACTTGCCCTCTCACTATGATCGGTGAAAGGCGCCTTTGTCTTCTTTGAAGGATCAGAAACGGCAACAGAGGGGGGGGGGGTGAATGTTGACTTAAAGAATCGTCCCAAGTATCCACTCACTTTTCTTGTCCAATAGTTATAAAAACTATGAAGCAAGACACTGAGAGCTCATCGAAAAATCAGACCAAAAGATGAGATGAAAAAGATTACAGAATAAAACTAAAAATGCAGCCAAGAACAACCTAAAAATAGTAGTGTAAACATCACCAGAAACATACTAGAAATTGCTAAGAACTGCAATCAAATGCAGCCTAGAAACTATAGAAAAACATCACCTAAAAACATACTAGAAGCTGCAAAGTTGCAGCTGAAAACAACAATTCCTGCCTGCTGTTACAGCCGAACACAGCAAGAAAAAGGGAGAGCAGTGCTGGCCGAAAAGCAGACTAAAAAAGGAGAGGGCAGCACCTGAAAAACAGCAGGTAACACCTGACAGTGGACTGTCCCCTGCAGACTGAACACACGCACTGAAACCGGAAATGCTGCTTGCAACCGAAACTAGAGAAGGCAGAGCAAAACTGAACCAACCTGAGAAAGCAAGAAGGAATGCAGTCTTCCAAGCTGGTCGAAAAACACACAAGGACTTCCTACTAACAGGAACTAAAACTGCTGGGACCTAAAAGGATCCCTGCTGCCAAAAACTGAGAGAAGGGAACAACCTGGACTGCAGAAACCAGAAAGTGCAGACCGAAAGAAACTAAACCGAGAACTGAAAGCCCTGTCTGCAGGCTGCATATGGTTCGGTCTAAACACAACAGATGTACTGGTCAAATGGGCTGCCAAACTAACTGCTAGTAAGCATACAGATTGAAACTAGACCGAAAGCTTTCATAGCCAAAACAGCCAACAACAGATTGAAATCGAAAACTGATTGCTGTCAATACTAAAAACTTGCGCAAAGAAGGAATGATGGCCGAAAACTTGCAGTCTGAGCAGATAGATCAGGTAGACTGTGAACTGCTAGTGTTGCATTGCTCGGCTGACAGCAGAAATCGAAAATATTTAGACCAAGAAAAGCAGAGAATAGATCACATGTAGGTCTGTTCGGCAGAAATAGAAGGGAGCATTTGGACTAAAAAAATAAATAGGCAAATAAAACTTTGAAAACCAACAGGGAATTGAAGAGTTTGCTATCAGGTATGAGCTAGTCAACTGACTTTGAAGAAGCACCCAAATCATAGCAACGTTTTAATCAAGCCACGGAGACTAGCAAAAATAGAAATCAAACATCAAATGAAAAACTAAAAATCAAGATAGACAAGGAAGACATATGCATCATAACCAAGGAGCAGACTAGAGATAGAGGAAGAGACATGGATGATTAGATAAGAAAAATGTTTACACACATCTCTCTCATCTCTCAACCACAAGAACACAACCTCACACACACATGGAGAGAACTAGATAACCCTAAATTCACTCTATCATGGAGCACAAGCATTAGGAAACCCTAACACTCACACCCCTCTCTTTTTTTTTCTCAATCTCTCACTAGAGAGCACCTCAATTTATAGCCTCCACTAATGGGTTTACAAGCCACTTTACCCATTAGGTCACAGCAACTCCTCCCTTTATTCGTTATGCCCTAACCACATCCACTTCCTATTGTGCAGCCCTACGTATTTACCAAAATGCCACTCCCACACTTTCCAGAAAGTTTCCTCGTTTCTTGCTGTCCAAGCTTTGCGCAACCACTTCGAGTCCTCGCTGTCTTCGACATATCTCAACCGCTCTGACCTCAGCACCACTTGTGCCTAGTCCGGTCACCCGTGTCTCGCCACGACTCCGTCTCAAAATCCTGCAGCCATCACCGACAAGAAAACGCATCACATAGCACCGCACAAAATATTATAATCAAACCATAGCATCAGTAAATAGCACAAAATACCCAAAAACAAACTCAAACTTTCTAGAACACGTGTCAATTACTCATCACACAACCGGAGTTACCTCCACACGGTCTCTCAATCTCTCCTTGATAAGTATATTGACAAACACAGAAAAATCATATAACATTGAGTTTGTGAGTCAAACAATGGTCTACAAAGAAACAAGGGAACACAAGACCATGTCGACAAAAGAGAAAACTGGAGCAGAAACTAAAAGTGCAAATTTTTCTGCAAAGCTCCAGAAGGTTCCAAAGGGCTTTTTCTCCAAAATTCTCCCCCATTTTCGCAATAAAATCATCAAGATGCATGAGAGAATGAAATAAATGCATTTTATTTATTTTAAGCAATCGGAGCCATGAAGATTATCCAAAACGACCTTATGAGTATTACACCAAGCCATAACACATAAGAATACTATCAAGATCATGACGTTTTATGCTTAGATAAGCTGAACCAAATAAGCCATAATTTGAAATTTAGCCAGTTTTCTTAGCATGTCAAGTCAACCAAGATTATAGTCTAGCTAAAGGTATCAAAGGATGATGCAAACCATGTCAATAATCTAAGTGGAACTAAGAAGCTAGTATTGAGCCAGTTTAGAGTGCTACAAGTTCAAAAATGAATCATTTGATCAAGTACTTGATCTTTTTGTAAATAAGCAAATTTAGCACAATTGACTTTTCCGAAGATCATTTTTGGTTCTATCTTAGCAAAGCAAGTCCTGAACTAGGAGCCATCCACAACTGCCTCGTAAGTTTCAACCATTTTCATAAAATTTTACTTTCTTAACCATGTGCTAAATCTCAAGCCTTATGCGATCACTCCAAGAGAGAAGCTTAAGAAGGTGATCTTGGTCAACCAAAACTCCCCCTGAGTTCATGCCTAGTGCAATGGTAAGCAGTCTCATGAGAAAGAATTGGTGAGATCAGTTTTTTCGTATAAAAGAGATCTTTTTGTTTTTGCCAAATTTAGTTCTAGACCAAGGAGTTAAAGATAGTGCGTACTTCATAAAGGAACTAGCGTAGCTCAATCTAAAGCTCAATAGAGATTCAAAACTCAACTCAACCTATTTGACATGGCATGAATCATAAAAGGATAACTAAAGACAGACTATACTCAAGAGCTAACCATAACAATATCTAATTCAAGTTAAGCATTTTTAATTAACTTATCATGGCAAAGACTACACTACACATATAAAGTCATGATAAATCTAGCAAATAAGCACAGATCATGGCAAGGTGTAAATCAATTATTTTATGTCATAAAAGGATAATAATCAAAGCTACATGTAGTTATATTACAATGCAGAATAAAATGCAAGAAAATCCAGCTCCCCCTCAATATAAGATGCACTTTTAGTTCAAGTTGAGTTACGTCAAAATTAAAATCTAGAAGCTACCAAATGAACTCCCCCTAAATCAAAGCAATAAAACGAGAAGCTGGCAAAGAAATCAGAAAGACAGCTAATAAGCAGCATCCTAGCATCACAAGATGAGAGAAAGAAGACTGAACAACTAGACGAGAGAAACACTCTAATCTATGCTGAAAGGACTAAACCGAATGAACCCTTATGCAATGCAATAAAGAGAAACAGAAGCATATAAACATGATAAAGCATAAAGCACAAAGCTCCCCCTCACAACAATGCATACGGACAGACCACCCCAAGCTCTCCCTGCAAGACTGAAAACCTAGAGCTATCCAAAGGCTTGGTAAAGATATCAACCAACTGATGGTCACTCTCCACAAACTGAAACACTATGTTACCCTTCTCCACATGGTCTCTAAGAAAGTGATATCTGATATCAATGTGCTTGGTTCGAGAGTGCTGCACTGGGTTCTTAGCAATGTTAATGGCAGAAGTGTTATCACAAAAAAGTAGAACACTGTCTATAACTAACCCAAAGTCCCGCAGGGTCGAAGCCATCCAAGTATCTAGCTGCAACAACTGGCAGCAGCAACATACTCGGCCTCTGCGGTGGACTGTGCAACACCATACTGCTTCCTAGATGACTAAGAAACAAGAGAAGTGCTAATGAATTGCCAGGTGCCAGAAGTGCTCTTCCTATCTATCCTATAGCCAGCAAAGTCTGCGTCCGAGTAGGCTCTGAGGGAAAGACAGGACGAGGAAGAGTACTACATACCATAGTCAATGGTAGCTCGAAGGTACCGAAGAATGAGCTTCACCGCCTGGCGGTGAGATACGTGAGGAGAAGCCTGAAATTGAGCACATAGACACACAGAGAAGTGTATATTCGGTCTCGAGACAGTGAGGTACAAGAGGGAATCAATCATGCTTCTGAACTCCTTTTGATCAACTGGTTCGCCATCCTCATCTGGATCGAGTAAAGCTGATGATGCCATCGGAGTTGACACTGGCTTGCCATCACTCATGACAAAGCGCTTCAGGAGGTCTCGAGTGTACTTACCCTGATGCAAGAAGGTACCCTCCCGAGTCTGCTTGATTTGGAATCCAAGGAAGAAACTCAACTCGCCCATCATGCTCATCTCAAACTCGGTGCTCATGACATCTGAGAACTGGAAAACAAGAGTATGAGAGGAGCCACCAAAGATGATGCCATCCACATAAATTTGGACGAGTAGAAGGTCATTGCCATGCCTACGAATGAATAAGGTCTTGTCTACCTTACCCATCTCAAATCTATGACTCAATAGATAGGACTTAAGCCTCTCATACCAAGCTCTAGGGGCTTACGTAAGTCCATACAGGGCTTTAGAAAGTTTGTAGACATGATTTGGATATTTGGGGTTTTCGAAACCTGGAAGCTGCCTAACATAAACCTTTTCCTCAATAAACCCATTGAGAAAAGCACTCTTGACATCCATCTGGTTAAGCTTGAAGCCCTTAGACGCCGCGAAAGCAAGCAAGATCCTAATGGCTTCTAGCCTAGCTACAGGGGCAAAGGTCTCCTCAAAATCTAGACCCTCAACCTAGAAAAAACCCTGAGCTACTAATCTAGCCTTGTTTCGAATGACAACCCCATCCTCACTCTGCTTATTTTTGAACACCCACTTAGTACCTATGACATTATGATCTCTAGGCGGCTCGACAAGCAATCAGACCTTGTTCCTCTTAAAATTTTCCAATTTCTCATGCATGGTATTGACCCAAGACTGATCAGAAAGAGTATGACTAACATCCTTTGACTCGAACGAGGCAACAAAGGCAGAGTGAAGACAGAAGTGAGACATGCCAGATTTTGAGCGTGTGACACGCTAAAAAAGATCTCCAATTATATGCTATGTAGGATGATGTTCTTGGATTTTACGGGGAGGTCCATGATGAGAAGAAGGAGAAGTGGCCTCTACCTCGTGAGTTAACGAGGTAGGAACAGATCCACTAGCTTCAGAAGATGCGGAAGGAATAGGCTGATCTCTTTGAGGTGCGGTGGAAGAAGCAGGCACCTCAAGGGGAGGAGGAACTGAATCGGGTAGACAACCCTCATCTTCATCCTCCTTATCATCTACATAAATGGGTTTAGACTGCTCTACTGAACTTGAGATATCGGGCCTAGTCCCCAGACTGGCCTCATCAAAGGTCACCTCGCAAGTCTCTACCATTTTGCTAGACTCGCAGTTCCAGACCCTATACACCCTCGAAGTAGTCGAGTAACGTAGAAAAATGTCATCACAAGAACGTGACTTGAACTTATCTAGGTTCCCAGACTTCAGAATAAAACACTTGCAACCAAACACATGAAAGTGAGAGACACTGGGCTTTCGCCCGTATCTCAACTCATAAGAGGTGCGATGCAAGTGTGCCCTCAGAAAAACTCTGTTTGAAACATAGCACGCGATGGCTATCACCTTAACCCAAAACTTTCTAGGTGTAGAGTACTCATTAAGCATTGTCCTGACCATCTCGACCAAGGTACGGTTCTTTCTCTTCACAACGCCATTTTGTTGAGGGACGTGTGGAGAAGAGAACTAGTGCTCTACACTTGTCTCATCGCAAAACCTCTCAAAATAGGAATTCTTGAACTCCGTGCCGTTATCACTGCGGATCGCTCGTAAGGCACTCGGAAGCTCAACAGAAAGCCTACTAAAAAGACCCCGAAAATGGGTAAATATCTCATCCTTCGAGGCTAAGAAAAACACTCAAGAGTACCTTGAGAAGTCATCGACTACGACAAGAACATACCACTTTCCTCCTACTGACTGCACTCTAGCTGGTCCAACTGTGTTCATGTGGAGCAGCTGTCCCAGTGCATTGGTCATAGTCACTGTGACCGGAGGATGAGAAGCGGCAACCATCTTGCCGTGCCGGCAAGGAGCACAAACTAGATCTTTGACTATCTTGAGTTTAGGCAGACCACGAATGAGATCGTGGCCACTAACTCAGGTCAAATGGTCAAATCCGATATGACCAAGTCAATTATGCTAGAACGTGAGGTCACGGGACTCAGAAGCAACTAAACACCTGAGAGGATCACCAGAAGACTCAACAAAATCAGCACAAAAAATCCTCCCATATCTAGAAATCCCGCAAACTAGACTCCCTGAAGAATCAAGAATTTTGCAATTATTTTTCTTAAAACTCACCTCAAAACCGTCATCGGTAAACTGGGAAACTGAAAGCAAATTATACTGCAGCTTACTCACTAAGGCAACATCTTTTAAAATAAATGAATCATTAACACGCACAATACCTTTAGCGATGACGCATCCAGATGAGGCGTCTCCGAAGGTGATTGTCTGATTATCTGGAGCTCGGGCTAAGGAAGAGAACGAACGGGAGTCTCCGGTAATGTGTCGAGAAAAGCCAGAGTCAACAAGCCAAACCTCTCCCTTCCTTGTCCGGCGAGCCTGAGTCAACGAGAGAGGGTTGGCTCAGTACTGGGATAAATCAAAAGAGATTTTGGAACCCAATATTGAGTCACACAACGAGCAGAAGAAGTAGTCACACACGACTGACCTCTAACTACCCTACGCTCTCCGTCGCTCAGAAAGCCAGAAGGTCTACGAGTAGACCTGAAGCTGTTGTTGGGCTTGACTGCTATGGAAGAGCGAGTCGGAGCACCAGCAACATGCTGATCTCGCCGCGGGTAGCTATCTCGATGGGGGAAACAAGATTTACCCTTAGGACGGTGGATATCACAAACCGAGGCAAATCGAGGACAAAAATCAGAAGAACCAGAAAAACCAAGTCCTCGACCCTGCCTACACCTCAGACTGAACAACTCTAGACCTCGTGTCGGTCTTAGATGCACTCAAGGTCTGGGGCTGACCCTAAATACGCCTAAGAGCCCGAACACGGTCTCTCTGCGCGATCTTGGCGCACTTGAAGCATCTCTCGATCATGTGTCCATCCTTCTGACAGAAGGTACAACGATACTTCACCTTCTGAGAGGTAGAAGTAACATGATGGGGCTTCACCTTCTAAGAGGTCGAAGCAACAGGTGAGGCCACCTTACTGTCAGAAATCCCTTGGACAAAGCCCGCAGATTTGAACTCAACCATTTCAGTTTTGGGCTTGACCTCGATCACACCTTCTGCTTTGGATCTGACAATAGCAGGTGGATGCTTCCTAACATCCTCAAGAAAATCATATCGTAGACCTTGATTAAATTTGTAAATCTTGAATTGGTCTAGAATAAGATTTAGCTTCTTCTTACCTCCAACAAATCTCTCAAGAGTATTCATAAGATACTGACACTCCCGAAAGAGAGAGATGCAAGAAGAGCAGGGGGAAGAAGAGACAGCAGAAGGTAAGGGTGAAGAAGAAGAACCAACAGCAGAAGAAGGAATGGCATGTGCACGCACAGCCGCCTCAACTTTGAGGTTTCGCAAGAAACAAGAGGGACAGTCCTACTTCTAACTGTTTGGTCCTCGAGCCTAAGCGTCTCTACTACTTCCTTATGCTTCTCCCCCACAACAGCACACACATTACAATGAGATTGTGGCTTTTCTAGTAGATTCTTAGTTAGCTTCACACATTTGTCATTCAAAACAACGAGTTTAAATTTTAGTTTTTCACAATTATTGCTGTCGAGACCCGAATATGCAAATTTGGACTCTCTGTGTAAACTGCACTAGTCCAGGGTCACGCTAGTGCACACAGTCAAACATAGATGTAATCACAACCATACACACGATAATAATAAAGGAAAACTCGAATATCGATAAATCTCAAAGGTACGACCTTATAGCCAAGCTTACAATATCTCTAGCCGAAAGGGCTTAACAAAATAGCAGCGAAAATCCAAATAAAGCGTAGCGGCCAATCGACAAGCCCACAGGCTATCGAGTGGAGAACGAAGCCTAATCCGTGAAGTTGTCGTAGTACTCTCTTTCTGGAACCTCCTGCTGATAATACTCCTCGCCCTCAACTGAGCAACATAGACGTAAGCCGTGAGTACATTGGTACTTAGCAAGTCGTTTGTAACAAATGAATGCAATATAATATGTAAGGCTTACCAATGGAAGGCTGAAAGGTTAATTTGCATAAAAGACATTTCACATTAAATATAATAAATAGATCGAAAGCGAAATTTAACTGAAAACAATAATAATAAATAATCAAAAGAATGACATGAACCACTTGTGAACACCTATCCACAAGCTAAACCAAATGGTGAACTAGTGTCCACCTCCAACATAAACCACCAAGTTATAAATGAAAACACTACCCCTCGTGTGAAATCACCGAGCATTGTCCATGACCGAGGACGCGGCTATTCGAATAGTTTTACACTCTGTAGAGGTTGCACAACTGTACCCACACGATGTGATTAGCCTCGATCTCAGAAAATCACAACAACGCCTTTACAATGCTCTACCTCAACCCAATCCTGCCCGCTAGGGTTTCGTGATCACACCCCTTGCGCCACATGGAAATCAAGACCATGCCCATCACAATGGCGTAATTGAATTGAAATATTACAAATTAATCAGCGAGTCTATCCCATACTAGACATGTGGTTTGCGCGATTAAGCTCAGATCAATGGCGCACAAAGTTAAGTCCTTAACATTACCCGGGCGAGGCTACCACATCCCCCGAAGTGAACCTGCACTTCCTATTGGAATACGCGTAGGCTACGGAAGCAGAAAACAAAACTTTTCTACCGCGCACCCAAGAACATGATGCTAAGGAAGGATCATGGATCGTTACCACTTAGACGCCAGCAGCGCGTGAAGAAGAATTGAAACCGATCCAATCGCGTCGAGGTAGTAGTGGAAGTAGCCGATCGTCCCCAACAGATCGTCTCCTCCACGCACGCCGATCAAGATCGCAACGGCGGCGCCTCCACCGGTATCCACACGTCCGGGTGGGAACGCCGATCGCGAGTGTACTAGCACTCGTGAGCAGCTAGGGTTTGGCTCGGGAGGTGGCGGCTAGGGTTTCGCTAGATGTTAAGCGGGACGAATCCTCCGCCTCGCCTCCATATATAGACCTCCTCACGTGGGCCTCGTGGACCGAGGCCCAATAGGAGTCTATTCGGATCTCTATCCGAATTGAGCCCATATCCGAATCATATTCGAATTAGTGTTCCAACCCGTTAAGCGTGCGACCACAGAGGTTCACGTATACTTGGTCGTGACCTAAACGCCTTTCGATTACCATGTTAATAGCGGCCTCTAGTAAGACATATTAACCCCAAAGTATATGTAAAGATCATATCATTTGAACTCTGTAATGTTCTCTCATGTATGAATCCCTTTGCCTCACGATATAGATTGAGCTCAAGGCGAGACTGTGTCATCCTCTTAATAGCTCAATCACTCTCTCGATTCCGTGATGGATTATAAACTCGTGATTGACTCCTCAATCACCTTGGCATGGCCATGCACTTTCATAATCCATTACATCGAGGGCCAGAGATATCTCTCCCATAAGGAGGGGCAAATTCTATCTTGATCATTCACATCCCACTACATGTTTCATGGCAAACCCGAAGACTACTTTTATGACTACCCGATTCACGGAGTAGTGTTTAGTAGTCCCAAAATAAGCTACTACTCATGTTGGGAACCATGATGATCTCAAGTCTAAGGACTCTACATAAACACTACTTGAGACCAACTGATGACACATGGAATCTCTGCAGTGTCTCATGGCAGGTCTATCCAACATATGTTCACTAACACATGTCCATATTATTGATTTGGTATCACCATACCATGATCCATGAGACATGATCATCAATCAATACATATGCTGATCTTTGTCTTTGAATCATATTTGTTCCTCATATGATATACGATCAGGGATCATTTAGAAATAGCAACATCTTAGTATTTAAGAGTCTCATGAATAAGTCACATACTCATTGATCAATAATGATGATGTCTATTCCAAGGAACAAAGTAATGTATCATAAACAGGAACAAAGTAATGTATCATAAACATAGTATGTGATATATACAACATCTCCATGTTGCCTCTAGGGCATATCACTAACACTTCCCCCTTTACTGCACGATCACTCGCCCGAGTGCAAAACCTGATTTGTATCTCCCCGCCGATGACACACCAATGCCACGGCACAAATTTTAATTAACGTGGCACCAACCACAGTTCCATATGCCATTGAGTCAAATTAATGATTTACATGTGATGATGAAACCAATCGTAAGTATAAGCCAGCTAAGCAGTCTAATTGTACCAACCCATGTGACAAATAATCTACATCACTAGTATGTTTCCCAAACTAGGGTGAAAATGGTATCATGATATTCCAAATTATCAAGGAGGGATAGATTCAAATGGAACGATAACTGCCAGTACAAGGGTTTGAATAAAAATAGCGGTGCAATGTAATTTAAAATAAAATAAATAAATAAAAGATTACAAACTGGGTTCAACATGATCAAAGGACACGACTTGTCTTAGTTATGCTCAGCGAGGTACTCCTGGTCTTCGGGCGTCGAATCTGCTCCTCCGGAATCCGAATCTAACGAGAGAGAAAACAACCGAAACAAAAGAAACACATAACATGATAAGCAAAGAAACACATAACACATAACATGAAACCTGAACCAAAAGCTAGAGCTCGATTTTAGATGAATTTAGAAAAAAGAACGGGGTCAATCGGAGTTAGGACGGAAGAGAACGGGCTCTCGGAATATAAACGCGCGTACCGAGGTGGTCGGGAGGGAGGCGGCGCGGGTTCGCATCCGAGACGAAGACGGTCGAGGTGACACGTGGCCGAGGTGGGCGGATCGGACGGCTGCGGTGGTGTGCGGGTGTGGGCCGGGCTGGTGCCGCCACGTGTCGGCTGCGGGAGCGGGCGGGCGCTAGGGTTTGCGTGGGGCCGGGCGACGCTAGGGCCGGCGCAGCGCGGGCACGGGACGCGCGATGTGGATGGCGCGGATGCCAGCACGTGGCTCGGGTTCGGATTGAGCGGTGTGGGAAAGCGGACGCGAGGGGAGAGGCAGCGGACGGGTTAGATGGAAGCGGGCGGATACAAGCACAGGATGGCCGCCACTTGGCGAGTGCAGGCAGAGGGGAGGTGGCCGGGGCTGGGCCGGCGCGGCGAGGTGGGCCGCGTGGGCGAGATGGCGCGGGGATGGGCCGACGCGTGGCGCGTCGGTTGGGCCCGGATTTAGCCCATGAGGGGTTTTAGAATTTTTCCCCGATTTTCTTTTTTGATAAATCCGAATAAAAACCAATAGCTCTAGAAAATAGTAAATAAATCCCAAAAATTTACCAAAAATACCAGAAAATTCCTTGAGACCTGAAGAGTCCAAATAAAATATTTCCAACTTATGTTAATGTTTATTTTAATCATATTAAATATTTTAAAATTCTAAAAATTCATTTAAAGCTTGAATTAATTCCAGAAAATTTCAAAAATTCATTTTTAAACTCCTGGCTTCAAAAATAGCCGAAAAACAGGATGTTACAATTGCATGGTGAGCTAACAGAGTTCTTAGACGCATATTGAGCCATTTTCTTGTTATGATCAACCATTTCTTAGAATTGCTTGGAGACAAATTCAAGTTCGGCAGTTAATTTAGGACAGTTCAAACATGAAGCAATAGGCTCAAACAAAGAAGCATGTAATTCAGTAATTTTATGATCTGCTCTTTTTAAGTTCATTTTTAAGTTATTGCAATTTTCATAAGTTTCAGGCAGATCAATAAGCATAGTGTAAAGACCTCTAAAAGCATTGTCCTTATCCTCACATGAGGTGCAAGAAGTAGTCTGAACAGTAGAGGAAATAGAAGCAACCCTACTCATCTCTAGTTCAACAAGCAGACTAACATCATCCACCTTAAGCAAATCAAGCTCATATGTCAAACTATCATGAGAGGTTCTTTAGGTTCTCCATATCTTCAAGCAATGAAGAATATACATCACATTCATCACGAGAGGGAATAGATGTAAGTGAAGTAAGCTCTCGTGATAACTTCTCTACTTCCTTCTCAAGATCAATAACCCTAACTCTAGATCTAGCATAAAACTTTCCTAGCTTAAGAAATGCATCATTGAGCAGGTCGTAGGAGGGGCATACCTCATCGGAGTCACTGTAGAGCTCGCTGTCGCTGACGTCGGTCTCGTTGGCCATGAAGCACATGCCGATGAAGTCGTCGCCGTCCTTGGGATCTTAATCTTCCTTGCCGTCGTTGTCGCTCCACCTCTCCACGTCGCTGAAGTCGATGTCGTCGAAGGTGGTGAGGACGCGGTGGAAGAGCTTCTTGGCTTTGCGAAGGTTGCAGAACTTCTTCTTGCCTTGAGCGTGAGCTGGGGGCTTCTTGTTGCGGTTCTTATCGATGTAGTCGATCTTACTCACACAGCCGTAGTCGTTCTTACCCTTCTCCAGTTTGGGGTAATTTGTTCGAATGTGGTTGGGGCCAGCACACTCGAAGCAAAAAGTCAGACCACTCATCTTTTGATCCCTCACTCTCTTGTATGCGTGGGAAAATTTTTTGGCTAAGAGAGCGAGTTGGTTTTCTGGAAGCTACTCTAGTTGATCATTGGAAATTTCACATAGAGCAGCAAGAGAAAATCCAGAAGTAAGGTCGGAAGATCCAGAAGCAGAGCTGGGATCGGTGACTAAGGCCATTGACTGCGACTTCGACTCTCGAGAGACTATGTCAATCTCGTGAGTCTTGAGGCGTGAGTACAACGCATCAAGAGTTAGAGTCGAGAGGTCGGTCGTGTCTTTAATCGTGGTCACCTTCATCTCCCAAACACACAAGTCAAGAGCAGAAAGCATCTGACGAGCATTGTCCGAGTCGGGGTATGTGAGACCGACCGCTCGGAGGTTGCTCATAATCTTATGAATCTCGAAAAACACTCATCCAAGGACTCCCTAGCGAGCATTTCAAACTTGTTGTAATCTCGTTTGAACTGGTCCTATCGTACGGTCTTAATCTGGGTGGTGCCCTCATGGTATGCATCGAGAGTCACCCAGATGTCGTAGGCCGACGAAAGATGAGAAATGCGATCCAATTCATTCCTGCTCATATATTGGATTATGATGTTCTTTGCCTTAGCATTTGCCTCAACATCAGCCATATTATTCACATTGATGTTCTCATCGGCAGGAACAACAAAATGAGTTTTTATTTTTCTCCAGATCGCATTGCCCTGAGCCTGTATGTAAGACTCCATCCTACTCTTCCAAAAGGGATATTCGAACCCATCGAAGATAGGAGGCTTGGTGGAATATCTGTCTGTCACCATGGCTCGCAGACCGGTTAAGATCTATAGACGAGAGTTAACCGGCTCTGATACCAATTAAAGGATCGGAAACGGCAACAGAGGGGGGTGAATGTTGACTGAAAGAATCGTCCCAAGTATCCACTCACTTTTCTTGTCCAATAGTTATAAAAACTATGAAGCAAGACACTGAGAGCTCATCGAAAAATCAGACCAAAAGATGAGATGAAAATGTAACACCTCAGGACCCACATTACCCTGACATGAATGTATTTGAATAACAATCTATGCGTGTACGCAACGGCGGTCCCGCTGTCCGGTCAGCGGGCGGGGGGTCGTGGGGGGAGCCGCCCCCCATGACGGCGCCCTGAAAACCTCACGGAATTACATAGATCGCATCTATGAAATTGCTATAAAAATCTCATCGGGCTGATCAAATCAACCCAAATTCGAGCCATTCAAAATGTCTCAATTTTTATTAGATCAATCATATTGATCATCGCGATCAGTATACTTGAGGAGACCGCAACACAAGACCTCGATCTGTTAGCTCGATCTACTGACTGTGCGCGCAGTTAGCTCCGATGGTGATTCCAACCGATAGGGGCAAGTCGTGCGTACATCAAAAAAGGAGCACGAACTAATCTTTTTGGCCACATGATGCTATCAACTCATACCAATTTCAACCTCTTATAACTGATTGATCTAATCAATCCGTGTACCAAAAGCTCCATCACATGAACCTAGCATAAGAACAGTAATAGATCGTATCTACTACAACAACATATCATCTACAAGCGCATGATCCAAACCACATACTACGCAGCTTCGCTCTGATACCACTAAAGGATAACGGGTAGGCTACGCCAGTTACAACAATTGATTTTCTACCGCGTTTAACCAGAAAACATGTGTGTAAGGGAGTCATGGATAGTTACTACTAGATGCGCTGCGCAGCGGAAGAAGAGTTGGAGCAGCCCGGTCCAACGTAGATGCACGTCGATGAAGAAGAAGCAGTTGATCGTTTCACGAACTGAACGTCTCCTCCTCGCGTCCTAGCAATAGCCTTGTGCTTCTCGCCGATCAGCACAGCAGCAACAGCAGCGACACCTCCACGGAGTCCACACGTTCGGGATGGAACGCCATGTACTGGTGTGTAAGAGAGTCATGGATAGTTACCAGTAGGTGTGGTAGCACCGCGCGCCTGGCTAGGGTTTCGTGATACGGCCGAGGGGAGGTGGCGGCCAGGGTTTTCAGGATGGTAGACCCATCTGCGGCCCCGCCTCCACATTTTTATGGAGCATGCTAATGGGCTTCTACGTTGTAGGCCCATTAGAACCCTAATCCCATATGGATTAATATCTCTTTTAGCCAATAAAACCGAATTATTTATGATTGCCTCTTGGGCACATCACTAACATTAGCAGCAGAGGGGCTGTAACGTCCCAAAAATTTTATTCCTTTATTAAAGTATTTTCTGAAATTTATTGGATTTTCCTGGTTTTTATTCCAAGCATCGGATTAAAAAAATTAAAATTTTTTATCTATTTAAAGGCCATATGAATTTATTGCATTTCATGAAAGTCAAAATGAATGTATTTCATTTTTCTAAAGTCAATCTGTAAGTACTTTAAATTCCAGGAAATTATAAAGATTTAAAACCCTCCCTTTAAAGTCAAATTGTGTTTGTTTAAAAATTAATTATCAAGTTAAGTTGAAAATATTTTTATTAAGTCTAGAATAGCCCCAGAAGGTTCTCTGAATTTTTCTGGAATTTTCAAAATTTATTTGGTATTTTTCTGAGGTTTCTAAAGCTTAATACCATTTCTGGAAATCAAAACGGAAATAAAATCCAAAACCCTCCCTCGGGCCGCCAAGTGTCAGCCATCGGAGCCACTGCCACCTGGCGGAACTAACCTCAACCATCCGATCTAACTTACCCCTTCGCCCCACCCTTCCTCCCCGGCCGACGCATGTCGCGCATCCGACCGCCCACCTCTCCGCCCGGGCCAATCCCAGCCGCTCGCGGCCACTTACCGCTTCGCCCGTGGCCCTCTCCTCTCCTTCTAACGCGTGGCGTAATCTGCATCGTCCCCTGTTGCTGTACTCAATGCACCGATCGGCTCAGATCTCACCCCCATTGCCGGATTTCTTCTCGACCGACCGTCGTCACTTACCCCTTCGCCAGCAGTCAGCGGCCCCGATCCTCTCCCCGTGCCACTCGTCGAAGATCCGACCGTCGCCTCGCCTCTTTCCTTTCTTCCCCTCTTGCTGACCGGTGGGCCCTACCTGTCGGACCCGTCTTCCCCCGCCCCCTTTCCTTTCTTCCCCGCGCGATCACCGCCCGCTGCCGCCATTAAAGTCAAAACCGAAGCTTTGATTGCTTTGGTTTCCTTCCCGATTACTCCCCTGCGCCAACGGCAAATTAAACCTCCGCCTCCACCGCGTCCGTTTCGGGCATAATCTCCCCCAATTACGCCCTGTGCCGTCGCATTAATCCTCCCCGCCCGTTGCTCTCCGGCGAGTTATGCGCGGCCGTTACCACCCCTCCCCCGCCTATAAAAAGCACACCCCGAGGACCCTCAACCCACACCGCCTCCCCCTCGTCTCTCAATTCGAGTCCTGGAGCCCGCAGCCCCTCCCTGTACTTGTTTTCCCCTCCGCGACTTCGACGACTCCAGCAAGCAATCGCCACCGCCTCCGGCCACCCCGAGCCTTGCCGACGCCCCTCCGACGTTGCTTGTGCCCCAGCGGTCCCCGATGACCACTTCCCCGGGCCCGTGCGCCACCGGAACCCCTCCGCCGTCGTGACCCCTCCTCCGGCCGTCGCCCCTCTCCACCGTCCATCCGCTTCGGCCATCCTTGAGCATCGCGGAGGGTACCCGAGCACCCCCCTCACTCCCGTCTTCATTTTAGTGCCCTCGGCCGGCGCCGCCGCTCACCGTAGCTCCGGCGACCATCGGGCCCCGAGCGCCGCCGCCGCCGGCCAGGCCACGTCAGCCCATCGAGCCGAGCTGGCAGGTGCGTGGCAGCTAGGTGATGGCCAGATCAACACCACGCCAGCACCCCCGCTCGCCGCTGCCACCTCCCCCATGTGCGCTGCCACGTCGGCAGAATGCCGTGACGTGGTAGCCACGTTGCGACCATGTAGTGGCAGATGGCAGCCACGTGGAGGCCACGTCAGCCCTACCGGTTTTTAATTAAATCCGAAAATCCTTGCTGACGTCATGCTGGCGCATTAAATCTGATTTTCCAGTATAAAAATAATTCGATTGAAATTAAAATCCCTGTGCTGACGTCATAATCTGTTATTTCTTAGAAAATAAATCAGGCTGACGTCATAAATGTTTTTTTGAATAAAAATAAATTCAGGAAATAACCTTTTTCTTTTTATTTGAATTAATACTTTGGAAGGCTATAACTTTCTCATTTTAACTCCAAATTGACCCGTTTAAATTTCTAAATTTTTCTAAAATCATAATATATCCATTTATGGCATCATTTTGAAAATTTGAATTTATTTGAATTTTTTTTGATTTTCTTTTGAATTAGCTCTTTACGTTAGATTTTGACGATTCCGGAGAGTTCGAGTTTGACGATTCTCGAACCTAATATTTCATAATATTTGACCATGTTCAAATCATAATCAGTAGGACTTCGATCAAGGCAAGTTACACCTTTGACCATGTTGAACCTAATATTTCAAATTTATTTATGTTGTTTTACTGTATATGCATGCGTACTTCGATTCAAATTTAATTTAAATTTAGTTTAAATGTTAGATATACCCATAATCCTTTGAATATGGCCAATTTGAATCTCGACTTCATATACCTTATCACCCTAGCTGAAAACTAGTTAGTACTATAGTATTAACTAGAAATTTTGTAGAAATGCTTAGCCTGGCTTAGTGTAATTTTTGGTGGGATCAATTGTTTCACTTGAAATAACGGTTTGAAAATGAAATCTTGACTTCGGTGAGTCAAGGATGGTTTATGAAAATGGTTTAAAAATGAAAATGAAAACTTATGATGTGGACTTAGGCTATTGGTTAGATGGTGGGGTGCCAGCATGCCTCGTGTTTGGTGACATTTGGTTGATTGTCGTGCATGTGGGTATGTGATCGAGCCTAAGTCGGATTAAGGACCGTTTCTGTGAATTATTTTACGAAGTCACTTCGTACTACCACAAGTCCAGTATGGGACGGACCTGGCTAAGTAATTTGTGAAGTTCCAAATATAGTTTCGCTATAGGTTGAATGTGAGCGTGGCGTAGGCCGCGAGAAGTCTCACATGGCACCAGAGGGGGCTCCAACTCGTGGATTCGAGTTGTGGTGAAACCTTAGGTTGTACACCTCTGCAGAGTTAAGACCTGTCCTGGATAGCCGTGTTCACGGTCATGAACATGCTGAGTAGAGTCTTCACAGATTAGACTTGATTTTTATAAAACTTGGTTTTCGGCAAACACAGTGGTTTTGGTAATAGTCTGGGTGGATTCCCGTGGTTAGGTTAGTGTAGGTCAGAGCCTACACTAACGATATTACTTTGCAAAAATGATGTTAGTATTGATGTATTAAAAATTTAGCTTTTCATACTTACGTTATTGTATCTAAAATTCAGTACTGCTTTTACACACTCTTACCCTATTAAGTCTTCCTTTGTTATCCCTATGCATGCATCTACTCTGTTAAAAATTCCTGGTGTAACTTGCGTAAGCACTTGATGTGCTTACCTTGGGAGTACTCTATGTGCTCACCTTGCTAAATCTGTTACCAGACTTCGACAGCGACTACGATGGTGAGGACTACTTCAGCGAATAGGGCGCGTCTTACAGTCATTCGCCTGTGGGAGGCTGGATGGGCTGTTCTGCTACCTTTACTGTTTTTCCGCTGCTTTTATTTTCAGTTTGGCCTTGTGCCATGTTATTGTAAGAATTGGCCATAAGGCCGTATTTTCGTTTAATAATATTCTGTGGTGATTTTGCATGATATACATTACTGTTGATACTGTGTGCACTAGCTTTTCCTGGGATAGTGCGATTTACACAGAGGAACTTGGAGTTGTTGTTCTGGGTCCCGACAGGGGCCAACATGGTGCTTCTGAGCAACTGCTGGTGAGCAACTGCTGGTGCCTCTAGAAAATTAACCTTGGCCTTCTTGCCGTTAATCTTGTGTGCTTCAGCATCATAAGCTCTTGTGGCTTCTTCAGTATTGTTGAATGTACCAAGCCAGACATGAACACCCTTGTGAGCATCTCAAATTTTAGCAGCCCACTTACCAAAGGGCACTGGCGGATACCACTGTATTGGTTCTTTCTCTTCCTTTTGGCCGATGTTGCTATAGGCCCATCAAAACCAGCAGTAGCCAGGGAGTGGAGGCTGTGGAAGGTCCTCATGGCAGCTCAGAAGCCGTTGTGCAAGTTGATTCTGGTGGGCTGCTTCTCGGCCATTGGGATGTGGAGGGCGGAGTTGGGGTCAGGGTTTCGCCTTTTTTGGGGGGATTTCCTTTTGTGGGGAGTAGGGAAGGCTGAGGTAGCACCGTCACTGTGCTTGGATGAAGAGAGCATAAGAAGAGAAGAGAGAGAGGTCGAGAGATGTGGCTAATTCTGACTCAATTGGGAGGGGGTGCTGCCTGGGCCCACCTATTGATGTCAGTTTTCTGTGAGAGGGTGGTGGGATGAACCACCAAGGGGGGAGTTAGGAGGAGGATGAACAATCATCACCAATTCTTTTTAAGTGGTAGAGATTAGTTATGGGATCCATGCAAAGTGTTGGGGCAAGTGGGATAATTTGGACACGCACGACTGCATGAACTTGACTACGACCACACAGGAACGTAGTCAGTGTCGTTTACCACCACGAAGGAATGCGGTTGAGCTTGGCAACGATCACAAAGAAATGTAGTTGAACTCATGCACGACCATGAGTACTCAAACCAGTTGAACTAGTGCACAACTACGAGTACTCAAACCAATTGAACTCATGCACGACTACATGTACTCAAACTTGTCGAACTCATGCACGACTACGAAGGAATGTAGTGACCACGAGAACTTGGCTACGACCGCGAAGGAACGTAGCGACCATGAAGTCGAACTCGGCTACGACCACGAGGTCGAACTCGACTACGACCATGAAGGAATGTAGCGACCACGAAGTTGAACTTGGCTACGACCACGAAGGAACATAGCGACCACGAAGTCAAAGCACTCGGGAATCCTTGGACACACTCGAGAATACACTGAAAAACAAGCACGATTGTTTTTGGTGCTGCTTCTTCTTGGCTCCTTTCAACAGCATTTTCTTCATTGATATTTATACTGCGAAACAAAGTAACTTACCTGACTTACATGCCACGTCTAGTTCTTTACGACATGCCATCCCACGTCTGAGCTATTCATGATATTTATGAAAACAATTAACTCACACATTTTATGTCTAGATCTTTATGATGTGCCATCCCATGTCTGAGCATTCCACGAATTCTCGTAACGTATGCACTAACTCAGTACGACTATGAATAACTATGACGATTAACCCAGGTGCAATGTGGTTAAGTCCAATAAATCACCCCCTAACCATGATGCACTGGATTCACCTCGACCACTTTGATCTTCTGTTTCAGTTTGAGAAACTTGGCACGATCGAGAACCTTCATGAGGATATCAGCCAGCTACTCGTTTGTGTGGACATGCTCTACATCTACTTTACCATCTTCAATGCAGTCTCGAATGAAATGATATATCGTATCAATGTGTTTACTGCGATCATGAAGCATGGGGTTCTTGCATAAAGCAATTGCCGACTTGTTGTCCACACATAGCTTTGCCTTGTTTGTCTCCACACCCATCAGGTCTCCAAGGAGCCGACTTAGCCAGATTGCCTAGCATGCAGTTGTTGCTGTTGTGACGTACTCAGCTTCCCATGAGGACAAAGATACAATCTTCTGCTTCTACGACACCTAAGTAACCAAACTTGCACCAAGGAAGAATATCATACCCGTGGTGCTCTTACTGTCATCAATGTTGCCCACCAAGTCGCTGTCGCTATAACTGACAAGTTCATGATCCGTCATGCTTGTCTTCATATAATGACACCTGAAACCAGTCGTACCACTTACATAGCGAAGAATATGCTTCACCATAGCCATATGTCACTACTACAGAAACACTATTGTTAGTGATATGCCCTAGAGGCAACATGGAGATGTTGTATATATCACATACTATGTTTATGATACATTACTTTGTTCCTTGGAATAGACATCATCATTATTGATCAATGAGTATGTGACTTATTCATGAGACTCTTAAATACTAAGATGTTGCTATTTCTAAATGATCCCTGGTCGTATATCATATGAGGAACAAATATGATTCAAAGACAAAGATCAGCATATGTATTGATTGATGATCATGTCTCATGGATCATGGTATGGTGATACCAAATCAATAATATGGACATGTGTTAGTGAACATATGTTGGATAGACCTGCCATGAGACACTGCAGAGATTCCATGTGTCATCAGTTGGTCTCAAGTAGTGTTTATGTAGAGTCCTTAGACTTGAGGTCATCATGGTTCCCAACATGAGTAGTAGCTTATTTTGGGACTACTAATCACTACTCCGTAATGGGTAGTCATAAAAGTAGTCTTCGGGTTTGCCATGAAACATGTAGTGGGATGTGAATGATCAAGATAGAATTTGCCCCTCCTTATGGGAGAGATATCTCTGGGCCTCGATGTAATGGATTATGAAAGTGCATGGCCATGCCAAGGTGATTGAGGAGTCAATCACGAGTTTATAATCCATCACGGAATCGAGAGAGTGATTGAGCTATTAAGAGGATGACACAGTCTCGCCTTGAGCTCAATCTATATCGTGAGGCAAAGGGATTCGTACATGAGAGGACATTACGAGTTCAGCCGATATGATCTTTACATATACTTTGGGGTTAATATGTCTTACTAGAGACCGCTATTAACATGGTAACGGAAAGGCGTTTCGGGTCACGACCAAGTATACGTGAACCTCTGTGGTCGCACGCTTAACGGGTTGGAACACTAATTCGAATATGATTCGGATATGGGCTCAATTCGGATAGAGATCCGAATAGACTCCTATTGGGCCTCGGTCCACGAGGCCCACGTGAGGAGGTCTATATATATGAAGGCGAGGGGCGGAGGGGATGTGTGCTGTTAACATCTAGCAAAACCCTAGCCGCCACCTCCCGAGCCAAACCCTAGCCGCTCACGAGTGCTAGTACACTCGCGATCGGCGCCCGGCCCGGACGTGTGGATACGGTGGAGGCGCTGCTCGTTGCGATCTTGATCGGCGTGCGTGGAGGAGACGATCTGTTCGGGACGATCGGCTACTTCCACTACTACCTCAACGCGCGTTCTTGGATCGGTTTCAATTCTTCTTCATTTGCTTGCGGCGTCTAAGTGGTAACGATCCATGATCCTTCCTTAGCATGATGTTCTTGGGTGCGCGGTAGAAAAGTTTTGTTTTTCGCTTCCGTAGCCTACGCGTATTCCTTTAGTGGTATCGAGCCATCTTGCTTAGTTTGCAATCTGGATCGCGCATATGTTGATATGCGATAGTAGTAGATTGGATCTATTACAGTCTAAACCAGGTAGCACGGGTTGATGAGATCAATCGGTCATAAGGGGTTGAAATAGGTATGAGTTGATAGCATCATAAGGCCAAAAAGATTAGTTCGTGCTCCTTCTTTGATGTACGCGCGACTTGCCCCTACGGTTTGGAATCACCATCGGGGCTAGCTGCGCGCTGTCGAATCGAGATCGAGCCAACAGATCGAGGTCTTGTGTTGTGGTCTCCTCAAGTATACCGATCGCGATGATCAATATGATTGATCTAATGAAAATTGAGACATTTTGAATGGCTCGAATTTGGGTTGATTTGATCGGCTCGATAAGATTTTCATAGCGATTTCATAGATGCGATCTATGTAATCTGTGAGGTTTGTGGCGCTGCCACGAACCCGGCGCTCCCCTTCGACCCCGCCGCCGACCGCCGACCGCCGTGTGTATCCCCTTGTATAGCGTCTTGGGTTCACATCGTTAGGTAGAATGCGATTCTACGTCTAACTTGTTTTTGCAGAGAATGATGTGAATAGTATGGCCCTATAGCTTATTTGAATGTATGAGATGTATGTGATGCATGTAACATTCGTTCATGGCTGCGTGTCATGATTATTTCAGCTATTGTTAGCTGTATATATTGTATTTAACGACCTGCGTGTCGACCTTAATGCTTGAATCTATCTTTGTAATCTTCAATTTCTAGCTATTATAGGTAGTAGCCTAGTTTTGAGGTTACAAGCTTTTAAGCATGGTGGCCTAAAGGAGTGATGTGGAGGATGGAGATCGTCTACACCTACTTGGAGATGGATATCACCATTTTTGGGCCATACTACTTCACGATTAAATGTGTTTATCTATGATGTTATCTATCTTATTCTTATGCAATGATATATGTGATATGTTGCTTTGGTAGGATAGAATCCTCTTAAAATTAAGTGTTAATGCCCTTCCATATGTTGCACCAAAGATAATGATCACCGCATGGTAGGTCTACCAAAGTAGAGTGCCATCGGTTATCATCATCATTTGGGGTAGATGTCGGACATCTACATGCGGAAGCATTTGGTTTACTTAACAAGGTTATCAAAATAGTTTTGGACCTTGGGGCATAGATTGGGGCCGAGGCATACTAATGTCACCCAAAGTAGAGTCACATAGGGATGTGATTAGCAAAGTGTTGCTTACCCATGTCACTAGTTTTCTAGCC
This sequence comes from Melocanna baccifera, assembly GCA_036346265.1. NCBI lineage: Eukaryota > Viridiplantae > Streptophyta > Magnoliopsida > Poales > Poaceae > Melocanna > Melocanna baccifera. Next base: position 16,691,038 of record CM070691.1, read on the forward strand.
GTGATGCCAAAGCTCACTAGGAATTAGTGAAATGAGGATCTTTACCCACTATGTAACTTAGAGGTAGTTTTGTTGCAAAACTCATAGTGGGAGTCTTTTGCTAAATAGTTTAATAAAAGATGAACATAAACATAGTGCTAAACTTTGCATATTCTTGTGTTGTAGATCATGTCAGCTAACGCCGCATCCAGTACTTTTAATTTGCGATCTGTTCTTGAGAAAGAAAAACTCAATGGAACAAACTTTTTGGATTGGTATCGCAACTTGAGAATTGTTCTCAAGCAAGAGCGCAAGGAGTATGTCCTTGAGTCTCCTTACCCCGAAGACTTGCCTGATAATGCTACTGTGGCTGCACGGAGAGCTTATGAGAAGCACACGAATGATTGCCTTGATGTGAGCTGTCTCATGCTTGCCACAATGTCCTCTGAGCTTCAGAAGCAATATGAGAACACAGATGCCTACAATATCATTGTGGGGCTACGTGGTATGTTTGAGAACCAAGCAAGGGCTGAGAGGTTCAATACTTCAAAGTCCTTATTTGCGTGCGAGCTTGCGAAGGAATCCGTCACCCTCATGTGATTAAGATGATTGGTTACATTGAGAGTGCGGAAAAGCTTGGTTTTCCCCTTAGCCAAGAGTTGGCTACTGATGTGATTCTCCAGTCGCTCCCCCCGAGCTTTGAGCCATTCATAATGAACTTTCACATGAACAATCTTGACAAGACCCTGGGTGAGTTGCATGGGATGCTAAAATCTGCGAGGAAAGCATTAAGAAAAGCAGCAATCATGTGATGATGATGCAGAAAGGCAAGGGCAAGCCCTATGTCAAGAGAATCGCGGTCAAAAGAAAGAAAGCTCTGATGCGATCGCGAGCGGTTCTAAGGCCAAGAAAGACAAGAAAGGCGATGCTCATCCCGATGCGATTGTTATTACTCGTAAGCAATCGGGACATTGGAAAAGGCGCCCAAAGTACTTGGAGGATCTTGAGAAGAAGAAGGGAAGTATGACTTCCACTCTGTATAAATGTTATAGAAATCAATCTTGCTACTTCTTCCACTAATTCTTGGGTATTTGATACCGGATCGGTTGCTCACATCCGCAAATCGTTGCGGGGCTAATAAGAAGTAGAAGTTTGAGGAGGAGCGAAGTGGATCTTCGCGTTGGCAATGGAGCAAAAGTTGCTGCGGTAGCTGTTGGCACCATGCCATTGTCTTTACCTTCGGATTAGTTTTGGAATTGAATAATTGTTATTGTGTTCCATCTCTTTCAAAGAACATTATTTACGCTTCATGTTTGCAAAGAGAAGGTTATGACTTTAAATCTATGGACAATGGTTGTTCTCTTTATTTCAAAGATATGTTCTATTGTCATACTCCATTGGTGAATGGGTTATACGTTCTTACTCTTGAAGGGTCACGGTCTATAACATTAATGCAAAGAGGCAGCGTCAGAATGATTTGAATCCCACGTTTATTTGGCACTCGCCGCTTAGGTCACATAAATGAGAAACGCATGCGAAGCTCCATAGAGATGGTATTCGCACTCATTTGATTTTGAATCATTAGAGACATGCGAATCTTGTTTACTTGGCAAGATGACAAAGGCACCTTTCACGGTCAAGGTGAGCGGGCAAATGACTTATTGGCACTCGTACATACCGATGTATGTGGACCAATGAGCTTAACAGAGGTGGTTTTCGATACTTCATAACTTTTATCGATGACTTTAGTAGATATGGGTATATCTACGATGAAGCATAAGTCGAATCCTTTGAAAAGTTCAAAGAATTCCAAAATGAAGTGCAAAATCATTTAGGCAAGACAATCAAGTTTCTACGATCGATCGTGGAGGCGAGTATTTGAGCCATGAGTTTGGCAATCATCTAAAGGATTGTGGAATTGTTCCACAATTGACTCGCCAGAACACCTCAATGGAATGGGGTATCTCGAGCGGAGAAATCGCACCTTATTAGATATGGTGCGCTCCATGATGAGCCAAAGTGATCTTCCGTTGTCTTTTTGAAGTGCGCTCTTGAAACGACGCGTTCACACTAAGCAGGTTCCATCAAAATCGTAGAAAAGACACCATATGAGATGTGGACGGGACAACGCCCTAGCTTGTCTTTTCTTAAGATTTGGGGATGTGAGGCTTATGTAAAACGTTTACAATCGATAAGCTCACTCCTAAATCTGATAAATGCTTCTTTATCGGGTATCCTAAGGAAACAAAAGGATATTACTTTTATAATCGAGGAGAAGGCAAAGTGTTTGTCGCCCGGCATGGTGTCTTCTTAGAGAAAGAGTTTCTCTCAAGAAGGGATAGTGGGAGCACAGTGCAACTTGAAGAAATTCAAGAAACACACGATAACGTTTCAGCTCCTCTGAGAACCACAACAGGATGAACAAACTGTTGAAGAACCTGTTGTGGACACACCAGCACCACGTAGGTCAGAAAGGTCACGTCGTGCACCTGAGAGGTACATGTTCTTGACTACTCAACAACGGGACATATTGTTGTTAGACAATGATGAGCCTAAGACCTATGAAGAAGCAATGGTGGGACCAGACTCTGAGAAATGGCTTGAAGCCATGAGATCCGAAATTGAATCCATGCATAGTAATCAAGTTTGGAACTTGGTTGATCCACCTGATGGTGTTAAAACCATTGAATGCAAATGGGTTTTCAAGAAAAAGATAGACATAGATGGAAATGTTCACATCTATAAAGCGCGACAGTGGCCAAAGGTTTCAAACAAATTCAAGGTATTGATTATGATGAAACTTTTTCGCCCGTCGCAATGCTAAAGTCTATTCGGATCATTCTAGCGATTGCTGCATATTTCGACTATGAAATATGGCAAATGGATGTCAAAACAGCTTTCCTTAATGGAAATCTGAGTGAGGATGTGTACATGACACAGCCCACAGGTTTTGTCGATCCGCAATCCGTTGGAAAGATATGCAAGCTCCAAAGATCCATTTATGGATTAAAGCAGGCATCTCGGAGTTGGAACATTCGTTTTGATGAAGTAATCAAAGGGTTTGGTTTCATCAAGAACGAAGAAGAGCCTTGTGTTTACAAAAAGGCTAGTGGGAGCGCACTCGCATTTCTGGTCTTATATGTGGATGACATATTACTGATCGGAAATGACATTCCTTTGCTCGAATCTGTTAAGTCTTCATTAAAAAATAGTTTCTCTATGAAAGACTTAGGAGAGGCAGCATATATTCAGGCATCAAGATCTATAGAGATAGATCAAAAGGCTAATTGGATTAAGCCAAGATATGTACATTGACAAGGTGTTGAAAAGGTTCAACATGCATGATTCCAAGAAAGGTTTTCTACCTATGTCACATGGTATAAATCTTAGCAAGAATCGGTGTCCTAGTACACCGATGAGCGGGATAAAATGAATACGATTCCATATGCTTGGCTATTGGGTCCATTATGTATGCCATGCTTTGTACACGCCCGGATGTTTCAGTATGCTTTAAGTGCTACGAGTAGATACGATCGAGATCCGGTGAAAGTCACTGGATTGCCGTAAAGAACATCTTGAAGTACTTGAGAAGAACTAAAGATGTGTTCCTTGTCTATGGAGGTGAGGAAGAGCTCGTTGTAAATGGTTACACCGATGCTAGCTTCCAAACCGACAAAGATGATTTTAGATCGCAATCTGGATTTGTGTTCTGCTGAATGGCGGTGCGGTAAGTGGAAGAGTTCCAAGCAGCAGACGGTTCTTGATTCTACAATGAAGCCGAGTACATAGCGACTTCGAAGGCGCCAAAGAGGTTGTTTGGATCAAGAAATTTATTTCGAGCTTGGTGTGATGGCTAGTGCCTCGGCCCAATGGACCTCTATTGTGACAATAGTGGGGCCATTGCACAAGCCAAGGAGCCTAGATCGCACTGAAGTCCAAGCACATTTACGGCGATTTCATCTCATCCGCGAGATAGTGGAGAGAGCGATGTTAAGATATGCAAAGTACAAGCGGATTTGAACATTGCAGATCCGTTGACAAAGCCGCTTCCCACCAAAGCATGAGGCTCACACTAGGGCAATGGGTATTAGATACCTACATGGTTGACTCTAGTGCAAGTGGGAGATGTTAGTGATATGCCCTAGAGGCAACATGGAGATGTTGTATATATCACATACTATGTTTATGATACATTACTTTGTTCCTTGGAATAGACATCATCATTATTGATCAATGAGTATGTGACTTATTCATGAGACTCTTAAATACTAAGATGTTGCTATTTCTAAATGATCCCTGATCGTATATCATATGAGGAACAAATATGATTCAAAGACAAAGATCAGCATATGTATTGATTGATGATCATGTCTCATGGATCATGGTATGGTGATACCAAATCAATAATATGGACATGTGTTAGTGAACATATGTTGGATAGACTGCCATGAGACACTGCAGAGATTCCATGTGTCATCGTTGGTCTCAAGTAGTGTTTATGTAGAGTCCTTAGACTTGAGGTCATCATGGTTCCCAACATGAGTAGTAGCTTATTTTGGGACTACTAATCACTACTCCGAATCGGGTAGTCATAAAAGTAGTCTTCGGGTTTGCCATGAAACATGTAGTGGGATGTGAATGATCAAGATAGAATTTGCCCCTCCTTATGGGAGAGATATCTCTGGACCCCTCGATGTAATGGATTATGAAAGTGCATGGCCATGCCAAGGTGATTGAGGAGTCAATCACGAGTTTATAATCCATCACGGAATCGAGAGAGTGATTGAGCTATTAAGAGGATGACACAGTCTCGCCTTGAGCTCAATCTATATCGTGAGGCAAAGGGATTCGTACATGAGAGGACATTACGAGTTCAGCCGATATGATCTTTACATATACTTTGGGGTTAATATGTCTTACTAGAGACCGCTATTAACATGGTAACCGGAAAGGCGTTTCGGGTCACGACCAAGTATCGTGAACCTCTGTGGTCGCACGCTTAACGGGTTGGAACACTAATTCGAATATGATTCGGATATGGGCTCAATTCGGATAGAGATCCGAATAGACTCCTATTGGGCCTCGGTCCACGAGGCCCACGTGAGGAGGTCTATATATGAAGGCGAGGGGCGGAGGATGTGTGCTGTTAACATCTAGCAAAACCCTAGCCGCCACCTCCGAGCCAAACCCTAGCTGCTCACGAGTGCTAGTACACTCGCGATCGGCGTTCGGCCCGGACGTGTGGATACGGTGGAGGCGCTGCTCGTTGCGATCTTGATCGGCGTGCGTGGAGGAGACGATCTGTTCGGGACGATCGGCTACTTCCACTACTACCTCAACGCGCGTTCTTGGATCGGTTTCCAATTCTTCTTCCGCTGCGCTGCGCGTCTAAGTGGTAACGATCCATGATCCTTCCTTAGCATGATGTTCTTGGGTGCGCGGTAGAAAAGTTTTGTTTTCTGCTTCCGTAGCCTACGCGTATTCCTTTAACTATTAGTAGACGTAACATCATAGACGATTTTGTGAAACCGCCAATGTAGAGTTAATATCACAAATGATTCTTAGTAAGAACCGTCTATGAAGTATCACATATGATTCTCATCACAGACGGTTTTTTATTAAAAACCATATGTGATAATCCGATATATATTGTTTGCGCCGCTCAGATTTGTGTTTGTCTTCAGTTCGATCCAGATCTAGGCGCCCTGGCCCTCCTCCTTCCCCTAAGCCCAGCGCCCCACCTCCTTCCCCCGAGCTGTCGCCGACTTCCTTGAGCCCGACGCCCTCTTCCTCCCCCCGAGCCCAGCGCCCTCCTCCTCCCCTGAGCCGTCGCCGACTTCCCCGAGCCCGACACCCTTCTCCTCCCCCCGAGCCCGGCACTCTCGTCTCTCCCCCAAGCCGTCTCCGACTTCCTCAAGCCCGGCACCCTCCTCCTCCCCCCAAGCTGTCACCCACTTCCCTGACTCCGGCGAGCTCAGCACCCTCCTCCCTCGACTCCAGCACCCTCCTTCCTTACGAGGTGAAGAAGATTTGTGATGATGTGAAGAAGATCTTTCATGTTTTATATAGAATAAATATTGTTGTTCATATAGACTAATTATTGTTTCATATAGAATAATTAAGATCTGTTATTCATATTTCATGTAGATATTTTATGTTTCTATAGATGCATGTTATTCATATAGATTTATGATGATCTATTATTCATGTTTCATGTAAATGTTTCTATTATTTCATGTCATTTTCATATTGAATACGACGATGCATGTTATTCATGTAGATGCATGTTTAATAGAAGATTTTATGGCGATGAAGACGATCGAAAATTTTAGAAGTGCAAGTGTGGCTCTTGCAGGAAGCGCTGAGTGTAGAATCTTCCCAAGAATCATTCCAGGCAAGTAGGGTTAAAAATTTTATGAAATATTTCAAAAATATCATTATACATGATACCTTCTAAGTGCAAATGCAATCGCTATCTTTTTATTGGTATAGGTATCTATCACTCTGAAATCGAGGTCTTGTGAAAGGAACAAATCTATAATCGACGAACTTGTTAGGCTGCATAACTAGCAATGCTTGGATGAGCAATTGCCTATATATGATGGAAGAAAAGACGTGTTACCTTTTAAGTGCAAATGCAACCGCTATCTTTTTATTGGTCTATCACTCAGAAATCGAGGTCTCGCGAAAGGAACAGATCCATAATCAATGAACCTGTCAGGCTGCACAAGCAATAATTGGATGGGTGATTGCCTATTTATGATGGAAGAAAAGGCATGTTACCTTCTAAGTGCAAATGCAATCGCTATCTTTTTCTTGGTATAGGTATCTACCATCGTGCACCACCAGTACGATAAGCACCCACACCATCTCTATTTGAGCCACCTGTGCAAATACTTCATCGAAATCCACCCCCTGTTGCTGTGCATATCCTTTTGCAACCAAGCGAGCTTTATGCTTAACAATGTTACTTTGTGGATCTTTCTTGACCTTGAAGACCCATTTGAGCCCGATTACTCGATGACCAGTAGGGAGTGATATGAACTCCCAAGTATTATTGTCGTAGATGGACTTCAACTCAACATCCATGGCTTGCTTCCATGCTGTGTTCGAGAGTGCCTCCTGTACACTCGAGGGCTCCTCAGCACCAAGACGACAGAGGTCGTTGTACTTGACTTCTCGATCAGTGGAATCGGTGTCGTCAACATTCACCATCTTAGTAGTGTTGTAGATGTTTGTCATCGAGCGATATCTTAGTGGCACACATTCGGAATCATGCAATGCGCTGGTCGGAGGTGATGCCCACTGTGTCGTAGCTCCAGGTGATGTTGTTGCTTGTGGCGTCATAGGTCTATCCATCATTGGCGAAGTCATGGCGTGGTTGACATCCACCAGTGTGACTTTCGTCTCTTTGGTGTACTCGATGGTGAACGTGTCGAGTCTGTTGGCGTCAATCAATAGCGTTGTCCTGTCCCATTTTCATTCTTCTTCGAATATGACATCCTGTGTCACATGAACATGTCACATGGAGCTTCTTTTCGACTGGATTGAAAACTCAATAGACCTTCGAGCCCTCCTCGTACCCAATGAGCACCATCGGTGTAGAGTGGTCGAAAAACTTGGCGACGCCTGGGCCAATCTTCTTGACGTGTGCCACACACCCAAATGCATGAAAAATAATGAACATTTGGCCTCTTCTTGTACCATGCTTCATATGGCGTTATTCCATCCAAACTTCGGGTTGGTGCATGATTGAGGATGTGCACCACAGTCTTTACTGCTTCACCCCAAAACATGGCAGGCATCGCCATGCTCATCATCATGCTTCGAGTCATCTCCACAACTATTTGGTTCCGGCGCTCCACGATGCTATTCTATTGTGGCATGTATGGCACAGTCGTATATCGTTTGATGCCTATCTTATCGTAGTAGTCATTAAAATCAATGGAGTTTAACTTGCCTCCATGATCGGTTTGAAATGCCTTTAGTTTGGAGCCGATTTTGTTCTCGGCGATGGCCTTGTTCTTTTTTAAAAACTTGAATGCCTCATCCTTCGACTTGATCATGTAATACCCTAGGACCCACATTATCCTGGGATGCTACTAAACCACTCCACAATTAGCCAACTTACTAGATAAAATAAACTAGCAATAATTTCTAAAACATGATAAGCTAAGCGGAAGCATAACAAAACAAAAGGTAAAGTAATTAATAATTAAGGAACATCCACTAATTAAGTGTAACAAAATAAAATGAATCACAGTCTAGCATTATTAATCTGAAATAAACATCAATGAGGTAGATAGGTAATTGGCTTGAGTCTCCTCCTATTTATTACAGCATAAATCTTAATATGAAGTGCATCTATGTTGTGTCGCTCTACCCTTCCCATGCATGCTCAAGGGTCACCTGTAAGGGGGGAAAACAAGAGTGAGATAAAAATCTCAGCAAACAAACTGTTTAACAAGCTATTCAAACTACACAAGTCTAATCATCAATATTTATTTTTCACAATGACCATAATTATATTCTCAACCACATTCATTATACCACCGCTGACTCCCACGAGTCCAACCTCATAAGATTTAAGCAAATGACATATGTATGCAGTTATTCCAACCACAAGTAAATACATATGCATGCTTATGATCCACTGCACCCTTACCCAACAAGGTAAGTGTGTGCATCGTACTACGACAATGTACGATGTTGTACTGGTACGGTCGCGGCTAGGTGCACCGACATCCACAATGCAAGTGATATGTCATGTTATGAATGTTATGATAAACATGATTCGTAAGAATTAAACCACAAAGATCAGCAACATATTCATCATGAATATTACCTCATAATCCACATATGTTCCAACATGCACTATACCACATAACCACATGTAATCCATCAAGGGCATAAATAATTAATTCTTAATTTTGCTACCACATAGACTTAAGAAAGCATGTAACATCGGCATAGCATCTCAAATTAAGAGAATTGACTAATGTGAATGTAGTATGAATAACGAGTTAAACGGTAGCACATCCGCTACGTTTACTTGCCTCTACCGATAAAGCGAAGCGCTCACGCATGGTCAGGAGCGAAACCACCTGTCCAAAATTACCTCTCAGCACAAGACTACAACAAGGTATCCATATCTCAAGAAAATAAAAACACCGCTATACCCCAAACCCGACAATAACCTCTCCGCTTGTCGATCCTACACCCAGCCCACTACAGTAGCGCTGCTTGTTTTTATTGTATCTTTAAAACTATTAGGCTATTCATAGCAAAAGAGATATTTCTGGAAACTACAGTGAAATACCTACAATTTTTAAGTAGACAACTTATTTTTATTTTGCCGCTAAAAGGGTGTAAATTATTGCGCAAAACAGTGGATAGACTCTGTTTCGACAATCTGCCCAGTAATTTTCTAACAAACCCCACCTTCTGTATAATGCTCTAAAATTCATAATTTTTTGACAGTAGCTAGTTAACAATATTTCCTACAATTTTTGTGATTGTGGCCAAAATTATAAAATCATGTACCCCCTCTAAATCTACACCCGAACAACAACCAGTTTCAGACTACCCCTCTACTACATAGCGAAGTTCCCGATGCTCTACGCCCAGAACCCGCGGCCAAAAACTCTAAAACCATTACAGAAGATAGCTTTTGAAATCCTCTACAATTTTTGTGTTGGCCAGATTTGTAGAAAAAATCACCTTCATACTCTAATCTATACAAATAGTCACGCTGCACGAATCAGCCTACAGACAGTAGAAAACCCTAATCGGTTAACTTTCTTATTAGAACCCTACTAATCCCGTGCCAAGAACCCTAATTATACCTAAAATAGAGAGAATTGGGATGGAGAAAAGTTACCTAGGTGATCTCTCAAGATCACCCCTCTTCTCTTTTCCTCTTCCTCTTTCTCCCTTCCTTCTCTTCTCCCTTCTCTTCCTTCTCTTCTCCCTTCTCTTGTTTGATTCCTCCTTCGCAGCAAATGGTAGGGTAGCAGCTTGGGGAGGAGGTGGAGGCGCAGGGGAGGGGAGGGAGTGGCGGCCAAGGGGGGAAAAGGGGGAGGGTTCAGCCATAAGGGGTTTTTATGGGAGGGAGGGGCGGCGGCTAGGGTTAAGGGGGCAGCTCCACTTTGGACCATTGGACTGGCTGGTCCAAAGTGGATAGCCCACCCCTCCAGGAAGCCCATTTTCTGATTTTCTTTATTAATTAGTTTAATTTTTATTTTAAACTATTGTATAATTTTATTTTCCCTTCCCGCGATTCACCAAAACACCCGAAAACTCCATGATTTCGCTAAACCTTCCCAGGGACGCCGTAACGATGTTCAGGGCATTATAGATCACCTGTAGCCACATGAAATGGCTGTGATAATCCACAATCAGTAGAAAGTAGCGCCTGTCACCTGGTGTGGTCGGTGTGATTCGGCCACATAGATCCCCATGAACTAGCTCAAGACCACGCTTCGCGCGAAATGATGAGGCTTGTGGAAACAGTACTCGATGTTGTTTGCCGAGAATGCAGCCATCACAGAACTGCTGCACATGATCAATGAGGGTACATCCTCCACCATCTTCTGGGCACCCAGGTCGTGTAGGGCGTAGAAGCCGAGATGACCGTAACAGGCGTGCCAGCGCCATGCTTCCTCGCTCACCTATGCCTTTAGGAAAAATTGGTATGGTCAGGTTTAGGCTAAGTATGTAAAGCCTATTCTGAGACTGTTGCACTTGTGCCAACAATGCTCGCTGTCGGTCGAAGATGCTGAGCTCGCCGTCCTTGAGTACTATCTTGCAACCACCCTCCTCGAGTTCTGAGACTGTTGCACTTGTGCCAACAATGCTCGCTGTCGGTCGAAGATGCTGAGCTCGCCGTCCTTGAGTACTATCTTGCAACCACCCTCCTCGAGTTGACAAAGACTAATGATGTTAGACTGTAGTCGTGGAATGTAGTATACCTCTGTTAGTACTCAATGTTCCTGTTTCTTGCACTGAAATAGCACAGAGCCCTTTCTATAGATGTCCACCGTTGAGCCATCACCAAATTTCACTTTACATTTCACATCATCATCCAGTGATGTGAACATGTTCTTGTCGCTAGTTGTGTGGTTACTCGCACCTATGTCGAGGTACCACTTGTTGTCGCTTGCATCGACTAGCACAACCTTCTCTTCATTCAGGTACACAACTTCCGTTGTGTCGATGGCCACCTAAGCAAGCTTGCAATGCTCAGCCATCAGCAGCATCAGTGCGTCCTCCTGCACCTGCACCAGGTTCGCTATTTCCTTGTGCCCGCGTCGTGGCTTGTGGAAGTCCTTCGAGAAGTGCCCATAGTTTTTACAATTGGAACACTTGACCTTCGTCATGTCATGGCCGCCAATAGATGAATCTCTGCAGTCACGGCTAGCGCTGCCACGCCTACGACCACATTGCTTGCCATAGCACCGATTACCACCATCACCTCTATCCTTCTCATCACTTGAAGAACCTTCTCCGTGTTTCGCCTTCACCTCTGTGAGGAGTAGCCACCCTCCTCGGACATTGGCTTCACTTTCCAGGTCACAACATTCTTCTACAACCCTGAGCCATCCCGTCAGCTCTTCGATGGAGATTGTCTTGAGATCATCCAGCGTCTCCATGGAGATTGCGACCTATGAGTATCGTGAGGGAACAACATGAAGGAACTTCCTCACTACTCTTTCATCCTCGATCTTGTCACCGAGTAAGTTGAGGTTGTTGACAAGCCTAGTAAGCCACATGGTGAAGTCGTCGATAGTTTCTCTAGCCTTGAACTTCATAGACTCAAACTCTGAGCGTAGCGTTTGTTCTATGGCTTCATGCACGCGCTCGGTGCACATGCGCATCACCTTCACGGCGTCCCATGCTTGTTTTGCCATGTCCTTAATGGCGAGAGTTGCTAACATCTCAGACATCATAGCTTGGAGAATGGCTGACAGTGCTAGTCGGTCGTCACGGTAGTCGACAACATCTCCAGGCTCGATTGCCTCCCAGAGCCCATGTGTCTACAAGTTCACCCTCATTAGGAGGGACAAGTTGCTGTAGTTTATGCGCGTTAGCATGGGGTAGACCAATATGCCACCCGTCTCCTTCACCACGATCTCATGGCCTCTATTTCCGCTGTTGTGGCCTTCTTCGCAGACTCCAGATTCCCGTGGAAACCTCGGTTCATATTCTTGCCCTGACATTGTGGCAAGATCAAAAACAATTTGGGTGCTCTGATACCACTTGCTGGGGCAAGTAGGATACTTTGGACATGCACGACTACGTGAACTTGACTATGATCACACAGGTACATAGTCAGTGTCGTTTACGACCACGAAGGAATGTGGTCGAGCTTCACTACGACCACAAAGTAATGTAGTTGAACTCATGCATGACCACAAGTACTCAAACCAGTCGAACTCGTGCACAACTACGAGTACTCAAACCAGTTGAACTTGTGCATGACTACGAATGAACGTAGCGACAACGAGGTCGAACTCGGCTAGGACCACGAAGGAACATAGCGACCATGAAGTCGAACTTGGCTACGACCACAAAGGAATGTAGTGACCACGATGTCGAACTCGGCTACGACCACAAAGGAACATAGCAACCATGAAGTCGAAGCACTTGGAAATCCTTGGACACACTTGTGAATACATTGAAAAAGAAACACAATTGTTTTTGGTGCTGCTTCTTCTTCGCTCCTTTCAGCAGCATTTTCTTTGTTGATATTTATACTGTGAAATAAAGTAACTGACCTGACTTACATACCATGTCTAGCTCTTTACAACATGCCATCCCACATCTAAGCTATTCATGACATTTATGAACACAATTAACTCACACATTTCATGTCTAGCTCTTTACGACATGCCATCCCACGTTCAAGTGTTTCACGAATTCTCGTAACGTACGCACTAACTCTGTTAACACATGCACTAACTCAGTACGACTATGAATAACTATGATGATTAACCTAGGTGCAACGTGGTTAAGTCCAACACAAAGCACCGGTTGAGCATAAAAGGTCAGTACCGCTTGGATGGGGTAATTAATTTGATGGCAACTTGACAATGATCTAATCAATTTCTTGCCAAAAGTCACCTTTTGGAAATCAAGTTGCTTCCTTTGGAAAAAAAAATCAAATTCCTTTAATCACAAGCAATCTTGCTACCTAGCCTATTTGCCTTTTAGTTTGGCCACTATAAGCAACTGATGAGGAAGGCTTCATTTAATTTCTTCTACACAAATTGCTCATCACCAACATGTACACAAATTACTTCTACAATTTTTTATGAGACCTAGCTATTGCCAACAGCACTGAGCCAAAGCTGATGGAACCAGACTTTTCTTAGTGTTAAGATGTACATATTGCCTATTGGGTTACTTCATTATTCATATTATACTTCTTGCCTACTGAGTTATTTCATTCTTCAGATTTACTATCTCCCTAATATTGCTCTAAAGTTTAGAGTCTAAAAAAAGTCCCCTTGACACCTATAGACTGAGTCTATGCTCTAGTCGTAATGGGAGCAGCACGTCCTAACCGTAAAAGTGCATGATCCTAAGCCTCCCATGAGCCGCGTGATCCTAGGTCTCACGCGCTGTGTGATCCCAAGAAATCGCCAGTAAAACCACTCCAACCACCACCCCCATCTACCACTGGCATGAGGCCGTCCACATGTGGGCACGTTAGCCCACTGATTGACAGTAATCGATCACTGTTGTAGGGGTGGCCTCCCACCTAAGCCTAGCAGGCCTGTTAGAATGTTATAAGGCCCAAAATGGGATATGTATAATGACATAAGTACCACTTGAGAGGGGTACTCATATATGTAATGGTAAAAGCACTCATGCGGATATATATATGCAATACAGGCCATGGGGAAGGGGGGCACATTGCTCACCTAACTCTCCACTACGACACTCTCTCTATATATGGTTAGTAACCACAACAGTTGGTGTCGTCTGTGGGGATGACAAGAGCAAGCCATAGGATCTCAAGAAGGATGGCACCGAAGAAACCTTCATCATCAGCGGCAAAGAAGAAGGAAGGGGACGCGGTGAAGTCTCACGTCAACACCAGGGCTTTGACATCGGCGGTCGCGGGCGCAAACGACGACGCGGGCGCGGCAACCACGAGCGTCGATGCTCACCGCGTGACGATCGACCCTACCACCGTCGACGCAATGATCGACCCCATCGCCGATGCAACAGTTGACCCCGCCCTACAATTGACGCCCAACTTTGTCGCTAGCGTGACGGTCAACTTCAACAGTACCGGCCGGGTGGTAGGGAGCGATAACGTTGGCGCCCGTGGTGGCGCGACCGCTGTCCCTACACCCAGTACGGGAGCGCCGAGTGGTTCCGGTGGTAACACGGGCCTCGTCATCGACACCAGAGTCCACCACGCCGACGCGACGGGCAACCCAGGAGCGCAAGCCATGGTCACCGTTGTCCCGGCAGCGCGACCAGGTGCGCCGATCGCCTCGGCTACGCCGGTAGTGGAGAACGCCATGCTGGTGGCCCTCGGCACGCTCCAGTGGGAGTTAGCGGATCTCCGCGGAGGCATGTAGAGTATGCAAGAGGCTCAGGGTCAGCAGACCCCGCCGGTGGTCGCGCCGAAGCCCACGCCAGAAAGGACGGATAGCCGTGACGCCCCCACATCCAGCCATGCCTCGCTGCGACGCATGGACCTGGAGTCCCCATTATCTGTGGGCCTGCAACAGGCGGTATGGCTGGAGGACTTCAAATTCCCCAGCGCCATCGCATCGTACAAGGGTGACACGGACCCTGAGAGTTCATGCGCGTATACGAGACCGCCATCAAAGCTGCAGGCGGAGATGACACCACGAAGGCGAAGGGACTCCCCCTCGCGTTGCAGGGAGTGCCGCTCTCTTGGTTCTTCACCATAGAGCCAAACTCCATCTACGCATGGAAGCAGATTCACGACCGCCTCTACAACAACTTCTAGGGGAACAACGTCGAGTGCGTCGATACGGATCAGCTCTTCGCGGTCAAGCAAAAACCATCGAAAAAGCTTTGAGAGTACTTCAAGCGATTCGTGAAGGTCCGTTGCAAGGTCAAGGATGTCAATGAGACAACCATCATTAACATAGCAATATAGGGTCTCCGCCCGGGGCCACTGGCCGAATACAATGCGTGGAAGCCAATCAAGACGGTGGCGAAGATCTTCAAGAAGATGGAAGAGTACGCCAGAGTGGAAGAAGACGCGCGGTGGTGTCAAGGCAATGACGTCGATGCCAATCCGGCGGAGGGCACGGCGAGGAGCGAAGACTCGTGGAAGGAAGGCTCCTCGAAGGGCAAGCGCAGGCAGGAGTCATCGAAGGACACCTCCCAGCACAAGGATGTTAGTGATATGCCCTAGAGGCAACATGGAGATGTTGTATATATCACATACTATGTTTATGATACATTACTTTGTTCCTTGGAATAGACATCATCATTATTGATCAATGAGTATGTGACTTATTCATGAGACTCTTAAATACTAAGATGTTGCTATTTCTAAATGATCCCTGGTCGTATATCATATGAGGAACAAATATGATTCAAAGACAAAGATCAGCATATGTATTGATTGATGATCATGTCTCATGGATCATGGTATGGTGATACCAAATCAATAATATGGACATGTGTTAGTGAACATATGTTGGATAGACCTGCCATGAGACACTGCAGAGATTCCATGTGTCATCAGTTGGTCTCAAGTAGTGTTTATGTAGAGTCCTTAGACTTGAGGTCATCATGGTTCCCAACATGAGTAGTAGCTTATTTTGGGACTACTAATCACTACTCCGTAACTGGGTAGTCATAAAAGTAGTCTTCGGGTTTGCCATGAAACATGTAGTGGGATGTGAATGATCAAGATAGAATTTGCCCCTCCTTATGGGAGAGATATCTCTGGGCCCCTCGATGTAATGGATTATGAAAGTGCATGGCCATGCCAAGGTGATTGAGGAGTCAATCACGAGTTTATAATCCATCACGGAATCGAGAGAGTGATTGAGCTATTAAGAGGATGACACGAGTCTCGCCTTGAGCTCAATCTATATCGTGAGGCAAAGGGATTCGTACATGAGAGGACATTACAGGTTCAGCCGATATGATCTTTACATATACTTTGGGGTTAATATGTCTTACTAGAGACCGCTATTAACATGGTAACCGGAAAGGCGTTTCCGGGTCACGACCAAGTATCGTGAACCTCTGTGGTCGCACGCTTAACGGGTTGGAACTCTAATTCGAATATGATTCGGATATGGGCTCAATTCGGATAGAGATCCGAATAGACTCCTATTGGGCCTCGGTCCACGAGGCCCACGTGAGGAGGTCTATATATATGGAGGCGGAGGAGGTGTGCTGTTAACATCTAGCAAAACCCTAGCCGCCACCTCCCGAGCCAAACCCTAGCTGCTCACGAGTGCTAGTACACTCGCGATCGGCGTTCGGCCCGGACGTGTGGATACGGTGGAGGCGCTGCTCGTTGCGATCTTGATCGGCGTGCGTGGAGAGCGATCTGTTGGGACGATCGGCTACTTCCACTACTACCTCGGCGCGCGTGATTGGATCGGTTTCCAATTCTTCTTCATTGCTGGCTGGCGTCTAAGTGGTAACGATCCATGATCCTTCCTTAGCATGATGTTCTTGGGTGCGCGGTAGAAAAGTTTTGTTTTACGCTTCCGTAGCCTACGCGTATTCCTTTAGTGGTATCGAGCCATCTTGCTTAGTTTGCAATCTGGATCGCGCATATGTTGATATGCGATAGTAGTAGATGGATCTATTACAGTCTAAATCAGGTAGCACGGGTTGATGAGATCAATCGGTCATAAGGGGTTGAAATAGGTATGAGTTGATAGCATCATAAGGCCAAAAAGATTAGTTCGTGCTCCTTCTTTGATGTACGCGCGACTTGCCCCTACCGGTGGAATCACCATCGGGGCTAACTGCGCGCACAATCGATGGATCGAGCCAACGGATCGAGGTCTTGTGTTGTGGTCTCCTCAAGTATACCGATCGCGATGATCAATATGATTGATCTAATGAAAATTGAGACATTTTGAATGGCTCGAATTTGGGTTGATTTGATCGGCTCGATAAGATTTTCATAGCGATTTCATAGATGCGATCTATGTAATCCTGTGAGGTTTTCAGGGCGCTGCCCTGAAACCCGCGGGGGGCGGCTCCCCCTTCGACCCCCCGCCCGCTGACCGGCCAGCGGGACCGCCGTGTGTATCCCCCCTTGTATAGCGTCTTGGGTTCACATCGTTAGGTAGAATGCGATTCTACGTCTAACTTGTTTTTGCAGAGAATGATGTGAATAGTATGGCCCTATAGCTTATTTGAATGTATGAGATGTATGTGATGCATGTAACATTCGTTCATGGCCTGCGTGTCATGATTATTTCAGCTATTGTTAGCTGTATATATTGTATTTAACGACCTGCGTGTCGACCTTAATGCTTGAATCTATCTTTGTAATCTTCAATTTCCAGCTATTATAGGTAGTAACCTAGTTTTGAGGTTACAAGCTTTTAAGCATGGTGGCCTAAAGTAGTGATGTGGAGGATGGAGATCGTCTACACCTACTTGGAGATGGATATCACCAATTTTGGGCCATACTACTTCACAGTTAAATGTGTTTATCTATGATGTTATCTATCTTATTCTTATGCAATGATATATGTGATATGTTGCTTTGGTAGGATAGAATCCCTCTTAAAATTAGGTGTTAATGCCCTTCCATATGCTGCACCAAAAGATAATGATCACCGCATGGTAGGTCTACCAAAGTAGAGTGCCATCGGTTATCATCATCATTTGGGGTAGATGTCGGACATCTACATGCGGAAGCATTTGGTTTACTTAACAAGGTTATCAAAATAGTTTTGGACCTTGGGGCACAGATTGGGGCCGAGGCATACTAATGTCACCCAAAGTAGAGTCACATAGGGATGTGATTAGCAAAGTGTTGCTTACCCATGTCACTAATTTTCTAGCCGTGATACCAAAGCTCACTAGGAATTAGTGAAATGAGGATCTTTACCCACTATGTAACTTAGAGGAGTTTTGTTGCAAAACTCATAGTGGGAGTCTTTTGCTAAATAGTTTAATAAAAGATGAACATAAACATAGTGCTAAACTTTGCATATTCTTGTGTTGTAGATCATGTCAGCTAACGCCGCATCCAGTACTTTTAATTTGCGATCTGTTCTTGAGAAAGAAAAACTCAATGGAACAAACTTTTTGGATTGGTATCGCAACTTGAGAATTGTTCTCAAGCAAGAGCGCAAGGAGTATGTCCTTGAGTCTCCTTACCCCAAGACTTGCTCGATAATGCTACTGTGGCTGCACGGAGAGCTTATGAGAAGCACACGAATGATTGCCTTGATGTGAGCTGTCTCATGCTTGCCACAATGTCCTCTCGAGCTTGAAGCAATATGAGAACACAGATGCCTACAATATCATTGTGGGGCTCGTGGTATGTTTGAGAACCAAGCAAGGGTGAGAGGTTCAATACTTCAAAGTTCTTATTTGCGTGCGAGGCTTGCGAGAGGGAATCCGTCGACCCTCATGTGATTAAGATGATTGGTTACATTGAGAGTCCGGAAAAGCTTGGTTTTCCCTTAGCCAAGAGTTGGCTACGATGTGATTCTCGATCGCTCCCCGAGCTTTGAGCCATTCATAATGAACTTTCACATGAACAATCTTGACAAGACCCGGTGAGTTGCATGGGATGCTAAAATCTGCGAGAAAGCATTAAGAAAAGCAGCAATCATGTGATGATGATGCAGAAAGGCAAGGGCAAGCCCTATGTCAAGAGAATCGCGGTCAAAAGAAAGAAAGCTCGATGCGATCGCGAGCGGTTCTAAGGCCAAGAAAGACAAGAAAGGCGATGCTCATCCTGATGCAGATTGTTACCACTGTAAGCAATCGGGACATTGGAAAAGGCGCCCAAAGTACTTGGAGGATCTTGAGAAGAAGAAGGGAAGTATGACTTCCACTCCAGGTATAAATGTTATAGAAATCAATCTTGCTACTTCTTCCACTAATTCTTGGGTATTTGATACCGGATCGGTTGCTCACATCTGCAAATCGTTGCAGGGGCTAATAAGAAGTAGAAGTTTGAGGAGGAGCGAAGTGGATCTTCGCGTTGGCAATGGAGCAAAAGTTGCTGCGGTAGCTGTTGGCACCATGCCATTGTCTTTACCTTCGAGATTAGTTTTGGAATTGAATAATTGTTATTGTGTTCCATCTCTTTCAAAGAACATTATTTACGCTTCATGTTTACAAGCGAGAAGGTTATGACTTTAAATCTATGGACAATGGTTGTTCTCTTTATTTCAAAGATATGTTCTATTGTCATACTCCATTGGTGAATGGGTTATACGTTCTTACTCTTGAAGGGTCACGGTCTATAACATTAATGCAAAGAGGCAGCGTCAGAATGATTTGAATCCCACGTTTATTTGGCACTCGTCGCTTAGGTCACATAAATGAGAAACGATGAAGCTCCATAGAGATGGTATTCGCACTCATTTGATTTTGAATCATTAGAGACATGCGAATCTTGTTTACTTGGCAAGATGACAAAGGCACCTTTCACGGTCAAGGTGAGCGGGCAAATGACTTATTGGCACTTGTACATGCGATGTATGTGGACCAATGAGCTTAACGGCGGTGGTGGTTTCGATGCTTCATAACTTTTATCGATGACTTTAGTAGATATGGGTATATCTGCGATGAAGCATAAGTTATGAAGTACTCGAAACCACCGCCGTTAAGCTCATTGGTCCACATACATCGCATGTACAAGTGCCAATAAGTCATTTGCCCGCTCACCTGACCGTGAAAGGTGCCTTTGTCATCTTGCCAAATAAACAAGATTCGCATGTCTCTAATGATTCAAAATCAAATGAGTGCAGAATACCATCTCTATGGAGTTCAGATCATTTGATTTTGAATCATTAGAGACATGCGAATCTTGTTTACTTGGCAAGATGACAAAGGCACCTTTCACGGTCAAGGTGAGCGGGCAAATGACTTATTGGCACTTGTACATGCGATGTATGTGGACCAATGAGCTTAACGGCGGAGGTGGTTTTGATGCTTCATAACTTATGCTTCATCGGTAGATATACCCATATCTACTAAAGTCATCGATAAAAGTTATGAAGTGCGAAACCACCTCCGGCGTTAAGCTCATTGGTCCACATACATCGCATGTACAAGTGCCAATAAGTCATTTGCCCGCTCACCTGACCGGTGAAAGGTGCCTTTGTCATCTTGCCAAGTAAACAAGATTCGCATGTCTCTAATGATTCAAAATCAAATGAGTCCTTTGAAAAGTTCAAAGAATTCCAAAATGAAGTGCAAAATCATTTAGGCAAGACAATCAAGTTTCTACGATCTGATCGTGGAGGCGAGTATTTGAGCCATGAGTTTGGCAATCATCTAAAGGATTGTGGAATTGTTCCACAATTGACTCCGCCAGGAACACCTCAATGGAATGGGGTATCTGAACGGAGAAATCGCACCTTATTAGATATGGTGCGCTCCATGATGAGCCAAAGTGATCTTCCGTTGTCTTTTTGAAGTGCGCTCTTGAAACGGACGCGTTCACACTAAGCGAGGTTCCATCAAAATCGATAGAAAAGACACCATATGAGATGTGGACGGGACAACGTCCTAGCTTGTCTTTTCTTAAGATTTGGGGATGTGAGGCTTATGTAAAACGTTTACAATCTGATAAGCTCACTCCTAAATCGATAAATGCTTCTTTATCGGGTATCCTAAGGAAACAAAAGGATATTACTTTTATAATCGAGGAGAAGGCAAAGTGTTTGTCGCCCGGCATGGTGTCTTCTTAGAGAAAGAGTTTCTCTCAAGAAGGGATAGTGGGAGCACAGTGCAACTTGAAGAAATTCAAGAAACACCTGATAACGTTTCAGCTTCTACGAACCACAACGGGATGAACAAAGCTGTTGAAGAACTGTTGTGGACACACCGGCACCACGTAGGTCGAAAGGTCACGTCGTGCACCGAGAGGTACATGTTCTTGACTACTCAACAACGGGACATATTGTTGTTAGACAACGATGAGCCTAAGACCTATGAAGAAGCAATGGTGGGACCGGACTACGAGAAATGGCTTGAAGCCATGAGATCGAAATTGAATCCATGCATAGTAATCAAGTTTGGAACTTGGTTGATCCACCTGATGGTGTTAAAACCATTGAATGCAAATGGGTTTTCAAGAAAAAGATAGACATAGATGGAAATGTTCACATCTATAAAGCGCGATTGGTGGCCAAAGGTTTCAAACAAATTCAAGGTATTGATTATGATGAAACTTTTTCGCCCGTCGCAATGCTAAAGTCTATTCGGATCATTCTAGCGATTGCTGCATATTTCGACTATGAAATATGGCAAATGGATGTCAAAACAGCTTTCCTTAATGGAAATCTGAGTGAGGATGTGTACATGACACAGCCCACAGGTTTTGTCGATCCGCAATCAGTTGGAAAGATATGCAAGCTCCAAAGATCCATTTATGGATTAAAGCAAGCATCTCGGAGTTGGAACATTCGTTTTGATGAAGTAATCAAAGGGTTTGGTTTCATCAAGAGCGAAGAAGAGCCTTGTGTTTACAAAAGGCTAGTGGGAGCGCACTCGTATTTACGGTCTTATATGTGGATGACATATTCTGATCGGAAATGACATTCCTTTGCTCGAATCTGTTAAGTCTTCATTAAAAATAGTTTCTCTATGAAAGACTTAGGAGAGGCGACATATATTCAGGCATCAAGATCTATAGAGATAGATCAAAAGGCTAATTGGATTAAGCCAAGATATGTACATTGACAAGGTGTTGAAAAGGTTCAACATGCATGATTCCAAGAAAGGTTTTCTACCTATGTCACATGGTATAAATCTTAGCAAGAATCGGTGTCCTAGTACACACGATGAGCGGGATAAAATGAATACGATTCCATATGCTTGGCTATTGGGTCCATTATGTATGCCATGCTTTGTACACGCCCGGATGTTTCGTATGCTTTAAGTGCTACGAGTAGATACGATCAGATCGGTGAAAGTCACTGGATTGCCGTAAGAACATCTTGAAGTACTTGAGAAGAACTAAAGATGTGTTCCTTGTCTATGGAGGTGAGGAAGAGCTCGTTGTAAATGGTTACACCGATGCTAGCTTCCAAACCGACAAAGATGATTTTAGATCGCAATCTGGATTTGTGTTACTGCTGAATGGCGGTGCGGGTAGTGGAAGAGTTCCAAGCGCAGACGGTTCTTGATTCTACAACGAAGCCGAGTACATAGCAGCTTCGAAGGCGCCAAAGAGGTTGTTTGGATCAAGAAATTTATTTACGAGCTTGGTGTGATGGCTAGTGCCTCCAGCCCAATGGACCTCTACTGTGACAATAGTGGGGCCATTGCACAAGCCAAGGAGCCTAGATCGCACCAGAAGTCCAAGCACATTTTACGGCGATTTCATCTCATCCGCGAGATAGTGGAGAGAGGCGATGTTAAGATATGCAAAGTACAAGCGGTTTGAACATTGCAGATCCGTTGACAAAGCCGCTTCCCCACCAAAGCATGAGGCTCACACTAGGGCAATGGGTATTAGATACCTACATGGTTGACTCTAGTGCAAGTGGGAGCATTAGTGATATGCCCTAGAGGCAACATGGAGATGTTGTATATATCACATACTATGTTTATGATACATTACTTTGTTCCTTGGAATAGACATCATCATTATTGATCAATGAGTATGTGACTTATTCATGAGACTCTTAAATACTAAGATGTTGCTATTTCTAAATGATCCCTGGTCGTATATCATATGAGGAACAAATATGATTCAAAGACAAAGATCAGCATATGTATTGATTGATGATCATGTCTCATGGATCATGGTATGGTGATACCAAATCAATAATATGGACATGTGTTAGTGAACATATGTTGGATAGACTGCCATGAGACAACTGCAGAGATTCCATGTGTCATCAGTTGGTCTCAAGTAGTGTTTATGTAGAGTCCTTAGACTTGAGGTCATCATGGTTCCCAACATGAGTAGTAGCTTATTTTGGGACTACTAATCACTACTCCGAATCGGGTAGTCATAAAAGTAGTCTTCGGGTTTGCCATGAAACATGTAGTGGGATGTGAATGATCAAGATAGAATTTGCCCCTCCTTATGGGAGAGATATCTCTGGGCCTCGATGTAATGGATTATGAAAGTGCATGGCCATGCCAAGGTGATTGAGGAGTCAATCACGAGTTTATAATCCATCACGGAATCGAGAGAGTGATTGAGCTATTAAGAGGATGACACGAGTCTCGCCTTGAGCTCAATCTATATCGTGAGGCAAAGGGATTCGTACATGAGAGGACATTACGAGTTCAGTTGATATGATCTTTACATATACTTTGGGGTTAATATGTCTTACTAGAGACCGCTATTAACATGGTAACCGAAAGGCGTTTCGGGTCACGACCAAGTATCGTGAACCTCTGGTCGCACGCTTAACGGGTTGGAACTCTAATTCGAATATGATTCGGATATGGGCTCAATTCGGATAGAGATCCGAATAGACTCCTATTGGGCCTCGGTCCACGAGGCCCACGTGAGGAGGTCTATATATGGAGGCGAGGGAGGTGTGCTGGTAACATCTAGCAAAACCCTAGCCGCCACCTCCCGAGCCAAACCCTAGCTGCTCACGAGTGCTAGTACACTCGCGATCGGCGTTCGGCCGGGCGTGTGGATACGGTGGAGGCGCTGCTCGTTGCGATCTTGATCGGCGTGCGTGGAGAGAGCGATCTGTTCGGGACGATCGGCTACTTCCACTACTACCTCGGCGCGTGATTGGATCGGTTTCCAATTCTTCTTCCGCTGCGCTGCGCGTCTAAGTGGTAACGATCCATGATCCTTCCTTAGCATGATGTTCTTGGGTGCGCGGTAGAAAAGTTTTGTTTTCTGCTTCCGTAGCCTACGCGTATTCCTTCAAAGGACTCATTGGGCGACAAGCCTAAGCGCGGCCAACAGAAGTCTCGGAGAGCCTGTTATGTCTTTGACATTGAGGGCGGCTCCGATGAAAACGCCCTTGCTGCCGCGGTGCCAGGGCTCGCCGGGGTTGGGGGCGGGGCCGAGGCTGGGGCCACGATGATAGGGCTCGCACGGAATATGATGACTAACACCACGGCCAGTGGTGCGAGGTACATGGTTGAGGCAGCCATGACACGCACGCATGCACCATCATTGCGGTACTTTGGCAAAGTGTCGCCAGGGATAGAAACCTCGAGGTGCGGCCGCCCATCGTGGCACACATCCAGCGACCCCTGGATGGCCCCATGAGAATCCAGGATCAGGGGATGCAGCCTCAGGAGGGCCTCCAGCGGATGCAAGCCCATGTGTAACAGCCTCAGGAGATGTGAGACCCTGGAGTAGAAACTCCCGGACCCCTTGTGTATTGCAGTACTAGTCCCAGATCAACGCTAGTACACACAGATAATCAGAAAAATGATACATTGCCAACCACGCTTTATTACAATAATAACTGAAATACTTAAGTCTTGGCCCAAGGCCTTACAACTGTGGTTCACAGAACCTCTTACACAAAAGGTAACAGCGGAAGCAAAAATATTCGAATAAACGGCCCATCAATATGCCACAGGCAATTGACTTGAGCAACGAGACCTAGTCCTCTGGAAAGAATCCATCACCGCATAAGCGGAGCAAAGAGTCGTAATCTCCTTCCTGAGCTTCAACCTCCTCTGAGAATTATTGTGAAGTGTAGTATGTGAGTACAAAAATGTACTCCGCAAGTCTTGGGAAAATGCATTAGATGCGGGGTTGAACAAGGAAGGCTATATGGCTCTTTTGCACAAATCAGCATTTTATTTCAAATTTATATACTCTCTCTAAAAGCATTTTGTTAAACGTTTAATTTTCACAATCTGAAGTTTATCAAGTACCTTAGTGAAGGTTACATCCACCATCACTGATAAATAGGTTATCTCCGCCAAGATTTAAAATAAAGGTTAAAACCACCCGATCTGGTTACATCCACCAGACCAACTTTACGAGAGTTCCATCCACTCTCTAGTTTTCCGAAACCTTTTCTTTTTAAATTGAAAACCAAATCTCTACTGTGTGAATGCATTCCTTGTCTGCCCTTGACCGTGGGCACGGCTATTCGAATAGTTTTATTACTCTGCAGAGTGCGTACAACTTTACCCACAAGAGATATGTTACCTTAACAGTCAACACGCTTCCTTTGGCATGAGACCCAGATAAAATATCACAAAGCTTTTCACCTACTCTAGTATAGTTTTATATCACTCGCTGAGGTTTCACCATTTGAAGGGTTAAATCCACCACATTCAGAAGCCCCCTCTTGCGCCATGTGAGTGCAGTAAATCCCTGCCCCTCACTTTGAGTAATCAGTAAATCCCTGATACCCATTTTCCAATAGTGACACAAAGACTAAACTATTATAGGTTAATTAGCTAGGTTGTACCCATTTTAACTTGTGGTTGTACTGTTTTACTCAGATTGGACAAACACAAGAATCGGTCCTTAGACGACTAGGGTGGATCATTCACAAACCCATTTTTCGTGCTAAACCGCACCAACCAAACATTCCATCCACCCTCATCAAATATTTCATTTTGAATTTTCCTTTTTAAGTTAAAATTACAGTGGTAACATCTATTACCACTTTCCAAACAAATCATTGAATCAAAAACATTCAATAACCATTTTTCTCATATGAGCATTTTTACATTCAACAGCTAAACTAAGCATTTACTAATACTCTAAATTCAACAATAAATAATACTAACTCATTTATGAGTCCAAGAGTATCCTATGTTGACAAGGGTACATGGTAAGCAATTTCCAAAGGACCGTATAACAAATTGGGTGTTTATCTAAATTCTAGAATTAAAATTATCAATTTATTAAACATAGCCATGCAAATAATTTAAAATACTTACAAAAACTATTTATAAAACATAGGAGCAAAATGGTCAAGGAGACTTGCCTTCTTGAATTAAGTTGGAATCTTCCCGAAGTTGCTCTTGAAAATCGTCGGACAAATCGGATTCTACACGAGAAACGAGAAAACCAAATAAATAAAATAAAATAAAAACTCAAAAATTAAAAATAAATATACCAAATGAAAGTTTGGAATTTTAGATGAATTTAGAAATTTGAATGGGTCAATTTGGAGTTAAAATGCAAAAGTTATAGCCTTCCAAAGTTTAAATACAAAATAAAAGAAAAATGCTATTTTCTGGATTTATTTTTAAACCGAAAAAGGATTTATGATGTCATCAAGAATTATTTTCCCAAAGGAAAATCTGAGTTATGACGTCAGCCTGAGAATTTAATTTCGGTCGAATTATTTTTATATGGAAAAATTAGGTTTATGACGCAAGCATGACGTCAGCCCTGATATTAATTTATCCGACCGAGAGAATGACATGTGGGGCCCGCTCTCAGGAGTGAGGCTGACAGGTGGGCCCGGGTGGTGAGGTGGCGCGCGTGATGCATCAGTGCACACGTGGCGCGGCGGGAGCGGGTGGCGCTGGCGTGGCTGGTCCGGCGCGGACGTGGCGTCCACCGGGCTGCCACGGTGGCTCAGCTGCCGACGTGGCTTCGCCGGCCGGAGGGGGAGGCGCGGGACCCGAAGGTCACCGGCGCTCTGGCGGCGCCAGCCCCGGACGTGTGGATACCGGTGGAGGCGCTGCTCGTTGCAGTGTTGATCGGCGTGCGTGGAGGAGACGATCTGTTCGGGACGATCGGCTACTTCCACTACTACCTCGACGTGCGTGATTGGATCGGTTTCAATTCTTCTTCATTGCGCTGGCGTCTAAGTGGTAACAATCCATGATCCTTCCTTAGCATGATGTTCTTGGGTGCGCGGTAGAAAAGTTTTGTCACCGGTGCTCCGGCGCGCGGCGGCGCCGGCCAAGAGGTGCACGAGCAAGAGGGGACCGAGGGGAGTACTCCAGTACCTGGCACGGACCTCGATGATGGCTGGAGAGGGGCTGGCGACGAAGAGAGGCGGCGGTCGGAGGAGGCGATCGGCGACGAGGGTCTTCCAAAGGCGCAACCGCTCGGGAAGGGGGCCAGGAAGGTGCGCGCAACCACAGTGAAGCTCGGAGTGGTGGCGGTGCGGCACGAAGTGGCTCGAGGCAGCGGGGATTGCTCGTCGGAGCTTCACCAGCGAAAAAGAGGGGAGGCGCACGGTGCGAAGATTTTACAGCCGAGGAGAGGGGCAATCGAGTGAGGAGAAGTGGCCGGTGAGGCGAGGGGGTCCTCGGGGAGGGTTTAAATAGGCGGGGAGAGGAGTAACGGCCGAGTGATTGCTCGCCGGACTTGAATCGGCCCAGAGCACCAATTGGCTTAATTGCGAGATAAAGGAGGGGGTAACGGGCGGCTCGAGTGCGGTAGAACACAGGGAGGCATATGCGCATTCGCTCGGGCGGAGAGGGCGGAAGAAACCGAAGCTTTAAAGCTTCGGTTACTAGCTTTAATGGCGACGGCGGGGTTTCGGGAGGAAAAAGAGGGCGGGGAAGACGGGCCTGACAAGTGGGTCCCATGCGTCGGTGAGAGAGGGAATGTAATATCCTGTTTTTCTGAGATTTTTAAAGCCTGGATTTCAAAAATGAATTTCCTGGAATTTTCTGAAATTAATTGAAGCTTCAATTGAATTTTTAAAGTTTTAAATGATTTAATATGATTAAAATAAACATTAACATAAGTGGAAAATATTTTATTTGTGTTCCTCAAGTCTCAAGGAATTTTCTGGTATTTTTGGTGAATTTTTGGGATTTATTTGCTATTTTCTAGAGCTTTTAGAAGTTTATTTGAATTTCTGGAAAAAGAAAAGAAAATAAATTAACCTCACCGCCCGATCTCCTCTCTCCTCCACGCGTCGCCAATCCGCGCCGCGCCGCGCCGTACCTCTTTCCCGCGCACCGCTCGCCCGCCGCCGATCCCGCCGCGCCACGCTGTCGCGCATCCGCTACCGACGCGGCTGGCGGCACCAGCGCCCGCCCCGCGTCGCCTCGCCGCCGTCGCGCGCCCGCGATCACGACCGTCTGCCCGCGCCGCGCGAACCCTAACCCTAACCCTAACCAATGCCGGCCGTCCGATCTCACCGCGTGGCGCATCCTAGCCGTTTAACCCGTCCGCGTCCGCGCTGCCGCCAGAATCGGATCGAACTCCTCGGTTCGCGTGTTAAAACGGGTCGGCCGTCCTCGGTTCGCGTGCACGCACCGACGGCTCGCCGCCGCCTCGCCCGCCTCGCGCGCCGCTGCCGCGCGAGCCGTTCGCCGCGCCGCCGTACGCGTCCGCGCCGTCGCCGAGGTCGCCGGGCGATAGCCGCCGCCGCGTCGCCGCCGTGAGCTCCGCGCCGTTCGCCGCGTCGCCGCGTCGCCGCCCGCGCCGCTCGCCGCCGCGCTCGCGCGGCTGCGCCGCGCGCCCGCGACCCGTCGCCGCCGCGCGCGCCGCGCCGCCACGCTGCCGCCAATCCGCCCTCCGCGCCCGGCCACGCGTCGCCCGCCGCTGCGATCGCGCTCGCCGCCAAGCGCGCGCGCGCGCGCCGCGGCGCCGCGCGTGAGCCGCCACGCTGCCGCCAATCGCCTCGCCGTCGCCGCCGCCGCAATCCTCGCCGCGCGCCAGATTCGAGCGAGGCTCGAATCGGCGCGTTCGCGTCCCGCCGCCGGATCCGCCGACGCGCGCCGCGCCCGCGCGCCGGCTCGGCCTAGCCACGTGGCGGCACGGCGCGTGCCACGTCGGCCTAAACCACGGCTCGACACGTGGCATGCCACGCCGGCGCGCCCCGCCGCGTCGGCCGCCGCCCCGTGCACTGTTGCGTGGACCACGTCCACGGTGGACTCGGAATTTCGTGGACCGGGTTCACAGCACAGTAACTTTTCCGATTTTCCCGAATTAATTTTGAATTAATTTTCCGGGAGCCCGTTCTCCTCCGTCCTAGCTCCGATTGACCCCGTTCTTTTTTCTAAATTCATCTAAAATCGAGCTCTAGCTGTTGGTTCTGGTTTTGTGAATTTTTGAGTTCTTTTGCTTGTCATTTTATGTGTTTCTTTGTTTCCGGTCGTTTTCTCTCGTTAGATTCGGATTCGGAGGAGCGGTGTTTCGCGCTGTAAGACCAGAGTACCTCTGAGCATAACGAAGGCAAGTCGTGTCCCTTGATCATGTTGAACCCAGTTTTACAAACTATTATTTAATTATTTTGCTTTAAATTACATTGCATTGCTATTTTTATTCAAACCGTTGCACAGGTAGTTATTGTCCCAATTGCAATTATACCTCCTTGACACTTTGAAATACCATGATGCCTTTGTCACCATAGGTTGGGAAATTTATTAGTGATGCTAGTTAATTTATCACATGGGGTGGTGCGATTAGATTGCTTAGCCTGTTTATATTTACGATTGATCTCATCGCGCATGATAAATTATTAATTTGAATTAATGGCATATGGAACTGTGGTTGGTGCCACGTGTATTGAAATTTGTGCCACGTCATTGGTGTGACGTTGGCTTGGTTATACAAATTGGTTTTGCACTCGGGCGAGTGATCGTGCAGAAAAGGGGGAAGTACAGTTGTACTTTGGGGGATGTGGTAGTCTCGCCCGGGTAATGCTAAGGACTTAACTTTGTGCGCCATTGATCTGAGCTTAATCGTGCAAACCACATGTCTATTATGGGATGGACCTGGCTGATTAATTTGTAATATTTCAATCCAATTCTGCCATTGTGATGGACATGGTTGCTGATTTCCATGTGGCGCAAGGGGGGTGTGATGCGAAACCCTAGTGGGCAGGATTGGGTTGAGGTAGAGCATTGTAAAGGCCTTGTTGTGATTTTCTTTAACGTGAGGATTATCACATCGTGTGGGTACAGTTGTGCAACCTCTGCAGAGTGTAAAACTATTCGAATAGCCGCGTCCTCGGTCATGGACAGTGCTCGGGGATTTCACACGAGGGTTAGTGTTTCATTTACAACTTGGTGGTTTATGTTGGGAGTGGACAGGTAGTTCACTGTTGGTTTAAACTTGTGAATTGGTGTTCACAAGTGGTTCTTGTTTATTCCTTTGATTATCTATTATTACTGTTTTCAGTTAACTTTCGCTTTCAAGTTATTTAATATATTTCATCAATAAATGCCTTTATGCAAATTAACCTTTCAGCCTTCCTTTGGTAAGCCTTGCATATTATATTGCATTTATTGTTACAAACGACTTGCTGAGTACCAATGTACTCACGGCTTTACGCCTATGTTGCTCAGTTGAGGGAGAGGAGTACTATCGGCGGGAGGTGCGGAAGGAGAGTACTACGACGACTTCACGGATTAGGCTTCGTTCTCCACTCGATAGCCTGTGGCTTGTCGATTGGTCGCTACGCTTTATTTTGGATTTCCGCTGCTATTTTGTTAAGCCCTCCCGGCTAGAGATATTGTAAGCTTGGCCATAAGGTCGTACCTTGATATTTTATCGATATTCGAGTTTTCCTTTATTATTGTCGTGTGTATGACTGTGATGACATCTATGTTTGACTGTGTACACTAGCGTGATCCTGGACTAGTGCAGTTTACACAGAGAGACCGAGTTTGCATATTCGGGTCTCGACAGAGATGGTATCAGAGCCATATCGACTGTAGAACGAAGCCCTAGTTAAATTGGTCGTAACCCAAAAATTTATTTTCTAAATCAAAACAACTAAACCTGATATTTAGTAATATCTCTATCTTCTTACCTCATTCTTAAGGATTCTTGTCTCTCGTCTCAACTCTTGCAAAATTTGTTTTCCTAAAGTTATAAACTGATCTTTCCTTCATAAATGCATAGATGTCCCAAACTTCCTACAGCCCGACAGGAGGATGGAGGTCACTTCTACGCGTTTTGTTGCGGTACCTCGGATTTAAGAGACTGCCCGTCTACCTCACCAAGGATGAGAAGCAAAAAGGTCAACGCATCGGGAGCACCTCTAGGCTATACTTCACCACCCGAGTCGGCAAGCAGGTGCTACATCACAGTTTCAAGAACACCGGTTCCAGTGGGGAGATGTCAGCTCAAGGAGTTGCGCACAAAGCCATCCGTCGACTTTGCAAGCTATACAAGATCAACATGGCCAGACTCGTCCGGAAATTCAAGGAGCAGTACGGAGCCACCCCGAGACTACCAGAGCCAGTCTGGGAGGAGCCCCGGCCGCAGTCGCCAGTACCTCTACCGTCGCCTACACCGCCGAGCCCAGAGGAGAGACGTCGTATCACCGGAGATCGTCGCGCTTACCTCAGTCGGTTCACCCCAGCCCCAGTCAGAGAGCAGTCGCCGCCGATCCGCAACTCGTGGGTTGTCTACGCGATTCTCGAGGACGATAGCGATGTACCCTATTTGTCAGGACCCGAGTGGGAGCCTTCAGAGTAGATAGTTCGAGTAGACACGTTGGATTTTATTTGCAGTTGAGTGTGATGTGAGCTGCAAATATTGCCTTAAAAGCATTATATTGCGATCATGTCAAATCTTTTATTGGAGTTTATTTTTGTTCAGTTTCTTAGTTAGCCTTTTGGCTAAGTGTTTGTTTAGTTAGGTCTCCATTAAGCAAAACCCCCTTAGACGCATTTACCTCTTATCTATGCTTTTCCCTCTCGTCTTTTACCTTTGGTCAGTCAGCAGTTGTTTCCTTTTCAGAGCAAGATGGTTGATACCAGGAACTCCTCCAGCCGCCATCAGGGGAACCAGGACCCAGAGCACAGTGCTGCGCAGCCAGTGCCACCCACCTTGGATCCCGCCCTCAGTCAGTTCTTGATGGCCCAGACTCAGATGATGCAGACTATGATGCAGGGTATGCAGACTATGATGCGGCGAGCGGCACCAGAGCCGTACCACCGCCAAGACTCGTCGCCAGACCGGCTATGCAGAGTTTATGAGGACGAGACCGCCTGTTTTCTCCAGTTCGTCAGAGCCCTTGGAGGCCGACGATTGGGTCCGTTCAGTCGAGAAGAAACTGAACTTGGCTCAGTGCACCGACAGGGAGAAGGTTTTGTATGCAGCACATCAGCTTGAGGGACCAGCAGCAGAGTGGTGAGAGAACCTCGTGCGCCCATGAGAACCAAAGACAACATCACGGAAGGAATTCGCAAAGGCTTTCCACACCGCTCATGTCATGGAGGGAGTGGTTGAGATGAAGAAGGATGAGTTTCGGGAGTTCCAGCAGAGGAACTCATCGGTGAGTGAATATCTCAATAAATTCACTCAGCTTGGCTCGCTTCTGGCGCGAGAGGATGTAGCGGCAGATGCAGCTTCGCGTAAGAGGTTCAAGAAAGGCTTGAACCCAGCTTTGAAGGTGCAAGTCGTGAGGCAACGACTATGCCGATTTCAGCGGTTGGTGGATAAGGCCATTCTCATCGAGGAGAGTCGCGCGAGCTCGAGGAGTCTCGCAAGAGGAGGTTGATCCAGCAGGGATCACAGCACACCAGATCTCGTGAGGCCTCGTTTTGGTTCATACCGGCTGCACGAGCGCACCCAGCAGCAAAGCAGCAGCTTTCTTGATTCGGACCCACTCGCACACGCGCGATTTGGCCAGCCAGCGGCGTCTAGTGGTTCCAATGGACAGCAGCAGCAGAAAAGCAATAATTCAGAAGCATCCATCACTTGCTTCAAGTGTCACGAGTGGGACACTATGCTAGCAAGTGCCCTCGAGGCGAGCCCCGACGCCGATTCGTTTTGACTTGGGAGCCACACCGGTCGTACCCCTACCGGGAGCAGGGGCGAGCACCCGGCCGGGGCGAGCCGGCGGGGACGCCGGTGGAGAGGTCGTGAACCACGCCACCGCAGAGGATGCCCAGCAGCACGAGACGTTGTGATCGAGACGTTTCATACATTGATTCTCGCCACCGCTTTATTTGATTACTCGAGCTTCGCATTTATTTGTTTCTGAGTTTTGCTTTAAAGCAACAATTGAAAGCTGTTGCACTTGGATCTGTTCTTTTAATCCAATCCCGGATCCGAGTTGAGATCCAACCTAGGTTGTCCAGAGTTAGGATAACCATTCGTGGAGTTGAGTTGAGGCCGACTGATTTTGTTGGATATGCGATCCCTAGATGTAATCTTGGGAATGGATTGGCTTCGTAAGCAACAAGCGATGTTAGATTGTGGGAGCAGAGCGATGACCTTAACCAATTGAGATGGAGTTAAGGTGCGATTCGCAGCCGATGAGTGTTAGCGAGCTACCATGATTTGCGAGTAAGGTAATCGGTTGGAGGGTGTACCGGTTGTCGAGAGTACCCGACGTGTTTCGAGAGGATCTTCCAGGTATGCCACCAGAGAGGGAGGTTGAGTTTCTGATTGAGCTTGTGCCAGGTACCGCTCCGATTTCCAAGAGACCCTACCGGATGCCAGCCAATGATTTAGCAGAGTTGAAGAAGCAAATTTAGGAGCTATTGGATAAGGGTTACATCAGACCGAGTTCATCCCCGTGGGGAGCGCCAGTGTTGTTCGTCAAGAAAAAGGATGGTAGTCAGCGCATGTGTGTGGACTACAGAGCACTTAATGAGGTCACCGTCAAAAATAAGTACCCTCTGCCCAGGATCGATGACCTGTTTGACCAGCTTAAGGGAGCAGGAGTGTTCTCCAAGATTGACTTGAGATCAGGATATCATCAGATGAGGATACGTAAGGAGGACATACCCAAGACAGCCTTCTCGACTCGTTATGGTCTATACGAGTTCACAGTGATGTCATTTGGTTTGACAAATGCTCCAGCATATTTCATGTATTTGATGAATAAAGTGTTTATGGAATATTTGGACAAGTTTGTCGTTGTATTCATTGACGACATTTTGATATATTCCAAGGATGAGGAGGAACATCAGGAGCACTTGAGGTTAGCATTGCAGAAATTGAGAGATAATCAGTTGTATGCAAAGTTCAGCAAATGTGAGTTTTGGATGAAGAAAGTCGCTTTCTAGGGCATGTGTTGACAGCAGAAGGAGTCGCAGATTGACCCGTGGAAAGTAAGTGATGTTTTGGATTGGCAATCACCCACTTGATTACCAGTCGAGTTTTAGGTATGGCAGATACTACCGTCGCTTTATTGAGGGATTTTCGGTGTGGCTGACCCCTCACGCAGCTTGCTCAAAAGGAAAAGAAATTCACTGGACGCCAGAGTGCGAGAAGAGTTTTTTAAACTTAAGGAGAGTTTGACCACAGCCCAGTGCTTGTGTTGCCTCGATATTAACAAGGATTTTGAGATATTTTGCGATGATGGCGCAAAGGTTTGGGTTGTGTCTTGATGCAAGACAAGAGAGTGGTAGCCTATGCCTCACGCCGATTGAGACCGCATGAGGAGAACTACCCTACCCATGACTTAGAGTTGGCACTGTAGTGCATGCCTTAAAGATTTGGCGCCATTATTTGATGGGTACGGATGTGAGGTTTACACGGATCATAAGAGTCTGAAATATATCTTTACCCAGTCCGAGCTTAACCTCAGGCAGAGGAGGTGGTTAGAGCTAATAAAGGATTATAATGTGGGTATACATTATCATCCTGGGAAAGCTAATGTTGTTGCAGATGCCTTGAGCAGAAAGGTATACTGCAATTCAGTGATGGTTCGAGAGAGTCAGCCAGCTTTGCATGAGGAATTTTAGAAGCTTAGCCTTGAGTTGGCAGAGCCAGGATTTTTGGCAGCTATGGAGATGCAGCCTACTTTGGATGGTCAGATTCGCCAGGCTCAGTCAGATGATGAGGCATTTCAGCGGATCAGAAAGAATTTAAGTGAAGGTAAAGAGTCAGGATTTTCGGTGGATGATCAGGGAACCTTGTGGTTCAAGCAGCGTTTGTGTGTGCCCAACAAGCAAGAACTAAAGGATGTGTTATTAAAAGAGGCTCATGAGTCACTGTATTCGATTCATCCAGGCAGTACCAAGATGTACCAGGACATTAAGGATAAGTATTGGTGGCCACGCATGAAGCGCGAGATTGCTGAGTATGTAGCCCTTTGTGATGTTTGCCAGAGAGTAAAGGCGAGCACCGAGAGACTGCAGTTTGCTCTGACCATTAAAAGTCTCACGAGTGGAAGTGGGAAGAAATTGGTATGGACTTTATAGTCGGTTTGCCTAAAACCAAAGAGGGTCATGATTCGATTTGGGTCATTGTGGACCGTTTGACCAAGGTTGCTCATTTCATTCCAGCTTAAGACGACTTACGGTGGTGACAAATTGGCGAGCTATATATGTCGTGGATTGTCGGCTTGCATGGTGTGCCCAAGAAGATTGTGTCGATCGTGGATCGCAGATTCACCTCTCGCTTTGGGGTAGTTTCCGTAAGGCTATGGGGACCCACCGAATTTCAAGATAAACATATCACCCTGCATGATGGTCGAGCAGAGCGAGTTAATCAGACTCGGAGGACATGTTGAGAGCCTTGTGTGCTTGATCATGGGTCTAAGTGGGACGATTGTTTACCCTTTGCAGAGTTCTCATACAACAACGATTATCGTGCCGGTTTGTGATGTCACCGCTTGAGGCATTGTATGGCAGAAATGCAGACCCTCTCAATTGGAAAGAGACGGGGAAGGTCGAGTTTTGGCCCGGATTGTTTGAAAGAAGCCGAGGATAAAGTCCGCTTGATACAGAAAGGTTGAAAGCGCCTGTGCCGACAGAAAAGCTATGCAGATACCGACGCCGAGAGTCGAGTTTTGAGCCGATGACTTTGTGTATCGAGGATCACACCATTCAAGGGTGTGAAGAGGTTTCAGCTAAAAGGAAGCTTGCACCGAGATATGTTGGTCCGCTCGTGATTCTCAAACGCAGGGAGAGGTTGCTTATCGCTTGGAGCTACTGCGTCCTTGATGGGGTACATGACGTCTTTCATGTGTCCCAATCAAGAAGTGCTGCGCGCACTGCAGGAGGTTGTGCGATTGAGGCCGTTGACTGCGGGAGGATCTGTCGTACAAAGAGCACCAGTCAAAATCTTGGAAGTGTCGAGCGAGTCACCGGAATAAAGCGGTCCGTTTTGCAAAGTTGGTGGAGCAACCATTCCGAGGAGGAAGCCACTGGGAGCGCGAGGAGGATCTCGTGAGCGGAGTTTCGAACCTATTCTCTTAGTTGGCCCGGATCTCGGGGTGAGATCTCGTTTAAGGGGGTAAGGTTTGTAACATCCTGTTTTTCTGAGATTTTTAAAGCCTGGATTTCAAAAATGAATTTCCTGGAATTTTCTGAAATTAATTGAAGCTTCAATTGAATTTTTAAAGTTTTAAATGATTTAATATGATTAAAATAAATATTAACATAAGTGGAAAATATTTTATTTGTGTTCCTCAAGTCTCAAGGAATTTTCTGGTATTTTTGGTGAATTTTTGGGATTTATTTGCTATTTTCTAGAGGTTTTAGAAGTTTATTTGAATTTCGGAAAAAGAAAAGAAAATAAATTAACCTCAGCCGCCGATCTCCTCTCTCCTCCACGCGTCGCCAATCGCGCGCGCCGCGCGCCGTACCTCTTTCCGCGCACCCTTCGCCCGCCGCCGATCCGCCGCGCACACGCGTCGCGCATCCATGCTGGCGCGCGGCGGCACAGCCAACGCCCGCCCTCGCGTCGCCTCGGCGCGCCGTCGCGCGCGCGCGATCACAGCGCCGTCGCCCGCGCCGCGCGAACCCTAACCCTAACCTAACCAATCCCGGCCGTCCGATCTCACCGCGTGCCGCATCCTAGCCGTCTAACCCGTCCGCGTCCGCGCGCCGCCAGAATCGGATCGAACTCCTCGGTTCGCGTGTTAAAATGGGTCGGCCGTCCTCGGTTCGCGTGCACGCACCGACGGCTCGCCGCCGCCGCCGCCCGCCCTCGCGCGCCGCCGCCGCCGGAGCTGTTCGCGCCGCCGTCGCGTCTCGCCGTCGCCGAGGTCGCCGGAGCAGAGCCGCCGCGTCGCCGCCGGTGAGCTCCCGCGCCCGTTCGCCGCGTCGCCGCGTCGCCTCGCCGCCGCCGCCGCCGCCTCGCCTGCCGCCTCGCGCGCGCGCGCCGCGCGCCGCGACCCGTCGCCTCGCGCGCGCGCGCCGCCACGCGCCGCCAATCCGCCCTCGCGCCGCCACGCGTCGCCCCGCTGCGATCCCACGCCGCCGCCCGCGCCGCGCGCCGCCGCCGCAAGCGCCGCGCGACGCGCGCGGGCGAGCCGCCACGCGCCGCCAATCGCCGCCGCCCGCGCCGCGCAATCCCCGCCGCCCGCTCGATCTGAGCCGAGGCTCGAATCGCCGCGTGCTCGCGCCCCCGCCGTCGGATCCCGCCGACGCCGCCCGCGCCCGCGCCGCCAGCCAGCCTAGCCACGTGGCAGCACCAGCGCGTGCCACGTCAGCCCTAAGCCACGTGGCCTGACACGTGGCATGCCACGTCAGCGCGCCCCCGCCGCGTCAGCCCGCCGCCCCCCGTGCACTGTTGCGTGGACCGCGTCCACGGTGGACTCGGAATTTCGTGGACCGGGTTCACAGCACAGTAACTTTTCCGATTTTCCCGAATTAATTTTGAATTAATTTTCCGGGAGCCCGTTCTCCTCCATCCTAGCTCCGATTGACCCCGTTCTTTTTTCTAAATTCATCTAAAATCGAGCTCTAGCTGTTGGTTCTGGTTTTGTGAATTTTTGAGTTCTTTTGCTTGTCATTTTATGTGTTTCTTTATTTCCGGTCGTTTTCTCTCTCGTTAGATTCGGATTCCGGAGGAGCAGGTTTCGCGCCAGAAGACCAGGAGTACTCACGAGCATAACGAAGGCAAGTCGTGTCCCTTGATCATGTTGAACCCAGTTTTACAAACTATTATTTAATTATTTTGCTTTAAATTACATTGCATTGCTATTTTTATTCAAACCGTTGCACAGGTAGTTATTGTCCCAATTGCAATTATACCTCCTTGACACTTTGAAATACCATGATGCCTTTGTCACCATAGGTTGGGAAATTTATTAGTGATGCTAGTTAATTTATCACATGGGGTGGTGCGATTAGATTGCTTAGCCTGTTTATATTTACGATTGATCTCATCGCGCATGATAAATTATTAATTTAAATTAATGGCATATGGAACTGTGGTTGGTGCCACGTGTATTAAAATTTGTGCCACGTCATTGGTGTGACGTTGGCTTGGTTATACAAATTGGTTTTGCACTCAGGCGCAGTGATCGTGCGAAGAAAGGGGGAAATACTGGTTGTACTTTAGGGGATGTGGTAGTCTCGCCCGTGTAATGCTAAGGACTTAACTTTGTGCGCCATTGATCTGAGCTTAATCGTGCAAACCACATGTCTATTATGGGATGGACCTGGCTGATTAATTTGTAATATTTCAATCCAATTCTGCCATTGTGATGGACATGGTTGCTGATTTCCATGTGGCGCAAGGGGGTGTGATCACGAAACCTAGCGGGCGGGATTGGGTTGAGGTAGAGCATTGTAAAGGCCTTGTTGTGATTTTCTTTAACGTGAGGATTATCACATCGTGTGGGTACAGTTGTGCAACCTCTGCAGAGTGTAAAACTATTCGAATAGCCGCGTCCTCGGTCATGGACAGTGCTCGGGGATTTCACACGAGGGTTAGTGTTTCATTTACAACTTGGTGGTTTATGTTGGGAGTGGACAGGTAGTTCACTGTTGGTTTAAACTTGTGAATTGGTGTTCACAAGTGGTTCTTGTTTATTCCTTTGATTATCTATTATTACTGTTTCCAGTTAACTTTCGCTTTCAAGTTATTTAATATATTTCATCAATAAATGCCTTTATGCAAATTAACCTTTCAGCCTTCCTTTGGTAAGCCTTGCATATTATATTGCATTTATTGTTACAAGCGACTTTGCCGAGTACCAATGTACTCACGGCTTTACGCCTATGTTGCTCGATTGAGGAGAGGAGTACTATCGCCAGGAGGTGCGGAAGGAGAGTACTACGACGACTTCACGGATTAGGCCGTTCTCCACTCGATAGCCTGTGGCTTGTCGATTGGTCGCTACGCTTTATTTTGGATTTCATTTGCTATTTTGTTAAGCCCTCCGGCTAGAGATATTGTAAGCTTGGCCATAAGGTCGTACCTTGATATTTTATCGATATTCGAGTTTTCCTTTATTATTGTCGTGTGTATGACTGTGATGACATCTATGTTTGACTGTGTACACTAGCGTGATCCTGGACTAGTGCAGTTTACACAGAGAGACCGAGTTTGCATATTCGGGTCTCGACAGGGAAGAAGAGAATGGGAGGGGCGACGGCTCGGATTGGTGACGGGTGGCACAAGGGGGAAGATCGGGCCGTTGGATCTTCAGCGAACCGGTAAGTGAACGCGAGTGGTTGCGATTCAATCCGACAACGGAGCTGAAATTGGAACCGTTCGGGCGAGGGCCGAGGGAATAAGTGGCTGTGGACGGACGAGATTTGGTACGGCAATGGTTTGGATCATGCCACTTGTCGGCCAGAGAGACGAGGTGGGCGGGGCGAAGCGGTAAGTGATGGATAACGACTGAGATTAATCGGGCGACGGTGGGATTAGATCCGGGCCGATCAAAGGGGCCGAAGAGGTAAGTGGTTGGAGACGGCCGAGATTAAAACCGACGGTGGAAGCGGCTCCGATGCGCGACACGTGTCGCCCGAGAGAGTTTTCTGGAATTAATCTTTTTAGAGGTTTCAGAAAATACCAGGAGGCTTTAAAATGCTTGGAAAAATACCAAATAAATTTTAAAAATTCTAGAAAAATTCACAGAAATAACTGAAGAGGTTTTAAACTTAAGAAAAATATTTTCAACCTATGTTGGTATTAATTTTTTTTATTTTAAACAGAAACTTTAACTCTGGAAAATCCAAATGATTTGAACTAATTAATTTAAATTATTCTTTCTATATAAATGAAAAATTTGGGATGTTACAAACCTACCCCCCTTAGAAAGAATCTCGACCCCGAGATTCGGAAGGACTGGAAAAGAGACTAGGGAACTCCGTTCTGAGATCTTCTTCACGCTCCCAAGTTGCTTCCGACTCTGGACAATTGTTCCACTGCACTTTGCAAATTTTGATGGTCCTATTTCGGGTACGACGTTCTGCTTCTTCTAAAATCTTGACTGGAAACTCTGAATATGTCAAATCCTCTTTTAGATCCACTTCCTCTAAAGGCATTAACTCTTCCGGGACTCGTAAACACTTTTTCAATTGCGACACATGAAACACATCATGTACATCTGACAATTGGGTAGGAAGCTTTAACTGATAAGCAACTTCTCCTCTTCTGGCTAAGATTGGAAATGGTCAATATACCTCGAGCAAGTTTACCACTAACCCCAAACGACGCATCCCTTTTAGAGGTGACACTTTCAAATACACATGATCCCCTGGTGCAAACTCTAACATCCTGCGACGATTGTCCGCATAGCTCTTTTGTCTGGTCTGTGCTGTTTTCAACCTATCTCGAATTAAACGAACTTGCTCTTCTACTAGCTTCAATATATCAGGTCCAAATACTTGACTTTCTCCTGTCTCTGACCAATACAAAGGTGTTCTGCACTTTCTGCCATATAAAGCTTCAAATGGGGACATCTGCAGACTAGTTTGATAACTGTTATTGTAGGAGAATTCTGCATAAGGCAAACTTTGATCCCAACTGGCTTTATTGGCCAATGCACATGCTCTCAGCATATCTTCCAATATTTGATTCACCCTTTCTGTCTGACCATCGGTTTGAGGATGATAAGCAGTACTGAAGTTCAAATTAGTGCCCAAGACTTCATGAAGCTTCCGCCAAAATCTTGAGGTAAATTGAGATCCTCTATCCGATACGATCTTCTTTGGAATTCCATGTAAACTAACAATTCTTGACATATAAGTTAGTGATATGCCCTAGAGGCAACATGGAGATGTTGTATATATCACATACTATGTTTATGACACATTACTTTGTTCCTTGGAATAGACATCATCATTATTAATCAATGAGTATGTGACTTATTCATGAGACTCTTAAATACTAAAATGTTGCTATTTCTAAATGATCCCTGATCGTATATCATATGAGGAACAAATATGATTCAAAGACAAAGATCAGCATATGTATTGATTGATGATCATGTCTCATGGATCATGGTATGGTGATACCAAATCAATAATATGGACATGTGTTAGTGAACATATGTTGGATAGACCTGCCATGAGACACTGCAGAGATTCCATGTGTCATCAGTTGGTCTCAAGTAGTGTTTATGTAGAATCATTAGACTTGAGATCATCATGGTTCCCAACATGAGTAGTAGCTTATTTTGAGACTACTAAACACTACTCCGTAACTGGGTAGTCATAAAAGTAGTCTTCGGGTTTGCCATGAAACATGTAGTGGGATGTGAATGATCAAGATAGAATTTGCCCCTCCTTATGGAAGAGATATCTCTGGGCCCCTCGATGTAATGGATTATGAAAGTGCATGGCCATGCCAAGGTGATTGAGGAGTCAATCATAAGTTTATAATCCATCACGGAATCGAGAGAGTGATTGAGCTATTAAGAGGATGACACAGGTCTCGCCTTGAGCTCAATCTATATCGTGAGGCAAAGGGATTCGTACATGAGAGAACATTACAGGTTCAGCCGATATGATCTTTACATATACTTTGGGGTTAATATGTCTTACTAGAGGCCGCTATTAACATGGTAACGGAAAGGCGTTTCGGTCACGACCAAGTATACGTGAACCTCTGTGGTCGCACGCTTAACGGGTTGGAACACTAATTCGAATGTGATTCGGATATGGGCTCAATTCGGATAGAGATCCGAATAGACTCCTATTGGGCCTCGGTCCACGAGGCCCACGTGAGGAGGTCTATATATATGGAGGCGGGGCGAGGTGATTCGTCCTGTTAACATCTAGCAAAACCCTAGCCGCCACCTCCCGAGCCAAACCCCGGTGCTCACGAGTGCTAGTACACTCGCGATCGGCGTTCGGCCCGGACGTGTGGATACCGGTGGAGGCGCTGCTCGTTGCGATGTTGATCGGCGTGCGTGGAGGAGACGATCTGTTCGGGACGATCGGCTACTTCCACTACTACCTCGACGCGCGTGATTGGATCGATTTCCAATTCTTCTTCCGCTGCGCTGCGCGTCTAAGTGGTAACAATCCATGATCCTTCCTTAGCATGATGTTCTTGGGTGCGCGGTAGAAAAGTTTTGTCACCGGCGCTCCGGCGCGCGGCGGCGTCGGCCAAGAGGTGCACGAGCAAGAGGGGACCGAGGGGAGTACTCCAGTACCTGGCACGGACCTCGATGATGGCCGGAGAGGGGCTGGCGACGAAATGAGGCGGCGGTCGGAGGAGGCGATCGGCGGCGAGGGTCTTCCAAAGGCGCAACCGCTCGGGAAGGGGGCCAGGAAGGTGCGCGCAACCACAGTGAAGCTCGTAGTGGTGGCGGTGCGGCATGAAGTGGCTCGAGGCAGCGGGGATTGCTCGTCGGAGCTTCACCGGCGAAAAAGAGGGGAGGCGCATGGTGCGAAGATTTTACAGCCGAGGAGAGGGGCAATCGAGTGAGGAGAAGTGGCCGGTGAGGCGAGGGGGTCCTCGGGGAGGGTTTAAATAGGCGGGGAGAGGAGTAACGGCCGAGCGATTGCTCGCCGGACTTGAATCGGCCCCGAGCACCAATTGGCTTGATTGCGAGATAAAGGAGGGGGTAACGGGCGGCTCGAGTGCGGTAGAACACAGGGAGGCATATGCGCATTCGCTCGGGCGGAGAGGGCGGAAGAAACCGAAGCTTTAAAGCTTCGGTTACTAGCTTTAATGGCGACGGCGGGGTTTCGGGAGGAAGAAGAGGGCGGGGAAGACGGGCCCGACAAGTGGGTCCCATGCGTCGGCGAGAGAGGGAAGAAGAGAATGGGAGGGGCGACGGCTCGGATTGGTGACGGGTGGCACAAGGGGGAAGATCGGGCCGTTGGATCTTCAAATAACCGTAAGTGAACGCAAGTGGTTGCGATTCAATCCGACAACAGAGCTGAAATCGGAACCGTTCGGGCGAGGGCCGAGGGAATAAGTGGCTGTGGGCGGACGAGATTTGGTACGGCAATGGTTAACGGTTTGGATCATGCCACTTGTCGGCCAGAGAGACGAGGTGGGCGGGGCGAAGCGGTAAGTGATGGATAACGGCTGAGATTAATCGGGCGACGGTGGGATTAGATCCGGGCCGATCAAAGGGGCCGAAGAGGTAAGTGGTTGGAGACGGCCGAGATTAAAACCGACGGTGGAAGCGGCTCCGATGCGCGACACGTGTCGCCCGAGAGTTTTTTCTGAATTAATCTTTTAGAGGT
This sequence comes from Melocanna baccifera, assembly GCA_036346265.1. Lineage (NCBI taxonomy): Eukaryota > Viridiplantae > Streptophyta > Magnoliopsida > Poales > Poaceae > Melocanna > Melocanna baccifera. Next base: position 16,734,412 of record CM070691.1, read on the forward strand.
TTCAGAAAATACCAGGAGGCTTTAAAATGCTTGGAAAAATACCAAATAAATTTTAAAAATTCTAGAAAAATTCACAGAAATAACTGAAGAGGTTTTAAACTTAAGAAAAAATATTTTCAACCTATGTTGGTATTAATTTTTTTATTTTAAACAGAAACTTTAACTCTGGAAAATCCAAATGATTTGAACTAATTAATTTAAATTATTCTTTCCATATAAATGAAAAATTTGGGATGTTACAGGAGAGCCCCCTGCGGATCCACGCCCCGGAGGGAGCCCAGCGCAGGGTCATAAACGTCATCTCCGGGGGCTCCTTACTAGCGTTCGCTTCGGCGAGGCAGCGAAAGGCATACGCGCGGAGGCTACATCACGTGGCGGCATACCCAGCACAGGCACCGTCGGACTAGGCGCAGCACGAAATTACCTTCACGACCGCCGATGCCGAAGGCATGGAGTTCCCCCACCAAGATCCCTGGGTCATCTAGGTTGCCATCGTAGGATGCAACGTCAGACGTGTCCTTGTCGATGGAGGAAGTTCCGCGAATATTTTGTTCACAGTGGCCTTCGACCAGATGGGGATCCCCCGAAGTCGCCTAGGCCCCTCGAAAATTCCGCTGCAGGGCTTCGGAGGTCAGCCGCTGAGGGTGCTCGGCTAGATATGCCTGCATGTCTCCTTCCGCGGGGGAAACAACGTGAGGAGCAAGGACGCCACCTTTGACGTTGTCGATATCCGGTACCCTTACAACGCCATATTGGGGTGACCAACCCTCAATTCCTTTGGGGCAATCCCACACCACGGCTTCCTATGCCTGAAGCTCCCAGGCCTGCGGGGTATTATCACCGCCCACGGCGACCAAGACATGGCCCGGCGCATAGAGCTCAGCACCCGAGGCCCGCACCATGAAGTTCAGCGAGATTCCTAGGCCAAGTGCGCCAATACAAGGGTGCCTGCAGCCCCAAGAGGCACCCCGCCGGGCTCCCCCGTAGATCGCTCCAGCAGGAGAGGCTCCCCACCTGCCGCCACAACAACGACAGTCAATGGTTAGTCCCCGGCCATTTGTACTCGCTCACCCGCGCAGACGGGAATTTAATATAGTTCACCGTTTGTGAGACTAGTCGTGTTTCCCGCAAAAGCATGCGGAGGTCCGCCTCCGCACGCACTCTACAGAGTATAAATAAGACGTAGAGTCGAGGTCCGCCTCCGCACGCACTCTATGGAGTATAAATAAGATGTAGTATCGAGGTCCGCCTCCGCATGCACTCTATGGAGTATAAATAAGACGTAGCGTCGAGGTCCGCCTCCGCACACACTCTACGGAGTATAAATAAGATACAGCAGGGGGACACCTTCGCGCGCACTCTACGGAGTATAAATAAGATGTAGCGTTGAGGTCCGCCTCCGCACGCACTCTATGGAGTATAAATAAGACGTAGCATCGAGGTCTGCCTCCGCACGCATTCTACGGAGTATAAATAAGACGTAGAGTCGAGGTCCGCCTCCGCATGCACTCTACAGAGTGTAAATAAGACGCGAATGTTCTCCCTGCGCACTCTACTGAGTATAAACAAGACGCGGATGTCTCGCGCACGCGTCGGTGTTGTCTCTACGCGTACTCTCCGAAGTATAACTAAGACATGGTCGATGTTCCCACGCACTCTACGGAGTATAAATAAGCTGCGGATGTTGTCCCTGCGCACTCTACTGAGTATAAACAAGACGCGGATGTCCCGCGCACGCGTCGGTGGCATCACTACGTGTACTCTCCGAAGTATAAATAAGACGTGGTTGATATTCCCACGCACTCTGCGAAGTATAAATAAAGCACCACAGAGGTTTGCCTCCGTGCGCATCCTGCAGGGTGCAGATAAGGCGCAGCAGAGGCAAGCCTCCGTGTGCATTCTACAGGGCACAGATAAGGTGCAGCAGAGGCTTGCCTCCGTGCGCATCCTACAGGGCGCAGATAAGGCGCGCTAGAGGCTTGCCTCTGTGCGCATCCTACAGGACGCAGATAAGGCGCAGCAGAGGCCAGCCCGCCCCCGCGCGCACCCTAGCGAGCGTGTACAAGACACGTGGGTGTTGTCCCCGCGCGCACATGGCCCGACGATAGAAGCGATGGACGACGCCCGAGTTAGAATGCTCGTGCGTCCACTTCGCTTATGCGCCAGCTCTGCTGCCACCCCTTCGAAGGGTAGGGGACGGGGCACTCGCGTGTCTACTTCGCTTAGGCGCTAGCTCCGCTACCACCCCTTCGAAGGATACGGCACGGAGCGCTCACACATCCACTTCGACTAGGCGCCAGCTCCGCTACCACCCCTTTGAAGGGTAGAGGATGGTGCGCGCGTGTGTCCACTTCAACTAGGCGCCAGCTCCACTGCCACCGCTTTGAAGGGTAGGGGACAGAGCGCTCGTACGTCTACTTCGACTAGGCGTTAGCTCCGCTGCCACCGCTCCGAAGGGTAGGGGACGGAGCACGCACGTCTCCACTTCTACTAGGCGCCAGCTCCACTGTCATCGCTTCGAAGGGTTGGGGACGGAGCGCATACGCATCTACTTTGACTAGGCACCAGTTCTACTACCACCGCTTCGAAGGGTAGGGAACGGAGTGCTCGCGCGTCTACTTTGACTAGACGCCAGCTCCGCTGCCACCCCTTCGAAGGGTAGGGGACGGAGCGCTCGCGCGTCTACTTCGATTAGATGCCAGCTCCGCTACCACCGCTTCGAAGGGTAGGGGACGGAGTGCTCGTGTGTCCACTTCGACTAGGCGCCAGATCCACTACCACCCCTTCGAAGGGTAGGGGACGGAGCGCTTGCACGTCTTAGACAAGTGTGCCCAAAGAAGTGATGGGGACAAACATTTTGGTTGGTCTATTGCGTTTGTATACGAGTGCTTACAAAGGTGTTTGCCGATCAACATCCCCTAAGATCTATTACACAAGCGCCTTCGGCCACCTACGAATGCTATTCGTTCGGTTCCGCCTGGACGACCACCCGCGCCGGAGCCTCGCCCGTCGAGGTTCAACTCTTCCAGAAGTCCAGTGAGTCCTCAGTTCGCCACCAGCGCCGTAGACAGCGTCGGGTTATGGCGTCAGAGATTAGCAACCGGTCCCCATTGGGCTACTTCTTGGAACATAAGGGCATGTCGGCCAGAACATGGGGAGCAATTTCCGCTTTATTCATGTAACGGGGAACGCAAGTTACAACACAAACTGATACACAAGAACCCCAGTGTCACACCTACCTCGAGCCGTCGGTGCCACCTTCGTCACGCCAGGGACTTCATGCAGCCATCGGTCAAGGTTCCCCTCATCGTACATGGTCCGCCGCAGCTCTACCTTCACCACGGCCTCCCCGATGTACTCCCAAATCCGCTCATGAAAAGCCCGAACAGCGGGCAAACAGCGTGCACGGCACCGGACATCACTCCGGCCTCGACCAGCATATCCAGTTGTGGGTCAGCCAGTTCGTCGACATGCCGACAGCCCTGTTGCCGGAGAAGCGCACATGCCAGGCACGAGGTCACGTAGGAGCAATGGTTGCCAAAGGATGTCGCAGTGTTGCGAGCAAGGTTGGAAGCATCCTCGATTCGGCGAAGCGTCCATAACAGCTCTTTGGGCCTGAATGAACGAGGCGGCACTTCGGCGATAAGGTCTTCGAGGGCGCCCTCTAGGGCCAGCATAACATCCCATGCCACCACCGAGGCATCGCCCAGAGCCTGGTCCCACTCCCTAAGAGACGCAGCAAGGTGGCTTTTCTCCTCTTCTACCGCAGCAAATTGCTGGAGCAGGCCATCCCGCTCCTCCACTGCTGCCTGCCGTGCCGTCGCCACGAGCTCCTCAATGTATAAAATGGCCCTCGTGCGCTCCACCTCCAGGTGTCGAATGCAGTCGTCTTTAGAGGAATGCGCCTCCTCAGCCGTGCGAAGAGCCCCTTCGGTGACGCACAGTCGGCCCTCTAACTATTAGTGATATGCCCTAGAGGCAACATGGAGATGTTGTATATATCACATACTATGTTTACGATACATTACTTTGTTCCTTGAAATAGACATTATCATTATTGATCAATGAGTATGTGACTTATTCATGAGACTCTTAATGCTAAAATGTTGCTATTTCTAAATGATCCCTGATCGTATATCATATGAGGAACAAATATGATTCAAAGACAAAGATCAGCATATGTATTGATTGATGATTATGTCTCATGGATCATGGTATGGTGATACCAAATCAATAATATGGGCATGTGTTAGTGAACATATATTGGATAGGCCTACCATGAGACACTACAGAGATTTCATGTGTCATCAGTTGGTCTCAAGTAGTGTTTATGTAGAATCCTTAGACTTGAGATCATCATTGTTCCCAACATGCGTAATAGCTTATTTTAGGACTACTAAACACTACTCCGTAACTGGGTAGTCATAAAAGTAGTCTTCGAGTTTGCCATGAAACATGTAGTAGGATGTGAATGATCAAGATAGAATTTGCCCCTCCTTATGGAGAGATATCTCTGGGCCCCTCGATGTAATGGATTATGAAAGTGCATGGCCATGCCAAGGTGATTGAGGAGTCAATCACAAGTTTATAATCCATCACGGAATCGAGAGAGTGATTGAGCTATTAAGAGGATGACACAGGTCTCGCCTTGAGCTCAATCTATATGATGAGGCAAAGGGATTTGTACATGAGAACATTACATGTTCAGCCGATATGATCTTTACGCATACTAGAGGCCGTACATGAGAACATTACATGTTAATATGTCTTACTAGAGGCCGCTATTAACAGGGTGACCGGAAAGGCGTTTCTGGGTCACGACCAAGTATACGTGAACCTACAGGGTCGTACGCTTAACGGGTTGGAACACTAATTCGAATATGATTCGGATGTGGGCTCAATTCGGATAGAGATCCGAATAGACTCCTATTGGGCCTTGGTCCGCAAGGCCCACGTGAGGAGGTCTATATATATGGAGGCGAGGGGCTGAGGGGATTCGTCCCTGTTAACATCTAGCATAACCCTAGCCGCCACCTCCCGAGCCAAACCCTAGCCGCTCACGAGTGCTAGTACACTCGCGATCGACGCCCGACACTGGACGTGTGGATACCGGTGGAGGCACTGCTCGTTGCAGTGTTGATCGGCGTCAACAACCTACAAATTGGATCCGCTCGTGGTGTGGTTGATCGCGTGGAGGAGACGATCTGTTCAGGACGATCGGCTAATTCCACTACTACCTCGACACGCGTGGTTGGATCGGTTTCTCCAACTCTTCTTCCGCTGCACTGCGCGTCTAGTGGTAATAATCCATGATCCTTCCTTAGCATGATGTATTGGAATACGCGTAGGCTACGGAAGCAGAAAACAAAACTTTTCTACCGCGCACCCAAGAACATCATGCTAAGGAAGGATCATGGATCGTTACCACTTAGACGCGCAGCGCAATGAAGAAGAATTGAAACCGATCCAATCTCCTCCACGCACGCCGATCAGATCGCAACGAGCAGCGCCTCCACCGTATCCACACGCCCGGGCTGGAACGCCGATCGCGAGTGTACTAGCACTCGTGAGCAGCTAGGGTTTGGCTCGGAGGTGGCGGCTAGGGTTTTGCTAGATGTTAGCGGGGACGAATCCTCCGCCTCGCTCCATATATATAGACCTTCACGTGGGCCTCGTGGACCGAGGCCCAATAGGAGTCTATTCGGATCTCTATCCGAATTGAGCCCATATCCGAATCATATTCGAATTAGTGTTCCAACCCGTTAAGCGTGCGACCACAGAGGTTCACGATACTTGGTCGTGACCCGAAACGCCTTTCCAGCTACCATGTTAATAGCGCCTCTAGTAAGACATATTAACCCCAAAGTATATGTAAAGATCATATCACTGAACTCGTAATGTTCTCTCATGTACGAATCCCTTTGCCTCACGATATAGATTGAGCTCAAGGCGAGACTGTGTCATCCTCTTAATAGCTCAATCACTCTCTCGATTCCGTGATGGATTATAAACTCGTGATTGACTCTCAATCACCTTGGCATGGCCATGCACTTTCATAATCCATTACATCGAGGCCCAGAGATATCTCTCCCATAAGGAGGGGCAAATTCTATCTTGATCATTCACATCCCACTACATGTTTCATGGCAAACCCAAGACTACTTTTATGACTACCGAGCCACGGAGTAGTGTTTAGTAGTCCCAAAATAAGCTACTACTCATGTTGGGAACCATGATGATCTCAAGTCTAAGGATTCTACATAAACACTACTTGAGACCAACTGATGACACATGGAATCTCTGCAGTGTCTCATGGCAGGTCTATCCAACATATGTTCACTAACACATGTCCATATTATTGATTTGGTATCACCATACCATGATCCATGAGACATGATCATCAATCAATACATATGCTGATCTTTGTCTTTGAATCATATTTGTTCCTCATATGATATACGATCAGGGATCATTTAGAAATAGCAACATCTTAGTATTTAAGAGTCTCATGAATAAGTCACATACTCATTGATCAATAATGATGATGTCTATTCCAAGGAACAAAATAATGTATCATAAACATAGTATGTGATATATACAACATCTCCATGTTGCCTCTAGGCATATCACTAATAGCCTCCCACTTGCACTAGAGTCAACCATGTAGGTATCTAATACCCATTGCCCTAGTGTGAGCCTCATGCTTTGGCTGGGGAAGCGGCTTTGTCAACGGATCTGCAATGTTCAAATCCGTTTGTACTTTGCATATCTTCACATCGCCTCTCTCCATACATTATTAGATACCTACATGGTTGACTCTAGTGCAAGTGGGAGACTGTTAGTGATATGCCCTAGAGGCAACATGGAGATGTTGTATATATCACATACTATGTTTATGATACATTATTTTGTTCCTTGGAATAGACATCATCATTATTGATCAATGAGTATGTGACTTATTCATGAGACTCTTAAATACTAAGATGTTGCTATTTCTAAATGATCCCTGATCGTATATCATATGAGGAACAAATATGATTCAAAGACAAAGTATGTGATATATACAACATCTCCATGTTGCCTCTAGGGCATATCACTAACATGATGTCCTTGTGTGCGCGGTAGAAAAGTTTTGTTTTCTGCTTTTGTAGCCTACGCGCAATCCTTTACTAACGCCTCCCGCTCACAGGCATGAGCCGCCTGCAATGCCCGGCCGAGGGCGAGGGTTTGCACGACAAAGCGGTTAGTAGACCTCTAAAGGACCGCGCGCCGCTAAGGGTCAGATACTTGCCCTCATTTCTGAGACCTCCAGTGCTCTCCCAAGGAGTTCTGACCCACAGGGCCACAGCGCTTGGCGGTCTAGGTTCACGGCCGCACTATATGTGACCCCCTGCCATGCTACCAGCACCTCCGGTCGAGGGACAAAATCTGATAGGCTTGGGTGCGCGGCATCCACAACGATAGTTTTGGCGGCGTCAGACGTCCCTCCCGAAGGAACAACCCTGCGCTCTGAAGGTTGCCCACACCTGGGGAGGCATGCTGCTACGAGGGGACGCAGCGATTAGAGCCCTACGAACGCAGCACAGGATTATACCAAACAAAGTGGGTTTACCTTCGGCAGCAGCCAGTGGACTTCGTTGGGGCGCCCCTTCAGCCTCATAAGAAACCGCAAGGATACTTGCGTCCCCTGACGAGACCAGTCCTCCGAGCCGGGGGGGCCTCTGTGTCGGAGCCTAGTTCCAGCGGCTCCCGCCCCTGGCAGCCATAGACCCAGAGGGGGCTATGGGGACGGCGAGGCAGGGGTACTCGGTGTCGGAATCGGAGTCCCATAGGGCCCCGACCTTGCTCACAACAACGAACCCCCTCTCCGGGCGAAGGGGCGATAGCGTGCGTGGCCGTTTCACCTTCGGGGAGCAAGGCGGCGACCCGCCAGAATCGCCATCGGTGGGGCTCGCCAAGTAACCACCGCAGGCGACTCCGCCCAACATCCTCCCGCGATGGCTCTCAACGACGCATCGCGCGCGAAGAAGCTCTCTCGGTTGCCCACGCTGCACTCTTCATCCTCGCCACTGCCCAAGGGCCCCTCTCCTCTGCCCTCGGCATCCGCGTCTACCTCCGAATTGGCATACTTTGTCGAGTCAGAGTCCGCGTCTGTCACACCATCGCAGCAGCAAGGCTGGCATGAGCTGCCGCCGGTGTACCAGGTCCGGCTATGGAGGATCGAGCACCCTGACGAGACGATAATCCTTTCCCCTTGGCACCGCGGCGAGGTTGGCTCGGGGTCGGAGTAGCACGCTCTGGCACTCTAATGCTCAAGGCCTCGCACACACGGTTTATCCGCCCCAGACCAACTGCCGCGGTTGCAGCTATGCGCAGAGTGTGTTCTCTGGCCGTATATGATCCGAGGAACGCACCTACCGCATGCTCCATGTCCTCTAGGAGAGTACCTGTGGGCGGCAAGGGGCGAGATTTAAAATAAAAGGCCCGATGGAAAGTAGGGGAAAGCTAAGGCTCCACCAAAACTTTCATGGATCGGAGGGTCTCGGCAATGAAGACACGAACAGACGGACGTTGTCGCGATGAAGCCCCCGAGGCATGACATGCCACCCAGCAACAAGCGGTGCTACGCCATACATGACGAACTCCTCGGAAGGTCGCGCATGTTGAAGCGGGCGGCGATCCCCACAAGCCCCTGCGCCCTTCGCCGGTCCTTAGCATCTATCGGTGTGCCGGGTTGGTGTTTAATGCCACCGGCCGCCCTGAACACTCAAGGTCGCTACCGCTTGCCACACGGTGGTAAAACCATTGTCTCATCCAGTTCGGCTCCCACTTCGCCTGAGTCGAGTTCGCAGGGAAAATCTTCCCGCACCGTGACCGCAGGACAAAGTTGACGCTGCCGAAGTTGGAAAACGTCTCATCTCTCCGCTCTTTGGTTGACATCGTGCGTCGTGGAGAAATGCGAACAGCGATGCGTTGGGCCAGCAGGCTTTCGTACACAACATCCAGCTGTACACGGCAAGATGGGCTATTGCGTTCGGAGTCATCTGTGCCAGCTCAAGCCCAAAAGTCTGTAAGACGTCCCCGACAATCATGGCGGCTGGGATGCGCAGCCCGACTTCGAAATAGGCAACGAAGATGATCGCTCTGACTTCTCGGGGTGCGGTTCGATCTCATCGCTCGCAGGCAGTTGCACCTCCCGGCGTCCGACAGCTTCCCTTCGCGCAGTAGGCCACGGATCGTCTCCTCCGTCGCGAGCATTGAGCCCAAGACACAGGAGTATGGACTTTCTATTTTCTTCGTCGCCACCGACCATTTGTCCACCAACATGGAGTCGCGCCCCTCGAGTGTGTATTGCACCTTGAGCGGCGACGACCGCCGGGAGAAAGCGCTGCTGTTGGCCTGCTGAGCATGTTCTTCGCCGTGAGCCATCGTTCTCCGCGAGCTAGACGACGACGGAGGCAGCAAGGCTACAAAGAAGGCAGGAGAGCGGGGCGTAGGAAAAGAGATCAGAAGGCGCGAGGAGGAGAGCGTAGACGTGGTGCCACAGGGGGTATTTAAAGCCTCTACATCTCCCACACCACCGGTAAAGGTAACCGGCGGGACACGAACCGCTCGCCTCCCCACGATTGAAGCCAAAGCAGCACAACCACCCACACGCATCGTTCCTGTCACAAGGTGATTGTACAAATGGCCTGACAGCGCACGACGTTCCAATCGCGCTCCGCCACGCGTCCACTCCCTCGGGAGTAAATGCAGTTCGCACGGCGTGCCGTATCCTCTTGCCGCTCGACAGCATGATTCCCAGGGCCATCGATGCAATAACGGCAGACCATGGATCGATCAATCTCGACAGCAACTTTGGTGGGGTTTCCGTCTCCGCAGGGCAACTCCGGCTCTGACTTCGGCTCCGTCCTCAAGAAGAGACACTGCCACAAACCCACACGCCTACGCAGCAAGCCCGAACATGCCTGCCAAGCTGACCCTCCGACCTCAGGCTCGCACGAAGACTCCAGAGTCCGACCAGTGGGAGGTGAGGTGTCGCGGTCAAAGTAGGCACGCAGCGCGTCTGCCAAGCTGTCGGGCAGTGCACGACGCGCCGGTAACATCCCGCCACACGTCCCGCCTCTTTCGGGAAGGGACGTGCGATCGCTGATAGCCCACGACGCGCCAATCGCGTCGCGCCACGTGTACCTTCCTATGCAGCAGCCCGCCCCTGACTTTTCGGGGGTCGATGCAATTTGCGCCACCATTACCACGCCACCTCCAGCCCACGGAGCTGTCGGGACATGACGACTCCGAATCAGGGGAGTCTCGGCGTCGCGCCCAATGTGTGGAACACCTTCGGCTAAGTAAGGCGACTCCGCCAGTAACAGTGGCACCGCGAAGGATGGCCAAGACCGGGGACGACTTCGGTAGCTCGCCTAACTCCGTGTCTTCGGCATAAAGTGGGGACGCACTACCAACCGCATTTCCATCTAAATAGCTCACAGGAGGGCTCGGCAACATGGATTCGGTCCGTGAAGCCTTTCACCATGAGAGGCTCCTGTTGTAGGGGTGGCCCCCACCTAAGCCCAGCAGGCCTGTTAAAAGGTTCCCACGCACTCCACGGAGGTCCGCCTTCGCACACACACTCCACGGAGGTCCGCCTCCACACACGCACTCCACGGAGGTCCGCCTCCGCACACGCACTCCATGGAAGTCCACCTCCGCACACACTCTACGGAGTATAAATAAGACGTAGCATCGAGGTCCACCTCCGCACACACTCTACGGAGTATAAATAAGACGTAGCGTCGAGGTCCGCCTCCGCACGCACTCTACGAGTATAAATAAGACGTAGCGTCGAGGTCCGCCTCCGCACGCACTCTACGGAGTATAAATAAGACGTAGCGTCGAGGTATGCCTCCGCACGCACTCTACGGAGTATAAATAAGACGCAGTGGGGGGACGCCTCCGCGCGCACTCTACGGAGTATAAATAAGACACGGATGTTTTTCCTACACACACTACTGAGTATAAACAAGACGCAAATGTCCCGCGCGCGCGTTGGCGTACCCTCCGGAGCTTAAGTCAGCCGTGGTTGATAGTCCCACGCATTCTCCAGAATACAAACAAAGACGCGGATGTTTTCCCTTCGCACTCTACTGAGTCTAAACAAGACGCACATGTCCTGCGCGCGCGTTGGCGTACCCTCTGGAGCTTAAGTAAGCCATAGTTGATAGTCCCACGCATTCTCTGGAGTACAAACAAAGAAGTGGATGTTTTCCCTGCGCACTCTACTGAGTCTAAACAAGATGCGGATGTCCCGCGCACGCGCTGGTGTATAAATAAGACGTGGATGGTATTCCCACGCACTCTCTAGAGTCTACATACAATGGCGCACAGGCACCAGAGGCTCCCTGTGCGGTCGAAGCTTCCACCTGGTGCCATAGCTCGGCCGCAGCAAGACGAGCTGGGCTATGGCCCCGTGGCGAAGGGGGCGACGCACGAGCTAAATGGCCCACCCCCTGACGAAAAGGTGGAGAGCCAAACGCGCTCGTCGAAGGCGCTGACACAGGCGCGGGCTCCCGGCACGGGGAGGTGCCCCAGCAGACACCCATGACCGCAGACATTTGAGCTCGTGTTGCGGCATCACCCCAATAACACGACACAAGCTCGATATCAGGCCTCCGTTACCAGCCAAGCTGAAGGAATGAGAGCACCCACTCAGGGCGCCCCCCAAGGGCGTGCTGCCCCGAGCTGGAGGAGTCAGAGCCCGTCCTTGGAGCAGCACGGCTCCTTGCAGCGCCGCAAGCGGCAAGACCCCTCACCCCCCAAGCACCACAGCTCGCCACCAGCTTCTCGCCAGACGAGCTGGACTACGGCACCGGGGAGGTGGGGCGGCACACGAGCTCAATGGCCTGCGCTTCTGTCGAGGCGATGACGACACAAACGTGCTCGTGGAAGCCGGCCCACCTCACGGATGGCCTCGCTGGCGCTACGTAGAAGTCTACTCCCAAAGTTAGGAGTTTCCTTACTGAAGTACAAGTGAATTGCCCACCACCCCGCACCAGTCGCGGCTCTTCGACGAACTGGCGAGGGGAAAACACATCACGACGTCGCATCCACCTCATATGGGTGGGATGTCTGACCCCACGATCGTCCAGCGGCATCGCGGCGCCCGAACTCCTGCGCGCATGGACGGCCGGGCACGATGGGGACGGCAATTTTGACTGGAGAAGTTGCGGGGGCGTGATGTCTGGGAAGGCGAGTGCCGCTTCACTTGGCCACTCTCCCTTTTAAAGAGCTCCGGAAGCAAGACCACGTAAATCACGCCTTAAGAGCCCCATCGGCCGCCCCAGGGGCATGTGATGCAACAGTGCCGCCCCGCTTCAACTACAAGTTCCGCCAGCTGCACTCAACATGTCCCCCTATCCTGGGGGGCCCGAAGCAATCGACGACGGGCGAGGGACACTTCCATCGCAGCTATAAAGCCACATGCACAGAGCCCCCTCGACCCCGCCTCAGCTGTCTCGTTAGTGTCTGGAACTGCGGGGCAACAGTTGCGCCCATGAGGCCCCCTATCGACCGCCGGGGACAAGGACTATGGAGCTAGGTTCCTGTCATTCCTTAGGCCTACTTCATCCTTATCCCGCCCAGCAGTAGGGGACGGAGTCATGCCTGTGAATTCCGCTTCTGACACCCTGTCAATATCCAGAATCGAGAGGACGCAGTCATGCCCGTGGAGTCCCGCATATACCGCGAAGGCTAGGGGCGGCAGAGCTAGGTTCGCGTAATCTGTCAAGCCTACTTCGACTAAGCGCCAGCTCCGCTGCCACCACTTCGAGGGGTAGGGGATGGAACGCTCGCGTGTCTACTCCGACTAGGCACCAGCTCCGCTGCCACCACTTCGAGGGGTAGTGGATGGAGCGCTCGCGCGTCTACTCCGACTAGGCGCCACCTCCGCTGCCACCACTTCGAGGGGTAGGGGACAGAGCGCTCGCGCGTCTACTCCGACTAGGCGTCAGCTCCGCTGCCACCACTTCGAGGGGTAGGGGATGGAGCGCTCGTGTGTCTACTCCGACTAGGCGTCAGCCCCGCTGCGACCACTTCGAGGGGTAGGGGACGGAGCGCTCGCACGTCTACTCCGACTAGGCGCCAGCCCCACTGCCACCACTTCGAAGGGTAGGGGATGGAGTGCTCGTGCGTCTACTCTGACTAGGCGCCAGCCCCGCTGCCACCACTTCGAGGGGTAGGGGACGGAGCGCTCGTGCATCTACTCCAACTAGACGCCAGCTCCGCTGCCACCACTTCGAGGGGTAGGGGATGGAGTGCTCGCGCATCTACTCAGACTTGGCGCCAGCTCTGCTGCCACCACTTCGAGGGGTAGGGGATGGAGCGCTCGCGCGTCCACTCCGGCTAGGCGTCAGCTTAGCTGCCGCCACCTCGAGGGATGGGGACCGGGCGCTCACGCGTCTATTTTGCCTGGGCGCCAGCTCTGTGCCTACCTCGAGCGTCTACCCCAACTAGCCAACAAACTTCACAAGAAAAGTACAAAGCGGATGTGCCCAAAAACGACGGCGGGGACGAACGCTTTGGCTTATCTACCGCGCTGCTACAAAGTGCTTATAAAGCCCACCAGGCCAACGCTATTAGTCCGGCTTCGCCTGAACGGCCTTTCGCGCTAAAACCTCACCCGTCAAGGGTCGATTCGCCCAGAAGTTCAGCGAGTCTTCGGCCCGCTACCAGCGCCGTAAACGGCGTTAGGTCACGGCGTTAGAAATCAGCAGCTGGTCACCATCGGGCAGCTGCTTGGAATAAAATGGCGCGGTTGGTCAAAGAAGGGAAGCAATCTTCACTTCATTCGCAGCATGGAGTACATAGGTTACAACACACACCAGCGCACAAGAACCCCGGGGTCACACTTGCCTCGAGCCGTCAGCGCCGTCATCGTCGCGCTGGGTAACTCCATCCAGCCATTTGCCAAGGTTCCCCTCGCCGTACATGTTCCGCCGTAGCTCCACCTTTGCCATGGCCCCCCTGATGTACTGCCAGATCCGTTCGTGAAAAAACCGAACGGCGGACCGAACAGCGCGCATGGCACCAGACATCACTCCGGCCCCAGCAGGCATGACGGCAACCCCGGTGCTGGAGAAGAGCACACGCTAGGTATGCGGTCACGTAGGAGCAATGATTGCCAAAGGACGTCGCGGTGGCCTGAGCGAGATCGGCCGCTTCCCTAATCTATCGAAGTGTCTGTGAAAGCTCTTCGGGTCCGAATGAGCGGGGTGGCACCTCAGCAACAAGGTTTTCAAGGGTGCCCTCTAATGGAATACGCGTAGGCTACGGAAGCAGAAAACAAAACTTTTCTACCGCGCACCCAAGAACATCATGCTAAGGAAGGATCATGGATCGTTACCACTTAGACGCGCAGCGCAATGAAGAAGAATTGAAACCGATCCAATCTCGCGTGTCGAGGTAGTAGTGGAAGTAGCCGATCGTCCCGAACAGATCGTCTCTCCACGCACGCCGATCAAGATCGCAACGAGCAGCGCTCCACCGTATCCACACGCCCGGGCCGAACGCCGATCGCGAGTGTACTAGCACTCGTGAGCAGCTAGGGTTTGGCTGGGAGGTGGCGGCTAGGGTTTTGCTAGATGTTAACAGGACGAATCCTCCGCCCCTCGCCTCCATATATAGACCTCCTCACGTGGGCCTCGTGGACCGAGGTCCAATAGGAGTCTATTCGGATCTCTATCCGAATTGAGCCCATATCCGAATCATATTCGAATTAGTGTTCCAACCCGTTAAGTGTGCGACCAGAGGTTCACGATACTTGGTCGTGACCCGAAACGCCTTTCCAGCTACCATGTTAATAGCGCCTCTAGTAAGACATATTAACCCCAAAGTATATGTAAAGATCATATCGGCTGAACTCTGTAATGTTCTCTCATGTACGAATCCCTTTGCCTCACGATATAGATTGAGCTCAAGGCGAGACTCGTGTCATCCTCTTAATAGCTCAATCACTCTCTCGATTCCGTGATGGATTATAAACTCGTGATTGACTCTCAATCACCTTGGCATGGCCATGCACTTTCATAATCCATTACATCGAGGCCCGAGATATCTCTCCCATAAGGAGGGGCAAATTCTATCTTGATCATTCACATCCCACTACATGTTTCATGGCAAACCCGAAGACTACTTTTATGACTACCCGCCACGGAGTAGTGTTTAGTAGTCCCAAAATAAGCTACTACTCATGTTGGGAACCATGATGATCTCAAGTCTAAGGACTCTACATAAACACTACTTGAGACCAACTCGATGACACATGGAATCTCTGCAGTTGTCTCATGGCAGTCTATCCAACATATGTTCACTAACACATGTCCATATTATTGATTTGGTATCACCATACCATGATCCATGATCATCAATCAATACATATGCTGATCTTTGTCTTTGAATCATATTTGTTCCTCATATGATATACGATCAGGATCATTTAGAAATAGCAACATCTTAGTATTTAAGAGTCTCATGAATAAGTCACATACTCATTGATCAATAATGATGATGTCTATTCCAAGGAACAAAGTAATGTATCATAAACATAGTATGTGATATATACAACATCTCCATGTTGCCTCTAGGGCATATCACTAATGATCTCCCACTTGCACTAGAGTCAACCATGTAGGTATCTAATACCCATTGCCCTAGTGTGAGCCTCATGCTTTGGTGGGAAGCGGCTTTATCAACGGATCTGCAATGTTCAAATCCGCTTGTACTTTGCATATCTTCACATCGCCTCTCTCCACTATCTCGCGGATGAGATGAAATCGCCGTAAAATGTGCTTGAACTTCTGGTGCGATCTAGGCTCTTTGGCTTGCGCAATGGCCCCACTATTGTCACAGTAGAGGTCCATTGGGCCGAGGCACTAGCCATCACACCAAGCTCGTAAATAAATTTCTTGATCCAAACAGCCTCTTTGGCAGCTTGTAAGTCGCTATGTACTCGGCTTCGTTGTAGAATCAAGAACCGTCTGCGCTTGGAACTCTTCCACTTACCGCACCGCCATTCAGCAGTAACACAAATCCAGATTGCGATCTAAAATCATCTTTGTTAGTTTGGAAGCTAGCATCGGTGTAACCATTTACAACGAGCTCTTCCTCACCTCCATAGACAAGGAACACATCTTTAGTTCTTCTCAAGTACTTCAAGATGTTCTTTACGGCAATCCAGTGACTTTCACCGATCTCGATCGTATCTACTCGTAGCACTTAAAGCATACGAAACATCCGACGTGTACAAAGCATGGCATACATAATGGACCCAATAGCCAAGCATATGGAATCGCATTCATTTTATCCCGCTCATCGTGTGTACTAGGACACCGATTCTTGCTAAGATTTATACCATGTGACATAGGTAGAAAACCTTTCTTGGAATCATGCATATTGAACCTTTTCAACACCTTGTCAATGTACGATCTTGGCTTAATCCAATTAGCCTTTTGATCTATCTCTATAGATCTTGATGTCCAGAATATATGCTGCTCTCCTAAGTCTTTCATAGAGAAACTATTTTTAATGAAGACTTAATGATTCGAGCAAAGGAATGTCATTTCCGATCGAATATGTCATCCACATATAAGACCGTAAATACGAGTGCGCTCCCACTAGCCTTTTGTAAACACAAGGCTCTTCTTCGTTCTTGATGAAACCAAACCCTTTGATTACTTCATCAAAACGAATGTTCCAACTCCGAGATGCTCGCTTAATCCATAAATGGATCTTTGGAGCTTGCATATCTTTCCAATCGACATGGATCGACAAAACCCGTGGGCTGTGTCATGTACACATCCTCACTCAGATTTCCATTAAGGAAAGCTGTTTTGACATCCATTTGCCATATTTCATAGTCGAAATATGCAGCAATCGCTAGAATGATCCGAATAGACTTTAGCATTGCGACGGGCTAAAAGTTTCATCATAATCAATACCTTGAATTTGTTTGAAACCTTTGGCCACTAATCGCGCTTTATAGATGTGAACATTTCCATCTATGTCTATCTTTTCTTGAAAACCCATTTGCATTCAATGGTTTTAACACCATCAGTGGATCAACCAAGTTCCAAACTTGATTATCGTGCATGGATTCAATTTCGATCTCATGGCTTCAAGCCATTTCTCGTAGTCCGGTCCCACCATTGCTTCTTCATAGGTCTTAGGCTCATCGTTGTCTAACAACAATATGTCCCGTTGTTGAGTAGTCAAGAACATGTACCTCTCGGTGCACGACGTGACCTTTCGACCTCACGTGGTTTGGTGTGTCCACAACAGTTCTTCAACAGCTTGTTCATCCCGTTGTGGTTCAGAGGAGCTGAAACGTTATCGTGTGTTTCTTGAATTTCTTCAAGTTGCACTGTGCTCCCACTATCCCTTCTTGAGAGAAACTCTTCTCTAAGAAGACACCATGCCGCGACAAACACTTTGCCTTCTCCTCGATTATAAAAGTAATATCCTTTTGTTTCCTTAGGATACCCAATAAAGAAGCATTTATCGATTTAGGAGTGAGCTTATCGATTGTAAACGTTTTACATAAGCCTCACATCCCCAAATCTTAAGAAAAGACAAGCTAGGACGTTGTCCTATCCACATCTCATATGGTGTCTTTTCTCACGATTTTGATGGAACCTCGCTTAGTGTGAACGCGTCTGTTTCAAGAGCGCACTTCAAAAAGACAACGGAAGATCACTTTGGCTCATCATGGAGCGCACCATATCTAATAAGGTGCGATTTCTCCGCTCGATACCCCATTCCATTGAGGTGTTCTGGCGGAGTCAATTGTGGAACAATTCCACAATCCTTTAGATGATTGCCAAACTCATGGCTCAAATACTCGCCTCCACGATCGATCGTAGAAACTTGATTGTCTTGCCTAAATGATTTTGCACTTCATTTTGGAATTCTTTGAACTTTTCAAAGGATTCGACTTATGCTTCATCGTAGATATACCCATATCTACTAAAGTCATCGATAAAAGTTATGAAGTATCAAAACCACCTCGATCGTTAAGCTCATTGGTCCACATACATCAGTATGTACAAGTGCCAATAAGTCATTTGCCCGCTCACCTTGACCGTGAAAGGTGCCTTTGTCATCTTGCCAAGTAAACAAGATTCGCATGTCTCTAATGATTCAAAATCAAATGAGTGCGAATACCATCTCTATGGAGCTTCGCATGCGTTTCTCATTTATGTGACCTAAGCGATAAGTGCCAAATAAACGTGGATTCAAATCATTCTGACGTTGCCTCTTTGCATTAATGTTATAGACCGTGACCCTTCAAGAGTAAGAACGATAACCCATTCACCAATGGAGTATGACAATAGAACATATCTTTGAAATAAAGAGAACAACCATTGTCCATAGATTTAAAGTCATAACCTTCGCTTGCAAACATGAAGCGTAAATAATGTTCTTTGAAAGAGATGGAACACAATAACAATTATTCAATTCCAAAACTAATCGAAGGTAAAGACAATGGCATGGTGCCAACAGCTACCGCAGCAACTTTTGCTCCATTGCCAACGCGAAGATCCACTTCGCTCCTCCTCAAACTTCTACTTCTTATTAGCCCTCGCAACGATTTGCAAATGTGAGCAACCGATCCGGTATCAAATACCCAAGAATCAGTTGATGAAGTAGCAAGATTGATCTCTATAACATTTATACCGAGTGGAAGTCGATTTCCTTCTTCTTCTCAAGATCCTCCAAGTACTTTGGGCGTTCCTTTTCCAATGTCCCGATTGCTTACAGAGTAATAATCTGCATCGTGATGAGCATCGCCTTCTTGTCTTTCTTGGCCTTAGAACCGCTCGCGATCGCATCAGAGCTTTCTTTCTTTTGACCGCGTTCTCTTGACATAGGGCTTGCCCTTGCCTTTCTCGCATCATCATCACATGATTGCTGCTTTTCTTAATGCTTTCTCGGCAGATTTTAGCATCCCATGCAACTCACCAGGTCTTGTCCAGGTTGTTCATGTGAAAGTTCATTATGAATGGCTCAAAGCTCGGGAAGCGATCGAGAATCACATCGTAGCCAACTCTTGGCTAAGGGGAAACCAAGCTTTTCCGGACTCTCAATGTAGCCAATCATCTTAATCACATGAGGGTCGACGGATTCCTCTCGCAAGCCTCGCACGCAAATAAGGACTTTGAAGTATTGAACCTCTCACCCTTGCTTGGTTCTCAAACATACCACGTAACCCCACAATGATATTGTAGGCATCTGTGTTCTCATATTGCTTCAAGCTCAGAGGACATTGTGGCAAGCATGAGACAGCTCACATCAAGGCAATCATTCGCTTGCTTCTCATAAGCTCTCCGTGCAGCCACAGTAGCATTATCGTGCAAGTCTTCGGGTAAGGAGACTCAAGGACATATTCCTTGCGCTCTTGCTTGAGAACAATTCTCAAGTTGCGATACCAATCCAAAAGTTTGTTCCATTGAGTTTTTCTTTCTCAAGAACAGATCGCAAATTAAAAGTACTTGGATGCGGCGTTAGTGACATGATCTACAACACAAGAATATGCAAAGTTTAGCACTATGTTTATGTTCATCTTTTATTAAACTATTTAGCAAAAGACTCCCACTATGAGTTTTGCAACAAAACTCCTCTAAGTTACATAGTGGGTAAAGATCCTCATTTCACTAATTCCTAGTGAGCTTTGGCATCACGGCTAGAAAACTAGTGACATGGGTAAGCAACACTTTGCTAATCACATCCCTATGTGACTCTACTTTGGGTGACATTAGTATGCCTCGGCCCCAATCTATGCCCCAAGGTCCAAAACTATTTTGATAACCTTGTTAAGTAAACCAAATGCTTCCGCATGTAGATGTCCGACATCTACCTCTAAATGATGATGATAACCGATGGCACTCTACTTTGGTAGACCTACCATGCGGTGATCATTATCTTTGGTGCAGCATATGGAAGGGCATTAACACCTAATTTTAAGAGGGATTCTATCCTACCAAAGCAACATATCACATATATCATTGCATAAGAATAAGATAGATAACATCATAGATAAACACATTTAATCGTGAAGTAGTATAGCCCAAAAATGGTGATATCCATCTCCAAGTAGGTGTAGACGATCTCCATCCTCCACATCACTCCTTTAGGCCACCATGCTTAAAAGCTTGTAACCTCAAAACTAGGCTACTACCTATAATAGCTAGAAATCGAAGATTACAAAGATAGATTCAAGCATTAAGGTCGACACGCAGTCGTTAAATACAATATATACAGCTAACAATAGCTGAAATAATCATGACACGCAGGCCATGAACGAATGTTACATGCATCACATACATCTCATACATTCAAATAAGCTATAGGGCCATACTATTCACATCATTCTCTGCAAAACAAGTTAGACGAGAATCGCATTCTACCTAACGATGTGAACCCAAGACGCTATACAAGGGGATACACACGCGTCCGGTCCTGGTCGGTCACGCGGGGTCGAGGGGGAGCCGTCATGGTTTCAGTGGCAACGCTCAAAATCTCACGCATTACATAGATCGCATCTATGAAATCGCTATGAAAATCTTATCGAGCCGATCAAATCAACCCAAATCCGAGCCATTCAAAATGTCTCAATTTTCATTAGATCAATCATATTGATCATCGCGATCGGTATACTTGAGGAGACCACAACACAAGACCTCGATCCGTTGGCTCGATCTATCGACAGCGCGCAGCTAGCCCCGATGGTGATTCCACGGTAGGGGCAAGTCGCGCGTACATCAAAGAAGGAGCACGAACTAATCTTTTGGCCTTGTGATGCTATCAACTCATACCAACTTCAACCCCTTATGACCGATTGATCTCATCAACCCGTGCTACCTTATTTAGACCGTAATAGATCCAATCTACTACTATCGCATATCAACATATATGCGCTGATCCAGATTGCAAACTAAGCAAGATGGCTCGATACCACTAATGGAATACGCGAGGCTACGGAAGCGTAAAACAAAACTTTTCTACCGCGCACCCAAGAACATCATGGTAAGGAAGGATCATGGATCGTTACCACTTAGACGCCAGCGCAATGAAGAAGAATTGGAAACCGATCCAATCTCGCGCGTTGAGGTAGTAGTGGAAGTAGCCGATCGTCCGAACAGATCGTCTCTCCACGCACGCCGATCAAGATCGCAACGAGCAGCGCCTCCACCGTATCCACACATCCGGGCCGAACGCCGATCGCGAGTGTACTAGCACTCGTGAGCGCTAGGGTTTGGCTCGGGAGGTGGCGGCTAGGGTTTTGCTAGATGTTAACTAGGACGAATCCTCCGCCCTCGCTCCATATATATAGACCTCCTCACGTGGGCCTCGTGGACCGAGGCCCAATAGGAGTCTATTCGGATCTCTATCCGAATTGAGCCCATATCCGAATCATATTCGAATTAGTGTTCCAACCCGTTAAGCGTGCGACCAGAGGTTCACGATACTTGGTCGTGACCCGAAACGCCTTTCCGCTACCATGTTAATAGCGGCCTCTAGTAAGACATATTAACCCCAAAGTATATGTAAAGATCATATCGGCTGAACTCGTAATGTTCTCTCATGAACGAATCCCTTTGCCTCACGATATAGATTGAGCTCAAGGCGAGACTCGTGTCATCCTCTTAATAGCTCAATCACTCTCTCGATTCCGTGATGGATTATAAACTCGTGATTGACTCTCAATCACCTTGGCATGGCCATGCACTTTCATAATCCATTACATCGAGGCCCAGAGATATCTCTCCCATAAGGAGGGGCAAATTCTATCTTGATCATTCACATCCCACTACATGTTTCATGGCAAACCCGAAGACTACTTTTATGACTACCCAGCCACGGAGTAGTGTTTAGTAGTCCCAAAATAAGCTACTACTCATGTTGGGAACCATGATGATCTCAAGTCTAAGGACTCTACATAAACACTACTTGAGACCAACCGATGACACATGGAATCTCTGCAGTTGTCTCATGGCAGTCTATCCAACATATGTTCACTAACACATGTCCATATTATTGATTTGGTATCACCATACCATGATCCATGAGACATGATCATCAATCAATACATATGCTGATCTTTGTCTTTGAATCATATTTGTTCCTCATATGATATACGATCAGGGATCATTTAGAAATAGCAACATCTTAGTATTTAAGAGTCTCATGAATAAGTCACATACTCATTGATCAATAATGATGATGTCTATTCCAAGGAACAAAGTAATGTATCATAAACATAGTATGTGATATATACAACATCTCCATGTTGCCTCTAGGGCATATCACTAACACCCTCCAGCGCCACCATAGCCTCCCATGCCGTCGCCGAGGCGTCGCCCAGCGCTTGGTCCCGCTCCCTTAGAGATGCAACAAGGCGGCCCTTCTCTTCCTCCAGCACAGCAATCTACCGAAGCAGGCCGTCCCGCTCCTCTACTGCTGCCCGCCGAGCCGCCGCCACAAGCTCCTCGGCATATGAGATGGCCCCCGCGTGCTCCGCTTCTAGACGCCGAACGCGGTCGTCCTTAGAGGCATGCGCCTCCTCTGACGCGCGAAGAGCTCCTTCGGCGGCACACAGCCAGCCCCCCCAATGCATCCCGTTCGCGGGCATGGACCGCCTGCAGTGTCCGACCAAGGGCGAGGGTCTACACGATAACGCGGTCAATACACCTCCAAAGGGCCGCATGCCGCTAAGGGTTAGATACTTACCCTCATTTTGGAGACCTCTACCACTCTCCCAAGCAGTCCCGACCCGCAAGCCTGCAGCGCATCGCGGTCTAGGCTCACGGCCGCGCTATGCGCGACCCCCTACCACGCTACCAGCACCTCTGCTTGAGGGATGAAGTCCGCTAGATGTCGGGCGGCATCCGCGGCGATAGCGTCGGTGGCGCCGGATATCCCTTCCAAGCGAACGTCCTCGTGCTCCGAGGGCTACCCGCGTTCGGGGAGCCATGTTGCTGCAAAGGGACATGGCGGTCAGCCCTACGAATGCATCACGGGTAACACCAAGCAATGTAAGTTTACTTTCAGCCCCGCCTGAATCCGCAAGGATCTCGGCATCCCCGGCCGCCCCGCTGGCGGGGAGACCTCTGTGTCGGAGCTTAACTCCACCAAGCCCTCGCCCCTGGCAGCCGCAGACCTAATTGGGGCCACGGGGACACCGAGGCACTCGGTGTTTGAGTTGGAGTCCCATAGGGCTTTGACCTTACTGGCTACAGCGAACCCCCTCGCCGAGCGAAGGGGCAATTGTGTGCGGGGCCGCTTCGGCTTTGGGGAGTAAGAGGGCGGCCCCGCCTTGGAAACCGCCGCAGGAGGAGGTCCCACCGTGGCAGGAACGGACTCCGCCCAAGCATCCTCCGCGGGCGATGGCTCCGCCTCAACACCGGCTGGCGGCGAACCAGCACCCGCGCCTGCCTCCTAGTCGGCATGCTTCGCCGAGTCGGAACCTGCGCTCGCTGGTACTCCCTCCCCCGCGGAATCGCGGTGAGGTGGGCTTGGGGCTGGAACAGCGTGCTCTGGCACCCTAATGCCCAAGGCTTCGCACACACGGTTTAGCCGCCCCTGACCTGCCTCCGCGGTCGCAGCTACGCGCAGTGTGTGTGTTCCCTGGCTGTATACGGTCCGAGGAACGCGTCCACCGCACGCTCCACATCTTCCAGGGAAGCACCTGTGAGTGGCACGGGGGCACGATGTAAAACAATGGCCCCGACGAACAGCACACGAAAGCTAAGCTCCAGTACAACTTACGTGGACCGGAGAGTCTCGGCAGCGAAGACACGGACGGGCGGACGTTGTCGCGCCAAAGCTTCCCAGGAGTAACACGCCACTCTGCAGCAAGTGGCGTCACACCATACATGATGAACTCCTCAGCGAAGCCAAACTTGTGGGCTGCGGTTTGGGCTTTGGTAGGAAAACTTTTCATCTTTTTTAGCCCACCAAAAACAAGGCTATCATTAGTGCTTCACTTAAATTCTTTGAATACTTAAGACTAGTCATTGATATTGCATTGTGGCTGCTTTTAGATTAGTAACTCTCAACTAAACATTGTTGGCCTGTGCAACACTCATTTGGCTGAAGAAAGAAAAAGAAAGAGGCTACCACACCAAAAGAAAGAACCGTGGATAAGTAGTATTAAAAATAATTCATAATTTAGAGAGAGAGAGTATCTTTTAATTACCTTTATACCCCTACCTTCTACAAAAAAAATTGTGACCCATATACATCCTTAGATTCAGAAGAGCATTTTGAAGAGATTTGAGTTAGGTGCAGGTTAGAAAAGAAGAAGAAGAGAAGCGAGAGAAGGCCAAATTAGGTGAATGCCTTTACCCATAAATTCAATTTGAGTATTTAATTTCTTTGAGCAATCTTGTACCCATAAGTTCATGTTATTGCAATTGGCTAGCGTCTCTCCTAGTACTCTATGCAAAATGAGTTATTTAAATTTCAATTTTAGATTGTCTCTATCTAGCTCATTCCTTTATTTGTATTGAGTCACCTTGATCTTTACATGTGTGTTCAAACACTTCACTTAAATCCATTGGATCAGCACCTGGGCAAAGTATTCTAACTTGGATTATTACTTAATTGTACAACATCATGAAATTTAGATTGTGTAGGACATACACTTCTATACCAAGCTCCACTTAATTGTACAACATCATGAAATTTAGATTGGTGGCCAAGAAGCTTAACAACGACGAGACCGTGTGGTGGCAAACGCCATTCATCCACCCCCACCTACGAGAGGTGAAGGGAGCGGCTTCCATGGTCTGGGGAGGGGCCATGGAGATGGAGGCCGTGGTGGGGGAGTACCTCAAATTGACGATGATGATTTTCTGTACTACGATGATGGTTACTGTTGTAGGGGTGGCCCCCACCTAAACCCAACTAGCCTGTTAGGAAGCTATAAATCCAAGGTAGACATGTACAATGACTTAGTTACCCTTGGGAAGTATACTCGATGTAAGGGCACGATTGTAAAGACGCTCCCTACGGGGACAAATATATACGTGATGCAAACCCTAGGGAGGACCCACAAAAGGAGGACATTGCTCACCTAACTCTCCACTACCACACACACTCTCTCTCTGTTTGGTCTGTAACCACAACAGTTGGCGCCATACGTGGGGACGACAAGAGCAAGCTTCAAGATCTCAGGAAGGATGGCACCGAAGAAAGCTCCAACATCAGCGGTGAGGAAGAAGGGAGGGATCGCGACAGAGTCCCGCGTCAACACCAGGGCTTCGGCATTCGCGGTCGTGGCCGCGGCAACCACGAGTGTCGGTGCTCGCCGTGCAACGATCGACCCCACCACCACCGATGCAACGATCGACCCCGCCACCACCGATGCAATGATCGACCCCACCACAATCGATGCAACGATAGACCCCGCCAACACCGACGCAGCGACCGACCCCGCCCCGCTAGTAACGCCCGGCTCCGCCGCTGGCGTGACAGCCAATTCCGGTGGTACTGACCGGGTACCAGCGAACGGTAGTGTCGGCGCGGGAGCACCGCGTGGCTCAGGTGGCAACGCAGACCTCGTCCACCCCGCGGAGGCGGCGGGCAGCCCGGAAGCACAAGTCGTGGTCACCGCGATCCCAACGGCACGACCAGGTGTGCCGGTCGCCTCGACTACACCGGCAGGGGAACACGCCCTGCTGGCGGCTCTTGGCACGCTCCAGCGAGAGCTAGCGGATCTCCGCGGGGCCATGCGGAGTATGCAAGAGGCTCGGGGTCAGCAGATCCCGCCGATGGCCGCGCCAGAGCCCACGCCGGAGCGGGTTGATAGCCGCGACGCTCCTACATCCAGTCGTGTCTCGCTGCGACGCGTGGACCTAGAGTCCCTGTTATCTGCGGGCCTGCAGCAGGCAGCATTGTAACATCCCAAAAATTTTATTTCTTTATTAAGTTGTTTCTGGAATTTATTGGATCCTCCTAGATTTAATCCCAAGCCTTAAAAAGAGAAAATTTAAAATTTCCATTTCATAAAGTCAAAGATAAAAGTACTTCATTCTATAAATGTAAAGATAAATGCATTTCATTTTCCTGAGTCAAATCTGCAATTTTATTAATTTTTAGAAAGTTATAAAGATTTAAAACACTCCTGTTAAAAGTAAATTGTGTTTTTGCAAAATATGGGTATCAAAATGGGTTGAAAATATTTTATTAAGTCAAAAATCACTCCAGAAGGTTCTCTGAATTTTTTTCAGAATTTTTAAATTTTATTTGGTATTTTTTGAGTATTTTAAAGCCTTCAAATCATTTCTGACAATGAAAAAGAAAATAAAAATCCAAAACCCTCCCTCGGGCTGCCAAGTGTCAAGCATCGAGCGATCCCCACCGCCAGAGCCAACCTCAGCCGTCCGATCCCTTTTTAACTCCCGCCCTGCCTTCCTTCCCTCCCTGGCCAACAAGTGTCACGCATCGGCCAGCCACCACCTCGTCCGTTTCAATCTCAGCCAACCATAGTCACTTACCGCTTCGCAGCTCCTCTCTCCCCTTCGCCCGGCACGTGGCATGATCCGCACCGTCCCCTGTTGCCGATTTCAATCTCAGCCGTTCCCTGTCACTTAAAGCACTCGATCAGTTCGGATCTAACCCCTGTTGCCGGATTGAATCTCGATCGTTCTCTTTCACTTAACGGTTCGTCCCAGATCCGGCGGCCCCAATCACCCTCCCTTGCCACCTGTCACAAATCCGACCGTTGCCTCTCCCCTTTCCTTTCGTTTTCTCTCGCTGACCGGTGGGCCCCACCTATCATATCCGTCTTCCCCGCCCCCTTTCCTTCTTCCCCGCGCGATCTCCGCTGCTGCCGCCGCCATTAAATAGAAAACCGAAGCTCTAAAAGCTTCGGTTTCTTAGCCAATTACTCTCCCACACCACTGCAAATTCAAATTGCCACCTCCCCGCATCCGTGTAAGGCATAATTAGTCCCAATTACGCCCTGTGTGCCATCGCATTAAGCTCCCGACCGTTTCCAAAACCGACGAGTTGTACGTGGCCGTTACCACCTCTCCCTGCCTATAAAAAGCACACCCCAAGGACCCTCTACCCACACCGCCTCCCCCTTACCCCTCAATTTGAGCTCCAGTGCCCCCAGGCCTCCCCGTGCTTGAAATTCCCTCTGCTGGCTTTGTCAACTCCTGTAACATCCCAAAATTTTTTCCTTTATTAAAAATCAAATATGGAATTTATTGGATTTTTCTGGAGTTATGTCAAGGTCCTGATTTGAGAAAAATTATAAACTTTAATTTATAAAAGTCAAAAATGAATTTATTACATTAATGAAAGTTAAAACAATTGTATTTCAGCTTCCTAAAGTCAAACATGAGATTATATTAATTTTTCCAGATTTTAGAAAGAATTAAAACCTTCCCTTTTAAAATCAAATTGTACTTTTACCAATTATACTTGTTAAAATGAGTGGGAAATATTTTTATTAAATCTAGAATAGCTCCAGATGGTTCTCTGAATTTTTCTGGATTTTTCAAAATTTATTTGGTATTTTTCTGAGTTTCCTAAAGATTAATAGCATTTCTGGAAAATCAAAAAGAAAGAAAAATCCTAAAACCCTCCTCGAGCTGTCAAGTGTCACCCATCGGGCCGCCCCGCACCGCCGGATTCCCCCTCAGCCGTCCGATCTGACTTAAACCCTCATCCCGCCTTCCCTCTCTCCACGTGCGACGCGTGTCGTGCATCGGACCGTCCACTCCCGCGCCGGATTTAATCCTCGCCGCCCGCACCAACTTACCGCTTCACCACTCCCCTCTCCGCTCCTGCCACCACGTGGTTTGATCGGGGCCATTCGCCGTTGTCGGATTACATCCCGCCCGTCCGCAGTCACTTAAGCCCTCGCCCAAGACCCAGCGGCCCAGATGTTTCCCCCATTGCCAGATTGAATCGTGGCCTTCCCCTCCCACTTACCGGTTTGCTCGGATCCAACGGCCCGCGCCCCTCCCCTTTGCCACTTGTCGCTCATCCGACCATCGCCCCCCGTCCTTTCCGTTTTTCTTCTCTCGCTGACGTGCGGGCCCCACCTGTCAAGCCCTTCGTCCCCGCCACCTTCCTTCTTCCCCGCGCGATCTCCGCCGCTGTCGCCGCCATTGATTAGAAAACCGAAGCTTTGAAAGCTTCGGTTTCTTGCCAAATTAATCCCCCGCGCCGCGGCACATTCAAATAGCCACTCCACCGCGTCCGTTGCAGGCTTAATTTCCCCCAAATACGCCCTCCTTCACCGTCGCGTTAATTTCCTGAATCCGGCGAACTTCACGCGGCCGTTGCACCCCTCCCCGGCCTATAAAACCCACACCCCGAGGTCCCTCTACCCACACCGCCCCTCCCTCACCTCTCAAGCGAGCCACCCGAGCACCAGAGCTCTCCCTACACCCGATTTCCTTCCCGCGGCTTCAAGCAACTCCGGCGAGCAATCGCCGCCGCCTCGAGCTTCCCCGATCCTCGCTAGTGCCTCCCCAACCTTGCTGGTGCCCAGGCGAACACCGGCGACCTCTCCCCCGAGCTGCTGCGTCGCCGGAACCTCTCCGCCGCCGTGAACCCTCCTCCGACCGCCGCCCCTCTCCGCCGATCTTCCGTTCCGGTCATCCCCGAGCGTCGCAGAAGGTACCCGAGTGCTCCCCGCGTCCCCCTCTTCATTTTGATACCCTCGGCCGGCGCCGCCGCTCACCGGAGCTCCGGCGACCATCGGGCCCCGAGCGCCGCCGCCGGTCGAACCCACGTCGGCCGTCGGCTGATCGCGATTGCGTGGCAGCCAGGTGGCGGCCAGATCGGCGCCATGCCAGCGCCACCCGCACGCCTCCTAGCCACCTCGCGCGTGCGCGGCCACGTCGGCATAAAGCCGTGACGTGGCAGCCACGCGGCGACCATGCGGCAGCCACGTGGTGCCACATCAGCGCCACCCCGCTCCCCGCGCACCCGCATGCCACCTCACCCTTCCCTCGGGTCCGTGGACTCGGTCCACAACACCCGGGCCCCACCTGTCAGCCTCTCCCCGGAATAATTAATCCTAGGGCTGACGTCATAAACTGTGATTTTCCTTTAGAAAATTAATTCGTGCTGACGTCATAAATCCTTTTTGGTTTAAAAATAAATCCAGAAAATACCCTTTTTCTTTAGTTTGAATTTAAATTTTGGAAGGTTATAACTTTTGCATTTTAACTCCAAATTGACCCATTCAAATTTCTAAATTTTTCTAAAATCATGATCTATCCATTTCTGGAATAATTTTGAATTTTTGGAATTTATTTAAATTTTTTTTGAATATGTTTTGTAATCCCAAGATTTAAATTTAAATTAAAATTTTCAATTTCTTTTAAAAGCCTCAATTCCTTTCCAAGAATTGTTAGTCCACATCCAAAATTCAAAATTATGTCTCCCAGTTTATTTTATAATTTTTTGGAAGTTATTTGGATTTCGTTTGAATTTTGGTTTGAATTTTTCTTTGAATTGGCTCTTTCGTTAGATATTGACGATTCCGGAGAGTTTGAATTCGACGAATCGCAGCAAGACTTCGATCAAGGCAAGTTACACCTTTGACCATGTTGAACCTAATATTTTAAATGTATTTATATTATTTTACTGTACATGCATGCGTATCTTTACTCAAATATAATTCAAATTTGTTTTAAATTTAGTTATACCCATAATCCTTTGATTATAGCCCATTTGAATCTCGAATTCATATACCTTGTCACCCTAGCTGAAAACTAGTTAGTACCATAGTATTGACTAGAAAATTTTATAGAGATGCTTAGCCTGGCTTAGTATAACTTTAGGTGGGATCAAATGCTTTACATGGAATGACGATATAAAAATAAAAAGACTTGACTTCGATGAGTCAAGAATGGCTTATGACAATTATTTAAAAATGAAAATCGAAACTTATGATTTGGACTTAGGCTAATGGTTAGGTGGTGGGTGCCGGTATGCCTCGTGTTTGGTGACACCTGGTTGATTATCGTGCACGGGGGAAATGTGGTTGGGCCTAAACCAACATAAGGACCATTTCTGTGATTCATTTTACGAAGTCACTTCATACTACCACAAGTCCGGTATGGGACAGACCTGGCTAAGTAATTTGTGAAGTTCCAAATATAGTCTCGCTATAGGCTGAATGTGAGCGCGGCGTAGGCTGTGGGAAGTCTCACATGGCACCAGAGGGGGCTCCAACTCGTGGATTTGAGTTGTGGTGAAACCTTAGTGGCGGCATGATTATTTTGCCTATGAATCATCGGAACAGCCTTGTCATGAACTCTCCGCCGCACACCTAAGGCAGTGTGTTTATCGCGTGGCTCAAGTGAGAGGGAATGTCTTGCGGGTAAAGTTGTACACTTCTGCAGAGTTAAAAACATATCTAGATAGCCGTGTCCACAGTCATGGACATGCTGAGTAAAGTTGTTACAGATTAGACTTGGATTTTATAAACCTGGTTTTTGAGCAAACACTAGATGGTTTGGTTTCGGTCCGGGTGGATTCCTGTGGATAGGTTAGTGTGGGTTGGAGCCTACACTAACGATAATACTTGTTAAAAATAATGTTTCATATACCGTATTAAAAGTTCAGCTTTTCGTACTTACATTGTTGTATTTACATTCAAGTATTGCTTTCCGCACATTGCCCTATTAAGCTTTCCTTTGAAATCCCTTATGCATGCATCAACTCTGTTATGATTCCTGGTGTAACTTGCGTAAGCATTTACTTGCTTACCTTGGGAGTACTCCTGTACTCACCTTGCTAAATCTGTTGCCAGACTTCGAGGGCGACTACGACGGTGAGGACTACTTCAGCGAGTAGGACGCATCTTACAGTCATTCGCCTATGGGAGGCTGGATGGGCTGTGCTGCCACCTCTACTATCTTTCCGCTGTTTTTGTTTATTTTGTTGACCTTGTGCCTTTATTGTAAGACTTGGCCTTAAGGCTGTATTTTCGTTTAATAATATCTCGTGGTCATTTTTGCATGATGTACATTGCTGTTAAACCTGTGTGCACTAGCTTTTCCTGGGATAGTGCGATTTACACAGAGGGGTTCGGAGTTGTTGTTCCGGGTCTCGACAACTCCGGCGAGCGATCGCCACCGCCTCACGCCTTCCCGAGCCTCACCTACGTATCTCCGACGTTCCTCGTGCCCCGGCGATCCCCGACGACCCCTTCCCCAAGCATTTGCGCCACTGGAGCTCCTCCACCGCCGTGAACCCCTCATCCGACCGCCGCCCATTTCCGCTGTTCCTCCTCTCCGGTCACTCTCGGGATCCGCGCCAGGTACCGATGCAGCCATGCTCTCCTCTATCTTTTGCACCCCTCGACCAGCACCGCCGCCCGCCGGAACACTGGTGACCCTCGGTCCCCGCGCCGCCTCCACCAACCGACATGGCACATCAGCTTGACGGGCCGAGCTGGCAGCAGACATGGCCGCCACCCGGAAGCCACCTCGGCCTCAGGCAGCCACGCCAGTGCCACCTCGCGCGCCGTCAGGCCCGCACGCCACCTGTCACCATGGGTCCGTGGACTCAGTCCACCGTGAACCAGGGCCCACCTGTTAGCTTCTTTTAATTCTAGGGCTGACGTCATGCTGACGCCATAAATCCGATTTTTTCGTTTAAAAATAATTCGACCAAAAACTAATTACCTGGCTGACGTCATAATCTATTATTTCCTTTAGAAAAATATTTCATGCTGACATCATAAATGTTTTTTTTGGTTTAAAATTAATTCCAGAAATTGGGTATTTTCTTTTATTTGTATTAAAACTTTGGAAGGCTATAACTTTTTCATTTTAACTCCAAATTGACCCGTTCAAATTTTTAAATTTTTCTAAAATCATGATCTATCCATTTATGGCATCCTTTTGAAATTTTGAATTTATTTGAATTTTGTTTTTGAATTTCTTTTGAATTGGTTCTTTACGTTAGATTTTGACGATTCCGGAGAGTTGGATTTCGACGATTCTCAGCAAGACGTCGAGCAAGGCAAGTTACACCTTTGACCATGTTGAACCTAATATTTAAATTTTATTTATGTTGTTTTACTGTATATGCATGCGTACTTCTATTCAAATTTAATTTAAATTCAGTTTAAATGTTAGATATACCCATAATCCCTTGAATATGGCCAATTTGAATCTCGAACTCATATACCTTGTCACCCTAGCTAAAAACTAGTTAGTACTACATTATTGACTAAAAATTTTATAGAAATGCTTAGCCTGACTTAGTATAATTTAGGTGGGATCAATTCTTTCACATAAAATGACAGACTTTGGAAATGAGTTCTTGACTTCGGTGAGTCAAGGGTAGTTTATGAAATGGTTTAAAAATAAAAATAGAAACTTACATTTTGGACTTAGGCTATTGGTTAGGTGGTGGGTGCCGGCATGCCTCGTGTTTGGTGACACCTGGTTGATTATCGTGCACGGGGGAAATGTGGTTGGGCCTAAATCAACTTAAGGACCGTTTCTATGAATCATTTTACGAAGTCACTTCGTACTACCACAAGTCCGGTATGAGATGGACCTGGCTAAGTAATTTGTGAAGTTCCAAATGTAGTTTCGCTATAGGCTAAATGTGAGCATGGCATAGGCTACGAGAAGTCTCACATGGCACCAGAGCGGGCTCCAACTCGTGGATTCGAGTTGTGGTGAAACCTTAGTGGCGACGTGATTATTTTGGCTATGGATCATCGGAACAGCCTTGTCATGAACTCTCCGCCGCACACCTAAGGCAGTGTGTTTATCGCGTGGCTCAAGTGAGAGGGAATGTCTTGTGGGTAAAGTTGTACACCTCTTTAGAGTTAAAACCTATCCTGGATAGCCGTGTTCACGGTCATGAACATTTTGAGTAGAGTCTTCACAGATTAGACTTGATTTTATAAAACTTGGTTTTTAGCTAATAACAGTGGTTTTGGTAATGGTCCGGGTGGATTCCCGTGGTTAGGTTAGTGTAGGTCGGAGCCTACACTAACAGTATTACTGGTTTCAAATATTGTTTCGTATATGATATTAAAATTCCGCTTTCATACTTACGTAGTTGTATTTAAAATTTAAGAATTGCTTTTCGCACAAATAACTTGCTAAGCCTTCCTTTGTCAATCCTCATGCATGCATGAATTCCGTTAAATTCCTAGTGTAACTTGCGTAAGCATTTAATGTGCTTACCTTGGGAGTAATTTGTGTACTCACCTTGCTAAAATCTGTTGCCAGACTTCGATGGTGACTACGACGGTGAGGACTACTTCAGCGAGTAGGACACGTCTTACAGTCATTCGCATGTGGAAGGCTGGATGGGTTGACCTGCTACCTTTATTGATTTTCGCTGCTTTTATTTTCAGCTGGCCTTGTTCCATGTTATTGTAAGACTTGGCCATGAGGATGTACCTTCGTTTAATAATATTCTGTGGTGGCTTTTGCATGATATACATTACTGTAACCCTGTGTGCACTAGCTTTTCCTGGGATAATGCGATTCACACAGAGAGACTTGGAGTTGTTGTTCCGGGTCCCGACAAGCATGGCCGGAGGACTTCAAGTTCCCCAGTGCCATCACATCGTACAAAGACGATACGGACCCCCAGGAGTTCGTGCATGTGTACGAGACCTCCATTGAAGCTGCAGGCAGAGACGACACCACGAAGGCGAAGGGACTCCCCTTGCGTTGCAAGGAGTGGCGCTCTCTTGATTCTTCACCATAGAGCCAAACTCCATCTACACGTGGGAGCAAGTTCGTGACCGCCTCTACAACAACTTCTAGGGGAACTATGTCGAGCGCGTAGATGCGGATCAGCTCTTCGCAGTCAAGCAAAAGCCGTTAGAAAAGCTTCGAAAGTACTTCAAGCATTTTCCGAAGGTCCGCTGCCACGTCAAAGACATCAATGAGACAACCATTATCAACACAGCAATACAGGGTCTTCGCCTGGGGCCGCTGGCCGAGTACAATGCGCGGAAGCCAATCAAGACGGTGGCAAAGCTCTTCAACAAGATGGAAGAATACGCCAGGGCAAAAGAAGATGCGTGGCGGCGTCAGGCCAATGACGCCGACGCCAATCCGGCGGCGGACACGACGAAGAGCAAAGATTCATCGAAGGAGAGCTCCTCGAAGGGTAAGCGCCGGTAGGAGCCATCAAAGGATGTCTCCCAGCACAAGGACCCATCGGGCGACAGGCCCAAGCGCGGCCAACAGAAGTCTCGAAGAGCCCGTTATGTCTTCGACGTTGAGGGCGGCTCCGAGGACAACACCCCCGCTGGCCGCGGTGCGAGCGCTCGCCAGGGTCGGGGGTGTGGCCGAGGCTGGGGCCGCGAGGATGGGCCCCGTGCGGAGTATGGCGACCAACGCCGCGTCCAGTGGTACGAAGTGCATGGTCGAGGCAACCACGACACACGCGCATGCATCGCCATCGCGGCACTTCGGCAAAGTGTCGCCAGGGACAGAGACCTAGAGGCACGCCCACCCGTCGTGGCACACGTCCAGCAACACTTGGACGGCCCCCTACGAATTCAGGACCAGGGGTCGCACCCACAGGAAGGCCTCCGGCGGATTCAAGCCCATGTGCAGCAGCCCCAGGAAAGCCCCCCGCGGATCCACGCCCCGGAGGGAGCCCCGCGCAGGGTCATAAACGTCATCTCCGGGGGTTCCTCACTGGAGTTCACCTCGGAGAGGCAACGAAAGGCCTACGCATGGAGGTTACACCACGTGGCGGCATACCCGGCACAGGCACCACCAGATTGGGCGTAGTATGAGATCACCTTCACGCCTGCCAACGCTGAGGGCATGGAGTTCCCCCACCAAGACCCTCTGGTCATCCGTGCTGCCGTCGCAGGTTGCGACGTCAGACGTGTCCTCATCGACGGGGGAAGTTCCGTGAACATTCTGTTCGCCGGGGCCTTTGACCAAATGGGGATCCCTCGGAGTCGCCTGGGCTCCTCGAAAATTCCGCTGCAAGGCTTCGGAGGTCAGCCGCTGATGGCACTAGGCCAGATATTCCTCCAGGTCTCTTTCGGTTGTGGCGACAACGTGAGGAGCAAGGACGCCACCTTCGACGTCTTGGATATCCAGTACTCCTACAACGCGATATTAGGGCGACCAACCCTCAACTCATTGGGGGCTGTCCCACACCACGACTTCTTATGTGTGAATCTCCCAGGTTCGCGGGGTGTCATCACCATCCACAGCGACCAGGTCATGGCCCGGCGCATAGAGCTCGGCACCCAAAGACCACACCATGAAGTCCAGAGAGACTCCGAGGCCGGGCCGGCACAAGGACGCTGGCGGCCACCAGCAGCACCTTGCCGAACTCCCTCGATGGCTCCAGCAGCGGAAGCAGCAGAGGCTCCTATCTCGCTGCAGCGACAACGACAGCCGAGTGGTTAGTCTCCAACCTTTTGTACTCGCTCACCCGCGCAAACGGGAATTCAATAAAGTTCACCGTTTGCAAGGCCACTCGTGTTTCCCACAACAACGTACGGAGGCTTGCCTCCGCACGCACTCTTTGGAGTATAAACAAGACGCATATGTTGTTCCTGTGCACTCTACTGAGTCTAAACAAGACGCGGATGTCCCGCACACGTGTCGGTGGCACCACTACGCGTACTCTCCGGAGTATAAATAAGATGTGGTTGATGTTCCCATCCACTCGAGTATAAATAAGACGTAGCGTTGAGGTCCGCCTCCGCACGCACTCTACGGAGTATAAATAAGACGTAGCATCGAGGTCTGTCTTCGCACGCACTCTATGGAGTATAAATAAGACGTAGCGTCAAGGTTCGTCTCCACACGCACTCTACGGAGTATAAATAAGACGCACCGGGGGGACGCCTCCGCGCGCACTCTACGGAGTATAAATAAGACATAGCGTCGAGGTCCGCCTCCGCACGCACTCTGTGGAGTATAAATATGACGCGGATGTTGTCCCTACGCACTCTACTGAGTATAAACAAGATGCGTATGTCCCGCGCGCGCGTTGGCGTACCCTCTGGAGCATAAGCTAAGTCATGGTTGATAGTCCCACGTATTCTCCAGAGTACAAATAAGACACGGATGTTATCCCTGTGCACTCTACTGAGTCTAAACAAGACGCGGATGTCCCACGCACGCTTCAGTTTTGCCACCACGCGTACTCTCCAGAGTATAAATATGACATGGTTGAAATTCCCACGCACTCTTCGGAGTATAAATAGAGCGGAGCACGGGCACCAGACGCTCCTCGTGCTTCCCGCAAACCGCATGCGCCACATGGGACAGAATGCCGCGGATACAAGGGCGAGGCGCCTCACGTACAAAGTTTTCAAGATACACGGGTGCGGCACCCATTAAACAGGGACCCCCTCAGTTCGGAGGCACTCGAAGCTTCCTCCCGGCGCCATAGTCCGGTAGCAGCGTCATGTAAGACTAGCTGGCCCGTGACACCGTGGAGAAGGGGCGGCGTAGGAGCTCGATGGCCTACGCTTCTGAAGAAAAGATGAAGAGACGAGAGCGCTCATACAAGGCACCCCTAGGGGCGTGCGCCCCCCGGCTCCACGTCCGCAGGAACTAGGAAGGGACGCGCGAAATCATTTTCGCCCAATATCACACAAGCTCACAGGCCATGGGGACGGAGGGGGCCAAATGGCTCGGCAACATGGCTTCGGCCTGTGAAGCCCTTCACCATGAAAGGCTCCTGTTGTAGAGGTGGCCCCCACCTACTTCATCAGACTGACGAATTTAGGTTTATTATCTATGGTGCTGCGACACCTTTTGGGCCGCGGCCCTTGTATCACCACTTAGGCTATTTGGGCCAGTACTGTTCACGTGAACAGCACCACAGCTGTACTGTTCATGTGAACAGTAACCGTGAATAGTACCGCACCACTTTTCATTAGATAAGTGCGACTTCCCCCTTCCCTATTAAGGAGATCGCACCCCTTTAGTTTTGCTTGGGGGGTTTCTTAAGAGATTATTCTATTTAGCAGTTTCACCGCACGTCCGGTTGAGAAACCCCAACTTGTGAACTTAATCTTTATTTATAATACAATTTCATGTTGCATCTTATACTCTCTTGCTTGTGTTCTCGATTCGCTTGTAGAAAATAGCCTTCTTGGCGAGGTTAACTGCGTTCGGCATAGTTGATAACCATCGAAGCAGTGGTGTAGTGATTGCGAGGGGTTCGATCTATTTTGGTCGGAGCCTTTGGATCATCAACGTCGTGTTCTCCATAATCGACTTATCAATACCTTTCGAAAGATCGGGCCATCGACACATTAGGTGGTATCAGAGCAATGGTTGCCCGTTAGGTAATCACAATGTCCCCTTTAGATTAATTTTTGTTCATCGTCCTAAAAATCCTAGAAAATTATCCCACAAAAATAATTTTTTGTAGTCTTCTTCCGCTGTCCCAACACCCTTTTGAGCCATTGCAATTTTTTCTTTTCAGTTTTGTTGGTTGAATTTTTGTTTGCATCGTCGTGTCTAGTTGCTGATTGCTAGTTTTAGTTAGAGTCTAGTTTGATCTTCGTATTCTTTTGCGTAGCTTCATCATCGTGTCAAAACTTCTGTCGCAACAACACCCTCCGTTGTCATCCTATCTGCTAGTTTCGGTTTGCAAGAAAAGGAGAGAGTTCGTTTTGGTTTGCCCAGAAGAATTGGTTTTGGTTGTTTAAAAAAACAGAAAAATAGAAAAAAAAAGAAGAAAAAAAAGAGAGAGAAATTTTTTTTGAGCAAGTTCAGACACGGGATCAAAAGTTATAGCAGTTTGAATTGAGACCGAAATGAATTCGAGTCCGTTTCTGACACACATTAGTAAAACGGGCATAACTTTTACATACGGAGTCGGAATTCGACGTTCTTGTACTCGTTGGAAAGCTAATGACAGCGCGCATCGAAGAACCTAAAATTGGCGATCTTTGGCCTTGAAATCACATCGCAAGTTTTTGGTTTCTGTTTTGGCTGGTTCGTTCAATCTTTCCTTCGGAATTTGGGGTTTGTCTCAGCTGTAAAGTTGTAGCTCTCGTCAAAACCTTCGAAACGAGTATATATAAGCCTTATAAAACCTTGATTTTTCATTGTGTGAGACTGGCTATTGTTTCTGCTCAATCTAGTGAGCTATTTGCATTGCACCGATACCAATTTTGTTGTCTTTTGTGCTCTACGTCGTGCAAACAATCTTGTAACCTACAAAGAAGTTTGAGTAAATTGGTTAGCGTCTCTCCTAGCACTTGTTGTGAGGTTTTTCATTGCTTACATCAAGTCACATTGATTAATATTCTTGGGACCCGGAGCAACAACTCCAAGTCCCTCTGTGTAAATCGCACTATCCCAGGAAAAACTAGTGCACACAGGGTCAACAGGGATACATATCGTGCAAAACAATCCCACTTTATTAAACAGTGGAAGAATAAAGCGTAGAGGTACAGCCCATCCTGCCTGCCCACAGGCGAATGACTGTAAGACGCGGCCTAATCGTCACCATCCTCATTGAAGTTGTTGATGTTATCCTCTGGCAACAGATTTTAGCAAGGTGAGCACATAAAGTACTCCCAAGGTAAGCACATAAAGCACTTACGCAAGTTACACCAGGAGTTTTTAACAGAGTGAATGCATGCATAAGGATAACCAAGAAAGGCTTAATAAGGTTATTTGTGCGAAAAATAATACTGAATTTAAATACAATACATAAGTGCAAAAGCTGAATTTTATACAGTAGATAGAAATAACAATTTAACAAAATAATATCGTTAGTGCAGGCTCCAACCAAACACTAACCTAGTCACAGGTATCCCACCTGATCCATCTATTCAAATGATTTCACATGGATTCCATCTATCCATATGCTTTTCCAAATCTCTTATGGATTCATATCGTTAGTGCATTCTCCGACCAAACACCAACTTATTCACAGGTATCCCACCTGGTCATGGATTCCATCCATCCATCCATAAGTTTTTTTAGAAACCATTTTAAAAACCCAAGTCTAATCTGTGAAAACTCTACTCAGCATGTCCATGACTGTGGACACGGCTATCCAGATAGTTTGTTACTCTGCAGAGGTGTACAACTTTACCCACAAGACACGATCATCCCATATTGCCACTAGATTAACACACTTCCTTTGGTGTATGGCGAAGAGATCTTGACAAGGCTGTTACAATGATCTATAGCCAAAACAGTCACGCCGCCTCTAAGGTTTCACCATAACTCGAATCCACGAGTTGGAGCCCCCTCTGGTGCCATGTGAGACTGCTCGCGGCCTACGCCACGCTCACATTCAGCCTATAGTGAAACAATATTTGGAACTTCACAAATTATGTAGCCAGGTCCGTCCCATACCGGACTTGTGGTAGTACGAAGTGACATCGTAAAATGAATCACAGAAACGGTCCATAATCCGACTTAGGCTCAACCACATACCCACATGCACGACAATCAACCAAGTGTCACCAAACATGAGGCATGCCGACACCCCACCACCTAACCAATAGCCTAAGTCCAAATTATAAGTTCTCATTTTCATTTTTAAACCATTTTCATAAACTATCCTTGACTCACCGAAGTCAAGATTTCAAAAGGAACTGTCATTTCATATGAAATAGTTGATCCCACCTAAAATCACATTAAGCCAGGTTAAGCATTTCTATAAAATTTCTAGTCAATACTATAGTATTAACTAGTTTTCAGTTAGGGTGACAAGGTAGATGAATTCGGGATTCAAATTGACCATACTCAAAGGATTATGGGTATATCTAACATTTAAACTGAATTTAAATTAAATTTGAATAGAAGTACGCATGCATATACAGTAAAACAACATAAATAAATTTGAAATATTAGGTTCAACATGTTCAAAGGTGTAACTTGCCTTGCTCGAAGTCCTGCTGCGAATTGCCGAAGTCGTACTCTCCTGAATCGTTTAAATCTACGCGAAGAACCACAACAAAAGAAACCAAAAACAAGATTCAAATAAAATCAAAATAAACTCCCAAAAATTATAAAATATACACTGGAAGCCAGAATTTGAATTTTAGAGGTGTATTGAAAATTTGGAAAGGAAACGAGGCTTTAAAAAAGAATTGGAAATTAAAGTTTAAAATTGAAATTTTGGGGTTACCAAATAATATTCAAAACAAAATTTGAATAAAATTAAAAAATTAAAAAGAAGTCTATAAATGGATAGTTAATGATTTTAAAAAAAATTAGAAATTTGAATGGGTCAATTTGGAATTAAAATGAAGAAGTTATGGCCTTTGGAAGTTTAAAATCAATTTTAAAAAAAATACTCAATTTTCTGGAATTATTTTTAATTTGAAAAGCATTTATGATGTCATTAAGCAATTTTTCCAAATTATTTTTCTAAAGTAAAACTGGGATTATGACGTCAGCACTAATTTTATTTTTCGGTCGAAATATTTTTAAATTGAAAATCGGGTTTATGATGTCAGCATGACGTCAGCCCTAGGATTTAATTATTCGGATAGAGGCTGACATGTGGGGCCGATGTACGGTGGACCAGGTCTTTGTAAAAATTAGAGGGCTACGGTGGCGTGTGGCTGTCGGAGCGCCGACGTGGCGCTTACGTGGCGGGTTTTTGGGGTGACGTGTCCACCACATAGGCGCCATGTGGCTGCCACATGGCTGCCACGTCACAGCCTTGTGCTGACGTGGCCACGCGGGCGGTCGGACCGTTGAGGGGCGCTGGCGTGGCGCGGTCAGGCGGACGTGGCTACCAGTGGCGCATACGTGGGCTGCCACGTTGGCCCGGCCCGCTGACGTGGCACCGCTAGCCAGAGGAGGCGCACGGAACCCCAGGGTTGCGGGCGTTCCGGCGAGCGGCAGCGCAGGTCGACAGCACCAGAGGGTAGATGGGGTCGAGGGGAGTATGCTGGTACCTCGTACGGGGGCTTGAGGGTGATCGGAGAGGGTGGCCGACGGCGAAGGGCGGCGGTCGGAATGGTGCAAACAACGACGGGGAGCTCCAGTGGTAGAAGGGCTCGGGGGAGGAGTGGCCGTTGATCGCCAACGCACGGGGAAGGTGAAGGCGAGGTCAGCGTGGCGTGAGGAGGCCTGAGGCAGTGGGGATTCCTCGTCGGAGCTCTGCCGGCGAAGTAGAGGGGAGGCGCACGGTGCGACGGGGCCTCGAGTGGAGAAAGGGAAAATTGAGCGAGGGGAAGTGGGCGGTGAGGTGAGGGGGACCTCGAGGAGGGTATTTATAGGTGGAGGAGGACGCAAGGAGGGGTAATTGCTCGCCGGGGTTTAAGGAGTGCCGTGCGCAAATTGACGAATCAACGGGGTAATGGAGGGGGAAACTGTTGCCTTGATGGCGGCGTGGACTGGGGGAGTTAAAGCGTAGACGCACGGAAAGAATGTCGGCGGCGGTGCACGGGGAAGAAGAGAGCGGCGGGGAAGACGGGCCTGACAGCGGGCCCCGTCTGTCGGCGAGAGAGAGAGAGGAGAGAAGGGAGGGGCGGCGGTCCGATTTGCGACAAGTGGCAAAGAGGGAGGGCGCGGCCCGGATCTTCGACACCTGGCGCGAGGAAGGAGATTGACCGATGGATCTTAGATGAAGTGGTAAGTGAGAGTGAATAGACGAGATGCAATCCGGCAAAAGAGATTAAATCGATGCCGTTCGAGTGAGAACCGAAGGGTAAGTGGCCATGGGCGGATAAGATTTAGTACGGCAACGAGGAATGGTGCAGATCAGGCCATGCGTCGGGAGGAGGAGAGGGGTAAGCGGCTGAAGCGGTAAGTCACGGGGAGCGACGGGGATTGATTCGGGTGAGAGGTGGTCGGCCCGATGCTCACCACATGTCGGCACGAGGGGGGAGAAAGGCGGGGAGGGTTAAGTTGGGACGGACGCCCGTGATTAAGTTTGGCGGCGGGGAGGTTGCCCTGATAGGCGACACCTGTCGGCTCCGGGAGGGTTTTGGGATTTTTATTTCCTTTTTAGTTTCAGAAATACTTAGGAGGCTTTAAAATACTCAGAAAAATACCAAATAAATTTTAAAAATTCCAGAAAAATTCAGAGAATTATCTAGAATGATTTTTGACTTAATAAAAATATTTTCAACCTATTTTGATATTTAGATTTTGCAAAAACACAATTTGACTTTAAAATGGAACGTTTTAAATCTTTATAAATCTCTGAAAATTATTAAAATTACAGGTTTGACTTAGGAAGATGAAATGCAGTTATTTTTACCTTTGTAAAATGAAATACTTTTATTTTGGCTTTTATGAAATAAAATTTTTAGCTTTTCTCAAATCAGGGCTTGGAATAAAATCCAGAAAAATCCAATTAAACTCCACAAGGTATCAATAATTAATTTTAATTAGTTTTCTGCAGAATTTCAAATACCCTTTAATTAATAAAGCACAAGATTTTCTTTTAATTTATTTTCCACAACAATTACCTCTTTTTAAAATAAAAATTTATGCAATTAAATTTTTACAGACTTAAGAAAGCAAAAGCAATTGGTTTTAATTTAACATTAACTCAAATAATAAATATTTTTTTATATAAACAGCTCGGCTGTTACAAACTACCCCCCTTAAAGAGAATCTCGTCCCCGAGATTCGCATGGCTAACAAAGAATTAGGTTTGGATCTTACTCTGCATGGCTTGAGCTGCGATCTGGTTCAGACATCCCTTGACGAAGTTTTGAGATCTGGTGCATACACATGTCTTAGTAGGGCTTCGGTTGGCTAGCTTTGACTAGGCTAGGATCAGCAACTTGACTAGCACTTTGAATAATTTTTCAACTTGCATTAACTGATCTGATTATTGCTGATCCTTGCTACTATATTGAAGCCTTCCAAGCTGCACCTACTTTTGATCAGAACAGGTCTCCTCTTGCAATCGTACCCACGCTCAACACGGTATCACGAACCAGCCACTGGCTGTACCACCTGCTGCATTGGTAAGAACACTTATAAGAGTGTGGTAAGACCCTCGAGAGTTTGTGATTTCACTTTCCACCAACTAGTAGTTGATAGGGATAATACCTTTGTGTTGTCTTTTGTTTCTACTAACCATGACAGGTGAGTCATCTAATGTGCAAAAGTGTGTTGTAAAGGGAGAGCTCATGACGCTCTTGGATAAATAACGTACTATCATTAATAAGGACATCGATAGGAAGCTTTAAGCTACGACGGATACATTGTAGCGCTCCATCAATGAGAGTATTGCAGCACTCACTACATGTCTTGAAAGAATGGTGAATCGGCCACCAAATATGGACGTGAGTATGATCACGATGCAGGCCAAGATCTTGAGGAGGGAGATGATAATAAGCGACAAAACCACGACACTGGCGTTGTTTTTGCTGCCCAAAATGCACATCAACGACACCGCCTACATCCAAACTGTCATGGTGTGGGAGGTAACAATTTTCAGTACCACAATACTCGATCTAATGATGACCCATTTGCTAAAGTTAAATTTACTATACTATCTTTTGCGGGTGTTTACGATGCTGAAAGTTATCAAGATTAGGATATGACAGTTGAACAAAAATTTAATGCCCATCTA
The DNA here is from genome assembly GCA_036346265.1 of Melocanna baccifera. Taxonomy (NCBI): domain Eukaryota; kingdom Viridiplantae; phylum Streptophyta; class Magnoliopsida; order Poales; family Poaceae; genus Melocanna; species Melocanna baccifera. Next base: position 16,777,981 of record CM070691.1, read on the forward strand.
GTTTCTAAATTACATAGAGTCAGACAAGCTACTAGTGAATTTAACGATTTTGCTATCCTTTGATGGAGTCAAGTAGTTAATTCCGGTTTAACACCTGATACATGGGATAGATTGAAGGTAGCTATACGTGCTAGATTTGTTCCTCCTACTTTTAAATGTGATATGCGTAAGAAATTACAGCGCTTAGACCAAGGTAATAAATCTGTCGAGAAATATTATCAAGAACTACAAAAAGGCATGCTGCGTTGTAATGTTGTAGAGGATGAGGAGGATAAGATGGCTTGTTTTTATGGGGGTTTAAGGACATAGTTGATAACAAAGAGTATAACGATATCAATAGGTTGTTCCAGCTTGCTTGTTTGGCAGAAAAGGAATTGTAGGGTAGGCAACAAAGAACTAGGAGCAATTTTGGAAGTACGTCTACATCGAGATCAACGCTGGGGCAATTCAAGATAGCCCCACCTCCTGTTTTTCAAACTACTGCCCCCTCTGTGAGTAGGGCCCGTTCAGCAGCACTGCCACTACCACCACGTGCACCCGAGATGAGCAAATCTACTAGTGTGCAAAGACCAGCACAGAGCTCTTCATCGATTGCTTCCACGGGTCGTACGACGGGCATTGTGTGCCACCGTTGTAAAGGGATGGGCCACTTCATGAGAGATTGCCCAAGTCAGCGAGCGTACATTGCGACAGAAGACAGTGGTTATGTAAGTGCTAGTGATGTTGAGGATGAATATACTCTTGCAACTAACCTTGCAGGCAATGGTGATGATCATGAGGCAGATAGCGATGGTGAGAAAATTTTAGGTACCACTGCTACGGTGAATTATAGAACCATAATTGTGCAGCGAGTATTGATCACTCAAAGAGAGCAAGAGGAGAAGCTACAATGTCATAGTTTGTTTTAGATGTTCCTCATCATCAAAAATTACCGTGTTCGTGTTATAATTGATGGCGGGAGCTGCAATAACTTGGTGAATTCTGGATTGGTCAAGAAGCTTGGCTTGACCACACGTGCACATCCTCACCCATACCACATTCAGTGGTTCAACAACAGCGGTAAGTTGAAGGTAACACAATCTGCGAGAGTGCATTTTTCCATTGGTTCCTATCATGATATTGCTGATTTTGACGTAGTACCTACGCAAGCCTGCTCACTTTTATTAGGTCGTCCATGGGAATTTGATACCGATGCAACCCGACACCTGCTTTGACCTATATTTCGGTGGTCCAACTAGACCTCCGACTCGCTTTTGGGCGAAGGGGCAGTTTCGCATCTCAACCCTAATACGTCTAACATCTTCCCGTGGCTAACAATTCGCAGATAACAACCGCGAAACAGTTCAGCCGGTGAGAGCCCAACCGATGGTGGGAATCAACGCTAGTCGACGGACACGCAACCAGTGGGAGGTGAGCCGTCGCGGTAAAAGTGTGCACGCGACGCGCCTGCCAGGCTGCCACACAACGCACGATGCGCCGGTACCTTCCCGCCACGTGTCCCGTCTCCCTCGGGAAGGGGCGAGCGGTCATGGTCGTGCAGTCGCTCACAGCCCACGACGCGTCAATCGCGTTGCACCGCGTGTACCGCCTCCTCGGGACAACGCGTACGGCCGCAACAACCCCTGGCTCTTCAAGGGTCGACGCGATTCGTGCCGTCATTAAGACGCCACCTCCGGACCGCGGAGTAAGGCGACTCCGTCGGTAACCATGACGCTGCGGGGGATGGCTCCAAGCTCGGAGGCCACCTCGACGACCAGCCCAATGCCGTATCCTCGGCGCGAAGCAGGGTTCAACCGGCCGAAGCCCAACAGTCCACTCCGCCCGCGAGCGGGAAGCGTGGTCGGGGATCGCCGTCAAAGTTTTCATCATGCGCTCAAAAATAGGCCTCCTTCAGCTTATCAACGGCTGCTAATCGCTCTAATTGGCGATACTCTCGCTGCACGTACCCAAACTGAGGAAGGTCTATTTCCGAGACCAAGATCACCTCGGCCATACCCGGCTACGCGCCAATGCAGCGCGCAGGAGGACGGTGCTATAGCACTACCGGTATATATATAGCCATTTTCCCTCATGGAGAAGCGCAACCAGTGGGAGTGGAAGCGACACGGTCGCCCATGCGCGCACGATGCCCCAACCTTGTGCGTTTGCGCGTCTATCATTGACGCACGTTTCGCCATCGACTTCGCCTGCGCCTCCGAGTCCGCAGGAACTCTGAAGGGACACGCACGAGGTCATCTCCGCCACCACACAACTTCACAGGCCGCGGGGACGGAGGGGGCCAAATGGCTCGGCAATATGGCTTTGACCCGTGAAGCTCTTCACCATGAGAGGCTCCTGTTGTAGGGGAGGCCCCCACCTAAGCCCAGCAGGCCTATTAAAAGGTTGTAAACCCCCAAGTGGGACATATATAATGATATGATTACCCTTGGGAAAGATATTTGGATGTAAGGGTACCATTGTAAAAACACTCCCCATAAGGATATATATACGTGATGCTAGCCATGGGAAAGGCCAGAGGACAGCATTGCTCACCTAACTCTCCACTACCATACTCTCTCTCTGTTTGGTCTGTAATCACAACAGCCTCTAACCGAGCAACAAGTACAAAGTTTCTCCAAAGTCTAGACCTTTTACTTGAGTGAATCCTTGAGCTACAAGTCTAGCCTTATTTCAAACAATCACACCATCCTCACTTTGTTTGTTCTTAAAAACTCATTTGGTTCCAATAATATTATGACCATGAGGAGATAAAACTAATGTCTAAACCATGTTCCTCTCAAAATTTTCTAATTTCTCATGCATAGCATTATTCCAAGACTCATCAGATAAAGCGTGACTTACATCTTGGGGTTCAAAAGATGAAACAAATGTAGAATGAGCATACGAGGCATTAGAGTTATACCTACTTCGAATAGCTCTCTCATTTAACTCACCGATCATTTGATCTGGAGGATGATATCGTTGTACATGCAAAGGTGCTTGTGAAGTGATCGTAGACATGCTCGTAGACATTGTCATAGTGGTCTGACTCGGAAACTCCCCGTTGTCAGAGTCAGAGTCATAGAAGATGTCATCAAGTACATCAGGAGCCTGTATCCCTACATTGTCAGGTCAAGTATCAGGACTAGCCTCATCAAACGTGACCTCACAGGTCTCAAGAATTTTGTTAGTTTGTAAGTTGAATACCCAATAACCTCAAGTGTGAACTGCATATCTTAGAAAGATGCCATATAAGGATCTAGGCTCAAATTTATCAAGATTGCCATGTTTAAGGATAAAGCATCAACACCCAAACACCCTAAAGTGAGAAATATTAGTGGTATGACCAAACTGAAGATCATAAGAAGTCTTATTCAATTAAGCTCGCAAGAAGACTCTATTTAAAATATAATAGCAGTCAGTATGGCTTCGGCCCAATACTTCTGACGAGTAGCATGCTCATTGAGCATTATCCTAGCCATCTCGACCAGAGTTCTGTTTTTGCGTTCGACCACACCATTTTGCTGCGACACTCGAGCTGAAGAAAATTGATGGTCTATGCCCTTTTCAACACAGAAAGAAGCAAAAGATGTGTTCTTGAACTCAGTTCTATTGTCACTTCTAATCGCTCTAAGTACTCCTGGTAAATCATTAGCAAGTCAAAGAGCTAGCTCTCTGAAGTGATTGAAAGCTTCATCCTTAGACACCATAAAATAGACCCAAGAGTATCTTGAGTAATCATCAATAATTACAAGAACATACTATATACCTCCAACCGACTAAACTCTAGATGGCCCTACAGTATCCATGTGCAATAATTGTCTAAGAGAATCAGTCATGACAAGTGAGAGTGGGGATGGGCTGATGCAACCATCTTATCATGCTAACATTGCGATTCCCAAGATTAAGACTAGGAATTCCTCTAACAAGATTAAGATTACTAATCCTAGCAAGATGGTCAAAGCCAATGTGACCTAGTCTATGATGCCAAAAGAACAAGTCTTTAGAGTCTGAAGAAATAAGACACCTAAACTCAGAGGTCAATGAATACAAAAAATCACCCTTAAACAAGCGACCAACTTGACTTATTTTGCAAACAAGATCACCAGATGAATCTAAGATATGGCGCGAGTGTCTTTTAAAGTTCACTTCAAGATTATCGTCTACCAATTGTGAAACCAAAAGCAGATTATAGCTCAACTTACTGATGAGAGCGACATCCTTTAAGATGAACTTGTCGTTGATGTGCATAACTCCTTTTGCAAGAATTCGTCCTTAGGAGTTGTCCCCAAAAGTGATCATCTCATCACCAGGGGCTTGTGAGAGGGAGGAGAACCATCGTGAGTCTCCGGTCATATGTTGAGAGCAACCAGAGGCAATCAGCCATATGTTCTCCTTCCTCTTGCAACGAGCCTACAGAGCACAGACAGTCATCGGTATCTTAGTACTAGGGTTAGACAATAGAGATTTAGGTATCCAGTACTGAGATACTAGATGAATAGGAACAAAAGTACGCACAGATAAAGATTTAAGTGAAGCATTAGCATGTGTCATACTGTGACCAGCTTTTTCTTTAATAGCCGCTTCGACCATGTGGCGGTTCAACCTTCTTGGCAGGACTGGTATATTAGTAGATCAGTTGAAATGTTTGAAATGCATTGGTCGAAAGTGATATGACTGACCATGAGAGACTAGTCTAGCCATTGACTAGTCTGAATGACCAGAGAACCCTAGTTGAAAGCTTCTCTAGGAGCTAGACTGATGGTGAGAAGTAGTTGATCAAAAATGATGTTTGACTTCTCTGGTCTGACCAAAAAAGCCAACTGGTCGAGCGCTCGAACTAGTTGCACTAATCAAACACTGGAATTGCCTGGTCAAAACCTCTTCTTTAGCCTATCTTTATTATCTTTCTTTGATCTTCTAAAGCAGAATTGAACCGAGAGACTGCTTTTACCACAATGAATGCATAGATGCTTGACTTGATGCGTGGTCATAACAGATTACTTGACAGCACTCTGTTTGGTCAAATAATCTTCTGCAAGACCTATAGACCTAAATATGACTTACTTTGATTCTGATTCTACTTCAAAATTCCTTGATTCAATTACCTTGACCACTCTTAGGAGGATGATTCTTAGCATGCTCAACAAAATTGAATCCTAGAACACGATTCTTCACACTTGTTTTTGATTTGCCTTGAAATATATTCAGATTTTTCTTGCCAAGAGAAAAGCTCTCTAAAGTATCTTTAAAATACTCATTTTATAGTCAATGTGGGACAAGATGTGCACTTAACAAATTCACCAGCAATTTTCTTAGAACCACTAGACTGCACCAATTCAATGCTTCGATCTCAATGTTAAGCTTAGCACAATTAGAGCAAGAAGTAATCTAATGATAAAGCATTTATTGAATAGACTCCTAAAATGAATTAAACATAGCCTGAAGCAAATCACAATTAGTGCATGCCTTATTTTGGATAGACAAACTAGACTTGAGCTATTCAATTTCATCTTTAAATAGTTTTAACTTTTCATCACAAGTGTCTATGTCAATTTTTGTTCATTGAGTTTATCAGTTATATCAACAAATTGGACCAAGGTTGATGCATTAATTTTTCTAGCAGATTCCAATTCTGAATGCAACAATTGACATGACTCACACGATTCATCTCTAAGTCTATGAATTTCAGAGTTTAAATTCTCTACGACATGATCATGATTTTTAATCTTCTTTTTATACTTCTTAAGCTCCTCTGTTAGTCTAAGCACAGCACAAGATAAATCGGTATAGTAAAGCTTTACCTCATCTGGATCGCTATAGAGATCACTGTCGTAATCTTCACAGTTTGCCATACCGGTGAAGTCTATCTCCTTTGTCATCTTGCCATTCTCCTCATCACTTGGAGACTCAACATCGTTCAAATTGACCTCCTCAAGAGCTGCAAGTACCTTGTTGACCGCCTTGTGATAGTTCTGCTTTTTGCTTGAGGCAGTCTTGAACCGAAGTCGACAAGCCGGTGACTTGTCGTCTTCAACATCCTTGCTCTTGATTTTGGGGTAGTTAGACTTGATGTGATTGAGTTCACCACACTCAAAGCATCTGACAGGTCCTTCTCTCTGCCTCAATATGACATTATCGATTGCCCTTGTCACCCTGTCGCATAGAAGTACAAGCTGCTCCTCTGAAATTTCCTCCAACTATTCATCTGAAATAGAGCACAGGGTAGACAAAGAAACACTTGTTTTCTTCAGTTGCTTGATTTGATGTGGCCAAAACTGTGAATGCTACATTGATTTGTGCTTCATCCATACATTCTGAAGTTACAAGACTTAGTGCTAAATTGAGCAAGGAGAAAAAAGCAATCGGTTATGGGAGAGGTAAGAAAATCCTAATTCATGCGGATGCTTATGTGATTCCTCCTTTGCGTAATGCAAAATAGATAGCAACACATAGAATTAGAGGTGCAGGTGGTGAAGAAAGAAAGCTACTTTGGCTCAAGCGGAAGACACAAGAACAATCAAATCTTCATGCTTGCAGTTCTGTGCACAAGGTTCATGAAGCTTTCAATGCCAATTCTGAGGTTTCAAATGCACACAAACACATATTTAGAAATTTAATGAAGTCTATTTTCCAACAAATCAAACGGCACTTGATTTGGAGTATCCTACACAAAGATATGGCAATTTCATTGGACGCTGCGCAAGTTGTCCGGAGAGACGCGTGAGAGATGCTAAACATAATGAAACCGTGCATTGCAAGGCAAGTGTGGATAATATTGGGTTACAACATGACTTTTCTAAGGTTGAGAAGGCTTCTTTTCCACCTACAAATTGGATTTGTAAGCTTCCTAAACCGAGAAAGGAAAGATATGAACATTTGAATCCAACTCGGACTCGGTTCGGAACAGCCAGCAGGGATTACCTTAAAACACCCATAACTTTCACAAACGGAGTCCAATTTGGGCATTCTTGGACTCATTGGAAAGATAATTTAAAACTCTATACAACTCATAGGGTGCTAGCCCCAAAAGCCTCTTGGTTGTAGCACAAATTGGCAAAGAAACTGATGGGTCTATTTTAGGTATTTCCTTCTTAGTTCATATTGGCGTAGGCTTTTTGTGTTCATGCTATATTCATGTTGGTCGCACCTTAGGTGCCAATATAAGGTTAGGGCCTTAGCTCCATTATAACTTAGGCTATGATATGATAAGTTTTTACACTTATAAAATAAAGTAGAAAAGCGCCATGATGGTTGTTGGCAGCAAGATTGCGTGATTGCAAGGTTTTCTCATTTGGAGTTTGCTGAGTTGGTGCAAGGCAAGAACAGGAGGTTCTTGAGATTGTCCATCGAATCTACAAGGTTCATCTCATCTAATTCGTATCTTTGTTGCTAAATTCACAGTTTGGAAAGCTGGTAGAATGCTTCTAGTGTGCACATTGCACATTGCATATCATCAATGAACACCACCACAAATACATAAAGATATTGATGCATCATAATATTTATTGTCTCCATAAAAAGAATAGGGGTATTCGTTAGTCCAAAAGACATAACTTTATACCCACAATGCCATACTTGATGGAGAAAGCGGTCTTTTCAATACCTTATTCTTGCATACGAATTTGATTGTACCTAGACTAAAGATCAATCTTAGATAACACCTTAGATCCCTTCAATTGATTGAATAAATTCTCAATACAGGGTAAGGGATACCTATTTCTAATAGTCACCTGATTGAGAGCACAATAATCAACACACATGCGCCAACTCCCATCCTTCTTCTTTGTGAAAAGGACATGCGCTCTCTATAGAGATACACTGCGTTGGATCATCCCTTTAGATAGCAAGTCATCTAACTGCTTCTTTAACACATCCTGTAAGGGTCGAGCCAAACGGTGTGGAGACAAGGAAATACCTATGTTATTAGATAGGTAATATATCAATCTACGTGAATATAAGTGTTTATCAAGTGTATAGCGGGGAGCACAGACCAAGGAGATATTCCCATCCCAACCCCACATAAGGTAGTAGAAAAAATCTCCCCATACCCATTCCTTAATAAGATAATTCCCTATAGGGTGTCGGGCAATGGGGCCCTACTCTCCATCTACCTCCCACCTCCCCCTTCCCTTTCTTCACTCTTTTCTTCCCCAATCCCCACCCCCATTCGTTCCTCTCTAACACAATCAGAAATTTTGAACCCTACAAATATGACATGAGGAAACTTCAACTTAAAAAAATTTCAAATCGAGAAGTTTCAACTTGAAAATAATTGAAATGGGAAAATTTCAACAAGGAAAATTTCGAATAAGGAAATTTCAACCCGGGAAAAAATCAACTTGAAAATTTTGATCTTAAAAAAATCAATTTGAGAAATTTCATTTTGGGGGGATTTCAAGCAAGAACTTTTTTTTAGTTTTAAGGGGGAGAAAAGGGACGAAGGGAATGGCACGTCCAGGAGGAGAGAGCATTTGAGAGCAACGAAAGGGTGTTCTCATAAAAAAAAAGAACTAGTGAAGCTAGTCTCAAATTAGCCCATTGGGGCGCTGCCTAGAGAGGACAGCGCGTGTGGCCCACCTTGCACTCGCGTGTTAGCTCATACTATATCGGAAAAATTGGGTGTGTTGTACGACTAGGGTGGGAAACGGTAACAGATAATTCGTTCTATCCGATATTCGTATTTGAGAAAACGCGAATAAGGTAAGTAAAATCCATATTCAAAAATATTCATATCTGCATTTGAGAATATTCGTATTCACATTCGATAACATTCGTATTTAAGACTATTCAATTCATATTCGATCCATTTTCTATGCATATTGGTATCAGCCTAAATCCTGGCCAGGGGCCGGTACTAGTTACCGGCTGGTAACCAAAAAAACTGGCTAAATTTCAAGTGTAAAAATTTGAATTTAAAATAAGTAACCAAAAAAACCGATCGATTATGACATTCATCCGAGGATATTCGTATTTGACCCAATTGAGTATATATCTGATTCGAATTCGTATTCGTTACGATATTCAATTCGTATTTGTATTCGAGAATGTTCGAAGTCGTATTCATCTTAAAAATATAGATTCATATTCATATTTGAGACCATTCGATCATCTCCGATCCATTTCCACCCCTATGCACGATTACCATAATGTGCCAAGTCATTAATATAACCCCGTGGCTCCCCATTGCCCATAAGGTCTCGCTCGTTTCAGTTTCCTCTTCTGGCTGCTATTTCACTATTTCTTAATTTTGTTATTTTGGTTTTTTAGTTTTTTTAGAATTTTTTGCCTTTTCTTTTTTTCCCATGTTCCTTTACACTGTCTATGATGGAATAACATTTTTCATTTTTATTTTTTTCAAATTTAATTATGTAAAAGAAACTACCAGCAGGTACAGTACAAAATAAACCAGCTATGGTAAAAAAGCCATAAGCCTAAAAAAATCAAGTTGAGCATCCCTAAACCCAGTACTTAACGTATAACCCCATGGACCCCAACCGAGTCATTAATAGAAATAGCCAACCACCAAATTGAAGACCGAAGCTGGTGGAATAGCTATAAGTACTAGGTTGCAATGCATGTTGTCTAGTATGACAGAACTAGCTGTAGAGGGCTGATCGAAGAACTGATCAGTGGATCATGTGGAGGCTAAAGATCGGCCAGGGAGGGGGGGTCATGGATGCAGACGGTGAGCAACTTTCACGGCACACAAATGTACTATTGTAATTGTTCATAAGTTCTAAACTACGATTGTAAAGAGACCCATGCTACAAATATCATCACAAACACAAAAACTACGAAGAATGCCATTGTCATTAGTTTTTCCATCCATTTGCTTCGTTAATCTCTATTTAGGTGAGAGAAAATTTTATAAACAATGCTTTCGTCACCAACACTTCACCAATCCAAAATTCCTTCCACTAATTGTGCTCAAAATCAGCAACAAGACAACTCAGAGTAGGGAGTGTCACCTTACGACTAAGAGTATTCATCACTACATTTGCATTGTCTGAATGATACTAGATAGTGATATCATAATCCCTAATCAATTTCGGCTACCTTCTCTGCCTCAGGTTCAAATCTTTCTGAGTAAAGATATACTTGAGATTCTTGTGATCAATAAAAATATCATAAGTCTCGAATTAATTAAGCCGATCAATAAAGAGGCGCATTGGGGCACTACCCAGAGAGGATAGCGCGTGGGGCCCACCCTACGCTCACATGTTAGCACAAACTATACCGGAAAAATCGGGTGTGCTGTATTACCAGAGTTCCAATTGTTGAGAAACCCCTCGCTGGCGACCAGTCCAAGAGATTTCTCTGCTAAGTACAAGAACGAATCAATCACAAAGCGACAGAATAATAGATTGAACACAGAGAGAGGTAGAGAGAACTCCTGGTCTTTCTTTATTGCTTCAATTCAATGGAGTACAAAATCAGCCATATGGCTCTCTATTTATAGGGGGTGGGATGAGGTGCCCAATATGGATAGGGACTCGTTTAAACGGAAAGAATCTGTTTAAACGGAAACCCTTATCCCTGGTTTCCTAATACTCCCCCTTGGGCACTCATCTGACATACTCATGCCTCGTTAAAACTCCATAAAAACCCAGTGGGAAAAATTTGGAGAAAGAGTACATGATGCATGTTATGCTGCGATTGCACGAATTGCCTCATTAAAAACCTTGGTCGAGAAACTTCAGGAAAACTCGTCAAGGGAAAAAGAGTACAATTCACCCAACTTCATTCAGCCTTCAGGACTTTTATTCTTTGGGTACTTGATCTTCAGGATCAAGATTGACTTTTATTCTTTGGGTACTTGATCTTCAGGATCAAGATTCACTAACGGGCTTGAGAAAATTCTCCCCCTGGATTCTGCACTTCTCTAAGTCTCATCATACCAATCCCTCGCACGCACCTTTCAAAGCTAGATGCGGGGAGGGACTTTGTGAATAAATCTGCTAGATTTTCACAAGATTTAGTATGCAGTACTTTAATCTCGTCCATCTTTTGCAATTCATGAGCATAGAAGAACTTGGGGTTGATATGCTTTGTGAGATGACTCTTCACATAGCCCGTTTGTACTTGTGCAACGCAAGCGGCATTATCTTCATAGATAATTGTGGGGGTTTGCACAATGTTCATCCCATATGACTGCTGGATGTGGTGAACCATTCGGCGTAGCCAAGCGCATTCACGTGCGGCTTCATACAGCGCTATTATTTCTGAGTGGTTCGTCGAGGTAGCTACAAGGCTTTGCTTAGACGATTTTCAGGAAATTGCAGTTCCACCACACAGGAATACATAGCCTGTTTGTGACTTTGCGGTATGCGGGTCAGACAGGTACCCAGCATCTGCATAGCCAATCAAGTTCAGATCTTGATTCTTTCTGTAGAACAATCCAAGGTCCTTGCTTCCTTGGAGATATCGGAAGATGTCCTTTATGCCCTGCCAATGCCTTTTGGTGGGCTCTGCACTATACCTTGCTAACAGATTCACGGCAAAGGTAATATCCGGTCTAGTGCAGTTTGCTAAGTACATGAGTGCTCCAACTGCACTCAAGTATGGGAATTCCGGTCCCAGGACTTCCTCCCCCTCTTCCCTAGGTCGGAAAGGATCTTTTTCTTGCTGTAAAGATCTCCCGATCATCGGTACTTTTGATGGGAATGCTTTCTCAAAGCCGAATCTTTCTAGCACCTTCTGGGTGTAGGTCGACTGATGTACCAAGACTCCTCCAGAGACATGCTCAAGCTGCAGGCCTAAGCAGAACTTTGTCATGCCTAAATCTTTCATTTCAAACTCTAACTCCAAGTAGGAGCTTGCTTCTTTTATATCTTCCACTGTCCCGATGATATTCAGATCATCTACATACACTGAGATTATAGAGAATCCATTCTGGGATCGCCGTATAAATACACAAGGACAGTCTTCATTGTTCGTGTAGCCTTTCTTGCAGAGAAAGTCGCTTAAGCGATTATACCACATTCTGCCAGATTGCTTCAGTCCATACATGGACTTTCTAAGCTTCACACTGTACAGATTTCTATTTGCTCTGTCTTGGTTCGGGAGAGGAATTCCTTCAAGGACTTTCATATAAATCTCTGAATCCAAGTTACCATAAAGGTATGCAGTCACAACATCCATCAGTTTCATTTCTAAATTCAAGTTCACTGCCATTGAGATCAAATATCTAAAGTTAATTCCACTCATGACTGGGGAGTAGGTTTCTTCATAATCAACTCCAGAACGTTGAGTGAAACCTTGTGCTACCAGCCTTGCTTTATATCTCACTACTTCGTTTCTTTCGTTTCTCTTTCGAACAAATACCCACTTGTGCCCTACGGGATGCACATGGGGAGGAGTGCGGCATACGGGTCCAAACACTTCTCTTTTGTTCAGATATAGCAATTCGGTTGCTATTGCCTTCTTCCAATCTTCCCAATCTGATCTTTTCTTACATTCAGCGAGCGATGCAGGCTCGGGATCAAGATCAATGAGTGTGGCAATTTTCTTTGCAAAGTAGATATCGACATTGGCTGTTGTCCTGTTCAGGGACTCTCCCGTGTGCACATAATTTATAGCTATTTCTTCATGAGTTGCTTCTTCTGGAGCTTCATCTTGTGCATCGCTTCTTTCAATTGCGGTGGCAAGTCCCTTTAGTTGTTCGGCTCTGATGTGTGCGCACACATCCATGCCGATGGGGATATTCAGATCCGGTATGTCCTTTTCAACAGGTGTCATACTTGTGCCAGTCTCAAGCGGCTCCCCTTCTCATTCGGGGACTTGGTGATCGGTGTGATAAGTCCTTCTTATCCTTTTCACCAGCGCCCCCGTTACTTAGGATTCGAGGCCGGAGTTCTCGTCCTCTTTTTTCGAGGCCTCGGGCGAGATTGGGGATACCTATACGCTTTCTTTGGTATTTCAACCTCTCCGGTGCAGTGCATGCAGGCACATGCGACTTAGTCACGCTCTTCAAATCACTAAACTGATCAGACAGTTGATTCGCTAATGCTTGCAAATCAACTATCTTCTGGACTTCTCTTGTCTTCTGGACTTTTATTGTCTTCTGAACTTTTCTATTTGCTTTACTAGTGCGTGGGTCATGTGCAGGAATTCCCGTGGCTTCCACGTAATTTTTTCGACATTCTTCATCAAGGGGTTGATTTCCTCCCCCTAATGTCGGGAAATTATCCTCATCAAAATGCAGTCAGCGAAGCGGGCAGTATGCAAATCTCCCGACATGGGTTTCAAATACCTGATTATGAATGCAATCTCACAACCAACATATATCCCAGTCTGACGGAGAGGGCCCTTTTCAGTTCGCTGCGGAGGTGGTATAGGTTCATAAACCTTGCATCTAAACCTCCTGAGATGAGAATTTTTCGGTAGTGACCCTTGCGCTAGTTGCATAGGTGAATGGATGTTGTAGGCCAAAGGTCTAAAGTTGATGAGATTCGCTGCATGTAGGACTGCGTGTCCCCAACATGTAGCTGACAAATTACAATTCTGCAAGAGAGGTTGGGCAATAAATTTAATTCTCTTGATTAAATCCTCTGCTAAACCGTTCTGGGTATGGACATGCGGTACCGAATGCTCAACTGCAATCCCCATCGCCATGCAATAATCATTAAATGCTTTTGAAGTAAATTCTCCGGCATTGTCCATTCTGATGGACTTGATGCGATGATCAGGGAACACATTTCTGATGCGAATGATCTGCGAGATCAATTTGACGAAAGCATGGTTTCTTGTGGATAATAAACCCACATATGACCACTTTGAGGAAGCATCAATGAGCACCATGAAATACCTAAATGGTCCTAGGATGGGCTGAATAGGACCGCAAATGTCTCCCTGGATGCGTTCCAGAAATGCAGAGACTTCATCCTTCACTTTCAGAGTGAAGGGTCTAGTAATTAATTTTCCGGTGGCACATGCAGGGCACACAAAATCTTCATGATTCGGTAAATTCTTCACATTAATATTATGCCCGTAAGAATTGTTAATTATATTTCTCATCATCCTAAGACCTGGGTGGCCTAATCTGTCATGCTAGAGACAGAATAGTTCATAGCTTCTGAATACTGTCTTCAGAACAGTGTACGCTGCAGGCGCCTTAATGTTGGTATAATATAGCCACACGTGTTCATGCCATTATAAACTGAATAAATGAATGAATTATTTTAAAATCATCCAACCATTACGAGAAGACAAAAATAAAGTACCATCCATGCAAGATCTAACTTGTCCATTTAATGCAAAATAAATGACAATTAACGTCTCATGCATTCTGTGCATCAGACGGAATCAACTAGAAAGTCATTGACTTTTTCGGCTATATTTTCAGGAGTGATGTTCTCTTCGAGAGAAATCATGGAGGTGGCTGCCTCTAGGTCGTAAGGGGGTGCTGCTGCCGGGATGGACTCAACCTCCATCATTTCAGACAACTGCTCAATATGCTCCCCCTCAACTGCTGCAAAGTGAGCTTCAGGCTGCCCTTTGCCATTCTTCTTTTGGGCTTGGTGGGCATCAATGATATGTTGCGGTGCTTTACAGACCCGCGACCAATGCCCCCACTTGCCACACTTGTAGCAACCTTGGTTCTGCTGACCATAGGTTTTGCCACTCTCCTTAGCCCTTTTGTTATTTGGAGTATCTGACTTGCCTTTCTGGGCAACGATCTTACCATTCTTTTCATCAAGGGCTTTCGCACCTTGTAACTTCCAGCGTTGGCTTCATGGCTAGTGGAGCTGCCTAGTGGCTGAGAGACGTAATTCTTGCGGAGAAGTTCGTCCCGAGCCTCCGCAACCTGCATCATATCAATCAATTCGGCGTACTCCTTGCAGCTTGGGGTGAAAGGTGGACATGGTCTTCTCAATCTTCTGCTCATCTGTGATCTGCTTGCCACAGAGTTGAAGATTGGTACAAATTCTGTGTAAGGCAGAATTGTACTCCCCGACCGTCTTGAAATCAGCAAAACCTCAGTCTAATCCACTCCTGCTCTGCTTGAAGAAGAATGGTGTACTTTAGCCTCTCAAACCGCTTCTTGAGTGCGGTCCAGAGTGCTAGCGCGCTTTTCTCCGCCATATACTCATTCTTGAGAGTATTGCAGAGGTGGTGCCTGAAGAAATGAAGTACTTGATCATTTTCCTCAGATGTAGGTTTGGCGTCATGCTGTCCGCCAATCCCAATAGCTGCGCGGAGCTTCCTGACTCCAAGTACTATCTCGACATCAGATGCCCACGTCAGATAGTTCTTGCCATGCTGGGCAAGCTCCTCGAACTCCCGGTTCGTGATGCCAGTCATCTACATGTGATGAATGGAACATATAAGTTTACTTCAGGTAAACATGCATGAAATTATTTACTGTAGGTAAATAAATGGTACAATAAATTCTCGTAATGTTTCATAAATTTCTATGTATTTTCCATAATTTACTGCTAATTTTCAGTGATTAAAAGCAATTTAAAGAATTACAATTAATCAAAATAGTAAATAAATACAGAAAATATATAAACAATAATGGCATAAATAAACAAGCTTCAAATGCTGAAAATAATGCAAAATTCGAGTTCCCGAGACCCTTTTATGCTAGAATACAAAATTCCAGCAAATTTTGCATTTTCTGTGGGTCTATACACAAAATTTTCAATTCTGAGAAAATTTGCGTAATTTCCATATTTATTAGGGACCTTTCTGCAAAATTACTAGGCTCCCCATCTTTTTTTTCGGATTTCACTTCCGGCCAAAAAGGGCCCATTGGCCGGCCCATTTGCCAACCGGCCCAAACATCCGGCTTAAAAACCCTTTTTTAGGGTTTCCCCTTTTGTGGCGGCGGCGGCAGCCCTAGCTTTGGCTCGGGTGGCGCGCAAGAAGCGGCGGCGGCGGCCTCGCAGGCGCGCGCGCCAGAGGCGCGGCGCGTAGCAGCAAGACGACCAAGTGGGTGTCGGGCGTGGGAGGCAGTTGTGCGCGGAGCTGCGCGAGGAGGTGGCCATGCGGGGCCAAGCCGACGGCGGGCGGCGGCGGCGCGCGAGCGGCGGTAGGCTGCGCGGCCATGGCGGCGGCGGCGGGTGAGGCTGGGCGGGGCATGGGCGGCGGCGGCACAGCGGCGCAGTGACGCGCGGTGGGAGTTGGCCAGCCTACGGGGCGGCGGCGCAAGTTGTTGCGCGGGGAGGTGGAGCCGGCGCAAGGCAGCGGCCATGCGGGGCCGACGTGAGGCGGCAAGCCGACGTGCGTTGCACGCAGTCAATGGACGGCGCGCACTACGGCGGTGTTGCGCGTACTGGCGCGGAGACCGAGGCGGCGCCGGAGAGGCCGAGGTGGCGCCATGTGGGGCGCCGGTGGATGGGCTAAGGCGACGGCCAGAGCACGCGAGTAGGCGCGAGAGGCAAGGACTGGTGCGCATGCTGGCGCAGGGGCCGACGGCGACGGCTCCATGCGAGGCGTGGTGGCCGGGGAGGCGGCTGCGGGCCGAGGCGGACGCGCGTGCGGGCGCGGAAGCCGAGGAGCTAACGGCGGCGCGCGCATTCGGGCGCGGCGACGCCTCGTGCGGGAGGCAGCGGTCGGCTTGGGCTCCATGGCCGGATGCTGGCCGGCGGCCAGTGGCACGCGGTGGCGCCCAATCTCCCCTTTTTCTGTGCAAAAACCGAGCAGAGAAAACTATGCAAAATTTTTGGTTTCCATCAACGATGCAATCAACATCTACCCCGTTTCGCAATCTACCGATCGACATTGTGCCGGCGACTTCAAGTCTGCTCACGGTAGATTAGGGCGGATTTGCATCGTTTTCTACAGTGCAATCAACATCTACCCCGTTTCGCAATCTACCGATCGACATTGTGCCGGCGACTTCAAGTCTGCTCACGGTAGATTAGGGGGATTTGCACCGTAGAAAAAACCAATCTAGAACGCGAAAAAAAGCAAATTCAAAGCGATCTAGAAAACCAATCTATTAAGTGCTTCGATGATTACCTTCGTTCACCGGAGCGATTCGTGCTGATAACGTGTTGAGAAACCCTCGTGGCGACCACCCAAGAGATTTCTCTGCTAAGTACAAGAACGAATCAATCACAAAGCGACAGAATAATAGATTGAACACAGAGAGAGGTAGAGTGAACTCCTGGTCTTTCTTTATTGCTTCAATTCAATGGGGTACAAAATCAGCCATATGGCTCTCTATTTATAGGGGGTGGGATGAGGTGCCCAATATGGATAGAGACTCGTTTAAACGGAAAGAATCTGTTTAAACGGAAACCCTTATCTCTGGTTTCCTAATACTAATTACTGGTATGTATATTTTACCGTAGGGGTCTGGTAAGCCTGGTAGAAGCGAAGATCTTTTTTTGGAACAATTTGATCCGAAAAATTCAAACTAAATTTGAAATTTAAATTCTTGAATAAAGGATAAATAGGTTCGCATGCGTACAGGTGGTCATCGGTTCCATTCCTTGCTTTGCCGTCTTTTTTCCATTCTTTTAGATTGGGACCCACATGTCAGATTAAAAGTTTCAAAAAAAACAAAGATAGAAGCCATATGCCGTGGCTTGTTAAACTGGAGCTTTCGGACCCCATGGATGTGCCAAGTTATTAATGTAACCCCATGAACCCCAACCGAGTCATTAATAGCAACAGCCAACCACCAGATTGAAGACCGCAGCTGGCGGAACAGCTATAAGTACTAGGTTGCAATGCATTTTGTCCCGGTATGACAGAACTAGCTGTAGACGGCTGATCGGAGAACTGATCAGTGGATCATGTGGAGGCTAAAGGTCGGCCAGGGAGGGGGGCCATGGATGCAGACGGTGAGCAACTTCCACGGCACACAGGTGTGGGAGTTCGACCCAGACGCTGGCACCATCGAGGAGCGTGCCGAGCTGGAGAGGGTGCGCCAAGAATTCACTAAGAACCGCTTTCAGAGAAAGGAGTCCCAGGACCTCCTCATGCGTATGCAGGTACATGTACACAACATGTAGCTAGGATGTATATATGGATACATCGTAATAGATTTGATGTCCAGATATCAAGGTAATATTGTACGTGTTCCATGGACCGCTCTTTCGTTTCCATGCAGTTTGCAAAACAGAACCGTCTTCCACCGTGTATCCCAGCCATCAAGCTGGAAGATAGTGCTCAAGTAACGCAAGACATTGTGTTGGCGTCGTTAAGACGTGCTCTTAACCGGATTTCCACTCTACAAGCTCACGACGGGCATTGGCCTGGTGATTTCAGTGGAATTATGTACATTCTACCATTCTGGGTGCGTACAATTTAGCCGTTCAAATACGTTCAGCTAGCTATCTCTGACGTACGTGTTCAATAATACACTAATACTCCATTGGTATACCATTCTCTTGCAGATTTTTGCTCTGCACATCACTGGATCGATCGATGCTGTCTTATCGACAGAACATCAGCGCGAGATATGCCGTCATATTTATAACCATCAGGCATGGCAAGACTAATAACATGACATATCATTTCAGTCCAACCAACTTAATTCATATAGCATAATATTACTCTGAAAGAAGAAAAACAAACTTACTATAATACACTATGGGCTTATGTCGCCAGCATGATTGACTGCACAACTTTGTGGCATTTTTCATGTATCATCGTGATCCATGAGAGTTGCATGAATGCTCTTATGTAGAATGAGGATGGCGGATGGGGCTTTCAAATTTTGGGCCCAAGTACCATGTTTGGCTCGTGCTTAAACTACACTACGTTGAGGCTTCTGGGTGAGGTGCAAAAGAATGAGGATGATGCACTGGCAAAGGGCCGTGCGTGGATTTTGTCCCATGGCACTGCAACTGCAGCACCACAATGGGCAAAGATATTACTCTCGGTATGACTCTCAGAGTGTAGTAAATAATCATTCCGTCAAAAAAGTGTGATAAATAACCATTGTTATGCTTTGTGCTATTCTAAATAAATAAAACTAATTTTGATTAGATTAACGGCTCATATGATGTAATTTTAATCCAAATTGCTTAGTAAAAGCGAGTTCTTTTCAGCTTATGATTTATAACCTCTCAAATAAACAAATATGATAGTTTTTCCATCGCCGTTTCAAAACAGCTTATCGGAACAACATTTTTTAAGCGGCTTATCGGCTTATTCACACAAGAGCTTGTATTAGGGCTAAAAACTATAAGTCATAAACCGCAACAGAAAAGAACCCACCCTTAACACTAAAAATCCATGCATGTTGGAAAATAGCTCTGTTATCGCTTATTGGGAAATAGCATTGATGTCCCACCTGTCATCCTAACATTGGATGTTACATCTATTTGCACATCTTTATAATGTTAATTACCAAGCTAATTTTCTTTACTCTCTATATTGAATTTGTCATAGCTTCTTAAGAAACACGTGTTTTTTTTCTCTCTAAAATATAGGTTCTCATTTTATTTTTAATAACAAAGTGTCTTTCAACAATATAGTATATCTACTAGAAAATGTATTAATCCCTACTTAGAATGGCATTGATGCAAGCTACATTTTTATTTAACTTTAGGTTATTGGCGTATATGATTGGTCTGGAAATAATCCAATGATCCCTGAACTATGGTTGGTTCCACGTTTTCTCCCAATTCATCCAGGTACTATTCATAGTTCCTTAGAATGTCTAGAAATAAAATTCCTTGTATAACACTAATTAAATAATTATCAATTCTGCGATTGGCCATTGAATAATTCACTCCTCAAATGACATTGCCTTCCAAAATCTAGCCTTTTGTGCCATCGTCGTCCATGTAAGGTCAGACTACAGTCAACTGACCTGGGGTTCCAAAAGACTATTTTTCTCCTGTGATGAAAATGATGGGTTGTTAGGGGAGCCCTGACTTGGGAGGGTACCTAACATGTGGGCCGCTTCTCTCTAAAAAAATTGTGGTCACTTGACAAGTGGGTCCTCTCCATTGTAAGGGTAGAATGTGAATTAGGGAATCTTCAATAATAGCCAACTCAACCGTCTTTTCCTAGCATGTCACTTAAAATCTTAGTTGGAGCTTGGGAGGGAAGAGAAAAGGAAAGGGAATGTACTATCTCTAAATACAAAGATAATTTGGGCATGCAAACTATCCCATATGAGAGAATTATGAGGAAGTGTTTGGGGGCAGAGGGGGAATTGTGGTGAAAATAATAAAAATATTTATAGAAATGATGATAGATACAAATTGTTGGAGATGTTGTCTTTAGTCATGAGGTAGTGTCTTTAGAGATAATATAAAAAGATAGACTATTGTGGATGTCCTTATGTGGAAAAATTGAAAGCTGGCAACTTGAGCTATCGATACTGATGGCCGTGTCCTCAAAGGGCATGATTTTGATTTGAGGAAGAGTGAAATATTATTCAGTAATGGATTGCGGAAGGTAATAATTATTTATTTGTGTGTAAGAAATTATCTCAAAATTAATATTAATGTGCTTTCGATAGAGAAAATGGCCCTCACACCAGCCTCTTAAAAATATATTTGGTCCGCACGTTCATCTGTATCTTCTTTTTGCTTAATAAGCTCTCTTCCATAGGACGATTCTGGAACTTCACACGGATTGTTTATATGTCAATAGCTTATCTTTATGCAAAAAAATATGTTGGTCCGACTACACCAACTATATTATCATTAAGGGATGAGCTCTACAGTTTGCCATACAGTGAGATCGATTGGAACAAGGCTCGTAGTACTTGCGCCAAGGTTTGTCTATCCTTACTAAATCCCTGTACTTCATTATGAGTTTATGACTGTATTTAAGATATGTAAAGTATCTACCTATTTACTTACAACTACTATTGCATGATGAAGGATGCCCACTAGAGGGGTTAAATAGGTTGTTTTAAAAATATTTTGGTCAAAATCGAGTTTCATGCGGAAGTTTAAATAAAACAGTTTTCACAATTGTAAGCCTAAATAATCCAGTGTACCTCTAATTGCACGAACACCTTAAGTCTATTCTAAGGTTTGCATCATAAGGGGAAAAGCAAACAATTCAATTCTGAGTATTGAAATAGCACAAGTAAATGCTAAATGAGCTCAAGAGCAAACCACACAAGATGTTCCGATCAATCTTTTTTTCCATGATGCTTGAAGACTTCCAGTCTTCTGCTCTCCTCTAATCCACGTATAGAAGCATACCGAATAGGCCGGCTCCATAAGGTTGTGTCCTCTCTCAATCCAACAGGGGTTGCTTTTTATCCGCTCCGAAAATAACGAACACCAAGCCACTCACAACACATAGGGCCTCTTCACAACTTTTTTTTTTGAAGAGATCACCTGGCCACTACTCCTTCGAGCCGTCTCGATATACTCACTTGTATTCAATCAATTGCCAAGAAGCTTAAATGCAATCAAACCAATGCACTTGCTCGCAAATTGGTAAAGAGAATGAGAACTGTATGCTCCATTCAATGTTTGGCTTTCTAAGACTCAAAAATGTGCAATGGGAGTGCCAAGGGAGACAAAATCAGCAAAAACAGGCAGTCTATTTCACAAACAGAAAAGTCCATTTTTATGCAATGGCTACTGTGTCAGTGACAGGTGGAAACAAAGTGGACAGTCCATTTTCACCGACAGTGCAAGAACACCACCTCCGTAAAAGCTTCCATTTTGCAGAATGGACAGTCCATTTTTTTCATCAACCAATGTAGAAGGGAATTGATCACAACATGGAGAGCCTCCACATGGTCTCTCACAATCCTTAGCTAAACTCAATAAAAAATGATTAGCCCCAATAAATGGAGTCTAGATACAACAACATATCTCTTTCTCGTTGTGGGGAACTGGTTATATCATCCCTTTGTAGTGCATCCATACATCCCAACTCAAAACATAGACATAAGATCAATCTATCATGCCATAAAATTTCCGTAACACCCCAGCCCAAAACTGTAATTAGAATGTTATTACTATCTACTTTCACTTCAAATTTAAACCACCATTATAAGATTTCAGGAACACCTTTCCTCGATGTACTACTCACAAAAGGTAATCCACATGCCATTAACGATCTACAATATAAGGGATTTACGCTAAGAACAAAATTAAGCAACACACAAATATATGCTAAGAACATCGCACCCAAGAACGCTCAGGATCACACACCTGAGAATGCCTAGAACCATGCTCCCGGAATCATTACCTAGACTAGAAATTAGCATCAACCCAAAGGTAAACAAATGTATAAATTCGCCAACTATCGAAAGAAACTGCATGAATCACACACAATTAAATATTTTCATTAAGACCCATTATTAATACTAACTACCTAAGTATACCATTAAAGTCTGAATATATCAACTAAAGGTGATATGTGAATTATTGATTGCACATAAAATAAATGTGCTACTCCTGTCTATATATGTCGCCTTCAACATTCATCTAAAAAACAAAAACAAAGTAAAAGTAAGTCCAAAGATTCAGCAAATACATAATAAAGCGATAAACATCAACAAAGCCATAGACACAACTTAACCATATCAACAACCATATATCACTACGTAACACAACCATTCCATTATCCATAAATCCCTTTTCATCTTTTCTTTTCATTAATGCAATGCAATACTATATCCATATACACTTTTTAAGCTTATACTGGTATAGCTAAGCAAATACCTGTCCATGTACACACTCTACCTCCATCCCGTGCAAGTGCCCACTGAAGTAGGTCTTTCCCTCCATCCTATGGAGGTGCCTACCAAAGTTGTCTTTCTTAAGAGCAATTTGGATTAGTCATATAACTTTCTCACTAACCTAGTTCATGCACTTCTAGACTAGTTATATAACTTACTCATTGACCTGGTTCATATACGCTCCTTATGATGTGAATGCAAGTGATGTAATACTTTCCAATAATCATTTACCGCATACCAACATGACCATGTAATCATCGATATCCTTTGCTCATTGTCATCATATCACATCATATTTGACAAAAATCAAGTAAATATAGTATGGCGAGTAAATTTAGATAATCAAGAGCAAAAATAAATAACCATTTTCTGTTCTACTATGCACTTGCCTTTTAACCATATGGAGCAAGCGATGTATGGATGACACCAACCCTGTAGCAACCTTGTCTACAGTAAATATGTTAACTCAACATGTGCTACAACAGCACAAAACATCAAACAAAACCACATCGCTCTTATGCGCTTTCCAGTCCAAATAACCCCTCTTCACCGGACAGTCCTCCCCACTGCCTGGGTGGTAAAAAATACCATAACTTTTAGCTCATAGACCCTAAAAAGGGAAACCATATAATTTATGGAATCTACACAACATTTTAACACTTTCCTAGTTGGCCAAAATTCCCAATTAATCCATTCAAGCTCTCGTTTTTAACCCCGAAGACCGTTTTTTTGTATCACTAGACAGCTGTCTTAACAATTTTGTATCTTTTTCAGCCATACTAAACATGATAAACCAGACAACTTATGGAAAATTCAGCAAATTGTATAACTTTCTCTAGTTTTGAACATAATTTAATTCAGTCATCTACTAGGCACAAATAATATATTACTACGACTATGTCCAACAGAAGCCAAATTCTGGACAGCAGCCTTCTTGAAGCGATAACTTCTAAACCGCTCAACGAAATCCCATATCATTGAACTCTATGGAAACCTTCAACAATTATATACAATTTTCATAATATAGAAAAGCTATGAAACAAGATGTGACCATCCCAAATCTCCACCGCAAGACCGGATAGCAAACCTTAACGAACAACGGCACCCAAAACTCGCCCTCAACACCACCCATCTCCCCTATCTAGAAATAGCATGACCTTAAAACCAATCTATAATGATCTCAAACAAGGAAACAAGGTCTAGGATGATTTTACCTACAACCCAAAGACTTGCTGGAATGATGAAACCGGTGCTAATGCGAAAGTTCCTCTTTCCCCTTCTCTTCCTCCCTTCTTCTCTTTCCCCTTCTCCCTTCCTACTTCTCATTTCCCTTCTCTTCCCTAGCCAGCTCTTCCATCTTTCTTCCTTCCCCTTCCTCTTTCCTCCTTCTTCTCTGATCGAACTTTGCTCGTCTTGTCACTATCTTCCCTTCTCCCCTGTTGGCTCTACCACGACAGCAAAAATACCTTACCACGGAGCCAAACTCCTTGCCGCAACAGCCGAATCCCTTGCCACAGTAGTGATTCCTCTTGCCATGAAAGTGCTCGGCAGTAGAGGTGGTTAGGGCAAGTGGTAGTGGTGCTAGGCAGTAGCAGCAAGGTGCGGGAGCAGGCAGCTAGGGTTTCTTGGGGGTGCACCTCCCCTCCTCTCTCGCTTATAAGGCCAGGCCTAAGGCTGAGTAGGTCACAGTTCCCAACCGTGACTGATTCTGTCAGGCAACCGAATCCCCCCTCCTCCTATATTCCGTTTTCCTTAACTCCTTTTTCGTATCCATGATTAGGTCCCTAGAATGGGTATAAACGGAGTATTACAATTTCAACCCAAAATTCTATGTACATGTGATGAAACGAAAATAAAAGTTCTAACGAAATGGAAATGTGAAAATAAAGGAAAAAACATAAAGAGATAAAGGTTTCTATTCACTGAAATTTGTCTCTTTTGTTTATCCTAATACACATCAAGCTTTGATTTGAAAATTTACATGATGTTTGACAATCTCCTGACTCATCTAAACTTTTTTTTTAATTTTCTGTGACCATTCATATGCCTTTTTTATATAAGATGTACGAATGCACTGAGAGGATGGATGAATTGAATATTTCCTCACGTTTTCATTATACTAGTACTTATTTAACTCTCTTGCGCACACAAACCATGTTTACGATCAAGGACGATGATTAAAGCACTACATTTTGAAGAGATAGCTAGCTAAGATTCTTACTGTTTTTGTTAGGAGGACATCCGCTATCCACGTTCAGCAATGCATAAAGCTATTTCAACTTGTCTTAACAAGTTTGTGGAGCCAGTGTTAAATTGTTGGCCGATTAACAAGCTAAGAGAGAGAGCTTTGAGACATCATGGAGCATATCCACTACGATGATGAAACTAGTCTATACATTGGCTTATGTCCTGTTACCAAGGTAAGGTGTCTACTACAAATTTCGCGATTCTCTTGTAGCCACTCTCATAGTGATGCAGTTAATATTTTTATTTTCCATGTTCGATGAAATAATAAAACGTGTTTTGGTATGCTATTTTCTGTGCACAACTAACTCGTGGTACTAAATTCCTCAGCCAATTGATGCTAGCTAGATCCATTTTCATATGAACAAATAAAAAGCGAGGTTTCATTCTTCAATGTAATTAGAAAAATTTTAAATGTTCAAATATTTTGGCTCCTCTCCAGCTAAGTTTGATTGATCAGAGATAAATTTGCAGAAAAGCTCTCCAAAGCAATATAACTTCATTTAAAGACCTAACATTTTCAGAAACCCCTCTGCCCAAGAGAAATTCTTTGCAACCCTTAATTTCTCAAAACCCTTCATTTGTTTCAAACTTTTCAAACTAGATACAATGTATTCTTTTGTTGAATGGATTATAATAGGAGACAAGCCTCCTTATGGCCAGTGGAAAATGACAAGCACCAGTAGTAACTAGTCGCGGAGCCAGAAAATATTTAGATTGAGAGTGCACCACTGACGCTTTGCAATAGAGTAAAACACAAATAACAACTGTCAACCGTTCATAATAATTAAGAATAGTATTGACTGATAACAATCCATTCGTTTGAAATCTTGGTACGATTGTTTATACAATATGCAAACGTTTACATGAAGCTAAATTATTTATCACATATTCATGGAGTGATAACAAATCGTAACCTTGATGAATAAATTATTCTAAATATGTAATCTCTTAGCAGTATCATATAGTTCGAGCAAATAAAACATAAACAATCTTTTACTGTACTGATGCTTAGTACGGAAGTATTGATGGTCGTATAGGTATGAATATTTCATATAAAATACCCAATATTGCTCTTGAATCAATGCATTCGTCGTGATCGTGATGATCGCAATGACATAAACGGATGGAGATTCAAAGACTCGGTTTTTCAGTTGCAAGCCGAAGAATTTTGTAAGTGATAAAAGAACGAAGCAAAAAATTATTCGGTTGTAGCTAGGTTGACAAAAAAAGTTGTCAGGGACGTCTGAACCTAGGGATGTAAATGGAGCGAATAATTTTTGTCCAACTGACCGACCGAAGACTCGCGGAGCGGATATAGAAGAGGTGAATAGGTATCCAATACTATCCATGTCCGATTCTAACTCCGAGGAAAGAATATGGAATATAATACGAGATAAGTGATATCCGTATGTCAAGTGATATGAGGAAGTCTGTTGTGACTTCATTTAGGAATAAGATAATATATAGGTAGATTATCATATCTAAATATGCAGAGAATACTAAGTGCTTTTACTTCGATATATCAGTGATCAATCTCTTTGTGTTTACTTAGATCGCATCATATTGTCCAATATCCTATATAAAGAAGTGGATAATTTCCATCCGACCGACCAAAGACTCGCGGAGCGGATATGGAAGAGATAAATAGGTATCCGACACTATCTGTGTCTGACTCTGATTCCGAGAAAAAAAATACAAAATAGGATACAAGATAAGCGATATCCATCCGTATCCATTTTGATTGCACCCATATCTACAAGTATTGTGAAATTTATATTGAAGTCACCCTAGGCTCCGCCCCTAGTAGTAGTGACAAGCCATATCAACACACCTCATGCGCTGCAACAACTAACACGTTCGTCAACCACGAGGCAAGGTGGAGGAGAGGAGAGGAGAGGAAGCTTACCTAGGATATATAGATGAACGCCCGTAGCAGAACACAGCCGATGGACACAGCACATGTACACATTGGTAAGAGAGAAAAAAAAGTCTACTAGTGCAACCAGTAAGGTGCATAAAAGGAATATGTGGCAAGCATAGACCTGATAATAAATCTTATGCACTTAATCTTGACATATATTTATGATATACTCCAACTAAAAAAAGTAACAAAAAATTCTAAAAAAATTTTCTACATGTATTTCATAGTTTACTCCACGTATATATGAAATTTCAAGTTTAAATTCATTTTATGTTAAGAACAAAAAAGAGAAAATTCTAACAAATTTGAACTCTTAGTAGTTATCATATTTTTTTCTCTTTTTTATTACCGTTAATATATAATGAATCTAAACTTAAAAATTTACGTATAGTTAAAGTAAGTTTAGAAGTACATGTAGAAACCTTTTTGAAAATTTTCATGACTTTTTAATTAAGATATACTGTAAATGCACTCCGAACTTAAGTACATATGATTCCATATACCTCGAAGCAAGTTTATCTTATCTTCTCTCCTTAGCCTTACCTTCCTCTCACTTCATCCTCATCTAAATACCGACGCCACTAACACCGACACATGTATGTAGTGGGTATGGCAGGGTGAGAGCATAGGGTTAGCAAGGTCACATAGAAGTGGTGGCGGTATGGAGATGCTAGCGATGGTGGCACACATGCACAATCATATACTTCCTATATTATGCCTCGAGGGATTCCACCTCAAGGAGCCATGCCACATAGGTAGATTTGCAAAAAGTCTCTCTAATTTTTTAAATTTATGTATGGATCCTTATTTTTTTATAGAAAGGTCCCTACCACGTCAACGAGTTCACGAGAAGACCATTCGATTTTTCAAAATTACTCATGTGTCCTTGGTTTTGTTAGAAGAGGCCTCCACTTTTTTCGAAAATATATACGAGTTCTTGATTTTTTTTTTTAGAAAAGCCCCTTTTATGAATTGATGACTCTTTTACTTCGATTCACATGATAGTTAGCGCTGCGTGGCGCCGCATTTCCACTGCTAGTAGTATAAATCATGTGTGCACAGGGATAGGACGGGAAGGTCACATGATTTTGAGCCTGTTTGGTTGGAGGCCTGGCCAACGTGCATGAAAAAAAGTGATGCCTAAAGGAAGCCTAAAATTCTTATGTTTTTTGTCTGGCCAGGCAAACCGGAGATTGGACTGTTTGGTTAGTGACCTGAGCCTGAGAAAATGTAAAATAGGATTATGGCTCCTTAATTGCTTTGAGAACTTTTATGGAGACGAATTAGCATCAACGGCTCAGCGCGCGATGATGGATTAGCAAACTAAGCGAGATTAGCGAGACATTGCGCTGCTGCCTGGACGCCCGGCATCTGATTTTGTTCGCCTGGCCCAGGCTAATGAAGTTGCTGGGGGATGCAGGCCAGGATAGCTCCGAAATCGCCAGGACGCGAACCAAACACGTCTCTGGCAGAGACCCAGAAGTGTCCCGGCTAGGCAGATGCGAGCCAGGACACAAACCAAACATGCCCTTTACCTAGACCTAGCACAGTAGGGTGAGAGTGAGAAAGGGTAGAGAGAAGTTGGGAGGTCCGTTGGCTTGGTGAGAATGCATTAGTGAGCGAGATATGTGAATAGTCAAGACTAGAGCTGGGAATTGGGCTGTGCCGTGCCGGCACGGTCCAGGCCCACCGTGCTTCGTGCCGGTTCGTGCCGTGCCGGCTCGGCCCAGTCATCCCACCGTGCCGTGCCGTACCGGCCCGCCTCACCTCCGGCCAGACCCAAGCACGGCCCGAAGCCCGCCGTGCCGGCGTTCGTGCCGTCCCAGCCCAAGCCCAGCCCAAAGTAACTATGCACGACAAAAGCGGCGCGACTATTGTGGCGAGTGGCGACGCCCGTCATCTTACTTTCTCGCACCGCCTCGTTGAAAATTAATTGAAGTTGAATTAATTGTATGAAAACATCGGCACGCAATGGCGTAAATATTTCGGGAAAAGTGTAATTGCATTGATATTTTAAAATACAATGTTACTGTCTCGTTAAAAACCTTACGCCCCAGAGTGGGGTTTCCCGAGTAAGGAAAAGAGTACAGTAACAATACATGTACATACAAACTATAACAACATAGTACATTGTAGCTACTCATCAATGTCTAGATCGTTCATGCGTTCAAGATCAGCGTACACCTGCACGATTTCAGGATCCTCCAATTGATGTTGTTGCCGTTCTTTAGCTAATTCCCTGTCTTTGGCACATGTGATTGCCTCCACCATCCTGGGCGTGAGGGATGATCTTTTTTCTTCGATTATTCTTCCTACCGAACTGAACGTTGGTTCTGAAGAGACAGTGGACACCGGCACCAGGAGAACATCCCGTGCGAAATGTGACAGCACGGGAAATATCCGCTTGTTGTTCTTCCACCACTCGAGCAAGTCTATCTTTCCTCCGTAGAGGTTGCCTGAGACTGAGAGGGCGAAGAAGTAGACTTGCCCTTTAACTTCTTCTATAAGTGTGATGTTAAACTTGTCTTTCCTTTGTGGGTCTGCTGTGAGGCCTCCGATCTTCCACTGCTGCCAAACTTGTTATGATACATTTGGAAAACACGAAAAAGCTCCTTTTTAACATGTGCGAAGGCTTCCGAATAATCTAGACCAAGGCATGTGCCGGGCCGTGCTTGGGCCGGGCCGTGTCGGCCGTGCTTCGGGCTGGCCCAAATAAGTCCGGCCCAAGTCCCAGCTCTAGTCAAGACAGAGTTGGGTCGAGACTCGAGAGAGTGGCTGTACATTAAATGTAGGGTCCACAGGGGAAATAGTCTTATTTTGCAAATAAAATTCGGAGGACATCAAAAGGGACGAAATTTCATCCTTTCATTAAAAAAAATCTGACAAAATATTCAAACGCCCATTGAATTTGGTAAAAATTAACCAAAATTTTGATGAATTTTAGACAAAATTTTGATGAATTTTAGACAAAATTCAAATGGAGACAAATTTGGTCAAATTTTGATCAAATCATTTTTCCTTCAGAGGGTAATGAAAGGAACAAAATAAACAAAATTTCACTAAAATTCGTTGAAATTGTGAACGGTGAGTGTCCACCAAAGAATGGGATGTGGGCTGCGAATCAAATGAACTAGCTAGTGGTGCAGGTGGGGACGCACGAAAATCCTCTGCAATGAGCTTACTTCAGCACCGGTGGACCATTGGTTTAGCAGCTGGTAGCTCCAGATCGACTCCTCAACCAAAGGGGGAAAAAATCCCGATCCCTCTATTTGCACAAGTTCAATCAGAGGCATCCCTGTGTGACCATGTGGCCGAAAATGCATGCAGTCCTCTCATGAATTTGTAAGTACGGAACTTTTTTCAGCTTTTAAAAATTATTTTCGATTTTTTTTTGTAGTAACTAACTTTCAAACAAAATATTTTTCTAAAACAGAGTCTACAAGTTAATTATAGTACATATGGTAGCGACTTTATTTATATTAGCTAAATCCGCATATAAATTTCTGTTACTTTATTCTTTCTCTTACAAATAGACTAAAATTTATAAGTTACAGCCATAAATTATAAACGGAAGAAAAAAAGAACAGCCCTACAAACGCAAAAGAATCCATGTCCCATGTCCGTGGAAGCGTATTCTCTGCCTTAACGTTTTAAAGGCAAGTTTGCGTTTAGCTTAATCCTGGCCATGGCCATCTATTATAAAACGACGACTGGATTTGTCTGTCGCACGACTGACCACCGCCAACCCAGAAGGCCAGAAGAACTTACTGTTACTTAGATAGCGCTCAGACTTTTTTTTTTACTACAGTTAACTTAACTTATCTGATATAATTAAATTTTTAAAAAATATAAAAACACATGTTAACCCATCATAAACAATGCAAAGAAATACGAAAAAACAAAAAAACAAAAAACCTAAAAATCTAAAATAAAATAAAATAAAAAAGACGAAATTACTGAATAGTGAAAAAATAGAAACCAGAAACAGAACCTGGTTTAACCTTATTCCCTCTCTGAACTCATCTTCGTTCTTTCATGGTTCGCCATCGAGCTACCTAGTCCCGCCGGCCGCCGCCCCTCCCGTACTTGACCTTTCTCCTCCCTGACTCTTCCTTGCTCAGCAGTGTTGGATCTGGACCCATCCTAGGTTCACTCCCCAGTCTTTAGGTTTTAAATGAGCTGCGCTCCCTGCGCACCAAGCTCATAGGCTGCCCGTAAGTAAGCCCCTCAAGCAACAACTTTATAAGTGGTATTGGGCCTTTTCCCTCCAAAAGACTAGTTTAATGGGTGGGAGTTCCCTCACACTTATAAGTTGTGGTTTTTCCTCTCTTACAATACATGTGAGACTATTTTTTTCTAACAATCTCTCCCTCACACATAGATTGTGCACACTACACTCCTGGGAGATGTTAGGTGCCTGGCTAGGATCTCTCCCTCTTGTTACACGTCCGTGTGTACAGTGCTGGTACATATACCATGTCGTGTGTCCACTCCGGGTCCACACGTACCATGTGTCATATGCCCACGCCCTTAACTTATACGCGCACGTGTAACCATGAGGGTTGGCTCTGATACCACTTGTTAGATCGGACCCTGGTCGCATGCCTAGATCCAACCGGATTTACTTTCGGAACCACAGGTCTAAATGGGCTAAACACAACTAAGCCCACGGAGCAACGGAGTAACAGAGTAACAATCTTATAAGTGGTATTGGGTCTTCTCCCCTTAAAAGACTAGTCTAATGGGTGGGGGTTCTCTTACACTTATAAGTTGTGTTTTTTCCTCTTCTACAATTTATATGAGACTATTTTTTCTAACAAGCAGCGTAAGTGTACCGGCAGCAATGGCTGGGGTATCCAAATAAATCTAATAAATCTAACACCCGAGTGGCGTCGAACGGTGTCGGGTCGCAACAGCCAAGGTCGCAGAGCGTCTAGCGTTGCTCTCGTCTAGCGAGGTTGGGTGCCCAAGGTCGATGGGTAGGTGCCGGATCCGAGTTTGGGGCGGTTTCAACGAAGTCGAATGGCATCGAGTCGCCGTCGCTGAGTTTGCTCGGCAGCGCATCATGGAGGAGAGGAGCCATGGCAAAGACATGTCCCCAACCCAAGGATAGGAGTGGGTGGGAGGAAAGGATCCAACCGTAGATTTGGAATGGACGTACATGATTTTGGCTAAGGCAATGCTTGCCTTTACAACGTTAAGGCGGAGGATATGCTTCCCATATCCGTAGGTAGCTTGGTTCAATCGATCTATGGTAGGGAAGAGAAAAATGATACATAAAAGGAATAATATCATTAGAGATATATATCTCTTGGTATAAACCCTCTTCTTTTAAGTTTATGATTTATAGTTTCTCCCAAATAAACAAATAAAACGACTTCTCTGCTGCCTTTTTAAAGTGATTTATCAGAACAGTCTTTTCGAAGGGGCTTATCAGCATTAGATTAGTTCGCACAAATACTTACGTTAGAACTAAAAACTATCAAATATAGTCATAAGTAATAATCCGCAGTCGAAAAGAAGCCATGGCTCATGTCTATCTATGAAACAAAACAGAGGAACAAGTC
Source organism: Melocanna baccifera (assembly GCA_036346265.1). Taxonomy (NCBI): domain Eukaryota; kingdom Viridiplantae; phylum Streptophyta; class Magnoliopsida; order Poales; family Poaceae; genus Melocanna; species Melocanna baccifera. The sequence goes on from CM070691.1 coordinate 16,810,325, forward strand.
TTATGTAATGGTTCGTACTTTAAGATCGTGGTAATTAAGCAAACTTCTCTTCCACTATAACATGACACTCTTCAAGATTTGCATGTCAGTTTTTCTTTATTTTTTGTCTCATAATCTAAATAGTTGAGTTTCTCCTTTCTTTCAGATTTTGTATTTTTTTGGTTGTACAAATATTCTATCTTTTTATAATTGATATACACACACACAATAAGATCCTTTCCTACTGTCTTTTCAAAAAAAAAGAAAACTAATCCAATACTTTAGAACTAACATTTCTACAAATTCATTGCTGATCAGGCACTAAATATGATTTGCTGTTGGGTAGAAAATCCTGATTCAGATGCCCTCAAACGACACCTTCCAAGGATACATGATTATTTGTGGATTGCAGAAGATGGCATGAAGTCCAAAGTACCATTATGTTTTGCTCCTGCTTAGCATGCATTTGCTTTTACAATTTACATTGCATCTGAAGACGCTCATGTATACATTACATGTAACTGCTTGACTTTTTCGTACATATCTATATTCCTTTTCCTGGTTAGACTTATTTAGTGATATATAGCTATGATCCACATAAGCATTATTAATGTTGAACGTTGGACCTGGATTGTCAAATATGTACCTTGTGTACATAGTTAGATTAATATTAATTACCAGGTACTAGACAACTGAATATATAGTACCGCAGTGATGCAATAGAAATACGTAGAATCACAATGACTGTACAGAAGTGTGCTCCAGTGCTCAAGAAGACTCAGTAATCTTGCTACATTCAATCTGCTTAAAATGTTTCCTAAGCATATATGATACTACTTTTAGAATAGGACCGGCCATAAGTCCACTATATATCTCTTGCTGCGTACATTCATTACTTCTCAATGATCATTTAATCTCTTATTTCATTATTGTTTGTTAGGAAAGTGTTTTTATATATACACACATTAAAATGTTCCCATTTGTCGAAAAATATTTTATGTTCCCATCTGAAAACCGCCTAACAACAAGCTACTCCCTCCATTTCATGATATAAGTTCATTCATTTTCTTGAGAATAGTCTTTTCATAGTATAAATCCATGCAAGGTTGAGAATGTAGTTATTATGTGTTTTGCATATTCATCAATGGTTTTAAAGATGAGATAGAGTACGTTGAGTGGAGAAAATTACCATATAATTGGGGTAACTTTAGTCCATTCTTATTATTTCTTCCAATTTTATACCCATTGTGAAATGTAGTATTAATTTTGTGGAATTGGAACAACTTTGATGCATGTGTGATTCTGTTGTTTATAGATATATGATGGCACCCAAAACTGGGAGATAGCGCAGATAGTTCAGGCAATTTGCTCAACAGATCTCATTGATGAATATGGTCCAACTATTGAGAGAGCTCACGTCTATATAAAAAAAGCACAGGTATACTGTTTGTGATATTCAGTTAATTTGAAATAGTATTTTAGAACAAATATTACATGAATTTCTTACAAAACAGGTTACTAGAAATCCTCCTGGCGACCAAAGTTATTGGTTTCGCCATAGATCAAAAGGTTCCTGGACGCTCTCAACTGTGGATAATGGCTGGGCTTCAAGTGATTGTACTGCAGAAGCAATTAAGGTCAGCACAAGCTTGCTATCATTATATATATTCTCGTAATATTGGTGAGTGAGGATAATTGTTTCCTAGTACAAATACATCAACGAACTCAAGCGTAGCAATACAGCAACTTTGAGGACAATTGTTTCCTATTACGACTTTACTGATTCTGATTTTTTCTTTAGGCAATACTGTTACTATCAAAATTTTCTCCTAGCCTTGTTGGGAATCCAATGGAAGAAGAAAGACTGTATGATGCTGTTGATTGCCTTCTTTCCTTTAGGGTATGATTTTCTAAATTTAATCTTTTATGTATCTTGCAGTATTTGCCTAACCCTTTTCCATAATATTTCAATGATATGGGAACCGCGTACTAAGACAAGTAGAGTTTATGCCGTGACACATAATGGGTGAACTGATTTAAACAACAATATCAAAATTTGTCAATGTATAAATTTATATCCAGGATTTTCGTACACGGTGGGCAATAGCTAGCCATGGAAAGAGTTATACATCCGAACATACCTATTGCAGTCCTTCAGATTAAGACTTCGTTACCGATTAGTTAAGAAGAATTATATTATATCATATTTTTAAAAAAACAGCTATCTGTTTGGTAAAATAATATCATAATGGATGAACAAAATTTGTCATCGGAGAATTATAAAATTATATCCAGGATTTTCGTACACAAATATTGGTCAGCAATATTACTAGCTAGGCAAGAAAGAGTTATATATCCGATCAAACTATTGCAATCCTTTAGATTAAAATTTTGTTACCAGTTAGTTAATAATCATGGAATATATTATAATGATTTTAAAAATATTATCAATTTGTAAGCAAATATCAGTGATTATTTGAATGGCTGTAACTGGGAACTTGCTAATTGTTGAAAGTATAACACAAGGAAAAATAAATGAATATTAACAAAAATCCATGAAGCTCATGCATTTGAATTACAAAAGACATGTAGTTAAACGTGTGTCTTTTGAATTTCCAACATTCATTTGTTTTCCATTTGATGCTTGCACCTGTTTTTATCACTGAAAGTGTATGTAATTTGTTTCCTGGATGAGTTTTTACAACTTTTGGATTCGCAACAGTAGTTCCGAATTTTACTTCAGTGCAAAGAATATTTTATTAACAACAGATTATTTTATTCTCTGAAGAACAAAGATGGTTCCGTCTCATCATTTGAATGCCAGAGAACTTCTTCTTGGATAGAGGTGAGTACATATAGTTAAGCTATAATATTACGAGGTCACCACAAAATAGCAGGTAGGACTTCGAAAGAATGTTGACATGTGTCTTTAATAATTAGTGTGCAACCATGACGATTCAAATCTCTTGTATCAAGACAGATGTTAATCTTAGCTTCTATAAACAAAGAAGTTTGGTTATTAGTTCATTAGCACTCCAAAGAACAAATTTTAGGAGAATGATATTCTTAGAATGTTGTGCACTTTTGTGACTAGTTCTTAAAACAGTGATCAAATAAAGTGCTGCATGAATACTAGGTATATTAAACATCAAGATCACTAATCCATATACGCTTATCTCATAACTTGGCAAAGCCTACAGTGAACAACATCATCACATGAATGGTCGCTAGCACTAGCCATATAAAAGAAACATCATTGCGACTTGGAGAAGATCGCTCTGACGACGGTAGCAGTAGGGTCTAGTTTGACGAGGGAGACATGAAGCAGCCGGAGATGGAAGATGTGAGCAGTTGCGGGTACGCTTTTCAAAAACCTAATTCGTCTATTTTATGCATAAATAATTATCTGTAGACATCGCTTTAAAAAATATACCATTTAACGATAAGTGTTACTATAAAAATAGAAGTTAAAGCCTAAGCATAAACTCAAAAGAACTAAGCTGTTCTCTCGATTTGGCGAAAAGCAGCAGCAGCATCATTTCTGATGCAAAAGGCAGTGTTGGTTAATTATTATTTGGAAGCTTTCGCCTTGTCCATGTCCGATTGCCACACATTAAAGAAGACAAAGAACCGAGAGCAGCAGCACGTGAAGTTTTTCGATCTAGCACGTGGAAACCAAGGAAGAAGCCGAGTTGACTTTGTTCACCGAATCCGAGCCGAAGTCTCAGTTTTGTCTTCGAGGCGGAGTCATATCCCCGCAAAGGATAGCGCGAGGCAAGAAACAGGAGTATCAGTTTTCTTCAGTCCAAGCCTTCAGTTAAAGGTGTAAACCGAACCGTCCAATGAGCGACAACAAAAAGCGCATTTTGTTTTAGTCTCTCAGTTCAAGCAAAAAAGCAAAGTCCAGTGCTCATTTGCTGTTTACTCCAAGGTGACGATTAAAGATGTGTGGAAGACATCGAAGTCCAGGGCGTTAAGAAGATATGTTCACTACCCTAACTCAAATATGTAGAGATGAGCCCAAACGGTGACAAACATTGAGGAGATGTGTCACCATTCTGTATCGCGTATGAGACTAAACTAGGAGGATGTGAGTCAAGATTATGGGGAGATTATTGGAACTTAGAGTCCAAGACACAGTAGATTCCGTCTCAGCGTGTAACTCAAGTTAAAGTCGTAAGTAACTTAAGTCCGAATACGTATTTTAGTAAAAGAGTATAAGGGGGTGATCGGAATAGCGATGGCTTTTGGCTTTTGGCTGAAAAAACACTGTAGCTGGCTGAAAAAACACTGTAGCTAAGTTAGTGGATAGTGTAGTGAATAGTGAAAAAAAAGCTGAAGCTAGAAGCTGAAGTCGAAAAAAGCCGAAATGAGCGGGGCCTAAGTCTATATATTGAGAAAGCTTGTAACCAATTTTGTAAGTAAGAGAAAAGAAGAGCAACAAGAAAGCTAGAGAATAGAGAAATTAAGATATTATCCTATATTCTCTGCGTTTATTTACGATGTGTGAGTTTTCTCTTCAGCCAAACCCAAAAATGAAGAGGAAATTATTCTAGGGTAGATTGCTCTTCAAAGGATTAATCACGGGTCAATTTTTTTGGATTAGCAATGTATTAGATGAATGTGCAGAGCAAATCAAACAGTTACTTCGGAGTAAATTATTGTTCCACTATTATTTTACTTGGAATCAATAATCCTCTAATTGGATCAAAACCAACTCCGAAGGTAATTACAGTGAACATTAATGTTTAGCAATATTAAACAATGTTTATTATACTTGTATGATGTATGTATGTTCTTTTTCATCTCTTATTTCAGAATTAGCCAAGAAGTAACGTACTTTGTTCTTCCATGTCCTATATCCACATATTTACTGACATTATTTTGTTCGACAACCCAGGTTTTCAATCCTTCTGAGAGTTTTCGAAACATTGCTGTCGATTATCCGTAAGAAATTAGACAACTATTCTCTATCAGAACTTAACCCACTCCCTATGCAGTTTACTTAGAGAAACTAAGTCATGGAATGCAATCCATTGACAGAACTGTTGAATGTACTTCCTCGGTGATGCACGCTCTGATACTATTTAAAGAGCTATATCCAGGGTACCGCAGTGAAGAGATAAGAAGATTTGTGAATGAAGCTGCCAGATATATTGAGAATAGTCAAAAGAAGGATGGCTCATGGTTTGTAAAAATGCATTATATATTTTATGCAAAATATTGTCTTTCAGTCTAGAGGTAATAATCAATTTGGCTATTATCTGACAGGTATGGAACTTGGGGCATATGTTTTATCTACGGGACCTTTTTTGCGGTAAAAGGCTTAACTGCTGCTGGAAAAACTTATGAGAACAGTATTTGCATTAGGAAAGCGTGCAACTTTTTGCTGTCGAAACAACTCAAAACAGGTGGCTGGGGAGAGAGCTATCTTTCCTGTGAAAGTGAGGTGAATAATAACTTTTCAATGCTTGGTGTAGTAGATCTTTTCTTCTGTAGGTTGATATTAGCCCTGTATAGTGAGTACTGCCTCCATATTTTGCAAGATAGAAACACTTGCACACCTTTTAAATAGTCAATATGCATAGCAGACTTTCATTTTGTTACTACTAATTGCAAACAGTTAACTGCAGAATTGTTAGGTCGGATCTTAGAGTAAAATAGAGGTGAATTAAAAGAAAAGAAAGTCAAAGAACTAGGGAACAAAATCTTATGTATGAAGAGAAGTTTTGCTACATGCATCCCTAAATTCTGCGCTTGCAAAAAATGCCAGTCCCCATCAAAAGCTCCGTTACATCTGCCAAATGCCACTTTGATCGGGGGCGCTCGTTTTAGCGATGCCTTCTGGTTTTTGACTGAAATTTCACTGTAACTAGCTTTTTTTTTACTGTAACTGATTTGGCTTTTTAGGCATAATTAATTTTAAAAAAATATAAAAATAGAAAAAAAAAACATATCAACCCATTAGGGACAATACAAAGAAACACGGAAAAAAAAGAAAATACAAAAAGCCTAAAATATCTAAAAAAATCAGAAAAAGACGAAATACTAAATATTGAAAAAAAAGTAGAAGCTAGAAGCTGAAGCCGAAAAAAAGCCGAAACGAGCGGGACCATGCAGACCGGGATACAAGAACATATAGCCCGATATATCACCATATATCCTATATCTGGTATATGCGCAGTATGCTCAACAAACTCTGTGTCAGGGACGCAAGTGCGAAGCAGCCCCAAATAATTTCCAAATTTAAACACATGAAAATTTGATGAAGGATTATCCTTAAATTAGCAAAGCGTTATGTCTTCAAAATTTAAGAAAAAAATGTCTAGATAAAAACGTTAATGCAAACACTCCCGCGGCGAAATAATTTGATTTTTTTTTCTTACTTGAAGTGCTCTCCAGTCTACAACTTTGATTCCTAATTTTGATTGTTATATGTTAGAAAAATATTATACTATAATATTATGGAAGTAGTTTTACAAGGAATATGACCTTGACATTTTCTTTTGGCCAATATCAATATTTGCATTCTCCCAAAAATATCTATATGTGCAAATATACCTTGAACATGATTGACTGCCACATGTATAACAACCTTTTTCAGACCAGAGGTGGCAACAACATTTAGGGTATGATAGAAACTTTTCACCCTATTGCTCAAGTTTTGGATCTGCCACTGTCGTCCCTACCCAATTTGTGCCGCGTACCAGCTGTGAAATTAGTCACACGTGATTAGGTCTAGTTGTGCTAAAGTTGCATACTGAACACAGGGAGCCTCTGTACCAACCATATTCATTAAATCTTTAAGGTGAACTGGCGAAGGATGAAAGCCAGGCATTGGCATGGATGTACACAACTGTTACAGGTTGCATGAGCGCTCCAACAGAATGAGCAAAAGCTTCCTTCCCTTCACCATCAATTCAATCAACCTAGGTTTCTGCTGTTCGCCATGATACAACCATCAATTGATATTAGTGAAGGGTGCATTGAGAGAGAGAGAGAGAGAGAGAGAGAGAGAGAGAGAGATTGCGTGTCAAGATTACGTGTCAATTGAATGGGAATAGGAACCATCTGGCACGAGTGGGATACTCAAGTCAGACATTGGCATGGTATGGAATCCCCATATGATGACCTAGATTGAGTCCTTTTTGTTGCGGCCACCACAATTTCGATAGGAGATGAAGCCAAGGCAATGTCCTCCACTTGGGTGGCCGGAAATAGCCTATGTGATATTGCGCCAACAGTCTTCACAAACTCAATGAGAAAAAAAAATTGCACCCTGAAAGCCACCCCTGGCCGGTAACAACTGGCTTTAGGATCTAAATTGGGCAGCCGGCCTAACACCTCAATACATACATGAGATGATCGCGATCTGGAGCCACATCTCTACCTTAAACCTATGGGAAGATCTCGAGGATACAATCACTTGGAAGCTCATAACAATTGGAACATACACTGCAGCCTCTGCTTACAAGGCACAATTCATGGGAGCAACCAAAACCTCTATGAACACTCTAGTCTAGAAAACATGAGCACCCCAAAAATACAAATTTTTTGCCTCGCTGGCCATCCAAAACAGACTTTGGGTGGCGGATCACCTGCACTTAAGAGGATGGCCAAACCAAATTACTTGCTCTCTGTGTTCGCAGGCGCCGAAGTCCACCATCCACCTCTTCATTGAATGCCGCTATACTTCCATAGCGCAGTGGACTTCCCGCAACTCCATCAACCCGACCACATGGCATACTTTCCACTGGCTTCGAGACTGGTGGTAATCGATCCTCTTCATGACAGGCACACCTCGCAAATCAATAGCAACATTAATACTGCTTATCACACTGCAAATTTGGAAGGAGCAAAATACCTAAATCTTTTGGTCCTCAATGACAATTCCGATGCACTACTCACTTCTATAAAAAGAGGAGGCTGGAGCCTGGGTCCTAGCGGGAGCCAATAAACTAGCTAAGCTGTCTATCACCCTGTAGCTTTAATTCGCTCTAAGTGTTTGTCTATCACCCCCTGTCTTTCGATTCCTGAAACTTTGCTACTCCCTCTCGCTTTGAATTAATATACTGTAACCGTCTTGCCCATTTTCAAAAAAAAAGCATTGCTATATAGCTATGGTGGCCAATTGAGGAAAGGGTTGCATTTCAAGACCAGTAGACCATTCCATCGATTTAGACCAAGGGAATTTGACAATTTTATACAAAAATAGAACTTAATTAATTGATTTCTCTGGTATCTTTACTAATACTACCCACATTTGTCATGTTCTTAACTGGTCCTCATCTTGAGCAGGTTTACGTAGAGGGTAGTTGTACTCATGCAGTGAACACCGCTTGGGCGATGCTAGCTCTGATTTACGCTGGGCAGGTTTGATTGTTCATTATATATGAATTACTGCAGATCATCATTTATTAAACTATATTCATCACTACATGTTCTCATATTTTTGATACTATGAGTAGATGGAACGCGATCAAACACCATTACATCGTGCCGCAAAAATATTGATCAATATGCAGTTGGAGACAGGAGAGTTTCCTCAACAAGTAAGTTTTTTTTCAGCACTGCTAAGATACAAGCATCACTTTTGTATGTTTTTGTATGAACAGTTCTGTTGTTGATACTCAATGCAAGCTAACTCCCGGCCTCTCCTCTTCTGTTTTAAGATAAAATGGCTATTGTTGCATTCACTAGTGTTAGATTGAAGATGGCGTTTTGTTTCTAGCCAATGCAATATTGTATGCCCCCACATGACCTAAACCGGTTCTCACTTATTATTAGCACTGATTTAATGATGACGCGATTATCCGAAGGCTCTAAAAGCAAAAAAAAATATCCGAACCGCTGTAGCTACCGTTGTTTATGCACAATCTCTAGCGCAAGAAGTAAGACAAATAGTTTCTAAATTTTTCAGTCTGATTGTAGAGATCTAAACTGCCTCTAATACCAAGCTTTTACTTGCATTGTGATGATAGAAACATGTGGGAAACTTCAACCCGTCTATTTATCATAGTGTAAACTGCCTGTCATACCAAGCTTTTACTTGCACTGTGATGACAGGAACATGTTGGAAGCTTCAACTCCTCTGTTTACTTCAACTACCCCAACTACCGCAACTTGTACCCTGTTTGGGCTCTCTCAGAGTACCGGCGTGGACTTCTTGGAAACAAGAACAGAAGTTTATTCATATGAAGCTGCCCAGTGATGGGAAGGTGTCATGTGCACAGCGTTGTTGAAGAAACTTTTTAGGATAAAGCAACGCCCATTCCGCCTAATATACACTCCTATGAATAAACGGACCTATTTTCTGCAATGATTATTTGATGTTTTGGAAGGAGCTTCTGGGTGTGTTAATGGTGTACAATAATGCAAAACCAAATGCTGCAGATATATATATATATATATAGGGAAAAATACTTTCTACATCTGGGTGTAATTACACTCACCTCTAATATACCACCTAAATGAATTTGCAAGGGAGTCCATAGTTTTTAGCGTATTTTGTAAATACCTTCATATACACACATAAAAAGGAGTATGTCAAAAAAAAATCTACATACTACTTCTGAAAAATTGTTCATACCACCTATATGATCTTAAATACTCGTATACTAGATATGCTCATATATATATAGATGGCTGGAGAGACGTTTTAACATTTTAGCATTGAAATACCCTTTTGCACTAGATATGCTCGTGTGTGTGTGTGTGTGTGTATATAAAGTTTCATTTCTATACCCGAGTGTAATTATATTCTATATCATATCTCACAATGTAAGGAGTATCTCGCGTAACGGGAGGTATGTACGTGTGGTATACGAGTATTTAAGACCATCCAGATGGTTTTTCCAGCGGTTGTATGCACATTTTTTTTAACATACTCCTTTTTATATGCGTATATAAAGGTATTTACAAAATACATTAAAAAGTATGGACTCCCTTGTAATTTTTTTCATGTAGTTCACATTGAAGTATCTTATAATTAGTACACGAGTATATCTAAAATGATAAAGGAGTATTTCAAATTTGTTTAGGTGGTATATTAGAGGTGGGCGTAATTACACCCGGATGTAAAAGATATTTTACCTATATATATATATATATATATATATATATATATATATATATATATATATATGTATATGTATATATATGTACATACATGTATGTACATATATGTACATATATGTATGTACATATATGTACATATATGTATGTATATATATGTACATATATGTATATATATATAGGGAGCATATCTAGTGCAAAAGGTCATTTCAGTGCTAAAATGCTAAAACGATTTCTCAGCCATCTGATCCATACTGTACGGCTCGGATCAAGAAAAATGGGATTTCTCAACTCACTTAAACATTCTTTCACGAAACCCCCTAAACAATCTCGTTTTCCTGTTTAATCTCCTCATCTCTCCGATCAGATCCGAGCTCCTCATCTCCTAGGGAGGCGACTCCCCCCGGCCCCCGGCGCCGCTCCACGGCCTCCCCCGATGCCGCCCGCCGCCCCTTCCTCCCGAGCAACGGCTCCGCACCGGCCTCCCCCGGCGCCGCCCCTTCCTCCCGAGCAACGACGCCGCCCCGACCTCCCCCGGCGCCGCCCCGGCCGTCGCCTCTCTGGCCCTGCGCCTATCCCACTCGCGTCGCCGTCTACCACCCCCGTTCCGACCCGGGCTCGTCGTCTCCACCACCCCAGCGCCGCCCCCCTCCCTGCAGCACCGCCGCTCGCCTCCGACCCGACGCTTGACGCCAAGCACCACCACGGCCGCACCTGAGCATTGTTTCTTTGTTGTAGGTTGTCCTTGTCAGATGATAAGTATCAATATGCAACTGGAGTTGTTGGAGCTGGATTAATTTTTGTGTTGGCTTGTTGGGGTTATTGAATAAATTTTGTATGCTTCTTTGCAAATTGTATGACTTGTCAGAATGAAAATTGTATGACTTGTTGGAGCTTTAGCACCTTTCATTCATGTCTGTCAGTTTGTGGAAAAGCTGATATATGCTTTCATATTTGCTTGTCAGTTTGTATGCTTCCATACTGTCAGTTATGAAATTTGCTGTTTGTTGCTGCTACTGCCAGTTTGTGGAAATGGGCATGTATCAGTATCAATGAAGTACTTAGATTTACACACTAATAGAAAGTAGAACATCTACCTCAAAGTACTGCAAATCTGTATTCCTTATGCTAGGATTGGTGGGGGCAAAATGTACTTTATTGTTCGACAAAGTATAATCAGCATTTGTCATATTACAGAGGTATGGTCAGCACTAATTGACAGATAGTTGTTCTGTCTAATTTGTTGTTGAGTTTTGGAGCAAGGATCTGTAGATCGATGACAAACCAGCAGTAGTAGTCATTCATGTCTCCAACTGTCCTGCTATTCCATTCCAGTTTCCACCTGTCCTTAAAATGCTTAAAATTGTCTATACAACTGGGATGCTTATAGTGAACAAGAAGGATCTCAGGCATTATCTAACAGAGTAGCGAACTGAGATACTTGGTAGTAAACAATAAGAGTCCCATGCATTACCTAGAGGAGTATAATCTGGTAGTATAAGAAAGGAGCAAGGAACTATGTAAAACAATAGTTTTCGTCCCTATAAGTCACACAAAACATCCAGCTATTTCTAACCGAGCACGAAGCTCACACTGGTTCCAACCTTTGTGTACTGGCCATGGACTTTTGTGTACTGGCAGCTTGTTTTATAGTAACCCAGCATGTAGCTTGTTTTGTGAATGTAGCTTGTCTTTCAAGTGGATGAATGTTGTCTCGTAACATATATGTGCTCACAACCTTTCATATTACTAAACGAGAAACCGTTCATTGTCCAGGAAACATGGATGCAAAAGTGATCTTTCTGTTTGCTGTTGTTTTCCTGTAACAGCAGCAAGCTACCAAGCAGCCGGCTGCCAAGGGTGAGTAGCTAGCAATCAGCACCAGTCAGCAGTGAAACCTCTTCTCAGGGTGTCAGTATTCTCACGCATGCATTCTCAGAAAAATGAACATGAACATTCATAAGCCAATTGAGACAGGCAACCACTGAGACAACAAAAAATTGAGACAGGCAACAGCAATAATTTTGGCAATCAAACAGGTACATGAACATGAACGTACATGGCATTACAAAGCCATTACATATCCAACAATGAAAAATGACACAGTACAAGCAAAATTACAAGGTCATGCATCAAAATTTTCTTTACAAGACTGCATACATGTTCATTTGCTATTTTTCTTTACAAGACTGCAAACTCTCCTTTCCCTCCTGTGCTTCATACCAATTTTCTCAAATTTCTTCCCGTCCAGTAATCCAATCTCTTGCAACTAACATGCATAACAACAGTTGGCTATACCTGCATCTAAACTAAATCACAAGAATACAATTAATTTCATAAATTTTACAAGCCTCATACACTTGATAACATAGAAATTTCACACGACCACTCACCTCAATTTCACTAAATTTTACCCGCATCGCCCGTTGTTTGCGCCGGAGCTCGGGAGGCTGGGGCGGCGTCAGGGGAGGCCGGGGAGCAGCACTAGGGAGGGAGCGGCGCCAGGGATATATATATGTATATATATATATGTATATATGTATATATATATATATATATATATATATGTATGTATATGGGAGCATATCTAGTGCAAAAGGATATTTCAGTGCAAAGGTGCAAATGACGATGTGGATTATCCGATCTAGATTGTGTGGCTTGGATCAAGGAAGGTGGAAGCCCTACCTCATAAAAAATAATATATGCAGGGAGTTTTCTACAAAAGTGTTTAAGTGGGATGGGTTCTCACCCACCTCCACCTTCCTTGATCCGAGCCACATAATCTAGATCGGATGGTCCATATCGTTATTTGCACCTTTGCACTGAAATACCCTTTTGCACTAGATATGCTCCATATATGGAGCATATCTAGTGCAAAAGGGTATTTCAGTGCAAAGGTACAAATGATGATATGGATCATTCGATCTAGATTGTGTGGTTCGGATCAAGAAAGGTGGAAACCCTACCTCATAAAAAATAATATATGTAGGGAGTTTTCTACAAAAATATTTAAGTGGGATGTGTTCTCACCCACCTCCACCTTATGTGTGTGTGTGTGTTCATTTGAGCTAGGAAAAATGGAGTCATTTCCATACACAAGATATAGATAGCACCAGTACTCTAAGAGCAGAGGTGCAATTAACAAATTAAGCACTAGCAAGAAGCAAAAACACAATTTATTGTGATTTGCTAGTAAGAAGTGGGAAACTGCACTCTAGGAGAAGATTCTGTTGTGAGTACTGTATATGGGTAGTTGCACACAAACACGCTGTACAAGTTTTACCTCGCTACATGCCTGTTCTTGAACAAATACGGCTATGACGTCAAAACTACCCGTAGAGCCGCTGGTAGCCCAGTGGCTATGGCTCGCGTGCGGACAGGCGGTCATCGGTTCCATTCCTTGCTTTGTCGTCTTTTTTCCATTCTTTTAGATTGGGACCCACATGTCAGATTAAAAGTTTCGAAAAAATAAAGATACAAGCCATATGTCGTGGTTTGTTAAACTGGAGCTTTCGAAATCTTTAAGGCTATCTAAATTCCAACTAAAGTGATTTTTTTGGCCGAAACCAAATTTTACCGAGGGGAGCCGATATTTCTAATTTTTGAAAAAATCAAATGATTTTTGTTGAAATTTTACTGTAATTGGATGATTTTTTACTGTAGCTTAGTTGGCTTATTGGATATAGTTAGATTTTAAAAAAATATAAAAATAAAAGCGGTACGCTAATCTAGAGCGAACAATACAAAGGAATACGGGAAAAAAAATAAAACACAAAAATACCAAAAACCAAAAAAAAAAACAAATAGAGACGAAAGCGCTATAGTGTTTTTTAAGCTATCGCTCACCGCCACCGCGCAAAAAAAGCGCTTCTGAGCGCACCCAAAGATCAGCCAGGGAGGGGGGCTGCGGATGCAGATGGTGAGCTACTTCTATGGCACACAAATGTACTATTGTAATTGTTCATAAGTTGTAAACTACGATTGTAAAAAGACCGATGCTATAAATACCATCACAAACACAAAAACTACGAAGAATGCCATCGTCATTAGTTTTTCCATCCATTTGCTTCGTTAATCTCTATTTAGGTGAGAGAAAATTTTATAAATAACGCTTTCGTCACCAACACTTCACCAATCCAAAATTTCGTCCACCAATTGTGCTCAAAATCAGCAACAACACAACTCAGAGTAGGGAGTATCACCTTACGACTAAGAGCATCCGTTACTACATTTGCCTTGCCTGAATGATACTAGATAGTGAGATTGTAATCCCTAATCAATTTCGGCCACCTTCTCTGCCTCAGGTTCAAATCTTTCTGAGTGAAGATATACTTGAGGTTTTTGTGATTAGTGAAAATATCATAAGTCTCTCCATAGAAAATTTGAACCCTAAAAATATGAAATGAGGAAACTTCAACTCGAAAAAATTTCAAATCGAGAAGTTTCAACTCCAAAATAATTGAAATCGAAAATTTTCAACTAGGAATGTTTTGAATAGGGAAAATTCAACTCGGGAGAAATTCAACTTGAAAATTTTGATCTTACAAAAATCAATTTGAGAAATTTGATTTTGTGAGAATTTCATGCAAGAACTTTTTTTAGTTTGAAGGGGGAAGAAAAGGGAGGAAGGGAATGCCGCGTGTGGGAGGAGGGGCGTCTGAGAGCGACGAGAGGTTGCTCTTGCAGGAAAAAGATCTATTTTTGGAACATTTTGAATCAAAAAATTCAAACTAAATTTCAAATTTAAATTCTAGAATTAAGGACAAATAGGCTATGACATCAAAACTACCCGTAGAGTCGCTGGTACCATCGGTTCCATTCCTTTTTTTGCCGTCTTTTTTCCATTCTTTTAGATTGGGACCCACATGTCAGATGAAAAGTTTCGAAAAAACAAAGATACAAGCCATATGCCGTGCCTTGTTAAACTGGAGCTTTCAGAATCTTTAAGGCTATCTAAATTCAAACTAAAGTGATTTTTTTTTGACCAAAACCAAATTTTACCGAGGGGAGCCGACATTTCTAATTTTTGAAAAAATCAAATGATTTTCGGCCGATTTCGGAAACCCTGGGTCCGACTACCATAATGTGCAAGTCAATAATGTAATGCCATGGCTCCCAGTCGCTGATAACCCCATGGACCCCAACCGAGTCATTAATAGCAAAGCCAACCACCGGATTGAAGACCGCAGCTGGCGGAACAGCTATAAGTACTAGGTTGCAATGCATCTTGTACTTGTATGACAGAACTAGCTGTAGACGGCTGATCATGTGGAGGCTAAAGATCGGCCAGGGAGGGGGGCCGTGGATGCAGACGGTGAGCAACTTCCACGGCATGCAGGTGTGGGAGTTTGACCCAGACGCTGGCACCATCGAGGAGCGTGCCGAGCTGGAGAGGGTGTTCATAGAAAGGAGTCCGAGGACCTCCTCTTGCGTATGCAGGTACATGTACACAACATGTAGATTTGATGTCCAGATATCAAGGTAATATTGTACGTGTTCCATGGACCGCTCTTTCGTTTCCATGCAGTTTGCAAAACAGAACCGTCTTCCACCGTGTATCCCAGCCATCAAGCTGGAAGATAGTGCTCAAGTAACGCAAGACATTGTGTTGGCGTCGTTAAGACGTGCTCTTAACCGGATTTCCACTCTACAAGCTCACGACGGGCATTGGCCTGGTGATTTCAGTGGAATTATGTACATTCTACCATTCTGGGTGCGTACAATTTAGCCGTTCAAATACGTTCAGCTAGCTATCTCTGACGTACGTGTTCAGTAATACACTAATACTCCATTGGTATACCATTCTCTGCAGATTTTTGCTCTGCACATCACTGGATCGATCGATGCTGTCTTATCGACAGAGCATCAGCGCGAGATATGCCGTCATATTTATAACCATCAGGCATGGCAAGACTAATAACATGATATATCATTTCAGTCCAACGAACTTAATTCATATAGCATATTACTCTGAAAGAAGAAAAACAAACTTACTATAATACACTATGGACTAATGTCGCCAGCATGATTGACTGCACAACTTTGTGGCATTTTTCATGTATCAACGTGATCCATGAGAGTTGCATGAATGCTCTTATGTAGAATGAGGATGGCGGATGGGGCTTTCAAATTTTGGGCCCAAGTACCATGTTTGGCTCGTGCTTAAACTACACTACGTTGAGGCTTCTGGGTGAGGTGCAAAAGAATGAGGATGATGCACTGGCAAAAGGCCGTGCGTGGATTTTGTCCCATGGCACTGCAATTGCAGCACCACAATGGGCAAAAATAATACTCTCGGTATGACTCTTAAAGTGTAATAAATAATCATTCCATCAAAAAAGTGTGATAAATAATCATTGTTATGCTTTGTGCTATTCTAAATAAATAAAACTAATTTTGATTAGATTAACAGCTAGATGATGTAATTTTAATCCAAATTGCTTAGTAAAGGCGAGTTCTTTTGAGCTTATGATTTATGACTTCTCTCAAACAAATAAATGGGACTCTCCATCGCCGTTTCAAAATAGCTTATCAAGACAACCTTTTTAAGCGGCTTACCGGCTTATTTACACAAGAGCTTGTATTAGGGCTAAAAACTATAAACCATAAACCGCAACAGAAAAGAACCCACCCTTAATACTAAAAATCCATGCATGTTGGAAAATAGCATTGTTATCACTTATTGGGAAATAACATTGATGTCCCACCTATCATCCTAACATTGGATGTTACATATATTTGCACATCTTTATAATGTTAATTACCAAGCTAATTTTCTTTACTCTCTATATTGAACTTGTCATAGCTTCTTAAGAAACACGTGCTTCTTTTTTTCTCTAAAATATAGGTTCTCATTTTATTTTTAATAACAACAAAGTGTCTTTCAACAATATAGTATATCTACTAGACATTGATGCAAGCTACATTTTTATTTAACTTTAGGTTATTGGCGTATATGATTGGTCTGGAAATAATCCAGTGATCCCTGAACTATGGTTGGTTCCACGTTTTCTCCCAATTCATCCAGGTACTATTCATAGTTCCTTAGAATGTTCTAGAAATAAAATTCCTTGTATAACACTAAATAATTATCAATTCCGCGATTGGCCATTGAATAATTCACTCCTCAAATGACATTGCCGTCCAAAATCTTGCCTTTTGTGCCATTGTCGTCCATGTAAGGTCAGACTACAGTCAACTGGCCTGGTGTTCCAAAAGACTTTTTTTCTCCTGTGATGAAAATGATGTGTTGTATTGGGAGGGTACATAACATGTGGGCCATCTCTCTCTAAAGAAATGTGTGGTCACTTGACAAGTGGGTCCTCTCCATTGTAAGGGTAGAATGTGCATTAGGGCTTCTTCAATAGTAGCCACCTCGACCATCTCTTCCTAACCCGAAATCTTAGTTGGAGCTTGGGAGGAGAAGAGAGGAGAGGTAAAAGGTGATACTACTATCTCTTAACACAGATAATTTGGGCATACAAGCCATCACATATGAGAGAGAATTTTGAGGAAATGTTGGGGCCGAGGGGGGTTGTAGTGAAAATAATAAAAAAATATTTATAAAAATGATGATAGATACAAATTATTAGAGATGTTGTCTTTAGTTTTATCTTTATACGAGACGGTGTCTTTAGAGATAATCTAAAGAGACTGATTATGGTGGATGCCCTCATATGAAATATTACTCAGTAATAGATTGCGGAAGGTAATAATTATTTATTGGTGTCTAAGAAATTATCTCAAAATTAATATTAATGTGCTTTCGATAGAGAAAATGGCCCTCACACCAGCCTCTTAAAAATATACTTGGTCCGCACGTTCATTTGTATCATCTTTTTTGCTTAATAAGCTCTCTTCCATAGGACGATTCTGGAACTTCACACGGATTGTTTATATGTCAATAGCTTATCTTTATGCAAAAAAATTTGTTGGTCCGACTACGCCAACTGTATTATCATTAAGGGATGAGCTCCACAGTTTGCCATACAGTGAGATCGATTGGAACAAGGCTCGTAGTACTTGCGCCAAGGTTTGTCGTCTATCCTTACTAAATCCCGGTATTTCATTATGACTGTGTTTAAGGCCCACTCGTTTCAACTTTTTTTCAGCTTCAGTTTCTAGCTTCAACTTTTTTTTCATTATTCAGTAATTCGTCTTCTTCTGAATTTTTTTAGATTTTTTAGGCTTTTTTTGCATTTTTCTTTTTTTTCTTGTGTTCCTTTGTATTGTCCGTGATGGGCTAACAAATTTTTTCTATTTTTACATTTTTTTTAAATTTAATTATGTCCAAAAAGCCAAATCAGCTACAGTAAAAAAAGCCAACTACAGTAAAATTTCAGCCAAAAGTCAAAAGCCATCGCTAAAACGATCACCCCCTAAGATATGTACAATATCTACCTATTTACTTACTACTACTACTGCAGCATGAAGGATGTCCACTAGAAGGGGCTACATAGGTTGTTTTAAAAATATTTTGGTCAAAATCTGAGTTTCATGCGGTAGTTTAAATAAAATAGTTTTGCCCAATTGTAAGCCTAAATAATTCAATGCCTCACTAATTGCATGAACACGCTAAGTCTATGCTAAGCAATTCAATTCTGAGAATTGAAATAGCACAACACTAATATGAGCTCCAGAGCAAATGACACAAGATGGGCCAATCAATCTTTTTCCAATGATGCTCGAATCGTTTTAGCTTTTTTTCAGTTTCAGCTTCTAACTTCAGTTTTTTTTTCACTATTCAGTAATTCGTTTTTTTGTGATTTTTTTAAATTTTTTGGACTTTTTTGTATTTTCTTTTTTTCTGTATTCCTTTGCATTGTCCGTGATAGGCTAACATATTTTTTCTATTTTTACATTTTTTAAATTTAATTATACCCAATAAGCCAACTCAGCTACAGTAAAAAAAGCCAGATACAGTAAAATTTCAGTCAGAAGTTAGAAACCATCGCTAAAACGAACGGCCCCTTAAGTCTTCTCTCCTAATCCACGTGTAGAAGCATACCAAATAGGTTGGCTCCGTAAGGTTGTGCCCTTTCCCTCAATTCAATAGGGGGTTGCTTTTTATCCACTCCAGAGATGACAAACGTCAAACCACTCACAACACATGAGGCCTCTTCACAACTGTTTTTTTGAAGAGATCACCTGGCCACTACTCCTTCAAGCCGTCTTGATATACTCACTTGTCTTCAATCAATTGCCAAGAAGCTTAAATGCAATCAAACCAATGCACTTGCTCGCTAATTGATAAAGAGAATCAGAACTGTATGCTCTATTCAACGCTTGGCTTTCTAAAGCTCAAATATGTAATTAATGGGAGTGCAAGGGAGACAAAATCAGCAAAAATAGGCAGTCCATTTCACAAAGAGAAAAGTCCATTTTTCATGCAATGGCTACTGTGTCAGTGACAGGTGGAAACAAAGTGGACAGTCCATTTTCACTGACAGTGCAAGAACACCGCCTCCGTAAAAGCTTCCATTTTGCAGAATGGACAGTCCATTTTTTTTCATCAACCAATGTAGGATAATTTTACCTATAACCCGAAAACCTGCTGGAACAATGAAACCGGTGCGGACGTGAAAATTCCTATTTTCCCTTCCCTTCCTTCTTCTCTTTCCCCTTCTCTTCTCCCTTCCTACTTCTTTCCCTTCTCTTCCCTGGCCAGCTCTTCTCTCTTTCTTCCTTCCCCTTCCTCTTTCCTCCTTCCCTGACCAGCCTCTGCTCGTCTTGCCGCTACCCTCCTCTCTTGGGGGTGCGTCTCCCCTCCTCTCTCACTTGTAAGGCTAAGCCCGAGGCCGAGTAGGTCACAGCTCCCAACTGTGACCGATTCTGTCAGGCAACAGAATCCCCCCTATTCCGTTTTCCTTAACTCCTTTTTTGTATCAATGATTAGGTCCCTATAAAGGGTATAAATGGAATATTACAATTTCAACCCAAAATTCTATGTACATGTGATGAAACAAAAAAATAAAAGTTCTAATGAAATGGAAATGTGAAATTAAAGGAAAAATATAAAGAGATAAAGGTTTCTATTCACTGAAATTTATCTCTTTTGTTTCTCCTAATACACATCAAGCTTTGATTTGAAAATTTACATGATGTTTGACAATCTTCTGACTCATCTAAACTTTTGTTTTAATTTTCTGTGACCATTCATATGCCTTTTTTTATATAAGATGTACGAATGCACTGAGAGGATGGATGCATTGAATATTTCCTCATGTTTTCATTATACTAGTACTTATTTAACTCTCTTGCGCACACAAACCATGTTTACGATCAAGGACGCCTATTAAAGCACTACATTACAACAGATAGCTAGCTAAGATTCTTGCTGTTTTTGTTAGGAGGACATCCGCTACACACCTTCAGCAATACAAAAAGCTATTTCAACTTGTCTTAACAAGTTTGTGGAGCCAGTGTTAAATTGTCGGCCGATCAGCAAGCTAAGAGAGAGAGCTTTGAGACATATCATGGAGCATATCCACTACGAAGATGAAACTACTCTATACATTGGCTTATGTCCTGTTACCAAGGTAATGTGCCTACTACAAATTTTGCGATTCTCTCGTAGCCACCTTCATAGTGATGCAGTTAATATTTTTATTTTTCTTGTTCGATGAAATAAAACATGTTTTGGTATGCTATTTTCTAGCACCAGCGTGTACAATAAGTGTTATAAGAGGTGACGGCTAGGGTTTCGATGGTTGTGTTTCAGATGCCACCCTCAGCACCTGCACCTTACTGTATATAGCCTCTAATCGAATCCTCATTCAATATAATTAGAGATCATGTCTCACTCGAAGTCTATTATCTAGACCCTTAATATTTCGACCCATTAAATGTGTAACTCTGTAGGTTTACGTATATTTAGTCATAGGACAAAAACTCTTTTCCGATTTAGAAGTCAGTAGCAGTCCTTAGCAGTACATGGCGATTTCTAAATATACATAAAGATACTATCAGACGAACCTATATAGTGCTTATAAAACAATTGCTTTATCTCATGATACTAGATCGAACCGAAGGCAAGAAATGTGCCATCTTATGATAGCTCAATCCTTCACTCAAACCTGTAATGAAATACTTAGTTATGATTGACTCCTCAACTACATTTAATATGGTCATACACTTTTTTAATCCAACCATATCGAAGGGTCTAGAGATATTTCTCCCGTTATATTGGAGGTGGCAAATTCTATTTTTATCGCTCACATTCTTCCGTATGTTTTATAGTAAACCTGAAGTTACCTTTATGACCACCCAGTTACGCAGTAGTGTTTGGCAATCGCTAAATAAACTATTACACATATAGTAAACTGTGACAAATTTAGGTCCAAGGATTCTATATACACTATGTATGAGATCAACTAATAATACTTAAGAATATAACAATTCCCGTAGTGTCTCATAGTAGGTCAATCTAATAACATATTCTCTAACATGTATCCACATTATTGATTTGATATCCTCATATCCATGATTCATGGAATATGATTATCAATTAATATATGTGTTGATTTGTAAATCATAATTATCCCACATAATGACATAAGATTAAGGATAATTTAGAATAATATCAAAACATGAATAAAGAGTTTTACGAACAAGTTATATACTTATTCATCAATATAAAAAATATTTATTCAACGGACAAAATAACATATTATTTAAAAGATTATAAATATAGAAGTGATATAATTATCATCATAATTACCTCTAAAGCATATCACTAACATGTAACTCTTCCTTGCTCGGCAGGGCAAGTGTACCGGCAGCAATGGCCGGGGTGTCCAAATAAATCTAACACCCGAGTAGTGTCAGATGGTGCCGGGTCGCAACAGCCAAGGTCGCCGAGCGTCTAGCGTTGCTCTCGTCTCGCGAGGTTGGGTGCCCAAGGTCGATGGGTAATTGGGTAGGTTCCGGTCCGAGTTTGGTTTCGCTGAGTTTGCTCGGCAGCGTGTCATGGAGGAGAGGAGCCATGGCAAAGAGAAGTCCCCAACCCAAGCATAGGAGTGGGTGGAAGGAAAGGACGTACATGATTTTGGCTAAGGCAGTGTTTGCCTCTACAACGTTAAGGCGGAGGATATGCTTCTCATGTCCGTAGGTAGCTTGGTTCAATCGATCTATAGTGAGTAGGGAAGAGAAAAATGATACAAAAAAAAGAACAATATCATTAGAGATTATCTCTTGGTATAAGCTTTATTCTTTTCAGCTTATGACCTAAGGTGTCTTCTGAATGAACAAACAGGACGGTCTCGAAGCAGCTTATCAATATTCAATTTATTCGTACAAACGTTTGCACTAGAACTAAAAGCAGTCAATCGTAGCCTTAAGCCATAATCGGCAGTCGAAAAGAACTCTCATGCCTATCTATGAAACAAAACAAGGGAACAAGTCTTATGTAATGGTTCGTACTTTAAGATCATAGTAATTAAGCAAACTTCTCTTCCACTATAACATGATACTCTTCAAGATTTGCATGTCAGTTTTTTTATTTTTGTCTCATAATCCAAATAGTTGAGTTGCTCCTTTCTTTCAGATTTTGTATTTTCGGGTTGTACATATATTCTTTCTTTTTATAATTGATATACACACACTAGGATCCTTTCCTACTGTCTTTTCAAAAAAAGAAAACTAATCCAATACTTTAGAACTAACATTCTACAAATTCATTGCTGATCAGGCACTAAATATGATTTGCTGTTGGGTAGAAAACCCTGATTCAGATGCCTTCAAACGACACCTTCCAAGGATACATAATTATTTATGGATTGCAGAAGATGGCATGAAGTCCAAAGTATATTATGTTTTGCTCTGCTAGCATGCATTTGTTTTTACAATTTACATTGCATCTGAAGATGCTCATGTATACATTAATAACTGCTTGACTTTTTCGTACATATCTATATTCCTTTTCCTGATTGGACTTATTTAGTAATATATAGAGCTATGATCCACATAAGCATTATTAATGTTGAACGTTGGCCCTGGATTTTCAAATATGAGTACCTTGTGTACATAGTTAGATTAATATTTACCAGGTACTAGACAACTGGATATGTAGTACCGCTGCGATGCAATAAAAATACTTAGAATCACAATGACCGTACATAATTGTGCTCCAGTGCACAAGAAGACTCAGTAATCTTGCTATATTCAATCTGCCTAAAATGTTTCCTAAGCATATATGATACTACTTTTAGAATAGGACCATATATGTCCACTATATACCTCTTGCTGTCTACATTTATTACTTCTCAATGATTATTTAATCTCTTATTCCATTATTGTTTGTTAGGAAAGTGTTTTTATATATACACACATTAAAATGTTCCCTTTTGTCGAAAAATATTTTATGTTCCCATCTGAAAACCGCCTAACAACAAGCTACTCCCTCCATTTCATGATATAAGTTCATTCATTTTTTTGAGAATAGTCTTTTCATAGTATAAATCTATGCAAGTTTGAGAGTGTAGTTATTATGTGTTTTGCATATTCATCAATGGTTTTAAAGATGAGATAGAGTACGTTGAGTGGAGAAAATTACCGTATAATTGGGGTAACTTTAGTCCATTCTTATTATTTCTTCCAATTTTATACCCATTGCGAAATGTAGTATTAATTTTGTGGAATTGGAACAACTTTGATGCATGTGTGATTCTGTTGTTTATAGATATATGATGGCAACCAAAACTGGGAGACAGCGCTTATAGTTCAGGCAATTTGCTCAACAGATCTCATTGATGAATATGGTCCAACTATTGAGAGAGCTCACGTCTATATAAAAAAGCACAGGTATACTCTTTGTGATATTCAGTTAATTTGAAATAGTATTTAGAACAAATATTACATGAATTTCTTACAAAACAGGTTACTAGAAATCCTCCTGGCGACCAAAGTTATTGGTTTCGCCATAGATCAAAAGGTTCATGGACGCTCTCAACTGTAGATAATGGCTGGGGTTCAAGTGATTGTACTGCAGAAGCATTTAAGGTCAGCACAAGCTTGCTATCATTATATATATTCTCGTAATCTTGGTGAGTGAGGATAATTGTTTCCTAGTACAAATACATCAACGAACTCAAGCGTAGCAAAGTTATTGGTTTCGCCATAGATCAAAAGGTTCATGGACGCTCTCAACTGTAGATAATGGCTGGGGTTCAAGTGATTGTACTGCAGACGCATTTAAGGTCAGCACAAGCTTGCTATCATTATATATATTCTCGTAATCTTGGTGAGTGAGGATAATTGTTTCCTAGTACAAATACATCAACGAACTCAAGCGTAGCAATTCAACAACTTTGAGGACAATTGTTTCCTATTACGACTTTAATGATTCTGATTTTTTCTTTAGGCAATACTGTTACTATCAAAATTTTCTCCTAGCCTTGTTGGGAATCCAATGGAAGAAGAAAGAATGTATGATGCTGTTGATTGCCTTCTTTCCTTAAGGGTATGATTTTCTAAATTTAATCTTTTATATATCTTGCAGTATTTGCCTAACCCTTTTCCATAATATTTCAATGATATGGGAACCGCGTACTAATACAAGTAGAGTTTATGCCGTGACACATAATGGGTGAACAAATTTAAACAACAATATCAAAATTTGTCAATGGAGATGTATAAATTTATATCCAGGATTTTCGTACACGGTGGGCAATAGCTAGCCATCGAAAGAGTTATACATCCGAACATACCTATTGCCGTCCTTCAGATTAAAATTTCGTTACTGATTAGTTAAGAAGAATTATATTAAAACAGCTATCTGTTTGGTAAAAGAATATCATAATGGATGAACAAAATTTAAACAGAAAAAAATAAAAATTTGTCATCGGAGATTTATAAAATTATATCCAGGATTTTCGTACACAAATATTGGTCAGCAATATAATTAGCTAGGCAAGAAAGAGTTGTATATCCGATCAAAACTATTGCAATCCTTTAGATTAAAATTTTGTTACCAGTTAGTTAATAATCATGGATTATATTATAATGATTTTAAAAATATTATCAATTTGTAAGCAAATATCAGTGATTATATTAGAGTCATTTGAAATTATTTAAGACATAACGGGATGAGCTTAAAAAGTGAAAGAATATTGCTTCCAACAAACCAAGGACATTTTTTTTCCCTAGAACATATCACTTTTGTTTGTAAGGGAGAAAACACATAGAGCTGCTTGTTGTATATTGGTGGTCGCGTTGCTGATAATGAAGCACTCAAACTCACAATAATAAAAGTTGTACAAGAGACACGGGATGTAGTCCTAAGTTTGCTCTCAACTTTACTGATAAGTTTGGCTTGTGTACAGAAGCCAGCCCTACCCCCAATATATGGGGAGAGGTGAGGTGCCATGATAATAGAATAAATAATTTGTGACTAAACCATGCTAATGGACCTGCTGTCCCTAATAGGCGTATTTAGGTCAAGCGTATACTGTTGTGTCCTTGTAAATGGGCCGATATACAACGCTGCTATGTAGTTTGGGGACTGCATAATCTATTTGAATGGTTGTAACTGGGAATTTGCTAATTGTTGAAAGTATAACAAGATATAAGGAAAAATAAATGAATATTAACAAAAATCCATGAAGCTCATGCATTTGAATTCCAAAAGACATGTAGTTAAACGTGTGTCTTTTGAATTTCCAACATTCATTTGTTTTCCATTTGATGCTTGCACCTGTTTTTATCACTGAAAGTGTATGTAATTTGTTTCCTGGATGAGTTTTTACAACTTTTGGATTCGCAAAAGTAGTTCCGAATTTTACTTCAGTGCAAAGAATATTTTATTAACAACAGATTATTTTATTCTCTGAAGAACAAAGATGGTTCCGTCTCAACATTTGAATGCCAGAGAACTTCTTCTTGGATAGAGGTGAGTACATATAGTTAAGCTATAATATTTAGTTAAGCTCACAAAATAGCAGGTAGGGCTTTGAAAGAATGTTGACGTGTCTTCTTTAATAATTAGTGTGCAACCATGACGATTCAAATCTCTTGTATCAAGACAGATGTTAATCTTAGCTTCTATAAACAAAGAAGTATGGTTATTAACTCATTAGCACTCCAAAGAACAAATTTTAGGAGAATGATATTCTTAGAATGTTGTGCACTTTTGTGACTAATTTAATTCTTAAAACAGTGATCAAATGAAGTGCTGCATGAATACTAGGTATATTAAACATCAAGATCACTAATCCATATACACTTATCTCATACACATGTGCAAACTTGGCAAAGCCTACAGTGAACAACATTTCGCATGAATGATTGCTAGCACATAATACTTAGCCATACAAAAGAAACATCATTGCGACTTGGAGAAGATCGCTCTGACAACGATTGCAGTACGGTGCACGCCGGGAAGCACAGTCGACGAAGTTCAGATGGTGTAGCACAACAGCACAAGGAAGAAGAGAATGAAAGCAGAGAGATTCTTGGGTCTGTGCTCTGGATGTCTCCAGGCATATATATAGACAGACTGATAACTGATATGATTAAAACAATCATTTACCCACTGGTAACTGGTATATTTAACCAACCATTTACTCACTGGTAACTGTCTGTCATCAAACCCAATAAAGCCTCAATTCAAACATTTGAATCTCATTTAAACAGAGAGAGGGAGATGCACAGTTCAACAAAAATAAAGGTGAACTTAGTCTACCAAGTGGCACACCACATCACGGCACGGTTGCGCGTCGCAAGTCACAAGCCACGCGATTTTCATGCAAAAATACACGAATATGCGCGCGTGTGCGTGCACGCGTGTGATTAGCTAAAGTTATCATCTTGCCATCCACATCCATAATTCAAGGAGTTGCATGGACTCCACCTTATAAATTGGTCTCCTCACCTTGCTTTAGCAATATGTTACTAAACCTTGTATGCTCTGGAATTAAGAAAATGGGTCACATTTTATAGGCCTATTTCTAACAAGAACGGTGACAAACATTGAAGAGACGTGTCACCGTTCTGTGTCGCATATGAGTTGGGTACATCGTAATTGAGACTGACTGCTTCAACGAGTTAAAGTTTTTGCATGTGGATGGACTCATACCAGTTGAGTTGAGTTCCTACATATAGTTTGTATGTAGAACGTTTCATGTGGAGGCGTAACTGATAGTTCATAATACTTTGAGACTAAACTAGAAGTATGTTGAGTCAAGATTAGGGGGAGATTATTGGAACTTAGAGTCCGAGACACAGTAGTGTCCGTCTCCGCATATAACTCAAGTTGAAGTCATAACTAACTTGAAGTCCGAGTACATATGTTAGTAGGAGAGTATAAGCCTGTATATTAAGAAGGCTTGTAACCAATTTTGTAAGTAAGAGAAAAGAAGAAGAGCAACAAGAAAGCTAGAGAATAGAGAAATTAAGATATTATCCTGTATTCTCTCCGTTTATTTACGATATGTGAGTATTCTCTTGGGCCAAACCCAACAATAAAGAGGAAATTATTCTAGGGTAGATTGCTCTTCAAAGGATTAATTGCGGGTCAATTTTTTTGGATTAGCAATGTTAGATGAATGTGCAGAGCAAATCAAACAGTTACTTCGGAGTAAATTATTGTTCCACTATTATTTTGCTTGGAATCAATAATCCTCTAATTGGATCAAAACCAACTCCGAAGGTAATTACAGTGAACATTAATGTTTAGCAATATTAAACAATGTTTATTATACTTGTATGATGTCTGTATGTTCTTTTTCATCTCTTATTTCAGAATTAGCCAAGAAGTAACGTACTTTGTTCTTCCATGTCCTATATCCACATATTTACTGACATTATTTTGTTCGACAACCCAGGTTTTCAATCCTTCTGAGAGTTTTCGAAACATTGCTGTTGA
Source organism: Melocanna baccifera (assembly GCA_036346265.1). Lineage (NCBI taxonomy): Eukaryota > Viridiplantae > Streptophyta > Magnoliopsida > Poales > Poaceae > Melocanna > Melocanna baccifera. The sequence continues at coordinate 16,838,238 of CM070691.1, forward strand.
TTATCCGTAAGAAATTAGACAACTATTCTCTATCAGAACTTAACCCACTCCCTATGCAGTTTACTTAGAGAAACTAAGTCATGGAATGCAATCCATTGACAGAAATGTTGAATGTACTTCCTCGGTGATGCACGCTCTGGTACTATTTAAAGAGCTATATCCAGGGTACCGCAGTGAAGAGATAAGAAGATTTGTCAATGAAGCTGCCAGGTATATTGAGAATAGTCAAAAGAAGGATGGCTCATGGTTTGTAAAAATGCATTATATATTTTATGCAAAATATTGTCTTTCAGTCTAGAGTTAATAATCAATTTGGCTATTATCTGACAGGTATGGAACTTGGGGCATATGTTTTATCTATGGGACCCTTTTTGCGGTAAAAGCCTTAACTGCTGCAGGAAAAACTTATGAGAACAGTATTTGCATTAGGAAAGCGTGCAACTTTTTGCTGTCGAAACAACTCAAAACAGGTGGCTGGGGAGAAAGCTATCTTTCCTGTGAAAGTGAGGTGAATAATAATTTTTCTATGCTTAGTAGTAGATCTTTTCTTCTGTAGGTTGATACTAGCCCTGTATAGTGAGTACTGCCTCCATATTTTGCAAGATAGAAACACTTGCACACCTTTTAAATCAATATGCATAGCAGACTTTCATTTTGTTATTACTAATTGCAAATAGTTAACTACAGAATTGTTAGGTCGGATGCTTAGAGTAAAATAGAGGTGAATTAAAAGAAAAGAAAGTCAAAAGAACTAGGGAACAAAATCTTATGTATGAAGAGAAGTTTTGCTACATGCATCCCCAAATTCTGCGCTTGCAAAAAATGCCAGTCCCCATCAAAAGCCCCGTTACATTTGCCAAATGCCACTTTGATTGTAATATGTTTGGCAGACAGGGATACAATATCAATATTTGCATTCTCCCAAAAATATCTATGTGCAAATATACCTTGAACATGATTGACTGCCACAAGTATGAAAGCAACAACCTTTTTCGGACCAGAGGTGGCAAACAACATTTAGGTTATGATAGAAACTTTTCACCCTATTGCTCAAGTTTTGGATCTGCCATTGTCGTCCCTACCCTATTTGTGCCGCATTATACAAAAATTGAACTTAATTAATTGATTTCTCTGGTATCTTTAGTAACACTACCCATATCTGTCATGTTCTTAACTGGTCCTCATCTTGAGCAGGTTTACGTAGAGGGTAGTTGTACTCATGCAGTTAAAACCGCTTGGGCGATGCTAGCTCTGATTTACGCTGGGCAGGTTTGATTGTTCATTATATATGAATTACTGCAGAGCATAATTTATTAAACCAAAACCTCTATGAACACTATAATCTGGAAAACATGAGCACCCCGAAAATGCAAACTTTTTGCCTGGCTAGCCATCCAAAACAGACTTTGGACGGCGGATCACTTGCACTTAAGAGGGTGGCCAAACGAAATTACTTGCTCTCTGTGTTCGTAGACGCCGGAGTCCGCCATCCACCTCTTCATTCAGTGCCGCTACACCAAGTATATCTAGACTTCCATGGCGCAGTGGACTTCTCACGACTCCATCAACCCGACCACATGGCACACTTTCCACTCGCTTCAAGACTGGTGGGAATCGATCCTCTTCCTGATAGGAACACCTCGCAAGCCAATGGTAACATTAATAATGCTTATCACATTGCAAATTTGGAAATAGTGAAATGCCTGAATCTTTTGGTCTTCAATGACAACTCCGGTGCACTTTCTCGCCGCTATAAAAGAGGAGGCTGGAACCTAGGTCCTAGGGGGAGCCAATAAACTAACTAAGCTGTCTATCACCCTGTAGCTTTAATTCTCTCTAAGTGTTTGTGTATTTGCGTCGCCCCTGTCTTTCGATTCCTGAAACTTTGCTACTCCCTCTCCCTTTGAATTAATATACGGCAACCTTCATGCCCGTTTTCAAAAAAAAAAAAAAAACATTGCTATATAGCTATGGTGGCCAATTGAGGAGAGGGTTGCACTTCAAGTCCAACCCTGTAGGATATTGACCAGTCATCTAGACCAATAGACCATTCCATCGATTTAGACCAAGGGAATTTGACAATTTTATACAAAAATTGAACTTAATTAATTGATTTCTCTGGTATCTTTAGTAATACCACCCATATCTGTCATGTTCTTAACTGGTCCTCACCTTGAGCAGGTTTACGTAAAGGGTAGTTGTACTCATGCAGTGAAAACCGCTTGGGCGATGCTAGCTCTGATTTACACTGGGCAGGTTTGATTGTTCATTATATATGAATTACTGCAGAACATCATTTATTAAACTATATTCATATCTACATGTGTTCTCATATTTTTGATATTATGAGTAGATGGAACGCGATCAAACACCATTACATCGTGCCGCAAAATTATTGATCAATATGCAGTTGGAGACAGGAGAGTTTCCTCAAGAAGTAAGTTTTTTTCAGCACTGCTAACATACAAGCATCACTTTTGTATGTTTTTATATGAACAGTTCTGTTGTTGATACTCAATGCAAGCTAACCCCTGGCCTCTCCTCTTCTGTTTTAAGATAAAATGGCTATTGTTGCATTCACTAGTGTTAGATTGAAGATGGCATTTTGTGTTCTAGCCAATGCAATATTGTATGCTTCCACAGGATCTAAACCGGTTCTCACTTATTATTAGCACTGATTTAATGATGACGCTATTATCCGAAGGCTGTAAAAGCAAAAAAATATATGATCGGAATATTTGCATTATGGAGTGAAAACTTAGAAGGTATGGTCATATTCCTACACACCTTAAAGGGTATATATGGTCACATTCCTACACAATTGTAAGACCAAAAATATACATGTAAAAATCTATGTAGGATTGGAATGTGAAATAGAAGCATGCCGTGAAAACTTAAATATATATAACTTATCTAGTTCCATATTAGCATGGCATACAGCACACTTTAACGTGTTAACATCAGTCAAGTTTGTGTACCATTGGAAGATGTCTACAAAAAAAATTCATCGTTAGCCCAAAAATAACATTCAAGTGATTATTCGGAGCCCATGCCTGCCATCCTCGGAAAAATAATATGACCATCGGTACTGTAGCAAGGGTACTATTCATGCACCGCTGTAGCTACCGTTGTTTATGCACAATCTCTTGGGCAAGAAGTAAGACAAATAGTTTCTACCTATTAGGTTACCAATTTTCCATCCGTTAGAGATAGGTTCCATAATTAGTTTGTTTATTTCATTTTTATCTATCCCTATAAACAAGGAGGTTGTACCCATAGTTCAGTAAGAAAGAGAATAAATTTGAAGTCTCACCAGTCTACAGTCTCTCCCTCAACTTGCACCTCCCCCCTTCAATCCACGTTGTCTGGCGTCTTTCGTGTAGTATTTACCCATAGTTCAATAAGCTGCATGACATATCCAAATTCAGAGGCATAGATAGTAACTCCTAAAAAATTTATAAATCAAGGGTATGTATGGTAAACCATGTCAATCAAGGCCAACAACGGAAACCATGCATGCCATTCAAACTGATAAGAGTGCAGTTCTAAATTTTTCAGTCTGATTGTAGAGATCTAAACTGCCTCTAATACCAAGCTTTTACTTGCATTGTGATGATAGAAACTGCCTCTACCCCCTAACATACACTCCTATGAATAAACGGACCTATTTTGTACAATAATGTGAAACCAAATACTGCAGATTTAAATATTGCTGTGTTTACTGTTTGAATTGCATATATATATATATATATATATATATATATATATATATATATATATATATATATATATATATATATATATATATATATATATATATATATATATATATATATATATGATAAAACATCTTTTACACTGGGTGTAATTACACCCACATCTAATATACCACCTAAACTAACTTGAAATACTCCTTTATCACTTTAAGTATACTCATATACTATATATAAGATACTACAATGCTACAATGTGAACCGCATGAAAAAATTGTATGAGTTCATAATTTTTAGCGTATTTTATAAATACCTTCATATACGCACATAAAAAGGAGTATGTCTAAAAAAATATACATACTATCTCTGAAAAATTATTCATACCACCTAAATAATCTTAAATACTCGTATACTACACATACATATTCTCCGTTACACGAGATACTCCCTACGTTGTGATATATATATATATATATATATATATATATATATATATATATATATATATATATATATATATATATATATATATATATATATATATATATATATATATATATATATATATATATATATATATATATATATATATATATATATATATATATATATATATATATATATATATATATATATATATATATATATATATATATATATATATATATATATATATATATATATATATATATATATATATATATATATATATATATATATATATATATATATATATATATATATATATATATATATATATATATATATATATATATATATATATATATATATATATATATATATATATATATATATATATATATATATATATATATATATATATATATATATATATATATATATATAGAGGAAGCCTCTTTTCTACACCTGTGTAATTACACTTTATGTCGTATTTCACAATGTAGAGAGTATCTCGCGCAACGAAGGGTATGTATGTGTAGTATACGAGTATTTAATACCATCTAGGTGGTATATATGAATAATTTTTCATAGGTGGTATGTATATTTTTTTAACATACTCATTTTTATGTGCATATATAAAGGTATTTAAAAAATACACTAAAAACTATGGAATCCCTTGTAATTTTTTTTCATGTGATTCATATTGAAGTATTTTATAATTAGTATACGAGTATATCCAAGATGATAAAGTAGTATTTTAAGTTCGTTTAGGTGGTATATTAGAGGTGGGTGTAATTACACCCACCTCTAATATACTCGGGTGTAATTACACCCACATCTAATATACCATCTAAACGAATTTGAAATACTACTTTTATATGTGTGTGTGTGTTCATTTGAGCTAGGAAAAATGGAGTCATTTCCATACACAAGATATAGATAGCACCAGTACTCTAAGGGGGCGATCAGTTTGGTTGTGGGCGGTGGGCGTTTTTTTCACTCTAGTAGGTACTGTAGCTACAGTACCTGCTACAGTAAAATTATTTTTTTTCTTTTTTTAAAATTTACTTATACTTTTTTTTGTTTTTTGTTTTCAGTTTTTTTTAAAATTTTTTACATTTAATTATACTCAATAAACCAACTCAGCTACAGTGTTTTTTCAGTCAGCTACAGTGTTTTTCAGCAAAAACCAAAAGCCATCGTTATTCCGATCACCCCCTAAGAGCAAAGGTGCAATTAACAAATTAAGCACTAGCAAGAAGCAAAAACACAATTTATTGTGATTTGCTAGTAAGAAGTGGGAAACTGCACTCTAGGAGAAGATTCTGTTGTAAGTACTGTATATGGGTAGTTGCACAGAAACCCGCTGTACAAGTTTTACCTCGCTACATGCCGGTTCTTGAACAAATACGGCAGAATAAAGTAGCAGTCACCATGCAGAATCAATCAAGACCAATTCTTGTAGCTCTTTGTAATCATGTTTAGTTCGAATCACAGCGTAGGTAATTAAACTATAAAATATAGAAAAATAATAAAATGTAAGTATGCAAGACCAACAATGGACTCTATGTAAATAGCTTTTCCTAGTCGTCCGGTTTTTGAAACACTTCCTGTGGCTTAACTAATTGATACGCCTAAAATGCGTATCATTTTTTCGGGGCTTATTTCATATATTTTCACATTTTTACCATTAATTGCTCAACTAACCCTCTAATTAATTGCCAATTACACAAGATATTAATTGCTCAACTAACCCTCTAATTAATTGCCAATTACACAAGATATATGTTTATTGTCTATATCAGTAGGATTCAAAGGAATCTCACAATTCTAGGGGCACAAATGGAAAAGATGTCACCAAGTGAAGGGAAATCACCTATGGATTGTCACAAATACAGCTTCCAACAGGCAATATGATTAGCAGTACGGTTGCCCCATTTGATCGCCACGTAAAATAGAGTAACTTTCATGAAGGATTGACAATGGAATTTCTCTGTCTCCACCTCTAGCCCCCAGCCACCGTGGCCTCCACCACCATTCCCAACACGGTCCTAACCACCTCAGCTTCCGTCATCTCTCTCAACTCACCCCCTGACCATCTTGATCTCCGCCTTCTACCAACACGTCTCCAGACTTCCCCAGCAATGCTGTAACATCCTGTTTTTTAGTGATTTTTAAAGTTTTTAAATTAAAAATAAATTTATGGAATTTTCTAAAAATTAAACAAGCTTAAAATGAATTTTAAAAATTAAAAGAGATTTAATTTGATTAAAGTAAAAATTAATATAAGCTGAAAATATTTTATTTGGATTCTTTGTGTCTCAAGGATTTTTCTGAAATTTTTGGTGAATTTTTCAGATTTATTTGCTATTTTCTAGAGCTCTTTTTGTTTTATTTGAATTTCTAAAAAAGAAAAATCGGAGGAAATTCTTGTGAACAGTGTTGGGCCGAGCCCAACACTATTCACGGGCCACGTCGCCCCTCGGCCGCCCGATACGACCGCCCCTACCTTTCCGCTTCCAGCAGCCGCCCGATCCCGCCCGTGACGCGTGTCAACCATCGGGACGTCCGCCCACTGTTCATGTGCGTGTTATCCCGCGACCGTCAGATCCCTCCCTACGCCGTGTGTCAACCATCTGTCCATGCCACGTGTCACAAGCGTGGTTTTCGTCTCCGAGTCGGATTCTCCGCCACGCCGTGCTCCTTCCAATCATCCTCGGGGTGCGCGCTTATAAAACGTGCCACCGCCTTGCCGCCTCCCTCACCCCATGCACCGCCGCCGCTCCCCGCCACTGGCCGCGCCCGTCGCCTTGCCGACACGGGTCCTTGCCGACCGGAGCTCCGCCGCCGTCCCTGTCCTCGCCGGTTAGCCGCCCTACCGTTGCCCTCCGTCCCCTCTACGTCCACCGCATCCGGCCGCGCTGCGCCCGATAACCGCCCACACCCCACCCTCGGTCCCCGCGCTGACCCCGCATGCGCCCGTGCCCCACCTCGGTTGTTGCGCCCGCGTTTGCGCTGCGCTTGTGTCTGTGCTGCCTCGCGCCACGTGCTCGCGACGCCTCGCGCGTAGCGTTGCCACGCGTCGGCGATCCAACGGTCGTCGTGCCCCATCCCCACCGTTGATCCAGATCTAGATCGACGGCCCAGATCGTGTCACGTGTCAAGCTTCCAGCCGTTCGATCCCACTGTCGACCGCCGAGCCCGACAGCCCATGTTAGCCCTAGCCACGTGTCAAGCCACGTCAAGCCTAGCCGCCATGTGGCAGTGCCACATCAGCCCAACCCGACCCTAGGTGCCATGTCAGCTACCATGTGTCAGTGCCACGTCAGCTCTAGCCTGCCACGTCAGCCCTAAGTGACACGTGTCAATGCTACGTTAGGCGATCTTGCCATGTGTCAGTGCCACATCAGCATCCCCTCCTGTGTGCACTGTTCCGTGGACCGAGTCCACCGTGGACCCACTTTTCCATGCACCGAGTCCACAGTACAATAATTTTTTCGAATTTTCGGTATTTTCTTTAGATTTTATTTTTCGAGAGCCCATTCTTCTCCGTCCTAGCTCCGATTGACCCCGTTCTTTTTTCTAAATTTATCTAAAATCAAGCTCTATCTTTTGGTTCTGGTTTCAAGGTGTTTAGAGTTCATTTTAATTTTATTTGATTTTATTTTTGTTGTTCGGTTGTTTTCTCTCTCGTTAGATCGCGATTTCGGAGGAGCAGGAGCGCTGCCAGAAAATTCCAAGTAGCTCACTGAGCCAAACCAAGGCAAGTCGTGTCCTTTGATTATGTTGAACCTAGTTTGCAATCTGTTATTTAATTACTTTGTTCTAAATTATCTTGCATCGCTATTTTAATACAAACCTTTGAATATGGTAGTTATCATCTGAATTGATTAATCCATCCTTAATAATTTGAGTACTACGATGCCATTGTCACCTTAGGATTGGGCAATTACTAGTGATACCATACTAGATGTTAGATGGGAGGTACGATTAGTATGCTTAGCCGTGTTATGTTATGATGGGTTTATCATCGCATGTGAATAATTAATTTGACTTAATGAAATATATAATCGTGGTTGGTGCCACTGTTATAAAATTTTGTGCTATGGCATTGGTGTGTCATTAGCATGGGTTAAACTTGATTTGCACTTGGGCGAGTGATTATGCAGTAAAGGGGAAAGTGTGGATTCACTTTGAGGGATGTGGTAGCCTCACCTGGGTATTATTAAGGACTTAACTTTGTGCGCTATTGATCTGAGTTGTACCGTGCAAACCACATGTTTAGTATGGGATAGACCTAACTGATTAATTTGTGATATTTCAATTTCAATCTTGCCATTGTGATGAACATGGATGCTGATTTCCATGAGGCGCAAGGGGGTGTGATGCGAAACCCTAGCGGGTAGGATTGAGTTGAGGTTGAGCATTGTAAAGGCTTTGTTATGATTTTCTTAGATCGGGGTTAATCACATCGTGTGGGTACAGTTGTGCATCCTCTGTAGAGTGTAAAACTATTCGAATAGCCGCATTCTCGATTATGGACATTGCTCGGTGATTTCACACGAGAGGTAGAATTTTCATAAAAACTTGTGGGATAATGTTGGAAAGTGGATGGTTAGTTCACTTTTGTTTTAGCTTGTGAATGGGAGGTTCATAAGTGTCTTATTCAATTTCATTGATTATTTATTATTATTGTTTTCCCTTAAAGTCTGCTTTTAATCTATTTATCGTATTTACTTTGAAGTATCGCTTTATGCAAACTAACCTTTCAGCCATTCATTGGTAAGATTTACATATTATATTATATTTATTTGTTACAAACGACTTGCTGAGTACCAATGTACTCATGGCTTTATGTCCATTGTTGCTCAGTTGAGGAGGAGGAGGAGTATTACCAGCAGGAGATACTAGAAGGAGAATACTTCAGCGACTTCGCGGATTAGGTCTTCGCTCCCCAGTCAATTACCTGTGGCCATGTCGAATGGCTACTATGCTTATTTTATTTCTTTCCGCTGCTAGACTTTAAACTCTTCGGGCTAGTGATATTGTAAGCTTAGCCATAAGGTCTTACCTTTGAAACTTATTATTATTTGAGTTTCCCTTTATTTAGCGTGTATATGGTTGTTATATCATCTATGTTTACCTGTGTGTATTAGCGTGATCCTAGACTAGTGCAGTATACACAGAGAGTCCGAATTTGCATATTCGGATCTTGACAAACGCCACCTCGGGCCACCTCCAAAGCCACCACCAATACCAATACCTCACCACTACACCATCAGAAATGCTACCAACTCTACCCATCCAATACCAAATACCACCAGAGCAAACACCACACCTCCCTCTGCTCCACTATCACCACCGAGCACACTGACACTGCTTCATCACCTCTCTTCCTCCACCAAAACACCATCAGCATGACCACCAAGTCACCTCGGGCACTCTCTATAACATCTTGTTTTTCAGAGATTACTTGAAGCTTTTAAAAATAAAATTCATCATTCGAAGTTTTTAGAATTAATTTAAGCTTAAAATAAATTTTTATTAATTAAAAAAATTAATATGACTAAATCAAACATTAACATTTGTTGGAATTATTTTATTTGGGTTCCTTGTGTTTCAAGCAATATTGTGGGGTTTTCTAAGATTTTTCGGATTTATTTGCTATTTTCTAGAGTTCATTTTTATTTTCTTTCAATTTCTAAAATTGAAAACTCCATAAAAATCCAAAAAGGCAAATAGGCCAAATCCCGTTAAACCCTCTGGCCCATTAAGCCTCAGCCGCCCGATCTTTCTTCCGTCACGCGTCGGCCATTCGCGTCATGTTCCGTATCGGCTACTGGATCTCGCCTCAATACATGTGTAAGCATCCAAGGCCACCGACTACTGTTCATCTGTGCTATGTGCCTCAACCGCCCGATCTCCTGCCGTGCCACGTGTTGTCCATCAGTATGCTTGTGCACTGTTCACAGTCGTCTCAAACAAAGCCACCACCGTCTTTGAGCCGGACACACCTTGACGTCCGCGCTATAAAGCCACGCTGCTCACTTGTGTTCCACACCCTGCAGCCAAGTTTCCCGTGTGCCCTGACATCTGTGCGAAGCCATGCGCTGCCATCACCATCATCGTCTCCTGCTTCGGCAGCTGTCGTCATCATTGGCTAGGCCGTTTCTGCCATGCTGTTCCTCTCCACTGCCCAGCCGCTAGTGAGTGTTGAGAATCAATATGCAGATCGATGAACGGCAATACAATATCCAATACAATCAAGAGAGAAATCCAATCCAATAGCACACACAAGACATAGGGAATAGAGAACCAGAGTATAGTCTTTATTAATCATTGATTGTCTTTACATGGCACAAAGCCCTCTATTTATAGAATAGAAAAGCAGGGGTAGTTTAGGTATTTGCCCATCACTCAATAGTTTCGTAACACTCCCTCTTGGGTGAATATCTCAGTATGCACATGACTCATCAAAAACTCTTCCCAAAAACCCAGTGGAAAAAAAGGGATAGAGAAAAGAGTACATCGCATCCGTTACTTGTGGCACCTGTTGCCTCATTAAAAATCTTGCGTGAGAAAACCTTAGGAAAAACTCACAAAGAGAAAAAGAGTGCAATGTTTTAAATCTTCAGGGTCATGTAAGTCTTCTGGTCTTACATATGAGCTTTGATTCAGGGATTCATTCCCCTTGAATCTTGTAACTCTCTAAGTCATCTCATATCAATGCCTCGAATGCACTTGTGGAAACTAGTGGCCGGTAGTGATTTTGTGAATAAATCTGCTGGACTATCATAAGACTTAGCATTCAATGTCTTTATCTCCCCATTCTATTGGAGCTTATGAGGATAAAAGAATTAGGAGCAATATGCTTCGAGATATTACTTTTAACAAAGCCCATTTACATTTGTGCAACACAAGCAGCATTACCTTCATAGATAATGGTGGGGTCAATAATGTTGTTTATGTTACATGACTTCTGGATGTGACTAATCATTCGTCAAAATCAAACACATTCTAGTTAGACTTCATACCACGATATGCATATGCCTCATTAAAAACTCCTTCCAAAAACCCAATGGGAAAAAAGGAATGGAGAAAAGAGTACACAACACACGTTAAATTGTATTGCAGTTGTTGCCTCATTAAAAACCCTTCAAGCAAGAAAACCCAATGGGAAAAACTTACTAAGTGAAAAGAGTACAACACTTATCTTCAAGATTTGCAATACTTATCTTCTGGATTTATAAACTATCTTCAGGATATATTATGATCTTCAAGACCTTTATCATGTCCATCAATTGGACAATGGACATATATTGATAGGTGGTAAACCTTCAACGTCGTGATCATCAAGTCAATATCTTCTGGATTTGACTAAAGTCAAGATTTTCTGAATCTCATGCATAATTATAAAAATTTAGCATATACTCCCCCTGAAGACCACTTCCGGTGAAGTCCTGTTGTTCCACTGCCTTTAATACATTTTAAGAAATGAATGTAGGCAAGTATATTTATCCTAATCAGGATATAGGGGTAATTAATTACAATATCACATTTCTTCAGGATGTGACTTATCAGAACCTTTCAGATTCTTTAACATTTAATAACTATCTCTGAGTAGTGTCATAGGACTAAAAGTTTGTTTTATAGAATCAATAGCATGGTCATACTACTACAGAATCAATATAACCAGTCTTAATTTTGGCACTTAGGGGATTAATGAATTTGCCATAAACACCAAACATGTGATACCTTCGTGGTAATAAAGGACATTGCCACGTGATCAATTTCTGATAGGAAATGCACTTTATATGTGCTTATGTGGCGAACTTCTGGTTCTTTGCTTCCTCATTTCATTTCCTTAGGTCTTGGATGGGTCCTTATCCACTTCTAGGGATCGTATAATCGTTGGTATATTTTTGATCAACTGGTGATTTCTCTTCAGGGGAATGCTCTCTCTTCTAGGAGATACTCATTCTTTAAGTAATAGTTTATCAGGTATGAGTTTTGTATACATATGTATACATGTTGCAATTTACTTTCTTATTAAAACACCGAGTCCTTCAAGGATCGAGCTTTGGGTTCCTTCAGGGATCCCATCAAGGATTTTCAGAATCCGATAACTGCATATCTCTTTCATATCATCTGCCAAAGATATTATGTAATGGAACATTATTTCATTCATAACAGGAGAATATAGATCTCTACAGGGATCTTTGAACCATCGCTTTCACTACCTCATTATTTCATAATGACCCATCAAGTCTGGAGAATAAGTTCCAAGACTTTTATCTGCGATTATGGTTCGGCCTCGATTGCTTTCTTTCATTTCAGCCCGATATGAACACTTTAGGTGTTCGGTCATGGACTTTGGTTTCAGATTGTTCTCATGAGAGAAACCTTTAGCAATTTTAGAGGCAAATTAGTTGTCGACAACTTTTCTTCGAATATCCTCATAATTGAGTGTCTTTTAGTATTAACCAAAACTTCATCATTTCCCAAAACGAAGGCTTTTTGGTAGTTCCGTATTCTCCGGTATTATAATATGTGCGCGCCTTATTAGCGGGGTTTTCATCTTCAGGATGCACCTCTTCATGAGGTATTTCACCTTCAGGGTGAATTCTCTTCTGGTGTATTTAAGGAGTGTTTAACGATTATTTTGACTCATGTCACTAGACCATAGATCCACAGGCGTCCTCGTAGATTTTAGGTCACTAACCAATAAGTCAATTTTCGCAAATATGGAAATACTATTCAACCCGGGGTATTCCAAACTTAGTGACACATTTACTTCAGGTAAATACTATATAACTCCTCTATGCAAAGAGCAAAGAAATCTGGCAGTCTCCCCGCTTCTGGCGTACAAGAGTATCAGCTAAATTTATATTTATATTTATCTTAGTTAGTGCGTGAACCATATAGTAAAGATATTTCTTCAGGAAGATATCTCAGCATTTAACAACTTTGGACATTTCTCTCCACCTAATGCCGAGATATGATCTTGCTTAATAGCATACTTTAAAATCCCCTCAGTATGCTGCGGTGGTGATATCTTATGGGAAATGATTGGTTCTCATAACACGCACTAATCCTTAATTAGGGTTCTTTTCTTAATGCAGTGAGCTAGATATGTATTAATGCAGTAGTATGAAACTGCACATCTCTACTTCTGGTAGTTTATCCCAAATATCTGGTGGGTTATTAATCTTATACAAAAGAAATATTCTAACTTTTTATTTATTACCCAATATAATGATCCAATTACTCATACTTCTGACTTCAAATGTGGATCGCACAAAACTTTAGGTTTTGTGTTAGTGCGACATGTTTTGGTCTAGTCAAGGGTATTATGCTTTGATAGCATAAAGTATATCTTCAGGATGCTAGCAAAAGTATAAATATGACACTGTCATATAAAACATGATCATCGATTAATCTGCATGTAATATATATATATTCTACTGGAATATACTTCTAGTATTACCTCCTAGATGGAATTATTATTCTTCAAGAATATATGTGATTAATTTGGGAGATAATTTATACGCCTGTTATAGTTTATAACGCCAAATGAATGTAGTATATGTAGATCATTCAGGATTATTAACATCCAATAAGTCATCTAGTATTTGAGAGTTATGTTTGCTTCAGGCAAATGGTTATAGCTTCCAGTGGTACATATGTGGTAGCTTCATGCTATCATGTAATACCCATGTATGTGGTCGCATACTGACGACTAAATTACTGAAGACAAATCAATTACCTTTCGAGGGTTGCAATGATTTGCCAACAGTGGACAATAAGTTCAATTATCTCTCAAATTTACAGCTTCAGACCTATTTGACCTAGGATATGCCTCGGAGGTTCCAATATTCCTCATATGCCCAATTTCTCCCCCTTTTCACGCCAACCACAAAATTCCAAGTGATAGCGTATGCTTCTGGCATTTGCTTCGAATTAACTCAGAGATTTAGCAATAAGTTATTATTATTATACTACTTCAAGAGTATAATTTTATTGGCGTGAAAACAACACACGCTTGGTATCATGGAAGATAGGGTTATATATAGACGTAAAGTCTTTGAGGTTTATAGCATTTTCTAGTCGAGATGATCCTTCTGAGATCTAAAATTTGACTAGATTCCTTCTTCAAGAGGGACACATTTTCTATTGCCATCTGGGCAAGAATGAGCTGTGGCATATCATACCTTTGAAATGTCAGGCATAATATTTACAAATGTTATTCCATGCATGATTAATTAATCTTACTGCAGGTAAGATATTCTACTGGCAATGTGTTCTATTAAGTAACTACTCAGCAAGGGTAAGACTTTAACAGAACAATTTAGACCAAATATTTATGGTATTTGGGAAAACAATTATCTAATGCACCATTTCAGTTTAAAGCAAAGGGTAAGAGCTGATCTTCATGAGCGGGACCAAACTTGACAAGAGTTGTATTTATACAATTTGATGCTACTCATATAGGAAATTGACATCCAAATAAATCTAAGAGATAACTGGGAGAATGCTTCTGGTCTCCATATTGTTCACCGTCGATATATTCTTGCTTATGAATGCACCTGTTTATGAGTAACATACGGGTTACCTAACACTTAGTCGAAAGACAGTGTGGTGCAAGGCGGAGTAATGCTCGCCTATGGACTGCTAGTCCTAGAAAAAGCAATAGATCCTGGCAAAGTTCCTTCGGGGCTACCAGTAATATTCCAGAGTAGAGTAGAGGTGATGCCTCACCAACTACAAAGTTTTTACCTCAGTGGTAAAAGGGTACAGCTCTGTAAACTTCAGGTTTAACAGTAGTATGACTTTATGCCAACGAAACAAGCCTAGGTGAAATAGTGACATCCATTCAGGGTGTGCAAATATCCACTTAGTGATGTCTAATATCCTATAATATTCATACAATTTTATACATACTTACTTCTGGTAAGTAATCTCAAGTGCATAAAATGGGTGCAAAAGAGTAATAATTTACCTTTATCTATTCAGTAGATAAAGTATCATTTTCCAAATTTTTCTAGCAATCTTTTAGGATTATCTGATAACTATTAAGGTATTTAAGTAATTTTCAGAATTACTAACCTATTAAATAAATCCCTAAACACACAATGCTAGAAAATAAACCATAAAAGAAATATGATGCTTCCAAGGTGTACTAAATCTAAAGTCTCACAAATTTACAGAAGCTTATATACTTAAAAACCTTGTTTCTAGGATTTTCTAACAATCTAGAATTTTCTGGAATTTTCTAGATTTTTTTCTAGAATTTTGATAATTTTCTGCTATTTAATAAATAATTTTCAGAATTACTATAAAGCAGAAATAACATACTGAAGAAAATAAATCCGGAAAACATATAACAAGAATACCACAAGCTAATTACATTATTCAAGAAAATATAACAATAATGTCACATGTTGTCTAGATCATAAAGAATTTAAAGTAATCTAGAAAATAAAACATATGGGATGGAAATCAGTCTACTGGACTAAATTGTAATTACGACAAATGTAGGGTCACATTTTGTAATTTATTTTCAGTTTTCATTATGTTAATTTAATTTAACCGAAAACTGAGGGTCTAAATATAAAATCCGTCCCATACTTGTAATTTCTGGAAAATCCGAGGACTTTTCTGCAAAATGGCGCTTCCTCATCAAAACCGGTCGGATCTTATCTCTTCCCACCGGCCACCATCTCTTTCCCCAAAACAGCCACTCTCTCTCTCCACCTCTTCCGCCGCAAAATCCGGCCACCTCTTCCTTCCGGCCGCAAGATCTGGTCAACCCCCCTGGCCGCGGCGGTCTTTCCTCCGGCCACTCATGGCCCTTTTCCCCACCGGCCACCGCCGTGCGAGGGTAGTGGTGGCGATTTGGCGCAGCATATGGCGGTTGAGGCGCGGCGGGGGGTTTCCGGCGTGGCGCAGGTGGCCGCGCGCGAGGATCGGTGTAGCGGTGTCGGCCGACGCACGGGGCCTGCTGCAGCAGCAGTGACCGAGTACGAGGTCTAACTGGGCACTGGGGCCTTCGGAGCGGCGGCCGGCGCTTCAGGTGCGGGTGCGGAGCAGCTACCGGCGGCGGCTACGGGTTGAGTCCCGAGCGGCGGCGGGCGTGATTTCCCGAGCGGCGACCAGTGGCTTTAGGTGAAGGGCGGGAGCGACGGCTAGAGCTCGGAGGCTACGACGAGCGCTTCAGGCGCGGTCGTTGGTGGGTGCTTCGGGCATGGGAGGACCAGCACGGCTTCGACTGGAGGGGGCCAGCAGGCGGAGAGGGCTGTGTCCATGGCTGGCGAGCGGGCGACGGCGCTTCGGGCGCAGCAAGTGGCAGCCGGTCGCATTCTTCGTTTGGGAGCGGCGATGGTGACTTCGGGTGCGCATGGCTGATGGCGATTTCGGCGCCTTTCCTGACTGGAGCGGCAGTGCTTCGGCCGGTGGCAGGCCCAACACACTTCTCGACGGGGCAGCGGCGTGAATCCGGGTGGCCAAGGCCGATCTGTGGCCGTGCGATGGCTGGACTAGTTTCTGGGGGTCGGCAGGCCTCAATGCCAATTTTTCATATTCATGTGTTTCCTTGATTCTAAACTGTGATGCATTATAATCTAGGAATTGGATGAATAATCTACTAGATCAATAGCGTGAGCAACCAACAGATAATTATATTTGCAGATATTTCAGATACCAATCTATATTTATCTACCGATTGCAAAGCATAAGAGATTTAATTTCGGAATTTACGTACCGTACATCTTATAGAGACTCGTGCTGATAACGTGTTGAAAATCAATATGCAGATCGATGAACGGCAATACAATATCCAATACAATCAAGAGAGAAATCCAATCCAATAGCACACACAAGACATAGGGAATAGAGAACCAGAGTATAGTCTTTATTGATCATTGATTGTCTTTACATGGCATAAAACTCTCTATTTATAGAATAGAAAAGCAGGGGTAGTTTAGGTATTTGCCCATCACTCAATAATTTCGTAACAGTGAGCACCTCCGCCATCTAGCCTCCTCTTTGGTCGTCAACTTGCTATCTCACCTCGGTTCATGTGCCACCACCGCACAGCCCCGCCGTGCCATGCTTTGGTTTGTGAGCTGCTGCCCCGGTTCGAGCGTCTCGCTGTCAACCGTGACATCACCCCGCACCTGCGCAGCGTGTCCGTTCACCTTCTTTGTGGACCCAGTCTACCAAGAGCCGAGCCACTGATAGCCAAGTCCCACTCGTCAACCGCACAGTACCATTGACCTGTGAGCCAAGCCATCCACATCAACAGCCATGCAAAGCATCTACGTAAGCCCTAGGTCCATGTGTCAACCATGTGTCATGCCACGTGGATGCCATATCAGCCAACTGAGCCGTCCTGGTGACATGTCAATATGCCACATCAGCAAGCTACATGTCAAACCATGTGAGCCCTAGTTATCCAATTAGCTGCCCTGTCATCAGCCGAATCACTAGTACACTGTTCCATGACACAGTAGAATTTTTTATTTTTCAGTATTTTCTTTAGAGTTAATTTCTTAAAAGCCCGTTATTCTTCGTCCTAACTCCGATTGACCCGATTCTTTTTCCTAAATTCATCTAAAACTGAGATCTATCCTTTGGTTCTTATTTTAAAGTTTTTAGAGTTTATTTGAATTTTATTTATGCCTAGTTCATTTTCTCTCTCGTTAGATAACATTTTCGAAGGAGCTGAAACAATATATGAAGACCAAGAGTTGGTAACTGAGCAAAGTCAAGGCAAGCCATGTTCTTTGATCATGATGAACTTAGTTTTTAAACCTATTTATTTATTATTGTATTTTAAATTATCATGTATTACTAATTTAAATACAAACATTTGTATATGGTAGTTATTGTCCAATTTGATTAATTCCACATTGGTAATTTGAGTGCCATGATTCTATTATTACCATAGGATGGGTAATTATCTAGTGATGCAATACTAGTTATCACATGGGTTGTACGTTTAGTATATTTAGCTATGCTTATAGTTACGTTCGATTCATCATCACTTGTGATGAATTAATTAATCTTGACTTAATGAAATATTAAATTATAGTTTTAGTTACAGTTATAAAATTTGTGTGTCATGACATTGGTGTGTCAGAGGTGTTTGTTATACAAAATTTGTTTTCACTTGAACGAGTGATCGTGCAGTAAAGGGGAAAGCGTGGTTACCACTTCGAGGAATATGGATGTCTCACCTGGGTAATGTCTAAGAATTTAATTTTGTGTGTCATTGATCTGAGCTTTATCGTGCAACCATGTCTAGTATAGGATAGATCTGGTTGATTAATTTGTGATATTTCAAATTTCAATTTTGCCTTTGTAATGAACGTGGATGTTGGTTAGACATTTTCACAAGGTACAAGAGAGGGCAATTATCGACTACGTGGTTAACCTACTCGACTGTCAAATCTTAGCGAACGAAATTGAGTTTGAGGTTGAGCATTGTAAAAGCCTTCTTGCTGTGCTGAAACATGTAGGTTTATATATGTGCCATGCCCGCATACATCAGAGATTATTTGTGAAGCACTACATAAAAGCCTGTAGAGTTGGAATCTTGATTGCATGCTATCTACTTTGACTATGGATAACTGCTCAACAAATGATAAATTAGTTGAAGCAATAGAGATGAAGGTTGGTCCATCTAATCTTTTATTGGGTGGAAAGCTGCTACATATGCGCTGTTATGCACATATTCTTAACTTAATTGTGAAAGATAGCTTGAGTGTCATGGAGCATGGCATCAAAAGAGTCTGTGATAGTGTTTCCTATTGGACGGCTACACCAAAGAGGTACGAAAAATTTGTGAAAGCAGCTCAGTTTGTTAGGGTTGAAATAATTAAAAAGATTGCTCTAGATTGCACAACTAGATGGAATTCAACCTATATTATGCTTAGTACTACTATTCCCTATAAGAAAGTCTTTGAAAGGTTGGAGCAAATTGATATGCAGTTTAACTGTGCATCAACTGCTGCTGATTGAAATTTTGCCTCAACTATTTGTGAAAAATTAAGCCTCTTCTATGAACTCACTTCAATATTTTCTGGTACTAAATACGAAACAACTAACATCTTCTTCCCAAAGATTTGTGAGGTCAAAATGCATATGAATAAATGGCTAGGATGTGGAGATCCAATAATTGAGGCTATGTCTGTTGAGATGATAAAAAAGTTTGATAAGCATTGGTCTGATATTCATGGTTTGATGGCTATTGCTGTTATTCTTGATCCACGTGGAAAAGTGACAATGTTACGTGCATGCTATATTGCCTTCTTTGGTGAATAAAACTCTGAAGATAAGGTTACAGGGAGTTATAATTGCTTGTGTGAGTTGATGAATGAGTACCAAGTATATACTGAAGAAGAGGGTATGGCTACGTCATCTACTACTAGTGCTCCAATTGGTGCTAATGAGGTGCTTTTCATATTTAAAACACTAGCTACAAGTAAGAAAAATATTGGTGTAGTAAAGACTAAAAGTGAGATGGATCGCTATTTGAAAGAAGAAACTCTTCCTTGCACAGATGAAGAATTTGATATACTGGGTTGGTGGAAGGTGGCTGGGACACGTTATCCTACATTGCGGATGATTGCCCGTGATATCTTGGCTATTCCAATAACAACAGTAGCTTCTAAATTAGTTTTTAGCACTAGTGGTAGAGTGCTAAGTGAACATCGTAGTCGTCTCACTCCAACTATATTGGAGGCATTGATGTGCTCACAAAGCTGGCTTCGAAATGACCTTAAAGGTATGGAACTAATGATGTAAATATTTCAAAATTTATGTGTGATTTGAAGCTAGTGATGTAAATGTAATGCAATGTTTACTTAGGTGAAGGAGTTGAGGCTTTATGGATATGCCCTGAAGACATTGAAGAGGAGCTTAAAGATTGTTGTTCAATCTCAATCGTCGACTCTGATTAGCAAACCGTTTTTTAGACATGACTTTCATCTATTTGTTGAACTGTTGAAATTGAACTATTTTCGTATTTTCCACTCTTGTTGTAAACGTAATTTGTTTATATGTGAGGAATCATGTCTGTATGTATTTTGTTATTGACTGCCAGTGCATAACAAAATGTGAATGCACTACTAGTTATGACTTATGAATGTTTATGCACTGCCAGTAGTTATGCACTCTTGTTTATTTGTTTATGCACTACCAAGACGAATGCTATGTATGTGGGAAAAGTACTTTCTTAAGGACATATATATTTGATGTGAATGTGATGCTTATATGTATATGTGAATTTGAATGTGATGCTTTTATATTTTCTAGCAATAGCTCTAGCTTTTATGTATCTGTCATTAGTTCAATTCTCATACGCTAACTCTCAGTTCACGGGTAAACGGGCATGCCCATGGGCGATGGGTACCCGTTGCGTTTGTGGGTAAACGGGTATGCCCGTGGGTGACAGGTATGGGTGAGGTTCTTTGCCCGTTGTCCCTCGTGGGTATGCCCATGGGCGTAAATCAGGGTCGCGAGTATAGGTATGGGTGAGCACTACCCGTGCCCATCATGCCCGATTGCCATCCCTACTCACAGGCGACTAAGATGACAGAGTGACAAGGCTCAGTGGCGATGGTCGATGGCAATGCACAGGCGAGCTCGATGGAAGACGACGGCGGTGGCTGCACGAATGACGAGGACGCTCGACGAAGACGACTATGGGGTGTGGAACATGAGGGAGCGGTGTGGCTTTTATGCACAAATGCCAAGAGGTGGGCTTGGATACATTGTGGACTTCGGGACGGGCACAGACGCTGAGATAGCAGCGGAGTCCATGCTGGGAAGAAGATGAACAGTAGCTGGGATAGTGGATGCGCGACGCATGGCAGGGTAAGTGAGCGGACGGCGGGTGGCATACCGCACAGATGAACAGTGCAAGGATGCACATATTGGTGACACATGGCTTAGACGAGATTCGGTGGCTAAGGCAAAAGGAGGCTTGGATGACTACCACGTGGTTAAATGAGAATCGAATGGCTGAGTAGTGGGCCGGTATAAACAGTAATGAGCTCGGCCTAGTACTGTTTAGGAATTTTTGGAGACTTTCCTATTTCAGAAATTCAAATAAAATCAAAGGAGTTCTATAAAATAGCAAATAAATCCAGAAAATCCGAGAAAAAATTGAGTAAAGTCCTTGAGACACAAGAAACCCCAAATAAAATATTTTTAGAAAATGTTAATGTTTATTTTAATCATATTAAATCCTTTTAATTAATAAAAAATCAATTTAAGCTTGTATTAATTCTAGAAAAATCCAAATGGTGAATTTTATTTTAAAAGCTTCGAATAACCTCTAAAACTCAGGATGTTACATCACCGTCCTGCTTCTTTTGGTTAAAAGGCCAATGCTTGGCGTCGGTGTTTTAATACTGATCTTATGTATGATTTATTGGATTTAGGGGAAACTTTTGAGGTCCTGGAGTATTATCACACAGAGAAAAGACACGGGAATTTTATACAAGTTCAGACCTTCTCATGCGAAGTGGCAGCCATTGTTTCATGCCAAGAGATGCCTTAACACTTTAGATGATAACCATCTGATAGAATTTATTGTTAGAGAGATGTGGCATCTGTAACATCCGGATCTTCAGAAGAATTTAAAGCCCTATTTTAAAAAAAATATTTCTAGGATTTTTCTGGAATTAATAAAACTTAATTTGAATTATTAGAAATTAAAAAAGATTTAATATGATTAAAATAAATATTAACATAAGATAAAAATATTTTATTTGAGTTCCTCAGGTCTCAAGAAATTTTCTGGTATTTTTGGTGAATTTTTAGGATTTATCTGCTATTTTCTAGAGCCATGTTGATTTTATTCGGATTTTGGAAAAGAGAAAAATCAGAGAAAACCCTAAAAGCCTCTTGGGCCAAATTCTCCAGCCCATCCTCCCTCGACACGCGTTGGCCCCACATCCCTCGCCCGTGTGCCGCCGCCCACACTCGCTCCCCATCGCCCGATCCTCGCCTCGCGCACGTGGCAGCCATCCCGCGGCTCGTACCCCCCGCTTGCCCTAGCGCTCCCACATCCGCATGCCGCCGCCTCCCACTCCGCTCGTAGCCGTTTGATCCGCGCTCTCACCGCGTGTGGCCCATCGGTGCCGCCACGTGTCCCGTCTCCGACCCGAACACCGTCACCACGCCGTGTTCGTTCAGGCAACCTCAGGTTGCGTGCTTTAAAACGCGCTGCCCCCACCGCCTCCTCACCCATCCCCACTACCGCCGGAGCACCTCGCCGCCATCTCTCTCATCGAGCACTGCTGACCGGAGCTCTGCCGCAGTACCTCACCGCCGACGCCTCCGTTCTCACCGCCGTCCCGAGCCACGGCCGTGCCCCGTCCTCGCCGGTGAGCCACCCCACCGTCGCCCTCAGTCTCCGCCGTGTCCTCCCACACCGTTCCCCGCCACCGCACCGCGTCGCCTCGGCCGAACCCCGTCGAACCCCGCCGCACCTCGGTGCGTGGCGTGCCTTTGCCACACGTCGAAGATCGCGCGGCCCGGCGGCCCAATCATCGTTGTTGAACCAGATCTGGATCCAAGGCCCAGATGCCACCACGTGTCTATCTCCCCGACCGTCTGATTTCTACCACCGCCACCGCACCCGCGCATGCCACGTCAGCCCTAGCCACGTCAGCATGCCACACATCGTGCCATGTCAGCCCTAGCCACGTAAGCATGCCACGTGTCATGCCACGCCGCCGCCATTCAAAAAAAACCCGATCCGGCACCACGTCGCCGCCACATCGATGCCACGTGTCAAGATCGAGCTTGCCACGCCGCAAGCTCCACACGATCGTTTCATGGACTGAGTTCACCGTGCACCCTCCTCTGCCATGCACCCGGTCCACAACACAGTGCATTTTCTGATTTTTTTTTCAGTATTTTGTTTAGATTTAATTTTTCGAGAGCCCGTTGTCCTTCGTTCTAGCTCCGATTGACCCTATTCTTTTTTCTAAATTCATGTAAAATCGAGCTGTATCTTTTGGTTCTAGTTTTAAGGTTTTTGAAGTTAATTTGAATTTTATTTTACGTGATTTTGTTCTTTCGATCGCTTTCTCTCTCGTTAGATTCCGATTCCGGAGGAGCAGGAGCGATGCTAGAAGACCCCGAGTACCTCGCTGAGCATAACCATGGCAAGTCGTGTCCTTTGATCATATTGAACCCAGTTTTCAATCTATTATTTAAATATTTTGTTTTATATTATGTTGCATCGCTATTTTAATACAAACTCTTGTACTAGTAGTTATTGTCCTAATTGAATAATTTTCCCCTTGATAATTTGAACACCGTGATGCCATTATCACCATAGGTTGGAAAATTAAATAGAGATGGTATGCTAGATGCCACATGGGTTGTACGATTAAAATGCTTATCCTGCACAATTTACGAAAGGGTTTATCATCGCATGTGAATAATTAATTTGACTTAATGAGATACGGAACCGTGGTTAGTGCCACAATTATAAAATTTATGCCATGACATTGGTGTGTCATTAGCGTGGTTATACGAACTTAATTTTCAATTAGGCGAGTGATCGTGCAGTAAAGGGGGAAGTGTAGACTCACTTCGTGGGATGTGGAAGTCTCGCCCGAGTAATGTTAAAGACTTAACTTTGTGCGCCATTGATCTGAGCTTTATCGTGCAAACCACATATCTAGTATGGGACAGACCTGACTAATTAATTTGGGATATTTCAATTTTAATCTCGCCATTGTGATGAACATGGTTGTTGATTTCCATGTCGCGCAAGAGGGGTGTGATGCGAAACTCTAGCGGGCGCGATTGGGTTGGAATTGAACATTGTAAAGGCCCTATTGTGATTTCCTTTGTACGAGGTTAATCACATCATGTGGGTACAGTTGTGCAATCTCTGTAGAGTGTAAAACTATTCGAATAGCCGCGTCCTCGGTTATGGACAATACTCGGTGATTTCACACGAGGGGTAGAGTTTCTATTAAACCTGGTGTGGTAATTGTTGGAAAGTGAATGGTCAGTTCACTGTTGATTAGCTTGTGGATGGGAGGTTCACAAGTGTCTTGTTCAATTCCGTTGATTATTTATTTATTATTATTTTTCCTTAAAGTTCGCTTTCAATCTATTTATCTTATTTACTTTAAAGCATTGCTTTATGCAAATTAACCCTTTCAGCCATTCATTGGTAAGTCTTGTATATTATATTATATTCATTTGTTACAAATGACTTGCTGAGTACCAATGTACTCACGGCTTTACGCCCATGTTGCTCAGTTGAGGAGGAGGAGTACTACCAGCAGGGGGTACCAGAAGGAGTGTACTTCAGCGACTTCGCGGATTAGGACTTCGCTCCCTAGTCGATTGCCTGTGGGCACGTCGAATGGCTACTACGCTTATTTTGTTTCTTTCCGTTGCTAGACTTTAAGCCCTTCGGGCTAGTGATATTATAAGATTGGCCATAAGGTTGTACCTTTGAGATTTATCAATATTTGAGTTTTCCCTTTATCTTAGTGTGTATATGGTTGAGATTTCATATATGTTTGACTCTGTGCACTAGCGTGATCCTGGACGAGTACGGTATACATAGAGAGTCCGAATTTGCATATTTGGGTATCGACAGTATCCCATTCATCATGCGGTGGTTGTTGTCAGAGAGAGACTATGTGCAGTTATTCTAGGGAATAAGCGCATGTTCTAACCGCCTTGTCAATCGAACCCACGATATAGTTGGTCATTATAGATAAGTCAGTCGGAGATAGGTTAGTCATAGGAGAGTCCACAAGCACAAGGTGGTCATAGAACAACTTACGACTATGTCATACTCGTAGGATAGCTTATGGTTATAAGGTGATCATAGAATAGCTTATGATTATGATGGTTTGCTTTTTGTTGGTTGTAGGACTCCAAAGCTACATCATAGTAAGGCGGACAAGACCGAAACTAAGCTAGAAGAGCTTAAGTCCAAAGCGATCAAGGGATCAGGACTATGCTCAGGAGAAGCCAAGGTCTAGGCGATCAATGTGCCGCTGAAGATGACTAAGGCTTGCGGGCTAGTTACAAGATGAGACAACAAGGAGCTGGAGCAGAAGCTAATGGTGAAGGACATGACGGGCAACAATAAGGTGGATTGGGACTAGGTTCAAGGAGAAGCTAAGGTCTTGCGCGGTCAGGAAAGCCGAGTGCCATCATGTGTGAGGAGAAGCATCTAGTACACCAAGTGACTCGGGTCCGTTTGCAAGTGAGGACAGTTCGATAGGATCCAATGAGTGAGAGGCTTGGCAGTAAGTCATTGAAACCACATGGACTTGAAGATGGAGCACGGGATTGCTTCAAGGCAAAGGAAGCGGGAAGCTTTATCGAAGGCGGTAAAGGGGTATTTTGGTAAATTGCCCAAGACCGAAAAAGGGGTGGTATGTGAAACCGCGGTGTGGTCTAAGTGGTTTAGATCTTGGTTGTGCTAAAAATGTGAAGTGGATCAAGTGTTGATCTACCAATAGTAGGTGTGTACGCTTTAAGAAGCGTGCATGTGTAAATATAAAAGTCAAAATGGTGTCGGGCTAACGGGTTAACTCATGTAAGTGGATGAAACCCAACAAGAGGGGCTAGTTAGGTTTTCTCTTGTGCCTCTACTATAAAAAGGGTGGAGATGGGTGGCTTAGGGTTAAACCATCCATGCCAAGTAGAGAGGAGTTAGGGGTTCTTGGAAAGAACCTTGTGAGAGATGTGAGATCCTCTTATGGCTGAGATTTTTGTCATCCTTAGGTTTTGTGTATGGCTAGGAAGTGGTTGTAAACATTCATCTCCAAGTATCAATAGAGATCAAAATTCATCCAAGTATTTTCCTCTCGTGCTTAAGTAATAAAATCTTGATTTGACTTGGTTTTTAGTGCTTCCTCTTCTCCTCAAGATCATCGAGAACTCTTGAGCAAGAGCATATCAAGATTTTTCCTCTTTTGCCTAGTTTTGGTGCAACTTTTCTTCAAACGGAGAAATGTTAGAACTTTGGCAATAATTTTTTTGATTGTTGACTAAAATATGTTTTTGATATCCTTGAGGAGGTGCATACTAAATTTCATGTCATTTGGATCTTTGGTTTTTAAGACT
This sequence comes from Melocanna baccifera, assembly GCA_036346265.1. Lineage (NCBI taxonomy): Eukaryota > Viridiplantae > Streptophyta > Magnoliopsida > Poales > Poaceae > Melocanna > Melocanna baccifera. The sequence continues at coordinate 16,864,499 of CM070691.1, forward strand.
TGGCTCAATTTGTTGTTTTAGCTTTGTTTTGGTGCAACAGAGCTTCAAGAGCCAATAGATCCTAATTTTCTTAATTTCTTGCAATATATTTGGTTGGGATGGGTTCTTAAGGTCATGATCTAGCATTGGTTCAAGTTTCAAGTCATTTGGAGTTATGAGTCAAAAGTTTCATCAATTTTCGGATTTAAAATAGTGCTGAAATCTGCTATGTTCCTTTGTTGATTTGACTGTTTGCCTGGTTTGATTGGAATTGTTCATTTGGTCTGACTGATACTGTTCATTCGATCTGATCACCCCAGCTGAGAGGTCAGACCGCTCAGGGCAGGTCAAAGCGTGCTTTGGTTGGATCTTTCCTTGTGGTTATTTGTTTCTGATCTTCATAGCTTCCATAGCTACTGGAGTAAAGAGTTTTGTTTCCACTCGAAGGAAAAGATTTTGAAAAGTCTCATAATTAATTTAAGCTCCTAGTCACCCCCCTCTAGTCGCCGATCTCGAACCTACGCATGTACTATGTTCCAATGCGTAATATTGAATGTTCCAGCTATGATCTTTTTGTGTGGAAAGGGAAATGGTTAAGGAATGAACCAACTGAGTGTTGGATGTTCTAGTAGTTAAAACTAATGTTCCACACATTACATTCAAATGTTCTAGTAGCTCATGACCGGTGTTCCAATGCATATTTTTAGGAACTGGGTGGAGGGAATGATTCAAGTGCATGTCGAATATTCTGGTAGGTGTAACTATATGTTTCACGCATTATGTTTGTCTATTCCAGTAGTAGCTTATTTTCAATGTTGCAATGTTCTTTTTGGAAATGGTAAATAGGGATGATCCAAGTGGGTGATGAAAGTTCTAATAGGTAAAACTAAATGTTCTACACATTATATCCAAATGTTCCACAAGCTAACAGTCGATGTTCCAAAACTCTAGGCCTCACAAAAGACCTGCATCTACATGCTTGCATCCATGCATGTGCCAAACTAGGTCCCAAACCAATGTACTTATCACGTGCTCTAACATGCATGCAATGCTAATAAGCCTACTATTACAAGCAATCTAGTAAGGAACAATCATGACAATCTAGATTTGAATCCAAGCAAATTAAAATAGATTGACATAAGAACTACTCATTCATGAATCAATAGATGCAATATGTACTTATGTTGGCACGTCATCAGTTCACTAGCGGCATCAAGTGTGCGCTCTCCGCTAGCCCCAGGAACATCAGTGCCCTTCTTTCGCATTGCCACGTAGGAACCCCAACATGTGAAACTTGGCAGCGATGTTTTATTGATATGCCTTAGAAGTAATCATAGAGATGATTGTATCATTTCTGTGTTTATGAAATTTTGAATAATATGTTATTTTATTCAATATCTTATTCCTTTAATAAACTATCATTTATATTAATTAGCAAGTATGTGACTTGTTCATAAAACTCTTTATTTGTATTTATGATGTTATTCTAAACATCCCTGATCTTATATTATTGTGTGGGATACTTATGATTTATGGATCAATATATGTATTTATTGATGATCATATTTCATAGATGATGGATATGAAGTATCAAATCAATAATGTGAACATATGTTAGAAAACACAGTATTGGATTGACCCACCTTGAGACACTGTAGGAATTGTTATATTCTTAACTGACATTAGTCTTATATATAGTGTATGTGGGGTTGTTAGACCTAAGATCAACATAGTTTTCTACATGTATAATAGTTTACTTAAGAATTACCAAATGCTATTTTGTAAATGGCTAGTTATAAAGATAGTTTTTGGGTTTACTATGAAACATGCAAAGGAATGTGAGTGATCAAGAGAATTTACCCCTCCTCGTTAACATGAGAAATATCTTTGGCCCTTTGATGTGGTTCGATTAGAGAAATGCATGACCATACCGAATATAGTTGAGGAGTCAATTACAACTAAGTAATCCACTACAACATCAGGTGAAAGATCGAGCTATCATAGGATGGCATGCGTCTCGACTTGAATTTGATCTAGTATCGTGAGGCAAAGGAGCACTATACAGATTCATCCGATATAATCTTTACATGTATTTGGGGGTTGCTATGTCCTAATAGGAACTGATATTTGTTAGTGATATGCCCTAGAGGCAACATGGAGATGTTGTATATATCACATACTATGTTTATGATACATTACTTTGTTCCTTGGAATAGACATCATCATTATTGATCAATGAGTATGTGACTTATTCATGAGACTCTTAAATACTAAGATGTTGCTATTTCTAAATGATCCCTGATCGTATATCATATGAGGAACAAATATGATTCAAAGACAAAGATCAGCATATGTATTGATTGATGATCATGTCTCATGGATTATGGTATGGTGATACCAAATCAATAATATGGACATGTGTTAGTGAACATATGTTGATAGACTGCCATGAGACACCGCAGAGATTCTATGTATCATCGCTGGTCTCAAGTAGTGTTTATGTAGAGTCCTTAGACTTGAGATCATCATGGTTCCCAACATGAGTAGTAGCTTATTTTGGGACTACTAAACACTACTCCGTGAATCGGGTAGTCATAAAAATAGTCTTCGGGTTTGCCATGAAACATGTAGTGGGATGTGAATGATCAAGATAGAATTTGCCCTCCTTATGGGAGAGATATCTCTGGGCCCTCGATGTAATGGATTATGAAAGTGCATGGCCATGCCAAGGTGATTGAGGAGTCAATCACGAGTTTATAATCTATCACGGAATCGAGAGAGTGATTGAGCTATTAAGAGGATGACACAGTCTCGCCTTGAGCTCAATCTATATCGTGAGGCAAAGGGATTCGTACATGAGAGAACATTACAGAGTTCACCGATATGATCTTTACATATACTTTGGGGTTAATATGTCTTACTAGAGGCCGCTATTAACATGGTAATCGAAAGGCGTTTCGGTCACGACCAAGTATACGTGAACCTCTGTGGTCGCACGCTTAACGGGTTGGAACACTAATTCGAATATGATTCGGATATGGGCTCAATTCGGATAGAGATCCGAATAGACTCCTATTGGGCCTCGGTCCACGAGGCCCACGTGAGGAGGTCTATATATATGGAGGCGAGGGGCGGAGGGGATTCGCCCCGATTAACATCTAGCAAAACCCTAGCCGCCACCTCCCGAGCCAAACCCTAGCCGCTCACGAGTGCTAGTACACTCGCGATCGGCGCCCAGCCCCGGACGTGTGGATACGGTGGAGGCGCTGCTCGTTGCGAGGCTGATCGGCGTGCGTGGAGGAGACGATCTGTTCGGACGATCGGCTACTTCCACTACTACCTCGACGCGAGATTGGATCGGTTTCAATTCTTCTTCATTGCGCGCATGCTGCCTAAGTGGTAACGATCCATGATCCTTCCTTAGCATGATGTTCTTGGGTGCGCGGTAGAAAAGTTTTGTTTTCGCGCTCGTAGCCACGCGTATTCCAATAGTGGTATCGAGCCATCTTGCTTAGTTTGCATCCGGATCAGCGCATATATGTTGATATGCGATAGTAGTAGATTGATCTATTACAGTCTAAATAAGGTAGCACGGGTTGATGAGATCAATCGGTCATAAGGGGTTGAAATTGGTATGAGTTGATAGCATCACAAGGCCAAAAAGATTAGTTCGTGTTCTTCTTTGATGTACGCGCGACTTGCCCCTACCTACTGGAATCACCATCGGCTAATCACAAGACAATCGTGAGATCGAGCCAACAGATCGAGGTCTTGTGTTGTGGTCTCCTCAAGTATACCGATCGCGATGATCAATATGATTGATCTAATGAAAATTGAGATATTTTGAATGGCTCGGATTTGGGTTGATTTGATCGCTCGATAAGATTTTCATAGCGATTTCATAGATGCGATCTATGTAATTCGTGAGGTTTTCGTGATACCGCCGTGTATCCCCTTGTATAGCTGCCTTGGGTTCACATCGTTAGGTAGAATACGATTCTACGCCTAACTTATTTTTGCAGAGAATGATGTGAATAGTATGGCCCTATAGCTTATTTGAATGTATGAGATGTATGTGATGCATGTAACATCTGCTCATGGCCTGTGTGTCATGATTATTTCCGCTATTGTTAGCTGTATATATTGTATTTAACGACCTGCGTGTCGACCTTAATGCTTGAATCTATCTTTGTAATCTTCGATTTCTAGCTATTATAGGTAGTAGCCTAGTTTTGAGGTTACAAGCTTTTAAGCATGGTGGCCTAAAGGAGTGATGTGGAGGATGGAGATCGTCTACACCTACTTGGAGATGGATATCACCATTTTTGGGCCATACTACTTCACAGTTAAATGTGTTTATCTATGATGTTATCTATCTTATTCTTATGCAATGATATATGTGATATGTTGCTTTGGTAGGATAGAATCTCTCTTAAAATTAGGTGTTAATGCCCTTCCATATGTTGCACCAAAAGATAATGATCACCGCATGGTAGGTCTACCAAAGTAGAGTGCCATCGGTTACCATCATCATTTCGGGTAGATGTCGGACATCTACATGCGGAAGCATTTGGTTTACTTAACAAGGTTATCAAAATAGTTTTGGACCTTGGGGCATAGATTGGGGCCGAGGCATACTGATGTCACCCAAAGTAGAGTCACATAGAGATGTGATTAGCAAGGTGTTGCTTACCCATGTCACTAGTTTTCTAGCCGTGATGCCAAAGCTCACTAGGAATTAGTGAAATGAGGATCTTTACCCACTATGTAACTTAGAGGGAGTTTTTGTTGCAAAACTCATAGTGGGAGTCTTTTGCTAAATAGTTTAATAAAAGATGAACATAAACATAGTGCTAAACTTTGCATATTCTTGTGTTGTAGATCATGTCAGCTAACGCCGCATCCAAGATTTTTAATTTGCGATCTGTTCTTGAGAAAGAAAACTCAATGGAACAAACTTTTGGATTGGTATCGCAACTTGAGAATTGTTCTTAAGCAAGAGCGTAAGGAGTATGTCCTTGAGTCTCCTTACCCGAAGACTTGCTCGATAATGCTACTGTGGCTGCACGGAGAGCTTATGAGAAGCAAACGAATGATTGCCTTGATGTGAGCTGTCTCATGCTTGCCACAATGTCCTCTCGAGCTTGAAGCAATATGAGAACACAGATGCCTACAATATCATTGTGGGGTTACGTGGTATGTTTGAGAACCAAGCAAGGGTGAGAGGTTCAATACTTCAAAGTCCTTATTTGCGTGCAAAGCTTGCGTATGGGAATCCGTCACCCTCATGTGATTAAGATGATTGGCTACATTGAGAGTCGGAAAAGCTTGGTTTTCCCTTAGCCAAGAGTTGGCTCACGATGTGATTCTCCGCCGCTTCCCGAGCTTTGAGCCATTCATAATGAACTTTCACATGAACAACCTGGACAAGACCCCGCCGAGTTGCATGGGATGCTAAAATCCGAGGAAAGCATTAAGAAAAGCAGCAATCATGTGATGATGATGCAGAAAGGCTAGGCAAGCCCTATGTCAAGAGAATCGCGGTCAAAAGAAAGAAAGCTCCCGATGCGATCGCGAGCAGTTCTAAGGCCAAGAAAGACAAGAAGGGCGATGCTCATCTCGATGCACGATTGTTACTACTGTAAGCAATCGTGACATTGGAAAAGGAACCGCCCAAAGTACTTGGAGGATCTTGAGAAGAAGAAGGGAAGTACGACTTCCACCTGTATAAATGTTATAGAGATCAATCTTGCTACTTCATCAAGCGATTCTTGGGTATTTGATACCGGATCGGTTGCTCACATTTGCAAATCGTTGCAGGGGCTAATAAGAAGTAGAAGTTTGAGGAGGAGCGAAGTGGATCTTCGCGTTGGCAATGGAGCAAAAGTTGCTGCGGTAGCTGTTGGCACCATGCCATTGTCTTTACCTTCAGGATTAGTTTTGGAATTGAATAATTGTTATTGTGTTCCATCTCTTTCAAAGAATATTATTTCTGCTTCATGTTTGCAAGCAGAAGGTTATGACTTTAAATCTATGGACAATGGTTGTTCTCTTTATTTCAAAGATATGTTCTATTGTCATACTCCATTGGTGAATGGGTTATACGTTCTTACTCTTGAAGGGTGTCGAGACCCGAATATGCAAATCCGGACTCTCTGTGTATTCTGCACTAGTCCCAGGATCATGCTAGTGCACACAGTTAAACATAGATGTCATCACAACCATACACACGATAATAATAAAGGAAAACTCGAATATCGATAAAATATCAAAGGTACGACCTTATGGCCAAGCTTACAATATCTCTAGCCGGAAGGGCTTAGCAAAATAGTAGCGGAAATCCAAAATAAAGCGTAGCGACCAATCGACAAGCCACAGGCTATCGAGTGGAGAACGAAGCCTAATCCGTGAAGTCGTCGTAGTACTCCCCTTCTGGCACCTCCTGCTGATAGTACTCCTCTCCCTCAACTGAGCAACATAGGCGTAAAGCCGTGAGTACATTGGTACTCAGCAAGTCGTTTGTAACAATAAATGCAATATAATATGCAAGGCTTACCAAAGGAAGGCTGAAAGGTTAATTTGCATAAATGACAATTGAAATACAGTAAATAGATTGAATGCGAACTTTAAGTAAAACATTAATAAATAATCAAAGGAACTGGAATAAACCACTTATGGACCTCCCATCCATAAGCTAAACCAACCACTTATGGACCTCCCATCCATAAGCTAAACCAACAGTGAAATAACCATTCACCGTCCAACCACAATTCCCAAGTTTTCACAAATAACTACCCCTCGTGTGAAATCACCGAGCATTGTCCATGACCGAGGACGCGGCTATTCGAATAGTTTTACACTCTGCAGAGGTTGCACAACTGTACCCACACGATGTGATAATCCTCACGTTAAAGAAAATCACAACAAGGCCTTTACAAAGTTCAGTTTACAACTTAATCCGCCCGCTAGGGTTTCGTGATCACACCCCCTTGCGCCACATGGAAATCAGCAACCATGTTCATCTCAATGGCAAGATTACAGCTTGAAACCTCCCAAATTAGTCACCAGTCCGTCCCATACCAGACATGTGGTTTGCACGGTAAGGCTCAGATCAATGGCGCACAAAGTTAAGTCCTTAACATTACCCGGGCGAGACTACCACATCCCCCAAAGTGCACCTGCACTTCCCCCTTTACTGCACGATCACTCGCCCGAGTGAAAACCAATTTGTATAATCATCACCGATGACGCACCTACGTCATGGCACAAATTTTTAATATACGTGGCACCAACCACAGTTCCATATCTCATTAAGTCAAATTTGGATAATTCACATGTGATGATAAACCCAATCGGAGCTATAAGCAAAGCTAAGCAATCTATCGCACCAACCCATGTGATAAATAAACTAGCATCACTAATAAATCTCCCAACCTATGGTGACAAAGGCATCATGGTATTTCAAAGTGTCAAGGAGGTATAATTGCAATTGGGACAATAGCTACCTGTGCAAAGGTTTGAATAAAAATAGCAATGCAATGTAATTTAAAGCAAAATAATTAAATAATAGTTTGTAAAATTGGGTTCAACATGATCAAGGGACACGACTTGCCTTCGTTATGCTCAGCGGGGTACTCCTGGTCTTCTGGCGCGAAATCTGCTCCTCCGGAATCCGAATCTAACGAGAGAGAAAACGACCGGAAACAAAGAAACACATAAAATGACAAGCAAATGAACACCAAAAACTCACAAAACCAGAACCAACAGCTAGAGCTCGATTTTAGATGAATTTAGAAAAAAGAACGGGGTCAATCGGAGCTAGGACGGAGGAGAACGGGCTCTCGGAAAATCAATTTCAGAGAAAATCCCAGAAAATCGAAAAGGGGGGTGACGTGGCACACCGAGGAGCTGACACGCGGCGGGCTGCGGTTGCGACACGTGGCACAATCTGGTGTTGACACGTGGCAACCCGAGAGACTGACACGTGGCAAGCTGACGTGGCACGGGCGGCGGGGTCTTGCTGACGTGGCACTGCCACGTGGCGGACACGTGGTACGGGCGGCTGACGCGGCGGGGCATGCTGACGTGGCAAGAAGATATGCCACACGCGGCACGGTGACGTGGCGCCGACGTGGTACCGACGTGGCTGCCACGTAGCACCTGGGGGCGGGTTATGGCTGACGTGGCATGCCACGTAGGATGCCACGTCAGCTAGGGCTGACGTGGCCCGGCTGACGCGGCACGGCGCGGCGCGACGGCGGGATCGGACGGGCGAGGGTTGCCCACGTGGCGCGATCGCGGCCGTGGATCCAGATCTCGATCTGCGGTCGGGATCGGGCGGCCGGTGTCGGTGGGGTGCGCGGATTGCCGACGCGTGGCGGCTCGGACGCTGCGCGCGCCGCGAGCGGACGTGCGGATGGGCGCGCGGGGCGGGCGGGGCGCGCGCGCGGCGCGTGGCGGCGTCGCGGTGCGCGGCGTCGCGTGGCGCGCGCGGCGCGCTGGGTGCGCGGATCCGGCGCGGAACCGAGGTGAGGCGCGGGCGACGGAGCGGCGACGCGAGGCGACGCGGCGAGGAGGGTCGGCGCGAGGTCTCACCGCGCGAGCGGGACAGGGCGGGCGATCGACGTCTCCGGCGACGCGGGCTCGGACGACGCGCGCGGCGGGCTCCAACGGCGGCGCACGGTGACGAGGGCGGAAGCGAAGGTGAGAGCGGCGGACGGAGGCGAGAGCGGCGGTGGGTTTTATAAGGGCACGCGAACCGAGGACGAACTCGGGATGAACACGCGCGAACCGAGGCGGCTGAATCGGTTGCGGCGCGGGCGAGAGGCGGACGCTATGCGGACGGCCGAGATCCAACGCGGGCGATCGGACGGCGCGGAGCGGAGGGAGCTAGGGTTTGCGGGCGACGCGCGCGGGCGGAGGGCGGCGGATGCACGACGCGTGGCGGGGAGGGGATCCGGCAGTGGCGAGTCTTGGCGCAGCGGCCGCCGAGGGCAGCGGGAGAGGGGGCGGCGGGGCGACGCGTGGCGGGCTGGGGCGGCGGCCGGCCCGCTAGGGTTTGGGGGGGTTTTCTTTTTATTTTTCTTTTCCCAAAAATTCAACTAAAAGAAAACAAGCTCTAGAAAATAGCAAATAAATCCCAAAAATTCACCAAAAATACCAGAAAATTCCTTGAGACTTGAGGAACACAAATAAAATATTTTCCACTTATGTTAATGTTTATTTTAATCACATTAAATCATTTCAAAGTTCTAAAATTCATTTGAAGCTCAATTTAATTTCAGAAAATTCCAGAAAATTTCTTGTGACTTAAGGAACTTAATTAAAATGTTTTCAGATAATGTTGAAGTATAATTTAATCATATTAAATTATTTAAAACTTTTGAAAATTCCATTTAAGCTTTATTTAAATTCAGGAAAATTCTGGAAATTTATTTTTAAATTCAAGGTTTTAAAAATCTCCAAAAATCAGGATGTTACAAAGGGTCACCGGTCTATAACATTAATGCAAAGAGGCAACGTCCGAATGATTTGAATCCCACGTTTATTTGGCACTGTCGCTTAGGTCACATAAATGAGAAACGCATGCAGAAGCTCCATAGAGATGGTATTCTGCACTCATTTGATTTTGAATCATTAGAGACATGCGAATCTTGTTTACTTGGCAAGATGACAAAGGCACCTTTCACCGGTCAAGGTGAACGGGCAAATGACTTATTGGCACTTGTACATACCGATGTATGTGGACCAATGAGCTTAATGACAGAGGTGGTTTTCAAGATTTCATAACTTTTATCGATGACTTTAGTAGATATGGATATATCTACCGATGAAGCATAAGTCCGAATCCTTTGAAAAGTTCAAAGAATTCCAAAATGAAGTGCAAAATCATTTAGGCAAGACAATCAAGTTTCTACGATCCGATCGTGGAGGCGAGTATTTGAGCCATGAGTTTGGCAATCATCTAAAGGATTGTGGAATTGTTCCACAATTGACTCCGCCAGAACACCTCAATGGAATGGGGTATCGAACGGAGAAATCGCACCTTATTAGATATGGTGCGCCCATGATGAGCCAAAGTGATCTTCCGTTGTCTTTTTGGGGTACGCTCTTGAAATGTACCGCGTTCACACTAAGCGAGGTTCCATCAAAATCGTGAGAAAAGACACCATATGAGATGTGGACAGACAACGCCCTAGCTTGTCTTTTCTTAAGATTTGGGGATGTGAGGCTTATGTAAAACGTTTACAATCTGATAAGCTCACTCCTAAATCGATAAATGCTTCTTTATCGGGTATCCTAAGGAAACAAAAGGATATTACTTTTATAATCGAGGAGAAGGCAAAGTGTTTGTCGCTTGGCATGGTGTCTTCTTAGAGAAAGAGTTTCTCTCAAGAAGGGATAGTGGGAGCACAGTGCAACTTGAAGAAATTCAAGAAACACGATAACGTTTCAGCTCCTACGAACCACAACAGATGAACAAACCGTTGAAGAACTGTTGTGGACACACCAGCACCACGTAGGTCGAAGGTCACGTCGTGCACCGAGAGGTACATGTTCTTGACTACTCAACAACGGGACATATTGTTGTTAGACAACGATGAGCCTAAGACCTATGAAGAAGCAATGGTGGGACCGGACTACGAGAAATGGCTTGAAGCCATGAGATCCAAATTGAATCCATGCACGAGAATCAAGTTTGGAACTTGGTTGATCCACTGATGGTGTTAAAACCATTGAATGCAAATGGGTTTTCAAGAAAAGATAGACATAGATGGAAATGTTCACATCTATAAAGCGCGACAGGCCAAAGGTTTCAAACAAATTCAAGGTATTGATTATGATGAAACTTTTTCGCTCGTCGCAATGCTAAAGTCTATTCGGATCATTCTAGCGATTGCTGCATATTTCGATTATGAAATATGGCAAATGGATGTCAAAACAGCTTTCCTTAATGGAAATCTGAGTGAGGATGTGTACATGACACAGCCCACGGGTTTTGTCGATCCGCAATCGATTGGAAAGATATGCAAGCTCCAAAGATCCATTTATGGATTAAAGCAGCATCTCGGAGTTGGAACATTCGCTTTGATGAAGTAATCAAAGGGTTTGGTTTCATCAAGAACGAAGAAGAGCCTTGTGTTTACAAAAGGCTAGTGGGAGCGCACTCGTATTTACGGTCTTATATGTGGATGACATATTACCGATCGGAAATGACATTCCTTTGCTCGAATCTAAGTCTTCATTAAAAATAGTTTCTCTATGAAAGACTTAGGAGAGGCAGATATATTCTGGGCATCAAGATCTATAGAGATAGATCAAAAGGCTAATTGGATTAAGCCAAGATACGTACATTGACAAGGTGTTGAAAAGGTTCAATATGCATGATTCCAAGAAAGGTTTTCTACCTATGTCACATGGTATAAATCTTAGCAAGAATCGGTGTCCTAGTACACCGATGAGCGGGATAAAATGAATGCGATTCCATATGCTTGGCTATTGGGTCCATTATGTATGCCATGCTTTGTACACGCCCGGATGTTTCAGATGCTTTAAGTGCTACGAGTAGATACCGTCAGATCCGGTGAAAGTCACTGGATTGCGTAAAGAACATCTTGAAGTACTTGAGAAGAACTAAAGATGTGTTCCTTGTCTATGGAGGTGAGGAAGAGCTCGTTGTAAATGGTTACACCGATGCTAGCTTCCAAACCGACAAAGATGATTTTAGATCGCAACTGGATTTGTGTTCTGCTGAATGGCGGTGCGGTAAGTGGAAGAGTTCCAAGCAGCAGACGGTTCTTGATTCTACAATGAAGCCGAGTACATAGCGCTTCAAGTCGCCAAAGAGGTGTTTGGATCAAGAAATTTATTTCGAGCTTGGTGTGATGGCTAGTGCCTCCAGCCCAATGGACATCTATTGTGACAATAGTGGGGCCATTGCGCAAGCCAAAGAGCCTAGATCGCACTAAGTCCAAGCACATTTACGGCGATTTCATCTCATCCGCGAGATAGTGGAGAGAGGCGATGTGAAGATATGCAAAGTACAAACGGATTTGAACATTGCAGATCCGTTGACAAAGCCGCTTCTGACCAAAGCATGAGGCTCACACTAGGCAATGGGTATTAGATACCTACATGGTTGACTCTAGTGCAAGTGGGAGACTGTTAGTGATATGCCCTAAAGGCAACATGGAGATGTTGTATATATCACATACTATGTTTATGATACATTAGTTTGTTCCTTGGAATAGACATCATCATTATTGATCAATGAGTATGTGACTTATTCATGAGACTCTTAAATACTAAGATGTTGCTATTTCTAAATGATCCCCGATCGTATATCATATGAGGAACAAATATGATTCAAAGACAAAGATCAAGATATGTATTGATTGATGATCATGTCTCATGGATCATGGTATGGTGATACCAAATCAATAATATGGACATGTGTTAGTGAACATATGTTAGATAGACCTGCCATGAGACACTGCAGAGATTCTATGTGTCATCAGTTGGTCTCAAGTAGTGTTTATGTAGAGTCCTTAGACTTGAGATCATCATGGTTCCCAACATGAGTAGTAGCTTATTTTGGGACTACTAAACACTACTCCGTGAATGGGTAGTCATAAAAGTAGTCTTCGGGTTTGCCATGAAACATGTAGTGGGATGTGAATGATCAAGATAGAATTTGCCCCTCCTTATGGGAGAGATATCTCTGGCCCTCGATGTAATGGATTATGAAAGTGCATGGCCATGCCAAGGTGATTGAGGAGTCAATCACGAGTTTATAATCCATCACGGAATCGAGAGAGTGATTGAGCTATTAAGAGGATGACACAGTCTCGCCTTGAGCTCAATCTATATCGTGAGGCAAAGGGATTCGTACATGAGAGAACATTACGAGTTCAGCCGATATGATCTTTACATATACTTTGGGGTTAATATGTCTTACTAGAGGCCGCTATTAACATGGTAAGCGGAAAGGCGTTTCCGGTCACGACCAAGTATACGTGAACCTCTGTGGTCGCACGCTTAACGGGTTGGAACACTAATTCGAATATGATTCGGATATGGGCTCAATTCGGATAGAGATCCGAATAGACTCCTATTGGGCCTCGGTCCACGAGGCCCACGTGAGGAGGTCTATATATATGGAGGCGAGGGGCGGAGGATTCGCCCCGATTAACATCTAGCAAAACCCTAGCCGCCACCTCCCGAGCCAAACCCTAGTCGCTCACGAGTGCTAGTACACTCGCGATCGGCGCCCGGCCGGACGTGTGGATACCGGTGGAGGCGCGCTGCGTTGCGATCTTGATCGGTGTGCGTGGAGGAGACGATCTGTTCGGGACGATCGGCTACTTCCACTACTACCTCGACGCACGAGATTGGATCGGTTTCCAATTCTTCTTCCGCTGCGCTGCGCGTCTAAGTGGTAACGATCCATGATCCTTCCTTAGCATGATGTTCTTGGGTGCGCGGTAGAAAAGTTTTGTTTTCTGCTTCCGTAGCCTACGCGTATTCCAATAATATTGACTTATGGATTGGAAAGAGGTTTTCGAGTCACAGCCAAGTACACATGAATCTACAAGGTCGCACACTTAATGGGCTAGAATAACATTGTTCAGACATGAACCGTCCAAATGAGCTTTTCACCTTAATAGGCCTAGGGTTCCACTAAAGGGCTCTCTATAAGGGAAGGCATGAGGATTTTAGGAGGACATCACACTACTCAATGAAACCCTAGCCACATCTTACGGAAGGCTCTGCCGTGTGCGCTTGTGCTAGTACATCGACGCACGATGTTTCTCCTCTCAACATCTGGATAGCATTGGGATGCTAATGCGATTGCTGCTACGCTGACAAAGGATGATCCACGACGTATGTGAGGAACATGAGGGGCTGCTAAAGGAGGCAATCAGTGGCTGAAGGATGTTGGATGATCAACTACTTCCACTACATCAATGTGCGTGATGTTGGACTGAACTGCTCCAATTTTCTTCTGCTGTACTGCACGTCTAGTGTTAGCGATTAATGATCTCTTACTTGCATTGCTCCCTGGTTTACACCATAGAAAAATTTTATTTTACGCTAGTGTAGCCTACCCATATCCCACCACGATGGTATCAAAAAAGAAAGAAAAGATTTTTTTTCATTACCCTTGTACATACGACGTTTTGATTTTTCCTCCTACAAAGATACGGCTGTGCTCCTACCTTCCTTAAAGAAAAAGGAAAAAAAAGAAATATAAAAAGAAACTTGCTTATGTGATATGATCCCATTAGACCAACCATGTAGACACTTTATCTAAACGAGACCTATTAGTAGTTAAGGGTTATGATGCATGGCTGTCTAGTTTAGTCTCGTATTGCTTATTCAATTATGAGAGATCCCTATTCACCTATATAAGAGGGTAGAGGATGTTGCATTGCATAGACAAATATAGATATACTATCCGCCCATCAATAAAGAAAGAAAAGCTATCAAAACTACTTGTATATTCTACTTTTGTGTGATTGATTATTGGCATCTCCAACACAACTGCAATGAAATTTTTTAAATAAATAATTTTTAAATCTGAATTAAAGTTTTATACCTGCTTTTTATTTTTTTTGCAGTTTTGACCATATATCGCCCAACCGTTGACTGACACATGGTCAAGTCGTCCAACCGTTTGCCCATAGTTACCCAATTATTGGGTAACTAGACCCTAGTTGCCCAATGGTTAGGCAATTTTTTGTAAAAAAATATAATTATTTTTATTAATCCGATAAAACTAATTGTGGGGGTAAGAGGTAAATGACAATTATTGTAGGTAATACATTTAGCAAATCTTATTTGTAATTTGTATCTTTTTTGAAATAAAAGGGCAGAAAATTTCGGTTGATCCTTTTGTGATTTTCGTAGAATGTAAACGATCATCGTATGTTGTTGCAGTATTATAAATTTTCTAAAAAATTTTGTGAGGATAGCAATGATTAGTAAGTACAAAGGTAAGTGATATTGGGATGCAGTAGAGAATTCATATACGGAGGTAGACAAAGAAAAATATGTACACAACAAAAAAAATACACAATGCAGGAGAAAGACCCACTAAACGCCATCAACTACACCACCCGCAGCACCTCCTCCGCCGTTACCATGCCCCGCCCACAGTCGGTGCCCACCTGTACGGCATCCCGACAGGGTGAGTGTAACATCCGGTTTTTTCAGTTGCATTTAAAGTCTTTATTTAAAAATAAATTTTTGGAATTTTTGGAATTTAATAAAGCTTAAAATGAATTTTTAGAAATTAAAAAGGATTTAATATGACTAAAATAAACATCAACATAAGTTCAAAATATTTTATTTGGATTCTTTGTGTGTCAAGGATTTTTCTAGAATTTTTGGTGAAATTTTTGAATTTAATTGCTATTTTCTAGAGCTCCTTTTTGTTTTAATTGAATTTTTAAAAAAAGGAAAAGTGGAGAAAATTCCTGCGAACAGTGTTGGGCCATGCCCACAACTGTTCATAGCCCAACCGTCCCCGCCGCCCGATCCCGAGCCCGCCGCGTGTCATCTATCTACAAGCCCGCGCTCCGCTTCGTGTCAAGCCACTCGATCTCCACCTGAGCCACGTGTCGCACATCCGGATGGCTGGCTACTGTGCATCTATGCAATAAGCCGTCGTCGTCTGATCTTTGCATCTGCCATGCGTCGCCCATCCGAGGTGCCACGTGTCCAACCGTATTCGACCAGAACCAGTCGTCGTATCCTCGCCTATCTCGCCTCGGTTCACTTGCATAAATATGCCGCCGCCCCGCCGCCACACCTCACCCCTAGCGCCGCCACCGTTCCTCGCCGCCGACGCCTCGCACCGCCGCCTTCCCCGCCGCTGGCACCCGCGTTCACCATCCCGGGCCTCGCCGACGCCGAAGTGCCACCGCCGCCCTTAGAGCCAACCACACCACCCCGACGACCACGTCAGTTGCCACGTCAGCATGTCACATGTCAGTGCCACATCAACCGATCTTGCCACGTGTCAGTGCCATGTCAGCCTTGCCGCCACGTCAGCACTCCCATCATGTGTGCATTGTTCTGTGAACCCGTCTTCCCGTGCATCAAGTCCACAGCACAGTAACTTTTCTGAATTTCCAGTATTTTATTTAGGTTTAATTTTCTAAGGGCCCGTTCCTCTCCGTCCTAGCTCCGATTGATCCCGTTCTTTTTTCTAAATTCATCTAAAATCGAGCCCTATCTTTTAGTTCTTGTTTCAAGGCTTTTGGAGTTCATTTAAAATTTATTTGATTTTATTTTGTTGTTCGGTCATTTTCTCTCTCATTAGGTCCCGTCTTCGAAGGAGCAGGGGCGACGCTAGAAGATCCCGAGTACTCGCTGAGCCAAATTAGGGCAAGTTGTGTCCTTTGAACATGTTGAACTTAATTTTCAATCTATTATTTAATTACTTTGTTTTAAATTATCCTGCATCGCTATTTTATTACAAATCTTTGTACTTGGTAGTTACCGTCCTAAATTGAATAGCCGCTGCAGAGTGTAAAACTATTCAAATAGCCGCATCCTCAATTATGGACAATACTCGGTGATTTCATATGAGGGGTAGAGTTTTCATATAGAACTGGTTGGTCATTATTGAAAAATGAATGGTTAGTTCATTAGTAGTTTATCTTGTGGATGGGAGGTTCACAAGTGGCTTATTCAATTTCATTGATTATTTATTTATTATGGTTTTTCTTTAAAGTTCGCTTTCGATCTATTTATCATATTTACTTAAAAATATCGCTTTATGCAAATTAACCTTTCAGCCCTCCATTGGTAAGCCTTGCATATTATATTGTATTTATTTGTTATAAATGACTTGATGAGTACCAATATACTCACGGCTTTATGCCCACTGTTGCTCAGTTGAGGAGGAGGAGTTATACCAGCAGGAGGTACCAGAGGGAGGATATTTCAGCGACTTTGTGGATTAGGACTTCGCTCCCCAGTCGATTGCCTGTGGGCATGTCGAATGGCTACTATGCTTATTTTTGTTTCTTTCCGCTACTAGACTTTAAACCCTTCAGGATAGTGATATTGTAAGCTTGGCCATAAGGTCGTACTTTTGACAATTTTAATATTTGAGTTTTCCTTTGTTTGCCGTGTATATAGTTGATATTTCATATATGTTTAACTGTGTGCACTAGCGTGATCCTGGACTAGTGCGGTATACATAGAGAGTTCGATTTTGTATATTCGGGTCTCGACAGAGATGGTATCAAAGCCATATCGACTGTAGGACGAAGCCCTAGTTAGCGTGGTCGTTTAGCCCAAGAAAATTATTTTCTAAATCAAACCAACTAAATTGGATACTTAGTAATATCTCTATTTCTTTACCTCTTTCTTAGGATTCTTGCTCTTCGCCCCACTCTCAAATTTGTTTTCACAAAATCCTTAAACTGATCTCTACCATATAATGCATTAGATGTCTCAAGCTTCTTTCAGCCATATGAGAGGATGGAGAGGATTTATTTGCGTTCCGTTGCGGAGCCTTGGATTAAAAAGATCGCCTGTCTACCTCACCAAGGACGATAAAGAAAAATGCCAATGCATCAGAAGCATCACCAGGTTGTAGTTCACCACCAGAGTCGGTAAGCAAGTCCTACACCACAGCTTCAAGAACATCGGTGCTTGCGGAGAGTGGTCAGCACAAGGAACCACACATAAGGCCATCCGACGACTTTGCAAGCTATATAAGATCAACATGTCCAGACTCATTCGGAGGTTCAAGGAGCAATACGGAGTCACCCCCAGCCTACCGGAGCCAGCCAGGGAGGAGCACCGACCGCAGTCACCAGTACACCTACCGTCGCCTACATCGCCTAGCCCAGAGGAGAGACGACACCTTACTGGCAATCGACAGGAGTATCTTTGGCACTTCATTCCAGCCCCAGCCGAAGAGCAGTCACCGCAAGTCCGCAACTCGTGAGTGGTCTACAGCGATTCGAAGGATGAGAGTAGCGAGCGCTACCTGTTAGGACCCAAGTGGAAACCTTTAGATTAAAGAGCACGAGTAGAGCGCTGGATTTTATTTGCAGTTGTGTATGATGTGAGCTGAAAATCTTGCCCTTACAAGCATTATATTGCAATCATATCAAAACTTTTATTGGAGTTATTTTCCCCGGTTTTGTTGTTAGCCTTTCTGGCAAAGTGTTTGTTTAGTCTAGGTTGCCATTAGAGAACCCCCCTTAGATGAATTTACCCTCTTACCTGTGCTTTTCCCTCTCACCTTTTCGCCCGTGTGAAGTCAGCAGTTGTTTCCCTTTTCAGAGTAGCAACAAGATGGTTGGCACCAAGAACTCCACTAGCCGTGATCAAACACAACAGGATCTAGGGAGCAGTGCCAGCTAGCCACCCCAGGTAGCCCCAGTGAGATTGGACCCAACCCTCAGTCAGTTTTTGGTGGCTCAGACGCAGATGATGCAAACTATGATGCAGAATATGAATGCTTTGATGCAACGGCAGACCTAGGAGGCAGTTGCACCTCAGGCCGCTCGTTAGCAGTCCAGGTTCGCAGAGTTTATGAGGATGAGGCCGCCCACCTACTCCCGATCTTTAGAGCCTTTGGAGGTAGATGATTGGATCTGTTCAATTGAGAAGAAACTGAACCTGGCCTAGTGCACCGACAGAGAAGAGGTGTTGTA
Organism: Melocanna baccifera; assembly: GCA_036346265.1. Taxonomy (NCBI): domain Eukaryota; kingdom Viridiplantae; phylum Streptophyta; class Magnoliopsida; order Poales; family Poaceae; genus Melocanna; species Melocanna baccifera. Next base: position 16,883,161 of record CM070691.1, read on the forward strand.
TGTCGCGCACCAGCTTGAGAGAGCCACTGCGAAGTAGTGGGAGAACTATTGCGTCATCCACGAGGACCAAGACAGCATCACGTGGGCAGAGTTTACTGCCGCTTTCCGTCACGCCCATATTTTGGATGGGGTGATCAAGATGAAGAAAGAGGAGTTTCGTGAGCTGCAACAGGAAAATATGTCAGTGAGTGAATATCTCAATAAATTTGCTCAGTTATCTCACTACGCACCAGAGGACGTAGCCACGGACGATGCTCGCCAGAAAAGGTTCAAGAAGGGCTTGAACTCAGGATTGAAAGTGCAGGTGGTGGGCAATGACTATGCCAGTTTTCAACATATGGTGGATAAGGTCATGTTTATTGAGGAGAGCCACCGTGAGCTAGAGGAATCTCACAAGAGGAAGATGATGCAGTAGGGATTTCAGATGAATCAGGCTCAGAATGCCCGCTTTGGCACATATCAGCCTGCATGAGTACCTCAACAGCCAGTCTTCAGGATACCTGTCCCAGCGCCATGTTAGTTTCAGTCAGGACAGTGTCCCAGTGAATCAGGTAGCCAGCAGCAGAGGAGCGCCAACCCAGCGGCTCCATTACTTGCTTCAAGTGTCATGAGCAGGGACACTATGCTAGCAAGTGCCCCCAGAGGTAAGCCCCTACGCCAGTTCATTTCAACTTAGGAGCCACGCTAGATCGGACTTCTGCCTCAGGAGCAGGACGAGGAGCACCCCAGGCCTCAGGCCAAGCCAGCAGAGCACCACCAGTTGTGAGAGGTTAGGTGAACCATAGCACCGCCGAGGAGGCCCAGGCAGCGCCAGAAGTTGTGATCAGTAAGTTCCTAGTTCATTCAAGCCCTGCCACAATTTTATTTGATTTTGGAGCTTCACATTTGTTTGTTTCTCGGAGTTTTGCTTTAAAGCAACAGTTAAAAACTGTTGTTCTTGGATCTGTTCTTCTGATTCAATCCCCAGGTTCCGAGCTGAGCACGAACCTCGGTTGTCCAAGAGTTAAGATAACTATTCAAGGAGTGGAGTTCAGTGTAGACTTGATCACATTGGATATCCAGTCTGTGAATGTGATCTTGGGTATGGATTGGCTTAAAAAGAATCAGACAGTGTTAGATTGTGGGAGCAGAGCAGTGACCCTGACCAGTCCAGACGGGAGGAAGGTAAAGTTTGCCTCTAACATGAGTCAACCAAAGAATGTCATGGTTTGCCAGAGTAACGGAATTAAGTTACAGGATGTGCCAGTTGTCCGAGAGTACCTCGACGTATTTCTGGACAATCTTCCTGGTATGCCACCAGAGCAAGAGGTTGAATTTCTGATCGAGCTAGTACCTAGTACCTCTCTGATATCCAAGGACCTTATCGAATGCCTGCTAATGAGTTAGCGGAACTGAAGAAGCAAATCGAAGAGCTTTTGGACAAAGGTTATATCAGGCCGAGTTCATACCCTTGGTAAGCACCAGTGTTGTTTGTCAAAAAGAAAGATGGTAGTCAGCACATGTGTATGGATTACTGAGCTCTTAATGAGGCCGCCATCAAGAACAAGTACCTTTTACCCAGGATCAACGACTTGTTTGACCAGCTCAAGGGAGCAGGAGTTTTCTCCAAGATTGATTTAAGGTTAAGATACCACCAAATGAGGATTCGACAGCAGGATATATCTAAGACAGCATTCTCGACTCGTTATGGTCTATACGAGTTCATAGTGATGTCCTTTGGTTTGACCAATGCTCCAGCCTACTTTATGTATTTGATGAATAAGATGTTCATGAAAAATTTAAAAAAGTTTGTCATTGTGTTCATCAATGACATTTTGATCTACTCCAAGGATGAGAAAGAACATGAGAAACACTTGAGGTTGGCATTGCAGAAATTGAGAGAGCACCAATTATATGCCAAGTTCAGCAAGTGCGAGCTTTGGATGAAGAAAGTCACCTTCTTAGGCCATGTGATGTCAGAAGAAGGAGTCGCAGTTGACCCTGAAAAAGTAAAGAATATTTTCGATTGGAAGTCACCTTCATTAGTGACACAGGTCAGGAGTTTTCTGGGTATGGCAGGATACTACCGTCGCTTTATTGAAGGATTCTCTAGTGTAGCCAGACCCCTCACACAGTTGCTCTAGAAGGAAAAGAAATTACTTGGATGTCAGAGTGCAAGAAGAGTTTCCAGAAGCCAAAGGAGAGTTTGACCACAGCCTCAGTGCTAGTGTTGCCCGATATAAATAAAGATTTTGAGATATATTACGATGCTTCTCGCAAAAGTTTGGGATGCGTGTTGATGCAATAAAAGATAGTGGTAGCATATGCTTCGCGCCAGTTGAGACCACATGAGGAGAACTACCCTACTCATGATTTGGAGCTAGCAGTCGTGGTGCATGCTTTAAAAATTTAGCATCATTATCTTATGAGTAATCGATGTGAGATTTATACGGATCACAAGGGTCTGAAATACATCTTTACCCAGGACGAGCTCAACCTCCGGCAAATGAGATGGTTAGAGCTAATCAAGGATTACAATGTTGCTATACATTATCACACAAGGAAGGCCAATGTAGTCACAGATGCTTTGAGTAAAAAAGTTTACTGCAACACAGTGATGGTTAAGGAAAGTCAGCCAGTTTTGTCTGAGGAATTTCAGAAGCTTAGATTGAAATTGGTTGAGCAAGGGTTTCTAGCTGTGATGGAGTTGCAGCCAAATTTAGATAGTTAGATTCGTCAGGCTCAGTCAGAGGATGAGGCATTTCAGTGTATCAGAGTAAACCTGAGCAAAGAAAAAGAGACAGGATTTTACAGAGGTTGACCAAGGAACCCTGTGGTTCAAGCAGCGATTGTGCGTACCAAATAAGAAAGAGTTAAAGGAACTATTACTAAAGGAAGCTCATGAGTCGTTGTATTTGATTCAGCACCAAGATGTACAGAACATTAAGGACAAATATTGGTGGCCAAGTGTAACATCCTGATTTTTGGGGATTTTTAAAACCTTGAATTTAAAAATAAATTTCTGGAATTTATTTGAATTTAAAAGCAAGCGTAAAAGAATTTTCAGGAATTTAAAAGAATTTAATATGATTAAATTATACTTCAACATTATCTTAAAACATTTTAATTAAGTTCCTTAAGTCACAAGAAATTTTCTAGAATTTTCTGAAATTAAATTGAGCTTCAAATGAATTTTAGAATTTTGAAATAATTTAATCTGAGTAAAATAAACATTAACATAAGTTGAAAATATTTTATTTGGATTCTTCAGGTCTCAAGGAATTTTCTGGTATTTTTGGTGAATTTTCGGGATTTATTTGCTATTTTCTAGAGCTCCTGGATTCTTATTTGAATTTTCTGAAAAGAATTATTTTGGGAAAATACCTCAGCCACCCGATCTCTCTCCTCCCCACGTGTCGGTCATCCGCCCCCTCTCCCCGCCGCCGTACTCCCTTTCCCGCGCTCCGCCTCTAGCCGCCCGTCGCGCGCCGCCACACTGGCGCATCTGCCTGCGCTCGCTCGGCACGGCTCGCCCGCTTGCCTCCCTCCCGCCGCCGATCGGCGCACTCTCCCGTGGCGCCATCCGCCGCCACGCCGCCGGCCGCCCCTCGGCCCACCTCGCGCGCCGCCTTCCGACCACCGATCGCGCGCGTTGCGCATCTATAGCCGCCACGCGGCGGCACAAGCAGCCGCCGTCGCCCGCTCCGCCCGCGCCGTCCGATCCGCCCTGCGCCCGCATCCGACCGTCCGTCCCCGCGCCCGCGCTTGATCCTAACCCTAACCCTAGCGCCGCTCCGCTCCCGCCGTCGGATCCGCGCCACGCGGCGCACATCCGTTTCGCCCCACTCGGTCGCGCGCCGACGCTGCCTCGCCGTCCGTCGGCCACGCGTCGCTCAGCGCTTCGTCTCGATCGGAAGCCACCGCCCGTATCCGTCCCGGTCTTCCTCGGATTGCGCGCTTTATAACCCGTCGCCGCCTCGGTTCGCGTGCTCCATCGCCGCCGCCGCCTCGCGCGTCCCCACCCTCGCCCGTCGCCTCCATCGCCGACGCCGCCGGAGACCCGATCCTCCACCGGTGAGTCCTCGTCGCCGTCGCGCGTCGCCGCTCCGTCGCCCGCGCCTCGCCTCGGTCCCGCGCCGGATCGCGCACCCCGTGCGCTCGCGGCGGCGCGCGGCGCGGCGCGCAGCGCGCGCCGCCATGCGTCGCCCATCGCTGGTCTCCGCCCGCGCCAACGCATCTCGCCATCCATCCCGGAGGCATAAGCGCGCGCCACGCGTCTCCTCCTCCGCCGTCGGATCGTCGCCGCGCCCCGCCTCGCCTCGCGCGCGCGCGCGCGCGCCGGCCGCGCACGCGCCGCTTCTGCGTCGGCCGATCCCGCCGCCCGCCTCCGCACCGCCGATCCGAGCCGCTCATCCGGATCGAGCGAAGCGCCGGATGCGACCACGCGTCGTCGCCGGCCGTCCGATTCGTCGCCGGCGCAGATCGACCGAGCCACGTCAGCGTGACACATGGCAGCATATGCGCGTGCCACGTCAGCCCTAGCCGACGTGGCATGCCACGTGGACATGCCACGTCAGCGCCACGTCAGCCGGACCCGCATCCGGGGTGCCACGTGTCGCCACGTCAGCCCCACGTCGGCATGACACGTGGCGACACCAGCGCTTGCCACGTCAGCCGCCGCCGGCCGCGCGCGCGCACTGTTCCGTGCGCCGCGTCCACGGTGAACTCGGAATTTGGTGCACCGGGTTCACAGCAGAGTAGCCTTTTTCAATTTCCCGATTTAATTTCTGATTAAATTTTCCGAGAGCCCGTTCTCCTCCGTCCTAGCTCCGATTGACCCCGTTCTTTTTTCTAAATTCATCTAAAATCGAGCTCTAGCTGTTGGTTCTAGTTTTGTGAATTTTGGAGTTCATTTTCTTGTCATTTTATGTGTTTATTTGTTTTCAGTCGTTTTCTCTCTCGTTAGATTCGGATTCCGGAGGAGCAGGTTTCGCGCCCGAAGACCAAGAGTACCCCGCTGAGCATAACCAAGGCAAGTCGTGTCCTTTGATTATGTTGAACCCAGTTTGTAATCTATTATTTAATTAATTTATTTTAAATTACTTTGCATCGCTAGTTTTTATTTCAAAACTTTGTACTGGTAGTTATCGTCCCTTTTTAACTTTATTCCTCCTTGATAACTTTGAACACCCTGATGCCATTGTCACTATAGGTTGGGAAACTTACTAGTGATGCTAGCATATTTATCACATGGGTTGTACGATTAGATGCTTAGTCTTGCTTAAAGTTACGATCGGGTTTATCATTACATGTGATTCATCAATTTGACTTAATGAGATATGGAACTGTGGTTGTTGCCACGTATATTAAAATTTGTGCCATGACGTTGGTGCGTCATCGGTGATGGTTTTACAAACTGGTTTTGCACTCGGGCGAGTGATCGTGCAGTAAAGGGGGGAAGTGTTGGTGCACTTCGAGGGATGTGGTAGTCTCGCCCGGAGATTGTTAAGGACTTAACTTTGTGCGCCATTGATCTGAGCTTTACCGTGCAAACCATATGTCTGGTATGGGACGGACCTGGCTGACTAATTTGGGAGGTTTCAACTTTAATCTTGCCATTGAGATGAACATGGTTGCTGATTTCCATGTGGCGCAAGGGGGGTGTGATGCGAAACCCTAGCGGGCGGATTAAGTTGTAATTGAACTTTGTAAAGGCCTTGTTGTGATTTCCTTAGCGTGAGGCAATCACATCGTGTGGGTAAAGTTGTGCAACCTCTGCAGAGTGTAAAACTATTCGAATAGCCGCGTACTCGGTCATGGACAATGCTCGGTGATTTCACACGAGGGGTAGTTATTTCTGAAAACTTGTGAGTGGAAGTGGACAGGTAGTTCACTGTTGGTTTAACTTGTGGATTGGTGTTCACAAGTGGTTTATGTTTATCCCTTTGATTATTCCTTATTACTGTTTTTAGTTAACTTTCGCTTTCAAGATTATTTAACATATTTCATCAATAAATGCCTTTATGCAAATTAACCTTTCAGCCTTCCATTGGTAAGCCTTGCATATTATATTGCATTCATTGTTACAAGCGACTTCGAGTACCAATGTACTCACGGCTTTACGCCTATGTTGCTCAGTTGAGGGAGAGGAGTACTATCAGCAGGAGGTTCCAGAAGGAGAGTACTACGACGACTTTACGGATTAGGCTTCGTTCTCCACTCGATAGCCTGTGGGCTTGTCGATTGGTCGCTACGCTTTATTTTGGATTTCCGCTGCTATTTTGTTAAGCCCTTCCGGCTAGAGATATTGTAAGCTTGGCCATAAGGTCGTATCTTTGATATTTTATCGATATTCGAGTTTTCCTTTATTATTATCGTGTGTATGGTTGTGATGACATCTATGTTTAACTGTGTGCACTAGCATGATCCTGGGACTAGTGCAGAATACACAGGGAGTTCGGATTTTCATATTCGGGTCTCGACAGAGATGGTATCAGAGCTATATCGACTGTAGGACGAAGCCTTAGTTAGACTTGTCGTCTTAGCCAATTCCAAAATATATTTTCTAAATCAAATCAACAAATGAATATTTAGTGATTCTCTATTCTTACCTTATTCTTAGGATTCTCAATCCTTATCATCTCTACAATTTTATTTTTAGAATTTAATTTGACTTCTTATCTCTATAAAATCCATAGTTGTTTCGAGTATCGCATAATTAAATAAGAGGTCAACCAGCATTGTGAAGATTGGATCGAGCAAGCAATCAATTTAGTCCAAGACAAGACTGAAGATTATCGTGAAGATTAGGTGCTGTCAGATTGAAGCCCTGTTATAGTTTTTAGCGTCGTGTAGATCGATTTGCTTCTTCTTGCCATTGTGTGCGATGTGAGCTGCAAATAGTGCCCTCAAAAGCATTATATTGCATTCATGTCAACTTTTTATTGGAGTTATTTTTCTCGGTTTTGTTGTTAGCCTTTCCGGCTAAGTGTTTGTTTAGTATAGGTTACCATTAGAAAATTCCCCTTAGACGAATTTACCTCTCCTCTATGCTTTTCCCTCTTATCTTTAAACCCGGCAAAGGCAGTCAACAGTTGTTTTCCTTTTTCAGAGCAGAAGCAAAAATGTGGAAACCAGGAACTCCTCAGGTCGTAGCCAGATGAACCCAGATCCAGAGAATAGTATCGCATGCCCGGTCCCACCCGGCTTGGACCTGCTCTCGATCGATTTTGGTGGCGCACTTCGGATGATCTGAGACGATGATGCGAACATGCGAGCTACGATCTGGCGTCGCAGCAGCGAGAGCGCATCGCCACCCGCACCTCGCCAAAGAGTCGGCTATGCGAGTTCATGAGGACGAGACCGCCTGTTTTCTCCAGTTTGTCGGAGCCGTTGGAGGCCGACGATTGGATCCGTTCAGTTGAGAAGAAACTGAACTTGGCTCAGTGCACTGACAGGGAGAAGGTACTCTATGCAGCACATCAACTTGAGGGACCAGCAGCAGAGTGGTGGGAGAACTACTGTGCCGCCCAGGAGGATCAGACCCGCATCACTTGGAAGGAATTTGCTAAGGCCTTCCACAACGCCCACGTCATGGATGGAGTTGTCGAGATGAAGAAGGACGAATTTCGTGAGTTGCAGCAGGGGAACATGTCAGTGAGTGAATACCTCAACAGATTCACTCAGCTCGCTCGCTACGCGCCGGAGGATGTAGCTTCGGATTCAGCTCGTCAGAAAAGGTTCAAGAAAGGTTTGAACCCAGCGTTGAAGGTGCAGGTCGTAGGCAACGATTATGCGCCTTTCCGGTGTTGGTGGACAAGGCCATCGATTGAGGATTCCGTCGTGAGTTGGGAGAATTTCACAAAGGAGGATGAGCCAGCAAGGAGTTCATTCACAGCAGTCACAGAGGACAAGACTCAACCCTTATCAGCCTGCACGAGTGCCACAGCAGCAGCAGCAGCCAGTTTTCAAGACTCCAGCTCCAGTGACCCGTTATGAAAACTCGGGACCACGCCCCATTAATGTCAGCAATCAACCCGTAAGAGTGCAAACCTGCAGATCGGCTAATTGTTACAATTGCAAGGAGCCAGGTCATTTTGCTCGCAGTTGCCCGCAGAAGCGTCAAGCAATCACGCCAGTTCCGTTCAATCTGGAGAGTACGCCTGCCAAGACCCTTCCTCCAGGAGCAAGCCGTGGCAGCCAGCAGTCTCAGAGCGTTGCAAGAGGAAGCCTGAACCACGTCAGCTCCGTCGTCGCACCCGGTAAACCCATCTCTCCTAGTTAGCCCGGATCTCGGGGTCGAGATCCCGTTTAAGGGGGTAAGGTTTGTAACATCCTGATTTTTGGGGATTTTTAAAACCTTGAATTTAAAAATAAATTTCTGGAATTTATTTGAATTTAAAAGCAAGCGTAAAAGAATTTTCAGGAATTTAAAAGAATTTAATATGATTAAATTATACTTCAACATTATCTGAAAACATTTTAATTAAGTTCCTTAAGTCACAAGAAATTTTCTAGAATTTTCTGAAATTAAATTGAGCTTCAAATGAATTTTAGAATTTTTAAATAATTTAATCTGAGTAAAATAAACATTAACATAAGTTGAAAATATTTTATTTGGATTCTTCAGGTCTCAAGGAATTTTCTAGTATTTTTGGTGAATTTTCGGGATTTATTTGCTATTTTCTAGAGCTCCTGGATTTTTATTTGAATTTTCTGAAAAGAATTATTTTGGGAAAATACCTCAGCCACCCGATCTCTCTCCTCCCCACGTGTCGGTCATCCGCCCCCTCTCCCCGCCGCCGTACTCCCTTTCCCGCGCTCCGCCTCTAGCCGCCCGATCGCGCCGCCCCGCCACCTGGCGCGCATCCGCAAGACGCCGCTCTGCTTCGGCGGCCGCTCGCGCTTGCCTCCCTCTCGGCCGCCGATCGGCACATCCCTCGCGTGGCGCCATCCGGCCGCCACGTCGCCGCCCACCTCGGCCCACCTCCGCGCGCCGCTTCCGACCACCGTCGCTGCGCGCGCGCATCTGTGGCCGCCACGCAGCGCAGCACCAGCGCTGCCGTCGCCCGCTCCGCTTCGCGCCGTCCGATCCGCCTGCGCCGCATCCGACCGTCCATCCCGCGCGCGCGTGATCTAACCTAACCTAGCGCGCTCCGCCCCGCCGTCGGATCGCGCCACGCGGCGCACATCCGTTCGCCCCACTCGGTCGCGCCGACGCCGTGCCCCGCCGTCCGATCGCCACGCGTCGCACGCCACCGCCGTCTCGATCGGAAGCCACCGCACGTATCCGTCCGGTCTTCCTCGGATTGCGCGCTTATAACGTCGCCGCCTCGGTTCGCGTGCTCCATCGCCGCCGCCGCCTTCTCTCGCCTCGCGCGCCGCCGGGCTGCGTCGCCGCCGGCGCGCGCCGCCGCCTCGCGCGTCCCCACCCTCAGCCGTCGCCTCCGTCGCCGCCGCCGCCGCCGGAGACCCCGATCCTCCCGCCGGTGAGTGCTCGTTGCCGTCGCCGCGTCGCCACTCCGTCGCCCAGCGCCTCGCCTCGGTCCCCGCGCACCCAGCAGCAGCGCGCGGCGCGGCGCGCCGCGCAGCGCGCGTCGGCCACGCGTCGCCTATCGCCTGGTCTCCCGCCCCGCGCAAACGCATCTCCGCCATCCATCCCGGGAGGCATAAGCGCGCGCCACGCGTCTCCTCCTCCGCCGTCGGATCTCGTCGACGCGCCCCCGCCTCGCCTCGCGCTACGCGTCAGCGATCCCCGCCGCCCCACCTCCGCACCGCCCGATCCGAGCCGCTCATCCAGATCTGAGCGAGCGGCCCGGATGCAGCCACGCGTCGTCGCCCCGGCCGTCCGATTCCGTCGCCGCGGCCGCGCATCGACCGAGGCACGTCAGCGTGACACATGGCAGCATATGCGCGTGCCACGTCAGCCCTAGCCGACGTGGCATGCCACGTGGACATGCCACATCAGCCCCACGTCGGCATGACACGTGGCGACACCAGCGCTTGCCACGTCAGCCGCCGCGTCCACGGTGAACTCGGAATTTGGTGCACCGGGTTCACAGCACAGTAGCCTTTTTCAATTTCCCGATTTAATTTCTGATTAAATTTTCCGAGAGCCCGTTCTCCTCCGTCCTAGCTCCGATTGACCCCGTTATTTTTTCTAAATTCATCTAAAATCGAGCTCTAGCTGTTGGTTCTAGTTTTGTGAATTTTGGAGTTCATTTTCTTGTCATTTTATGTGTTTATTTGTTTTCGGTCGTTTTCTCTCTCGTTAGATTCGGATTCCGGAGGAGCAGGTTTCGCGCCCGAAGACCAGGAGTACCCCGCTGAGCATAACCAAGGCAAGTCGTGTCCTTTGATCATGTTGAACCCAGTTTGTAATCTATTATTTAATTAATTTGTTTTAAATTACTTTGCATCGCTATTTTTTATTTCAAAACTTTGTACTGGTAGTTATCGTCCCTTTTTAACTTTATTCCTCCTTGATAACTTTGAACACCCTGATGCCATTGTCACCATAGGTTGGGAAACTTACTAGTGATACTAGCATATTTATCGCATGGGTTGTACGATTAGATGCTTAGTCTTGCTTAAAGTTACGATCGGGTTTATCATTACATGTGATTCATCAATTTGACTTAATAAGATATGGAACTGTACCTGTTGCCACGTATATTAAAATTTGTGCCATGACGTTGGTGCGTCATCGGTGATGGTTTTACAAACTGGTTTTGCACTCGGGCGAGTGATCGTGCAGTAAAGGGGGAAGTGTTGGTGCACTTCGAGGGATGTGGTAGTCTCGCCCGGGGATTGTTAAGGACTTAACTTTGTGCGCCATTGATCTGAGCTTTACCGTGCAAACCACATGTGCGGTATGGGACGGACTGGTGACTAATTTGGGAGGTTTCAACTTTAATCTTGCCATTGAGATGAACATGGTTGCTGATTTCCATGTGGCGCAAGGGGGGTGTGATGCGAAACCCTAGCGGGCGGATTAAGTTGTAATTGAACTTTGTAAAGGCCTTGTTGTGATTTGCTTAGCGCGAGGCAATCACATCGTGTGGGTACAGATTGTGCAACCTCTGCAGAGTGTAAAACTATTCGAATAGCGCGTCCTCGGTCATGGACAATGCTCGGTGATTTCACACGAGGGTAGTTATTTCGAAAACTTGTGAGTGGAAGTGGGCGGGTAGTTCATCGTTGGTTTAACTTGTGGATTGGTGTTCACAAGTGGTTTATGTTTATCCCTTTGATTATTCCTTATTCTGTTTTTAGTTAACTTTCGCTTTCAAGATTATTTAACATATTTCATCAATAAATGCCTTTATGCAAATTAACCTTTCACCTTCCATTGGTAAGCCTTGCATATTATATTGCATTCATTGTTACAAGCGACTTCTTTGAGTACCAATGTACTCACGGCTTTACGCCTATGTTGCTCGATTGAGGAGAGGAGTACTATCGCCAGGAGGTTCGGAAGGAGAGTACTACGACGACTTCACGGATTAGGCCGTTCTCCACTCGATAGCACGTGGGCTTGTCGATTGGTCGCTACGCTTTATTTTGGATTTCGCTGCTATTTTGTTAAGCCCTTAGGCTAGAGATATTGTAAGCTTGGCCATAAGGTCGTATCTTTGATATTTTATCGATATTCGAGTTTTCCTTTATTATTATCGTGTGTATGGTTGTGATGACATCTATGTTTAACTGTGTGCACTAGCATGATCCTGGGACTAGTGCAGAATACACAGGGAGTCCGGATTTGCATATTCGGGTCTCGACACCAAGCATCCAAGATGTACCAGGTCATTAAGGACAAATATTGGTGGCCAAGCATGAAACGTGAGATTGTTGAGTATGTGGCACTTTGTGATGTATGTTAGAGAGTGAATGCCGAACATCAGAGACCGCCAGGCTTACTACAGCCATTGAAACTTCCCGAATGGAAGTGGGAAGAGATTGGTATGGACTTCATTACAGGATTGCCAAAGACCAAAGAGGGGTATGATTCTATTTGGGTCATCATGGATCATTTAACTAAGGTTGCTCATTTTATTCCAGTCAGGACAACTTACACCGGTGATAAATTGGCAAAGTTGTATATGTTGAGGACTGTGAGTCTTCATGGGGAGCCAAAGAAGATAGTGTCAGATCATAGATCGCAGTTTACTTCACAATTTTGGGGAAGTTTCCATATGTAGCACCCCAGTCAAGCAATGACCCGGAATGCCACTTGACTCGCGATAAAGCAAAAGAAATTTATCTATGCTAGGCACCCAAAATTTCGACAGAACCTCCCCTACACTGGAGTTCAAAATAGAGAGTGCAATAAGCAAGAATAGTAGAAATGAATGACATCAAGAGTATTAAAACAACCATAGGGTAAAAGTCTTCCAAGTCATCCACAAGTATAACCATTAAGTAAAGAAGGGAAACATCATAGGAAACTAAGGGTCCTTTAAAACTTAAGTAACTTGGGCAATTAACTTTTAGTTTCTTTACTCTCCTATGGTGGGTAGTCCGTGTAAGGTGCAACAACCTATTCGGTTCCTTCCCCCATGCATGTCGTTTTCAAGATGGTACCTAAAAGAAAACACCACAATAGCAAGAATGAGTTCATGGACTCAACAAGTATAATCGATAACACAGTTATAGCAACACTTCAAAAATCCAACCATCAACCATATGAACAGTTTATGCTATGCAAGATGGTCAAAATCTCTTTATCCCTTCTCTTTTGCATTTTACCGGTAATGCAAAGTGTGCATCCGTCGATGTACACCCATGCCTGTACCACATGGTACAGGGACCAATTGCCCATACTCCGCGAGTATGGGGACCTTTAGCCCGTCATGTCCTAAACATGACGGGGACCTCGGCGCTTAGTCACTTTATGACCAAGACTTCAATAAATCAACATGATGCACATGCGTGAATGTCTCAACAAGTAAATCTTACATTCACATAATTTATGCATCCAACATCCTCATGAACAAGGTAATTTGCAAGCATCCATAAACCGCACCAAATCATCTATATTATAACCATGAGCATGCATGTATTCACGTTATGTCTTTATACTTGCCTTAACCACGAGAAAACGGAGCACGTGTAGAAGGTGCTGCCTCGGGGATCCGTCCTCCACCCGAATCATCATTATAATTTTCGCTAAGATAACAATGGCGAACCTTCGCCCAAATGAAAACAACACAACTAGCAAATTCGTCTATCTCATTCCCAAATCCTAAATCCTACCGGTCACCCCGCCTACCTCCGCGAACAGTCAACTTCAAAAATTCGTAACTATTAGCACAGGAATCCAAATGGGATGATCTTTGACTTTTTGGAAAGATAATTAAATTATCTAACTAAACCTATTTGGGGAGCCTCCCTGATTCGGCCATATTCTACCCGCAACACCCAGTTTTCTAAAACATCAAGGCTCACGTCGGGTTCTCTGGACAGCGCACTAAAAAGGCCATAACTTCCAGCCCGAGTGTCCGAAAAAATAATTTCTTGACCTTTCTAGAAAGCTAAGACAATTATATACAACTTTCATAATATGAAGATCCCCTGATTCGCCCGTTTTCTAACTGTCCAAACTAGTCTACCAAAACCTGATGGAAACCTCCCAATCTGCAGAACAGTCCCGCTAGAAAAATCATAACTTCTGCTACGGGGGTCCAATCGACACGTTCTAGCATTGCATGGAAAGATAAAGACGACCACTACAACTCTCTAGGAGAGGCCCAGACCTGAATCTTCACGGAACTAACCCAAAACAGCGGTTCAAAGGAACCTGTCCTAGCAGTTCAGATTGCCAACGAATCTACCCCAACTAAAAATATGCATCTACTTGGAGAAGAACAGGGATTACCCTTGACAAGTTGCTGAAGAACACCACGAATCCCCCGCGAGTTCCTTTCCTCTCCCTCTTCCTTTCTCTCCTTTCCTCTTCCCTTCCTTTCTCTCCTCCTCTTCCCTTCCTTTCTCTGGATGGCAGCAAGGGCGCAGCGCAGGGGCGCGGCTGCACAGGGGAGGGAGGACGCAGGGGGAGGGAGGGCGCGCAGGGGAGGGGAGCACAGGGGGCAGCGGCTGCACAGGGGAGAGAGGACGCAGGGGGAGGGAGGGTGTGCAGGGGAGGGGAGCACAGGGGGCGGCGGCTGCACAGGGACAGGGGGAGGGGCGGCAGGCAGGCGGGGAGTGCCTCCCCCCTCTTGGCCGGCCCCCCTCATGGGCCTCAGCCCAGGCCCAGGTTGCCAAGATTTTAGGAAAAACCCCTCGAAAGAAAATTAAATTTGGGAATATTACATTCCACCCCCCTTAAACAGAATTCGACCCCGAATTCTTTTCGTGCTAACGCGAAAGTTTAACCACAACTAAACTTAATCTTAAAACACGCACCTGTTGTGAAAAGCTCCGGGTAATGCTCACGCATACGAGACTCCAATTCCCAAGTAGCTTCCCTTTCGGTCTGCTGCGACCAGAGCACCTTGACGAACTTTAGAGTTGTATACCTCAATGCCTTCTCTGATCTTTCCGAATTGAGCGGCTTGGACTCGAAGGACAGATCTTGCTCAAGTATTAATGGTTCCAGTGTAATATGAAGCTCCGGATCTCGTAGGTACTTTCTCAACATTGACACATGAAACACGTTATGCACCCCGCGCATAGACTCAGGAAGGTCCAAGCGGTACGCCAACCTCCCAATCCGAGCTAGGATCGTGAAAGGCCTGACGTACCTCGGACTAAGCTTCCCTTTGGTACCGAACCTCACCACACCTTTGGTGGGAGATACTCTCAACAGCACTTGATCTCCCACTTCAAATTCCAGATCTCTTCTTCTCACATCAACATAGCTTTTCGCTCGCCAGGCGGCTATGACGGTCTGCCTCACGAAGGCCACTCGCTCAACTGTTTTCAACCCAATCCGGACCTAAGACAGCCTTCTCGCCCACTGCTTCCCAGCAGAGGGGCGACCTGCATTTACGGCCATACAACACTTCAAATGGTGCAGGTTTGATACTTGAATGATAGCTGTTATTATAAGCGAACTCTGCTAAAGGAAGCTGGTCTTCCCAACTACCCTTCCAGGACAACACACAGGACCGCAACATATCCTCTAGGGTCTGAATGGTGCGCTCCGACTGTCCATCTGTCTGTGGATGAAATGCCGTACTCAAGCGGAGCTGGGTGCCCATCGCACTCTGCAAACTCTCCCAGAACTTGGAGACAAACTTGGCATCTCTGTCAGAAATTATGGTCCTTGGCACACCATGAAGTCACACTATCTCTTGCACATAAATAGGAGCCAAATCGCTTGCCGAGCTAGTCGTGCGAATGGGAATGAAGTGCGCTGATTTGCTGAATCGATCCACTATCACCCAAACCGCATCTTTGCCTCGCGGCGACCGAGGCAACGCAACAACGAAATCCATAGAAATATCATCCCAAGGCCATCGAGGGATCTCTAATGGTTACAAGAACCCCGCTGGTCTTTTATGTTCTGCCTTTACTTGTTGACAGACACCACAAGAGGCCACATAATTAGCTATATCCACTTTCATCCTTTTCCACCAGAAGTTTTGCTTCAAATCACGATACATCTTTGTCTCCCCTGGATGAACAGTATATGGGGTGCGATGTGCTTCTCTCAGTATATCAACTTTAACTTCCACTTTTTGAGGTACACAGAGGCGTCCTTTGAAACGCACTGCACCAGACTCATCCAAACTGAAATCCCCTTCTTTGCCCATTTCTATTCGCTTCTGGACCCTCTGCAGTAACTAATCATCCTGTTGTGCTTCCCGCACACGCTCTGGAATGGCTGACTCTAAGATCAACTGAGTCTCCGCACGTACCATGCCTGCATAGCAATAAGATATCCCCATACGGTCGAAATCAGCGATAAGACAATCCAGAGCAGCAGGCGTCGCCTTGCGACTAAGAGCATCGGCCACTATATTAGCCTTGCCGGGATGGTACTGAATGGTGAGATCATAATCCTTAATCAATTCCAGCCATCTGCGTTGCCTCAAATTCAGATCCTTCTGGGTAAAAATATACTTAAGACTCTTGTGATCGGTGAACACATCACAAGACTCACCATATAGATAGTGCCTCCAAAGTTTCAATGCAAACACCACAGCGGCCAACTCTAGATCATGGGTTGGATAATTCTGCTCATGCTTCTTCAGTTGCCTTGATGCATAAGCTATAACCTTACCATCCTGCATGAGAACACATCCCAGTCCAACTTGTGAAGCATCGGAGAAAACTGTAAAACGCTTCCCTGGTTCCAGAATAGTGAGAACAGGAGCAGTCACCAACCTTTCCTTCAAAATCTGAAAGCTACGCTCACAATCATCATCCCACTGAAACCTCACATCCTTCTGTGTGAGCCTTGATAAAGGCTTGGCAATGATGGAGAAATCTTGTACAAATCGCCGATAATAACCTGCCATCCCAAGGAAGCTTCTCACCTCTTTGACATTGGTCGGCCTTTCCCATTCTACCACCGTGGAAACCTTACTTGGATCAACTGATACCCCCTTATCACTGATGATATGCCCCAAGAATCCCACTTGAGACACCTAGAACTCACATTTTTTTAGCTTAGCAAAGAACTTATGCTCCCTTAATGTTTCCAATACCAGCCTCAAATGTCGTCCATGATCTGCTTCAGTCTTTGAGTAAATCAGAATATCGTCAATAAAGACGACTACGAAGTCATCCAGATACTCATGCAATATCCTGTTCATTGTCTCCATGAAGACGGCAGGGGCATTCGTTAGTCCAAAAGACATAACTTTAAATTCAAAATGCCCATACCTTATGGAGAATGCCGTCTTTTCAATATCCTCCTCTCGGACAGGAATCTGATTGTATCCCGACTGGAGATCAATCTTTGAGAATACCTTAGCCCCTCTCAACTGATCAAACAGATCTTCAATGCGGGGTAAGGGATACTTATTCTTGATGGTCAGCTGGTTGAGGGCACGGTAGTCAATGCACATGCGCCAACTTCCATCCTTCTTCTTAGTAAATAACACAGGAGCTCCCCACGGGGACACACTGAGTCGAATAAGGTCCTTCGCTCTCAGATCATCCAACTGCTTCTTTAGTTCATCCCCCACGAGTTCCTTCTCTCTCCCTCTTCCTTTCTCTCCTTTCCTCTTCCCTTCCTTTCTCTGGATGGCAGCAGGGGCGCGGCTGCACAGGGGAGGGAGGACGCAGGGGGAGGGAGGGCGCGCAGGGGAGGGGAGCACAGGGGGCGGCGGCTGCACAGGGGACAGGGGGAGGGGCGGCTAGGGAAGGGGCAGGGGGAGTGCCTCCCCCCTCTTGGCCGGCCCCCCTCATGGGCCTCAGCCCAGGCCCAGGTTGCCAAGATTTTAGGAAAAACCCCTCGAAAGAAAATTAAATTTGGGAATATTACACTATGAGGCCATGGAAATTCACCTGAATTTCAGCACAGCATATCACCCCAAGACTGATGGACAGACCGAGCGAATAGATCAGATTCTCAAGGATAAGTTGCGAGCATGTGTATTGGATCATGGAGCTAAGTGGGACAGTTGTTTACCTTTTGCAGAGTTTTCTTACAACAACAGTTACCAGGTCAGTTTGCAAATATCACCGTTCGAAGCATTGTATAACAGAAAATGTAGGACCCCTCTCAAATGGAAAAAGACGGGGGAAGGTCAAGTGTTAGGGCTAGATTGTTTAAAAGAGGCCGAGGAAAAGGACTGATTAATTCAGGAAAGACTGAGGACTGCCCAGTCTAGGCAGAAAAACTATGCGGATACTCGACGTCAAGAGTTGAGTTTTGAGCCAGATGATTTTGTGTATCTCAGGATCACTCCATTCAAAGGTGTCAAGAGGTTTCAGTAAAAATGAAAGCAGGCGTCTGGATATATTGGACCATTCAAGATCCTAAAAGGCAGGGGAGAAGTTGTGTACCAATTGGAGCTACCCGCATCTTTCAGTGAGGTACATGACATCTTCTATGTGTCCCAATTGAAGTAGTGCCTGCGAGTGCTAGAGGAGATTGTGCCAGTTGAGGCCATTGATCTTCCGGAGGATTTGGCATACAAAGAGCACCCGACCAGGATTTTGGAAGTGTCAGAGCGAGTGACTAGGAATAAGTTGGTCCGTTTTTGCAAAGTTCAGTGGAGCAACCACTTAGAGGAGGAAGCCACCTGGGAGCACGAGGAGGACCTCAAAGCCGAGTTTCCCAACCTATTCTCATAGTGAGCCTGGATCTCGAGGTTGAGATCTCGTTTAAGGGGGAGAGGTTTGTAACATCCTGTTTTTCAATTGCATTTAAAGTCTTTATTTAAAAATAAATTTTTGGAATTTTCTGAAATTTAATAAAGCTTAAAATAAATTTTTAGAAATTAATAAGGATTTAATATGCCTAAAATAAACATCAACATAAGCTAAAAATATTTTATTTGGATTCCTTGTGTCTCAAGGATTTTTCGGGAATTTTTGGTGATTTTTTTGGAATTTATTGCAATTTTCTAGAGCTCCTTTTTGTTTTAATTGAATTTTTGAAAAAGGAAAACCGGAGAAAATTCCTATGAATAGTGTTGGGCCGAGCCCACAACTGTTCATGACCCAGCCATCCCTGCCGCCCGTTCCCAAGCCCACTACGTGTCACCCATCCGCGAGCCCGCGCCCCGCTTTGCCGCAAGTCGCCCGATCTCCACCCGAGCCACGTGTCGCACATCCGGACGGTCGGGTACTGTGCATCTGTGTAGTAAGCCATCACCGTCCAATCATTGCCAGTGCCACGCATCGCCCATCTGAGGTTCCATGTGTCTGACCGTATCCAACCCGAACCTGTCGTCATATCCTCGCCGGTCTCGCCTTGGTTCACGTGCATAAATACGCCGCCGCACCTCACCCCGAGCGCTGCCGCCGTTCCTCACCGTCGTTCCTCGCCACTGGCACTTCGCACCGCTGACTTCCCCGCCATCGACACTCGTGTCCGCCGTTCCGAGCCTCGTTGACGCCGGAGCGCCGCCCGCCTTCCCCGCCGCCAAACCCGAAGTCGCCGCCGCTCCCCGCGCCCGGTCGCGTCGCACCGCCCTTGGTCCCCGCACCGCACCCACGCCCGTGCCCGCGTTGCCTCATGTCGCGCATCCGCAATGCTTCGTGCGTAGCGCCGCCATGCGTCGGCCATCCAACGGACTGACAGCCCCATCACCGCCATCGATCCAGATCTAGATCAACGGCGAGATCACGCCACGTGTCCACACCTCTGCCATCGGATCCCGCTGATGTCAGCCCGCACTCGTGTGCCACTGACACTTCGCCTCCTCAGTGAACCTGGTCCACCGTGCATCGAGTCACCGATAGCCCGACCCCAACTATCAGAGGTACTGTTTGGTAGACCTGGGGACCCATCTCGTCCGAGTAAGCAGTTGAGTCAGCATGGCATGTCAGCCCTAGCTGCCACGTGTCAGTGCCACGTCAGCACCACGTCAACACCGACCGACCCCAGATGCCACGTCAGCCCTAAATGCCACGTGTCAGTCCCACGTCAGTTGATCTTGCCACATGTCAGTGCCACGTCAGCACCTGCCTCCCGTGTGCACTGTTCCGTGAACCTGTCTTCCCGTGCATTGAGTCCACAGCATAGTAACTTTTTTGAATTTTCAGTATTTTCTTTAGGTTTAATTTTCCGAGGGCCTGTTCCTCTCTGTTCTAGCTCTGATTGACCCCCGTTTTTTTCTAAATTCATCTAAAATCGAGTTCTATCTATTGGTTCTATTTTCAAGGCTTTTGGAGTTCATTTGAATTTATTTTGTTATTTCAATCGTTTTCTCTCTCGTTAGGCCTCGTCTTCGAAGGAGCAGGGGCGACGTCAGAAGCTCCCGAGTACCTCGTTGAGCCAAACTAAGGCAAGTTGTGTCCTTTGATCATGTTGAACCTAATTTTTAATCTATTATTTAATTACTTGGTAGTTACCGTCCTAAATTGAATCCTCCCTCCTTGATGCTTGAATGCCATGATGCCATTGTCACCATAGGTTAGAAAATTATTCAGTGATACTATACTAGATGTCACGTGGGTGGTACGATTAATATGTTTAGCCATACTTATGTTACGATTGGTTCATCATCACATGTGAATAATTCATTTGACTTAATGAGATATGGAATCGTGGTTGGTACCACAGGTATAAAATTGGTGCCACAACATTGGTGTGTCATTGGCGTGGGTTATACAAAACTGGTTTCACTTGGACGAGTGATCGTGCAGTCAAGGGGGAAGTGTAGATAAACTTTGTGGAATGTGAATGTCTCGCTTAAGTAATATTAAGGACTTAACTTTATGCGCTATTGATCTGAGTTTTACCGTGCAAACCACATGTCTAGTATGGGACAGACCTGACTGATTAATTTGTGATTTTTCAACTCCAATTTCGCCATTGTGATGAACATGAATGCTGATTTCCATGAGGCGCAAGGGGGGTGTGATGCGAAACCCTAGCGGGCGAGATTGAGTTGAGGTTGAACTTTGTGAGAGACCATATCGAGGTATCCCCATGTTTGTGATGAGATATTGACAGTTGGTTTAGTGAGTTAGAGTTTGTTTTGGGTATTCTAGGGTTGAGTACTTTTATCTGTGCTAATGTGGAATATACTGTTTCGTGCGGTGCTATGTGATGGTTTGCTTGTCTGTGTGACTGTAGGACTTCGGAGCTAGGTCATGGTGAGGCGAGGAGGACTGGGACTAGGCACAGGAGGTGTCGAGGTCCAGACGGTCAAAGATGCCGAAGATGATCGAGGCTACTGAGGTGGTTGCGAGCCGGGAGACGAGGAACCGGAACTGCCCGTGACGAACACGACGGGCGATGACGAGCGGACCGGGACTAGACTCAGGGAGGAGTCGAGGTCCAGACGGTCGAGGTATCGGATGCGGAAGCTTCCGGGAAAGTGCTTGAGGGCATTTTGGTAATTTGACTCAAGCAAATGAGAGGAGTGGGTGTTTTCCCTCCAAAAATTCTGGTTGTTGACTTTGACCTTTGCCTTTTGTGTGTATGGGGCAATGGAGTGGGAGGTGTATGTCATTTCTTGATTTGCTAATTGAGGAGGTGAGCTTCTCTATTATGGCATGTGAGGTAGAGTGTAGCTTGGGTTTTTTTGGCGGTGTTTTTGGGGAGGGAGAGGGTGCGCGCTCGCTTGTTGGGGGAGTAGGAGACGACGGTGGAGACAGGCGGGGCGGCGGAGGGTTTAGGGGGAGACGGTGGATTGGCTGCGGTGGAGGGTGGGGCTTGGGGGAGAAGAAGCGGAAGAGCACTTGCTGCATGGTGAGGGTGGTGTGGTGGTGGCGGTGGGCAGCAGCGGGTAGGGTTTTTCTTCTTCTGGGATTGTCTGATGCGAGCTGGAGGCCGGTGGTGGAAATGCCACCGGTGATCGCCGGTCGGTCGGTTGAGACTCGAGAGTCGTCAGACTTGCCACGGGGATGAACCCAACAATTATTACCGCCTCATCGGCCTATCACACAAATTCACAAGCCTTCTCATGTGCTATGAACGATCTCTCATGTATTTCGGAGAACATGCATATTTTCACTGCAGTTTTATCGTTGCTGAGGTTAGTTCATACTTTTGATCTCAATCAAACCAAACGCTCCAAGCAGCACGAAACGTCTGGCCGTGTGTGTCACTGATAGTTCCCATTCAGCAAAAATGTGTTGCCCCGTGACGTGAGGCATTTCCGTGGAGGCATACTCAACCATCACACATTAGCGCCAGGCATGAATACATACAGCCGCACAAGACTAATTTGCGTATGAACATTTTGAAAATTTTAATCCTCTGTATGCTGTATAAGATCCAAAGCATGTTTACAGTTCCAAAGAGAGTGTTCCTTGCAAAAACACTTCGGGTTCTTCGGCAGGGAGAAAGAAACATGGCAGCCTGAAGAGTTACTAGTACTACAAAATATCGTCCCAGGCATACAAACATCAATATACACAAAACAACTAGCGTGCGGAGCAACAAACGATCATCTAAAAATACATCATGCACCAGCTTGTGCTGCAATAACAGAATAATCCAACAAAATACAGTCGAAATGCATGCCTAGTGTATATAGTCTAATGAAACATAATTCATGAAAATTCAGTATGGTCAAATAAATCAGTCATGCTAAGTTGATCGGCTAATTCAGCACGTCGAAGATCCATCTGAATTGTGTTGACGAAAGAGCCTAGTGCACACTAATCTTCACATCTCATCACCCTCAAGAGCTAACCATGTTGAACTGGAACCTAGACAGCTGCTGCGGGATGGTGGAAATGACAGGCCCGTATCGCTGCATCCACATAGAGAAGTTTCAGCAACAAATTTTAAAATAATTGTCTTCAAAGCAAATCGTAATAAAAGAATATAAACTGCAGACGATAATAAGGCCTTATGAAAATAAGCAAACTCTGTTGATGGCAGCAAAGAGCAACGTAGATTGGAGACGTTGTGTAAATAGAAGGTATGGATCCTTTCTTTTAGAAATCAACTCAATATTATGATAATTCTTTTCTTGTATATAGGATAAAAGGCAAGGAGACACAAAAAAAAAAAGGTGAAGATAAACAAAATTGGTAATATGGGAATACCCTCTTGTGGTGTTTTTTTCCTAAAAAAAAGAACTACGGTCACTGGGCTTTTTTAAGCATATACTTCATTACACTTGATGGATGAGAAAAATGTTTCCAAACTTCACGTAAAACCAACTTTCACCATGGGAGGAATGCTACTTTACCTGAACATTGTCATAGAGTTCAAACAGTGGAACAGCAAGCAGTTTCAAGTTCCTTGGAACAGCAAAATACTCTCTTTCAGACAGGTGAACAATGAAAAGCTTCAGGGGTGTAGCTCATTCTTTTTGGTCTGTACGCATAGTGGAGTGTTTTGAGGTAGAGTGTCCCTCCTGGGTGTATGTTCTAGAGTGCTCTCTCTTCCTTTGGTGTGCTGCTTAGTGAGCATGGTGTAGCATTCCAGAGGAGAAATAGCAGAGATGTGCCTCCAGGGTGTGTTCGTGTGTTTGGGAGAAGGAGAGAAAATGAATTGAGAATTCATGTAATTTTTCTCTTGTTTTAATGTCCATGCGTATCGGGACTCCTCTGTAATCATTCCTCTGTAAGTCTTCAAAGTTATGAATCAATTTGAGATGGATTGAGTTGATCTATCCTCTTTCTTGTGCTTCCTTTTAAGCTTTAGCTGGGTTCTCTGTTCTTATGGTTTAGAGATGAGTTCTTGATGGGTTAATTGCAAAATGGACTGCTCTATGAGGGAGAATCCTCAAAGCTTTTTGGCTAACCACTCCCAAGAGCAATGATTTCAAGAAGCTGATTTTTCCAAAGATTTGAGGTGAAGCATTTTCTCTGTTTTGGTATTTCTAGGGTTTATTTTATATGAGCAGAGGAAGTGTGCTTTTCTTGATTGTGCCAACCAAAAGATGTGAGAAAGCAAATTCTCTTCTCCCAGAGGTCTCTATGTTAGTTAGTTGAAATTCTTGCTCTCTTGGCCTGAGGAAGAAAGAACTTTCTCATGGATTTTTCAGTGTTCGGGTGGTTGAAATAATTACTGTTCTGTATTGTCAGGTTGCTGTTTTCTGCATGGGTCTATCCCCCTGAATGTCTTTGTTTTCGGTCAGACTGGTTGTTGCTCGCTGTTAGACCGGGTGCTCAAAGCCTTGTTTCATCTCCTGTTTGGTAGATTACCTGGATTCCTCTTGGTGCAGTCAGTTCGGTTCTTCAGTTAACCATTTCCTGTTGACTGGCTAAAGACAGCTCGGTTGCGGGTAGTTATTGCTGCTGCTGTGAGCTTCGGCTAGGGTTGGGTCGGCTGTGCCTCAAATTTGTGCTGCTGTTAACTGACTCTATGAATAACCTGTTTTCGGTTTGCAGCCCGCTAATCCCTGCTGAACTGCTTCCTCTCTGCAATTTTTCTTGCTAGCCAACTGCACAGGAGAAATGTTATTTTCGGTTCTGCAGTGTATTGTTTATTGCTGAATTTCCCTGCTGTGAGCGGCAGTTCCTACCTTGATTACTTCTCCTGTGTATTGCTTTTGGCCAAAACAAGTTTTTGTGAGCAGTTTTATATTCCAGATTTCTGCAGATTTCAGCTTTTAGTTTTCAGATTTTTATTCCAGATTTCTGCAGATTTCAGCTTTTAGTTTTCAGATTTATATTCCAGATTTCTGTAGATTTCAGCTTTTAGTTTTCAGATTTTTATTCCAGATTTCTGCAGATTTCAGCTTTTAGTTTTCAGATTTTTATTTCAGATTTCTGCAGATTTCAGCTTTCAGTTTTCATATTTCATTCTCAGGTTGCAGATTTAAGTTTTCAGACTTCTGATTAGTGCAGATTTCAGTTGTCGGTCTCAAGTTGCAGATTTCAGTTTTCAGATTTCTTAGTAGTGCAGATTTCAGTGTTCTGTTCTCGGTTTTCAGATTTCTCTTGTAGATTTCTATTTTTTGTTTGGCTGTCATTTAGTTTTAAGTCAAGATTGCCTTCTATGAGCATTCTCAATCCTTGAGCAAGGCAGTATTTGATAAATTTGTTCTCCGATTTCCAGTGAGCCTACATTTTCCTTTTTCATAGTTAACATAGCTATTGGAGAAGAAGATTCATGATTTTTGTGTGGATACTTTGGGGGCAAATTTTAAAGAGGCACCATTCACCCCCCCCCCTTGTTGCTATTTCCGATCCTACACTTTGTAATGGCCTTATTGTAATTTCCTTAGTATGAGGTTAATCACATCGTGTGAGTACAGTTGTACAGCCTCTACAGAGTATAAAACTATTCGAATAGCCGCGTCCTCAGTTATAGACAATGCTCGATGATTTCATACGAGGGGTAGAGTTTTCATAGAGAACTGATTGGTCATTATTGGAAAGTGAATAGTAGTTCACTAGTGGTTTATCTTGTGGATAGAAGGTTCAGAAGTGATTTATTCAATTCCGTTGATTATTTATTTATTATGATTTTTCTTTAAAGTTCACTTTCAATCTATTTATCATATTTACTTTAAAATATTGTTTTATGCAAATTAACCTTTCAGCCCTCCATTGGTAAGCCTTGCATATTATATTGCATTCATTTGTTACAAACGACTTGCTGAGTACCAATATACTACAGCTTTATGCCCACTGTTGCTCAGTTGAGGAGTTATACTAGCTGGAGGTACCAGAGGGAGGATACTTCAGCGACTGCTGACCCATGCTCCCAATGCCTCGGAGGTGGACTGCACCTGTGGCTACATTGGAACCGGCGCACTGCTGAGCTATGACCCAGAAATGACCTCTGCCGGGTCCTCCGCAAGGTACTCGCTCACATCCACTAGGAGATCCTCATGGGGAGAAAGCCCAACACCTTCCGTGTGGGCCATGTCATGCTGTTGTAACACCCTAGGACCCACATTACCCTGAGATGCCACTAAACCACTCTACCGCTAGCCAATTTACAAGATAATATAAACTAGCAATAAATTCTAAATCATGATAAGTTAAGCGGAAGCATACTAAAGTAAGGTATTGGAACACTATTAATTAGAAAACAACTGCTAAAAGATTTAACCAATTAAAATGAACTACTGTCTAGCATTATTACCATGAAACAAACATCAATAAGGGAAATAAATCCATTATTAAGACTACACAACTATTACAACATTAATCATGATATGATGTGTGACAGTGATGTGCCGCTCTACCCTTCCCATGCATGCTCGAAAATCACCTGGAGGGGGGAAAAGCAAGAGTGAGATAAAAATCTCAGTAAGCAAACTGTTTAACAAGCTAATTAAACTACAATGTTGTTAAGTATCAATATTTATTTTCCACAATTACAGCCTTAACCACATGTTCTACCAACAATAATAAAATATTAGCACATGAATATTGATTGACTACTTCATATCCTCAACCACTACCACTACCAATGACAGAAAAATATTAACAGGTTTTACCTCACTATTTTTATTGTTTCTCACATCCACAACTGATATCAACAGTTACCATAAGAGAAAAGAATCTCGTACCACAATCTCAACCCCTATCATACCACAAGGGGTGAACCCCCTTCCGCGACCACAGCCACATTCCTCATACAACAAATGACTCACATGAGCTAATTCCACATTACAACTATGGAATTGCATTTGTTTGTAAAATAACTTTACCACACTACATTGCATAAGTATACAAATGATCTTCCACAATGCAATGCATATGAATGCGTATGCTCCACTGCACCCTTACCTAATAAGGTAAGAGTGTGCATCGTACTACGGCAATGTACGATGCTGTATCGGTACGGTCGCTACTATAAGCGGCGACATCCACAATGCAAATGTCATGACATGATATGAATGTTATGATAATCATAAACCACAAGAATTTAACCACGAAGATCAACAACATAATGATCATTAATACTTCCTCATAATCCACATGTGTCTCAATAAGCACAATGCAAGTGTTTCATAAGATCATTATTACCTAGCCCACATTCGGTTCATCAAGATCATAAACAATTGACCTATAGGGAATTCTACCATATAGACCACAATATATTCATCAAGAATGCTACCACTACAACCACAAATATTCACTAAGAATATTACCACCTATACCACAATATGTTCATAAAGAATACTACTACACAACTATATTTGTTTCATCAAGAACAATTTCACATGGACCATGGACCATATTGAGGAAACATGTAACAATATCATAGCACCTCAAATTAAGAGAATAAATAATTGTGAAGGTAGAATAATTAACAAGTTAAACATGTAGCACAACCGCTGCGTTTACTTGCCTCTACCATTGAAACGAAGCAATCACGTGTATTCAGGAGCAAAATCACCTGTCCAAAAGTACCTCTTAGCACAATGCTATAGCAAGGAAATCACTTCTTAAGAAGTAAAGGCGATGCTAATTCCCAAAACCCCACAACAATCCTCTCCGCTTAACGGTTCTCTACTCTGCCCGCTGCAGCACTGCTACTTAATATTTTTATATCTTTAATATTACTAAACCTTTTGCAGAGGGGAATATATTTATGGTTTTCGTACTCATTTTCCTTCACTTTTCATGTAGATCACATATTTTAACTTTGTTCTTAGCATGGTGTAACTAAATGCTCAAAACAGAGAACATCCTCTGTTCTGTCTGTCCGGACAGTCAGATTCAAATGCTTCCCAATAACAGAGTAGAGCTCTAAAAATTTTCATTTTTATACAGAAGCTATATTACTAAATTCCCTACAACTTTCTCAATGGTGGCCAAAAATATAAAATTCATCTACTATCTCTAATTTCCATCTAAACAGCGGTCTATCCCTATCTGTAACCCTGACGGACAGCGAGATTCTAGACCCTGGTCCGTCTAAATTACATGGCCAAAAAATCTAAAAACAATACAGTAGATGCGTATCATCGTCCTCTACATTTTTCCTTTTTGGAAAACCCTCGGGAAAAATTGTCTTAGGGGTCTAAACCGTACGAACAGTAACATCGCACGATTGGATCTGTAGACAGTCATCTGAGATTCTCTAATCGGGGGTTTCTAAAATCCTAATCCCCACAAAACTTGGACTAAGAACCCTAAATTCAGTAGAAAACAGAGAGATTGGTGTGAGGGAGAGTTACCTAGGGGATTGGGATCACCCTCTCCTTCCTCTCCTTCTCCTTCCCTTCTTCTCCTTCCCTCTCTTCCTCTCCTTCCTCTTCTCTTCTTCCTTCTTCTCCTTCTTCTCCTTGCAACAGCACTTGGGCAGAGGGGAGGCACAGGGAAGGAGGGGGTGGCGGCTTGGGGGTGGGAAAAAGGGGAGGGCCAAGGAGGGGTTTATAAAGGGTGCTAGGGTTTGGGAGGGGGTACGGGCCCCCGTTTGGGCTGGCTGGCCCAAAGTGGCTGGCCCACCCCTCCGGATAGCCCAAAACTTCTTAATTAATTATTTTAATTCTCTTTTTATTATTTTAGACTATTCCGAAGAATTTATTTTCACCTCCCGCAATTTACCAAAAATCCGGGCAACTCCGCGATTAATTTTAAAACTGACGCCGAAACGACGTTCAGGATATTACTGCTGTCAACTGTTGTACCTGTCAAACCGGCCCTAGGCGAACAATGTGTGTTGCCCTGCCGATGCTAGGTAGGGGACCATGGACGATGACAGCGCCAGTGTCCAGGTATGTGCCCACGCTGGCCGTCCAACTTGGCCCGACAGCGATGGTGGCAGTGCCTGTGGTTAGTCATGTAGCCCTTTGGAGCCTCCTGCCTAAGCTACAGGATGTGGCGGCTCAGTGTGCGCATCGACATGGCCACCTTCAAGAGCATCCTGCACGATGAGAAGCTGAGGGTAAGTGTCGGACCCCGGGTTAGTAAACCGGGATCCTCTGTGATTCCACTGCACTATTTTCTGGATCATTAGATAGTGCTTACAGATATATTACTGTATATCAAAAACATATTATGCGAAAACTTAGTTAATACAGTAATAACTTACACATGGGGGACCCTCAGAACTTGCCCACAGGCAGCCAACTAGGGTTCGTGACCTAGTTCTTGGCCTCATCAACTTCCAGCTCTGTCGACCCTTTCAAAAGCATCGCAGGGCTTCATCTTCTTTTCCTGACTGATTTGATGATGGTAATTAAACAAGAGTGAGTATAACCGTACTCAGTAAGCCACCACACAGAATGCAATAATAATACATGCAAGGCTGTGAAAGGAAGGCTTGAGGTTCTTTTAGTTTCTAAAGAATTGTTTCGAAAGTACAGTAAATAGGAAAACTCCTTAGACTTAGTAGTTTTAACTAAATCAAACTTTCTAAAGTTGATTATAATAATGCAATAGTAATAATAACACAAGTTACATCCACCTTTTGCAGTGCATAGTTACCACCACCAATGCTAGTTTTTATCACCACCGGAGTACATCCTTCCAGGAAAAGTTAAAGTCAGAGTACTTCTCATTGATAGATTTTTTTATCCCATCCACAAAGGTTTTTAAAATAGAACTAACTTGAGAAATTTTTCATGTTCGCCCTTGACCATGGGCACGCCTATTCGAATAGTTTATACTCTGTAGAGTTTGTACATCTTTACTCACAAGAGACAATCAACCCAATAGGCCTACGTGATTCCTTAGTCACGCAGATCCAGAGATCATCACGAGGTTTTTACAATACCTCGCTCCTTAGCATCTCACCCCTATGGGCTGCTCCCACATGTGTGGGTCCCATAGGTTGTGCGGGATGTTCCACTATAGCAACTGGCATAGTCCAGACTCCACTTTACGCAACGCCATCCTATCTAGCAAACATCACCCTCCACTTGGTGTCCCATTCAGGCCAGACCTTCACTGTCCTCTTGCAAGTTTCCTACTTTCCCCTACCTATGAGATGACTTTGGGGGTTTAGTAAATTATTCAGCCAAGCCTACAATTTGCCAGCTTGCGGTTCTACTATTTAATATTAAGTTCTTAATTTGCTCAGGCGGTGCATACCGCAAACTACAAATTCTCATGTTACCTACACACCAACCTCTCTTACTATCCGCCCAGACAGGTAAAGCAAGTTTTTAGGAGTTTTGAGAAGCATAAACCAAGTTGTCATAAATTATCAGTCACTTTCATCCTGTGACAATCCCGAAATAAGTTTTCATGTTTGATAAATAATGAGCAGGACAATTTAATATCCTAAACTTAATAAGATTAGCATAGCATTAAATTTGACTTATAACTAGTAAAGTTATTATTAACATCTAGGGTGACAAAAATCAGTTAATTCAAGTGTCAAGGAGTGGCGTAATAATAATTACAACATCAAGTAGGCATGTAGTTACCTTAAGTTTTGACATACATTTGCATAACAAATTAAGCATGCATTTTGATAATTTGAAGGAACATAATTTTGCCTAAAATGTAGGATCAATATGATCAAAGTGATGACTTGCTTTGCTTGGTTTACCACAACCTTGATTTAGGTCGAAGCCTTCTTAATCAGTGATCTTGAGTCTTGGGTCTTTACTTTTGCCCAAGTCTTGATCCTGCCCGAACTTGTCACTTTTTTTGAGTCTTTAGATTCTAATTACGCCACAAGCGAGTAAAAGACCAAATAAATCTAAATAACATCAAAAGTTCAGTTAAATTTAATTGAGCTTATTTATATTTGTTATGATTCAAGAGCAGAGAGAAGATTGGAGCTAGTGCGAAGTAGGCACTGACTCAAAAGAGTTGGGCAAAAGAAGGAGGTGACTTAGTAGCTTTACCGTGAGGGAAAATTTTAGGATAACAAATGATCAAAGGTAAAGGATTATCCACAGGAAGAAGGTGGCCAGATATAGCTGATTGGGGAATGTTTTTACTTGATATCTTTCTTTTTATTGATTTATAATTATCAAGAAAGTTCCATGAGTTAGGCAAGACTTATGGACAGATGGGAGAGATTATTCTGAGACACTGGGTATTATTTAATTGGTTGAATTAACTGTATAATTTGATATGCAATATTATCTAAGATCTGCAACTACTAGATTAATTAAACCATTAATTTAAAATGATTTAATTAAGATATGGGATGATTAGTAGTCTGCACTTCATTGGATGGGAAGTTTAATTTTTAAGCCAAGCTCTCTTTTGGGATTGCACTGATTTATTGGCGTTTTAAATATTCTCAAGCGTCTTTGCTAAATCTTAAATCCCGAGATAAGGCGGGTTGATTATTAGTTTGGCAGGATTCATCTTTGCATAAGAGAAGTTGTTATTTTATGCTTCATTTTATAAAGGTTTGGATGGAAGATAGATGTTAATGACTTATAATCAAATTCGAAAAGTACTTGATTAACCATGGGATCTAAGATGCGAATTATTAATATCCCGGTTATTTTGGGGATATTCTAAACATGTGGTGATTTTCGATTTAGATCTCGGCATTTTACAAATAATTTTTGGAGACTTAATTTAAATAGTTTACCAAAATTTATTCTAAGCATTGATTAAAAGAGAAACCTCATGACTTCCAGAGATGAATAGATTCAAGACTATTATTTTATATGGCAAGACTTTACTATATTAATTAACCTTACTTTTGCATAGATAGATTTAGATTTGGGGATAAGGATATGACAGATAGGATTTAGATCACTCGTGTTCTAAGAGGATTTGCAATTAGTATCTGAGTTGTAGAGCAAGCATTGAGAGCATTAAAATTATCCCTAACAAGCTTCAAATCCTGCTTTACGATGACATGCATTTTTAAATTCTTACATTAATTATTTCCATAATAATTAACTTGGTATGTCTTGTTTGACATGAAATTAATCAGGATTAAACTTCTAGTACTTCCAATTTATAAACTCCTCTAATTAGTCTTACATGAGGGTTATCATTCTATTTTATTAATGCTTATTGCAATTAATTAAAGTTAAGTTTTTAGTCTAATTGCATAGACTTTTTAGTTGATCTCATAATCAACCCTTATTCTCATTTTTATTTTGCATAAATCTTATATCATTAAGTCAAATGTAAGAATGTATTGAGACATGTGTGCACCAATTTGGACCTCAGCATGATAGTTAATTTATCAGCTTAATAGTTTAATTGAATATTTGAAAGGATACTTCAGGTATATTGCAATAACCCAACTACACAAGCTTTCCCCAGATCAAAAAGCTTAGTTCACTGCCTCAAGTTATCTTCTAAATGGGGTGGCCCACCTATCATAATAGGGGAAAGAGAGGTAGACAGGGAAGGGGATAGCGCAACAGAGGAGGGGCGCGGACCAAATACAGAGCAGGGGACTGCGCAGGGGGCGGCGATGCCTGCCGACGAAGGGTGGTCGGGGAGGGGTAGTGTCCAACCAAAACGAGAAGTTCTCAGGGAGAGGAGGCTCACGTAGGTGGTGGCTCCAGCCAAGAGGCACTGTGGCTGGCTGGCAGCAGGTCATGGCTGTCAGAGGGGAGGTGGAAAAAGGGGCACCGGTGGCTAGAGGAGGGAAGAGCGGAGTAGGGCGAGCATGGGTATGAGTATAGCGCAAGGATGCTTATCGTGCAGACCGGGCAGGTCAGGAGGCACCAGGGCGGTCCGGCGGTGGAATTCAAATAAATGCAAAATTTTGAAATACACAGAAAAACGAAGAAAAGATTTTACTATTTTCGCAATTATACTAATTTCCCATTTTGGGATGTTACAACAAGCTTCGCCCTCTCGTAGACCTGGTGGACAACGTGTGCTAGGTCATCGCGCGTGACCTCAAAACCATGGGCCATCCTATCCACAATCGACCCATTGTTCCTCACAATCTCGACGATGATGTCCGACTACAAGAAGTACATGAAAGCGTCAAAATAGTAATTGTGGTAACCATACACAAAAACTTTTAAGTATGAGAGTGTGTACCACAAGGGCATTGCTCCGCACAAAGTGCATGGGGTACGCATCGGTCGATGCTGGTACGTGAGTGGGGGGAGAGTCAATGACACGCACTAACTTGGTGCTTGTTTGTGGAACGTACAAGCGTAGGTACTCGGCGTACGTGTTGGGGTCATACGCAGTGCCCTCCTGCATGAAGTCCTCAAGTGCCTCCGCCCACTCTGCTACCCACAGCTCCATCTTCGTGGCCCAGATCGTCCCATGACCAAACCTCCTGTTGTGCCTGCGAGACGTACAACTGCAATTAGAATGCATTGTAACAGAACTAACAAAAAATATAGGGACATGTGTTGTATGTAACTCATGCTTGGACCGACTTAGGCACCCAATAGCCAACGGGAATAGGAACAACCTGGCGAAGGCTGAACTAGCATATCACCCTATGCACCTCATAGTCCTCAGTGAACACACCGAAGATGAGCTTCTTCTGCGTGACCCAGTATGCCCAGTCACGCAAGCACAACAACGAGAGCCCAACGGGGCACAGCCCACCATCTCTTGAGCTGAATACGACTCCCAATGTATGTCGTCAGCGATGAGGTGATCAAGATGCTCAACGAAGTGGTCGTATGCATAGGTGACCTGTAGGTGTGTAAACTGTGCTTGTGAGCTAGAACATCTGTTACAAAGGATGACCCATAATACACGTATAGTAAAGATTCAGGAGAGTATGTACCTGTCTATGGCACCAAAGGGACCCTACGGTAGGCCGGTCCACAACACCCCTGTGGTACATGTCCGAGTGGTACGCACTGATGTCGGGCAGCAGTGGCCGTCTGAAGGGGAAGCGCTCGAACGACCATAGCTATAGCAAGAGGGGGTAGCCTATGAGGACAGTACAAGCAAGCGTCACACATGATGCAGCTCATTGAGGCAAGCATGGCTGATCCCTAGCTATAGTAAGCCCATCATATGGCAAGGATAGTGCATCACTAAATAGGAAAAATAAATAGCATATGTACCCGAAACTGTGAAAGCCACCGCATGGGGGCCATGCGTCTATCACGCTGGGAAGGCATGGTATGCTGGCGTGGCCTTGGCTGGAAGAACCACGCCAAACCTGTCCAGCAGGTCATCGTGCCAGTTGGCAGGCGCATGCTGAGGGGAGAGCCTCTCTCGCGAGAGGTAGACCGAGTAGCATCGCAATGTCCTGTGGAGTGGGGGCCATATCCCCGAATGGGAGGTGAAAGGTGTGCATCTCAGGGCGCCACCGGTCTAGTAATGCTGTCAGCAGCGACTGATTGAACAGGAACCGTCGTGGCCACTCCAACCCGGCTTGGACCTCCCCGTCCTCCTCAACTAGAGCGCAAATGCTGGTATCGCTTAGCCTACAAAGCATGAAGAAGTACATAATGCACATGGTTTGTACATAAACTTGTCTATCTAACGTGGGTCTAGTCTCTAAACCCATTAGGGTGTCCGCGTACGGACCACCCCTAACTAGGCCTCTACGTCCCCACCCTCAAGATGCGTGACATGATGACTCGCGCAGTGCTGTGCATCAATGTGTCAGTCCAGCAGGCCAAAAGACCAGTTCGAACCACCAAGGTCACAAGCCATATCGGCAAATAAATTTGAAGATAGCAATTATAACACAATTACTCCTTTAATTATTAATAGCGTAGCTCTGAAAATTCTTCAAATCATTCCAAGCCAATTTCACGTATGCTATTATGCCTATTTAATTTATCTACCTATCTAAATAATTTTAGGTCTCAGAGTGAACTAGACTAAACTCTTCCCTCTTTGTACCTATTCTTTTCTGAAATTATTACATGCATGACGATTTACTTACAGATATAATAGAAAGTAAATCTTAAATACTAATTAAATTAATTAAACTAAGGCGTCTCTATGGGATGTCTGAATTTTATTTTCGTCATTTGCGGTTTTTTTAGACTCAAATGTTATTTAAATCGTCGCATACAATTTTAATTACTACGCATAATCTTAAATCGTCGTGTACTATTTTACATCCGCACATGCTATTCTAATCATCACGAACAGATTCAAAATTTTCAATTTCTATTAATTATTCTAAAAATTAAGAATACTTATTACGGGATTTATACAATTTATAAGCGACTAACAAAATTAATTAGGCCTTCAAATATACAACAGAATGATCTAAACGACAATAAAATTATTAACAACTCAATTGATGTTACTTTCTAAACTACTAATTTAATAATTTCAGTTGCTATCCTACCATATTTCAAAAATAAATATACAAAAAAAATCAAAAACTTACCATTGTTGATGCGCAGATCCCTCCTCCTCTCTTCTCCTCCCTCTCCTCTGCCTCTGCCTCTTCCCCTCCCTCTCCTCTCCTCCTCTTCCTCCTCCTCCCCTTCCTCTCCTCCCTCCTCTCCTCTCTTCTCCTCCTTTCCTTTTCTTTCCTCTTCTCCTCTCTTTCTCTTCTTCCCTTCTTCTCTTTTCTCTCGGCCGAATAGCAAATAAGAGCAGGCTCACCCCTAATCGCCTCATGGTTGGGCGACTAGGGGTTTGTCGCCCAATCATTGGGCGACTAGGGGCAATGTCGCCAACCGTTATGCGACATGGACTAGTCCCCCAAAGTTGGGTGACATGGCCAAGTGTCGCCAACAGATGGGTAACATGGCCATGTGTCGCCAACAGTTGGGCGACATAAAGTCAAAACTGCAAAAAAAAAACAGATATAAAACTGTAATTCAAAATTGATTATTTTTTAAAAATTGATTACAAAATTCTTATAACTGTGTCAATTACACAATTACTATAACTATGTCGAGAGACTTCACATAAATTATTTTTTTATTTTTGGAGCTCGTTTGGTATATATAATAACTCCTACAAATATCAAAATTATATAAATTTTTTAGCAATATTCAGAGTGCATAAAATTATAAAAAAAATTATACAATTAAGTACGTTATGTCAAGAGGCTACACATAAAATTTTGTAATTTTACAAGCTCATTTGCTATATTTAAAAATTCAAACTAATATTATATAAAAATATTATGGTACATAATTAAGCCGGCTATTGCCCATGGGGCGGCAGGCCGGTGCCGTCTGGCCACAGAGCAGCAGGCGGCCTGCCGTCCGCCCACCGGTGTTGCCGCCCGGCTACCGGACGGCAAAAGCGCTATTTTTGTCAATACAGTTCGTATATGACTATTTTTGTAGTTACGGTTTTAAACAGTGCCAGATGTGATAAAAATTCAAAAACAAAGAAAATTAATGAGAGAAAGGAAGGGGTCCGGACTGGTAGAAACTGAAAGGTGTGGCCATCCCAGCCCAGGTCCCTCGTAGGTCTGCATTTGCGTGGCTCGCGTTGCGTCTATTAAGATGAAATTAGGACGAGTAAATGCATGTCTCGCATTGCGTCTATTAAGATGAAATCAGGACGAGTAAATGCCGAAAAAGCAGACCCTTTCGATGGCTTGCTATATATGGCCGCCGCCGGCGAGGGCCAGCGCAAACGGAAGCGCGTTCTTCTTGTGTTGGAGGACATGCGCGGCAACGTCTACCTTGTGTTCAAGATCAAACCTTGAGGACCTATTCGACTCTGAAGGCGGAGCTGATCGAGGGAAGGTGCCGACTCCGCATCGGCAGCGGTGGTGTTGAGAAGCTTCCCCTTCCCCATGCGTGGCACAGTTGCGAGGGGGAAAAAATGAAACAACATGCACTAATTGTGCGTGTTGGAAAGCCCAAGTAGTGATAACACGATGGTAGTACTGAAAAAATGGGCGCAGATTTGCTCGTCGGAGAAGATCACCAGGCGTGATTGCAGCTGCGGGTAAGATGAAGCGCGATAAGAGCTTTGGATGTGGTGGCTATGGCAATCTTTCTAAACTTCCTTTCGTTTCATTTTCGACTATGGTACCAACTGAATTTGATACCAAACTGGTGAAGAATTACCTGATCCGTTTGCATCCCTAGCTAAGGCAATAGCTAGCCACACATTAGCCTCTATTTGGTGCGTAGAATTGAATCATCTCGTGGACTCAGAGTCCCGAGTTAATTTCTGTTGAAATTGGAATTTGTCTTTGATTCCAATTTTTGTGTTTAGCTGCCAGAGAAATTCTAACGTCGAAATAGAATCCTTACCCAAATCCAATTCCTGTTGGGTTGCCTTCTGACTGGAAATGCATCGAAGTGACTATCCTCTTCGTTCAACTGCCACCCAAGACGACCTCTTCTTCCAAACACCATATATTGATAGATTCCTATTCCAAATCGTGAAATCCTAGCTCAATTCTGACATCCAAACGTGCGCCAGAGAGAATAAATCGACTATGGTGGCACTATCCAAGAGGTGCTCGTGGTGGTAAACATCGAACGACGAGAAAGACAAACACGACTACGCACTTGAGCTTCTAGTTAACCAAGAAACTAGAAAATCAGACTATTACGTGAGGATGAATTGTTTTACTAGTTTTCAAAGTTTTATTGTTAGGAAAATGTTTAAAACCGTTTTGTTGAGCATGAATTTATACGCTTTTTTGTTGTTGAAAGGGGTATTATGAACTTTTTAATTGAGCACTAAATTTATAATAATTTATAAAAGAAGGATTAGCCTACCGGGGTTTTAGCTCCACAGCCGCCATGGCCATCCCCACCCGCACTCCACTTCCCCCACAGCTCTTCCTTCTCCTCTAGCCTCGTGTCCATCCCAAATGGCGAGCTTCACCTCCTCCCTGTTCCCCGCCTCCCACTCCTCCTGCCAGATCGCCGCCCGCCCCACCTCCGCATCCATAAATCCCCACGGCCTATCCGTCCCCGCCGTCCGAATCCGTTCTTGGAGGCGCTTCGCGGCTGCCCGCAACGATGTTTCCCTCGTACCGACGCGGCGGATCCGCCCTTCGCCACGTCGCCGGAACGCGCTGCGCGTGAAGGCCTCGCCGCTGCTAGTTAAACAACAGGTGTGTCCTCCGTACGATAACACCCCCGAATCACATTCCGAGACAAGCAAGAATTGTTCTTTGGTCGGTGGTGCTGGAAACTTTTGGTGGAGAGAGGAACCAAAATCCGATTCTGTGGATCTTGACGAGGAATTGGAAATTTCTGGTGGTCTTTATGCTGTCGAGAGTGGGAATGTGGCAATGGAGTCTAACTTGGATGGTGAGAAGGATGTTCTTGGAGTTGCAGAGGAGGAAAGCTGTTTCTGCGGGGCTGGGGCTGGTCCTGTGTTCACTGTATATGAAGACCCAGAGGGCAATGTGGTGAACGTTGAGGTGGATGAGGATGAAATCATTAGCAGGAGTGAGACTGCTGGGGGAGAGGACAGTGGTGTGTTGCGGTTGATGCTGTCTCGTGCAAGAGCTATGGCTAAGGAGGTTGAAAACGGCGAGCATGTGGCTTCAAGGAATAGATCATTGTTTCAGTTTGTTACGGTTGGGAGGAAGGAATTGCCTGTTGTGAATGGGGAGATTTCAGTAGCGCAGAGAAATGAGACTCCTTTGAGGGGTGTTGCATGGGGTGGTTTTGCAGCATTATGTGGTGTGTGCATTGTATTGGTTGCATTAAAGTTGATTAGGAGGGATGGTAAGACACAGTTGCCGGGGAAGGTGTTTGCCATGCTTAGGCCTGAGAAGAAAGACAGTGAATTGGACAAGGGCATAATCAAGGTTTTCAGCACTGTACAAAAGTTTCCAGGAGATTTATCAGGAAGACCACAATTAGACAGGAGCGAATTGATGAATAACATCAAAAGAGCCAAAGAGTCGAGAGAACGGTTTGTCCTAAGAAATGTATTTAGTTGCGATTCTGTTGCTAATGATTGCGATGCAAATATGACAGAGATTAGAAGAATGGTAACATATGTTCACGTTCTAGAAGAAGGAATCCTTGAACAAAGCAATACAGACAAAAAGAATTGTGTTGTCTTTCCTCACCCAGTAGCTGCCATTGAGGAAGAAGTTTTGTCAAGTAATGGTAGGCAATCTGTATACCTCGATGATGTGTCAGAGAGTAGTGAATTACCTGATATCAGTTTGTCAAATGATATTGTTGAGGAAAGTGTGGAGCAGTCTGTGGATTTGAAAAATGGAGGACCAGCCATATACATTAGTGTAAAAAATCAGAATAATGAGCCCATGTCTTATGATGAGAGGACAACTGATGCAGAGGATAGAACTTCTGTGGTATACACAGCAGAAAAAGAAGCACATATTTGTTCTGCAGATGATCATAATGTGGGTCCTAACAGTGTCAACACCCCATCATCTGAATTTCAAAGAAAAGAACAATATTCAGAGATAGGTGTGAAGAATCTGGATTGCATTCATGGAATAAAATCATATGTGCCGTTCAGTAGTGATAAACATACAATTTATACAAATGATAATGCTCACCAGATCAGCATTAATGTTGTTTCAGAAACAGCTGATGATTTGTCATGTTGTCATTTTAACATATCATCATCTGAGTTGAAAAACAATGAAGCACCTGTGGACATTAGTGTCAATAATCTCAATTACATTCAAGAAATTGAAGCGCCCAGGTCCTTTGCAAATGATGCTCAGATGGCTCACTGCAAAGAGCTTGCTCATAGTGTAAGCATAATGGGCAAAGAAGCATGTGAAAATCCAGTAATGGATGATATTTTGACTACAAAATCACCTCAAAGAATCTGGGAAGAGCCTGTAGATCTGATGAGAGATAATGTGCAAGAACCAGAACCATCCAACTCTACTGGGGATGACAAACAGATAATTCATGCAAATGAGGATGGCCATAAGATACGCACAGTGCATAATGAAACACAGATTAGTTTGGAAATGGACAACACTGGGACAATTGGTAATGCTAGCACATCTTCATTACACGCCCTGCAAGAAGAAACAGTTCAACACAAAGGTGCAACAATTTCAACATCAGAGAAGCAAGAGAGAAGCACTTCATCTAACAAAGAAACTAGAGCATGTCTTGAAAAAAACAAAGGCAAACTACAGAAAGAAGTGTGCAGTGATAAGGAACCAAAAACAAAGCTGTCCGCACAAGGTGTACCTGGAACTAGCACTGTGGTTGGTCCATCAAATGGTGTACATAAAACTAAAAGAGTGGCACAGAAACGGCTAAAGAAAGTGCAAAGTGATGAAGGAGTTACAGAAAGAGTGGTGGCACAATATGATGTTCAAAGTAGCAGCATGGTTGGTCAGAAAACCAAAAGCCAGAATGTTAAAAGGACAAGAAGGAAAAATCTGAAAGATGCATTTCGCAACCAAGGAGCTCAAACAAGAGAGGAAATTCCAGAAATAGCTCTCATAGCAAATTCACCTGATAATGCACCAAGACCTGAAAACATGAAACCTCTTGGTGGGGCAGATTCTTCTATGGAAACGCGATCTACAAAGGTAACAGTAAGGAACTATTGACTTGCAAGATCCCTGGCCTGGTAGTGTTGTTTTTCTTTCTTTCTTTCTTTTTTTTTTTGGGGGTAGACGTTTCTTATATTTATAATTGATGATGCAAATATTTATTGGCCAGTTAATGTTATATGTTCCTATATGACATTTTTGATATGTTACCCTTCTAGCACTATTAATATAAAAGAATTAAACCTCACAAAAAAGTATGGAAGAATTAAGGTAGGCATCAGATGTAAACTAAGAACTCTTTAATGTGCAAAAAACTTGTAAGTAGAACAACATCGAATTTTCACCACAGAATTGTGAACTCTGTATAACTTATGGAAATACAGGGACCTTTGCAACAACTCCCACTAAATGCTGGAGAGAACTAATCATTCTTCATATAATCCAGGATTTAATGGCTTTTAAAAATGTTCTGGAACAGCTTAATTTTGACCAGGCTGTAAGTCGCTGGTTTGTATTGGTAAGGATTGCCACTGTTTCAATAGTGTGAACAGTCATTGCTCAGGTTAAATTGCTGATTCAGCTAACCCTGCATCAAGCATGAGGAAGATCCCCCAGCCCTTGATGAGATTTCTGGTAACCTGATTAGCTTCCTCTAGGGCTATGAAAACAGGGGAAAACCTTCTGATTACTGCTATTACTGGTTAGCACCAATTTGACTGTCAATAGCATATATTATATGTGGTTTTGTGTTATTTTAAAGGAATGCAGAAGTTAGTGTCTATATGAGGTTAAGGAAACACAAAAACTGGTGATAATACCAAGGGGAAGTTTGATAGTTGGCCAGAAACAATCAAACAGACAGTTGGTTTCGAAGTCTACTGCTTGGGTCCGTGGTTTTCCAGGAAGGGATAATAGTGTGTATTAATGATATTTCTTATTATACTAGGGTTTAGTCTTTTGTACCCATTGTACTATATATATATTGCCCATTGAGCCTTTTCAATACACACACAATATTCATAATATAATATCAGAGTCTGGGTTTTGAACCTAGCTCACCTCCGGCTGAATCTTCCACTGCTGCCTTCGTGAGGAGCTAATCCCGGGGATGCCCATCCTCTCCGGACGTCGCGCCCCCACGTCGGCGCCAGTCGCCACCGACCGCCGCATCTCATCCTCTGCCCGTGCAGCCACCTCTGACGCCGCCAAGTCTGAATCCAGCCACCTCTGGGTCGGATCTAGCTACCTCCGCCGCCAAGTCCAGATCTGGCCACCTTCGGGCCAAATCCGGTAGTCTTCGCCTCCGTTGAGCTCGGATCTGGCCACCTTCGGGCCAGATCCGGCCGTCTCCCACCAACGCCACCGGATCCCATCATCCTCTTGGCTTGTCTGCCGTTCTCTTCTTGGGTCTTCCACCTCACGAGTCGCCGCTGCCACCACCGCTCAGCATGAGCCGCCACTGCCGCTGTTGCCACCGCTCGGCTCTGCCTTGGCTTGTCAGCCCTTGTCAGGCCGCCACCGCCCTCGGGTTGCACCGTCGCCTTCCAGTGAGACGAGCCAAGAGAGGAAGAGGGGCAAAGAGGAGAGACAAGAGAGAGGTTGAAGAAAAGAGGGAGGAGTAGCTGGATTAGAAATAGAGGAGAGGGAGAGTATTAGTTTCTAGGGTCAGTGTTGTTTCTTCCGTTGCGTCCATTCAAATCTGTATCTTATCTTTCAGTTTGTCTAAGACATACTAAGCTATATGAGTCTATAAATTTATTGTCAATCATAGAAGTATAGGAATTTCTTTTTTGCATAACAACAACTGTCACTTTTCTCTTATAGCCGCGTGCAGATCGTAGAAGTCCTTATGATGCTGTCGCTTCTTTAGCTGCTGTCCCGAGCTTCTAAGGCCGCCACGTTTCTTTTGTACCTTGTACACTGCGCCGCCGCCGTCTTGAACTTCGATTTGCACTGTCATGTTTCTATCTATTTCTCTTCGACTTGATTTGACAACTTTCTCTATCTAAGAGTTGCAGATACGACGATATTATCAAGACTCGCACTTCGGTTTGTTTTCTATTTTAATATCAACCCTTTTTCAAATGCAATGCTATTGCATACGCTTTGCATTTGAGAGAGGTGTTAAGAGTATTAGTAGTATTTTCTATTGTACTAGGATTTACTCTTGTGTCCTCTTTGTACCTTATATATATTGTCTACTGGACCTCTTCAATATGCACACAATATTCATAACAAATAGGAACCCAAGCTTCTACTATCTTTTCTATCACCATTATAACCAAGGCTTCTACTGTCTTTTCTATCGCCATTATGCAAAAGACCACATTCACCTAGAAGCTAATTCGGAGTTTGATATGACTTTGCCTGAACCTTTCCACCAGAGCTGCTCTTTCAGAAGCTGCAGTAATAACCTGGTCCTACCATTTTACCTGAACTATGTTTCAGTTAGCTCAAATTATATTTTATCTTTATCTCCATGATGCTTGCCATGAGTGCATTCATGTCCTATTCACTGCCCCTGTATGTCTAGCATTGATTAATGACTTAATTAACAAAGGGGCTTTTCTTGTATGTGTAGAACCCTGGTCAAGTAGTTCCGTGATTTCTTCAGAACATATAATGATACCAGTATCAGATCTTCTCTTGTTTGTTCCTGATGTTCCTATGTTCCTATTGCAGAATACCTTTAGGGAAGCGCCAAATGGGTTCAATGCCAGTACGATGAGGAAGGAAGAGTTAAAACTCAACTTCAAAACTTCGGAAATGGTGGAGGAAGCATCTGTAGAAACTAAAACCAAAATGCATGATGATAATGTCATCCATGAGAGTTCAACTGATTTTAACAAATCAAAGATGGGTGTAACCGCTGCCAAGAAGTCAACAAAGAGGTAATATGTTTTCCTGGGAAATTCCTCTTAATAAGTCAAGGACCATGTAGAATGACAGTGTAACTGGTATAGTACTCACTTGTTTCAAACTGGTCATTACACTCTCTTTACAGGAAGTCATTATCGAAGCATAGCAAGTCAAGTTATTCAGTAGTACCAAATGAAGACAAAGGAACCTACTGATGTGCACCAGATGTATAATGTGTTGCAACTAATGTTCTCATTGGCTCTTCCGAGGCGTTTCTGCAGAGTTGCACCCAATTAATATGCACCAAATTTCTTGTTGAGCAATAGTGGCAATATTGCAACATGCAGGCATCGGCTGAGAAGGATGACTTCTCTCATCAATCTGAGCAACAAGTTTAACCTTTCTTGATGCTGAAAGGGGATTGAGCTAAACAGGCTCCAGGGCAAAAAAGATGGGTAATGTATAGTTTAACCAGACGATGTTCCAATTTTTCACAAATACATGATAGTTGATAGCTCCTATTCCATTTGAGCTGGAGAACCATTTATGAAATTTTATTCACCAAACTAGGGTGCGTAATATGATTTTATTCTGCTTGTCTATCCAAAGAATGAAGTTTGCATTGCTAAATTGACGTT
The DNA here is from genome assembly GCA_036346265.1 of Melocanna baccifera. Classification (NCBI taxonomy): domain Eukaryota; kingdom Viridiplantae; phylum Streptophyta; class Magnoliopsida; order Poales; family Poaceae; genus Melocanna; species Melocanna baccifera. The sequence goes on from CM070691.1 coordinate 16,926,394, forward strand.
GTTTTAGAATGCATGAGTAGCGATGTATTTTTCGATATGCTACCGTTATCTATATATGTTTATATATGAATTGCAATTGTTGTTTTTATTTCTTTCATACGAATTGTAGTTATTTGCACGTGAATTATAGTTGTTGCTTCACTCATGTCCGACTCCGCCCTAACTATATTTTTTTTCTTGGGTCCACCACTGTCTACATTGGCCTAAGTATGTATCAGTGAGTAATGCAGCAAGATATCTTTTCATCTGAACACCAAAAGGCAGCATTGACCTAAATTTAAAAGTAACTTCAAGCATGCACATGCGTATTAGATAGAACTTCCGAAAAGATTATCTCAGTCACAAACAATTCCCAAACAAAATCTTCTATTAAACTATGCAGCTAACAGATAAGCAATTTGAAAAACAGAGCACCAAACAAATTCAATTGGGAAAAACTTTCTCATGGTATCCCTCACAAAAGAATTGTTATTTTTTTTCGAAATGAACATGTAACTGGCAGTATAGATAAAAGAATTCCTTTATACACATGACATGACAAAAGACATTCATCACAACATAATTTCAAAACTAAATGTATAGCAGTGTGTCAATATGATACAATTTTCAGTTATTTGAGATAAAATATAGTCAAGTGCTTGTAAAAATTACAAAATAATTTAACACGACACTATAAAGCAGCATGAATGCTCAATTTTCTAGTTACTATAGATTACTAAATAACGAAGTGATAAGAGGAGCTCACTACTTTGTAAGAACTTGTCCAATTTGTAATTACAAAATGATCAGAGGAGCTCACTGCTTTGCACACCTAACTCAAATAAGTTTGAAGGTCATCGCCTGCTAATAGGCATGCTAGTGCTGAGCTCGAAAGGTGACGTTGCTTCGATCCAGAGCTCCCACGCCTTCACAACCTCCTGGTCGGCTGCCACCTCGCTCAGCATCACCTGCACGCATCCTCATTTCCTTACCAAACGCCAGCACAGTGGACCTCGTGGCTGCCGTAGAATTTATTCGTTCCCTAAGCAAAGTTTAGCAGAGACCAACTATAGCTGTTGTGAATCTTAGTTTATAACAGGGTAAACATCCGTAAGAGAGAAGTTGAACGGCGACGACATGAGGTAGAACGGCGCTAGATAAAAAAGGATACAAATTAGAAAGGAATAGATCTAAAGTAGCCGGTCTAGAGGAGAGACCACAGCTAGAAATCAGAAACTTTGGAATACTTCTTGATTATTTATTGATTGATTGATAATAGATACATACTATCCCTTTTATAGGGATGATCTGACTTAATTCTTAAGAAATAATATATAAGAAAACTTATCTATAATAATCCAATCTAATAATAACTTGCCTAACTAATAGATAATACCAAACACTTAATATATAGATTCTTAAATAACAAACCATGCCTAATAGATAGATTCCTAAATAGCAAACCATGTCTAATACACGCAGCGCTACAGTACTTGCGGTGAACAGTGGCACTACAGTAACCACACACATAACATTACACCTCTCCCGACTAGGCAGCTCACCCTTGAGCTTGCTCTCCATCTATAAGAAAACATATCTCTAATAAATAGAATATATCTATAAGGTAGTAAACTCATCTAATAAGAAAATTAACTATTCTTATCTCTGTTTTTACTAATTTGACCCCCACATGCGTGTTTGCTACAGTTTGAAAAAGAGAAGGAGAAGGTGACCATGATCCTAGCCTGGACCAGAGCGCCAAGTTTGCGACTTTCTTCCACATCACAAACTCGAAGGTCCTTTCACAAAGACCTTCGCGCCTAGACTTCTCAACAACATCAGCTACCGCGCCTCAAAAAAGAGCAATTAGAAAAGAACACATAGGAAATTTGAAGTGGGCACCCTAAATCCCAAAATACCAAGAAAGCGATGAGTTGTTGAACTCTGAGGGCAATTGGATAATTTTTCAATTTGTAAAAGGAAAAAAAAAGAGAAAGGGGAGAGGGGGTTCCACTTATCGGTGGGACAATAGAGGAGATAAGACCGAAGCCTTCTTGTGTCCGCCTATCGGGAGCTCGACGACCGCTTCTTGTGGGCGGCCGGGTCACGCAGAGTTGGTGGCGGTGGCGGAGGAGCCACCGGCCCGAGCGCCTCGGCGTCAGCCGTTGGTAGCAACCCGCTGGCCGCCTCCTCGTCTTCCCTATATATGGTGACCTCCCCTCTCCTCCTTGGTGCACCGAAAACAGTGAGTTCCCCATTACTAGATCTCTTCCTCATCTCGATTGTGTTCATGTTTGGGTCTTGGTGCTGTGGTGTTCTTCACCCGCACTATAGTAGTGTGGTCCTGATTTGATTTCTTTGGTATATCCCGTGTTGTTCTCTTGTGCTCTATCTCTCGTGTGATCCTGATCACGTTGAGGAAGAGAGGTATAGTTGCTTGTTCATAGGTGCTCTTAGTCGGAGTGCTTGTCAGTCTTGTGCGGCATCTACCTGGACCCTCAACTTCCTACTTCGATGACTCGAGGTTTGAAGTGCGACATTGTATCTCCATCTACCTCGTCTCCTTTCGCGGCATAGCGAGGCGTTTGGTTTTCTAGGATAGCGCCGAGCGTGTGCCTTGCCCTGCCAGTTTCTTCTCAGTGATTTCGAATATCATCGGTGTTGTGAGTATTTTGGCTGTTTACTCTTTGCACTTTGCTTGTTCTTCATCAGATATCTATGATTTATCACTAATTGAAAATTGCAAAGAGGTTCTGTGGGCTAATTGCTCTATGATAATAATGGTCATATACTGAGATTGAATCATTCAAAATTGAGCTCTAAAGTATTTCTATTGTTGTCATTTGATTTCTCAGTCCTGTTGTCATTTACTTTCAGATTGAATAGATACATTATTGTTCTGTGAAATAGTATATGCTCCTTTGATTAGCCATTTCAGCTTGTGGTTTTACTTGTTAAAACCATGATTACTTGCATTGGGAGTTTATCAAAATAATTGGAGTATTGTCATGTTACTTTACTGTTGGCCGAAAGTTTATATGGCTGTTGTTAGACTAAAATAAGTTTGGCAGATCTATAAACTGATATTTAGAGCTCAAGGTTTTGAGTCTATTTTATCATATTCAATTAGTGAAGAGTATAGATCATAGTAGCGGGAAGGCCAAGATGAAGTCTTGAGTAACACTACATCTAAGAGCAATAATCAAAAACTAAAACTAAGCTTTAGGTTGTTATAGTTGATTCTCTATTCACGAGAATGCTTTACATACTCGTTTCGACAGTGATCTTGTTTCATACTTTAAATATATGCCATTATATAAATGGTATGGTAGAATTACATGTTTATATGCAATTTTTATCATTTTTATATCGCTGAAAATGTACTTTAAATATGCTTTATTATGTTGGAATTAAATATCTGCTTACACCACATTATTTACAACATGAGTATGGTACTAGTCCTCTGTAATAAGATTTTATCCCCTAAAGATATGTCCCTAAGGCACCTAATGAAGCATGCTGTTAGTGTTCTTTCTCATATTCTTCTTCGCTGTGGTGTTAATTTAACTTTTACTATGGATAGGCACTAATTCAATTATATAATCGATGCACTTGCTTATCTGTGTCTATCGATCAGTAATCAGTTTTAGATATTCCTAATGTTAATGATGTTCTGTTTATGGGTGCATATGTTAATCAAGAAAGGCAAAATATCATGTGAAAAATACAAATTCCAAATGTGGAAGTTTATAAAAATTCTAAAAATTTTCTGAATGTAGGGGAGTATATGTTTTATATCTCCGCAAAATTTTAACATCAAATTCTTATCATATTTGTATTTGTATTTTTTGTTTATAGAAAATACGATTGGGTTTGATCATAAAATTTTTGCAGAGATAAGAACATAATCTCCTTCATGTTGCTGTATATTATGTGATGTAAGCATATATTTAACTATAATTCCAATATAATCCAAAGTAAAGGCATGATAACATAAACATGCAAATGACTTAATTGAAATATAAACATGTGAATTGATTAAGTCATAGCATATTCTCAAAGCATACATTAGCATAAAAAAAATGAAAACAAAGTAAATCATGCCTACCAAGGATTAAACACATTATGAAACTAACATGTATGACCAAATTCTCCATATTAGCACAATTTTAAATATAGATATCGCTCTTAGATGGCTAGTTACACAAGAAAATCTTGGCCGTCTTCGCCACAACAGATTTCAAACATATATGTATATGTGACAGTTATAAATTAGACCTTGAGTCTTTAATATCCGAATCAGCTATTCAAGTAATACAACAAATCATGAATTTAAGTGCTGTAACAGTATAAAACTTCTTTAATCAATCTCCAAATTCAATTAAGTGTGAACAATATTGATTAAAGATGGACAGTCAGATTGCTGAAGCCAACTATATTAATTAAGGATGAACAGTTAAGTTGCTGCAGCCAAGTTGAGCCCAGATTAAAGCAATGAACTGTTCTGTAATAGCACAACTAGAGATAAACTGGACCAAAACAATATGCTGCCATTCAACAGCACAACTAAAGATCTGAACACAACAGCTAAGCACAACTCAAGGTCAATCTACCATCACATCCACATATACATAGTTTTAGACAATAGCCTTCATCACAGAGAAATTAAACAGCATATCCAACATGTGCAATTCACTAGAAAACAAGACTGAATTGCACAGAGAGTATAGCCGAAAACTCACAGTGGTGACGATACTCGAAATTGTCAAGAAGAGTTGAATGGTGGCAAAGCACACATGTGCGCTGTCCCAGAAAACCAAACGCCCTGTTGTGATAGCAAGAACGAAGGTAGTCGGAGATACGATGTCGCACTTTTCTCTTAGTCGCCAAGGTCGAAGTCGAGGATCAGGTAACTCCGCACAGGACAACTGAAGACTTCAACCAAAGAGCACACAGAAAGCATAGAGCTAGAGGTAGAGAGAAAGAAAAGACTGCTCCTTTTGGTGTGTTTAGAGCCGAGGAGAGGGTTGCTCTTTATAGTCGAGAGGGGAGAGGTCGAACGGGCTGTGGCCAATGGCCGTCGGCCGAAGCTCTCGGACCGTTGGTGCCTCCAACGTCGCCCCTCACCCTCTTGACCCAGCTGCCCTCTACCCGCCTAACTCGATCCCCAAGCTCGGTGCCTCGCAGCAGCCGAACGGGCCCCGGAGGACGCGCAACCTGCACACAATCACGGAGCAGCCCGCACGACCCAGGCGCCGAGCGCCACCTTGGAATGGCCGTGCACCGCGTGCCATGGCCCGCTCGTCGCGGAACGGCCCGCCTAGCCCATGCGCCATGCACAGCCGAGGGCCGGCCCTGAGGCCCATGCGCGCGCACCGCCGTGCAGCGGCTTGGATGTCTAGTCCGGCGCCACGAGCGCACCGAGCGCATCGCCTCCCCCAGCCAAAATGAACGGACCAAGAGATAAGGCCGAAGGCCTTATCCTCACTCTGCCCCACCGACAGGTGGGGCCCACACTCCCCCTTCCCCTCAATTTTGAAATTTCGAAAGAGCCCTCGGATCCAACCAATTTCTCAATTGATGTTTACATGTCCTGTTTGATGTACAGATGTTCGACGATGGGTATCTTTCGGGTTTGAACCCAATGTCTAGTAACAAGAACTACGATTCTGTACAGACAGAGGAGGACTTTGCCTTGATCCAATGACTCTGTACAGACAGAGGAGGACTTTGCCTTGATCCAATGCCTTGGTGTGAGAGCTTTCACTCAAATCACATTCTGTACTGGGCGGCTTGCCCTTTCCCTCTCGGGTTGCAACGTTACGGTCATGTCCCCGTATCTTGCTTATGAGTATTCAAGGAAGTATACCTTGTTTTCCTTTGATCGCGACCTCACAATTATACTCAAGTAGGTGAATTCTCCAAGAAATCCTGTAGGATGATTCCAAAGCCAAAAAAGGCATCCAACTCATTAAAAGCTTATTGCTCAACCTTCCATACATACGAGAGCACTACAGCTAATGGGACCCATTATATGTGCTCTGTAATCTCACACAGTTTGTTGTCCTAGAGTCTAGTTCATGTGATCTCCGATCTTCTAAGATAGGTTACCACCGATGTGAGTCTCTATGTGGGTATAAGCCCCATTCCCTTAGATACTACAAGGATGACCTTTTCCACCAATCCTTTAGTGAAAGGTGTTAGTGATATGCCATAGAGGCAACATGGAGATGTTGTATATATTACATACTATGTTTATGATACATTACTTTGTTCCTTCAAATAAACATTATTATTATTGATTAATGAGTATGTGACTTATTCATGAGACTCTTAATGCTAAAATGTTGCTATTTCTAAATGATCCCTGATCATATATCATATGAGGAACAAATATGATTCAAAGACAAAGATCAGCATATGTATTGATTGATGATTATGTCTCATGGATCATGGTATGGTGATACCAAATCAACAATATGGACATATGTTAGTGAACATATGTTGGATAGACCCACCATGAGACATTGCAGAGATTCCATGTGTCATCAGTTGGTCTCAAGTACTGTTTATGTAGAATCCTTAGACTTGATATCATCATGGTTCCCAACATGCGTAGTAGCTTATTTTGGGATTACTAAACACTACTCCGTAACTGGGTAGTCATAAAAATAGTTTTCGAGTTTGCCATGAAACATGTAGTGGGATGTGAATGATCAAGATAGAATTTGCCCCTCCTTATGGGAGAGGTATCTCTAGGCCCCTCGATGTAATGGATTATGAAAGTGCATGGCCATGCCAAGGTGATTGAGGAGTCAATCACAAGTTTATAATCCATCATGGAATCGAGAGAGTGATCGAGCTATTAAGAGGATGACACAGGTCTCGCCTTGAGCTTAATCTATATCGTGAGGCAAAGGGATTCGTACATGAGAACATTACAGGTTCAGCCGATATGATCTTTACGTATACTTTGGGGTTAATATGTCTTACTAGAGACCGCTATTAACAGGGTGACCGGAAAGGCTTTCCGGGTCACGACCAAGTATACGTGAACCTACAGGGTCGCACGCTTAACGGGTTGGAACACTAATTCGAATATGATTCAGATATGGGCTCAATTCGAATAGAGATCCGAATAGACTCCTATTGGTCCTCGGTCCACAAGGCCCAAGTGAGGAGGTCTATATATATGGAGACGAGGGGTTGAGGGGTGACGCACCTGTTAACCTCTAGCATAACCCTAGCCGCCACCTCCCGAGCCAAACCCTAGCCGCTCACGAGTGCTAGTACACTCGCGATCGGCGTTCCAGCCTCGGACGTGTGGATACCGGTGGAGGCGCTGCTCGTTGCGGCGTTGATCGGCGTCAACAACCTACAGATTGGATCTGCTCGTGGTGTGGTTGATCGCGTGGAGGAGACAATCTGTTCGGGACGATCGGCTAATTTCATTACTACCTCGACGCGCGTGGTTGGATCGGTTTCTCCAACTCTTCTTCCGCTGCGCTGCGCGTCTAGTGGTAACGATCCATGATCCTTTCTTAGCATGATGTCCTTGTGTGCGTGGTAGAAAAGTTTTGTTTTCTGCTTTCGTAGCCTACGCGTATTTCTATAGTGGTATCAGAGCCAGGTTGCTTAGTTTGCAATCTGGATCAGCGCATATGTTGATATGCGGTAGTAGTAAATTGGATCTATTACAGTCTAGATCAGGTGGTTCATGTGATGAATCGGTGGTAGCACGGGTTGATGAGATCAATCGGTCATAAGGGGTTGAAATAGGTATGAGTTGATAGCATCATATGGCCAAAAAGATTAGTTCATGCTCCTTCTTTGATGTACGCACAACTTGCCCCTACCGGCTGGAATCACCATCGGGGCTAACTACGCGCACAATCAGTAGATCGAGCCAACAGATCGAGGTCTTGTGTTGTGGTCTCCTCAAGTATACCGATCACGATGATCAATATGATTGATCTAATGAAAATTGAGACATTTTGAATGGCTCGGATTTGGGTTGATTTGATCAGCCCGATGAGATTTTCATAGCGATTTCATAGCGGGACCGCCGTGCGTACCCCCCTTGTATAGCGTCATGGGTTCACATCGTTAGGTAGAATGCAATTCTACGTCTAACTTGTTTTTACAGAGAATAGTGTGAATAGTATGGCCCTATAGCTTATTGGAATGTATGAGATGTATGTGATGCATGTAATATTCGTTCATGGCCTACGTGTCATGATTATTTCAGCTATGGTTAGCTGTATATATTGTATTTAACGACCTGCGTGTCGACCTTAATGCTTGAATCTATTTTTGTAATCTTCAATTTCTAGCTATTATAGGTAGTAGCCTAGTTTTGAGGTTACAAGCTTCCAAGTATGGTGGCCTAAAGGAGTGATGTGGAGGGTGGAGATCGGCTACACCTACATGGAGATGGATATCACCATTTTTGGGCCATACTATTTCACAGTTAAATGTGTTTATCTATGATGTTATCTATCTTATTTTTATGCAATGATATATGTGATATGTTGCTTTGGTAGGATAGAATCCCTCTTAAAATTAGGTGTTAATGCCCTTCCATATGTTGCACCTAAAGATAATGATCACCGTATGGTAGGTCTACCAAAGTAGAGTGCCGTCGGTTATCATCATTATTTGGGGTAGATATCGGGCATCTACATGCGGAAGCATTTGGTTTACTTAACAAGGTTATCAAAATAGTTTTGGACCTTGGGGCATAGGTTGGGGCCGGGGCATACTGATGTCACCCAAAGTAGAGTCATATAGGGATGTGATTAGCAAGGTGTTGCTTACCCATATCACTAGTTTTCTAGCCGTGATGCCAAAGCTCACTAGGAATTAGTTTTATGAGGATCTTGACCCACTATGAGGGAGTTTTTGTTGCAAAACTTATAGTGGGAGTCTTTTGTTAAATAGTTTAATAAAAGATGAACATAAATATAGTGCTAAACTTTGCATATTCTTGTGTTGTAGATTATGTCAGCTAACGCCGCATCCAGTACTTTTAATTTGCGATCTGTTCTTGAGAAAGAAAAACTCAATGGAACAAACTTTTTGGATTGGTATCGCAACTTGAGAACTGTTCTCAAGCAAGAGCGCAAGGAGTATGTCCTTGAGTCTCCTTACCCCGAAGACTTGCCTGATAATGCTACTGTGGCTGCACGGAGAGCTTATGAGAAGCAAACGAATGATTACCTTGATGTGAGCTGTCTCATGCTTGCCACAATGTCCTCTGAGTTTCAGAAGCAATATGAGAACACAGATGCCTACAATATCATTGTGGGGTTACGTGGTATGTTTGAGAACCAAGCAAGGGCTGAGAAGTTCAACACTTCAAAGTCCTTGTTTGCGTGCAGGCTTGCAGAAGGGAATCCCGTCAGCCCTCATGTGATTAAGATGATTGGCTACATTGAGAGTCTTGAAAAAGCTTGGCTTTCCTCTTAGCCAAGAGTTGGCTACTAATGTGATTCTCCAGTCGCTTCCCCCGAGCTTTAAGCCATTCATACTGAACTATCACATGAACAACCTGGACAAAACTCTGGCTGAGTTGCATGGGATGCTAAAAGCTGCCAAGGAAAGCATTAAGAAAAGCAGCAATCATGTGATGATGATGTAGAAAGACAAGGGCAAGCCCTATGTCAAGAAAAGCGCGGTCAAAAGAAAGTTAGCTCCCGATGCGATCGCGAGCAGTTCTAAGGCCAAGCGAAACAAGAAGGGCGCTGCTCATCCTGATGCAGATTGTTTCTATTGTAAGCAATCAGGACATTGGAAAAGGAACTGTCCAAAGTACTTGGAGGATCTTGAGAAGAACAAGGGAAGTACGACTTCCACTCCAGGTATAAATGTTATAGAGATCAATCTTGCTACTTCATCCACTAATTCTTGGGTATTTGATACCGGATCGGTTGCTCACATTTGCAAATCGTTGCAGGGGCTAAGAAGAAGTAGAAATTTGAGGAGGAGTGAAGTGGATCTTCGCGTTGGCAATGGAGTAAAAGTTACTACGGTAGCTGTTGGCACTATGCCATTGTCTTTACCTTCAGGATTAGTTTTGGAATTGAATAATTGTTATTGTGTTCCATCTCTTTCCAAGAACATTATTTCTGCTTCATGTTTGCAAGCAGAAGGTTATGACTTTAAATCTGTGGACAATGGTTGTTCTCTTTATTTCAAAGATATGTTCTATTGTCATACTCCATTGGTGAATAGGTTATACGTTCTTACTCTTGAAGAGTCACCGGTCTATAACATTAATGCAAAGAGGCAACGTCCAAATGATTTGAATCCCACGTTTATTTGGCACTGTCGGTTAGGTCATATAAATGAGAAACGCATGCAGAAGCTCCATAAAGATGGTATTCTGCACTCATTTGATTTTGAATCATTAGAGACATGCGAATCTTGTTTACTTGGCAAGATGACAAAGGCACCTTTCACCGGTCAAGGTGAACGGGCAAGTGACTTATTGGCACTCGTACATACTGATGTATGTGGACCAATGAGCTTAACAGCCAGAGGTGGTTTTCAGTACTTCATAACTTTTACTGATGACTTTAGTAGATATGGGTATATCTACCTAATGAAGCATAAGTCTGAATCCTTTGAAAAGTTCAAAGAATTCCAAAATGAAGTGCAAAATCATTTAGGCAAGACAATCAAGTTTCTACGATCTGATCGTGGAGGTGAGTATTTGAGCCATGAGTTTGGCAATTATCTAAAGGATTGTGGAATTGTTCCACAATTGACTTTGCCAGGAACACCTCAATGGAATGGGGTATCTGAACGGAGAAATCGCACTTTATTAGATATGGTGTGCTCCATGATGAGCCAAAGTGATCTTCTGTTATCTTTTTGGGGGTACGCTCTTGAAACAGCCGCGTTCACACTAAACAGGATTCCATCAAAATCAGTAGAAAAGACACCATATGAGATGTGGACAGGACAATATCCTAGCTTGTCTTTTCTTAAGATTTGAGGATGTGAGGCTTATGTAAAACGTTTACAATCTGACAAGCTCACTCCTAAATCTGATAAATGCTTCTTTATCGGGTATCCTAAGGAAACAAAAGGATATTACTTCTATAATCAAGAAGAAGGCAAAGTGTTTGTCGCCCGGCATGGTGTCTTCTTAGAGAAAGAGTTTCTCTCAAGAAGGGATAGTGGGAGCACAGTACAACTTGAAGAAATTCGAGAAACACCTGAAAACATTTCAGCTCCTACAGAACCACAATAGGATGAACAAACTGTTGAAGAACCTGTTGTGGATACACCGGCACCACGTAGGTCAGAGAGGTCACGTCGTGCACCTGAGAGATATATGTTCTTGACTACTCAACAACAGGACATATTGTTGTTAGACAATGATGAGCCTAACACTTATGAAGAAGCGATAGTGGGACCAGACTCTAAGAAATGGCTTGAAGCCATGAGATCCGAAATTGAATCCATGCACAGTAATCAAGTTTGGAACTTGGTTGATCCACCTGATGGTGTTAAAACCATTGAGTGCAAATGGGTTTTCAAGAAAAAGATAGACATGAATGGAAATGTTCACATCTATAAAGCGCGATTGGTGGCCAAAGGTTTCAAACAAATTCAAGGAGTTGATTATGATGAAACATTTTCGTCCGTCGCAATGCTAAAGTCTATTCGGATCATTCTAACGATTGCTGCATATTTCGACTATGAAATATGGCAAATGGATGTCAAAACAGCTTTCCTTAATGGAAATCTGAGTAAGGATGTGTACATGACATAGCCCACGGGTTTTGTCGATCCGCAATCAGTTGGAAAGATATGCAAGCTCCAAAGATCCATTTATGGATTAAAGCAGGCATCTCGGAGTTGGAACATTCGTTTTGATGAAGTAATCAAAGGGTTTGGTTTCATCAAGAACGAAGAAGAGCCTTGTGTTTACAAAAAGGCTAGTGGGAGTGCACTCGTATTTCTGGTCTTATATGTGGATGACATATTACTGATCGGAAATAACATTCCTTTACTCGAATCTGTTAAGTCTTCATTAAAAAATAGTTTCTCTATGAAAGACTTAGGAGATGCAGCATATATTCTGGGCATCAAGATCTATAGAGATAGATCAAAAAGGCTAATTGGATTAAGCCAAGATACGTACATTGACAAGGTGTTGAAAAGGTTCAACATGCATGATTCCAAGAAAGGTTTTCTACCTATGTCACATGGTATAAATCTTAGCAAGAATCAGTGTCCTAGTACACCTGATGAGCGGGATAAAATGAATACGATTCCATATGCTTCGGCTATTGGGTCTATTATGTATGCCATGCTTTGTACACGTCCAGATGTTTCGTATGCTTTAAGTGCTACGAGTAGATACCAGTCAGATCCAGGTGAAAGTCATTGGATTGCCGTAAAGAACATCTTGAAGTACTTGAGAAGAACTAAAGATGTGTTCCTCGTCTATGGGGGTGAGGAAGAGCTTGTTGTAAATGGTTACACCGATGCTAGCTTCCAAACTGACAAAGATGATTTTAGATCGCAATCTGGATTTGTGTTTTACCTGAATGGCGGTGCGGTGAGCTGGAAGAGTTCCAAGCAGGAGAAGGTTGATGATTCTACAACAAAAGTCGAGTACATAGCAGCTTCTAAAGCTGCCAAAGGGGCTGTTTGGATCAAGAAATTTGTTTCTGAGCTTGGTGTGATGACTAGTGCCTCCAGCCCAATGGACCTCTACTGTGATAATAGTGGGGCCATTGCACAAGCCAAGGAGCCTAGATCGCACCAGAAGTCCAAGCACATTTTACGGCGATTTCATCTCATCCGCGAGATAGTGGAGAGAGACGATGTGAAGATATGCAAAGTACAAATTGATTTAAACAATGCAGATCTGTTGATAAAGCTGCTTTCCCAGCCAAAGCATGAGGCTCACACTAGGGCAATGGGTATTAGATACCTACATGGTTGACTCTAGTGCAAGTGGGAGACTGTTAGTGATATGCCCTAGAGACAACATGGAGATGTTGTATATATCACATACTATGTTTATGATACATTACTTTGTTCCTTGAAATAGACATTATTATTATTGATCAATGAGTATGTGACTTATTCATGAGACTCTTAATGCTAAAATGTTGCTATTTCTAAATGATCCCTGATCATATATCATATGAGGAACAAATATGATTCAAAGACAAAGATCAGCATATGTATTGATTGATGATTATGTCTCATGGATCATGGTATGGTGATACCAAATCAATAATATGGACATATGTTAGTGAACATATGTTGGATAGACCCACGATGAGACACTGCAGAGATTCCATGTGTCATCAGTTGATCTCAAGTACTGTTTATGTAGAATCCTTAGACTTGAGATCATCATGGTTCCCAACATGCGTAGTAGCTTATTTTGGGATTACTAAACACTACTCCATAACTGGGTAGTCATAAAAGTAGTCTTTGGGTTTGCCATGAAACATGTAGTAGGATGTGAATGATCAAGATAGAATTTGCCCCTCCTTATGGGAGAGGTATCTCTAGGCCCCTCGATGTAATGGATTATGAAAGTGCATGGCCATGCCAAGGTGATTGAGGAGTCAATCACAAGTTTATAATCCATCACGGAATCGAGAGAGTGATTGAGCTATTAAGAGGATGACACAGGTCTCGCCTTGAGCTTAATCTATATCGTGAGGCAAAGGGATTCGTACATGAGAACATTACAGGTTCAGCTGATATCATCTTTACGTATACTTTGGGGTTAATATGTCTTACTAGAGACCGCTATTAACAGGGTGACCGGAAAGGCTTTCCGGGTCACGACCAAGTATACGTGAACCTACAGGGTCGCACGCTTAACGGGTTGGAACACTAATTCGAATATGATTCGGATATGGGCTCAATTCGGATAGAGATCCGAATAGACTCCTATTGGGTCTCGGTCCACAAGGCCCAAGTGAGGAGGTCTATATATATAGAGACGAGGGGCTGAGGGGTGACGCACCTGTTAACCTCTAGCATAACCCTAGCTGCCACCTCCCGAGCCAAACCCTAGCCGCTCACGAGTGCTAGTACACTCGCGATCGGCGTTCCAGCCCCGGACGTGTGGATACCGGTGGAGGCGCTGCTCGTTGCGGCGTTGATCGGTGTCAACAACCTACAGTTTGGATCTGCTCGTGGTGTGGTTGATCGCGTGGAGGAGACGATCTGTTCGGGACGATCGGCTAATTCCATTACTACCTCGACGCGCGTGGTTGGATCGGTTTCTCTAACTCTTCTTCCGCTGCGCTGCGCGTCTAGTTGTAACGATCCATGATCCTTCCTTAGCATGATGTCCTTGTGTGCGCGGTAGAAAAGTTTTGTTTTCTGCTTTCGTAGCCTACGCGCATTTCTATAAAAGGATCTGCCAAGTTCCTTTCAGACTCGATGTATTCTACAGAAATAACACCTGTCTCTCTGGCCTGCCTGATCAACTTATGTCGTCGCTTTATATGCTTTGAGGACTTCATCTTGTCCTTCCTACTCTTCGCCTTAACCAGAATGGTTTGGTTATCGCAATAGGTCAAGATTGTTGGAATTGGTTTTTCCTGAATAGGTAGGTCGAAAAGGAGTTCTCTAATCCATTCTGCCTCAACAGCTGCTGAATCAAGTGCTACTAATTCAACCTCCATGGTGGATCGTGTAAGGATAGTCTGTTTGGTAGACTTCTACGAGACGGCCCCACTTGCTAGAGTGAATACATATCCACTCGTAGCCTTCATGTCATCCAAGTCACTGATCCAGTTATAATCACTGAATTCCTCTAAGATCGTCGGATGACCACAATAGTGTATTCCCAAATTAGAGGTTCCTTTCAGGTATCTAAGTACTCTCTCTAGTGCTATCCAATGATCATCTCCTGGATTAGACGTATAACGACTCAATCTGCTCGTAGTATAAGAGATGTCTGGCCTTGTTGCACTAGTCGGATACATCAAGGATCCGATAATTTGTGAATACCTTAATTGATCTTTTTCATGTCTAGTGTTTTTATGGAGCTTAACATTTGGATCATAGGGTGTCGCTTCTGGTTTACAGTCCATGAATCCAAATCTGGTTAAGACCTTATCCACATAATGGGATTGTGATAGAGTAATCCCATTCTCACCCTTTATAAGCTTGATATTCAAAATAACATCTGCTTCACCCAGATCTTTCATATCAAAGTTCTAAGAGAGAAAGAACTTTGTTTTATTGATTACATCCATGTTAGTCCCAAAAAGCAATATGTAATCTACGTATAGACATAGAATGACACCTTCACCCCCATTGAACCGACAGTAGACACATTTGTCGGCTTCGTTAACACAAAAACTGACCGATGTCAATGTACTATCGAATTTCTCGTGTTACTGCTTGGGAGTTTGCTTTAGGCCATACAAGGATTTAATCAATCGACATACTTTCTTCTCTTACCCCTTAACCACAAAACCATTAGGCTATTGCATATATATCTCCTCATCCAACTCTTCGTTTAGAAAAGCAGTCTTTACATCCATTTGATGCACTTGTAGTTTATATACGGCAGCCAGTGCTAGAAGCACTCGTATTGTGGGTAAACGAGCCACAGGAGAGTATGTATCAAAATAGTCTTCTCCTTCCTTTTGCGTGAAACCTTTAGCCACTAAGCGGGCCTTATACTTTTCAATAGTACCATCAGGTCTACGCTTTCTCTTAAAGATCCATTTGCAGCCCACTGGCTTGCACCCAGGTGGAAGATCTATAATCTCTCAGGTTCCATTAGTTATGATGGAATCCATCTCGCTACAGACTGCCTTCTTCCAGTAATCAACATCCGGAGATGTGTATGCCTCTGAAAGGGTTCGTGGTTCTTTCTCCACGACATAGGTGACATAGTCATCGCCCAGTGACTTTTCAGTCCTCTGTCTCTTACTCCTCCTCAACTCCAACTCTGGAGCGGTGTTGTCCACACTAGGATGAATAGAGTAATCAACTGGAACATTATGGTCAATCACTTCAGTTGGTCTTATAGGAAACACATGTTCGAAGAAAGTCGCATCACGAGACTCCATCACTATATTTGTAGTGATGTCACTCACCTCGAATTTGACTACAAGAAATCTATAAGCTGTGCTATTTGCAGCATACCCTAGAAAGACACAATCAACGGTTTTCGGACCAAGCTTTCTTTTCTTCGGTAATGGCACATGTACCTTTGCAAGGCATCCCCTTGTCCGAAGATATGACAAGTTAGATTTTCTCCCCTTCCATCCTTCATAGGGTGTCTCCTCCTGATTTCGAGGTGGAACCCTATTCAGAATGTAGTTAGCTGTGAGAACTGCCTCACCTCACCAATAGTACGGCATACCTGAACTCTGGAGCATGGCGTTAACCAAGTCACATAAAGTTCGGTTCTTTCTTTCGGCTATTCCATTTGATTGGGGTGAGTATGGTGGAGTAATCTCATGTATTATTCCACTTTCTTCACAGAACTGAGAGAATTCATTTGAGACGTATTCATCGCCTTGATCCGATCGTAACCGTTTGATTTTCTTTTCTAACTGATTTTCAACTTCGGCTTTATAGACTTTAAAATATTCAAGTGCTTCATTTTTCGACTTAAGTAAATAAATGTAACAATACTTAGTCGCATCATCTATGAGAGTGAGAAAATAACGTTTGCCACCTTTGGTTAGTATTCCATTCATCTCGCATAGATCAGAATGGATTAGTTCAAGTGGAAAAGTGCTCCACCCTTCAACGCTATGAAAAGATTTTCGGGTGCACACACACTTCACACTTTGAATCCTTCTTATAATCATAGTTTGGAATTAAACTCATCTTGCTTAATCGCATAATGGCTTCAAAATTAACATGACACAAATGTGAATGCCAAATATCATGAAGTTTATTACAACGAGAAACATTGTAAACTGTTACATTATTTGACTCAAGAATCGATAAGCGGAACATGCCTCCGCTATTATAACCTTTGCCCACAAAATTTTTAAACTTGGTCAACACGACTTTATTGGATTCAAATACAAGCTTTCACTACTAGTTTTCAGGTCTAGGACAACGGAGCGAAATCATTGCGATAGGGCCAAAATAGATGCAATATGTACCTATTGCAACACATCACTTCCGTTGGCAAGCGTGGCAAGTACTTGCGTGCTTAAAAGATTGTGCAACGGATTGTGGTTTCGTTGCAATACCTATGG
The DNA here is from genome assembly GCA_036346265.1 of Melocanna baccifera. Lineage (NCBI taxonomy): Eukaryota > Viridiplantae > Streptophyta > Magnoliopsida > Poales > Poaceae > Melocanna > Melocanna baccifera. Next base: position 16,943,598 of record CM070691.1, read on the forward strand.
TTATTGCAATACAATATGTTGTGGTAATTATTTGTTGTTGCAACGAGTGATGTCGTGGCGATATAGGCTAGTGCCACGGCTGACTCCGTAGCAATAGCTTCTTTTGCCACGAAGTTTGGTCGTGGCAATAGTATCATTTGCCACGAAAATATTGTGTGGTAATAGGTTCTATTGTTACGTCAATGGTTCGTGGCAATAGACCCTATTGGCACGGAGAGCATTTCGTTCCAACAGGATATATTGCCACGGAAGGTGTTTCGTTGCAACAGGTTTAATTGCCATGGGAGTTGTTTCATTGCAATATGTTTTATTGCCACGGAAGGCGTTTCATTGCCATAAAGTTATTGCGACAAAATATATTTTGTGGTAAATAGATCCTATAGCAACGAACATTGTTCATGGCATATAGTGCAATCGCAACATAGTAGCGGTGTTGCAACAGCCTATCACAATGAAATATCAATATTATCACAACGCAAGACAACCGTGGCAATAAAGTCATACTACTCGCAACCATTTTTTAAATGGTGGTGATAAAGCCACCTTATTACAATGAATTCAATGACTATCGCAACGCAATATTTTAGAGGCAATACTATGCACATATCACCACGATTTTGGCAAAACGTAGCAATAGCACATACCTATTGCAACTAATTTAGTGTCGTTGCGATGCATTTCGTGGCTAAAGGGTTGGAATCTAGTAGTGTTTATTCCCTGCCTACACAGCATCGACCCGCTCAAAAGGTTGTGAGTCATTGCAGGCACATACAGTATGTCCTTGGGGATGAGTGTCTTGCCCGAGGTAAGCTTCAGGCAGACCTGTCCAATCCCACGTACTATCGCAGTGGCTCTGTTCTCCATTAGGACGGATCGACCAACTTCATCCTGAAATGAAGAAAAACACGATCGATCAGCACATATATGTCTAGTAGCACCTGAAAGCATCTAGGCCCCTATAATTAGGGTTTTGGTAATTAATGATGAATTATGAACATCGAACTAATGTGGTTACTAAGATTGTATAGATAAAGTCTCATGTGTGCAAAGGTGAAGAATAAGCTGCATGGAATATTGACGTTGAGAAGTCAAAGATGGGATATATAAAATTTAGGGGCTCTTTTCAATTTCACCGGTCTTAAGAGTAAAGGTGAAAGACCGGATTATAGGTTAGATACCGTACTATTAAGAGGGATCTATGAAAGTAGCTTGATAGCAAGTCTTGGTGCACATTGGATCAATTTAGGATCATGCACGCATTTGAAAAGAAATTTGAAAACTCACTGTGCTTTCTCAGAAAAATTAGTAGCACCGCACCCTCCAGCGGTATTACCGCAGTACCGCACTGCGGTAATACCGGCGTACAAACAGCGGTAATACCGCAGTGCGGTAAAACCGATTTTTGTACGGTACGTTTTTTCCAGAGAAACACCCTTTCAACTCACAGAAATCGGTAGTACCGGACTTTGAAAGACGGAACTATCGCAGTGCGGTAGTACCGCATGGTACTGCGGTAATACCGATTTTCGGAATGTTTTTTCAAGAGAACTCCGCGAGAAAAACTTAACTGGCCAGAAATAGGTGGTACCGATATTAGCACGGCGGTACAACCGCAGTGCGGTAATACCGCACTTTCAACGGCGGTAGTACCATACTAAATTCCAATGGCTAGTTCTGTTCCTTCTGACATAACCGTTACTGTGTGCTACAGTAAAGTGTGGTAGTACCGCACTTTGTACAACGGTAGTACCGATTTCTCTGATTTTTCAGGATTAATTTTCTCCAACGGCCAGTTTTGGTTGGTGAGGGTATAAATACCCCCCACCTGCACTTGGGCAGGTTGCTGAAATTGCATTGAACACATTTGAGTCCTAGAGCATTCACTCCACTCTTATTTCTCTCTTGAGCATTCATTTCGAGTTTGTGGAGAGTTTTTCAAGTGCATTCAATTCTAGTTGATCCAATTGCACTTGAGCGTCGTCAAGCGGAATCAAAGTTCCATTCTCTTGGTGCTTGCTGGCACCTAGACGGGGGGGAGGTTGTTTGCACGGTGACTTCTTCAAAGAAGATTGCGAAGAAGCCCGAAGCCGATTTGTGTATGGTTTGGAGCTCGCCATCTCTGGAGAGGAGGAAGAGTTACCCTAGTGATCGAGGAGCAAGGCTTAATTCGTGGAGGCGGTCTAAGAGCGCTTGGGCTTTCCTCAACGTGGACTAGGAAAACATCGCTCGTGTCATTGTGATCTTTTTCTTACTCTCTCTTAGTGTTTCTTTTATTAGTTGAGCAATTTGCTACTTGATATATTAACTTGTGCTTATAGTTTATTAAATTGTTTGGCTAGAATTGTTATAATTGAGTAGGATTATTTCTTCTAGTATTCTTGTCTAGTGTTGAAATTGCAATTACTTGTTTAATTAGGCAAGAATTTTAAAACCTCCTATTCACCCCCTCTAGTCGGTTATCCTTGATCCTATAAGTGGTATCAAAGCTTGGTCTCTCATTTATTAGACTTAACCGTCTAGAGAGAAAAGGATAGCTAACGAAGAGATTGCAATAGGCAAGGTACCACAATTTGATGGAATAAATTATTCTTATTGAAAAATTAGAATGTCAATTTATCTTAAAGCCATGAGCCTGAACTTTTGGAAAATAGTAAATGAGAGTTATGTTATGCCACTTGATCCACTACACCCCACTGATCAAGATGCACGCAATGCTCATTTAGATGCCTAAGCAATGAATGCACTATTTGGAGTATTGAACGCGGATGAGTTCAATAGGATGAGCAACCTAGAAACTGCTCATGCTATTTGGACAACCCTCTTGGAAATTCATGAGGGAACATCCACGGTCAAGGAAGCCAAATTGCATCGATTTCGGATCAAATATGAAACATTTACAATGTTACCTCATGAAAGTATTAATGAGATGTACTCTCGTTTGAACAATATTCTAAATGAGCTCAAGGGCCTCGGCACGTCACTAACCGATCTTGACATTGTGAGAAAAATACTTAGGGCATTGCTGGAAAAGTACGAGATGTTGGTGACTCTCTTCCTCAACTCACCCGAATTGCCAAAAATGACTCCAACACAACTTTTGGGTAATCTAATTACCAATGAGTTATACAAGAGGGACAAGGAAGAGTTCTTGGAGTATTCTTCCTCCAAGAGCAAGAAGATCATCGCTTTCAAGGCTAAAGCGGTATCAAGCGAAAAATCTGAGGATGAAGAAGATGACTCCGAGGAGGATATGGCTCTCCTCGTGAGAAGAATGAAGAGGTTTATGAGAAGGTATCCACACCGAAGTAGAGGTCAAGGATCAAGCAAGAATGAGCGATCTTTTGACAACAAGAAGCGCACTAGCAACATTCGTTGTTACGAGTGCAATGAGAAAGGGCACATTGCTTCCCAATGTCCCACTAAGAAACATGACAAGGAGAAGTCATCAAAGAAGAACTATCATGGCAAGAAGAAGCTATTCAAGAAGCTTCACAAAGATGGCAAGAATTACGCCCACATTGGCGAGTGGGATTTCGAGGCGGAGTATTCCGACTCCGACTCAAACGAAGATGAGTCTCCCAAAAAGAAAGAACTCGTCGGCATCGCCATCAAGGAGGCTCCATCACTATTCTCCACTCCTACATGCCTCATGGCTAAGGAAGAGAAGGTAAAAACTTGTGATGATAATGATGAGCCCTCATATGATGAATTAATGGATATACTATTTGACTTAAATGAATTTCTTGGAAAAGAGAAGTCTAAATTCAAGGAACTAAGGAGAGAACATATCTCTCTAAAGAAATCCTATGAAGAGCTAAAAGAAGCTCATGACTTGCTTGTCCAAGAAAATTCAAACAATTCTAGCTCTAGCATTGAAATTAATTGTGATATTGTTGATGATACGCCTAGAGTAGAAACTGATGTGACGATGGCCCGATCTTCCGAGAGGTACTGGTAAGTCGATTGTGGAGAACTCGACGTTGATGATCCAAAGGCTCCGACCAAACAGATCGATCCCCATGCAATCACTACACCACTGCTCCGATGGTTATCAACCGTGCCGAACGCGGTTGACCTCGCCAAGAAGGCTATCTCCTACAAGCGAATCGAGAACACAAAAAAGAGAGTAAAAGATGCAATCTGAATTTGTATTATGAATAAAGATTAAGTTCACAAGTTGGGGTTCCTCAACCGGACGTGCGGTGAGACTGCAAAGCAGAATAAACTCTTAAGAAAAACCCGAGGAAAACTAAAGGGGGCGACCTCCTTAAATAGGAGTAGGGGCGGCCGCACTTATCTAACAAAAGGGGGTGTGGTACTATTCATGGGTACTGTTCATGTGAACAGTATGTCCATGATTAGTGCCAGCCCAAATAGTCTAAATGTGATTACAAGGCCCACGTCACTTGTTTTGCAGTTTCTGATCGGCTCAGGTGGAATTTCGAGGTGAGGCCAGATTCATCTGAAAGTAGACTCCAATATCTTTCCATCGAGTACTCACGGGCCCCGAGAAACCTTCTGGATCGAAAGTTATGGCCGTTTGAAGTAGGTGCTGTCAAGCAGTCTGAATCTGAGTCGAAATCGCGAATATGAGTTGGATTGCGCTCGATAGTTCCACTTCTACACTTGAGCTCGTGTGGTTCTTCTCCATGGTTCCTAAGAATAAGAAAATCATAAGTCTTAGAAAGTATCGAATTCTCAGCAGAAATATTATTGACTCCTAAAAACGAGTTTACCTGATAGTTGAGTTGACGAGCACGTGCCCGAGTGATTGGACCTTGCCCATCATTCATGGAAGCAATAAGAGGAGTGTTCATATCGATAGAAGTGATGTCCTCATCAGAAACTGGTAAAGTTAATATTTCCACTTCATATGATGATTTGATTGCCAAGCCATGTTCTTCTAGTATTGATAATATTGTTGACTTATGTGATGAAGAACTTGTTGTTGAAAATTGTAAATTAAAAGAACAAGCTGTGCAATTAAATAAAAGTTTGAAAAGATGCTTCAAGGGCAAGACCACCCTTGACAAATTATTGAGTGAGCAAAGGTGCTCATTCAATAAAGAGAGACTTGGGTATGTGCCCAAGAAAGGTAAGAAACCATCAAAGTCGGTCACACGGTTTGTGAGGCCAAGTGGTAAGCAAAATAAAAAATATAGAAATGTTTCCACTAACTTATATGATTCTTGCTATTTGCTTAAGAAATCTAGCAATGGTAAGATTATTGTAAAATCCATTGGTACTTCAATTTTAGGCACTAAAAAGAATGCCATTTGGGTGCCCAAAACCTTTGTTAGTAACCTCCAAGGATCCAAACAAATTTAGGTACATAAAAGAACTTGATTTTCTTTTGTAGGTGAACTACAAGACTGGTGATCGACATTGGGTGCTTGATAGCGGGTGTAGTCAACACATGACCGTAGACCGGAAGATATTCACCATATTTAAATATGAGAGCAATGAAAAGATCACCTTCAGCGATAATAGCAAAGGAAAGGTATTAAGGTTGGGTAAAATTGCTATCTCCAATGACCTTTCCATTTCGAATGTCTCATTAGTTGAAACATTAAATTTCAATTTGCTATCTATTGCTCAATTATGTGATCTAGGCTTAATTTGCTCTTTCTCAAAAGATGGTGTTATAATTTCAAAAGAAAAGGATAAAGAAATTGTTTTCAAAGGTTTTTGTTTTGGAAATCTTTATTTAGTAGATTTCAATTCAAATGATTTGAGGTTGAAAACTTGTTTATTAGCTAAAACCTCTTTGAGTTGGTTATGGCATAAGAGGTTGGGTCATGTGGGCATGATTCAACTCAAAAAAATTTTCAAAAATTATTTAGTTGTTGGCTTGAAGGATGTGATGTTTGAGAAAAAATAAGCTTTGTAGTGCTTGTCAAGCCGGAAAACAAGTGGCTAATTCTCATCATTCCAAAAGTATCATGTCAACATCTAGACCATTAAAGCTCTTACATATGGATTTGTTTGGGCCAACAACCTACAAGAACTTAGGGGGCAATAGCTTTTGTTTAGTCATTGTGGATGATTATTCTCGATATACATGGGTGTTGTAGGGGTGGCCCCCACCTAAACCCAGCTAGCCTGTTAGGAGGTTGAGAGCGACATGCATAATGACATAGTTGCCATCGAAGGTAGACTCGGCGTAAAGGTACGATTGTAAAGACGCTCCTTACGAGGGCACATATTTATATCATGCCAGCCCTTGGGAAAGACCCAAGAGGATATTGCTCACCTAACTCTCCACTACCATACACATCTCTCTCTGTTTGGTTTGTAGCCACAACAGTTGGCGCCGTCCGTGGGGAGCGGCAAGAGCAAGCCTGAAGGTCTGAAGGATGGCACCGAAAAAATCTTCACCATTGGCGGCAAAGAAGGAGGGGGTCACGGCGAGACCCCGCGTCAACACCAGGGCTTCGGCGTCGGCAGTCGCGGGTGAGAACGACAATGCTCACCACACGGCGATCGACCCCGCCACCGCCCACGCGACGATCGACCCTGCCACCGCCGACGCGACGATCGACCCCGCCACCGCCCGCACGACGATCGGCCCCGCCACTGCAGACGCGGCCATCGCCCCGCCACTACGGAGGTGACGGTCGACCCAACCATACGCGTGACGCCCCACCCGGCCGCTCACGCGACAGTCAGCCCCGATATTACTGGCTGGGTGCTAGGGGGTGGTAGCGTCGACACCCGTCAAGGTGCGACCACCGTCCCCACACCCGGTGCGGGAGTGCCAAGCGGTCCCGGCGGCGACACGGGCCTCGTCATTGACACCGGAGCCCACCGCGTTGACGTGACAAGCCACCTAAGGACACAAGCGGTAGTTACGGCTACTCCGACAGTGCGACCGGACGCGCCCATTGCCTCATCTACGCCCGCAGTGGAGAACGCCCTGCTGGTGGCCCTCGGCACGCTTCAGCAGGAGCTGGCGGATCTCTGGGGGGCTGTGCAGAGAATGCAAGAGGCCCGGAGTCAGCAGACCCCACCGGTGGTCGCGCCGGAGCCCACGCCCGAGCGGACGGATAGCCGTGACGCCCCCACATCCAGCCGCGCTTCGCTGCGATGCGTGGACCCGGAGTCTCCGCTATCGAAAGGCCTACAGCAGGCAGCATGGCCAGAGGATTTTAAATTCCCCAGCTCCGTCACGTCGTACAAGGGCGACACGGACCCCTGAGAGTTCGTGCGTGTGTACAGACCGCCATCGAGGCGGCAGGCGGAGACGACACCACCAAGGCGAAGGGCTCCCGCTCACGTTACAGGGAGTGGCGCTTTCTTGGTTCTTTACCATAGAGCCGAACTCCATCTACGCATGTGAGAAGATTCGCGACCGCCTCTACAACAACTTCCAAGGTAACTACCTCGAGCGTGTCGACGCGGATCAGCTCTTCGCAATCAAGCAAAAACTATCGGAAAGGCTCCGCGAGTACTTCAAACGCTTCGCGAAGGTCCGCTGCAGGTCAAAGATATCAACGAGGCAACAATCATAAACACAGCGGTGTAGGGTCTTTGCCCGGGGCCGCTAGCCGAGTACAACGCGCGGAAGCCAATCAAGACAGTAGCGAAGCTCTTTAATAAGATGGAGGAGTACGCACGGGCGGAAGAAGACGCGAGGCGGCGTCAGGACAACGCTGCCGACGCCAACCCAGCAGAAGGTGCGGTGAAGAGCGCCGACCCGTCGAAACAAAACTCCTCACGGAGCAAGCGTAGGCAGGAGCCGTCAAAGGACGCCTCCCGGCATAAGGACCCGCCGGTCGACAAGTCTCAGCGTGGCCGTCAGACGTCCTGGAGAGCCTGCTACGTCCTCGACATTGAGGGCGGCTCGGAAGACAATGCCCCCACCGGCCGCGGGGTTAGGGCTCGCCGGGGTCGCAGTCGAGGCCGAGGCCGAGGCCGTGAGGGTTGGGCCCGCGCGGAGTGTGGCGACCAACACCACCCACAGTGGTGCAAGGTGAACGGCTAAGGAAATCATGACACCTGCTCCTGCACCACCATCGCGGCACTTCGACAAAGTATCGCCAGAGACAGGGATCTCGAGGCGCGGCCACCTGTCGTGGCACATGTCCAGCAGCCCCTGGACGGCCCCCTACGAATTCAGGATCAGGAGCTGCAGACTCCGGAGGGCCTCCGGCGGATACAAGCTTAGGTGCAGCAGCCCCAGGAGAGCCCCCTATGGATCCACGCCGTTGAGGGCGCTCAGCGTAGGGTCATAAACATAATCTCCAGAGGCACCTCCCTGGAATTCGCTTCGGAGCGACAGTGCAAGGCCTACATGCGGAGACTACACCACATGGCGGCGTACCCGGCACATGCACCGCCGGATTGGGCACAACGTGCGATCACCTTCACGCCCGCTGACACCGAAGGTGTGGAGTTCCCCCATCAATACCCTCTGCTCATCCAGGTCGCGATTTCCGAGTGCGACGTCCGACGTGTCCTGGTCGATGGGAGAAGCTCCGCGAACGTTTTGTTCACACAGGCCTTCGACCACATGGCGATTCCTCGAAGCCTCCTAGGCCCCACAAAAATCCCGCTGCAGGGCTTGGGAGGTCAGTCGTTGCTAGCGTTGGGCCAAATATGTTTGCAGGTCTCCTTCAGCCAGGATGACAACGTGGTGAGCAGGGACGCCACCTTTGATGTCGTTGATATCTAGTACCCCTACAACGCAATTTTGGAGAGACCGACCCTCAATTCCTTTGGGGCAGTACCACACCATGGCTTCCTGTGCGTGAAGCTTTCGGGCCCACGGGGTATCATCACCGTCCTCGGCGACCAGCACATGGCTCGGCACCTGGAGCATGGCACCCGAAGCCTGCACCAGGGAGTCCAGGGAGTCTCCTAGGTCAGGCGCGCCCGTACACGCGCTACGGCAGCCCAAGCACTAGAGGCTCCCTACCTCGCCGACACGACAACGAGTCCAATGGTTAGTCCCCGACCCTTTGTACTCGCTCACCCGCGCAAATGGAAATTTAATAAAGTTCACCAAAGCTATTTGTTTTCCCCACAAAAACGTGCGGAGGTTTGCCCCCGCAGCACTCCCCAGAGTATAAACAAGATGCGGATGCTCTCCCTGCGCACTCTACTGAGTATAAACAAGACGCGGAGTTCTGCGCACGCGTCGGTGTCACTACCACGTGTACTCTCCAGAGTATAAAGACGTGGTCGATGTTCCCACGTACTCCACGGAGGTCCGCCTCCGCACACGCACTCCATGGAGGCCCGCCTCCACACACGCACTCCACGGAGGCTCGCCTCCGCACACGCACTCCACAGAGGCCCACCTTCGCACACACTCTACGGAGTATAAATAAGACGTAGCGTTGAGGTCCACCTCCGCACGTACTCTACGGAGTATAAATAAGACGTAGCGTCGAGGTCCGCCTCCGCACGCACTCTACGGAGTATAAATAAGACGTAGCGTCAAGGTCCGCCTCCGCACGCACTCTACAGAGTGTAAATAAGACGCAGCGGGGGGACGCCTCCGCACGCACTCTACGGAGTATAAATAAGACGCGGATGTTTTTCCTGCGCACTCTACTGATTATAAATAAGACGCGGATGTCCCGTGCGCACGTTGGCGTACCCTCCGGAGCTTAATTAAGCCGTGGTTGACAGTCCCACGTATTCTCCGGAGTACAAACAAAGACGCGGATGTTCCGCGCGCGCGTTGGCATACCCTCTGGAGCTTAAGTAAGCCGTGGTTGACAGTCCCACGCATTCTCCGGAGTACAAACAAAGACGCAGATATTTTCTCTGCGCACTCTACTGAGTCTAAATAAGACGTAGATGTCCGCGCATGCGCTGGTGTTATCACCACGCGTACTCTTCAGAGTATAAATAAGACGTGGATGGTGTTCCCACGCACTCTCTGGAGTCTACATCCAACGGCGCACGGGCACCAGAGGCTCCCCGTGCGGTCGAAGCTTCCTCCTAGCGCTATAGCTCGGCCGCAGCCAGACGAGTTGGGCTACGGCCCTGTGGCGAAGGGGGCGACGCACGAGCTAAATGGCCCACCCCCGACGAAAAGGTGGAGAGCCAAACACGCTCGTCGAAGGCACCCACACGGGCGCGGGCTCCCGGCACGGGGAGGTGCCCCAGCAGACGTTCGGGACCGCAGGCGTTCGAGCTCGTGTCACGGCATTGCCCCAATAAGGCGACACTGTTAGTGATATGCCCTAGAGGCAACATGGAGATGTTGTATATATCACATACTATGTTTATGATACATTACTTTGTTCCTTGGAATAGACATCATCATTATTGATCAATGAGTATGTGACTTATTCATGAGACTCTTAAATACTAAGATGTTGCTATTTCTAAATGATCCTCGATCGATATCATATGAGGAACAAATATGATTCAAAGACAAAGATCAGCATATGTATTGATTGATGATCATGTCTCATGGATCATGGTATGGTGATACCAAATCAATAATATGGACATGTGTTAGTGAACATATGTTGATAGACTGCCATGAGACACTGCAGAGATTCCATGTGTCATCGCTGGTCTCAAGTAGTGTTTATGTAGAGTCCTTAGACTTGAGATCATCATGGTTCCCAACATGAGTAGTAGCTTATTTTGGGACTACTAAACACTACTCCGTGAATCGGGTAGTCATAAAAGTAGTCTTCGATTTTGCCATGAAACATGTAGTGGGATGTGAATGATCAAGATAGAATTTGCCCTCCTTATGGGAGAGATATCTCTGGGCCCTCGATGTAATGGATTATGAAAGTGCATGGCCATGCCAAGGTGATTGAGGAGTCAATCACGAGTTTATAATCCATCACGGAATCGAGAGAGTGATTGAGCTATTAAGAGGATGACACAGTCTCGCCTTGAGCTCAATCTATATCGTGAGGCAAAGGGATTCGTACATGAGAGAACATTACAGAGTTCACCGATATGATCTTTACACATACTTTGGGGTTAATATGTCTTACTAGAGGCCGCTATTAACATGGTAATCGAAAGGCGTTTCGGTCACGACCAAGTATACGTGAACCTGCTGTGGTCGCACGCTTAATGGGTTGGAACACTAATTCGAATATGATTCGGATATGGGCTCAATTCGGATAGAGATCCGAATAGACTCCTATTGGGCCTCGGTCCACGAGGCCCACGTGAGGAGGTCTATATATATGGAGGCGAGGGGCGGAGGGATTCGTCCCGATTAACATCTAGCAAAACCCTAGCCGCCACCTCCCGAGCCAAACCCTAGCCGCTCACGAGTGCTAGTACACTCGCGATCGGCGCCCACCCCGGACGTGTGGATACGGTGGAGGCGCTGCTCGTTGCGATGCTTGATCGGCGTGCGTGGAGGAGACGATCTGTTCGGGACGATCGGCTACTTCCACTACTACCTCGACGCGCGAGATTGGATCGGTTTCCAATTCTTCTTCATTGCGCTGGCGCCTAAGTGGTAACGATCCATGATCCTTCCTTAGCATGATGTTCTTGGGTGCGCGGTAGAAAAGTTTTGTTTTACGCTCCGTAGCTCACGCGTATTCCAATAGTGGTATCGAGCCATCTTGCTTAGTTTGCAATCTGGATCAGCGCATATATGTTGATATGCGATAGTAGTAGATTGGATCTATTACGATCTAAATAAGGTAGCACGGGTTGATGAGATCAATCGGTCATAAGGGGTTGAAATTGGTATGAGTTGATAGCATCACAAGGCCAAAAGATTAGTTCGTGTTCTTCTTTGATGTACGCGCGACTTGCCCCTACCGCTGGAATCACCATCGGGCTAATGCGCGCACAATCGATGAGATCGAGTCAACAGATCGAGGTCTTGTGTTGTGGTCTCCTCAAGTATACCGATCGCGATGATCAATATGATTGATCTAATGAAAATTGAGACATTTTGAATGGCTCGGATTTGGGTTGATTTGATCGGCTCGATAAGATTTTCATAGCGATTTCATAGATGCGATTCTACGTCTAACTTGTTTTTGCAGAGAATGATGTGAATAGTATGGCCCTATAGCTTATTTGAATGTATGAGATGTATGTGATGCATGTAACATCTGCTCATGGCTGCGTGTCATGATTATTTCAGCTATTGTTAGCTGTATATATTGTATTTAACGACTGCGTGTCGACCTTAATGCTTGAATCTATCTTTGTAATCTTCAATTTCTAGCTATTATAGGTAGTAGCCTAGTTTTGAGGTTACAAGCTTTTAAGCATGGTGGCCTAAAGGAGTGATGTGGAGGATGGAGATCGTCTACACCTACTTGGAGATGGATATCACCATTTTTGGGCCATACTACTTCACGCTTAAATGTGTTTATCTATGATGTTATCTATCTTATTCTTATGCAATGATATATGTGATATGTTGCTTTGGTAGGATAGAATCCTCTTAAAATTAGGTGTTAATGCCCTTCCATATGTTGCAATTAAAGATAATGATCACCGCATGGTAGGTCTACCAAAGTAGAGTGCCATCGGTTATCATCATCATTTGGGGTAGATGTCGGACATCTACATGCGGAAGCATTTGGTTTACTTAACAAGGTTATCAAAATAGTTTTGGACCTTGGGGCATAGATTGGGGCCGAGGCATACTAATGTCACCCAAAGTAGAGTCACATAGGGATGTGATTAGCAAAGTGTTGCTTACCCATGTCACTAGTTTTCTAGCCGTGATGCCAAAGCTCACTAGGAATTAGTGAAATGAGGATCTTTACCCACTATGTAACTTAGAGGGAGTTTTGTTGCAAAACTCATAGTGGGAGTCTTTTGCTAAATAGTTTAATAAAAGATGAACATAAACATAGTGCTAAACTTTGCATATTCTTGTGTTGTAGATCATGTCACTAACGCCGCATCCAAAGATTTTTAATTTGCGATCTGTTCTTGAGAAAGAAAACTCAATGGAACAAACTTTTGGATTGGTATCGCAACTTGAGAATTGTTCTCAAGCAAGAGCGCAAGGAGTATGTCCTTGAGTCTCCTTACCCAAGACTTGCTCGATAATGCTACTATGGCTGCACGGAGAGCTTATGAGAAGCAAACGAATGATTGCCTTGATGTGAGCTGTCTCATGCTTGCCACAATGTCCTCTCGAGCTTCGAAGCAATATGAGAACACAGATGCCTACAATATCATTGTGGGGTTACGTGGTATGTTTGAGAACCAAGCAAGGGGTGAGAGGTTCAATACTTCAAAGTCCTTATTTGCGTGCGTGGCTTGCGTAGGGAATCCGTCACCCTCATGTGATTAAGATGATTGGCTACATTGAGAGTCCGGAGAAGCTTGGTTTTCCCTTAGCCAAGAGTTGGCTATCGATGTGATTCTCCGCCGCTTCCCGAGCTTTGAGCCATTCATAATGAACTTTCACATGAACAACTGGACAAGACACGGCCGAGTTGCATGGGATGCTAAAATCACGAGGAAAGCATTAAGAAAAGCAGCAATCATGTGATGATGATGCAGAAAGGCAAGGGCAAGCCCTATGTCAAGAGAATCGCGGTCAAAAGAAAGAAAGCTCCTAATGCGATCGCGAGCAGTTCTAAGGCCAAGAAAGACAAGAAGGGCGATGCTCATCCTGATGCAGATTGTTACTACTGTAAGCAATCAGGACATTGGAAAAGGAACTGCCCAAAGTACTTGGAGGATCTTGAGAAGAAGAAGGGAAGTACGACTTCCACCTGTATAAATGTTATAGAGATCAATCTTGCTACTTCATCAACTGATTCTTGGGTATTTGATACCGGATCGGTTGCTCACATTTGCAAATCGCTGCGTGGGCTAATAAGAAGTAGAAGTTTGAGGAGGAGCGAAGTGGATCTTCGCGCTGGCAATGGAGCAAAAGTTGCTGCGGTAGCTGTTGGCACCATGCCATTGTCTTTACCTTCGTGATTAGTTTTGGAATTGAATAATTGTTATTGTGTTCCATCTCTTTCAAAGAACATTATTTCGCTTCATGTTTGCAAGCGTAAGGTTATGACTTTAAATCTATGGACAATGGTTGTTCTCTTTATTTCAAAGATATGTTCTATTGTCATACTCCATTGGTGAATAGGTTATACGCTCTTACTCTTGAAGGGTCACCGGTCTATAACATTAATGCAAAGAGGCAACGTCCAATGATTTGAATCCCACGCTTATTTGGCATCGCCGCTAGGTCACATAAATGAGAAACGCATGCGTAAGCTCCATAGAGATGGTATTCTGCACTCATTTGATTTTGAATCATTAGAGACATGCGAATCTTGTTTACTTGGCAAGATGACAAAGGCACCTTTCACCGGTCAAGGTGAACGGGCAAATGACTTATTGGCACTTGTACATACCGATGTATGTGGACCAATGAGCTTAACAAACAGAGGTGGTTTTCAGATTTCATAACTTTTATCGATGACTTTAGTAGATATGGGTATATCTACCGATGAAGATAAGTCGAATCCTTTGAAAAGTTCAAAGAATTCCAAAATGAAGTGCAAAATCATTTAGGCAAGACAATCAAGTTTCTACGATCCGATCGTGGAGGCGAGTATTTGAGCCATGAGTTTGGCAATCATCTAAAGGATTGTGGAATTGTTCCACAATTGACTCGCCAGAACACCTCAATGGAATGGGGTATCTCGAACGGAGAAATCGCACCTTATTAGATATGGTGCGCCCATGATGAGCCAAAGTGATCTTCCGTTGTCTTTTTGGGGTACGCTCTTGAAATGCCGCGCTCACACTAAAGCAGGTTCCATCAAAATCAGAGAAAAGACACCATATGAGATGTGGACAGACAACGCCCTAGCTTGTCTTTTCTTAAGATTTGGGGATGTGAGGCTTATGTAAAACGTTTACAATCTGATAAGCTCACTCCTAAACTGATAAATGCTTCTTTATCGGGTATCCTAAGGAAACAAAAGATATTACTTTTATAATCGAGGAGAAGGCAAAGTGTTTGTCGCTTGGCATGGTGTCTTCTTAGAGAAAGAGTTTCTCTCAAGAAGGGATAGTGGGAGCACGGTGCAACTTGAAGAAATTCAAGAAACACACGATAACGTTTCAGCTCCTACGTAACCACAACAGATGAACAAACTGTTGAAGAACTGTTGTGGACACACCAGCACCACGAGGTCGAAGGTCACGCGTGCACCGAGAGGTACATGTTCTTGACTACTCAACAACGGGACATATTGTTGTTAGACAACGATGAGCCTAAGACCTATGAAGAAGCAATGGTGGGACCGGACTGAGAAATGGCTTGAAGCCATGAGATCCAAATTGAATCCATGCACGAATCAAGTTTGGAACTTGGTTGATCCACTGATGGTGTTAAAACCATTGAATGCAAATGGGTTTTCAAGAAAAGATAGACATAGATGGAAATGTTCACATCTATAAAGCGCGATTGGTGGCCAAAGGTTTCAAACAAATTCAAGGTATTGATTATGATGAAACTTTTCGCCGTCGCAATGCTAAAGTCTATTCGGATCATTCTAGCGATTGCTGCATATTTCGACTATGAAATATGGCAAATGGATATCAAAACAGCTTTCCTTAATGGAAATCGAGTGAGGATGTGTACATGACACAGCCCACGAGTTTTGTCGATCCGCAATCGATTGGAAAGATATGCAAGCTCCAAAGATCCATTTATGGATTAAAGCAGTATCTCGAGTTGGAACATTCGCTTTGATGAAGTAATCAAAGGGTTTGGTTTCATCAAGAACGAAGAAGAGCCTTGTGTTTACAAAAGGCTAGTGGGAGCGCACTCGTATTTCTGGTCTTATATGTGGATGACATATTACTGATCGAAATGACATTCCTTTGCTCGAATCATTAAGTCTTCATTAAAAATAGTTTCTCTATGAAAGACTTAGGAGAGGCAGATATATTCTGGGCATCAAGATCTATAGAGATAGATCAAAAGGCTAATTGGATTAAGCCAAGATACGTACATTGACAAGGTGTTGAAAAGGTTCAATATGCATGATTCCAAGAAAGGTTTTCTACCTATGTCACATGGTATAAATCTTAGCAAGAATCGGTGTCCTAGTACACCGATGAGCGGGATAAAATGAATGCGATTCCATATGCTTCGCTATTGGGTCCATTATGTATGCCATGCTTTGTACACGCCCGCATGTTTCAGATGCTTTAAGTGCTACGAGTAGATACGAATGATCCGGTGAAAGTCACTGGATTGTCGTAAAGAACATCTTGAAGTACTTGAGAAGAACTAAAGATGTGTTCCTTGTCTATGGAGGTGAGGAAGAGCTCGTTGTAAATGGTTACACCGATGCTAGCTTCCAAACCGACAAAGATGATTTTAGATCGCAACTGGATTTGTGTTCTCGCTGAATGGCGGTGCGGTAAGTGGAAGAGTTCCAAGCGCAGACGGTTCTTGATTCTACAACGAAGCCGAGTACATAGCAGCTTCAAGGCGCCAAAGAGGCTGTTTGGATCAAGAAATTTATTTCGAGCTTGGTGTGATGGCTAGTGCCTCCAGCCCAATGGACCTCATTGTGACAATAGTGGGGCCATTGCGCAAGCCAAAGAGCCTAGATCGCACTGAAGTCCAAGCACATTTTACGGCGATTTCATCTCATCCGCGAGATAGTGGAGAGAGGCGATGTGAAGATATGCAAAGTACAAACGGATTTGAACATTGCAGATCCGTTGACAAAGCCGCTTCCCACCAAAGCATGAGGCTCACACTAGGGCAATGGGTATTAGATACCTACATGGTTGACTCTAGTGCAAGTGGGAGGCTCATAGTGATATGCCCTAGAGGCAACATGGAGATGTTGTATATATCACATACTATGTTTATGATACATTACTTTGTTCCTTGGAATAGACATCATCATTATTGATCAATGAGTATGTGACTTATTCATGAGACTCTTAAATACTAAGATGTTGCTATTTCTAAATGATCCCCGATCGTATATCATATGAGGAACAAATATGATTCAAAGACAAAGATCAGCATATGTATTGATTGATGATCATGTCTCATGGATCATGGTATGGTGATACCAAATCAATAATATGGACATGTGTTAGTGAACATATGTTGATAGACCTGCCATGAGACACTGCAGAGATTCCATGTGTCATCGCTGGTCTCAAGTAGTGTTTATGTAGAGTCCTTAGACTTGAGATCATCATGGTTCCCAACATGAGTAGTAGCTTATTTTGGGACTACTAAACACTACTCCGTGAATCGGGTAGTCATAAAAGTAGTCTTCGATTTTGCCATGAAACATGTAGTGGGATGTGAATGATCAAGATAGAATTTGCCCCTCCTTATGGGAGAGATATCTCTGGCCCTCGATGTAATGGATTATGAAAGTGCATGGCCATGCCAAGGTGATTGAGGAGTCAATCACGAGTTTATAATCCATCACGGAATCGAGAGAGTGATTGAGCTATTAAGAGGATGACACAGTCTCGCCTTGAGCTCAATCTATATCGTGAGGCAAAGGGATTCGTACATGAGAGAACATTACAGTTCAAGTGATATGATCTTTACATATACTTTGGGGTTAATATGTCTTACTAGAGGCCGCTATTAACATGGTAGCGGAAAGGCGTTTCGGTCACGACCAAGTATACGTGAACCTACAGGGTCGCACGCTTAACGGGTTGGAACACTAATTCGAATATGATTCGGATATGGGCTCAATTCGGATAGAGATCCGAATAGACTCCTATTGGGCCTCGGTCCACGAGGCCCACGTGAGGAGGTCTATATATATGGAGGCGAGGGGCGGAGGGGATTCGTCCCAGTTAACATCTAGCAAAACCCTAGCCGCCACCTCCCGAGCCAAACCCTAGCTGCTCACGAGTGCTAGTACACTCGCGATCGGCGCCCACCCGGGACGTGTGGATACCGGTGGAGGCGTTGCTCGCTGCGATGCTGATCGGCGTGCGTGGAGGAGACGATCTGTTCGGGACGATCGGCTACTTCCACTACTACCTCGACGCGCGAGATTGGATCGGTTTCCAATTCTTCTTCCGCTGCGCTGCGCGTCTAAGTGGTAACGATCCATGATCCTTCCTTAGCATGATGTTCTTGGGTGCGCGGTAGAAAAGTTTTGTTTTCTGCTTCCGTAGCCTACGCGTATTCCAATAGACACGAGCTCGATATCAGGCCTCCGTTACCAGCCAAGCCAAAGGAATGAGAGCACCCCGAGCGGGCGCCCCCAAGGGCGTGCCGCCCCGAGCTGGAGGAGCACAGCTCCTTGCAGCGCCGCAAGCAGCACCCCACCCCCCTCCCCCCCCACGCACCACAGCTCGCCATCAGCTTCTCGCCAAACGAGCTGCACTGCAGCACCGAGGAGGTGGGGCGGCGCAAGAGCTCAATGGCCCGCGCTTCTGCCGAGGCGATGACGACACAAACGCGCTCGTGTAAGCCTGCCCACCTCACAGGCGGCCTCGCTGGCGCGACGTAGAAGTCTACTCCCAAAGTTAGGAGTTTCTTTGCTGAAGTACAAGTGAATTGCCCACCACCCCGCACCAGCCGTGGCTCTTCGACGAACTGGTGAGGGGAAAACACACCACGGCGTCACATCCACCTCACATGGGCGGGATGTCCGACCCCGTGATCGTCCAAGCGGCATCAGCTGCGCTCCGGAACCCTCGACACTACTAGACGGAGCCGAGGCACGCGGGGGACGGCGATTTCGACAGGAGAAGTTGCGAGGGCACGATGTCTGCGAAGGCGAGTGCCGCTTCACTTGGCCACTCGCCCCTTTTAAAGAGCTCCGAAACAAGACCACGAAAATCACGCCTCAAGAGCCCCATCGGCCGCACTAGGGGCATGTGATGCAACAGTGCTGCCCCGCTTCAACTACAAGATTCCGCCAGCTACACTCCACGTGTCCCCCTATCCTGGGGGCCCGAAGCAATCAATGACGGAGGAGGGACACTTCCCTCACAGCTGTAAAGCTACATGCACAGAGCCCCGTCGATCCCGCCTCAGCTGTCCTGTCAGTGTCTAGCACTGCGGGGCGACAGTTGCGCCCGTGAGGCCCCCTATCGACCACCGGGGACAGGGCCTATGGAGCTCAGTTCCTGTTGTTACTCAAGCCTACTTCATCCTTATCCCGCCCAGCAGTAACGGAGCGCTCGCGTGTCTACTCCGACTAGGCGCCAGCTCCATTGCCACCACGTCGAAGGGTAGGGGACGGAGCGCTCGCGTGTCTACTCCAACTAGACGCCAGCTCCGCTACCACCACGACGAAGGGTAGGGGATGGAGCACTCGCGCGTCTACTCCGCCTAGGCGCCAGCTCCGTTGTCACCACTTCGAAGGGTAGGGGATGGAGCGCTTGCGCGTCTACTCCGTATAGGCGCCAGCTCCACTGCCACCACTTCGAAGGGTAGGGGACGGAGCGCTCGCGCGTCTACTCCGACTAGGCGCCAGCTCCACTGCCACCACCTCGAGGGATAGGGACCGAGCGCTCGCGCGTCTATTTCACCTGGGCGCCAGCTCCGTGGCTACCTCTAGCATCTACCCCGACTAGTCAACAACCTTCACAAGAAAAGCACAAAGCGGATGTGCATAAAAACGACGGCGGGGACGAATGCTTCAGCTTATCTACCGCACTGCTACAAAGTGATTACAAAGCCCAACGCTACTCATCCGGCTTCGCCTGGACAGCCTTCCGCTGAAGCCTCACCTGTCGAGGGTCGATTCGCCCAGAAGTTCAACGATCTTCGGCACGCCACCAGCGCCGTAAACGGTGCCGGGTCACGGCATCAGAAATCAGCAGCGGTCCACATCGGGCAGCTGTTTAGAATAAAATGGCGCGGTTGGTCAAAGAAGGGAAGAAATTTTCACATCATTCGCAGCATGCAGTACATAGGTTACAACACACACCGGCACACAAGAACCCCGGGGTCACACCTACCTCGAGCCGTCGGCGCCGTCATCGTCGCGCTGGGCAACTCCATCCAGCCATTCGCCAAGGTTCCCCTCGTCGTACATATTCCGCCGCAGCTCCACCTTTGTCGCGGCCTCCCCGATGTACTCCCAGATCCGTTCGTGAAAAAATCGAACGGCGGGTCGAACAGCGCGCATGGCACCAGACATCACTCCGGCCCTAGCAGGCATCTCCAGCTGTGGGTTGCCCAATTCATCGACATGACGGCAGCCCCAGTGCTGGAGAAGAGCACACGCCAGGCATGCGGTCACATAGGAACAGTGATTGCCAAAGGACGTCGCGGCGGCCTAAGCGAGATCGGCTGCTTCATCAATCTGTCGAAGTGTCCATGAAAGCTCTTTGGGTCTGAATGAGCGGGGCGGCACCTCGTCAACAAGATGTTCAAGGGTGCCCTCCAGAGCCAGCATAGCCTCCTATGCTGTCGCCGAGGCATCGCCCAGCACCTGGTCCCTCTCCCTCAGAGACGCAATAAGGCGGCCCTTCTCTTCCTCCAAAGACAACACCGCCGCAGGCGGCCGTTCCGCTCCTCATCGCCGACCGCCGAGCGCGCCGCAAGCTTTCAAAGATATGAGACGGCCCCGCGCCCGCTCCAAACGCCGAACGCAGTTGACCTTAGAGGCATGCGCCTCCTCCGACGCGCGAAAAACTCCTTCGGTGACGCGCAGTCCGTCCCCCAATGCATCCCGTTCGCGGGCATAGACCGCCTGTAGCGCCCGACCAAGGGCGAGGGTCTACACGATAACGCGATCAGTACATCTCCAAAGGGCCGTGTGCCGCCAAGAGTTAGATACTTACCCTCATTTCAGATACCTCTAGCACTCTCCCAAGCAGCCCCGACCCACAAGTCTGCAGCGCATCGCGGTCTAGGCTCGCGGCCGCGCTATCCACGACCCCCTGCCACGCTGCCAGCACCTCTGCTCGAGGGATGAAGTCCGCTAGATGTCGGGTGGCATCCGCGGTGATAGCTTCGGTGGCGCCGGATGTCCCTTCCAAGCGAACGTCCTCGTGCTCCGAGGGCTGCCCGCGTTCGGGGAGCCATGTTGCTAGAAGGGGACATGGCGGTCAGCCCTACGAATGCATAGCGGGTCACACCAAGCAATGTAAGTTTAACTTCAGCCCCGCCCGAATCCACGAGAATCTCGACATCCCCAGTCACCCCGCCAGGCGGGGGGACCTCTATGTCGGAGCTTGGCTCCACTAAGCCCTCGCCCCCGGCAGCTGCAGACCTGATCGGGGCCGCGGGGACACCGAGACACTCGGTGTCTGAGTCGGAGTCGCATAGGGCTCCGACCTTGCTCGCTACAGCGAACCCCCTCGTCGAGCGAAGGGGCGATTGTGTGCGGGGCCGCTTCGCCTTTGGGGAGTAAGAGGGCGGCGCCGCCTCAGAAACCGCCGCACGAGGAGGTTCCACCGTGGCAGCAACGGACTCGCCCAAAGATCGCTGCGGGCGACGGCTCCGCCAACAACGCCGGCGGCGGCAAAGACACCGCGCTGCCTCCAAATCGGCATGCTTCGCCGAGTCAGAACCCGCGCCCGCTGGTACTCCCTCCCCGGCGGAATCGCGGAGGGGTGGGCTTGGGGCTTGAACAGCGCGCTCTGGCACCCTAATGCCCAAGGCTTCGCACACATGATTCAACCGCCCTAGACCTACCTCCGCGGTCGCCGCGGCGCGTAGTGTGTGTTCCCTGGCCGTATACGGTCTGAGGAACGTGCCCACCGCACGCTCCACGTCTTCCAGGGAAGCACCTGTCAGTGGCACGGGGGCACGATGTCAAACAACGGCCCTGAGGAACAGCACACGAAAGCTAAGCTGCAGCACAACTTACGCGAACCGGAGGGTCTTGGCAGCGAAGACACGGACGAGCGGACATTGTCGTGCCGAAGCTTCCCAGGAGTAACACGCCACTCCGCAGCAAGTGGCGCCATGCCATACATGACGAACTCCTCAGCGAGGTTGCGCATGTTGAAGCAGGTGGTGATCCCCACAAGCCTCTGTGCTATTCGCTCATCCTCAGCATTTATCAGTGCACCGGGCGTGGTGTTAACCGCCACCGGCCGCCCCGAACACTCAAGGCCACTACCGCTCGCCACGCGGTGGTAGAACCACCGCCTCATCCAGTTCGGCTCCCACTCCGCCAGACTCGACTCTGCGGGAAAAATCTTCTCGCACTGCGTGAACAAGACGAGGTCGACGATGCTGAAGCCGGGCAACGCCCCGTCCCCCCTCATCCTCCGACGCACACCGGACGTCATAGAGAAACACGAACAGTGACACGGTCGGCCAGCACGCCTCCGTGCACAGCGCCCAGCTGTACACGGCAAGACGGGCTATCACATTCAGCGTTATCTGCGCCAGCTCAAGCCCTAAAGTCCGCAGGACGTCCCCGACAAGTCGGGCGGCCGGAATGCGCAACCCGGCTTAGAAATAGGCGACAAACATGATCGCGTCAGACTCTTCGGGATGCGGTTTGGTTTCGTCGACCGCGGACAGTCGCAATTCCCGACGATCCGACAGCTTCCCTTCACGCAGGAGGTCGCGAATCGTCTCTTCCGTCACCAGCGTCGAGCCCAGGACACGGGAGCACGGACCTTCTATTCTCCCCACTGCCCACCATCCATCCGCCTACGCTGAGTTGCGCCCCTCGAGTGTGTATTCCACCTCGAGCGGCGACGACCGCTGGAAGACGGCCCTGTTGCCAACTGCCTGAGTGCGCTCTCTGCCCTACGCCATCGTCCTCCTAAGAGATATGCGAAGACAGACGAAGCAAGGAAGACACGAGATTGAGGGCGTGCGACTAGCAATTGGAAGGTGAGGCGACCAAAACACAGGAAGTGCACAGCTGGGGGTATTCAAGACTCCTGCGCCTCCCACGCCACCGGTAAGGCTAATCGGCGGGAGGCAAACCACTCGCCTGCCCACGATCAAAACTAAACCGACACAACTACCCACGTGCGCCAGGCCCGGTCAAACGGCGATCGCGCAAAAGGGCCTGACAGTGCACGACGCCCCAATAGCGCTCCGCCACGCGCCTACTCGGGAATCAGCGCACGACAACTTCAGCTCCGCCTTCGACGCAACCTTCGCCTATGCGGGACAACTTCGGCTCCGCCTTCGACGGGACCTTCGCCTATAAGGGACAACTCTGGGTCCGCCTTCGACGGGACCTTCGCCTATGCAGGACAACTTCGGCTCCGCCTTCAACGGGACCTTCGCCTCTGCAGGACAACTATGGGCTCGCCTTCGGCTCTGTCATCTCGACGCGTACCTGTGCGCTGGCGCAACACCCCCGAAAGCGCTCCCCACTCCGGTGGCTCGGGCCAACCCCGGCACCTGCCGCATTCTATATTTACCATTCTTGGCAGAACGAACTATTTTCGCACCCTAATGTGGCCAACGTCTTTTCATGAATGTTAGGTCGCAGAGAGCGCTGGCGGGGCAGGTCAGTCGGAAGGAGTCCACACCGATCGACGCGAAGCCAGTCACCGGAAAGGCGCGCGCACTCGCGGTCGTCCGACCGCTTGCAGCGCCACGGCCACCATTACCTCAGGACATAACGCCTCAGCACTACCCCCCTACAGGCGCGGACGCCCGGTACACCGCCTGTCTGAAGACACCCCCCATACTCCGCAAGGGATGGCCCCAGGCTCGGAGGATGTCTCAGCAATAGGCCCGACGCCTCTTCCTCGGCGTGGGGCGCAAATCTTTCTGCCAGCTCAAGAATGTACCTTCTTTCGTCCACAAGCATGCACAAGCGCCCTAACTGACGCTAACCCTGTCGCATGCTCGTGAGCGGAAGAGGTATATTTTTGAGACAAGCCATCCCAGCAATACTTCGTCACGCCGCTACGACCGCATATATAGCCGTTCTCGGGAAGCGCAACCGGCGGGAGTCCAACCGACGCGGCCAACCACGCACGTCCAACCGGCGAGAGTCGAACCGACGCGGTCGCTCACGCACGTGCGACGTCCCAACTTCCCGCGCCTGCCTGCTCATCCCGCATCGACGAGGTCTCTGCCTCCGCAGGGCAATTGCGACTCCGCCTACGCCCACCCGGCGCACAACTTCGACATTGACTCCGCCTGCGATCCCACGGCTCCGATTCTGCGGAGCCACGAGGGGCTACATGTGCCAAATCATCTTCGCCCACAATCACACAAGGTCACAGGCCACAGGGATGGAGGGGTCCAAAGGGCTCGGTAGCATGGCTTCGGCCTGTGAAACCCTTCACCATGAGATGCTCCTGTTATAGGGGTGGCCCCACCTATACCCAGCTAGCCTGTTAGAAGGTTGAGAGCGACATGCATAATGACATAGTTGCCATCGAAGGTAGACTCGGCGTAAGGGTACGATTGTAAAGACGCTCCTTTCGAGGGCTCATATTTATATCATGCCAGCCCTTAGAAAAGACCCAAGAGGACATTGCTTACCTAACTCTCCACTACCATACACCTCTCTCTCTCTGTTTGGTCTGTAGCCACAACAATGGGTTTTCTTCCTAAATGACAAAAGTGATGTCCCGGAGATTTTCAAAAGTTTTGCAAAAAAGGCCCAAAATGAATTTAATTTTAAAATAAAGAAAATTAGGAGTGACAATGGTTCCGAGTTCAAGAATGCAAAAATTGGGGATTTTTGTAATGAACTTGGAATAAAACACGAGTTTTCTTCAACTTACACTTTGGAGAAAAAATGGAGTTGTGGAAAGAAAAAATCGTACATTAATTGAAATGGCTAGAACAATGCTTGATGAATATAATACTTCTGATATCTTTTGGGCGGAAGCTATCAATACCTCTTGTCATGCCATAAATCGCCTTTGTTTACATCGTTTATTGAAAAAACCTTTTATGAGCTAATCATGGGAAGGAGACCGAACATTTCTTATTTTAGAGTATCTGGATGCAAATGCTTTATTCCAAGAAAAGGTGTTCGGCTCTCAAAATTTCAAAGTCGGTGTGATGAAGATTTTCTATTAGGTTATTTTTCAAATAGTAAAGCATATAGAGTTTTTAATAAAAATTCTGGTATAATTGAAGAGTCATGTGATGTTCAATTTGATGAGACTAATGGTTCTCAAGAAGAGCAAGAAAATTTAGATAATATAGGTGATGAAGGATTAAGAAGGGTGATAGACAATATGCAAATTGGGAACATCAAGCCAAAAGATGATTCAAGCAACTCTCCTTCATCAATGCAAGTCGAACCCCCAACCTTGTCCACAAAAAGCAATATTCAAGTTCAAGATGAAGAAAAAGAAGAGCAACCTCAACCGTTGAGAATTCACAATGCATTGTCAAACGATCATCCAATAAATCAAATATTGGGTGATGTGAGTAATAGTGTTCAAACTCGCTCTAGATTAGTCTCTTTTTGTGAACACTACTCTTTTGTTTCTTCTCTTGAACCCAAGGTTGTAGATGACACTCTAGATGACCCCGATTGGGTTAATGCCATGCATGAGGAGCTAAACAACTTTGTAGGAAATGATGTATAGAGTTTGGTAGAAAGACCCAAGGAGCACAACGAAATTGGCACAAAATGGGTCTTCTACAACAAACAAGATAAAAATGGAATTGTGGTAAGAAACAAAGCAAGATTAGTAGCTCAAGATTTTACTCATGTCGAAGGACTAGATTGTATGAAACTTTTGCTCCCGTAGCTAGACTTGAGTCAATTAGAATTTTGCATGCTTTTGCATCATGCTTTAATATGAAACTTTATCAAATGGATGTCAAAAGTGCATTTCTAAATTGAAAAATAACCGAACTTGTATTTGTTGAGTAACCTTCTGGGTTTGAGGATCCTAAGAATCCAAACTATGTTTATAAACTCTCAAATGCGCTTTATGGACTTAAACAAGCTCCTAGGGCATAGTATGAGCGCCTTCGAAATTTTCTCATCTCTAAAGGATTCAAAATCGGGAAGGTTGACATTACATTATTTATAAAAGTTATTGACAATAAATTCTTTGTATGCCAAATATATGTTGACGATATTATCTTTGGTTCCACTAACCAAGACTTTTGCAAAGAATTTGGTGATATGATCTCTAGGGAATTTGAGATATCTATGATAGGTGAATTAAGTTATTTTCTTAGACTTCATATCAAACAACTCAAGAATAGAATTTTCATTAGCCAAACCAAATATACAAGAGATTTACTCAAGAAGTTTGGCACGGAGGATGCAAAGCCCATCAAGACTCCCTGTAATACCCTGAACGTCGTTTCGGATTCGATTTTAAATTAATCGCAGAGTCATCGGATTTTCGGTAAATCGTGGGAAGGGAATAAATAAATTTTTATGGAATATCATAAAATAAAAAATGTGTGGAAAAGATAATTTTAAAAAAAACTTTAGCGGGCTGGCAGGAGGGCAGGCCTGCCACCTTGGCCCAAGGGGTGGCCGCACCCCCCTAACCCTAGCTGCCCCTTCCCCTTTAAATCCCTTGTGGGCGTCTCCCCCTCCTCTTTCCCTCCCAGCTGCCACCCCCTCCCCTCCCTTGCACCACCATCTCACCCTCCCCCCTTGGTGGTGCCCTTGGTGCAAAGGAAGAACAAGAAGGAGGAGAAGAGAAGGAAGAGAAGGAAGGGAGGAAGAAGGAAGAGGAGAAAAGGTGTGATCCCAAGACTAGGTAATTTTTTCCCATCCCAAACCCTCTATTTTTACTGTAATTAGGGTTCATAGCACGGGATTTGATGGGGATTAGCAATTAGAACCTCCAATTAGTGATTTCCTGCTGTCTGCCTGTAGATCAATTCGTATAGCGTTACTGTTTGCGCAGTTTAAACCCTGAAAACGATTTTTTCTGTGGGTCTACCCAAAAGGAAAAATGTAGACGACGACGATACACATCTCCTGTATTTTTTTAGATTTTTTAGTCGCGGGATCTCGGCGCAGTAAGGTCAGGAATCTTGCTGTCCGTCAGGGGGCAGATTGGGGGCAGACAGTTGTTCAGGTGTGAATTCGGGGTAGTAAATAATTTTTATATTTTTGGTTGCCATTGGAAAAAATGTAGATAAATAAGTAGTCTATCTTCTGTATAAAAATTATATTTTTTTAGAGTCTTGTACTGTGATTGGGAAGCGTTAGAAGCTGGCTAGCCAGAATGGCAGAACAGAGCACGTCCTCTGTTTTGTGCATTAAGTTACACATTGCTAAGCACAAAATAAAAATATGTGATCTACATGAAAAGTGTAGGTATTTAAGTGAGGAATTCATAAATATATCTCTCTCTGTAAAAGGTTTAGTATTATTAAAGATAAAAAAAATTAAGCAGCGCTGCTGCAGTGGAAAGATTGTAGAACCGTTACGCGGGAAAGGATGTTGTGGGGTTTTGGGGTTTAGCGATATCTTTCTTCGAGAGTCGTATTTTCATTGTTGCAATGTGTGCTGAGGGGTACCTTTTTGGACAGGCGGTTTTGCTTCTGAACGCGCGTGATTTCGTCGCTTCGCCGGTAGAGGCAAGTAAACGTAGCGGATGTGCTACCGTTTAACCCGTTATTCTTACTGCTTGCAATATGCATAATTTTCGTAATGTTAAATGATATGCCATGGTTACATGTTTTCTAAGTAAGAATGTGGTACCAAGCTATTAATGAATTGCTATGTTTGGATGTGTTTTGGTAGTTGTAGGATCAGAAATGGCAACAGAGGGGGGGTGAATGGTGCCTTTAAAAATCGCCCTCAAGTATTCATACCAATTTCTTCTCCAATAGCTAAAGGAGCTATGAAGCAAGAAATTCACTCATCAGAATATACACAGACTACCTGAGCATCCACACCTGCTAGCAAACACACATACAAGCAACCAATAGGACATTAGACTGCATAACCAAACAGAATATTTGGAACTGCTGCACTTCACCCAAAACTATTTGCTCCATCTCAGCTCACAATCTGAAAACCAACCACTACTGACACACTGCTGAAATCTGAAACTTAAAATCTCCTGAAAACAGAAATCTGCAAAAGATGTGAAATCTGAAAACTGAAATCTGCACTAAACTGAAATCTGAAATTATAAACTGCAGAAAACTGAAATGTTAGAGCTGAAACCTAAATTCTTACAACAAGTGCAGCACAACATATTCAAAATGAGAGCAGATCGAAGCTACAGCCATCGCATCGTTGGAGGAAAATTCAACACACAACCAAATCGAGGAGTATCGAACATGCGCACAAACTGAAATTGCAGATCAAATCGAACTCAAAGAAGAACCGAACGAACTCAAGCAAGAAATTAACATATTTCAGAACTTTGAGCCGAAGGCGCGTGGAGTCGCTAGATCAAGAAAGCGAGAAGAAGCGCGCGATTCGAAAATCGCTGGCCAAAACAAGGACTGGACTGAGACCGTTGCATTTCAGCTAGGGAAGGAAAGATTTTGCATACAACCAAATCTGAGTCTGCTAAACATGAGCACATGATTTTCACCAAGGAACAAGAAAAGAGGCAGAACTCCAAAGAAAGAAAGTCATGTTGGAGACGCATCGACTTTCTCAAGACAAAGATCTAGAGCACGAAATAAATAGCTACTATAACTCTAGAAACCAGAAGGCACACCTTAAAAACAAAGAACCAAGAATCTGAGCAGAAACTGAGAACTGAACTGACAGAACCGAAAAGAAAACGGGGACAGGCGGCAGGTTCATTCCAGCCGAACAAGGAAGAGATTGATGAAGGCTTGGTTGCTACACAACTTTTCAGATAAAGCACTAGGAACTGCAGCTACCAAGGACTTCCCTTCACAACACCCACATCTCTTCTCCACTCACGCAGCAAAATTTAGACTTGGCCGAACTTAAGAAAACAACAGCAGGTTTAATCTAGGTATTCAACTTAATCTTAAGACATAGAGATTAAGAGAATCATCTCAACATAAAAAAAATCAGATCAAGGATTGAAGAGAACCCATGAAAGATTGCATTGAGAGGAATGATTACATTTGATGTTCTTACAATCAGCTCATTCGGTTCTCACCCCTAGACCAACACACACAAAGAGAAAACCTAGTGACTGCCCTGCTCACTACATCCTTCTCTCAAATGAATTCATTGCAGATAGATGAATGATTCCAGAGGAATGATTACACTGAGAAATTTACTCCAGACACTACATGCTTGAGAGGGAAGAACACACATGCACTAGCTCAACCTATCTCCAGAATACTTGAGAAGGGAACACCACCAGTTTCACTTCTCCTATCTCTCAAACCACAGGAGAAAGAAGGAGATGCAAAAACAAAAAGCTAACTGCCTCTCACAGCATACAAGCTCACACACCCTCTCATTTTCAATCTCATGTCTGGTGAGGAACACACGCACTCTAGCTCAAAGCACTCACCAGCCTCCAAAGCTAAAAGAGCACACACATTTTGCTCTCCAACTGCTACATACAGAGCACTTGAGCTACACTAGCAAGTCTCTTGCACACTCAAGTGACCACTAGACCTCTTGCACAAGCACTACTAACAGGGCTCTCCTACAGAACACACAAGCATGCAGCTCATACAAAGAACACCCATGGAACTATATCTCCTGCGTATGCTACTCCCAGGGAATAAGCAGTTGACACCACAACACCAGGAGCCCATCTTCATATGGAAAATCAAGAAGTGGCATACCCCCCACTCCATGCCTCCTTTCCAAATGAAGCAATGGTCAACCACCTTGACAAAGTGGAGGGAAACCACCCATCCTCTCATTTGCTTGAGTCAAATTACCAAATTGCCCTCAAGAACCTTCCCGGAAGCTTCCGTATCCGATACCTTGACCGTCTGAACCTCAACTCCTCCCTGAGTCTAGTCCCGGTCCACTCGTATCGCCTGTCGTGTTCGTCACGGGTAGCTCCAGTTCCTCGTCTCCCGACTCGCAACCACCTCAGCAGTCTCGATCATCTTCGGCATCTTTGATCGTCTGGACCTCGACACCTCCTGTGCCTAGTCCCGGTCCACCTCGCCTCACCATGACCTAGCTCCGAAGTCCTGCAGTCACACAGATAAGCAAACCATCACATAGCACCGCACGAAACAGTATATTCCACATTAGCACAGATAAAGGTACTCAACCCTAGAATACCCAAAACAAACTCTAACTCACTAAACCAACTGTCAATATCTCATCACAAACATGGGGATACCTCCACATGGTCTTTCAATCTCCCCCTTGATGAGTATATTGACAAACACAGAAAAAGCATAAGTTGAGTTTGTTTGCAAGTCATAGATGGTCCGAGAGAAGAAATTGATGCTAATGACCATGTAGACACAAGGAGCAAAAGAAAGAGCAAGTTTTCCTCAAACGCTCCCAAAACTCCCAAAAGGACTTTTTCTCCAATATTCTCCCCCTTTTGGCAATAGAATCATCAAGATGCAAAAGGGAGAATATAATATTTTATTCAATGTTAAGCAATGAGAGCTATGAATATTATCCAAAATAACTATTTGAGTAATACACCAAGCCATAACGTAGGAAGGCTATCAATATCATGACAAGATATGCATAATCAAGCCAAGCCACACAAGTAACAATCTGAGGATTAGATAAATTTCTTAGCATGTCAAGCCACTCAAGAGTATAGTCTAGCTAGAGATATCCAAAGATGATGTAAGCCATGTCAATAATCTAAGTGAAACCAAGAAGCTACAATTGAGTCAATTTAGAGTGCTACAAGTTCAAGAATGAATCATTTGTACAAGTACTTGGTTCTTGGTGTAGTTAAGCAATTTTAGCGCAATTCACATGTTTTCTTTTGAAATGCATGGTTGTCTCCAACCAAAATTTTAGTAATGTGCTAGATCTCAAGCCTTATGCGACCATTCCAAGCGAAAAGCTTAAGGAGATGATCTTGGTCATCCAAAACTCCCCCTGAGTTCATGCCTAGTGCAATGGCAAGCAGTCTCATGAGAAAGAATTGGTAAGATCAGTTCTTTCGCACATAAAAGAGATCTTTTTTGCTTTCTTAAATAGTTGTACTAACTCATGCTTCATCAAGAAACTAGCGTAGCTCAATCTAAAGCTCAATTAAAGATTCAAGACTCAACTCAGCCTATTTGACATGGCACGAATCATAAGAGGATAACCAAAGACAGACTAGTCTCAAGAGCTAACATGACATGTCTGAATTCAAGTTGTGCATTTTTAATTAACTTATCAATGGCAAAGGCTTGACGACACATATGAAGCAATGATAGATCTAGCAATTAAGCATAATCATGGCAAGATCTAATGCATTGTAAACCTGTCATATAAGGATAATAGTCAAGGCTCCATGAAGTTATATTACAATGCAGAATGTTAAAATAAAATGCAAGAAATCCAGCTCCCCCTCAACATATGAAGTACTTTTTAGTTCAAGTTGAGTTATGTCAATATTAAGCTCCCAAATGAACTCCCTCTGAACCAAAGCTATAAAATGAGAAGCTGGCAAAGAAAACAGAAAAGACAGTCCTTAAAGCATAGACAAGATATAGAGTATACTATGGCTCAGACTGACTCTCATCTACCCCATATGACACTAGGACTATCAGCTGCCCAACTAACACACTAAGGAGCAAACACGTTCCCTGTCTACCCAAGGGTGGCCTAACCCTTGCTAGAACCTATAAGAAGTGAGTGAGCTCAACCTAGTGAGAAGAGAGATAACTAATAAACAGCATCCTAGAACCACAAGATGAGAGGAAGAAGTCTGACCATCTAGACAATAAACCACTCTAATCTATGCTAGGAGGACTAACCCGAAAGCACCCAAAAGCAATGCAATAGAAAGGAGCATGAGCATAATATACAAGATAAAGCAGTAAAGCACAAAGCTCCCCCTCACTACAGTCCATAAGGACAAACCACCCCAAGCTCTCCCCGCAAGGCTAAAAATCTAGAGCTATCCAAAGGCTTGGTAAAGATATCAGCCAACTGGCGGTCACTCTCCACAAACTGAAGCACTATATCACCTTTCTCCACATGGTCTCTAAGGAAGTGATATCGGATATCAATATGCTTGGTCCGAGAGTGCTACACTGGGTTCTTAGCAATGTTAATAGCAGAAGTGTTGTCACAAAAGAGTGGAACACTCTCTATAACTAACCCAAAGTCCCGCAGGGTCGAAGCCATCCAAAGTATCTGGCTGCAGCAACTGGCGGCAGCAACATACTCGGCCTCTGCGGATCAGGTGCAACAGTTTGCTCGCTAGAAGACCAAGAAACAAGAGAAGTGCCAATGAATTTGGACGGAAGTGCTCTTCCTATCTATCCTACAGCCAGCAAAGTCTGCGTCCGAGTAGGCTCTGAGGAAAAGACAGGATGAGGAAAAGTACCAGATACC
The DNA here is from genome assembly GCA_036346265.1 of Melocanna baccifera. Lineage (NCBI taxonomy): Eukaryota > Viridiplantae > Streptophyta > Magnoliopsida > Poales > Poaceae > Melocanna > Melocanna baccifera. The sequence goes on from CM070691.1 coordinate 16,975,856, forward strand.
ATAGTCAATGGTAGCTCGAAGGTGCCGAAGAATGCGCTTCACCGCCTGGCGGTGAGATACGCGAGGAGAAGCCTGAAATCGAGCACACAGACACACGGAGAAGTGTATGTCCGATTTCGAGGCAGTGAGGTACAAGAGGGAGCCAATCATGCTGCGATACTCCTTCTGATCAACTGGCTCGCCGTCCTCATCTGGGTCGAGTGAAGCTGAAGAAGCCATCGGAGTGGACACTGGCTTGCCATCACTCATATCAAAGCGTTTCAGGAGGTCACGAGTGTACTTGCCCTGATGCAAGAAAGTACCCTCCCGAGTCTGCTTGATCTGAAAGCCGAGAAAAAAGCTCAACTCGCCCATCATGCTCATCTCAAACTCTGAGCTCATGACATCGGAGAACTGAGAAATAAGAGTATGAGAAGAGCCACTAAAGATGATATCATCCACATAAATCTGGACAAGTAGAAAGTCATTGTCATGCCTGCGAATGAACAAGGTCTTGTCCACCTTACCCATCTCAAACCCATGACTCAACAGATAAGACTTAAGTCTCTCATACCAAGCTCTAGGGGCCTGCTTAAGTCCATACAAGGCTTTGGAAAGCTTGTAGACATGGTTTGGGTATTTGGGGTTCTCGAAACCTGGAGGCTGTCTAACATAGACCTCTTCCTCAATAAACCCATTGAGGAAGGCACTCTTGACATCCATCTGGTAAAACTTGAAACCCTTAGAAGCTGCGAAAGCAAGCAGAATTCTAATGGCCTCAAGTCTAGCAATAGGGGCAAAGGTCTCCTCAAAATCTAGACCCTCAACCTGGGAGAACCCCTGAGCTACCATCTAGCCTTATTTCGAATGACTACCCCATCCTCACTCTGCTTGTTTTTGAACACCCACTTAGTCCCAATAACATTGTGACCTCGAGGGGGCTCAACAAGCGACCAGACCTTGTTTCTCTCAAAATTCTCCAACTCCTCGTGCATGGCATTGACCCAAGACTCGTCAGAAAAAGCATGATCAACATCCTTGGGCTCAAAAGAGGCGACGAAAGCAGAATGGAGACAGAAAAGAGAAGTGCCAGATTTTGAGCGTGTGACACGCTCAAAAAGATCTCCAATTATCTGCTCTGAAGGATGATGTTCTCGGACTTTACGAGGAGGTCCTTGATGAGAAGAAGGAGAAGTGGCCTCTACCTCATGAGCTGACGAGGTAGGAACAGAACCACTAGCTCCAGAAGAAGCGGAAGGCATGGGCTGATCTCCTTGAGGTGCGGTGGTAGAGGTAGGCACCTCAGGGGGAGGAGGAACTGGATCAGGTAGACAATCCTCATCTCCATCCTCCTGATCATCCACAAAGATGGTCTCGGACTGCTCTATAGAACCTGAGATATCGGGCCTAGTCCCCGGACTGGCCTTATCGAAGGTCACCTCACAGGTTTCTACCAATTTACTAGACTCACAGTTCCAGACCCTATAAGCTCGCGAAGAAGTCGAGTAACCTAGAAAGGTCCCATCACAAGATCGTGACTCGAACTTATCTAGGTTTCCAGACTTCAGAATAAAACACTTGCAACCAAACACGCGAAAATGAGATATATTGGGCTTTCGCCCATATCTCAACTCATAAGAGGTGCGATGCAAGTGTGCCCTGAGAAAAACTCAATTTGAAACATGGCACGCGGTGGCTATCGCCTCAGCCCAAAACTTCCTCGGTGTAGAGTACTCATCAAGCATCGTCCTGGCTATATCAACCAAGGTACGGTTCTTCCTCTCCACAGCGCCATTTTGCTGAGGGACGTATGGAGAAGAGAACTGGTGCTCTATACCTGTCTCATCACAGAAACTCTTAAAGTAGGAATTCTTGAACTCCGTGCCATTGTCACTGCGGATCGCTCGTAAGGCACCCGGGAGCTCAACAGAAATCCTACGAAAGAGACCTCGAAAATGTGTAAATGTCTCATCCTTCGAGGCTAAGAAAAACACCCAAGAGTACCTCGAGAAGTCATTGACCACGACAAGAACATACCACTTCCCTCCTGCTGACTGCACTCGAGTTGGTCCAACTGTGTCCATGTGGAGCAGCTGTCCTGGTGCATTGGTCATAGTCACTGTGACCGGAGGATGAGAAGCGGCAACCATCTTGCCGTGCCGGCAAGGAGCGCAAACAAGATCTTTGATCATCTTGAGTTTCAGCAGACCACGAATGAGATCATGGCCGCTAACTCGAGTCAAATGGTCAAATCCAATATGACCAAGTCTCCTATGCCAGAAGGTAAGGTCACAGGACTCAGAAGCAACTAAACACCTGAGAGGATCACCAGAAGACTCAGCGAAATCAGAACAAAAGATCCTCCCATAACGAGAAATCCCGCAAACCAGACTCCCCGAAGGGTCAAGAATTTTGCAATTGTTTTTCTTGAAGCTCTCCTCGAAACTGTCATCGGTAAGCTGAGAAACTGAAAGCAAATTGTACTGCAGCTTACTCACTAAGGCAACATCTCTTAAAATGAATGAATCATTAACATGCACTGTACCTTTTGCGATGACGCACCCAGACGAAGCGTCTCCAAAGGTGATCATCTCATCACCTGGAGCACGGGATAGGGAAGAGAACCAACGAGAGTCTCCGGTCATATGACGAGAACAACCGGAGTCTACAAGCCAAACCTCTCTCTTCCCAACCAATAACTCGAGTCAAACAGAGTAAAGGCTCGATCAAGATGGGATAAATCAAAAGAGATTTTGGCACCCAATACTGAGTCACACGCCGAGCAGAAGAAGTAGCCACACACGACTGACCTCTAGCTACCCTACGCTCTCTGTCGCTCAAAGAGCCAGAAGGTCTACTAGCAGACTGCTACGAGGGAGCGAGTCAGAGCACCAACAACACGCTGATCACGCTGCGGATAGCCATCTCGATGGGGGAAACGAGAACTACCCTCAGAATGGCGGATATCACGACTAGAGGCAAATCGAGGACGAAAATCAGAAACACCGGAAAAACCAAGTCCTCGATGCTACCCGAACACCTCAGAGTGATCAACCCTAAGTGTCGTGTTGGTCTTAGGTGCACTCAAGGTCTGGGGCTGACCCTAAATACGCCTAAGATCACGAACACGATCTCTCCACGCGATCTTGGCGCGCCTGAAGCATCTCTCGATCATGTGTCCATCCTTCTGACAGAAGGTACAATGAAACTACGCCTTTTGAGAGGTCGAAGCAACAGGTGTTACCACCTTACTGTCAGAAATCCCTTGGACAAAGCCCGCTGATTTGAATTGAACTTTCTCAGTCCTGGGCTCAGTCTCGATCACACCTAGCACTATGAGTCTGAGCATGGCAGGTGGATGCTTCCTCATGTCCTCATAGAAATCATATCCTAGACCCTGATTAAATCTGCAGATCTTAGATTGGTCTAGAATAAGATTGAGCTTCTTTTTGCCTCCAACAAACCTTTCAAGAGTGTTCATAAGATACTGACACTCCCGAAAGAGAGAGATGCAAGAAGAGCAGGGGGAAGAAGAGACAGCAGAAGGTAAGGGAGTCCTACGAATGGCATGTGCACGCACAGCCGCCTCAGAAGGCACAGTCCTACTGCTAGCAATTTGGTTCACGTCGCTAGGCGTCTCTACCTTACCCTTGGGTTTCTCCCCAACACCAGCACACACATTACAAGCAGATGGTTGCTTCTCTAGAAGGTCCTTAGTTAGCTTCACACATTTTTCATCTAAAGCAATTAAATCAAATTTTAGTTTTTCACAATTATTGCAAGGTGAGCTAACAGGGTCCTTAGAAGCATATTGAGTCAATTTGTTATTAGTGTCAATCATCTCTTGAAACTGTTTGGAAACAGATTCAAGCTCAGCAGTCAACTTGGAACAGTTCACACATGAAGCAATGGGCTCAAGTAGAAAAGCTTGTAATTCAGCAATTTTATGATCTGCCCTTTTTAGGTTCATTTTCAAATTATTACAACTTCCACAAGTCTCGGGCAGATCGAGAAGCATGGCATAAGGTCCTCTAACAGCAATGTCCTTAACCTCTAAGCATGATTGAGTTGGTCGTAGGTGGGGTATACCTCGTCGGAGTCGGAGTAAAGCTTGTTGTCACTCAGTTCGCCCTCGAGGGCCATGAAGCACATGCCGGAGAAGTCTTCACCGCCATCATTGAGCTCTTGGTCACCCGTCCCGTCGTCGTCGCTCCATCCTTCCACCTCACTGAGGTCGAGGTCGTCGAAGGCGGTGAGGACACGGTGGAAGAGCTTCTTGGCTTTGCCAAAGTTGCGGAACTTCTTCTTGCCTTGTGCAGGAGCTGGAGGCTTCTTGTTGCGGTTCTTGTCGGTGAAGTTGTTCTTGCCCGAACCGCCGTAGTCGTTCTTGCCCTTCTCCAGCTTGGGGCAGTTTGCCCGAATGTGGTTGGGGCCACCACACTCGAAGCAAATCACAGGTCCTCCTCTTCTCGTCCCTCCTCCTCTTGTAAGCATGGGAAAACTTCCGAGCTAGGAGGGCCGGTGCTCATCTCGAGCTGCTCTAATCGATCATCGCTACGCCACAGAGAGCGAAGAGAGAAACCACACAACAAATCAGCGAGAAGAACGAAGTTTAACCGATTGGTGACTAGGGCTATCGATCGTGACTTCGACTTTCGAGAGACAATGTCAATCTCGTGAGTCTTGAGACGCGAGTACAGCGCATCAAGAGTCAAAGTCGAGAGGTCCGTGGTGTCCTTGATGGTAGTCACCTTCATTTCCCAAACACGAAGATCAAGTGCAGCAAGCATCTGTCGAGCGTTATCCGAGTCGGGGTATGTGAGACCGACCGCTCGGAGGTTGCTCAGAATCTTCTAAAAACGCGCAAAGCACTCATCCAGGGACTCTCCAGCGAGCATTTCAAACTTGTTGTAATCTCGCTTGAACTGGTCCTGTCGAACCGTCTTAATTTGGGTTGTGCCCTCATGGTATGCATTGAGAGTCGTCCAAATATCGAAGGCCGACGAAAGATGCGAAATGCGATCAAACTCGTTTCGGCTCAAACCTTGGATGATGATGTTCCTTGCCTTAGCATTCGCTTCAACATCAGGCATGTTATTCACATTGATGTTTTCATCGGCAGGAACGGCAAAGTGAGTTTTAACCTTTCGCCAAACCGCATAGCCCTGAGCCTAAATGTAGGACTCCATCTGACTCATCCAGAAGGGATAGTCGATCCCATCGAACATCGGGGGCTTGGTGGAATACTTATCCATTGCCATGGCTCACAAACCGGTTAAAGATCTATCGAGAAGAGCTAACCGGCTCTGATACCAATTGTAGGATCAGAAATGGCAACAGAGGGGGGGTGAATGGTGCCTTTAAAAATCGCCCTCAAGTATTCATACCAATTTCTTCTCCAATAGCTAAAGGAGCTATGAAGCAAGAAATTCACTCATCAGAATATACACAGACTACCCGAGCATCCACACCTGCTAGCAAACACACATACAAGCAACCAACAGGACATTAGACTGCATAACCAAACAGAATATTTAGAACTGCTGCACTTCACCCAAAACTATTTGCTCCCTCTCAGCTCACAATCTGAAAACCAACCACTACTGACACACTGCTGAAATCTGAAACTTAAAATCTCCTGAAAACAGAAATCTGCAAAAGATGTGAAATCTGAAAACTGAAATCTGCACTAAACTGAAATCTGAAATTATAAACTGCAGAAAACTGAAATGTTAGAGCTGAAACCTAAATTCTTACAACAAGTGCAGCACAACATATTCAAAATGAGAGCAGACCGAAAGCTACAGCTACTGCTACTGTTGGAGGGGAAAATTCAACACACAACCGAAATCAGAGGAGTACTGAACATGCGCACAAACTGAAATTGCAGACTGAAATCAGAACTTCAGCAGCAACCGAACTGAACCTGAAGCAGCAGCCGAACATATTTCAGAACTTTGAGCCGAAGGCAGTCAGGGGAGTCGCTAGACTGAAGAAACTGAGAAGAAGCGACTGCATTCTGAAAATACTGCTGGCCGAAAACAAGGACTGGACTGAGACCGTTGCATTTCAGCTAGGGAAGGAAAGATTTTGCATACAACCGAAATCTGAGTCCTGCTAAACATGAGCACATGATTTTCAGCCGAAGGAACAGTAAAAGAGGCAGAACTCCAAAGAAAGAAAGCTGCGGTTGGAGACGACTGACTTTCTCAAGACAAAGATCTAGAGCACGAAATAAATAGCTACTATAACTCTAGAAACCAGAAGGCACACCTTAAAAACAAAGAACCAAGAATCTGAGCAGAAACTGAGAACTGAACTGACAGAACCGAAAAGAAAACGGGGACAGGCGGCAGGTTCATTCCAGCCGAACAAGGAAGAGATTGATGAAGGCTTGGTTGCTACACAACTTTTCAGATAAAGCACTAGGAACTGCAGCTACCAAGGACTTCCCTTCACAACACCCACATCTCTTCTCCACTCACGCAGCAAAATTTAGACTTGGCCGAACTTAAGAAAACAACAGCAGGTTTAATCTAGGTATTCAACTTAATCTTAAGACATAGAGATTAAGAGAATCATCTCAACATAAAAAAAATCAGATCAAGGATTGAAGAGAACCCATGAAAGATTGCATTGAGAGGAATGATTACATTTGATGTTCTTACAATCAGCTCATTCGGTTCTCACCCCTAGACCAACACACACAAAGAGAAAACCTAGTGACTGCCCTGCTCACTACATCCTTCTCTCAAATGAATTCATTGCAGATAGATGAATGATTCCAGAGGAATGATTACACTGAGAAATTTACTCCAGACACTACATGCTTGAGAGGGAAGAACACACATGCACTAGCTCAACCTATCTCCAGAATACTTGAGAAGGGAACACCACCAGTTTCACTTCTCCTATCTCTCAAACCACAGGAGAAAGAAGGAGATGCAAAAACAAAAAGCTAACTGCCTCTCACAGCATACAAGCTCACACACCCTCTCATTTTCAATCTCATGTCTGGTGAGGAACACATGCACTCTAGCTCAAAGCACTCACCAGCCTCCAAAGCTAAAAGAGCACACACATTTTTGCTCTCCAACCTGCTACATACACAGAGCACTTGAGCTACACTAGCAAGTCTCTTGCACACTCAAGTGACCACTAGACCTCTTGCACAAGCACTACTAACAGGGCTCTCCTACAGAACACACAAGCATGCAGCTCATACAAAGAACACCCATGGAACTATATCTCCTGCGTATGCTACTCCCAGGGAATAAGCAGTTGACACCACAACACCAGGAGCCCATCTTCATATGGAAAATCAAGAAGTGGCATACCCCCCACTCCATGCCTCCTTTCCAAATGAAGCAATGGTCAACCACCTTGACAAAGTGGAGGAAACCACCCATCCTCTCATTTGCTTGAGTCAAATTACCAAATTGCCCTCAAGCACCTTCCCGAAGCTTCCGTATCCGATACCTTGACCGTCGAACCTCGACTCCTCCACGAGTCTAGTCCCGGTCCACTCGACGCCCATCGTGTTAAATCACGGGTAGCTCGGTTCCTCGTCTCCGACTCGCAACCACCTCAGCAGCCTCGATCATCTTCGGCATCTTTGACCGTGCGGACCTCGACACCTCCCGTGCCTAGTCGGTCCACCTCGCCTCACCATGACTTAGCTCAAGTCCTGCGATCACTGAGACAAGCAAACCATCACATAGCACCGCACGAAACAGTATATTCCACATTAGCACAGATAAAGGTACTCAACCCTAGAATACCCAAAACAAACTCTAACTCACTAAACTAACTGTCAATATCTCATCACAAACATGGGGATACCTCCACATGGTCTCTCAGTAGTATTGTGGTAATTTGTTTAATGAGCCAATTGTGGTGTATGAAAGTAAATGTATGATGGATATGATGATATTTTCTTGTTAAATTCATGATGATCATATTGATGCTATTGAAGTTGGTATTCTTGTGGTTTATGATGGATATGATGATATTTTCTTGTTGTTAAATTCATGAGGATCATATTGATGCCCTTGAAGTTTGTATTCTTGTGGTTTATGATTATCATATCATTCATAACATGTCATGACATTGCATTGTGGATGTCGCCGCTTATAGCTGCGATCGTACCGGTATAGCATCGTGCATTGCCGTAGCATGATACACACTTTTATCTTGTTGGGTAAAGGTGCAGTGGAGCATAGCATGTATATGTATTGCATCGTGAAAAGATCATTTGCATACTTATGCAATGTACTGTGGTGAAGTTATTTTATAAACAACTGCAGCTTCATAGTTGCAATGTGGAATTGGCTCATGAGAGTCACTTGTGGTATGAGGAAAGTGGCTGTGGTCCTGGATTAGGGTTCATCCCTTGTGGTATGGTAGGGGTTGTGATTGTGGCATGAGATTCTTTTCTATTGTGATAATTATTTATAACCGTTGTGGATGTGAGAAATAATAAAGTTAGTGAGGTAAAACATGTTAATACTTTATTGTCATTGGTAGTAGTAGTGATGGATGATATGAAGTAGCTAATCAAGATTTATTTGCTAATGTTTTATTATTGTTGGTAGTAAATGTGGTTACGGCTATGATTGTGGTCATTATGGGAAATGAATATTGATGATTAACATCATTGTAGTTTAATTAGCTTGTTAACGAATGTGGATGCACATTGTGGATGTGGACATGTGGTTACTTTAATGATGTTGTATATTTGTTTGTAGTCTGATTAGCCTGTTAAACAGTTTGCTTGTTGAGATTTTTATCTCACCCTTGTTTCCCCCCTACAGGTGATTCTCGAGCATTCATGGGATGGGTAGAGCGGCACCACAATAATGCATTTGGTTCATCAATTCATACTGTAATAAAGTCGATGGAATTCTAGCCAAATGCCTAGCTATCCGTGGATGATTATTTTATTTAATAATGATGAACTTGTGAACTATTATTTGATTAATCTGCTAGATGTTATTTCAATTATTGAACTTGTTATCGTTACCTTTGTTCTCTTAGTTGTTTATGCTTTCGCTTAATGCTTCATGTCTAGAAATTGTTGCCGGAATAAATTATCTTGAAATTTTTGGCCAGCTGTAGAGTGGTTTAGTGGTATTCCAGGGTAATGAGGGTCCTGGGGTGTTACATTCCCATGGCAACCAACAGGCACTTGGATCTAAATGAAGGAGGTAAGTCGGTAGATTTAAAACTTTATAGATCCATGATAGGTAGTTTGCTTTATCTTACCGCATCTAGACCCGATATTATATTTAGTGTTTGCATGTGTGCAAGGTTTCAAGCTTCTCCTAAAGAGTGCCATTTAGTGGCTGTAAAGAGAATTCTAAGATATTTAAAACATTCATCTAGTATAGGCTTGTAGTTTCCTAAAGATGCTAAATTTGATTTAATTGGATATTCGGATTCCGATTATGCGGGTTGCAAAGTGGATAGAAAAAGCACCTCGAGAAGTTGTCAATTGCTAGCAAGATCATTAGTATCTTGGTTCTCAAAAAAACAAAACTCTGTAGCACTCTCAACCGCCGAAGCCGAATATGTTTCCGCGGGTAGTTGTTGTGCACAATTGTTATGGATGAGGCAAATATTGATAGATTATAGAATTAAATTTGATAAGACGCCTCTTTTGTGTGATAATGAAAGTGCAGTGAAAATAGCAAATAAACACTCAAGAACCAAGTATATAGATATTAGACACTATTTCTTGAGAGACCATGTTGGCAAAGGGGATAGTGAAATTAGCCACATAAGAACCGATGATCAACTAGCGGATATCTTCATCAAGCCATTAGATGAAAGCCGTTTTTGTAAATTGAGAAATGAATTAAATGTTTTAGACTTCTCAAATATTGCTTAAACCCCTGTTGCACGTATTTAGATGTTATTTTGGCCATTTTAGCAATTTTTGTGTTGATTTCTCAAAAGATCTTTACCAAAATCTTGTGTGTTCATAAAAATTATTTTGTTACTTCTCTAATAGGTTCTCTAATGCATAATGATCCTAAATGATTCTTCTATGAGTGCAAAACTAGGGATCATTTGCATAGAATCTAAATCCAATCTCAAACTCAGCAAAGTCCCAGAAAAATCAGAACTACCGCTGTACAAATGTGCGGTACTACCATAGGGCGATAATACCACATCCAGGAGCGGTAATACCGCAAACAGGCGCGGCAATACCGCAGTGCGGTAATACCGCAAGTAAGGGTGGAATTACCAATTTTTCATAAAGAGGGCTTTTACTTCTGGGATTCTCTCCCATTTCTTTCCAACAACGTTCCCACTCACCTCATTACTTCAAAACTCCCGAAAACTTCTCTCTCTCACCCCCAAGAACACTCTCAATCCCCTACACCGATCTCCTAGTCTGGTGGGATTTTCGTCGTTCTTGGGCTTGAATCTGCTTCACAAGAGTTCACCTCCTCCACTCCTTGAGGTATTTCTGATCATTACTTCAAGTTTCATCTCTTTTGAACTCTTTTGTGAAATTAAGTTAAAAATTGAAATGTAGACATTTTTTATGCTACATTCTTGGGCAAATTATTAGTTTTAGTGATACTGGATGATTTAATATCTTTCTATTGGATCATATTCACCAAAAATATCACTTAAAATCATCAATAAATCGGCCCTAAAAACTTTCAGGAAAATCGGTAATACCATTCAAGAGCGCGGTACTACCGTAGAGCGGTACTACCGCACCTGGCCCCGGTGTCACCGCAGTGCGGTACTACGGCGGGGGTCAACAGTATTACCGCACCCCGGTACTACCGCATTGTGTATTGCGGTACTACCGATTTCCCTAAAATCTCAGTACAATGTCTTCATTCAATTTCAACCTAAACTTCATATCTTCTAGCACTTCCTTTACTTCCAAAATTTTTTAAGATGGCTCCCAAGACACGGAATGCTGTCAGGAAGGTCGCTGAAAGCAGAAATCCGATAAAGAAGGCGTATGCTAGTGGCGGAAGTGCAGGACAAGGCTCATCTCGACAAGCACCTGCTTATGTCCCTCCTCCTGCCGAGCCAGAGCATAAGGAGCTCCCTGAACAGACTCAAGAGGACAGTGACAATGGAACCCCCAATGGTTTCGATACCGAGTCTAATCGATATATGGACTCTTCTTCCGACAACCAAATGCATGATGTAGCAGAAGAAGAAGGTGATGATGATGAGGACCAGGGCTCGGTTGATAATTAGTGAAGGGACAATATTTGTGGCTTTCATAGTGATGACTATGCTATCCTTAGGCATCACAGGCAGTATGTACTTCCTAAGAACACCGTAAATCCAAGATTTCATACACAACTTCAGGAGCAAGTGTATGAAGAGTTTTATCTCTACAACCGATTTGCAAATCACAAGTATGTGGACTGGGATCATATAGATGGCTTGGATATGTTCGCCGACACTTGACGCATGTTCCAGGGATCAAGGATACACCACCTAGTGACACTCAGGTCAGATTACAATGAAGATGCGATTCAGCAGTTCTATGCAACCTTGTGGGTATCTCCAAATTATGAGCACTTTGAGTGGATGACCGAAGAACAATATATGAGCTCAAACAAGGCAGAACTTGAGGCAGCCTTGAACACTTTCTCCAGTCCTTATGAAAAGGTGTTTGATCGACATGCGATCCCCTTTCACCAATGCATAGAGTTTTATGATCGCCATCACATATTTGTGCCCAGAAAGCTTCCTGGTCTCCTACCCATTCCCAGTCTGATCAACAGAATAATCAATCACACAATTCTTCCAAAGAGTGGAAATTATAATGCTATCAGAGGGCATGCCTGGAATCTGATCTGTTATATCACAACAGGCACCAGATGTGATTAACTTGATGATCCGTGAAATGGATGATTCTAAGAATGATCGGACTCAACGGATCAACTTTGCACTATACATCATGAAGCTTATCATTCACAAAAATGGTCCTCTCAGAGGTGGCAAGGGAGGAGTGCACAAGCCTTACAAGCCACGAGAGAATGGTCCTTTGCCTCCGCGCCCGAGTACGCATCCTGGAGCTTCCTCCTCCTCTTAGCCACAGGGGGAACAAGGGCAACAAGAAGATGAAGTGACAATGGCCCAACTCTACTCTGCGGTCATGGGTTTGAGTGGGACCGTGACAACCATCTCAGACAACATGGTCACAATGAGCGGAAACATCTCCTCTCTCACCGAGCAATTCTCCTCTCTATCCGGTGACTTCTCATCTCTATCCGGTTAGATCACTACTCTTGGTGATCGAATGACTGCTCTTGAGACAGCTGTCGCCCCTCGTCACTACGAGCGCCGTGGCCGTTGTCGCCAGGATCCTTCTCCTCAAGCCTAAGACCAAGCTCCTCAGGAATAAGCCTTTTTGGTGCTTGATGCCAAAGGGGGAGAAGAAGAAGGTGGAGAAGAAGAACAAATATCTATTTATATTTATGTAATAGTCTATGTGGTGTAATGACGCTATGAATGTTTATCTTTTAAGTTTATGTATGATGAACAACTTATGCTATGTAATGTCTTTTATGCTTTCGTTATATCAAATTTCAGTTCATATTTATTGTTGCTTCATGAAATTTCAAGTATTGTTATTATTTGCATATCATAATCTCTTGAAGTTCATTAATGCCCCAATAAAACTATTGTTCATATGTGCAATCTAAACTTCTCATATATGCACACATTTAGGGGGAGTATGTCAAATTGACTTTAGAAAAAAATTGAATCATATTGGCCTCTGCATTAAAATGAAAGATTCAATTATCTCTTCAAAAGTCAAAAATAGAGTATGCAACTTGTTCCCATACAAGTAGTATATTCAAATCTTTCTTCTCTCATAATTTAAAAGGTGTTGTCATCAATTACAAAAAATGGGGAGATTGAAAGTATCTAGGCCCCTATAATTAGGGTTTTGGTAATTAATGACGAATTATGAACATGGGACTAATGTGATTGCTAAGATTGTATTAGATAAAATCTCATGTATGCAAATGTGAAGAACAAGCTGCATGGAATATTGACGTTGACAAGTCAAAGATGGGATATATAAAATTTAGGGTCTCTTTTCAATTTCACCGGTCTTAGGAGTAAAGGTGAATGACTGGATTATAGGTTAAATGCCGTACTATTAAGAGGGATCTGTGAAAGTAGCTTTGTTGTGGCTACAGACCAAACAGAGAGAGAGGGTGTATGGTAGTGGAGAGTTAGGTGAGCAATGCCGTCTTGGGTTCTCCCTAAGGCTTGCATCACGTATATATATCTCATAGGGAGCATTTTACAATCGTACCCTTACATCTGAGTGTCATTCCCAAGGCCAATTATGTCATTGTACATGTTTACCTCAGGTTTATTACTTCCTAACAGGCTAGCCGGGTTTAGGTGGGGGCCACCCCTACAACAGGAGTCTCTCATGGTGAAGGGCTTCACAGGCCGAAGCCATGTTGCCGAGCCCTTTGGCCCCCTCCGTCCCTGCGGCTTGTGACGTTGGTGACATTTGGCGGAGATGACTTGGCGCATGTGGCTCGTCGTGGTTCCGCGAACTCAGAGCCAGGGGGCTATAGGCAGAGTCGATGTCGAAGTCGTGCGTCGATGCGGGGGCGAACTCGGCACCGGGGGGCCATGGGCGGAGTCGCGGTTGCCCCGCGCGAGCGACCGCGTTAGTTCGACTTCCGTCGGCTGCGCTTCTCCATGGGTGAGCGACCGCGTCGATTGGACTTGTGCCAGTTGCGCTTCTCCCTGGGCAGCTGTTGGGTTTTCCCATGCGGGGGACAGCTACATATATATATCAGGATGGCCGTAGTGCCATTCCGAGCGTGGCTGAGATGATGTTGATCTCGGAAATATGCCTTCTTTAGTTCATGAACATGCAGAAGAGTATCGCCATGTTGATGAACTGAAGGGGGTATATTTTCGAGCGCAATATATGGCGACTACCGGCGGCAGCACACTCGTGGGGAAGTGGGTCCTTGGGGCTCGACCAGCTGATCTCTGCATCGTGCTGAGTACGCGGTGTCGGGCTGGCCAGTGAGGTGGCACCCGAGGTTGGAGCCATCCCTCACAGTGTCCCCGAGTAGTGGCGGAGTCGTCTTGCTGGGCCGAATGTATGCCATGCTTTGGGCGCAGCATCAGGACACCGCTGGGCGGGCGCGACGCCATTAGTCCAGCTGACAAGCGTACCCTGTGCGTGCTTTGACCACGACGCCCCGGTTGGCTTTGCGTCGATCAGCGCGAATGCCCGCTGACTAAGCTGCTCCGCGAGCGCTCCCTGCGACCTGGCATCCACGGAAAGACGTTGGACACATTAGAATGTGAAAACAGGTTTTCGTGCCAAGAGTGAGTAAATATGGTGCGCAGCAGGTGCTGGGGTTGTCCCTGGCCACCGAAGAAAGGGGCGTCTTGTGGCGTGCCGCTCCGGCGCACGGGTGCGTGTCAGAGTGTCTAAGCCAAAGGCGGAGCCGGGCTGCCCTGCGGAGGCGAAGACCTCGTCGAAGGCGGAGCCAGAGTTGTTTTGCACAGATTCCCAAGCAGACATGTGGCGGAGCACTATTGGCACGTCGTGCGCTGTTAGGCCCTTTTACGTGTCCGCCGTTTGACTGGGCCTGGCGCATGTGGGCAGTTGTGCCACTACGGCCTCGATCGTGGGGAGGCGGGCGGTTCACCTCACGCCGTTTACGCTAGCCGGTGGCGTGGGAGATGCAGGGGTTTTTAAATACCCCTTGCGGTACACCACCTGCATTTTTCTCACGCTGCCTTGTATCTCCTGGCCGCACGCCCCAATCTCCTGCCTTCTTTGCTGCCTCCGTCGCCGCGTAGCTCTAGGAGGACAATGGCACACGACGGAGAGTGCGCTCAGCTAGGCGGCAATAGCGCTGTCTTCCGGCGGTCGTCACCGCTCAAGGTGGAATACACGCTCGAGGGGCGCGACTCCACACAGGTGGACAAATGGTGCGCGGCGGCGGAGAGAGGAGAAGGTCCATGCTCCTGTGTCCTGGGCTCCACGCTGGTGACGGAAGAGATGATTTGCGGCCTACTGCACAAAGGAAAGCTGTCGGACCGCCGGGAGGTGCGACTGCCCGCGGGCGACGAGACTGAACCACATCTCGAGAAGTCGGAGGTGATTGTGGTCATCGCCTATTTCGAAGCCGGGTTGTGCATTCCAGCCGCCCGACTTGTCGGGGATGTCCTGCGGACATTTGAGCTTGAGCTGGCGCAGATAACGCCGAATGCGATAGCCCGTCTTGCCATGTACAGCTGGGCACTGCGCACGGAGGCGTGCTGGCCGACCGCATCACTGTTCGCCTTCCTCCATGACGCACGTTATGAGTCGGAGGATCGGTTCCCAGCTTCGGCTGCGTCGGCCTTGTCTTGCACTCGCAGTGCGAGAAGGTTTTCCCCGCGGACTCAGGTCGGGCGGAGTGGGAGCCGAACCGGATGAGGTGATGGTTCTACCACCGCGTGGCGAGCGGTAGCGGCCTTGAGTGTTCGGGGCGGCCAGTGACGTTTAACACCACGCCTGGTGCGCTAATAGATGTTGAAGTTCAGCGAATAGCATGGAGGCTCGTGGGGATCACCGCCCGCTTCAACATGCGCGACATCGCTGAGGAGTTCGTCATGTATGGCGTGGCATCACTTGCTGCCGAGTGGCGTGTTACACCTGAGAAGTTTCGGCGCGAAAACGTCCGTCCGTGCGTGTCTTCGCTGCCGAGACCCTCCGGTCCGCGTAAGTTGTGATGGAGCTTAGTTTTCGTGTGCTGTCCATCGGGCCCGTTGTTTTATATCGTGCGCCTTGCCACTCGCAGGTGCTGTCCTGGAAGACATGGAGCGCACAGTGGACGCGTTCCTCAGACCGTATACGGCCAGGGAACACACCCTACGCGTAGCTGCGACCGTGGAGGTAGGTCTGGGGCGGTTGAACCATGTGTGCGAAGCCTTGGGCATTAGAGTGCCAGCGCGCGTTGTTCCGGCCCCAAACCCACCTCTCTGCGATTCCACAGGGAAGGGAGTACCAGCGGGCACAGGCTCCGACTCGGCAAAGCATACCAACTCGGAGGTAGGCATTGGCGCGAGAAAGAGTGCCGCGTGGAGCAGAATCCGTTCCTGCAACAGTGGAGCCCCCTCCTGCAGTGGTTACTGAGGCGGGGTCGTCATCTTACTCCCCCGGAGATGAAGTGGCCCTACACGGTATCACCCCTTCGCTCGGCGAGGGGGTTCATTGTAGCGAGCAAGGTCGGGGCCCTATGGGATTCCGACTCAGACACCGAGTGTCCCTACTTCGGTGTCCCCGCGGTCCCCTCAGGGTCTGTGGCCGCCGGGGGCGGGGGCCTGGTGGAGCTAAGGTCCGACACAGAGGCTCCCCCGCCTGGCGGGGTGGTCGGGGACGCCGATGTCCTTGTGGATGTTGGCGGGGCTGAAGGTAAGCTTACATTGCTTGATGTGACCCCACTAGGCATTCTTAGGGTTGCGCCCCTCAGAGCGCGAGGACGTCCGTTTGGAAGGGACCTCTGGCGCTGCGGAAGCTATCACCGCGGATGCCACACAAACCCTAGCGGACTTCGTCCCTCGACTGGAGGTGCTGGCGGCATGGCAGTGTTAGTGATATGCCCTAGAGGCAACATGGAGATGTTGTATATATCACATACTATGTTTATGATACATTACTTTGTTCCTTGGAATAGACATCATCATTATTGATCAATGAGTATGTGACTTATTCATGAAACTCTTAAATACTAAGATGTTGCTATTTCTAAATGATCCCTGATCGTATATCATATGAGGAACAAATATGATTCAAAGACAAAGATCAGCATATGTATTGATTGATGATCATGTCTCATGGATCATGGTATGGTGATACCAAATCAATAATATGGACATGTGTTAGTGAACATATGTTGGATAGACTGCCATGAGACACCGCAGAGATTCCATGTGTCATCGATTGGTCTCAAGTAGTGTTTATGTAGAGTCCTTAGACTTGAGATCATCATGGTTCCCAACATGAGTAGTAGCTTATTTTGGGACTACTAAACACTACTCCGTGAATCGGGTAGTCATAAAAGTAGTCTTCGGGTTTGCCATGAAACATGTAGTGGGATGTGAATGATCAAGATAGAATTTGCCCTCCTTATGGGAGAGATATCTCTAGGCCCTCGATGTAATGGATTATGAAAGTGCATGGCCATGCCAAGGTGATTGAGGAGTCAATCACGAGTTTATAATCCATCACGGAATCGAGAGAGTGATTGAGCTATTAAGAGGATGACACAGTCTCGCCTTGAGCTCAATCTATATCGTGAGGCAAAGGGATTCGTACATGAGAGAACATTACAGTTCAGCCGATATGATCTTTACATATACTTTGGGGTTAATATGTCTTACTAGAGGCCGCTATTAACATGGTAATCTGGAAAGGCGTTTCCGGTCACGACCAAGTATACGTGAACCTACTGGTCGCACGCTTAACGGGTTGGAACACTAATTCGAATATGATTCGGATATGGGCTCAATCGGATAGAGATCCGAATAGACTCCTATTGGGCCTCGGTCCACGAGGCCCACGTGAGGAGGTCTATATATGGAGGAGGCGGCGGAGGATTCCCGATTAACATCTAGCAAAACCCTAGCCGCCACCTCCCGAGCCAAACCCTAGCTGCGCCACGAGTGCTAGTACACTCAAGATCGGCGTTCGGCCCGGACGTGTGGATACGGTGGAGGCGCTGCTCGCTGCGAAGGTTGATCGGCGCGGCGTGGAGGAGACGATCCGCTCGGGACGATCGGCTACTTCCACTACTACCTCGACGCGCGAGATTGGATCGGTTTCAATTCTTCTTCATTGCGCTGCTGCGTCTAAGTGGTAACGATCCATGATCCTTCCTTAGCATGATGTTCTTGGGTGCGCGGTAGAAAAGTTTTGTTTTCTGCTTCCGTAGCCTACGCGTATTCCAATAGGCAGGGGGTCGCGAATAGCGCGGCCGTGAGCCTGGACCGCCAGGCTCTATGGACGTGCAGGTCGGGACTCCTTGGGAGAGTGCTAGAAATCTCCGAAGTGAGGGTAAGTGCTTGACCGTTATCAACACTCGGCCCGTCGGAGGGGTACTGACCGCTTTATCGTGTAGACCGTCGCCCTGGGCCGGGCGCTGCAGGCAGCCCATGCGCGTGAGCAGGAGGCCTTAGAGGACCAACTGCGTATCACCAAAGGAGCTCTTCGCGTGGCAGAGGAGACGCATTCCTCTAAGGATGACCGCATTCGACGCCTAGAGGCGGAACGCGCGGGGGCCGTCTCATATGCTGAGGAGCTTGTGTCGGTGGCTCGGCAGGCGGCAATGGAGGAGCAAGACGGCCTGCTCCAGCAGGTTGCTGTGCTGGAGGAAGAGAAGAGCTGCCTCGCTGCGTCTCTGAGGGAGTGGGACCAGGCTCTAGGAGACGCCGCGACGGTGGCATGGGATGCTATGCTGGCCCTGGAGGGCACCCTTGAAAACCTTGTCGCCGATGTACCGCCCCGCTCATTCGGGCCCAAGGAGCTGTTGCGGACACTTCGGCGGATTGGGGAAGCTTCCGATCTTGCTCATGCCGCCGCAACGTCCTTTGGCAATCATTGCTCCTATGTGACCGTATGCATGGCTTGTGCGCTTCTCCAACACCGGGGCTGCCGTCATGTCGACGAATTGGGCGACCCGCAACTGGAAATGCTGACCGGGGCTTGAGTGATGTCCAGTGCAGTGCGCACTATTTGCCCCTTCATTCAGTTTTTTCATGAGCGGATCTGGGAGTACATCGGGGAGGCCGCGGCGAAGGTAGAGCTGCGGCGGACCATGTACAGCGAGGGGAACCTCGGCGAATGGCTGGACGAAGTTCCCCGACGGGATGATGATGGTGCCAACGGCTTGAGGCAGGTATGACCCCGGGGTTCTTGTATGTCGGTGTGCGTTGTAAGCTGCTCACCCCATTCTGCAAATGAAGCGGAGATTGCTTCCCTTGTTCTGACCAACATGCTGTTATGTTCCCAGTAGCTACTCGATAGGGACCGGCTGGCGATTTGACGCCATAACTCGCACCGTCGCGCGCTCGTGGCGGCCGAGACTCGCTGATTGGCTAATCAACCTCGACGGTGAGGCTTCGGCACAGGAGGCCGTCCGGGCGGAGACGAACGAGTAGCGCTCGCAGGTGGCCGGTAGTGTGCAATGTAATAGGGGATGTTACCGGCCTCGACCTTTGTAAGCCCTCGCGTGCCAACGTGGTAGAGAAGCCGAAACGCTCGTGCCCCGCCTTCTTTGTGCACACCCGTATTGTGGTTATCCTGTGAAGTTTGTTGGCTAGTCGGAGTAGACGCGCGAGCGCTCCGTCCCCTACCCCTCGAAGTGGTGACAGCGGAGCTGGCGCCTAGTCGGAGTATACGCATGAGCGCCCATCCCTACCCTCGGCGGTGACAAGTGGAGCTAGCACTCAGCCGAGGAGACGCGCGAGCGCCCGCCCCTACCCCGGCGGTGGGCGGAGCTAGCGTCTAGTCGGAGTAGACGCACGAGCGCCCGCCCCTACCCTCGGTGGTGGCAGTGGAGCTAGCGCTCAGTTGGAGTAGACGCGAAGCGCCCGCCCCTACCACTCGGTGGTGGCAGCGAGCGGCGCCAGTCGAGTAGACGCGCGAGCGCCCATCCCCTACCCTTCGGCGGTGGCAGCCGAGCTGGCGCCAGTCGAGTAGACGCGCGAGCACTCCGCCCCTACCCTCAAGTGGTGGCGCGAGCCGACGCCAGTCGGAGTAGATGCGCCGCGGCGCCCGCCCCTACCCTTCGAAGTGGTGACAGCGGAGCTAGCGCCTAGTCAAGGTAGACGCGCGAGCGCTCCGTCTCCTACCCCTCGAAGTGGTGGTAGCAAAGCTGGCGCCTAGTCGGAGTAGACGCGCGAGCGCTCCTTCCCCTACCCTTCGAAGTGGTGGCAGTGGAGCTGGCGTCTAGCCAAAGTAGACGCGCGAGCGCTCCGTCCCCTACCCCTCGAAGTGGTGGCAGCGGAGCTGGCACCTAGTCGGAGTAGACGCGCGAGCGTTCCGTCCCCAACCCTCCAAGAGGATAAGGATAGAGCAGGCTTGAGAGATTACAGGGACATAGCTCCGTAGGCCCTGTCCGTCACGGTCGATGCGGGGCTTCACGGGCACAACTGTTTCTCCGCTACTGCGGGTAGTGATGGGGCACCAAAGCGGGATTCGCGGAGCTCTACGCACCTTGCTTTACAGCTGGGAGGCGGTGGGTGCGCCGCCTATCCGTTTTTTCGAGGGTCCCACCAGGATAAGGGAACACATGAAGCATAATTGGCAGAGCCCTGTAGCTAAAGCGGGGTGGCGCTGTTGCATCACATGCACTTGCCACAACCGATGGGACTCTTGAGGCATAATTGACGGGGAGTCGCTTCGGAGTCTCTTTAAAAAGGGGGAGCATTCAAGTGAAGCACCACTCGCCTCACCAAACATTCATGCCCCTCCAACTTGCCCTCTTGTGCTCGCGGCCCCCCACTGTGCCCCCGCTTCCCCCGGTGCTTGTTAACCGGCGCCGACAGTGACGAGGACTCCCGTATGCGACTGATGCCGCCGAGGTGACCGCGAGGTCGAAGGCCCCGTTCACACGGGGTGGACGTGATACCGCGGTGCGGGGCCGCTTCGCCAGCTCGCCTAAGGGCCGCGGCTGGTGAATGTTGGTGGACAATTCACTTGTACTTCAGCGGGGAAGCATCTAGCTTCGGGGGTAGACCCTCATTTGCCGCCAGTGAGGTTGCACCTTGCGCGGAGTGTAGCTTGCAGGCACCTTACCTCCCCCTGTCTCCTCCCCTAGCTCAGGGATGCTCCTTGTGGGGGAGGCGGGTGGGGCTTTTTACTTGTACTGCAACAGGGGGTGTAGCAACTCTAGAGGCAGGCTTCGACGAGCACTTTTGTGTCTTCGTTTCTTCTTCAGAAGCGTAGGCCAATGAGCTCTTGCGCCACCCCTCCTCCACGGCGTCACGGCCGGCTGTCCTCCACGGCGTTACCATCCAGCCCGTCTTGCATGAAGCTGCTGTCGGGCTATGGCGCCAGGAGGAAGCTTCGATTGTCTCCGAACCGAGGGGGGCAGTAATAGGTGCCGGACCCGTGTATGTTGAAAAGTTTGTACATGAGTTGCCTCACCCCTGTACCCGCGGCATTCCATCCATGTGGTGCACGCAGTTTACGGGAAGCACGGGGAGCCTCTGGTGCTCGTGCTCTGCTCCATTTATACTCCGGGGAGTGCGTGGGAATATCAACCACGTCTTATTTATACTCCAGGGAGTACCTGTGGCGGTAAAACTAACGCGTGCGCGGGACATCCGCATCTTGTTTATACTCAGTAGAGTGCATAGGGAGAACATCTACATCTTTGTTTGTACTCTGGAGGATACATGGGACTATCAACCATGACTTAGTTTAGACTCCGGAGGGTACGCCAACGCGTGCGCGGAACATCCGCGTCTTGTTTATACTTAGTAGAGTGCGCAGGGACAACATCCGCGTCTTTGTTTGTACTCTGAAGAATGCGTGGGACTATCAACCACGACTTAGTTTAGGCTCCGGAGGGTACGCCAACGCGTGCACGAAACATCCGCGTCTTGTTTATATTCAATAGAGTGCGCAGGGACAACATCCCCGTCTTTGTTTGTACTCTAGAGAATGTGTAGGACTATCAACCACGACTTAGTTTAGGCTCCGGAGGGTACACCAACGCACGCGCGGGACATC
This sequence comes from Melocanna baccifera, assembly GCA_036346265.1. NCBI lineage: Eukaryota > Viridiplantae > Streptophyta > Magnoliopsida > Poales > Poaceae > Melocanna > Melocanna baccifera. The sequence goes on from CM070691.1 coordinate 16,997,598, forward strand.
CGCTTCTTGTGTATACTCAGTAGAGTGCGTAGGGACAACATCCGCGTCTTATTTATACTCCGTAGAGTGCGTGCAGAGGCGGACCTCAACGCTATGTCTTATTTATACTCTGTAGAGTGCGTGTGGAGGCGTCCACCCGCTGCGTCTTATTTATACTCCGTAGAGTGCGTGCAGAGGCGGACCTCGACGCTACATCTTATTTATACTCCGTAGAGTGCGTGCGGATGCGGACCTCGATGCTACGTCTTATTTATACTACGTAGAGTGCGTGCGGAGGCGGACCTCCGTGGAGTGCGTGTGCGGAGACGGGCCTCCGTGGAGTGCGTGGGAACATCGACCACGTCTTTATACTCTGGAGAGTATGCGTGGTAGTGGCACCGACGCGTGCACGGAACTCCGCGTCTTGTTTATACTCAGTAAAGTGCGTGCGGAGGCGGACCTCGATGCTACGTCTTATTTATACTCTGTAGAATGAGTACGGAGGCAAGCCTCTGCATGTCTTTGTGGCGAACACGAATAGCTTCGCAAACGGCGAATTATATTAAATTCCCGTTTGTGCGGGTGAGCGAGTACAAAAGGTCAGGGACTAACCACTGGACAGTTGTTGTCGTGGTGGCGAGGTAGGGAGCCTCTGGTGCTTGTGCTGCCGGAGCGCTTGTATTGGCACGCCTGGCCTAAGAGCCTCCCCGGACTTCCGGGTGCAAGCTTCGAGTGCCATGCTCTACGTGCTGGGCCATGTGCTGATCGCTATAGACGGTGATGATACCCCGTGGGCCCAGGAGTTTCACGCATAGGAAGCTATGGTGTGGGACTGCCCCAAATGAATTGAGGGTTCATCTCCCCAAAATGGCGTTGTAGGGGTACGGGATGTCAACGACGTCGAAGATGGCGTCCCCACTCATCACATTGTCGCCCCGGCTGAAGGAGACCTGCAGACATATTTGGCCCAGCGCCATCAAAGGCTGACCTCCAAAACCTTGCAGCAGGATTTTTGAGGGGCCTAGGCGGCTGCGAGGGATCACCATCTGGTTGAAGGTCCTGGCGAATAAAACGTTCGCGGAACTTCCTCCGTCGACCAGGACACGCCTGACGTCGCACCCGGCAATCGTGACCTGGATGACCAGGGGATCTTGGTGGGGGAACTCCACGCCTTCGGCGTCGGTGGGCGTGAAGGTGACCTCATGTTGCACGCAATCCGGCGGTGCATGTGCCGAGTACGATGCCATGTGGTGTAGCCTCCGCACGTAGGCCTTGCGCTGCCGCTCCGAAGCGAACTCCAGAGAGGAGCCTCCGGAAATGACGTTTATGACCCTACACTGGGCACCCTCAAGGGCATGGATCCGTAGGGGGCTCGCTTGAGGCTGCTGCACCTGAGTTTGCATCCGCCGAAGGTCCTCCTGAGTCTGCAGCTCCTGATCCCGAATTCGTAGGGGGCCGTCTAGGGGCTGCTAGACGTGTGCCACGACGGGTGGCCGCACCTCGAGATCCCTGTCTCTGGCGACACTTTGCTGAAGTGCCGCGATGGTGGTACAGGAACGGGTGTCATGATTTCCTTGGTCGTGCACCTCACACCACTGGGGACGGCATTATTGTTAGTGATATGCCCTAGAGGCAACATGGAGATGTTGTATATATCACATACTATGTTTATGATACATTACTTTGTTCCTTGGAATAGACATCATCATTATTGATCAATGAGTATGTGACTTATTCATGAGACTCTTAAATACTAAGATGTTGCTATTTCTAAATGATCCCTGATCGTATATCATATGAGGAACAAATATGATTCAAAGACAAAGATCAGCATATGTATTGATTGATGATCATGTCTCATGGATCATGGTATGGTGATACCAAATCAATAATATGGATATGTGTTAGTGAACATATGTTGGATAGACTGCCATGAGAACACTGCAGAGATTCCATGTGTCATCAGTTGGTCTCAAGTAGTGTTTATGTAGAGTCTTTAGACTTGAGATCATCATGGTTCCCAACATGAGTAGTAGCTTATTTTGGGACTACTAAACACTACTCCGTAACTGGGTAGTCATAAAAGTAGTCTTCGGGTTTGCCATGAAACATGTAGTGGGATGTGAATGATCAAGATAGAATTTGCCCCTCCTTATGGGAGAGATATCTCAGGGCCCCTCGATGTAATGGATTATGAAAGTGCATGGCCATGCCAAGGTGATTGAGGAGTCAATCACGAGTTTATAATCCATCACGGAATCGAGAGAGTGATTGAGCTATTAAGAGGATGACACAGGTCTCGCCTTGAGCTCAATCTATATCGTGAGGCAAAGGGATTCGTACATGAGAGAACATTACAGGTTCAGCCGATATGATCTTTACATATACTGGGGTTAATATGTCTTACTAGAGGCCGCTATTAACATGGTAACCGAAAGGCGTTTCCGGGTCACGACCAAGTATACGTGAACCTACAGGGTCGCACGCTTAACGGGTTGGAACACTAATTCGAATATGATTCGGATATGGGCTCAATTCGGATAGAGATCCGAATAGACTCCTATTGGGCCTCGGTCCACGAGGCCCACGTGAGGAGGTCTATATATGGAGGCGAGGGGCGGAGGATTCGCCCCGTAACATCTAGCAAAACCCTAGCCGCCTCCCCGAGCCAAACCCTAGCTACTCACGAGTGCTAGTACACTCGCGATCGGCGTTCGGCCGGACGTGTGGATACGGTGGAGGCGCTGCTCGTTGCGATCTTGATCGGCAGCGTGGAGGAGACGATCTGTTCGGACGATCGGCTACTTCCACTACTACCTCGACGCGCGTGATTGGATCGGTTTCAATTCTTCTTCATTGCGCTGCGCGTCTAAGTGGTAACGATCCATGATCCTTCCTTAGCATGATGTTCTTGGGTGCGCGGTAGAAAAGTTTTGTTTTCTGCTTCCGTAGCCTACGCGTATTCCTTTAATTATTGGCCGCTGTACTCTGCGCGGGCCCTACCCTCGTGGCCCCGGCCTCGGCCTCGCCCCCGACCCCATCGAGCCCTGGCCCGGCGCCGCGGGCGTTGTCTTCTGAGCCGCCCTCAATGTCGAAGACGTGACGGGCTCGTCGAGACTTCTATTAATTGCGCTTGGGCCTGTCGCCTGTTGAGTCCTTGTGATGGGAGGCGTCCTTCAATGACTCCTACCTGCGCTTGCCCTTCGAGGAGCTTTCCTTCAGTGAGTCCTCGCCCATCGCCGTGTCCTCTGCCAGATTAGCGTCGGCGTCGTTGCCTTGACGCCTCCGCGCATCTTCTTCCGCTCTGGTGTATTCTTCCATCTTATCGAAGAGCTTTGCCACCGTCTTGATGGGCTTTCGTGCGTTGTACTCGGCTAGCGCCCGGCGAAGACCTGATCGCTGCATTGATGATGGTTGTCTCATTGACATCTTTGACCTGGCAACGGACCTTCGCGAAGCGTTTAAAATACTTGCGAAACCCTTCCGATGGCTTTTGCTTGATTGCGAAGTGCTGATCCGCATCGACACGCTCAGCGTAGTTCCCCTGGAAGTTATTATAGGGGTCCCCCCTCGACCCCCCGCCCGCTGACCAGTCAGCGGGACCGCTGTGTGTATCCCCCCTTGTATAGCGTCGTGGGTTCACATCGTTAGGTAGAATGCGATTCTACGTCTAACTTGTTTTTGCAGGGAATGGTGTGAATAGTATGGCCCTATAGCTTATTTGAATGTATGAGATGTATGTGATGCATGTAACATTCGTTCATGGCCTGCGTGTCATGATTATTTCAGCTATTGTTAGCTGTATATATTGTATTTAACGACCTGCGTGTCGACCTTAATGCTTGAATCTATCTTTGTAATCTTCAATTTCTAGCTATTATAGGTAGTAGCCTAGTTTTGAGGTTACAAGCTTTTAACATGGTGGCCTAAAGGAGTGATGTGGAGGATGGAGATCGTCTACACCTACTTGGAGATAGATATCACCATTTTTGGGCCATAGTACTTCACAGTTAAATGTGTTTATCTATGATGTTATCTATCTTATTCTTATGCAATGATATATGTGATATGTTGCTTTGCTAGGATAGAATCCCTCTTAAAATTAGGTGTTAATGCCCTTCCATATGCTGCACCAAAAGATAATGATCACCGCATGGTAGGTCTACCAAAGTAGAGTGCCATCGGTTATCATCATCATTTGGGGTAGATGTCGGACATCTACATGCGGAAGTATTTGGTTTACTTAACAAGGTTATAAAAATAGTTTTGGACCTTGGGGCATAGATTGGGGCCGAGGCATACTGATGTCACCCAAAGTAGAGTCACATAGGGATGTGATTAGCAAGGTGTTGCTTACCCATGTCACTAGTTTTCTAGCCGTGATGCCAAAGCTCACTAGGAATTAGTGAAATGAGGATCTTTACCCACTATGTAACTTAGAGAGAGTTTTTGTTGCAAAACTCATAGTGGGAGTCTTTCGCTAAATAGTTTAATAAAAGATGAACATAAACATAGTGCTAAACTTTGCATATTCTTGTGTTGTAGATCATGTCAGCTAACACCGCATCCAGTACTTTTAATTTGCGATCTGTTCTTGAGAAAGAAAAACTCAATGGAACAAACTTTTTGGATTGGTATCGCAACTTGAGAATTGTTCTCAAGCAAGAGCGCAAGGAGTATGTCCTTGAGTCTCCTTACCCGAAGACTTGCGATAATGCTCACGTGGCTGCACGGAGAGCTTATGAGAAGCAAACGAATGATTGCCTTGATGTGAGCTGTCTCATGCTTGCCACAATGTCCTCTGAGCTTCAGAAGCAATATGAGAACACAGATGCCTACAATATCATTGTGGGGCTACGTGGTATGTTTGAGAACCAAGCAAGGGCTGAGAGGTTCAATACTTCAAAGTCCTTATTTGCGTGCGAGGCTTGCGAGGGAATCCGTCACACCCTCATGTGATTAAGATGATTGGCTACATTGAGAGTCCGGAAAAGCTTGGTTTTCCCTTAGCCAAGAGTTGGCTACTGATGTGATTCTCGATCGCTTCCCGAGCTTTGAGCCATTCATAATGAACTTTCACATGAACAACTGGACAAGACCTGGTGAGTTGCATGGGATGCTAAAATCACGAGGAAAGCATTAAGAAAAGCAGCAATCATGTGATGATGATGCGAAAGGCAAGGGCAAGCCCTATGTCAAGAGAAGCGGTCAAAGAAAGAAAGCTCCCGATGCGATCGCGAGCGGTTCTAAGGCCAAGAAAGACAAGAAGGCGATGCTCATCCCGATGCGATTGTTACTCTTGTAAGCAATCAAGACATTGGAAAAGGCGCCCAAAGTACTTGGAGGATCTTGAGAAGAAGAAGGGAAGTCGACTTCCACTCGGTATAAATGTTATAGAGATAAAACTTGCTACTTCATCAACTGATTCTTGGGTATTTGATACGGATCGGTTGCTCACATTTGCAAATCGTTGCAGGGCTAATAAGAAGTAGAAGTTTGAGAAGGAGCGAAGTGGATCTTCGCGTTGGCAATGGAGCAAAATTTGCTGCGGTAGTTGTTGGCACCATGCCATTGTCTTTACCTTCGAGATTAGTTTTGGAATTGAATAATTGTTATTGTGTTCCATCTCTTTCAAAGAACATTATTTCTACTTCATGTTTGCAAGCAGAAGGTTATGACTTTAAATCTATGGACAATGGTTGTTCTCTTTATTTCAAAGATATGTTCTATTGTCATACTCCATTGGTGAATGGGTTATACGTTCTTACTCTTGAAGGGTCACGGTCTATAACATTAATGCAAAGAGACAACGTCCGAATGATTTGAATCCCACGTTTATTTGCATCGTCGCTAGGTCACATAAATGAGAAACGCATGCGAAGCTCCATAGAGATGGTATTCTGCACTCATTTGATTTTGAATCATTAGAGACATGCGAATCTTGTTTACTTGGCAAGATGACAAAGGCATATTTCACCGGTCAAGGTGAACGGGCAAATGACTTATTGGCACTCGTACATACTGATGTATGTGGACCAATGAGCTTAATGACGAGGTGGTTTTGAGTACTTCATAACTTTTATCGATGACTTTAGTAGATATGGGTATATCTACGATGAAGCATAAGTCTGAATTCTTTGAAAAGTTCAAAGAATTCCAAAATGAAGTGCAAAATCATTTAGGCAAGACAATCAAGTTTCTACGATCTGATCGTGGAGGCGAGTATTTGAGCCATGAGTTTGGCAATCATCTAAAGCATTGTGGAATTGTTCCACAATTGACTCCGCCAGAACACCTCAATGGAATGGGGTATCGAGCGGAGAAATCGCACCTTATTAGATATGGTGCGCCCATGATGAGCCAAAGTGATCTTCCGTTGTCTTTTTGAAGTGCGCTCTTGAAACAACCGCGTTCACACTAAGCAGGTTCCATCAAAATCAGAGAAAAGACACCATATGAGATGTGGACATGACAACGCCCTAGCTTGTCTTTTCTTAAGATTTGGGGATGTGAGGCTTATGTAAAACGTTTACAATCTGATAAGCTCACTCCTAAATCGATAAATGCTTCTTTATCGGGTATCCTAAGGAAACAAAAGGATATTATTTTTATAATCAAGGAGAAGGCAAAGTGTTTGTCGCTTGGCATGGTGTCTTCTTAGAAAGAGTTTCTCTCAAGAAGGGATAGTGGGAGCACAAAGTGCAACTTGAAGAAATTCAAGAAACACGATAACGTTTCAGCTCCTACAGAACCACAACGGGATGAACAAAGCGTTGAAGAACTGTTGTGGACACACGGCACCACGTAGGTCGAAAGGTCACGTCGTGCACCGAAGAGGTACATGTTCTTGACTACTCAACAAAGGGACATTTTGTTGTTAGACAACGATGAGCCTAAGACCTATGAAGAAGCGATGGTGGGACGGACTACGAGAAATGGCTTGAAGCCATGAGATCCGAAATTGAATCCATGCACAGTAATCAAGTTTGGAACTTGGTTGATCCACCTGATGGTGTTAAAACCATTGAGTGCAAATGGGTTTTCAAGAAAAAGATAGACATTGATGGAAATGTTCACATCTATAAAGCGCGATTGGTGGCCAAAGGTTTCAAACAAATTCAAGGTGTTGATTATGATGAAACTTTTTCGCCCGTCGCAAAGCTAAAGTCTATTCGGATCATTCTAGCGATTGCTGCATATTTCGACTATAAAATATGGTAAATGGATGTCAAAACAGCTTTCCTTAATGGAAATCTGAGTGAGGATGTGTACATGACACAGCCCACGGGTTTTGTCGATCCGCAATCAGTTGGAAAGATATGCAAGCTCCAAAGATCTATTTATGGATTAAAGCAGGCATCTCGGAGTTGGAACATTCGTTTTGATGAAGTAATCAAAGGGTTTGGTTTCATCAAGAACGAAGAAGAGCCTTGTGTTTACAAAAAGGCTAGTGGGAGCGCACTCGTATTTCTGGTCTTATATGTGGATGACATATTACTGATCGGAAATGACATTCCTTTACTCGAATCTGTTAAGTCTTCATTAAAAAATAGTTTCTCTATGAAAGACTTAGGAGAGGCAGCATATATTCTGGGCATCAAGATCTATAGAGATAGATCAAAAAGGCTAATTGGATTAAGCCAAGATACATACATTGACAAGGTGTTGAAAAGGTTCAACATGCATGATTCTAAGAAAGGTTTTCTACCTATGTCACATGGTATAAATCTTAGCAAGAATCAGTGTCCTAGTACACCTGATGAGCGGGATAAAATGAATACGATTCCATATGCTTCGGCTATTGGGTCCATTATGTATGCCATGCTTTGTACACGTCCAGATGTTTCGTATGCTTTAAGTGCTACGAGTAGATACCAGTCAGATCCAGGTGAAAGTCATTGGATTGCCGTAAAGAACATCTTGAAGTACTTGAGAAGAACTAAAGATGTGTTCCTTGTCTATGGAGGTGAGGAAGAGCTCGTTGTAAATGGTTACACCGATGCTAGCTTCCAAACTGACAAAGATGATTTTAGATCGCAATCTGGATTTGTGTTCTGCCTGAATGGCGGTGCGGTAAGCTGGAAGAGTTCCAAGCGCAGACGGTTGTTGATTCTACAACGAAGCCGAGTACATAGCGACAGAAGGTCGCCAAAGAGGCTGTTTGGATCAAGAAATTTATTTCTGAGCTTGGTGTGATGGCTAGTGCCTCCAGCCCAATGGACCTCTACTGTGACAATAGTGGGGCCATTGCACAAGCCAAGGAGCCTAGATCGCACCAGAAGTCCAAGCACATTTTACGGCGATTTCATCTCATCCGCGAGATAGTAGAGAGAGGCGATGTGAAGATATGCAAAGTACAAACGGATTTGAATATTGCAGATCCGTTGACAAAGCCGCTTCCCCAGCCAAAGCATGAGGCTCACACTAGGGCAATGGGTATTAGATACCTACATGGTTGACTCTAGTGCAAGTGGGAGGCATTAGTGATATGCCCTAGAGGCAACATGGAGATGTTGTATATATCACATACTATGTTTATGATACATTACTTTGTTCCTTGGAATAGACATCATCATTATTGATCAATGAGTATGTGACTTATTCATGAGACTCTTAAATACTAAGATGTTGCTATTTCTAAATGATCCCTGATCGTATATCATATGAGGAACAAATATGATTCAAAAACAAAGATCAGCATATGTATTGATTGATGATCATGTCTCATGGATCATGGTATGGTGATACCAAATCAATAATATGGACATGTGTTAGTGAACATATGTTGGATAGACTGCCATGAGACACTCAGAGATTCCATGTGTCATCGGTTGGTCTCAAGTAGTTTTATGTAGAGTCCTTAGACTTGAGATCATCATGATTCCCAACATGAGTAGTAGCTTATTTTGGGACTACTAAACACTACTCCGTGCTGGGTAGTCATAAAAGTAGTCTTGGGTTTGCCATGAAACATGTAGTGGGATGTGAATGATCAAGATAGAATTTGCCCTCCTTATGGGAGAGATATCTCTGGGCCTCGATGTAATGGATTATGAAAGTGCATGGCCATGCCAAGGTAATTGAGGAGTCAATCACGAGTTTATAATCCATCACGGAATCGAGAGAGTGATTGAGCTATTAAGAGGATGACACAGTCTCGCCTTGAGCTCAATCTATATCGTGAGGCAAAGGGATTCGTACATGAGAGAACATTACGAGTTCAATGATATGATCTTTACATATACTGGGGTTAATATATCTTACTAGAGGCCGCTATTAACATGGTAACCGGAAGGCGTTTCGGGTCACGACCAAGTATCGTGAACCTCTGTGGTCGCACGCTTAACGGGTTGGAACACTAATTCGAATATGATTCGGATATGGGCTCAATCGGATAGAGATCCGAATAGACTCCTATTGGGCCTCGGTCCACGAGGCCCACGTGAGGAGGTCTATATATATGGAGGCGAGGGGCGGAGGATTCGTCCTGGTAACATCTAGCAAAACCCTAGCCGCCTCCTCCCGAGCCAAACCCTAGCTACTCACGAGTGCTAGTACACTCGCGATCGGCGTTCAGCCCGGGCGTGTGGATACGGTGGAGGCGCCGCTGCGTTGCGATCTTGATCGGTGTGCGTGGAGGAGACGATCTGTTCGGACGATCGGCTACTTCCACTACTACCTCGACGCGCGTGATTGGATCGGTTTCAATTCTTCTTCCGCTGCGCAAGCGTCTAAGTGGTAACGATCCATGATCCTTCCTTAGCATGATGTTCTTGAGTGCGCGGTAGAAAAGTTTTGTTTTTCGCCGTAGCCTCACGCGTATTCCTTTATTATTGGTCGTACTGCGCGGGCCCTACCTCGTGGCCCCCCCCCCGCCTCGCCCCGACCCCATCGAGCCCCGCCCCGTGGCGGCCGGGGCGTTGTCTTCTGAGCCGCCCTCAATGTCGAAGACGTGACGGGCTCGCCGAGACTTCTATTAACTGCGCTTGGGCCTGTCGCCTGTTGAGTCCTTGTGATGGGAGGCGTCCTTCAATGACTCCTACTGCGCTTGCCCTTCGAGGAGCTTTCCTTGGTGAGTCCTCGCCATCGCCGTGTCCTCTCTGCCAGATTAGCGTCGGCGTCGTTGCCTTGACGCCTCCGCGCATCTTCTTCCGCTCTGGTGTATTCTTCCATCTTATCGAAGAGCTTTGCCACCGTCTTGATGGGCTTTCGTGCGTTGTACTCGGCTAGCAGCCCCGGGCGAAGACCCTGTATCGCTGCATTGATGATGGTTGTCTCATTGACATCTTTGACCTGGCAACGGACCTTCGCGAAGCGTTTAAAATACTTGCGAAACCCTTCCGATGGCTTTTGCTTGATTGCGAAGAGCTGATCCGCATCGACACGCTCAGCATAGTTCCCCTGGAAGTTATTATAGAGGTGGTCGTGGACTTGCTCCCATGCGTAGATGGAATTCGGCTCTATGGCGAAGAACCAAGAGAGCGCCACTCCCTACAACGCGAGGGGGAGCCCCTTCGCCTTCGTGGTGTCGTCTCCGCCTGCCGCTTCGATGGTGGTCTAGTATACGTGCACGAACTCCCGGGGGTCCGTGTTGCCCTTGTATGACGTGACGGCGCTGGGGAATTTGAAATCCTCCGGCCATGCCGCCTGCTGCAGGCCCACCGATAGCGGGGACTCCGGGTCCACGCGTCGCAGCGAGGCACGGCTGGATGTAGGGACGTCATGGCTATCTACCCGTTCAGGCGTGGGCTCCGGCGCGACCACCGGCGGGGTCTGCAGACTCCGAGCCTCTTGCATTTTTCGCACGGCCCCACGAAGGTCGGTTAACTCCTGCTGGAGCATTCCAAGGGCCGCTAGCAGGGCATTTTCCACTGCCGGCATAGATGAGGCAATGGGCGCGCCCGGTCGCGCTGCCAGGGTAGCCGTAACCACCGCTTGTTTTCTTGGGTTGCCCGTCACGTCGACACGATGGACTCCGATGTGGATGACGAGGTCCGCGTCGCCACTAGGGCTGCTTGGCGCTCCTACACCGGGTGCAGGGACGGTGGTCGCGCCCTGACGGGCGCCAACACTATTGCTCCCTGGCACCCGGCTGGTACTGTCGGGGTCAACTATCGCGCCAGCTCCTGGGTGGGGCGTCACGCGTAAGGCGGTGTCGACCGCCACGTCGGCAGTGGCGGGGTCGACCATCGCATCGGCAGTGGCGGGGTCGATCGTCGTGCGGCGAGCGTCGTCATTCTCACTCGCGACCGCTGATGCCGAATTCCTGGTGTTGACGCGGGACCTCGCCGCAACCTCTTCCTTCTTCTTCGCCGCAGATGACGAAGCTTTTCTCGGTGTCATCCTTCTTGAAATCTTGAGGCTTGCTCCTGTCGTCCCCACGGACAGCGCCAACTGTTGTGGCTACAGACCAAACAGAGAGAGGATGTATGGTAGTGGCCCCAGGGCTTGCATCACGTATATATATCTCGTAGGGAGCGTTTTGCAATCATACCCTTACATCCAAGTGTCATTCCCAAGGCCAATTATGTCATTGTACATGTTTACCTCGGGTTTATTACTTCCTAACAGGCTAGCTGGGTTTAGGTGGGGGCCACCCCTACAACAAGCTTGATAGCATATCTTGGTGCACATTGGATCAATTTAGGATCATGCATGCATTTGAAAAGAAGTTTGAAAACTCACTGTGCTTTCTCAGAAAAATCGGTAGCACCGCACCCTCCAGCAGTATTATCGCACTGCGATAATACCAGCGTACAAACAGCGGTAATACCGCAGTGCGGTAAAACCAATTTTTGTACGGTACATTTTTTCCAGAGAAACACCCTTTCGGGGACATCAACTCACAGAAATCAGTAGTACCGGACTTTGAACGACAGAACTACCGCAGTGCGGTAGTACCGCATGGTACTGCGGTAATACCGATTTTGGGAATGTTTTTTCCAGAGAGCTCCCCGAGAAAAACTTAACTGGCTAGAAATCGATGGTACCGATATTAGCACGGCGGTACAACCGCAGTGCGGTAATACCGCACTTTCAACGGTGGTAGTACCGCACTAAATTCCAACGGCTAGTTCTGTTCCTTCTGACATAATCATTACTGTGTGCTACAGTAAAGTGCGGTAGTACCGCACTTTGTATAGCAGTAGTACCGATTTCTCTGATTTTTTAAGATTAATTTTCTCCAACGGCTAGTTTTAGTTGGTGAGGGTATAAATACCCCCCACCTGCACTTGGGAAGGTTGCTGAAGTTGCATTGAACACATTTGAGCCCTAGAGCATTCACTCCACTCTTATTTCTCTCTTGAGCATTCATTTTGAGTTTGTGCAGAGTTTTTCAAGTGCATTCAATTCTACATGATCCAATTGAACTTGAGCATCGTCAAGCAAAATCAAAGTTCCATTCTCTTGGTGCTTGTCGGCACCTAGACGGCGAGGAAGTTGTTTGCACAGCGACTTCTTCAAAGAAGATTGTGAAGAAGGCCGAAGCCGATTTGTGAGTGGTTTAGAGCTCGCTATCTCCGGAGAGGAGGAAGAGCTACCCTAGTAATCGAGGAGTAAGGCTTAATTCGTGAAGTCGGTCCAAGAGCGCTTGAGCTTTCCTTAACGTGGACTAGTGAAGACCGGCAAGTCTTCAATACCACGGGAAAACATCGCTCATGTCATGTGATCCTTTTCTTACTCTCTCTTAGTGTTTCTTTTATTAGTTGAGCAATTTGTTACTTGATATATTAACTTGTGCTTGTAGTTTATTAAATTGTTTGGCTAGAATTGTTATAATTGAGTAGGATTATTTCTTCTAATATTCTTGTCTAGTGTTGAAATTGCAATTACTTGTTTAATTAAGCAAGAATTTTAAAACCTCCTATTCACTCCCCCTTTAGTCTGTTATCCTTGATCCTACAGCACCTGTATCAATCCACCAATCATTTAATAGACTTGCCATAAAGACCTGAGGTACATACTTTTTCGAACTGGAGCAAGCCAGTGCGACATTTACTTCAGCCTTGCGGCTCTTGTGCTGACCGGGAGTAGGAACTCTGCCTTTGCGATTGCAGCAATGGTTGATCTTATGTCCAGCCTCCCCGCAGACAAAGCAAACAATGTCCTCCTTCTTCTTCTTCATTTTCTTTGGTTGGAGCTTGAATTGGGGATAATTTTTGAATTTAGGTTTTCCAATGCTTCCAATACTCTTGACTTGTACTTGATAAGCTTGGACTTGAGCCTTCCCTACCCCGTCACCGGCTCTAGCCCGTTTTTTGATATTTATAACTACTGACAGCTCATTGAGTGTCAAGCGCTCCTTCATATGTCAACGTGCGGTCACGAAGTCACGCCACGAGAGCGGTAACTTAGCTAGGATGACATTCACTTGGAACTTCTCTGGTAGAGCACAGTCGTACTAACTTAAGTCACGTATATGGAGTTGTAGCTCATGGAGCTGCACCATCACCGACCGTCCTTCAACCATCTTGTAGTTCAAGTAGTTTGTAGTTACAAACAACTCATTCCCATTGTCCCTTTCGGATTATTTCTCTTCAAGTTCGTCCCACAGTAGCTAGGCGTTTGTGAAGTTGACATAAACGTCGAACAACCGATTGGACAGGATGGCTAACAAACGAGCTAAGACTGAATTATTCGCATTCTCCCACCGCATCGTTGCAGGGATTTCCAACAGAAACACCGGAGTATTTCTCTGTGGTGTTAATTTAACTTTTACTATGGACAGGCACCAATTCCATTATATAATCGATGCACTTGCTTATCTGTGTCTATCGATCAGTAATTAGTTTTAGATATTCCTAATGTTAATGATGTTCTGTTTATGGGTGCATATGTTAATCAAGAAAGGCAAAATATCATGTGAAAAATAAAAATTCCAAATGTAGAAGTTTATAAAAATTCTAAAAATTTTCTGAATGTAGGGGAGTATATGTTTTATATTTTCGCAAAATTTTAACATCAAATTCTTATCATATTTGTATTTGTCTTTTTTGTTTATAGCAAATACGATTGGGTTTGATCATAAAATTTTTGCAAAGATAAGAACATAATCTCCTTCATTTTGTTGTATATTATGCGATATAAGCATATATTTAACTATAATTCCAATATAATCCAAAGTAAAGGCATGATAACATAAACATGCAAATGACTTAATTGAAATATAAACATGTGAAAGTCATAGCATATTCTCAAAGCATACATTAGCATAAAAACATGAAACCAAAGTAAATCATGCCTACCAAGAATTAAACACATTATGAAACTAACATGTATGACCAAATTCTCCATGTTAACACAATTTTAAATATAGATATTGCTCTCAGATGGCTAGTTACACAAGAAAATCTTGGCCGTCTCCGCCACAACAGATTTCAAACATATATTTATATGTAGTAATTATAAATTAGACCTTGAGTCTTTAATATCCGAATCAGCTATTCAAGTAATACAACAAATCATGAATTTAAGTGTTGTAACAGTATAAAACTTCTTTAATCAATCTCCAAATTCAATTAAGTGTAAACAATATTGATTAAAGATGGACAGTCAGATTGCTGAAGCCAACTATATATAATTAAGGATGAACAGTTAAGTTGCTGCAACCAAGTTGAGCCCAAATTAAAGCAATGAACTGTTCTGTAACAGCACAACTAGGGATAAACTGGACCAAAACAATATACTGCCATTCAACAGCACAACTAAAGATATGAACACAATAGCTAAGCACAACTCAAGATCAATCTACCATCACATCCACATATACATAGTTTCAGACAATAGCCTTCATCACAAAACAATTAAACAGCATATCCAACATTTGCAATTCACTAGAAAACAAGACTGAATTGCACATAGAGTATAGCCGAAAACTCATAGTGGTGACGATACTCGAAATCATCAAGAAGAGTTGAATGGTGGCAAAGCACGCACGTGCGCTGTCCCAGAAAACCAAACGCCCTGTTGTGATAGCAAGAATGAAGGCAGTTGGAGATACGATGCCGCACTTCTCCCTCAGTCGCCAAGGTTGAAGTCGAGGATCAGGTAACACCGCACAGGACAACTGAAAACTTCAACCAGAGAGCACACAAAAAGCATAGAGCTAGAGGTAGAAAGAAAGAAAAGATTGCTCCTTTCGGTGTGTTGAGAGCCGAGGAGAGGGTTGCTCTTTATAGTCGAGAGGGGAGAGGTCGAACGGGTTGCGGCTAACGGCCATTGTCCGAAGCTCTCAGACCGTTCGTGCCTCCAACGTCGCCCCTCACCCTCTTGACCCGGTTGCCATCTACCCACCTGACTCGGTCCCGAAGCTCGGTGCCACACAGCAGACGAACGGCCCCGGAGGACGCGCGCCCTGCACACAACCACAAAGCGGCCCGCATGACCTGGGCGCTGAGCACCACCTTGGAACGGCCGTGCACCCTGTGCCATGGCCCGCTCGTCACGGAACGGCCTAACTGGCCCGTGCGCCATGTGCAGCCGAGGGCTGGCCCTGAGGCCCGTGCACGTGCGCCACTGTGCAGCGGGTTGGATGTCTGGCGTGTTGAGCGCATCGCCTCCCCCCGGCCGAAACGAATAGACCAAGAGATAAGGCCGAAGGCCTTATCCTCACTTTGCCCCCACCAACAGGTGGGGCCCACACTCCACCTTCCCCTCAATTGTGAAATTCTGAAAGAGCCCTCGGATCCAGCACATTTTCTCATTTTTAGAATGTTTGAAAACTTCTATGTTTGATTTTTACAGAATTTTCACTAATTTGCATTTTCATCAGATACGCCACCCACAAGAAATGCCTACAAAATCACTCACATTAATCCGATTAGTATATGTCATTTGATATGCAAAAATCAAACCTTATTAAGACGCCGGGAGCAGGTCTCCTGCAGCCATGGAAGTTATGCCTAGCATCCAATTGAGACGCCATGGAGTCAATGAGAGGATGAGGATCTGGCGTACACCCAAGAGCTGCAAATCCTTATGGTATTGCCGAGGGCATCGTCATTGCTCCATCCGCCACACCGCACGACTCGTCCCCTACGCACAGGCTTGGCAAGGTGGCTTACTCAGCTGAGATCTGGGACACAAGCATGCACCGCCGCCGCCATACTGATTGGATCTGGAAATCTTGCTACCGTCGTTGACGGTGGTGGTGTCGAACGCTAAGGCAACGAAGGTTTGGGATGAGTGCAGGGGGGCTGGAGAAGGCGGCGGTTGGAGATGTTGGAGGGAGTTGCGATCACATTCAGGGAGAGGCAGGGGCGAAGCCAAGGGGGGCTTAGTGAGGCTCAAGCCTCACCTCCCCCGGTAGAACAACCCCCCGGGCCGCGGGAAGATCATGGCAGCGTCTGGCCGAAGCATGCACTGGACAAAATTAGTCAAACCAGTGAGCGCCGACAAAGCCCAACACAACAGCGGACAGCCCAACTGACAAACCCACTGGCTTTAGGCCCGACAAAGCCCAACACAACAGCCCAACTGATAAACCTAGCAAATAGCAATCTAGATGTCACACAAAGCAACACAAACTCAAAGGGGGGGACCTGTTGAGCGCCGAAGAGTAGAGCTGCAGAATGCCGGATCTGGTGGCGGCGCCGATGAGGGACTAAGGGGGGCCTGAGCCGGGGCGGGGGGAGCCGGGTCGGGCCATATCTGGCACCTGGCCGGAGCACCGGAGGCCTGGAGCAGGGGGCGCGGGGAGCGAAGGCCAGGATGGTGGAGCGGACGGGGGAGGCGGGGAGCGGACGGGGGAGGGCGGAGCGCCGGAGCAGAGGGCCGGAGGGGGAGGCACCAGGCGGGGAGGGAGAGAAAGAGGCGGGCTGCGGGAGCCCGGGAGCTCAGGCTCAACGGAGAGAATCAGAGGAGAGGCGGGGAGCGACCGAGCGAGTCAACGAGAGAGAGGCCGGGTGCCGGTCGGTGAGAGAAATAGGGAAGGGCCAAAGGGGCGAAGTGGCGAACCAGCGAAGGGTCTAGGCCGACTAGCCGAGCACAGTGAAATTATGAGGTCAGTGAAATTGGCTTGAGCCGTTGAGTACTTGAGTAAATTATTCTTTTTCTAACCAATGGCTAAAAAAGATGTAATGTAGATAATTTAGTCTTTATATTTAATTCATTATAGATTTGTAATTCATTATAGATGTATATAGATAGTTTAGTCTTTATCAATGTAATTTTTATAGCTTTGTACTGATAGAAATTAATGCTTTATTTATAGATTTTGCTATAATGGAGAAATGAACTTTGTGTAACTATTTTGCAAACAATTCAAATAGTTCTCGTGGCAGAATAATTATATATTTTTGGTATGTTTCATACATAGGTGATTTATCGCTACTCCGCACTCATGGCAGAATAATTATATATTTTTGGATATGCGCTTTCTATTATCGAGGTACCTATTTTGTATTTCTCTGTTTTTCATTGTTTATCTCTATCCAATTGTGTAATTTTTGTGTGCATTTGAAATTCCTTACGAGTAAAAGACTAAATTTATGTCAACTTAGTTTAAATCTATAAATAGTTCAGCCCCCCCCCCCCCCCTCAATTTCATTCCTAGCTTCGCCACTGGCCGCATGTGCTTGAGGAGAGGAGGCAGCAAAGATATTTAATTTACATCTCAATCCCCAAACCACCTAAGCACTCCCATGACACTCATCCACGAGCTTCTATCTCTACCTCTCCATCTCTCACAAAAACATCAACCCAACAAAAAATTGGCAGTGTGGCCAGGAGGTGATCTCACTGCCATCATCAGCACAACTACCATCTACTCCAACCCTAAGGTCCCTAAGACCTAAGGCACATGTTCAGCATGTCTTAAGCGTTTTTGTTGCAAAGAGCACAAGGCAACAACATTGACAGCGTACAGGTATAGGTGCTGCAACCATGATATTTGTGATTGTGTGGTAGCAGCGTAGGGTGCCAGCGGCGAGGACCTTCACAGGTAGGGCAACTTACAAGGGCTGCATAGGAAGGTGGTGATGAGCCATGTGGGGCGAACCTGATGTGGATTGGTTTCATTTCACTTTTTCGATTTGATTTCACATTTGTACATATTTGTGTCCAAATAATTCTTGATTTGTTTTGAATAGTATCCTGACTTGCTTCCAAATTTACATTAACTTTGCTTTCAAATTTATCCTAATTTGCTTTCAAAGTTTGATAGTTTGTTTTCATATTTATCATGATTTGCTTCACATCTACACAAATCTGGTCTAAATTTTGTATGAAATTGCTTTCAAGTTATCATCGGTTTGCTTACTAATTTATCCCAACCTACTTTTAAATTTGTATTGACTTGCTTACAAGTTTATGCTGACTTCCTCCTAAATTTATAGTAATTTGGTTTTGAATTTTGTTGATATGTTTTCCCATTTTTTTATCATGTTTTTTTGCGTCACATTCATTGATTTGAAATTTGTATCGATTTTGCTTGCAAATTATCCTCGGAACTTGTATATTTATTCCAACTTGCTCTCAATTTTGCACCAATTTGCTCTTAAATTTTCTTTGAAGTTTTCACTAATTTTCTGTCAAAGTTTACTAATTGTATGTCAATTCCAATTGGATAGAAAAGGGAATTTTTTTTGGACCGGGTGACCGAAAGGAGAAACATGTATATATAGACGAAAGAGCACGAGCGGTGGGCATGCGACATATTTAGAAAGCAGTGGGAAATAATTGTGTAACTTGCGCACAGACCAGCTATGGCGCGCATGTGCGGTTTGTAGCCGTGTCCAAAATTAAATAACCTCTTAACGCAACCTGATAGAGTGTTAAGACTCAGGATCAAATCCAATCCACAATGGCATTGTGATTCAGTACAAGTGTATAACCACCAATTCCAGTTTCGCTCGTTTTCTTCTGCTATATATGAAGCTTACAAAGAGAAGAGAAAGAAAGAGTCCTATTATCTAACTCTTTTGGGCGTGTAGTTCTTGGCGAGGGCAACAAAAACAGCAAAGTTAGCCGCAGTGATGGCCACAACGAGCAAGAAGTAGTAATCCAGGTGCCCATCATCCATGTCCGGTGGAAACCACCCCGTCCTCCCCCCTGCCGCGGTGACGGATGCGACCAAAGTCACCAGCTGCGAGTTGAGCAGATTCCCGAACGAGATGGACAGGAAGAAGAACGCCGTCGACGCGCCCCTCATCGTCTCCGGCGACTGGTCGTAGAAGAACACCAGCTGCCCCACGGCGAGCGACGCATCCGAGACCGCCATCACGACGAACTGCGCCAGCAGCCAAGCTATGCCCATGGGGGGCGCCCCCTCCCTCGCCATCTGCAGCCTGCGCGCCTCGGTGCACGCGGCGACACCCACGGCGACGGCCGCCGTCGCGTGCCCGAACCCCATGAGCTGCAGCGGCGTGAACGCCTGCGCGCGGCCGAGCCATCGGCGCGCCGCGGGCGCGATGGCCCTGTTGTAGAGCGTGACGCAGGCAGCGACGAACACCGTCTCGACGGACGTCAGCGACGCGGCCGGGACGGAGACGACGCCCCGCGCGATCTTCGAGTCCATCTTGGTGCCCTGCTGCACGAAGGTGGTCTGCGCCTGCGTGTTGGCGACGAAGTAGACGACCGATGTGAGCCATATCGGGATCAGACGCAGCAGAATCTTGAGCTCCTCCACTTGGGTCACCGTGGACAGCCTCCACGGATCGCCGTCTCCCAAGTCCTCGTCCGTGATAATGGCAGCCTTGTCCAAGCACCTGGTGCAAAGATACTCGGAGTGCACGTGTGTCATACTATCAAAGTACATCACTAGATTACTTCGATGCAGAACAGAAGACATAATGCTGCATAAAATCTACCTGAGCTGATCGGAGTGCTCTATTCGTTCGTGCACCGGATGCAGCAATGAGTTCTTGACATACTCCTCCTCGTACAATTCAGTGGTATCTTCAGGCACCGTCAGTTTTACCTTGCGAGAGAACGCGACGAGCACTTGGCACGCGCCCTTCAACGGACTGCCCACCGGAGGCAGGATCCGGTACATAGGTGCCGTCGCGGCGAGGCTGACTACGGCGACCGCAACGAACGACGCGCAGATGCCATACCCGAGTCCCCAGCTCACCTTGTCTTCGACCCAAACCAGCAGGGTCCCCGCGGTGAGCATGCCCAGGTTGGTTACCGCGTAGAAACAGCTGAAGTAGGACGCCTTCCTCTCCCGTTCCAACGCGTTTTTGCCATTGTCGTCGTCGAACTGCTCCGCCCCGAACGAGATGAAGACCGCCTTCGCCGCGCCGATCCCGATGCCGCACAGGTATATGCCCGAAAAGAAGACCAGCTCTTGGCTGAGGGTCGCCGGGGTGCAGTACGTGCTCTGCCCGCACGGCGGAGGCCTCAGAGACGGCAGCGTAGCTGATGTCGTAATGATGGCCATCCCCTGCTTCGAGTTGTTCGTCAGAGAAGCAGAGTGATAATGCAACCGGTCGGTGCAGAGTCTATAGTACAAGAGGATCCATTACCACGAGAGAGATGGAGAGGCCGACCAACACCGTCTTGTACTTTCCCCAGTAAGAGTCGGCGACGGCGGCGCCGAGCACGGGCATGAGGTAGCTAGCTCCGGCCCAAGAACTGACCGTCGCCACATTGGAAGCACTGTCTCCATGGAAAACGTCCTGGAGATACACTATCAGGCTCAGGTAGACGCCGTAGAAAGCAGTGACTTCCAAGAATAGCAGGCCTAGCACAGCAAGACGAGTTGAGCGGTGTAATCGTCAGCTAATTTAGTCTCCGTTGTAAAAGATTCATAAACAGTTCAAAAAAAAAATCTCTGGATACAGAAGGATGGTAGTAAATAGTAATATTGCTTGGGACTTTGGATCAGTCCGGTCTAAAAAGTTGCATTGATCTATCTGGAGCACTGGAAGTACTGTAACCGATGTCTCACAGTTTCAGTAAAATTACCCCTAAAATTAACATTTTATTTTCTGCAGCAAATCGCGTGAAAAATATTTTCCATAGGATGATCATTGAGCAAGTACAGATGGGGAGGTATGGTACCCAAGATGATTTTTGGGGCCTTGCTGGAGCAGTGGCTTGCCTTGTG
Organism: Melocanna baccifera; assembly: GCA_036346265.1. Classification (NCBI taxonomy): domain Eukaryota; kingdom Viridiplantae; phylum Streptophyta; class Magnoliopsida; order Poales; family Poaceae; genus Melocanna; species Melocanna baccifera. Next base: position 17,018,626 of record CM070691.1, read on the forward strand.
TACCTCCTGTTCCCGAGCTTCCAGAGGAACCGAGCTCCCATTTGAACCAGATGCCTAGCTCAACAAGCAAACTAACAAAGCTCAGAACGAAGCAGCAGTGCATCAATTTTTCTTTTACCAAAATGCTATCGATGCGCTATTCCACACGCCCCACAGACAGGTACAGTCGCAACACGCAACAATTAAAGGCAGTGGTCGCTGAGCGCCGGCCGGCACTCGCTCGAGGCAGCAGGAGGCACCGGGCGCCGCTGGATTCTCGTGAAACCGCGCGTGCTCCGCCCGAATCTCACGGTTCCCCGAGCCTCCCGAGGCAGCGCGGCGATCGGCGCGCAAGCCCCCTCGAATCAATGAAAACACGCGCGCGCGGCAGCGAGTATTACTATGTACGTACCTCATCGTCCGCTAAAAACGGCCTCCTCACGCCACGGCGCTCGCCGTCCATGCAGCTATCGCACCATCCGCCGCTCCCTCCTGATTCCTGAAAGAATACAACGCTGCGAATTCGTTGGAAGAACGCGCCGGGGGTGTTGAGACTTGAGACGACTGGGGACAGGTCACGACGACAGGGACCGGGAGGCCATTGCTTTCGCTGCCAAAGTACGGCGAGTCCATTTGAGCTTCAGATATTTTTCTTTTGGATGGGACTTTTCAGTTTTCACTGAATTTTTTCGCTAAGTATGGTTGCTTCCATTGTAATCCTACATGAAAAGAGCACCAAATTGGACGCCCACAAATACATCATTTGAGCCCTAGCTATTTTGTCTTGGACGTGACGTGACATATCAGTATGTCAGTCCCGGCCGGTTTGCCTTTCTTTTGTTGTGTCTAGAAGTTTCGGATCCAACGGTTCAGATCATTCCAGGGGCTCGTCCAAAGACTCCAACCATCCAGTCGGGCCATGGCAAGCTTCCTCCTGCTTGGGAGTACAACAACTAGAGTGCAGCAGTAAAATGGGTAAATGGAACGCAGGAATGGGAATGTAGGTGAATGGAGCGCCAAACAGCGGTGACAGCCAAGAGAGACGAGTGGAAGAAATGCAGAGAGGCTAACCCTACTAGGCGGGCAGGATTGCATGCAGGAGTAGCTGAAGCAGCACATGACTACATGAGCACATACAGCATATATCCGAGATGCAGGCGAGGAAATTAAAAACCAAGCTCGAGGTACAGTATCATGCATACCTACGTTACTAGCCATAAGTGCATAACTTTAATTCGAACTCACATGCAGGGTAATTAGAAACTCGAGCATGTTATCGGTAAAATTGAAAGCAGAACGCATCGTGACCATTCGGCCTGCGGGCTTCTTTCTCCTGCACATCTGCATTGGGCTTTCTTCAGCCTCCACTAAAAGAAGGCTCTTCTGTTTTGGTCTTCGGAAATCGTTCGGGCCATGGATGAGAAGCCTAACATCGTTAGATTTTGTTGGGCCTGCATGCCAACATTTGCGTCTCTGCTTCCCTTCCATAAGTAAGCCTAAAAGGAGAGGGGAAACATTTGGTCACATCAATTAATTGAGCTCACTGGTGAAAGAAATACTAGCACTACAGGAGTATTAGAAGAAGAGATGTTTTGCAAATGCCACCTGCGGTGTGGGCTCCCAGCTGGCACCCAGGCCCAGCACCTGCGTTAACGTTCCGCGTCTCTTCAATTCGTTGTTGCGAGAGCCGACTGCAAAGTCTGCAGCGCCATCATGCAGGCATGAGGCAAATGCATGCATCTCCTCTGAACATTCATATGTGCTGGTACAGGGGTTCCTTGCTGGTTATGTCCATTCAATTCTTGGCAGCAATTAAGGTTGCGTGGTGGTAGTACTAGTACTGCTGATCGCTTGTGTACGTACGTCGTTGTGTGCGCCTCCGATCCATGGATCTATAGTGGTTGATGATCGGACGGCCGGACAGGTATGCCCCAGCGTGTAAATGCCTAATTATTGGGTCCATCACAACGCAATCACAGTCGGTCATTGCTGCTGCGCTACAGATCGCGCGTACAGGAGCTCCACGACCACGACCACACGGGGGGTGCCCGGGCGGCGGAGTACGTGTTTTACTCCGTAGTTTTCGCGGCAGCCGCGCGCTATCCGATGACCGCGAGCATGATGCACCGCACGAACTCTCCAACACCGGCCGCGCGCGATCGAGCGCCCCCCCGCTACTTCAGAAGCTGCTGTTACGCGCGATCGAGCAGCTGTTGCACGAGAGGCAGAATCAATAAGATTATTTAGGTTCTGTTCGTTACGGTTTCTAAAAGTCGTTTTTGATTTTTGCTATAGTAATTAACTTTTAAACGGAGTATTTTTTTAAGATGAGGTCTATAAGTTAATTGTAGTACACGTTAAAAAACTAATATCTGTATCATCAAAAATTGCAAGCGAGTATCTCTCTTTCCGCAATCTCTATCGCAAACAGCCAAAAAGCCATCAGCGCAGCCAAAAGCCATCAGCCACAGCCGAAAAGAACATGCCCTTAATCCGGCAAGCAGCCGGTCTATTTTCTGGCTTACCACTTAATCTTTTGGTTATGACTTTTGGCTTAATACTAAAATTGCACTGCAGCAGCTGTTAGTTTTCTCTGAGAAAAAAATAAAAAACCATTATATTATCATGGATAATGCAAAGAAATAAGTAGAAAACATAAAAATGAAAAAAAACCCAAAAATTCAAAATAAATTGAAATTACAAACATGCACGTTCCAAACTGCTTCTAATGTAAATAAATCAAAAACTAAAATAAATCAGAAGCTAAAACTGTTTGAAGTGGACCTATAGGTATGCATGCCACCCTAACAATATATACCCGTCCCATAATTAGGTGCACAACAGTACTGATCAAGTGAGATTCTTGCAATTAATCGTCTGTCTTTTAAATAGTATCTGCTAGTGTAACGACTCGCACAATTACCGTAGGGTAATTATACTAGTCAACGGATTATTATTCGTTTTAGCCAATAGAACATCGCGTTAACGAATAATAAGCCTATCAAAGTGTTGCAACGGAACAATAATTAGAGACAAAATACGATATAACAAGAATATCGCCACGCAGGGCTAAAGTTCTTTACAATGCCGCTAGGGCTCGAATGTTATAGTATTTAGAAATTAAAAAGGTTCTAGCTATTGTCTATCTGAAGCAAAGATAATATAGCTACACCTTGTTACAATTGGATTTCTCTAGGAACTGTTCCGGTCGTTGCCTCCACTTCCTACTCTTCATATTACGAGTCCAAAGAATTCTACCCGGTTAGTACTTAAATCCATCCATGTAGTCTTCACCAGATTCTAGCAATCCTCCGGTTTATCATGCATCTAGAGAAAGGGGATAGTAGCAAGGGTGAGTACAAAAATACTCAGCAAGCGTTATTATTAGTAAAATGCATTGAATGCTCTTCAATGTTTCCAGGAATATACATTTATATTTCCAATCTCTTGTTCATTCTCAATCCTCTTCTCAGGATTATAGAAAATAAGTTTTGTTGTTAAGTTTGGAAAGAATCCATATTATTAATTTAGAAAACTATCGAACACTCGTATGAACGGCAAAAACCCCCATAAGTTTCCGTGATCTCCTTTCCTGGAGACAGGCATGAATTCATGATTTGTATAGTATTGCGCAAGCTTGTATCACTTTACCCATCATCATTCTAATCCTATTGGCCCATGGGTTTCCACATTTCCTAAGATGTAGCACCCATTTCAGAATACAAAACTTTTGTATCTAACTCAGTATATTATATCTTCACCCAGTTATTCTCAATCGGTAGCCTGTGCGATTTATCACTCTCACCTAGACTCACCAAAAGTGACATAATTGTTGGTTGGGAAGGTTTCCGACCTTTACCCAACACTCCACTACGTAATATATCGCCCGCGGACCCCTTTGCTGATCACTAACCAGTCTCAGGATCTCGCGATCCGCATCCCCCACCGCTGATCACTAACCAGTCTCGGGTTCCTGCGCTTCTCGTACCCCCTGCTGATCACTAACCAGTCTCAGGTACAAGGTTCGGATCCCCCACGATCAGCTTACTCGCACGACCTGGGTTCTCCGTTTATTATTACTTACCCATGTGGAGAGTATAATATCCTTGATAGCACTACTAACTCTGTTCATCCATAGACGAAATGTTGGCTGATACGTTTAGTACGGTCCATTCATACGGATGAAGACTGATTAACCTTATATCTTATCTCTATGCAGAAAATCTCCCACACCTGCCTCTTTTCTCCTGCCTTGGGGATCCTCCACCCACTTATTTACTGGCCTGACAGTGGATTCTCCAACTGTCTACCTAATCTTCCTTTTTTTTCTTATCACAATCATTCGATTCAAACATGATTTTCATTTTCATGCATGGTGATAATAACTTACTAGGGAAATACTTTATTTTACTGAAGATACTCTGATCATATGCTCAAAAGAAAAGCTTGTCTGGATTAACCACATATTCGGATTCAAGTAGGATCAGGTGGAGTCCTTCCCATGACTCGGATATTGGCCTGCAATTAAATATGTCGGCAACGACTTAATCCACAAAAATATAATAAGGTGTAAGGTGTGGATATGTTTGTGCGCCTAAGGTGAGGCTTCGCTTAACTCAACTCTGATCGCAGTAATCAAGATTAACTTCTGTACGATACTCGTTGATTGACAAGATTATATTTACGTTCGGAGACGTCGCTTATTTAAAAGGTATGTTCAGTGTTTTGCGGATTTCCGACGATTTGTCGATTAAACGTGACTAATTAGACGTGCTTGCAAATGTAATGGCGAATATTATTCCTAGCCGACTTTACGCATGCCAATATGTCTACTCAGTTTCTCCTGGATGTACATGCATTTATCTATCTCTCACATACATTTTAAGTTTCAGGGTTATTCTGGTATATTCTTCTTTTTATATACCGATGCTTTTCTCGTAATTAGAATGCGCATGACGAGTTAAATCATCTATCAAAGAAATCATCTTTTAATTAAATAAGCAACTAAATGATGTTATGGTGCCCCTGTATGATCTTCACTTTTATTTTAGCTAGATGCGGATTTTTACAACTTAAATACTATTTAAATCGTCGTGTACAATTTTAATCAATGCGCGTGACTTTAATCGTCGCATTTTAATTTAGATCAACGCGCGCTATTCTAATCGTCGCGAATAGTTTTAAATCTTCTCATGGCACTTACTGACTTTTAGGGATTATATAAATTTACTAATGGAGTTTGGTGAGTTACTACGGCTAACAAATATTATCTAGATATTTAAATAGTCAATAGAGTGATTTTAAATAGCAAAGTATCAATTTAATTAGTACAAGAGAATTTATTTACTTACGACCTACACGTCGCTCCCTCCTTAATAATCGAGAAACCGGATAATAGTGTTTCATGACTTAATACAATTAGCCAGCTTTATGGGTTAACATGCAATCAAAATTCTTGAGTTAGCAATTGGCGAATATAAGTTTTCTCCTGCTCACGCTAAGTCCCTTTTTCCCCCTCCTATTTCTTTTCTATTTTCTCTTTTCTTTATTCTATTTTATTTCTTTCCTATTCTCCATAAATATTCTCCATAAATGGGCCGGCCTTCGGCCCACTCCCTGCCCCGGCCCTCTTCTCTTTTCTTCCCTTTTTTTCCTTCACCCGACCCCCCTCTGGTCCTCTTCTTCTACACCGCCGCCCCTCCCCTTCTTCTCTCTTGCGCCGCCGCTTCTCCCCCTTCTCTCACTTGCGGTGCCGCCGCCTCTCCTCCTTCTCTCACCCCTCTCCTCCTTCCTCTCTCTCGCTCCCACCTATCCCCTTCTTCTCCTCCTCCTTCTCTCTCTTCTTTCTATGCCGCCGCCGCCTCTTTCCTTTCTCCCTTGCAACGCCTCTTGCGCCGCCTCTCCCCTTTCTTACTCTCTCTCGTCGCACATCTCTCCTCTCCCTCACGCTCCTGCCACTCGGCTCCAAGATCGGGGGCTAGGGCCCGGATCCGGCCCCTTCGAGGCCCGATTACTCCTCCCCCCATGCTCTCCCTTGGGTGCTAAATGGGTTTTGCTTGGTGTATTTTGGTTTCTTTTGCATTAGGTTAGGGATGGGTTTGGAGGCGTGTTGCCGCGGCTCGACACAGCGGAGCTCGAAGCCATGTGCCTTTCGGGGGAATGCACAGCGGCTCTCGAGGGCGCATGCGTAGCTACTGGTAGTGTGCCGACGCCGATTCTCAACTACGGTAAACCCCCCCTCTCTTCTACACCCTCTTACTGATGGTTGTGCTGTTGTGCCGGTTCTTGTGATGTGCTAATGATGCTAGTATAGTTGAAATTTTGTGGGCTACCTTTACTGATGAATGGTCGGGATGATCTCGGTTGAGGGCTGGTTGATGTTGATGGTCGCTGTCCTGTGGCTTGAGCGTCAGCTGGTCCCCAGGGTGGCCTCCCCTGTTGGTGGCGGCGGTCTTGTTGCCTGGCCCCTTTTTGTGCCTTCGGTTGGATGCTACTTGGCTGAGTTGGTGATGGCTGTCTTTGGTTTGTGGGTGGGGAGGAAGAAAGGTGAGCTTCTCATTTTGCCCTTTTTCAACTGGTGATATGTGCTGCTGTCTATTGGCCCATGGGTATGCTTTCTAGATGTTGTGCTGGCTGGTGGCGGCTTCTGGACGTTGCCTTGCTGGCTCTTGGCTATGGGTGGTGTTAACTGATGTTAAGTGGGCTTGAAGGGTTACTTGACCCATGTGGCGTTGCTACAGTGTTTATAAAGTAAATTCAGGTTTGTTTAACGCCGGATGATGAACCCTACAGTTGTGAGAAGTACCGACTGGCCCTCGGACGGTCACATATCTCCGTGAACGAAATGCTCCGCCCGAGATAACCTCTAAGGCTCTGACGGCAATTCTCTTTTTAATTATTTTCTTTTGCTAATTTGATATTTGTTCTTTTGTTCGGTCTTTCTTGGTCTGTCAATTCTTAGTTGCTCCAAGTGAAGAGGTGGGTTGTGGTTCTACGACCGATTCAATTGTATGAAAAATATAACATGTATTATGATCTACTCTTGTGGCAATGTACTAACATGTGCATGTAGAAATTTTGATGTATATGCAATTGTATGAGAGTTGTAATTAATTAACCGTTGCATCAAACTGATGAGTATATATCTTTTAATTGCGTTGAATGCTTTTACTTCTCGTGCAATTGAATGTTATTTCTCTCCAGTCTATAGCAATTGATTCTACCCTCGTCGATGAGATCGGGAAAGTAACGTATTCGTCTAACGTTCGCCGATTGCAAATTAGATTATATAAAAAGTTTAAATTCTCTCGTATTTTATATCATTAGCTAATTAATTAATCTTAATTAACCTCGTAATTCACTACTTAAGGTTAATTAAAAACACGGGGCGTTTCAGCTAGCTCGTTCTTCACATTTTTTAAAAAAAATCATATGTAAAGAAAAAAGAAGAAAAATCTTCTCAATAACGATGGACCAAAGAAGCGTAAGTCGAAAAGAAAACATTCTCCGGACTACTAGCTAGTACAATGTACTTGCGGACGGGCGGTTGCACGTACATGTCATGCTTCATGCATCGGTCCAAAGACACTACTTAATTACGTTTGGATTCATCTATTCTATTATTAGAATGGTAGAAAAAACCATTACATTTGCTCTTAAGAGGTAAAAATTACCGTTTTAATTGATGAACCAGGGAAAAAATCGCTGCCATCGATTTTGATGGTATAAATTATAACGGTACAGATTAATTGTATACAGATAGAGTTCTAAAACAAGTAATTAGTACGTAAGAATAATTTATTTCACTATGTACGTACAGCAAAAAAAATCTCACCCCAACCCAAAAGCCATGCACTTGAGCTTATGCTTCTGGTTTCTGGTTTATTTTTTACTATTTATAATTTTTATCTTTTCTAGCTTTTCGATATTTTCTAAGCTTTTTTTACTATTTCTTTTCTTCTTATACGTTTGCATTATATATGATGGGCTAATATATATATATTTTATTTTTTTAAATTAATTAAACCAAATAAATCACCGTCAGTTATAGTATAATTTCAATCAATTATAATACAATTTTAGCTATAAATTATTAAGTTTTAGCCCAACAAGCGGTGTCTTGACCAGCAAGCAGCAATCCAAGCAGCTTCTCGTCGTGTCGGTTGGTCGGTGGCCGCCGCCGGGCGTACGTTTCCCAAAAGAATGAGCCGCTCTTGTGCTGTGTAATACAAAGGAGGATCTAGCAGCCTTGAGAAGGTACGTGCCTGACGTTAAAATCTACCCCAGCTTGATATCATGTACGTATACATTAGGTTATTTTTACTAAAAGCATGTAAAAAGCCAAAAATCTATCCATTACATTATTAAACAATGAAGCCATCACGTTTACTCTTAAATATTAAAAATTACCAATGTTACAACTGAAAAAGGAGAAAGTTCTATACCATTAATTCAGATGGATCCAATTATAACGGTTTATATTTCATCTAACTAGCTAGAAATTATACAGTATATTTCAAGTGTAGAATCAATAGCTATTTTTAAGAATCCAACTGAGTTCGAGCCTCTCACATATATAATAAGTCAGCATCTAAAAATTGTGTGTAACAAGTTAAAGGTGTAATTATCATTCTCAATAAATACTACAAAATCAATAAAGGTTAAAGGTGATTTTGAAGAGAGAGAAATCATCTTTGATGCGCACGCAAGTTGTATACTTGTATGCATGACTTGAGTCTTGGACAACGGATGGGTTCAGTAAGACCTTGATTTTGATTTTTTTTATAATAATTAACTTTTTAATGGTATATTTTTAAGATAAGATCTATAAATAGGTTATAGTAGACACTATATCAGTTCAGTTATACCGATCAAAATCGTATGTGATTATTTTCTTCTGCGTACTTTTTTTTTGCGAACCGCCAGAATTTAAAAATCATAAACCAAAAACCACAACCACATCCTAAAATATCCACCAACACTTGCATGGGCCCACATCCCTAAACAAATAAACGGTGTAAAAGATGCAAGTGCTAGCATGTTCTCTCTAAGGGGCTAAAAATTACGGTGTTAAATAGAAACAACAAAAATGATCTATACTCTATTCGGTGGGTACAAATTATAACTGCCTAGATATGTTGCTGAACTTAGAGGTCTAAAAGCAAAGTTTGTATAAAATTCTACAAAACGACAGGAAATGAAACAGACCTATACTTCTATAATTACCGTGACATGCTATTGTAATCACAATTCCATACGAATTAGATTCTACGACTGATGATTCAATTAGAGGATAGCCATCCTCCCCAAATTGCATCACACCAAGGGCGAAGCCAAGGGGGCTTAGTGAGGCTCAAGCCTCACCTCTCCCTGGTAGAACAACCCCCCCTCCCCCCCGGGGGCGTAGGAAGATCACGGCAGCGTCTGGCCGAAGCATGCACTGGACAAAATTAGTCAAACTAGTGAGCGCCGACAAAGTTGAACACAACAGTGGACAGCCCAACTGACAAACCCACTGGCTTTAGGCCCGACAAAGCCCAACACAACAGCCCAACTGATAAACCTAGCAAATAGCAATCTAGATGTCACACAAAGCAACATAAACTCATAGGGGGGACCTGTTGAGCGCCGAAGAGTAGAGCTGCACAATGCCGGATCTGGTGGCAGCGCCGGTGAGGAACTAAGGGGGGCTGAGCCGGGGTGGGGGGAGCCAGGCCGGGCCAGATCTGGCACCTGGCCAGAGCGCCGGAGGCCCGGAGCGGGGGGCACGGGGGGAGGTGGGGAGCAAAGGCCAGGACAGTGGAGCGGACGGGGGAGGCAGGGAGCGGACGGGGGAGGGCGGGGCGCTGGAGCGGAGGGCCGGAGGGGGAGGCGCCAGGCGGGGAAGGAGAGAAAGAGGCGGGCCGCAGGAGCCGGGGAGCTCAGGCTCAGCGGAGAGAATTAGAGAAGGGGAGGCGGGGAGCGACCGAGCGAGTCAGCGAGAGAGAGGCCGGGCGCCAGTCGGTGAGAGAAATAGGTAAGGGCCGAAGGGGCGAAGTGGCGAAACAGCGAAGGGTCTAGGCCGACTGGCCGAGCATAGTGAAATTGTGAGGTTAGTGAAATAGGCTTGAGCCGTTGAGTACTTGAGTAAATTATTCTTTTAGTAAAAGCATAGTGTTTTTTAATTCAATGTATGTAGTGTCTATATTTGTAACCAATGGCTAAAAAAGATGTAATGTAGATAATTTAGTCTTTATATTTAATTCATTATAGATGTATATAGATAGTTTAGTCTTTATCAATGTAATTTGTATAGCTTTGTACTGATAAAAATTAATGCTTTATTTATAGATTTTGCTATAATGGAGAAACGAACTTTGTGTAACTATTTTGCAAGCAATTTAAATAGTTCTCGTGGCAGAATAATTATATATTTTTGGTGTGTTTCATACATAGGTGATTTATCGCTATTCCGCACTCATGGCAGAATAATTATATATTTTTGGATATACGCTTTCTATTATCGAGGTACCTACTTTGTATTTCTCTATTTTTCATTGTTTGTCTTAATCCAATTGTGTAATTTCTATGTACATTTAAAATTTCTTACGAGTAAAAGACTAAATTTATATCAACTTAATTTAAATCTATAAATAATTTAATCCTCCCTCAATTTGATTTCGGGCTTTGCCATTCGTGGAGGCGATGGCATTCGCGAAGGTGGTACGTGCTTGCAGTCGGCCACATGCAGTGGCGGACCGACCGGTGGGTCAAGGGGGGCTGGCGCCCACCCTACCTCCGGCCGGTGAGTGCGTACCCCCCTAGCCCCCCCTACGTCCGGCTGGGCGCCACGCCGCCGTCGACTGTCACCACTACCGGCTGGCTGGGAGCCTGGGACGGTGAGACCGTGAAAGCAAAAGGCCAAGTGGCCAACATCAACCAGGCAACGAAATGACCCACCAAGGCACCAAGCCCACTAGGCAACCAAGCAAAAGGTCTAATCAACAAAGCCCACCAGGCCACCAAGAAATGTATACCACGCACAGAAGCACTTGGGGGAACGAAATGACCTAAACCCAATTCGGCCACAGTACCACACCACAGCAAAGCGATTGAATCCTTTAGCTGCTACTCACCTCTTGCAGTTGGCGGCGGCGGCACGAACGGGCGGCGTTGGTGCCTTGGTGGCGAGTGGCGCTAGATTTGGAGGCGTGGAGCCGCACCGTCACGCCGAGCGGGCAGATCTGGAGAGCTGCGGGCGGCCGGGCGCGAACCGCCAGATCTGGAGGCGAACCGCGTGAGCACTAAGCAGGACTTGACTTCTGAGGCACCGGGCGCAAGCTTTGTAGTGGGGAGGCGAGAGGCCTAGTCGCCAAAGCCGGAGGACTCGCTCATGGTCGATGGCTCACTGCCGTTTGGGCGCTCGTCATTGGCGCTGGCGCTGCTGCTGCTGCTACTGGGCGCTGGGGCCTAGGGTGGGGCGCTGCCGCGCTAGGCGCTGGGGCCTGGGGGTGGGGCGCTGCCGTGCTAGGCGCTGGGGCGCTGGGCTGAGAGGTGAGAGCATGAGGGCTGAAAGAGTGAGTGAGGGAGAGGACTAACTACTGAGGGTCCCTATTTTAATTATGTATGATTTTAATTATGTCTCTATTTTAATTATGTATGATTTTGGATTGCAAAATATAGTTCACTTTATATTTAATGTGTTTATCTTTTGTACATTATACCCTGTTAGCCCTCTCTAAAATTTAGCTCTGGGTCCACCACTGGCCACATGGGCTGAGGGTACGTGGTCGCGAGGTGGGACGCAAGACAAGGTTGCTGGCAGCCAGGGCCCACCTGTCCGCATGGGTGGAATGCGGAGGTGGAACAAGTACGTACTTCTTTAAGTTGTAGAGGTACGCAGTGACAACTTGGATAACGATCAAGCTCAGCTCAGTACAGTGGACCATTACACACATGCGCGCATAAGTGGATCAACACAGACACTATGAATTGCACCAGTAGTTTTCAGACTTGTTCGCTATTTATACTCTGTCCAATAAACAAATAGAATTGTGCAGTCAAGGAGAATTAATTATAACCAAAGATATTGTATAGAATGTATGGCTTAGATATATAGAAATGATATGAATGGGTTTGTCATAAAAAATACTTTCTTAACATTTCACTTTTACGACTTTTTTAATATATGATAATAAAATTTGATTATCAAAGTGGCATCTTGTGACTTTGAAAGTTTCAAAAATAAAAAATATCACTCTTTCCTGACCGAAAGGAGTATGTATATACACACACATATATACATACATATATATAGTAAACATCTTTTCTATACCCAGGTGTAATTACATCATATACGTATCTTACAATGTAGGGCGTATCTCGCGTAACGGAGGGTATGTACATGTAGTATATTAGTGTTTAAGACCATCTAGGTGGTATGAATAATTTTTCAGAGATCGTATGTACATTTTTTTTCGACATACTCCTTTTTATGTGCGTATATAAAGGTATTTACAAAATACGCTAAAAACTATAGACTCCCTTGCAATTTCGTCATATGGTTCATATTGGAGTATCTTATAATTAGTATACGAGTATATCCAAGATGATAAAGGAGTATTTTAAATTTATTTAGATGGTATATTAGAGGTGGGTGTAAAAGATATTTTTCATATATATATATATATATATATATATATATATATATATATATATATATATATATATATATATATATATATATATATATATATAGGAAAAATATTTTTACACCCGGTGTAATTACACACATCTCTAATATACCACCTAAACGAACTTGAAATACTCCTTTATCACTTTGGATATACTTGTATATTAATTATAAGATACTTCAATGTGATCTGCATGAAAAAATTGCAAGGAAATTCATAGTTTTTAGCGTATTTTGTAAATACTTTTATATACACATATAAAAAGAAGTATGTTAAAAAAATATATATATCACCTCTGAAAAATTATTCATACCATCTAGATGGTCTTAAATACTCATATACTATACGTATATACCCTCCATACCGCGAGATACTCTCTACATTGTGAGATACGACATATGGTGTAATTATATCTGGGTGTAAAAAAGAGCCTTCCTATATAGGAAAAATACTAAACAAAGAATATATATAAGAAAAACAGAGTTCTATGTACCGAAGGAAACAAAACAAAGAATGCACAAGGTAAAATATACTAAACAATCGACTTTAGCCAATCAAACCGGGGTTGCTTAAGTACCTCTTTCGCGCTATGCACACGAATGGCGATGTCTTTTTTTTAAAAGCTTATTCCGATCAACTTTGCTTGGCAGTTGATTCTGAGACACTTTCCCATTACGCTGGCTTCCAACTATTCCAGATGCAATGGCAAAAAATACTAGTGGTCCGCTAAAAGCTTGAATGTGTATATTTGTTTGACAAGCGCTTCAACGTTCTTAATTTTGTCAGCTACATCCATTAGTCACAGAAAATATGTAGTAATGGACTGTGCGGAGAAGTTATAGATGTACCAGTAAGTTATTTCCACCGCTTAAGTTATAGATGTACTTGACCGGTGCAATTAAGCAAGCATTAGTAACCATTAGAGAAAATTTTCATGTCAAAGATTTGGCACGGGCACAATCAGACAACTTTGAGAACCTCAGGTACAGTTCAATCTGGACATGGCAAGGATATGCCAGTTAGAGTTCCACGTTTGTTACACAAGTATTAGGTCAGGTACAACAGAGAGACAGATGCCGTCTTTATCATGCTAACACAGCAGAATCATCCGACGTGGACCGTAATTAAGGAAGAGAGAGATACAAGCTGTCCTCTCGCGAGGAGACGACCCGTGCACGTGCTCCTAGGCGAAACCGCCGGCGTTGTGAGCGTTGTACGAGCCGTCGTCTCCTCCCGATGCATGCATGCTCCTAGGCTTGATCGTGGATGCATGCATGCAATAAATAGGTTACAGACAACTAAATAAACAACCTATTGTACAAGCTGTCTTTTTTGTTATCTATGTGTGATGTGTATGTATATACAGACAGCAACCGTCTGAACTATTGTACGTACCCTTAGGAACGGGATCTGAGCTTCTTCCTCTTACCCCAATGGATCATTATCCTTCGGATTTATTACACAAGCAGCTGCGAAGGTGGGAAAATGGATCTGGACCATCCGTTCAGATAGCCACAATCCTATGGCTCTACAAAAGCCCGGTCCCGACTGCACGATTGCGATCCGACGGCTCGTAGGCCTGCTCCGTCCGAGGTTCACATGGGTTGCCAATTCCTGTGCGGAGAAGACCAGGACACACGTTAAGGAGAGGAAGGTGACACGCGCCGCGCGAAGGGAGAGCGCAAAAATGTACATAGTTACTGAGGAGGCCAAATATCTTCTATCCATAAGGGCATGTACAACGGAGAGGTGACGGCCATCTTTATCATGCCATGTAATCACAATTATCCGACGTGGAGTGTAATTAAGGAAGGGACTGAGGCGAGCCGTCCTCTCGCAAGGCGACGGCCCGCGCTCGTGCTCCCAGGCTCCTCTCGCGAGGCGACGGCCAGTGTTGCGGCATTATACGAGCCGTCGTCTCCTCCCGATGCGAAGCGGATCCAGATGCGGGCGCGCGAAAATGGCAGCAACTTCCTTCCAAGCACGCCAAATCCCACCATATCTTCCCCTTCCCTTTTCTCTTCAACTCCCCCAACTTCCGGATCCAGATGCAAGAGCAGCACCAGGCGGCGACAACGGCGCAGGAGAGGAAGGCCGTGGCGTCGGCAAGGGAGCAGAAGCGGATGGCGGCGGCGGCGGTGGTGCAGGAGAGGAAGGCGGCGGCAGCGGCGCAGCAGAGGAAGGTCGTGGCGTCGGTAGGGGAGCAGAAGCGGACGGCGGTTCTCTTCTCTTCTCCGATTCATCTCCCCGCTCCAACTCTCCAACCCCCCATTACCAATTTGAATCTCTGAATCCTCCGCATCTCTAGATGCTTCTGCTCCACCCGTGCCCGCTCCCCCCTCCTGCTCCGCGAGTCAAACCCGCCGCCCGGGCCCTGCTGTCTCACCGTCGCCGGCGTCCTCCTCCTCCTCCTCTCACCTCCGCCTCTGCGTCCAACTCCAGCATTGCTATCTCCAATGAGGACACATTCACCAGGTGCTCCGGGTACTTCTTCGAGGAGGGTGTGGCCATCGAGGCAGAGCTCCCCACCGCGTATGATCTCTCCGGCATCGCCGCCGTCTACCGCCACCGGCCGGTCCTCGTGCTTCGACTCTCGCTGCAGATTAGCACCTCCTTTGGCCGCTGGTTCGGGCTGCGATACCATGACCGCATCAACGGGCGCTCCGACGACATGTTCGAGGTCCGCCTCACCTTATGCTTGCTTTTGATCTTGTGCACGCTTGCTGTTTGATTGAATTCCTAGCCGTCATTTGGTTTACGGGATGATTTGGTGGTGGCATTGCAGATCAGGGCTGCTCATCTCAGGAGGATACTACTGGAGCTTGGCCCGGTATGCTTCCTCTTCCAATGCGTACTTGTACATGTGTTACGTGATGATGATTAACAGGTATGGCATGCTGCTCTTTTGATGACAGGCATTTGTGAAGACTGCACAGGCAGTTTCATCGCGGCCGGTGAGATTCACTAGTCAAAAAGTAGTTGCATTGCCATCAATTATGATTCGAGCTCTAACTTTAGATGTTCAATGAAAGGCTAATCATGAACTGTCAAATGGCTACTCATTTATCATTTTAAAATAGTAGCATTGATTCGAGTCGTGTATTATTCTGATAACATTATCTCTAGCAGTTACAAGTTTAGAGCACTCACTGGCTATTCCTTTGCTGCTCATTGTTGGCTAATGGAACATGGACACCTCCTTTGTTTCATGTGCTGTAGGATGTGATTCCACCTGCGTACCTTGATGAGCTCTCACTACTTCAAGACCGTATAGCACCATTTTCAACTAAGGTTGCTTTTAACATTATAGAAAAGGATCTTGGGCTGCCATTGGACATGGTGTTCTCTAAGATATCACCAGAGCCTGTTGCCGCTGCATCTCTTGGGCAGGTCCGTTTGTTTTATCATTTTGTAATGTCTTGAAGATTCGATTGGCTTCTCTTACGACCTAGTAATCAGCCCTTTGCATTTTTAACTACAGAAGCTATTTTCATCTAGGATGATATGACATTTCATATTCTTACTATTATAGGTATACCAGGCTAGGCTTCGTTCCAATGGAAAGGTTGTTAATACAAGATGTGACTAGTGTGAATATACCAGAAGTGCTGATATGAATGAGAATGCGAGTGCAACGATAGTGCTGCCACCTGAAGTGCATACCAGCAATAATCCTAATCACAATGATTATGTTCATCTTATTTATGCTTGATCTGTTTTGTATCAAGAAGCAACACAATGGTATACAGGAATCATATTCATGCTTGATCATGGCTGCATGCATGCATTAAACAGTTTGCAGACAGTCAAATAGACGACCCATTGTACAAGCTATATGTTCAGTTGTCTGTGTGTGAAGTGAAAAGAACTTGCAGACAGCAACCCGTCTGTCGGTTGTATATGCCCTATGAGTTCTTATATTGACTCCACATCTACCGATGCCCCGTGCTGCTCGCATGAATGAGTATAGTTACCTGCTTGCATGAGCCGTGCCTTTCTTGGACATGGTGTACCATCCAATCTGTTACTACCATTCAAATTACTTAGCGGTTTAAGATTGATTTAGAATTGTTTTTTTAACCCGACAGGAGAGCTGCCTTTGATTAATTCACAGGAACAAGAAAAATACAATCTAAAGCCTAAGTGGGGAGAAACGGTGTAGGGGTGGAAAATTTGCACGAACACAAATTCCGATTAAGATATTGCAGACTAATTGACAACTCTGCTAGCTTACTAGCCCCTGCTAGGACCTAGGTCTTAGCCTCGTCCTTCACTACCCCAATCAATTGGCTCGAAGAGGACATGGTGGATCGAAAAATTCGAGCGTTACATGCCTTCCATATCTGCCAAGTGACAAGTATTATAAGAGTGGTTGTTGCTTCTCGCAGTGCTCTAGCGACAAGGATGAGCTATTCCCACCAATCACGTATCGAGGAGAAGGAGCACCAAGTGACCGGATTGATGGAATCACATGCAGCCCATTGTGCCACTGAGCTCCATACCGTCCTCATGTAGTGGCACTCTGCCATAATGTGGATGGTTGACTCTGGCAACTGTGAACAAAGGGGGCAGGTGTATTGATTCGACCACCCTCATCTAGCCAATCGATCTATTGTCCATAGCTTGTTCCAGATGGCGAGCTAGGCAAAAATTTTGCATTTCTAAGGCGCCCAAGTCTTCCAAACCAGGTGGTTCATAATGCTTTTTACCAATCCTAGAAACTGCGCCTTGTAGGCTAAGGTTGTAGTGTATACTCGGTTGGAGGTGAGTTTCCATGTGACTGTGTCCTCCAGACCTTCGATCAGGTTAATGGTGGAGATGTATCCCCAAATATCAACCAACTCATTTACGTGTTGAGGGGTTATGTCAACTGCCCAATCAAGGTCAAGCAGCCATGTGTTCCTTGCTAGCATGGCTCGTATGGTGCGGTTTTCCCTCCTGGATATTGTAAAGATAGTAGGCGCGATGTCGCATAATCTATTTCCTCCCACCCAAGCAGAAGTCCAGAACCACACCTTGTCTCCATTTCAAATATGTACAAAGGTTGTCTCCATGAAAAGCATCCGATCTTGGTGATCACAAGGGGTTTTCATTCCTTGCCAAGGTTTGGTTTGTGCACCCCATTCTTTCCAAAGCCATCAAAGCCTGAGTGCCCTGGCGAAGCGGTCTAGATCCAGGAGTCCGAGTCCCCTAAGGTTTGTCAGTCTACAAATAGTATTCCAATTGACCTTACATTTTTCTCTCGTTAGCTCGTCTAAGCCAGCCCAAAGGAAGCATCTCGTTTGCCTATTGAGGGTTATAACTACGCTCTTAGGCACCTTGATGGCCGTGGGGAGATAGGTTGACTGTGGTGTGAGCACAGATTTGACGACGGTCTTTTTACCTGCATGTTTGAGTAATTTTATGCACCATCCTGCTAAGCGTGTTGCATATTTGTCATCAAGTTTTTGGAAGTCCTTCCTGCGAAGCCTTTTGATGGCAAGTAGTAAGCCAAGGTAGTTGAAGGGGAAGGTTGCTTGCTGGGCTAGTAGGTCATGAAAAACCTCATGCAGGTCGACGCCCTCGCACCTGATTGGTGCCACTTGACTTTTTGGCAAGTGGGCCTGTAGTCCTATCGTGTCACCAAATTTGTTTAGGATTCGAACCAATGTACACACGTCATCTCTTTATAGCGCGATAAAGATGGTGTCATCATCTGCATAGAGGGATGTTTTAAGGACAGCTATGCTTCCTACCAATGGGTGCAAGAGTTGTAGTTCTGTTGTGATGTTGAGGATCCTTTGTAACGGATCTATCACTATGATGAAGAGAAATGGAGATAATGGATCTCCCTATCGTAGGCCTCTGCGGTGTTATATCTTATCCCTCGGCACCGATTGAGGAGTACTGTGGAACTAGTAGTGGAAAGAAGATAGGAGACCTAACTCTCCACCGAGGCGGGAACCTTCTCTTTTCCAATAAGGTCAAGAGGTAGTCCCACCAGACCAAGTCAAAGGCCTTGGCAATGTCCAGTTTGAGCAAGAGAGCTGGAGTTGTGTTTCTATGGTACCTTCTTGCCAGATTACGCACATATACAAAATTTTCCTGGATGCATCTTCCTTTGATAAAGGCGCTCTGGCTTAGGGAGACTAATTCGTTCATGAAAGGCGCCAAGCATAATGCCAAAAATTTGGCTACGATTTTGGAAATACTATTAATGAGGCTGATAGGTCTAAAATCCCCTACAAACTAGGCCCCATCTTTTTTCGACAGTAACACAAGATTTATGGTGTTTGTGTAAGATAAGTTTGTTGTTCTCAAGGTGAAGAAAGCTTGGAGGGTAGCCATGATGTCATCATTTATAATGTCCCAGCATGCGCAGTAGAATGCTCTGTTGAACCCATCGAGGCCTAGCGCTTTGCCTGATGGTAGCTCTAGAATCGCCGCATGCACTTCATGTTCAGTGAACATGGCATCTAGGGTTTGTAAATCCCATCGTGGTAGCAGGAGGGTGTCCAGTCGAAGGTGGTGACAGCGGGGAGTTCTGCCCCCATGATCTGATGAAAGTGAGAAGACAAGACATTCACATTGTCCTCATGTGAGACAGCCCACCCCTAACCATTACTTAGGTGTTGGATGAAGTTCTTCCTCCTGCAGCTATTTATCCTGATATGAAAAAAATGTGTTCGCATCCCCCTCTCTGAGCCAGTTGATTCGGGATGCCTGCTTCTTCTGGGATCTTTCAACCACAGCCAACCCCATTACCCTTGTCTTGAGGTGCGCTCACAGTTGACTCTCCTCTGTCGATAGTGGCCTATTGTCCTGTGCAATGTCAAGGAGAAGGATGATCTCTTGGGCCATGTGGAGCTGTAGTTTTAGTCTTGGAAATAGCTTATTGCTCCAAATTTTAAGCCTTTTGGTTGTGTTCATTAATTTGTTGTGTAGTCTCCGTATTGGATCTAGATCTAGGGTTAGTTCTCCCTAGGCATGGTGGACTACTTGGAGGAACTGAGGTAGTTAGGTCTAGAAGTTTTCAAAATGAAAACTTTTCGGCAGTCGTGGCCCAGTTGTGATAGATAGGAGTTGGGGGTAGTGGTCTGAGACTGATGTGGACAAGGCATGTAAGGTGTGGCTGTTGAAGGTGGTGTCCTATGTGTTATTGCAAAAGAATCTATCGAGTCTAATGAGGGTTGGAATGTCTCTTTCATTGCTCCAAGTGTATTTGCGGTTCTGTAATGTACCTCTTTCAGCTCGCAGCTATCGAGGGTATTTCAAAACTGTGCCATGAGTCGTCTATTCAAGTTTTGGTTATTTTTGTCGCCTGACTTATATATGTGATTAAAATCTCCTAGTGGAAGCCAAGAGGTGCCATTTGACGGCTGCACATCACGGAGTTCCTGTAGGAACCTTCCCTTGTCCCTATCTGTGGAGGGATCATATACCATTGTCATTACAAAGTTTGTGGAAATATTCTTTGATGATGACGTTCACTGTCAGGGAAAATTCACGGTAGGTGTAGTTGGATACTTGGATAGCATCGGTACTCTAGAGGATAAGAATACCCCACCGGGTGTTGTCTGTAGGCAAGAAGAAGAAATCACACTACTACAGAAAACATTATTATAGATGGTTAAAAAACGTCATC
Organism: Melocanna baccifera; assembly: GCA_036346265.1. Taxonomy (NCBI): domain Eukaryota; kingdom Viridiplantae; phylum Streptophyta; class Magnoliopsida; order Poales; family Poaceae; genus Melocanna; species Melocanna baccifera. The sequence goes on from CM070691.1 coordinate 17,038,900, forward strand.
ACAAACGGTTTCATGAGTCGTCTGAATTTATGGGTCAGTAATGAAACGAGGTCATCACAGACGGCTTTTGAACCATTTGTCTGTTATGGAACTATCACAGACGGTTTTAACTACAAACAGTCTGTGATAGTATCACAGACGGTTTGTAGTTAAAATCGTCTATGATATTTATCTATCACAAATAGTTTATAGTTGAACCGTCTGTGACACTTACATATCACGGACAATTTTCACTGAAAATCATGTATGATATTATTTTCTTTTCATAAATCTATTTCTGTTTATTGGCTAGTCTCAGGAATTGCTAGCCATGCCCTCTGAAACAAGTAGATAAACACATGCAACATCCAATTCATATTCATTCATTTCAGAAACAAAAACATCCATTTCATAAATCAATTAATTGAAATAAAATAAATTATCTATTAATAAATACACATGTACAATTAAGGTCAATCTTATCCCAATTAAATTCATTCTACATTGTGGAACTCTCTATCTGATTTTATGACTTTGGACACCAAAAAGAACACACACTCTCCTCGAATTTGTGCAAGGTCGATCTGTTCCAACACAGTTGTAGGGATGGACGCACCCTGCCGATAGGAATATCAATCTTGTGCGTAAATATATAACTTAAGTATGAAATAATTATTGTTAGATTGACAAACCTTAGGAATGGTGATCTTCGAGGAATCAAGTAGTAGTTGCATATGGTGACAAACATAGAATCCACAGGTGTTGCCCGACGGCTGTTGGTGGTACTACAGAAATAGAATTTGTTAATTCAAGAGGCATTACTACGAAATGTTATATAGGATTAATGTGTACTAGCGAATACCGAAAAATTTTGAACATGTCGCAAGGTGTTGGCCTCTCCCTTCGATGTCCGTACATCTGCAATGTACGTGGCGAATGACCTACGTGATTCTAAAAAATTAACCTTAGTCATTCAGAAGGAAAGAAAGACTATAATACAATTATGTATAGAGAAAATATATTTACCTATCAATTAATTGGCCGATAACTGTGAATTCAGTTTTGTTCTTTCTCAGGGAATCAAGGTATATTATCTTATTCTATTTTGACATAATTACAATTAAAATCCAGTGAAATCTACACAGATATGTCAGCTGCTGGCATTAAACCTAATCTCGTATTACTTATAAAGTAGAAATCAGCAAGTATAGCCACTAGTGCAGCACTTATCCCTGGTTGTAGGGCATAAGTATAAATTCCTTGTTGCGGTGAGCCACCAATGTTATTGTAATGTAACTCTCGACGAAGGATGCATCCTCGTTGATAGTATCTGTGACGACCAAGCGTGGATCAAGGAAACCAATTGGTGATTTCGATAATCTAGCTTCAGTCACCATGTATCTATATATACACACACACACAAAAGTAACAAGTTATATATGACATTGTCGGGACCCGGAACAACAACTCCAAGTCCCTCTGTGTAAATCGCACTATCCTAGGAAAAGCTAGTGCACACAGGGTCAACAGTAATATATATCATGCAAAATCACCATAAATTATTATTAAACGAAAATATGGCCTTATGGCCAAGTCTTACAATATAGGGGCACGAGGCCAAAAGAAAGAAATAAAAGTAGCGGAAATTAAAAGGTAGCAACGCAGCCCATCCAGCCTCCCACAGGCGAATGACTGTAAGACGCATCCTACTCGCTGAAGTAGGCCTCACCGTCGTAGTCGCCTTCGAAGTCTGGCAACAGATTTAGCAAGGTGAGTACATAAAGTACTCCCAATGTAAGCACATAAAGTACTTACGCAAGTTACACCAGGAGTTTTAACAGAGTGAATTTATGCAAAGGGATAACAAAGGGAGGCTTTAATAAGTCTATTTGAGCGAAAAGCAGTACTGAAGTCAAATACAATAACATAGGTGCAAAAGCTGAATTTTAATACGTCATATGAAAACAATATTTAACCAAGTATTATCATTAGTGTAGGTTCCGACCAACACTAACCTAACCACGAGCATCCCACCCAGACCGTTGTCAAAATCACTGGTGTTTGTCCAAAATCCAAGTTTTACAAGAAATCAAGTCTAATCTGTGAAGACTCTACTCAGCATGTCCATGACCGCAGACACGGCTATCAAGAAAGTTTATTACTCTACAAAGGTGTACAACTTTACCCACAAGACATTCCCTCTCACTTGAGCCACGCGATAAACACACTGCCTTAGGTGTGTGGCGGAGAGTTCATGACAAGGCTGTTCCGATGATCCATAGCCAAAATAATCACGCCGCCACTAAGGTTTCACCACAACTCGAATCCACGAGTTGGAGCCCCCTCTGGTGCCATGTGAGACTTCTCACGGCCTACGCCACGCTCACATTCAGCCTATAGCGAGACTATATTTGGAACTTCACAAATTACTTAGCCAGGTCCGTCCCATACTGGACTTGTGGTAGTACGAAGTGACTTCGTAAAATGATTCACAGAAACGGTCCTTAAGTTGATTTAGGCTCAACCACATACCCATATGCACGACAATCAACCAGGTGTCACCAAACACGAGGCATGCCGGCACCCACCACCTAACCATTAGCCTAAGTCCAAATCATAAGTTTCTATTTTCATTTTTAAATAATTTTCATAAACCATCCTTGACACACCGAAGTCAAGATTTTATTTTCAAATCGTCATTTCATATGAAGGATTTGATTCCACCTAAAATTATACTAAGCCAGGCTAAGCATTTCTATAAAATTTTCTAGTCAATACTATGGTACTAACTAGTTTTCAGCTAGGGTGACAAGATATATGAATTCAAGATTCAAATTGGCCATATTCAAAGGATTATGGGTATATCTAACATTTAAACGGATTTTAAATTAAATTTGAATAGAAATACGCAAGCATATATAGTAAAACAACATAAATAAATTTAACATATTAGGTTCAACATGATCAAAGGTGTAACTTACCTTGATCGAAGTCCTGCTGAGAATCGTCGAACTCGAACTCTCAGAAATCGTCACAATCTAACGTAAAGAGCGAATTCAAAAGAAATTCAAAAAAAATTCAAATAAATTCAAATTTTCAAAATTATGCCAGAAATGGATAGATCATGATTTTAGAAAAATTTAGAAATTTGAATGGGTCAATTTGGAGTTAAAATGAAGAAGTTATAGCCTTCCAAAGTTTTAATACAATTAAAAGAAAATACCCAATTTCTGGAATTATTTTTAAACTGAAAAGACATTTATGACGTCAGCGTGAATTATTTTTCTAAAGAAATTCTGGAATATGACGTCAGCTCCGAAATAAATTTTTGGCCGAATTATTTTTAAACATGAAAATTGGTTTTATTGCGTCGTCATGACGTCAGCAGGGATTTTCGGATTTATTTAAAATCGGTAGGGCTGACATGGCAGGGAGGAGCCGACGTGGCCTCCACGTGGCTGCCACTTGGCACCACGTGGCTGCCTCGTGGCTGCCACGTCACGGCAATATGCCACGTGGACAGACACGCGCGAGAAGGTGAGGGGGTGCGCGGGTGGCGCTGGCGTGGCGCCCAACTGGCTGCCACGCCCCTGCCAGCTCGGCTCGACGAGCCGACGTGGCCTGGCTCCGATGGTTGTCGGAGCTCCGGTGAGCGGCGGCGCCGGCCGAGGGCACCAAAATGAAGAGGGGAGTGAGGGGAATCCATCGGTACCTTGCGTAGAGGGGCGGCGGTCGGAGAAGGGTTCACGGCGGCGGAGGGATTCCGGTGGCGCACAGGCTCGGGAAGATGGTCGTTGGGGATCGCCGGGGCACGAGCAACGTCGGGGTGGTGTCGATGAAACTCGGGGAGGCTTGAGGCGGCGGCGATTGCTCGCCGGAGTCGTTGAAGCTGCGGAGAGGAAATTGAGCACAGGGAGGTCCTCGGGGCTTGAACGCTTGAATTGAGTAGAGAGGGGGAGGCGGTGTGAGTCGAGGGTGCTCGGGGTGTCCTTTATATAGGCGGGGAGGGGAGGTAACGGTCACGCACCGTACGCCAGAGTTGAAACGGGCGGGGAGGATCAATGCAACGGTGTAAACAGCGCAATTAGGTAATTATGCTCGAAACGGACGCGGTGAAGGCAGAGGTTGAATTTGCCGTTGGCGCGGGGGAGTAAACAGAAAGGAAACCGAAGCAATTAAAGCTTTGGTTTCGGCTTCAATGGCGGCAGCGGGCGGCGATCGCTCGGGGAAGAAAGGAAAGGGGGCAGGGATGACGGTTCTAACAGGTAGGGCCCGCGCGTCGGCGAGAGAAAGAAACGGGAAGGCGCGAGGGGGACGGTTGGATTTGCGACGGTTTGCGAGGAGAGGAGATCGGGGCCGTAGAGTACTGGCGAAGGGGTAAGTGACGACGGTCGGTTGAGATGCAATCCGGCAACGGGGGTTAGATCTGAGCCGAGCGGTGCATTAAGTGGGAGGGGGCGGCTGTGATCTAGTACGGCAATAGGCGATGGCTGGGATTGAGCCACGCGTCGGAAGGAGGGGAGAGAGACGCGGGCAAAGTGGTAAGTGGCTGCGGGCGGCTGGGATCAGATCGGGCGGAGGGGCGGCCGGTCGGATGGGTGCCAGGTGTCGGCCAGAGAGGTGGGCAAGGCGGGGAGAGAGGTTAAGTGGGATCGGACGGCCGAGGAGGAATCCGGTGGTAAGGGAGGCTCCGATGGCTGACACTTGGCGGCTGGGGAGGATTTTGGTTTTTATTTTCTTTCAAAGATTTTCAGAAAAGATAATAAGCTATAGAAAGCTCAGAAAAATACCAAATAAATTTTGAAAAATCCAGAAAAATTCAGAGAACCTTCTGGGATTATTATAGACTTAATAAAAATATTTTCAAACCATTTTGATAATTCATTTTTACACAAACACAAATTGACTTTAAAGGGGAGGGTTTTAAATTTATATAATTTCCTAAAAATTAAAGTAATTACAGTTTGACTTTAGAAAAAGGAATTACATTTATTTTGACTTTCATGAAATGCAATGAATTCATTTGGGCTTTAACTAAATTAAATTTTCTTAATCCAAGGCATGGAAAGAAATCCAGGAGAATTTCAATAAATCCCAGAAAATGCTTAAATAAAGGGAATAAAATTTTTGGGATGTAACAGACATCCAGCATCCAACAAGTTACATGAATGGAGACCGTGATTATACACACTTACAACGTCCAGCATCGAACGAGTGAGACGTCGAGGGCGTTGAGTGTGAAGAGATCGAATAAGTTCTCGAAGGTCACAGCAAAGACACAATCATGAACATCATGCTGCAACTGATGTGGCCTAAATTTGACGGTGAGGCCTGAGCACCGTTGTTCCTCTAGCTTATTAGCCTGTTCCATATACCATGAATATAATCTCTGGCAACTAATTCCAAGGGTTAGGAGACGCTCTGTCGGGATGGTCATCGGCTCATCTAGCACGAATTTGCAGGCCAACGGCAGGTAGGGGATATCATCATTGGTCTTCTTTGATTTGCCCTTGCTGCCTCATTTGTAAGTCGACTTCATGGTAGTCGACTATAAAGGTAGCTCCAGTGCGGAAAGCCTCGGTGCCTGTAGCACCAACGCAAGTTGCTTGAGTGGGAAAAGCACCCGTGGACATGGCACCGGTGCAAGTAGTGCTGGTGCAGATAGCCCCTGTAGACATGGCACAAGTGCAGGTAGCTCTGGTTCGGATAGCCCCTGTGGACCTGGCACCAGTGCAGAAGCCTCTAGGCAGATGTCGCTTTTGGGCCACTAGATGAATGTTCTAATGGTTTGCCCTAGAGTCACGACCTCGTCATTCAGGGGCTTCTGTAGCAAGACGACCTCGGAATTGACATAAACACCGTCCACGTTCACTTTTCCAAAATCTGGCACAAAAGTTGCACCGTGCACCAAGGCCCTAGGATCGGACAGATACGCCTGGCCCCAAGCAGCGCACAGGGCAACAGAGGCATATTTCACTTGGAGATTGCACTTCGTAGCCACCTACATAACTGTAACATCCTGAATTTTGAAGCAAGCAAAATTTCAAAGAATTTAAAATTTTCATTTGCATCTTGTTCGCAATCGAATTTCTTTTGCAACTATTCTTGAATTCTTCCCAAAGTTGTATTATGCCAAATTAATATCAGGGCATAACCCCATAAAGATAAAAATAAATAGTAATAATAAAATCATGTAATAAATAAAACATAGCAGACGTAAAATAAATAGAAATACAACTATATGAGAAAATGAAGTGGGGTGTCTTAAAATTTCATAAATTGTATATAGCAATATGTCCACACACAAGCTTTAAAAATACAAATACTTAAGAGAGCATTATCTAAAATTTTTATGTATATAAGTATGCTGTAAAATTCATTGGAGAAATTATAATTCAAAAACTCATATTTTCCAATTGGGGAAAACTTCCCTAATCTTTTATTTCTTTCCCTCCTTTCTTTTCTTACCTGCCCAGCGTCCCACCTCTCTCCATTTTTCACTCTCTGGCCGCGGACCTGCTCCCACCTCCTTTATTTCCCTATGCCGTGCGCCCCCACCGGGCAGCCTCCTCTTCCCCCGTCTTTCTTTCTTCCCCGAGCGCACGCCGCTCTCTCTCTTCCCCTCGCGAGCGCCCCCCTGGAATTCCCGTCACCTGCTCCCTCTCTCGACGCCTCCCAGCGCCATTCCCGCGCGCGCTGCCCTTGCGCCGGCCTATCCGTCCCGCGCCATGCCCCTACTCCCCTTGTCGAGTCGCATCCCTGCAACTGTGCGCACGTCACCGCGCCGCCGCCTATGCCTCACCCTACTCCGTCGCCCCTACCGCGCCTGTTCGCCAACCTCAGCCACAGCAACCGCGCAGGCCCTCTCTCTCTCCTCCTCCCGGCTATAAAAAGCCCAAGCCGCGCGCTGCCCTTGTGCCATCTTCTTCCCCACTTCGCCTCGCTTGCGCGTGCTCACACGCCGCCGCCACCATTTTCGGCCACTCCGGCGGAGCCCCCTCCTCTCCACCCGCGTCACCGCGCTACTCCTTCCCCTAGGAGCCTTCCCTGGTAGCCGATTGAAGATTCCCGGAGCAAAGCTCGCCGATTTCGCTTCTTCCCCAAAACCGACCGGCCACCGCCATTTTCGTCGTCGTGCAAGCCTCGGTGAATCCCCCACCGATTCCTTGCAGCGAGCACATCTCCACCACGCTCTCAACCTTCCCCAACTGTCACCCGGTCTCCTCGATGCCCGAGCTGCTCCCTCCACGGTGACCACCCGCCGCCACCCATGGCTTCCATCGTCGGCCTCCCCTGGTGCCTCTCCGGCTCAGCCAGTTGCTTGGTAAGGTTCATGGTATCCCTCTCTCACTCGTGCTCCACCTCCTTCCTCTATTTCTCCACCAGTGCCGCCGCTCCACGATTGGCACCGCCACCAGCTGTTTGAACCGCCGCCGCTGGCTCTCGGTGTCATTCCGGCCGGTGCGCCGCCACCCGCAGAATGTGTGTTATGCCTTGGGGCCATTTTTGCGGTAGCTTCCCCTCTCCGGCCTCCCAATGCTGGCGCCTTCAGCACCTGCCCAGCGTCGGCCACCTTCTCTGCCTAGTTCTAAGCTAGTCAACTGAGCACAGCTCTCCCCCTGGCCGAATGTATCTCTGATGAGTGTAGTACCTCTATTATCCTTTACTGACTGTCATGTGGGCTTAACTCAGTAGCAAATTGGATGTGGATAGCATGCTGTTTATAGTAATGCACATGTAATCAAAGTTTGAATTCACTGTTTAGAGCTCAATAGAAATTCACTAAAATTTGTAATTGACTATGTAAGATTAATATTGCAAGTTCAATAGGAGTTCACTGTTTAAAGGGATAATTCAATAGCTCAATAGCCTGTTAGTTGGACTGAAAAGGGTAGCATCACAAGTGGAAAATGGAAAAATCGCATTAAGACCAACATGTCATACAAGGGGATTTGGTAAGTTAAAATGACATAATTAAGGAATAAGTAGCAAATCCTTTCATATTAACAAAGATTATAGTGATAGACATTAGAACTAATATTAGAGAATCCTTTTATGGGAAATAACATTAGAACTAATTAGTAAAGATTATAGAATTAACTAATGTGAGGTTTAAACCATAATTGCTATTTCTAGAGATTAGAACTTAAGTGACACGTTAGTTCATCTTTTAAAACTAAAATATGCCATGTTTGTACATTATGTAAACTGCAAGTAATTAAGAACTAAGTGTCATAAGAGCCTTTTGAAAATCATAACTAATGCAGATATTTAGCAAGACTCGATTATAGGGCCTGTAATCTAGTTACGAGTATGTATATAGATATATATGTAGTAAATAGTAGGAAGAAAATGGATCCAAAAATCAAATGAGATTTAATATTGCCTAAAGTCACATGTTAATCAAGACTAACAAACTGCTTATTGTACAAGGATTAAGTTATTTGGATATTAGGTAATATAAATTCACAAATAGAGATCATCTTGCATATAGTTACTTAAGATCCAAACTTAAAAAAGTAGGCTTTATATAAGTCATATGTAATTACAATATAAATATCATGAAAGCCCTTCTTAAGATAATAGTTAATATAAATAGTTGTCATAAACCCAAATAAAGTACAATGACATATAGTCTAGTGATATATATATACATGTGATCATAGGAACATATTTATAAAAATCAAAGTAAGGTTCTAATAAAATAATAATGCTAAAAGAGTTAAACTGACATAGTGGCATGTCCATAAAGATTTGGTAAGTGACCTAGAATATTAAGATGTGTTATTGAAATTTATTTTGTAACATAGAAGGGCTAGATGAAGACATTAGGTGTCTGTTGGTGGACACCTAAATGTTGCAGGGTCATAACGAAGAGTACATGGGTTGTCGATAACAAATAATTAACAGGACGTCATTAATTAACAAGGATCATATGGAATATCTATTAAAGTTCCCTGAGCATCGGTTGATAACATAGTTTTGCCAATTGTGTTTTAATGAACAAATTAATAATAGGACCACATAAAATAATGCGTCTTCAATTGCTAGAAATATACACTATAAGGCTAATTTGGTAAATCACAATAATCGTGTACCTTTTTATATATATATATATATATATATATATATATATATATATATATATATATATATATGTGTGTGTGTGTGTGTGTGTGTGTGTGTGTGTGTGTAGCACATGCCTTAAATTCGTAAATGCTAACTCTGACAAAATACTGCTCAGTCAAACTCATATATCTACCATAACTCATGGAACTTCCTTGATAAATATAAAAAGAAGAGTATTAAATAAAGTGGGTCGAGCCATGATATTCTATAGTCGGCTATGCCTAGCCATCTTTTAGCCCGGAGCGAAATATTTCGGCAAACACCCTTTCTACCATAAAACCTCACTCTCCTTTTCGCCATGCATTGCTCCGTTCCAACTCCGTTGACTTCGTCAATTCTTCGCCTCCGATTAATCCTACCCAAAAGTCACCCTTTAATTCATAATAAAGTTAATTTGAGTTTATTTGGATTTTCTTGGATCTTTTTGAGTTATTTGCATTCTATTGCCTAGCGTGTAATTAGAGATTGGAATTCTGGAGAATCAGTGGATCCAACGAGACCAGGATCTAGTAGACGATAAAGATCCGAAGCTCGAGATCAACAAACGAGGAACCTTTGAGTAAGCTCAAGACCGCAGTAAACCGCACAAGGCGAGTCAATGTTTTGATCATTTTTGAATACCCATTTTGCAAATTATTTAGATTCAAATTATCAAATGCATGCTGTTATTTTATGTGATATCTTATGTTGGATTTCATGCCTTAGTTAGCTACCCTTTTTAGCAAGTGCTACTAATATACTTTCCGGCACATTTATATTGTGAACCTTGTTACCCTAGGAAAGACTTATAAATATAGAGTTTTAAAAGGAACTGGTTAAGTCATATTAATTGGCATAGCACTACTTAGTCTCAGGGTGTTTACAATGTTCCCATATCATATGCAAAGAGAAATTTTGGGTAAGGTGGCAATTGGAAATGGTCGGGTATGTTTGAAATGATTATTATTTTATGCTCCCAAAAACCCCAACTTGCTTAAATATCTGGGCGGATGGTCCGGGGGTGTGGTGCACAAGAGTGTGGTTAGTGGTAGAACCGCCCAGATAATCAAGGACCGAATCGAGTCATGACCTCCCAAGGTACAACAGTACAACCACAAGCTGGCAAATTATAGGCAGGGCTAACTAATTTGCATAGCTCTAGTGTGGTTACGTGAAGGTATGAACACGAGTAAAGGGATGGATGGTCTCATCCCCGCCTTTGCCCGTGATGGCTCACGAGGGACCCTTCTCGAGGGATGTAAGCATCTTACAGAAGATAGACCTTAGCGGGCGTAACCACAAGTAGGATTATGCAGTGTAACAGTCTTGTGATAATCTACTCAACCACATGGCTAAGGAATCATGTGGGGCAACGGGCAGATCTATATCTTGTGGGAAAAGTGTACAAACTCTGCAGAGTACAAAACTATTCGAATAGCCGTGCCCACGGTCAAGGGTGGACATGGAAACTTAACTCTGATATAGTTCTGTTTCAAAAACAATTTGCAAAAAGGTTGGGATCTGAAATGGGAAAATGAAGGATGAAGGAATGTCCTGGTTTGAGTTGTCCTAGGTGTCGTCCCAGTGGTAAGTTAAGTGGCTATAACGCTGAAAACTGGTTTTGTGGAACAAACAACCTAAGTTGATGGATGAGATCTGTACTTATTCTATAAAATCTTTTATTCAAATGTATTATAAATTTTGGTCCAAATGCTAAGTCTTGGAATTTCTTGTATATAAATTAAGTCTTTTAAAATGCAACTTCCGGCAAAATAAAATAAACCTGAGCCTAACCTTTATCAATCCATACATGTTATATATTTGCATTCTATGTATTGGCTCGCTGGGCACGGGGTTGGAGTGCTCACACTCATATAACAAAAATCCAGAATCAGGAGTCGAATCGCTACACTTCAGCAATGCGCCAAGCCATGATGATGAAGAGAACAAGAAGGTCGAGAACTAGGTCGCGAACCCCTAGTTGCCTGCCTATGGGCATGTTCTGTGGGTCTCATCTGTGTGCTTCGTTTCCGCTACTGCTTTCGTTGTTTTCGGCTTAATCGGCCCTTGTGTAAGTACCTTATTATATTTACATTTTCATTTGATATGTACTTTGATATTCAATACTGTATCTGTGAGCACTATCTACTAATCCAGGGAATAGTGCGGTGAAATCACAGAGGATTCCGGAATGAAAATCTGGGTCCGACAATAACGATACAAAATTAGTTACTCCAACATGCCTATCAACGAATCGAGCATTCCAGAGATAATAATTATTACCAAGATGTCATCGACAGAAAATCTATGCATGCTTTCCGTGGTAGGATTGAACGCGTAGATACTCCGATGGTTGGGGGGCTGGCTAGCACAGAAGCGGCGGCGACGTCCTGCTGATTTTCTATGTACCTTCGCATCCAATCTCTAACATAATCAGCGAGCTCCTTTCGAAGAGATGCCTCAATCTCCTCTCGTATTCGTGCTTTACGCTCAGCTTTGGCTCTCTTCCTACTCTGATACAATTCAGAGTCCTCTGAGAAACTATGTTTCCAAGAAACATACAGACCAAGGCCTCTCGTACAACCCGGGTGCTCCTTGTCTCCTAGCGCCACAGAGAGCATCTCTCTCTCCCTATTTGGCTGGAATGATCCTTGGGAAGATTCTACACTCAGCGCATCCTGCATGAGTCCAACATGTCATTTCACTTCCTATGAAATAGTGGAGTAATTACAAGCTACGTAGTTCGATATCTTACCAGGCGGTGGGACACTCGTCTGCGGGGTTTCGGAAGGAGATGTCCCCCGACAAAATGGTAGATGACCTCGCTCTAATTCAATTTCGAGCGCGCTCATCTGGGATCATGGCAAATAGCAGGGCGGTGTCCCGTAGGATTGTCTGCTCATTCTCCTTCCTCCATTGCAGGATTTTACCCGTATACCCAGCTGTGTCGTGTCTGTGAGGTTGCGTGTTTTTTGCTTAGAGGGCCTTGTGCGCCGCACTTGCACTTCTAAAATTTTCTGTCGTCTTTATCGCCGTAAACTCTTTTCATTATGGTTCTAGGAATGGATACTTGTAAAAGGACGTCAGATTCTTCTTCGCGTACTGCTTGACAAGCAGGCTCTTGAAGTTCTTCCATGCTTTGCACACTACTAGCAACACATGTCATTGCACAGAGTCATAGTGTTCCTCCGGAATCTCGAATGATGCAAAAAAATTTCTGAGCTTCGGTCATGATCTTCCACAAATTGAATGTGATCTCAATTTGTTCTTTTGCAACTATTCCGGCCATTCTTTGGAATCCGAATGCTGCTCGGCGAGTATTGAGAGAGGTCCCAGATGCATCGACCTCCATAATGGTAAATCGGCCCTCGGGCTTTTTCGATAATCCTCTTTCTTGGCGTTTGAATTTTCCAGCGGACGATGCATCACACACATCCGACGACGATATTGAAGAACACGCGGATGACATGTTGGCCTTCTCATATATGAAAATTATGCACAATATAGCATATATATATATATATATATATATCAATATGAAAATGACATGAAAATACATGTATTACGTCTGAAAGTAGATATACAATTCGGAATATTAACATATTGCAATAAATTCAGTAGAATAATTAATCATGTGAGCATTTAAATTCTGCATAATCCGTAGATTAATGATTGGATAAACAACATGTACGTAAAATCAATCGTTAATAACAAATTTATGCTACTGCGGAAATGACAAGTATATTCGGCACTTGCATAAACAACATGTACGTAAAATCTACTCTTTCCCCTCAATAACATTAGAAACTAAATGATTGGATCCTCTTCCTTTTTTAATAATAAAAACAGCAAAACAAAAGAAGGGAGGTTGCAGTTGCCTGGATCACATACATATTGTGGGGGAAGATTTGCATCTTACAAGGGAATGCCTTAAAGAACATTCTCAACTTTGTACTACAAAAGTGAACACATTCAGGAATAGAATAACATATATAAGCATGCAGAATACTAATAGATTTTGCATCCACTGTACTATTCCAAGTTGATCAACTACACTTTTTTGTCATCATTTTCTCTAATTTGTGCCCAGCGAGGGGTTGGGTGTGAGAATACCAGCCATTAGATTTGATTGGGTGGCCTAACTCTTTGGACATGCATCAAAACATAGTCGTGGTCACATCTTAAACAATGTGGGAGTAGCCAGAGTGTTATTCCCACACAAGTTAAATAATCCCTTGCAAACCCACCTCTGGTTTTTCAATCCGAGGGATTGAACTAAATGGAAATGACAGTCTTAATGAGGATGGGATCTGTAGATCCAGTAAAGCTACCACATAACGTACTCGCAGGGGAGGAGAGCGCCGGAGTCGGGGGAGTCGGCGACGGGCTCGGGGGAGGAGGAGGGCGTCGGGCTTGGGGGAGGCGGCGACTGGCTCGAGGGAGTCAGCGACGGGCTCGGAGGAGGAGGAGGGCGTCAGGCTCGGGGGAGGCAGCGACTGGCTCGAGGGAGTCGGCGATGGGCTCAGGGAAGGAGGAGTGCACCGAGCTCGGGGACCGGAGGTGGTGACAGGCTCGCGAGAGGCGGTGACGTTAAGTCTAAGGGCTACTGGTTGGTGTAGCTATTTACTCCAGTACATGCAAAAAAACCATAAAGGCAGCGCAATATATATATATATATATATATATATATATATATATATATATGTATATATGTATATATATATATATGGAGAGAGGATAATCACAAACGGTTCTATTTAAGAACTGTTTTTGATGATTGCTTATTACAAACCATCTGTGATATACATCATCACAGATGATTCACAAATACAACCGTTTGTAATAAGAACTCACATAGACGGTTTTTCTTTACAAACGCCCAATGAAGATAAATATACATATATATAAATTCATATCTGTATGACTCATTCTCATATACATAAATGCAAATTCACCTATATATCACACATTTTCTCATATAAATAAATGCAAATTCACATATACATCACACATGCATTCTTATATACATAAATGCAAATTCACACATATATATCGCACATTCTCATTACACTTGCTTATTTTCTTTAAAAATTAGCTCTTCATAATGATCGACACGTTTGTAGTTAGTTTTGTCACGTTGTTCTTCCTCAACCCTTATGCCTTTTCCAAAAGAAGATAACTCGTCAAATTGATTATATTCTTCCTCGTCCACTACATTGTTTACTCCGACAATTCTCCTTTTTCCATGAAAAACTGCATGGCGCTTCTTATTTGCTTGGTCAGTTACATGAAAAACTTGAACAACCTGGTTAGCAAGTATGAATAGTTCGTCTTTGTATCCAACACGTTTGACATCCATAGTAGTGACACCATACTTGTTGACCTTCACTTGTGCGAGATGGACCCAACGGCACCGAAATAAGGGGATCTTGAAAACCACGTAGTCGAGCTTCCAAATCTCTTCTATGAACATATAGTACAAGTTTCTCAACCCATCAGTACTGAACGCATATATACGGACACCGTTGTTCTAGCTAGTGCTCTTTACATCCTGAGCATGTGTATAGAATGTGTACTCATTTATGTCATATCCTTGTCATGTCACAACTGTAAACGTTAGCCCTTTTGCAACCGTGTCAGCATCTCATTTGACGAGCTCCTAGCGATTTGCTCCTTCAACTATTGGTTAAACTGACTGTTGTGTTGTCTCATGATCCAAATATCTTATCGCTCTGGATTCTACTGCTGAAGCACATCCCTGTGCTAGTTGACATACGTTGACACTTCAGTTATGTGTTGCAAGACCATGAAATAGACTTGAGCATATACGTCCATATATTTGAAGCGATTGCTTTCCTTTCAATGGTTTCGATACCTTTGAGCCTCCCTTCATGGTGAGATTGAGGCACACCTATCGGTTTAATCTGAGTTGTATAATCGACGCAAAACTCAATAACCTCTTCGCTTGCATAACCTTCGACGATGCTATCCTTCGGCCAAGATCGATTCTGTACATAGGACTTGAAAATTCCCATGAATCTCTCAAATCGGTACAAGCTACAAAGGAATACAGGCCCACATATTTTTATCTCCCACACAATATGAACAATGAGATAGACTATAATATCAAAAAACGAAGGAGAGAAATACATCTCAGAATAACATAGAGTCATCACTACCTTGTCCTACAGAGCATCTAGTTCTTCGGGATCAATGACCTTCTAAACAATTATGTTAAAGAAATAACACAGTCTCATGATTGTCTCTTGGACTTTGATTGGTAAAATATTTCTAATTGCAATAGGGAGCATCTGTGTTATCAGCATATGACAATCATGAGACTTCACGTCATTTAACTTCAAATCTTTCATCAAAACAAGTTTCTTCATGTTGCCGAAGTAACCAGACGGAACTTTGACACCATGCAAGCACTAGCACAGTTCAGTTTTCTCAGCCTTGGACAAAGTGTAACATGCAGGGGGAAGGTACGTTCGTACTTTATCGGTTTTTGTCGGTACTAACTCAGGCATGATATCCACATCAACCAAGTCAAGCTGTGTGTTGACACCATCCTTTGTTTTATCAAGAATGTTTAGTAAGAGATCAATCAAGCTATCATATATATTCTTCTCTACGTGCATGATGTCGATGTAGTGCTGAACTTCTAGGTACTCCCAATAAGGTGAGTCCCAAAATATTGATCTCTTTTTCTATATGTTGTTCTCATAAGTTATCAATTTACGTCACTTTCTGATGATAACATCTAGATCCTTAACCATATTATAAACCTCTTTTCCGCTTAAATAACTTGGAGCTGAACTATTCTCCTTCTCTCCATCAAATTATTTTTTCATCTTGTGATATGGGTGAGCCTCCGAAGGAACTTATGGTGACGCATGTACATAGTTTTGCATGAGTGTTTCAGCCACACACTCTCGGTACCATCTAAACAGTGAGTACAAGCTTTGGCCCCGTTTGTACTCTGGCCCGACAGGGTAGCAAGGTTAAGATAATCATTTATGGTGCAGAACAACAAAGAGCACAAAGTGAAGTTCTCTCGTTTGTATGTATCCCATACCTGTACCCCTTCGTTCCACAGTACTTATAGATCTTCCACCAATGATGCTAGGTACACATCAATATCATTTCCACATTGCTTTGGCTCTTGGATAAGTATCGACATCAAAATATACTTTCGTTTCATACACAACTAAGGAGTAAGGTTATAGATGCAGAGAGTTACAGGTTAAGTGCTATGCCGGCTGTTCATATTACTGAAAGGATTCATTCCATCTATACTCAATTCAAACCTTATATCCCTCAGTTCTACATCGAAGTCTGCAAACCTCCTATCGATATTTCTCCATTGGGCGGAATCAACAAGGTGTCTTAACATTCCATCCTTCTTGTGCTCCTCCGAGTGCCAACGCAGCAGTTTTGCCTCTTTTAGATTTGCAAAAAATCGCTTCAAATGAGGAATTATAGAAAGATACCATGCCACCTTAGCAAGAGATCCTTTCTTCACCTCTGTTTTCTCGCCATCATCTCATTGATTCTTACGTTTGTGTCAAGATACGTTGCACACCGGACATATATGCATGTTTGCATACTCTTTTGGTAGAGAATACAATCGTTCGGATATGCATGTATTCTTTCTACTTCCACTGTCAATGGACAAAGAACTTTTTTGGCTTTATACGTTGTAAAACTCTGGCCGGACCAATGTCAATGGTCAAATTTCCCTCCGGAAGCATGTCCACTAAAAGACCTAGCAGCGCTGTAAAACTCTGGCCGGATCAACCGTTGCTTGCCTTCAATTTCAACAGTTCAAGCACGGCAGACAACTTCGTGTATTTTGACTTGCAGCACGTGAACAAAGGTTTCTCTGAATTCTCCATCAAGCCACAAAATTTAACATATTCTCTCTTATCATAGTTCTCTTCTACATCGTGAAGCATCTGATCCAGATTATCATCGTGCAGCCTATCCGAATCTGAACCACAATTGACATCATCTAGCGGTATATCATTGACTTCACCGGCGATGTCATTATTACTACCATCCTGTGTAATCTCCTCTTCGCTATGACTGATCCAACACGTATACCCCTTTTTGAAGCCCCTTCGAATCAAGCGTGCATCAATCTGCTTTCAGTTCTTAAACATATTTAGATTCTCGCAGTCAATACATAGACAGTATATATATTCCACCCCCTTATTCAACATATCATCATCAGCAACTCTTGTAAAAGCAGACACGCTATTAATGTAGTCTTCACTCATACGGATCGCGACATACATCCAACTTCGGTCCTATGTTATGCATATATATATCAATTTAATATTATATATTAAATTAATTAATTAGTATACTACATATATACCACATGCGAGGCTTTGCTAGCTTAACTAAGACAACAGCTATTTTCCCAGTAGGGTACCAACTATAACCGACAATTTTCACAAATTTGGCCTGCCTACATGATGGGAACTAATCATGCATGGCCAAGTAGATGTAAACCATCTTCAATTCTAGTCACTAAAAGTTAGATCTAAATTTTGATGCAACAAAAAATAAATTATATTACTAACCATATATAGGGTAATCAAGAACTTGATGAATAATCTTCAATCACTCTTGCCAAATAGTACATCTCCTTTCACCAAATGGCCTAAAAGCTTTGCCTCCAGCTCAAAGCACCAGTCTAGATCTGGAATTGAAGACAGAGGGTATATGTCATCCACGGTTCTGCGCGGTGCAATTAATATAGCAGGATTATCACAGACGGTTTTTAATATAAACCGTCTATGATAATTCATAGATGGTTCAAACTAAAAACCGTATGTGATATTCGTAAGTATCACAGACAGTTCATGGCAAAAACCGTTATGGCTTCATCCTCCTGAAGGATTCCCAGCTTGTGAGCTAGGACCTCTTGTGCACGTTTTAAGACCGGGATGTTGCGGCATGGGAAGCTCTGCTTCATGATGTTTGGGTGGCACCAGGGGAGCTGGTGGTGGTAAAATATGTGGCGTCACCTGCACAAAGATAGTGTCAAGGGGGTCACTGTGTGGACGTTCAGTATTGGGAGTACCTCGGTCATTGGAGCCAGCCATCAACCGTAGCCCTCTAGAGGCCAGCTCAGAGTCATTGGAGGTCTACGGTTGATCATCCTTTGGGCGCGGTGGTGTTGACATGTCGGACGTGCTCACTGTAGACCTGGGTAGCAGTGCCCTGGAGCCTGATGGCTGAAAATGTCCCAGCGCCAGGGGCATCATTCCCTCACACAGAGATAATGTTGGGGTGGATTGGTCATCCCAGTCTACAGGCAGTCGGTCTGGCCTGGCCTCTTGATAGGCCGGCAGCAGCAGGCGATCGATCGCACCTTGAGCCACCTACAGATACTCATTCTCCTTATGGAGCCATACCTCACAGCAGTGGCATGCTTCTTCCTCCGATTGCCAGAGTTTGGCCTCGAAGACCTCTGCCAGCTGATGCCGAAGAAGTGCCACGTGTGATGAGAATAACACTTACAAAGTGGCATCTATGTGACCTTTAAGACTGGTGTTTGCATCAGACCGTAGGTTGGAGTTGCCATTTTGGAGTGAGCCAAAGATGATGGGACCTACTGGTATGTCATTCTGTCATTTGTGTTCCTATTCTAAGGTGTGTCGAGGCCATGGGGATCGGTCCCGACAGCGTTCCTAGGACTTCCCCTAGCGCCCAGCATCATGTTCGGCGGTTCTCCAGCGACCATGGTGGTCATGCCTGTGTTGTTGATGGCGGTCATTGTCATCTTCAAATAGTTTGGGTCGGTACTTGTCATTGTCCTGACAAGTTGGCTGCCCGAGCTTGTTACGACAGGAGGTGCCGGTGGCGCTCTTGTCCACCCGACTGATCTCATTGCTATTGTGGTGGCTATGCTAGTTCTTCTCCATCTTCGAGGTTCTATTGATGACGCCGAGGCACCAGGAGAGTCCGTGCTTCTCTGGCTCGAATGACATGTCATCAGGCATAGCAAGGTCAGCCTCCGGTAGTGCCATAGAGTAGTCTTCAATGAAGTCTAGGTGTAGGAGCACCCTAAAAGTTAGACCTTTCTTGCAACAGGCTTGCTGGGAAGAGGCGACTTGTGACCTAAAGAGGAGGCATGGAGGGGACCATTAGTGAGTGTTAACCAAGATACCTTAGGTATGGAGCTGGAGTTTGACGTCCAAGCCCATAGGTCGAGCGTGCGAGTGTCCTCCTGCTGTAGCGAACTTTTATCAACCCGGTCGAGTGAGCATTTCTTCCTGGTGACCCTACTGACAACCTCAGTGTTCCATGTATGCAGAGGGATGCCCTCCAAGCATAAACGCACAAGGAACCTAAGAGCCGCGCTGCAAGCATGGCGAAGCTGCTTCCATGGACTAACATGAAACTCTAGGTCATGGAAATGAAATTTGTAGAGACTTGTCACCTCTTCCCTGTGATACTGGTGCACGAAATTGATGAGGAAATTTTCGGGGTAATGGTGGTTAACCGAATAGTTGGATGACCTCAAGTTGAACCTCCTTCTCAAGGCTTCGCAACGGTACGAAGGTCTGCGTCGGCCCTTGTACCCCCCCAGCCAGGCGACGGCCGAATAAGCCTCACGCATAAGCTGCTTTCTATGCAGGTTCGCATCAAAAGGAACGATGCAGGTGTCTTAGAGTGGCAGGTGGCCGGGTCTCTGAGGCTGGGGTTGGCCATGCCTTCATCTTGAGGAGGCTGCACTGCCTGGTGGCTCCTACCAGTTTAGCCGACCAAGCAAGCCGGCGTGACACTGGCCTGGTGGCTCCTCCCGGTTTACTCAAGCTGAACTCAAGTTTTTCTATTGTTGAAAATTAATGTATGTTGAATTATTTTTTACTGCTATAGAGCTTACTCGAACCGAGCTCCAATTTTTCTTGTTATTGAAAATTAGTGCATATTAAATTATTTTAACTATTATCGAGCTTATTCGAGTGGAGCTCGAGTTTAGGCTGAGCCAAGTTTCAGACTCGGACCCCGACTCAGGCTGGCTCGAGTTTGGCTTGTTTACAGCCCTACCAACACCCTCGCACGAGTACTAGAATCTAAGGGCAAAATAGTAACTTCATCCCGCTTCCTCCTTAGACAATTATAAAATAGAACCCCATGTACCTTGGGGAGAGTGATGGAACCCATTCTAACTTGTTTTGACACTTAGCAACACATCATGCGGACGCTTGCTTTTCTCAACCTTGTCTACCCTGTCGTATTTCCGGAGGTTGCTACATCGAGGCACCCATTGTTCATCGTCCGATCTTCATATCGACGATAATGAAAATCTCAATCGGTAAGAGTGAAAGCCAAGTTACTGTCCAAATAACAAATACAGAGATGATTGTCTCCAAGAACACATGTCCTTCTCCATACTTATTAGCAAATGGAGTATAGTTGATAGCAATCGCTTAAAAGCCTTACATAGACCATAGATACTTTGGAGAATGGAAAATCAAAGTTTAGAGATGAATGCAACAAATGCAAACATGAAAGAGGGACAAATTGACAAGTACGTACTCCTGCTTGACATATCCAGCAGAAACCCTCATCTTGTGCGTGCAGAAATGGCTACTTGGACCACAACCCGAAGACTGCTTCAATCATCTCTCAACACCTGTAAAAAGTGCACATGAAAATTACCGCTCGTTTCGGCTTCAGCTTCTAGGTTCTGCTTTTTTTTCACTATTCAGTATTTCATCTTTTTCTGAATTTTTTTAGATAATTTAGGCTCTTTTGTATTTTCTTTTTGTTCCCGTGTTCTTTTGTATTGTCCCTAATGGGTTAACATGTTTTTTCTATTTTTATTTTTTAAAAAATTAATTATGCCCAAAAAGCCAAATCAGCTACAGTAAAAAAAGCCAGCTACAGTGAAATTTCAGCCAAAAGCCAGAAGCCATCGCTAAAACTAGCGCCCTAGTTAGATCGAGATAACTTGTGGCGTTGACATATCGAAAGACTGGTTCAATTTTTCCACTGGAGAAGGAATTTACAACAAATTTGTGGAAAAGAGGCTACATAAAGTGAAGACGTGGGACTGCTAATCTCTCACTGTAGAACAGTAATCATGTCCATTCAAATTAAAGAAATCAAATTCAGTCAAGAGAACATATTCTGCAACGAACAAGCTAGGTACACTACTACAAAAATCATCATCACAGATAGTTCAAAAATATCATCACAGATAGTTCATTCTATATCTAAAATTTTTTCTATTTTTGAATTAGTCTCAGGAAATATTAGCTATGCCGTTTGAAAACAAGCAAATACGATAGTAAACATAGCAGAGAACATTCTATTTATATTACAATCCACCATTACAATATCACAGGATTACAATCCACCATTACAATATCACAAGATTACAATCCACCATTACAATATCACAAACTATGTCTCTCGTCCCTGATGCAGCTCGGATAGGCCTTCTTGGTGGCCACTTCACTATAAGTAGAAGAAACAATGGAGAGAGGAAGCCCTAAACACCTCAAAGTAGCAACACAAAGTTACAGAATTAAATACTAGAAAAAACAATGGAGAGAGCCCTAAATGCCACAAAGTAGCAACACAAAGTTACAGAATTAAATACTAGAAGAAATAATGGAGAGAGCCCTAACCACAAAGAGATTGATTGAGGAGGAGACAGTAAGGAGCCTAGAGAGATTTTGAGCGCATAAACGGTAGGCGATGGATTCAGGTGAGTATTTATAGGGAAATCCTACTCGAATTCAAGTAGAAAATTATAAAATTTTAGGGATGTGGGAGGTGGAAAACATATCACAGACGGTTCTTGATAAGAACCGTCTGTGATATTGGCCTATCACGGACGGTTATTATCAAGAATCGTCTGTGATTGCATTTAATACATGCGGTTTTTATGAACCGCCTGTGATGAGGCGTCTAATATAAACCTTTTTGTAGTAGTGGTAGTAACGTGGTTGCTCTTTAACCAGTCAATAGTACACTTGTGATAGTGTCATGTGGTTGCCATCTCGTGATAGTGATTTTCCTCGAGGCAATCATGGAGAAGATTATATAGTTTCTATGTTTACGAACTTTTTGGATAATATGTTATTTTCTCTCTTGAATGAACTATTATTTATATTAATTAACAAGTATGTGATTTATTCATGAAACTCTTTATTTATATTATGATGGTATCCTAATGGAGCATTCGTATTGGTTTTTCCTATGACTTTTGGGTCAAAATGAATAATAGTGATTGAAAGAAGTAGCTTTTAGAAGAAGAGGGCAAGTGATGGAAAAAGTGAGGTAGAGATGCGTGCACGTGACAGAAACGAGTGAAGTGGGGTGTGTAATAGTAGCAAGAGGAGCGGAGAGTTGCTTCAAAAAGCCGAGTGTTCGTATTGACTTTTAGGTTTTCTAAGCAGAAGACAGAGGTAGACACCAATACAAACAAGGCCTAAATATCACTGATCTTATATCATTGTATAGGTCATTTATGATTTATATATCATCACATGTATATAGAGAAGATTGCATCATTTCTATGTTTACGAACTTTTGGATAATATGGTATTTCCTCTCGAATGAACTATCATTTATATTGATTAACAAGTATGTAACTTGTTCATAAAACTCTTTATTTATGTTATGATGTTATTTTAAATATTGCTAATCTTATATCATTATATAGGATACTTATGATTTATATATCAACATATGTATTAATTGATGGTCACATTTCAAGGATCATAGATATGAAATATCAAATCAATAATGTAGACTTATGTTGGAGAACATAATGTAGGATCGACCCACCTTGAGATGCTACAAAAATTATTATATTCTTAACTATCATCAGTTGACCTCATACACAATGTACATGGGACGCTTAGACCTGAAATCATCATGGTTTCCTACATGTGTAATAGTTTACTTAAAGGCTGTCAAATGCTACTCCGTAATTTGGTAGTCATAAAAATAATTTTTAGGTTTACTATAAAATATACGGAGGAATGTGAGCGAGTAAGATGTAATTTATCACTCCTCTTTAATGGAAGAGATATCTCTGAAATCATCGATGTGGCATACCAAATGTGGTTGAAAAATTAACTGTAACTATGTAATCTACTATAAAGTAAAATATTGCGCTATCATACTCTGAGTTCGATCTGGTATGGTGTCAGTGTGTACGTTTTCTAGTGTTTACCGACGGCAGCTACTTCGTCCGTAGGTAGGATAACGGGATGGGGTATTGCACTGGTGCCGTGGTGCGGCCTTCCTATTCGTCGCTGACAACGACGACGCTAATTAAGCAGGGAGATCTCCCTCGTACAGTGGAAAATAACGCTGAATACACTTCATCGCTAAGAATTTGCGTGGCTTGAAAAATGGGTTGAGCCTATATTCATTGATCCATTATAAGATTTTTCAATAATATTTACGGGCCGGGATAACCAGTCCATATTTTTTATGAGGGATGTCTGTCTTTGCAAAAAAAATTGAAATTTCAGTCGATTCCTCGGCCCATTTGTACATGTGCTTCTTCTGTTTTGTTTTCCTCGGCCCGACTTTTCTTTTGCTATTGCTTTAATGGGCTGGCGATTTTGGGGAATCAACGGGTGCACCAAACTCAAAAAGCGACCCGATAACGGCCTGCTACACCAAGGAAGATCCATTAAGACTCAGATATGAACCCAACATCCTCAAACTAATAAAAGGCCAATACTTTGAGCCTAATTTAATAGAAGAAGAAAAAACGATAAATACAAAGGCCCAAGTTTTGTCAGCCTGATAAAAAAATAAAAAAAAAACAGGTTCACCTAATGTTGTGTCCAAAGAAAAGAAGCTGGGAAGTAACCAGAGACAACAGACAAGAACAACCACACGATAAAGAAAAAAAGAACAGGAGAGAAGGATTGGCTTGTGCGTGTGTCGGAGAAAGATGAACAAGAAACCCCAGGTCAATGTTGTTTTGCTGGATTATTTCTTTCTTCTCCGTGGTACTACTAATTCAATTTATTGTATGGTACATTGTTATTTTCTATGTTCATATTGTTTTAAACATCTACACAATCTTCAAAAAAAAAATTGACTAGTAATTGCAACCATAAGATGTCTATTACAGCGAAAGTATTTTTATGATAAATCTATATTATTTATAATATGACTAATATATGAGTCGACACTTTTACCAATATTAGTAGTCGTAGCAAGAAAAACTTGATCATACTCTTCGTAAAATGATTTAGGCTCCGCTCAAGATGAAGGTTTTTTCACTGTTTAGCGATTAAAGTACTGTAGCAGCGACAAGATGCACTGTAGCACTTTTGTCTTTATTTGATTTTTTTTGTATTTTTTGGTTTTTTTGTATTTTGTTTTTTCCCGTATTCCTTTGCATCGTACGCTCTAGATTAGCGTGCCGCTTTTATTTTTATATTTTTTTAGATTTAATTATACCCAATAAATCAACTCAGCTATAGTTTTTCTCAGCCAGTTACAGTGTTTTTTCAGTAAAAACCAAAAGTCATCGCTATTCCGATCACCCCCTTTATATTTATGATTGGAGGTGTAATAGCTACAAAACGAGACGATGAACTCTCCTTCGCCATCACACATGATGTTGTCTCATCACCGATGACACTACTTTCTAGAGAATACGGCATGATATTAGACATAGATCAAAAACTCAGGTTAACTAGAAATCGAGGCGGATCCAAATCACCCATCTTTGTCACAGACGTAAATGACTTTCAACCGGGCCTTTGTACCCCTCTCTTATTCTTTGTTGATGACAGCTGTCCGGCCTGCCATGTGACCTCAATGTCTTTGATCTTTCGAAGCCCAGCCCGGCCTACAAACTAATTGCTTGTTTTGTTGCCCCTCTTGACGAGTCCCTTCGTTTCCTTCTCCACAAAGACTCGAAGAGTCGCCTGGCAGCGCGTCTCGAGGCAGCTAGGCAGGACGTGCCGTCGGTGCCGAAGTCGGTTAGTTGGTGACCTTGACACGCATCTCGTCATTGTCTCGTTGAGCAGCAGCCAAAATTATATATTATTAGACAAACTATTGGTAAAAACTTATAGAGTTTTAATTCTTGAAATGCGTGCATGGTTGCCCTCTAATAAGAAATAGGGAGTATTATTCCCAAGCAAAATATTTAGATTCGTGGAATTACTATACCGCGGTTGACTATTTTTAAAATCAGTCAAAATTGTAACCTTATGATCTTCTTGGAGTTTTGCGCTCCGATCGACAAGGTTGTCTTCTTCTCCAACGGCGGCATTGAGTTAAGGCAGTGTTTCACCGGGGTTAGAGTTTGGATTCACTAAGGACTAGTTATAGAGGGAGGGAGGGGCGGCAGAGGCACGCCGGTGGATGGTGGCTAGCGAAGCTCATCTACATCGGAAAGGAGAACAGAGAGGAAGAAATAGTTGTGCATGATGACGGCTTGGGGAGGCACGATCTGAAGGAAGAAGCCCATGATGTTGCTTGTTAGTGGTTGGGTCACGTGTCACCATCTGAAGGGGGTAGGATCTTGATCAGACGGTTGGTAATTTGACTAATTTTGGTAGAAAAAATATTCGACTACTGTATAGACATTCCCTTAAATTTAAGAACATTTTTCCCTAAGTAAAGAGTAAACAGAGGTTTTTTACTTGACAAAGTAATAAAGCACCAATCTTTTTTGTAGAATTATCATTATTGAATTCTATGTGAACATGGTTTAATACAACCGAATTCAAATTATCGTGATTTTGCGTTTTCGTGTGTTGAGTTGTAATAATCTCTTAATTCTATGCTGTTAAATATGAGATACTGGAAATGCATATCCTTCCTACATACGACCTTTTCACGTCCATCCAAATCTGAAACATGTAATATGACTTGACGACTAATGTAATCCCTTTACTAGACACAGAGAAACTAAAACAACACTTTGTGTTTCCGATAATAATCTGAAAAAAAAATGATATATCGCTATTTTTACGAATTTGTAGCGTCAACTTGACCATTCCTTTGTTTTTTGTTTTTTTGACAGGATCAACTTGACCGTTCGAGTATAAGCTCTGTTCTTTTCAGTTTTTGGCTTTTGATTTCTGCTATAGTATCTAACTTTCAAATATAGTATTTTTTTAAGACGGATCTACAAGTTAATTATAGTACACGTTAAAAACCTAATATCTGTACCATCAAAAATCACAGACGAGTATCTTTTTTTCCGCAATCTCTATCGCAAACAACTAAAAACCATCAGTCGTAACTAAAATCCATCAACTGTAGCTAAAAAGAATAGAACCGTAATCTAGACATAGGGAAAAACCGTTCACCATGCTACAAAAGTAAACGCTACTCGTACGGAGGAATTTTCTGTGCGCAAAGCTTTTTTTTTCCCATGGTCGGTTCGGATACGTTGCAGGGGAGGGAGTGTGAAGCTGGACGCAAAAGTCCTCCGATTACCGCGGCCGAGGCGAGTGGTTTCCATTCCACGTAGAGAGAGAGAGAGAGAAACAGGAGCCAACAAAGTTGGAACAGCAGGCGCAGCGTGGAGTCGTTATCTCACGGCTGCGGACGGCGCCGTTAACGGGGTGCTGTACGCGTCACAGCCTATGCATTCGCCTAATCTCTTTCGTCTCTCTCTCTGTCTCCTCTTGCCAACTCATCACTTCTTTCGTATCCCCCAAAGCACGGCTGGGCTGGCTGACCGATCTTTCTCGCCGGTCTGACTCTCCTGCATGGCCATTCCTTTTTTTTTTGGCAGGGCACAAAAGGGCAACGAGATTACTCGGCATACTGAGGACGAATTTTTTAAAACAATCTATTTTTTATTTAAAATTATAGAAATATACTCCAGCATAAAATTTTTTCAGAAATAGTATCCGGTCGTCCAACCTAAAAAAAAATTATAGTTATAAAAAATTATCATCCGTATAAAATTATAGTTATAGAAAATTTAGTTAATATTATGTACAAAATTAGCATTCGTAGAAAATTATAGTTGTAGAAAATTTAGTCAATGTTTTGTATAAAGTAAATAATTTGCTTTGTGCAGAATATTATAACATAACATTTATGATTAATTAGGAACAAATCTAATATCGTTAGTACATTGAAAATTCACGTATGCCGTTAGAACGGGTATATTAGTATTTAAATTAGTATGTCATGTAAATTCTGAAAACTCATTAGGAATTATTTATAGTAAGAGAGAACTTGAGCAGCGATAGAAGAGCGATGTCGGTGTGCGTGGGAGCAGATAGAGAGTCAATGTGTATTGGGGTGGAGAAAAGGAAGCGGTGTCAATGCGAATAAGAAGGGGTTACGCTATAAGGATAATGTAGTTGTTTCTGATAGGCGAACGGTCATAGAAATGTATGATTACAGTACAACAGTAGTTCCATAATGTGCAATGTGATTTGACTAGTTGTAACATTAAAATATTTTTAGGCAGACATCAGCAATACTGATACCCACTACATTGAAAGTGCATTGCAGTATCGACACCATTCATGAAGATCCGAACGGTGTTGACTTGAGTAGTTTTGCGTAAGCCACTCTGGTACACTTCGGACGGCGAGAATGCTCGAATCGAAGATATGATGCATTGGCTCACCCACAGCTCACTCTTGCTTCTAGCTTCTAGTTTTTTTTAATTTCATCTTTTTTATTTTTGGTTTTTTAGCTTTTCTTTTTTTTCACATTCCTTTTCATTGTTTGTGATAGGTTAACCTTTTTAAAAAATTTTAAAATTTAATTACATAAAAAAATCACCAGCAGTTATAGTACAAAATAAGTCAGCTACAGTGCCAAATCGTAAAAAATAAGCCATAGAAAAAGCCCAAATGAGCCCACTAGATGAGTTCATTTTTTGGGTAGAGTTTTTTCCATGTCCTCTCGTCTTTGGATTATTGATTGAAATTTTATGGCGGTAGTCCAATGTTTTGCTTGTATCATGGCTTGTAAAAAAATGACATTATAATTGGCCACTCTAGCATAATTTGTTTTCCTTTATTCACAATAAAACATAGTGCAGCTTTGATCACATCTTTCAGTTGCACTATATTTAGAGGACCTAATAAAATTACAATATGGTTACACGGAACGCTCTCATACCCCTCCCCCGATCCCCACTATGCCTCTAGGGGAAGATGCCCCTCACCCCCGGTCCACGCGGGATCCGATCCCAATACAAATTAAAAAATAGGTTAATGAGTTTTTAAAATAATGTAATTTTATTTATTATTTATAAGTATTTACATTTTTTCCCCAATATAGCTTCAAAGATTATATCCTAACATATATATATATAAGTTTTAGTCTAAATATATAAGAAAAAAAATACATTTATCATATTAGAAAACAATAGTTAATAAATAAAATAATATATTTATAATTTTTACTAGTTCCCCATGAGGCCCTATGGGTGAGGACGACCTGTCTCATTTCCCCCACGAGGGAGGTCGGCCCACCCCCATGGAGATTTTCCACATGGGCCTGTCCACAGAAAAATTGTCATCCCTAATATCCCCAAAAAATTGGCTTTGAAAATTGAAATGACATGCTTTTCATGGTGAAACTCTTTTTGTGACCGGAGAAACCAACATGTGTTCGGGTCGGTGCTCATAGTTGCCAAATTTGGTAAGTTGATTGAATTTGGCAAGCAATTCGTATGCAGCCAATTTTTTTTTGTGCTATTCTATTTCCATCAACTTTCTAGTTCCTTTTGTTATAAAATCTCACCAAATTCTTGTTTAGTTAATTTTATAACCAATTTTTGGCAAAACAATCTACACTGTCTTTTTTTAAAAAAAACTTCTACTTCCCATTCGAATGAGTTCCATCGGACAACAACCATGAAAGCTCTATATCCCTAAAGTGATCTGGCAAGTATAATTAATCTCTTTACAGTGAGATTTCGACAACACTCAAAAGGCACTGGCTGAGAGCGAGGGGCTCTGATTTTAAAATTATACTGTAACGATTGTTAATTTTTCGGGTAAAAATAAAAAAAGAAAAGAAAACTATTATATTATCATAAATAATAAAAAAATACAAATAAAAAACCAAAAAAATAAATTAATTAAAATTAATATATTTTAAATAATTTCTGACTTAAATAACCTTCCAGCGAGCTTCCATCCATCCAGGGGCTCCAGGAAGCTTCACGCTCCCCGGCGCGTCACGCCGTCAAGTGACGGACGGCCCGCCCACCCCGAATAAAAAATCAGCAGCCCACACCTTCCGCTTCCTCTGTCCCTTCCCCAGACCCACCACCACCACCTTTCCCTCCTCCTTCCTCCCCAAACCAAACCAAACCAAACCAAGGAAGAGTCGTTGGGTTATTAATCGCAGAATTCCTGTCTGATTCGGGTGGTAAGTCGCTCCATGCGCGCCCAATTCGGTACTGAGGTTTCTCCTGATTTTTGGTTGATTCATCGATTGGGTTGGGGGTAATCTAATCTGAGGTGTGATGTTGCAGACTTCGATTGGAGGGAGGAGGGAGGGCCCGTGAGCTTGTGACGCCATCGGCGGCCAGATCGAAGGGATCGATCGATCATTTTGTGTTCCGTTCATTCGGGGGGAAAATCAGTCTGTTTCTGGTGAGAAATTTCTCTGATATTTGTGCAAAATTACCTTGTTCGTACCTTGGGGGCTGGGGGTGTGTGTGACTGATTGCTCCAAACGATCGCACCCTTGCAGATTCTGTCACGCCATCCGGCCATCAGTGGGGGCAAAGGCGAGATTTCGCGCCACATTTCCCCTCCAATCAAACCATGTCTGGTATGTTTTCCTCGCGATCTTCTGGAATTTTTTACCAATTGCTTTTGGGAGTTTTGGTGGCCATTAACGAAGGGCGCTTTAATTTTGTGCAGATTTGATGTGCTTCGAATCCAAGATGGGGTTGTAACACCGGTTGTGGTCTCGCTTTCCCGAAGGGTTTCCTCCATCCCTAGAAGGACGGAACCCTTGGCTTGGTTTTCCTCATGGCTTTAGTGGTAGTGTGAATAGCGGTAGTAGTTGAGGAAGCTTCGGCCACCTAAGCCCCTCCTGTAAATAAAGATGTCAGCAGGTGTCATTGCCCTTGGGCCGATCCCCGAAGAGCTCGCCCTCTTGCCCATCAGCTTCGACGGCAGCCGTTCGCCCCATTGTTTGTCCAGGTCACAGCTGAAGGACTCCATTCTTATCTTTCTTGCTGTGCCTGGTGCGCCCCCGATGCCGATGAGTGTGTTGGGCTCTGAGTCCATCGCCTCGGTCAAGCGGCGCATCCAGAGGTTCAAGGGGTTTGTGGTGACAAAGCAGCGGCTTGTGCTTGACGGGCATGAGCTGGCGCGCAACA
This sequence comes from Melocanna baccifera, assembly GCA_036346265.1. Lineage (NCBI taxonomy): Eukaryota > Viridiplantae > Streptophyta > Magnoliopsida > Poales > Poaceae > Melocanna > Melocanna baccifera. The sequence goes on from CM070691.1 coordinate 17,069,324, forward strand.
ACTGCCCTGTCAAGGATTATGGGCTTGCTGATGGAAATGTTCTGCACCTTGTATTCCGGTTGGCTGATCTCCGGGTGATTAACATTGAGACTGCCAGTGGGAAGAACTTTCAGTTCCAGGTGGACCAAAACCGTAATGTCAAGTTTCTCAAGAATAAGCTTGCAGTGGAGGGTGATGAGGACCTTGGTAGCATAGAGGATCACAAGCTCGAATATGATGGGGAGGAGCTTGAGGACCACCAGTTGATTGCTGATATTAGCAAGGATGATGTTGTGATTCATTTGTTCATCTGCAAGCCAGCAAAGGTAAGAACACAGCAAGTTGATAAAGATACCGTGGTTACAATTGTCAACCCGCAGGAGAAAGAGAGCCTGCAAAATGAAGCTCTTGTTGTGATCCCTGCAAAATCTGATGGTGGTAGGCCTGCTCTTGTTGAACCATTTGTTGTTAATCGGAAGGTGAAGCTGTCACCTGATGTGATGAAAATGATTGGCTCAGTGATAGCTGGTCTCGATAATGGACACTTGCCAGTGATGTCAGCAGAAGGTTCAGGGGGTGTTTACTTCATGCAAGATGCATCGGGCCAGAAGAATGTTGCAGTGTTTAAGCCTATTGATGAGGAACCTATGGCCGAAAACAACCCAAGGGGGCTTCCATTGTCTACTGATGGGGAAGGCATGAAGAGGGGGACACGTGTAGGGGAAGGTGCGTTAAGGGAGGTTGCAGCTTATATTCTCGACCATCCAGTTGGTGATCGTGAATCGGGCCACAGTGTTGGGTTTTCTGGTGTGCCTCCCACAGCATTGGTCCGGTTCTTACACAGGGGGAAAAGCTTCAAGATTGGATCACTGCAGATGTTTATGAAGAACAATGGAAGCTGTGAGGATATGGGTCCTCGGGCTTTCCCAGTGAAGGAGGTCCACAAAATAGCAGTGTTAGATATTAGGTTAGCGAATGCTGATCGTCATGCAGGGAACATTCTAGTGTGCAAGGAAGTAGGTGGAAACTACAAGTTGGTTCCAATTGATCATGGTTACTGCTTGCCAGAGAAGGTGCTTATTTCTCTCGTTACTTTTTCCCCTTGCATGATAGTTCTTCTGTCAGGCTAATGATAATTTTGTTGCTTTCTTGCGATGCAGTTTGAAGATTGTACCTTTGAGTGGCTGTACTGGCCCCAAGCCCGTGAGCCGTTCAGTGATGGAACCATTGCGTACATTAAATCACTGGATGCTGAAGAGGACATCAAGCTTCTCAAGTTCCATGGGTGGGAGCTGTCTCCAAGATGCGCTCGTGTCCTGCGCATCAGCACCATGCTTTTGAAGAAGGGCGCAGCGCGAGGCCTCACACCATATGACATAGGGCGCATACTGTGCAGGGAAACTGTGAATAGGGACTCTGAGATTGAGGACATCATCCAGGAAGCAGAGGACGCTGTTCTTCCAGGGTCAAGCGAAAATTCGTTCTTAGAAACCGTATCTGAAATTATAGACCGTCACCTCGATAAGGAATTCGTTTAGGCATTTGGAATAACTGATCTAGTTGTTCAAGCTGTATCCAGTTTGTTGTATGTTGACAAGGCACTGCTCATGGGACTAGTGATTTCATTTGGTTGTAGACAAATGATTTCATCCGTTTGTAGCCGCTCAAGCACATTTCCTACGTACGCCAAACGAATCTTCTTATGGTTCTGGCTTAAAGTCAGTTTATATTTTTGGTTTCTGTTTTTTTTTCACTATTCAGTAATTTTGTTTTTTTTGTTTTTTTAGGTTTTTTTGGTATTTTTTCTCCGTATTTCTTTACATTGTCTGTGATGTGTTAATATCTTTTTTATTTTTTATTTTTTTTTAAATTTAATTATATTATATAAATTAACTTAGTTACAGTAAAAAATAAGTTAGTTATAGTAAAAATATCATAAGTCGATGTCATTTTGAACACACCTTTAAAAATAGATACAGATATGTCATACAGCACAGGTGCATGTAGTTTAATTGGTCAGAGCACCGCTTTGTCAAGGCGGAAGCTATGGGTTCGAGCCGTGAGTCCCGGATTGGGTTCAATGAATGGAGAAAATCATCTTTGGGTTCAATGAATGGAGAAAATCATCTTTCTTTTTTTCCATAAAAAATTTTCAGCTAAAAGGGGAGTTTGAATGGAGAAATTCATCTTTCATTTTTTCATGAAAATTTTCCAGCTAAAAGGGGGAGAGGGAGGGAAGGCCTATAGGAAGTTTTTTCACTACTTCGGTTGACAAAAGCAAGACATACATATCATATGTGGATTAGTATAATCTAGGATATACAGACAGAGAGACATGAGATCTGCGCCTCTAAGTAGTAGAAAATTGGCCTGGAATTTGTAGTCGCTTCTGCATTTGGGTCGTCCCTTTTGTCATCTTTATCGCTTTCTACTAGTCAATTTGTTATTTCTATTTCAGCAACTTGTATGGGAGATTCTCGTTGCCGACCTGATCAATGACATTAATCAACTCACGAGAAGCGGGGGATCAAAAGACTGAAAGGCACGTACAACAGTTTACTTTGACCTGGCACGGAGTCTGAAGTCTTCTGAAGTAACTTACCAGTTCCGTTCCATTGGGTAAAACGGAACACGAGGAGCTTCATCCCATTTCGGCTTAAATTCCGGTCAAGAGCGGTCGGTCCGGCCAATACCGGTCGGAACAAGCAGAATTCACTCTTCCGGTAATTTCAGTGTCGGTGGGTAAACCATTTACAGCTTTCCCCCTACGCCTGGAATCCAAGTCATGCCGCCATAATGCCATCCAAACCTGGTCAAATAGGCCGCTCTACATGGCATAGTATTCAGATAGGTCACGACATAGATCTAGATAGGGCACAACCCCATTAGATCTGATAATACATGGAGAGGAGTTGGGCTATGCTGGCCTATGTGCTCACCCTTTAACCTAGGCATGACATAGAGAGGGGTTGGATAGAGAGGGGTTAGGTTGTGCCAGGTCGGCCATAGCACGCTTAGCCTAACGGGTCATCAATGGCCTGTTGAGCACGATAGCTCAGTTCAGTATTATCCCACTTGCAGCCATCACTATCACTCACGGGCTCATGCCATCATCGTCGTCCGCAGCCGCCGCGCCACCATTGCGCCTCACGTGAGAGGGGAAGGCTAAAGGTGATAGGTGAGTGGGGAGGGAGTCTAACGAGAGAGAGAGAACCGGAAAGAGGAGGCAACGGCTGACGTGGGCGGGGACGGTGGAGGCGGCTACAAGTGGGAAGGGAGGAGACTATTGACATTGGCAGCCGATCTGATGCCTAGCGGCGGTACTGTCAGTGCCGTTGTTACTTGCAGTAGTGTGGCAGTGACAGCGCCGCAGGGGGGCAAGTAGGTAAGGGCCAAGGGAGGCCATTGACAGTAAGTTTACTGCCAGTTGCAAATAGTTTTATTGCCAAGTAACCCATCTACGCTCAAAAGAGTATAATAATTCTAACACAAGTAACTTTACTGTCATCCATGAGTAATTTTACTCTACTACCACAGAAGAGATATCGCACTCTTCTGAGTGACCTAGCCTTCTGGTAGGGAGGAGGCAGATGGCATGCTGTGCCGTGCTATGCTAGGCCATACATTGGCACAGTACTATAGTATCATGTCGGATCAATACAATTTATTTACTATTTATACCATATCATGTATAGATCAGGCTAATATTACTGTACCTCAGATCGGTACGGTTGGCTTCGCCCATTTGATCGCCATTCCATCTACTCGACCTGTCAACAACTTAAACCAAGCCTCACGCGTGCACCCAAAGCCCAACTGAAAATGTGGGCCACGTGGGAGAGGACCCCACATGTAAGTAATAGAAATGGTAGCAGTGGAGAATTGTGGCCAAGCTCAGCGCCCAAAATTTACAGAGCGCCCTACAATCTAGTAGTCCTGTGGGTGCTCTTTTCGTGCTAGTATCCATTTATCTGCATCGGTACATCGAAATAGCCTAGTACCGAAACGTTCTATTTCAATAAGCAAATCGGAATGACCGCCGAAACGGTATCGCCCTAAACGTTCTTCACATGGAGTCATGGAGAAAAGGCTGAAGCGCTTGTGTATGGACCTCAGGGCCCACCGAGCAGTATGATGGAGATGGTGTTAGAGAAGAGCGCTGCATTTGAGAGAACTAGTCAAGTGTTCGTGCGTTGCAACGGATCTTAAATAATTGATAACGCAAATTCTAAAGTCTCAAACAAACTAATATGAGTTACCTTACATCCATAAACTGTTTTCTTAGAGAAACTAGCAGAAAAGGGCTTCAGCATTCTAGGACAAAATGTTCTTAAGCTTGCCTAAGAATTAAGATGTCTCAGAAACTATACATATTCTGAAAAGGTCGCCTAGAAAGGAACTTAACCTAACAGGCATTGCATAAACAGTGGATGGAGAGCATGAGAGATGGTACTATTCTAAAACAAGTCTAGTGGCACAAGCCATTGATAGCTTAATAGCTTACAGCATTGTACAAGAATCAGCAGTTTAGCCTGTTTTTTATTGTTAATTAGGGAGGTCATAAAGTCAATCCTAAATTTAAAAAACTGATAAGTGAATATCAAATGAAAGTGAACAAAAGGCATCAATACAAAAGGCTTGACCTTGAAAGACACACTAATATTTCGAACATAGCATCCTTCCAAGAAAAGGTTATAAAAAGAAGGAAAAGGTAAAGAGTACACAATTACATGAAAAAAAGGTTGGGCTTCTCATTACTGCGTTATGAGGCTTATAAACACTATTCATATGCATCCCACATAAAACCTATGAGCAGTGAAGGTTCTTACCTTCAAGTAACAGTATTAATAAAAGATACAGGAAGAAAAAAAGGATTATATGGCATGAAGGAAAAGCTGAGAAATTAAGTACTGGATACCGAAAGAACCAACTTCAAATTTAGGACATAAATAATTAACACTCGACCTAACAGAGGCCACGCATTATACAAGACATGCATTGCAGCTCAAGTCGGTTCAAGGCTCCTATATGAAAAGAGCACATTGGTGTCTGCTTTGGACAATGGGAGTTTTATGAGTATTTCAGAATGCTAATGTATTAAATGATCCAAATTCACGAAGGAAATACTGTGGAACTACTAAGTTCTTGCTCAATGAGTGCAACCCAGCTTCAATACATTTTGAACAAGTAAAGAAAGCAAAACAGAAAACTAATACAATCAGTAACAAATAGCATGTAACTGCAACACAGCAACTAAGTAACAAAATAAACACATAGATTTAGCTACAAACCAAATGCAAATGTAATTAACTTGAAAATGCAGCTGAAACATGATAAACTCAACTGAGATTCAGTCAGTCAGCGCTTACCTTTCTCTTGTAATATGTAATCTGTAACATCAGCAGCCAAATCACCAACAAAAATTGTATAATCAGGGGTGTTATCACGTTTTTCACCAGTAGTGGCCTAATTCAATCGGTATGTCATTTCAACATTTGGCACCATTGTCCCATTGTACGTTTGAAGAACTCTTTAAGCACCAGCACAACTTGCGAATTCAATAAAGCCATAACCCTGAAGTTGTCCAATCTACTTATCACGAATTAGCTTGACAGATTGTACCTACAAATTGATGGAACACAAAATAAAAGATCAACAAACTATACTACATAAATACCAAAATTTAGGAGTACAAATTGTGCAACGGCATGTGATGACTACATGAATATCCTAAAATTAATCAACCAAGAAGTTAAAATGGAAATTATGTTTCATGGTCTCGCATCCCGAATGGTCACAGTGGTTTGTACTGTTTCGACGAACCATGAAAGCAGATATGCATGAGAAACTACCTCATTACAAGCACCTTGGCGGCGCCGAGGTCACCCTGGCGGAGGCAGACTACGGAGAGCGTGCCGGTGTCGAGGTCGAGGCTGCGGTCGAGGTCGATGAGGTGAAGCTGCACACCTGGGACAGCGACGAGGGTCTCCTCGATGGTGAGTGGGGGCGGGGCAGCGTCATCGGCGGCGTCGGGGAAGAGGTTCTCAGCGAGCTCGCGGGAGGCGAGGAAGCGGGGTGGCGGGAGGGCAAGGGAGGCGGGAGAGCGAGGGGAGGGGATTGGGGCGCGGGAGAGCGAGGGGAGGCGGATCGGGCGGCGGGGAGGAGGCGGGCGGGGGGCGCGAGAGGAGGCGAGGAGGAGGCGGGAGAGCGAGGGGAGGCGAGGCGGCGGGCGGGGAGAGCGAGGAGGCGGGGAGCGAGGGGCGAGCGAGGTGGGGAGAGAGCGAAGGGAAGGGGAGAGGGAGGAGGACGGCGGGGGGTGGTTGGGGGAGGGGGAGGAGGGGGCGGTGGGGCGGAGGGGGAGGAGGTAGCGGCGGGGGGAGGGGGGCGGCGGGGGGAGAGGGAGGAGGGCGGCGGAGGGAAAGCGAGGGGGAGGAGGGCGGCACCGGGGGGGGGGGAAGAGGGGAGGCCGAGAGGGGGAGGGGGAGGAGGGGGCGGCGGTTGGAGGGTTTTAGGGTTGGCCGGGAGAAGGATGGGAGGGAAGATTCGACGGTCTAGATTGGATAGAGGCTTCGGCAACCACCAACTCCTTCTTTTATAATAGTAAAGATTTATCCGTGACCCTTGCCCTCCACTGTTGTTCCTTCTCCCCCACTTCCTCCTTCTGACCTTCTCTTGCCCTCCACTGTTCTTCCTCCTCCCCAAACCTCTTCACTGCCAGTCTCAAATTTGATCATCCTTCCTTCTGTTTGTTGTGCTTGTTCGTTGGTGACCTCACTACCGACATCAGGACACGACATTATTGCCTAAAGATATAATAGTTTGACTATTGACATTCTAGTGCGTCATATTTTTTGGAGATTTGATGATTTATTCTATCTTTCATTGCCACTTGATAAAATGCCCTTTGATGTCTAATTGAAATGCGGAGCCATTTCAATGAGACATTACTTGTCATTTCAATGAAAGATAGGGTAAATCATCAATTCTACCTTTTTTTATTGCTAAAGATATAATAGCTTGCGGTATATCTTTTTTTTTTTGGCAATAGCTTGCAGTATATCTTACCAGACAACTACATAGGTAGATCTTTTGTTCTTCAGGCCCAGACCTAACAGAAGCCGAGTTCCCTGCCAATGGGCCATCAATGAACCTGCAAGAGAACCGAAGGGCCCTACTGGAAGTAGCCGACAAATCTGTCCGCCTGACCCGGCCCACATCTGATGGCCCAACGGCCTGATCCACACGTCCCCGAAAACCCTAGCCTCCGGGATATATCTCCCACTCGCACCTCACTTCCCCGAAAACTTCGCCGCCGCAGCTCGCCGCAGACGCCTCCTACCCCTACGCGTCGCCGAGATGGTACGGCTCTTCTCTTCTTCTTCCCTGCTTTCCTCCCTATGCCTAAAAAGCTGTACCCTTGGCGGATTGTGTGCGTAGATCCGCGTGATATTGGAACTATCGTTTCGGTGTTCATACTTCATTCATGGGCTCTGTACAGTATGAATTCTTGTTTGTTATTCTTTAGAGGATTAGTTGATATGGATCTTTCTAGGATTTGTCCAACTAGATCTTAGTGTTTGTGGGTGCTGAATCATGGGGGTTTCCCGCAATTACATATGCAATGTGATAAGTTAAGCAATCTCGATTCCTTTTGGTCCGTTTACATTAATTATTACCTTCAGCTTTGCTTTGTTTTCTTGTTGCAAACATGCTTCGGCCCAATGAATGTGTTCTTCAATTCGCTTAGAACTTTCAGGTATTTAGATGGTACCGGATATCCAAACAGGTCCTTATTACGGTATAAGAAGTCATGGAGGTGTTGTGGTTAGCATTTGCTAGAATCAACGGAAAAGCTAAAGCTGGCGTAGGTTGTCTTCCATGGGGGACGAGGCGCAGATGTTGCTGATGATATAATGTTTGAGCTCCTACCTTGCATTAACTAAAATGAAGTTAGGCTGTAGTCATCCTCAAACTGACATCGTCTTAAGGTTTCGAGTGTTTGGTTGATGTTTACGTTTGTCACACTTAAGAGTAGGCAACCGACTAACTGCTACCCTAAGAATTGTGGCATGCATAGCCCTTAGAGGTGGCAATTTTTGGCATCCACTGAATTAGCCACAGTTTCCTTAGACGGCAATCTTTGGCATCCACTAAACAACCACAGTTTAGTAATGGTAGTGAGGTAGGGTTATGCTCCACACATTCAAAACCTAAGTATTAGAAATGATATGGTAGTTTTGCTATTAATTTGAGTGTATGTTTAGGTGCAATCGTGCAATGCTATTGGTTATAGTATGCTAATGACAATCTTGATGAGATACTCCCTCCAATCTCAAATACTTGCACTCACCTTGCACGGTCTCTAAAATGTGATTTTGACCATTATTGCTTATAGAAAGTTATAAAAAGTATGATATTATCTCAAATTTAATCACATCATCTTCGTCTTGATACTTAATGTTTGAGAGAGAGATAAGTCAAATAGATGGTTGTATTGCAATGGTCCAAATGGTATATATATATAGACTACAAGAGAGCTAACCCTAGACTAAGACCACAACTACCCCTAATCTACATTGTTACTACACACCCTCAACACCCCCTTCAAACTCAAGGCATATGCAATTGCATTGAGTTTGAAAGGCAGAAAGGGATAACACTAAGATACAATAGTATGCAATAACATGTTAATGGTTAGTAACATGTGTAGGTTACAGGTAGTTGTGGTATTGTAGAAATTTAGGGTTAATTGTACTTTATGTATATATGTCCTTTGGGCCTTTGCAATACAATCATCTATTTGTGCTATCTCTCTCAAACATTAACATTAACATGATATCAGAACTAGATCTCTAAAATCCTAACCCTAGACTAAGGGGATGTTTGGATTGATGCCTAACTTTGCAACACCTAACCTTAGTCATTCCACAATTTCTGAGATATGTGTTTGGGTCATTGCCACAATTGTGGTTTGCCAAGCTTTCTTAGCCTCTTGACCCACATGTCATGGAGCCTACATTGTGGTGGTTATTTTGTTGGCCACACTTGTTGTGGCAAGCCACACTTTGCCTAAGCTTAGTTGTGACAAGGTTAGCCATAAACCACCTGTTTGGTTCATGGCTAACATTGTCATAACTAACGTTAGGCAAGTGTGGCAACAAAAATGGGTACCACAAGCTTGATAAAGTTAGGCAAAAAATTTAGTCTATAGCATGTGGGTTATGGTGTTAATAAACCGTAGCAAGCCACAACTGTGGCAAAGAACCAAACACTTGCCTAGAAATGTATGGCACATCTAAGGTTGGGCTTTAAACCAAGCACCCATATAATACCATAACTACCCTAACCTAGACATGTTACTACACTAATACCCTTAACACTTAGAAACTATTATTAAAGATTAGAATGTTTGACTAGTCAAAGACCATAGTTCCAAGTATTTGAGAACGGAGTTAGTATTTTATTAGTATTTTGAGGGCCTGTTTAGATGGTTGTTTTCATCGTACATGCTCCTGAAAGTTCTCATGGAATTGGAAAAACTTGTTTAGTCAGAATTGTGAAGAGCTTTTCTAGGTAGAAACTAGTTTCAGCCCAAAACATATGAAATTAAATGACCATAAATTTATCCTTTTCTACTGTTCATGTTGCGTTTTCCTTGAACAAGCCACCCCTCTTTTGTGTGATGGAGGCTGTTGCCATTATGCTGCATCTGGCAGCATCACAGCGGCTTGCACTGCTGAGTTATAGCCACTGCAATTCATCAGCTTATATCTTCTCCTGTAGACAATTTCAAATGTTTACTTGCTATCGACAAACATTTGGCATGATATATATATAGTAGTCAGTAGCTATTCACTTGCATACAATGTTTGTGATAATTTTGCTAGCGGAATGTTATTAGGGATCAGTATAATTTCACTGATAATTTGGCACTAGATCCTTATGTCTCCCAATGTTACTTCACTGTAACGTTGGGAAATTCTATATTGTTTTTACCTGTGGCTTGTCACCATCTGTGAGTGTAACCTTGCACATGATCCTAACACTTAGCGGTCTATCTTTTAGTGTTAAATCTGCACTTGTACTTTTCAGTTGCAACTGCACCAGTTATATCATATTGATCAATTTTAGTAAGCAGTTTTGTAATTTGTTGTTCTTGCATTGTCTACTCAGACGAAGCGAACTAAGAAGGCTGGAATCGTTGGCAAATATGGTATGAACTTCTAAAATTTGGCTTATTTCCTTATTCATCTGTTTCTTACTTTCTAAAATTAACCCTTAAAATGTTATAGGCACTAGGTATGGTGCCAGTTTGCGTAAGCAAATCAAGAAGATGGAGGTGTCTCAGCACTCCAAGTATTTCTGTGAGTTCTGTGGGAAGGTATGTCCTCCATTAGGCTACCTGGTTAATCGTCTGAGTACTTTCTTCTGTTTGTGAACTATTAATTAGTTTTATGAGTTATGTTGTACTATGCACCTACCAATGAGGGCCCAGATTCCCGAGGACCAAGATTCCGGATGCTTATTGATGTTTACCGCGATATGTAGTATGAATTTTCCATGCTTCTGTTTTTTCCCTATGGCAGCAATAGTATTGCTGTTGCAATGGTAAACTTCAGTCCATTTCTTGAGCTAGGCTAGACTGTCCTATGTGGTCTCATATTTATAATATCTTCTTTGCATCTTTCCTTTTAATATCTCTTTGCTTTGCAAAACAAATGGTACATATAATTTTATTTTATCCATTTTTCGTAGTTCCATCATAGAAACACAAGCTATCTTGATCTACTTTTATACTTGTTATGACAGCCCTGTCTATTACAAACTGTAGGTAGCTCGAGCACATGAAAGCAACCTGTCTTAAATCTATCTCTTACTCTCTTTTGCTTTTCCTAGCCCTCAGTGAGGGATTGTGTATTCTCCTACCTCTTTCTCTTTGTACATAAACATTATTATTATTATTAATATAACTATGTACCTTAGGGGCCTCACCTACGATTCAGTCAAAAAAAATATTTGAATGGTTTATACTTGTTTTATACATCTTGGATTTTTTGTGAAATATATATGCGAAAAAGAACAGTCTGTTGTCTCAATTGTTCCTTTGCTGTGTGTTCTTACCAGTTTGCTGTGAAGAGGAAAGCAGTTGGAATTTGGGGGTGCAAGGATTGTGGGAAGGTCAAAGCTGGTGGTGCTTATACCATGAAGTATGTTCTCATTGCCAGCTCCCTTATTCTTTGCAGTTGACCCATTCGTTGTCAAATTGCATGTTGCTAATTTCATAGTATGCATTCGCAGCACTGCTAGTGCGGTCACTGTCAGGAGCACAATACGTCGCTTGAGGGAGCAGACTGAAGCATAATTGCTACTACTGTTGTGTCCAAAGGAGTCCTGAGGTATACGTAGTTCAGTCGAGACTTGCCAATTGATATCGGTTGTTTAGCCAAGGATTTTAGTGATTCTGCTTTTAGGATCTCGAAAGTACGGTGCGACAGTTTATACTCGGTCGTTTATTGCAACCATCATCGGTGACCTGTTGTGCTATTCGCACTTTTGTTATTTCTGATTCCGTGGTGTTTTACACCTAGGAGCTGTGTGCCTATAGGTTATGTATGATTCTGTGTTGCCTTGTGAGCTATCGGTGTCGAAACCTAGGATTCGCCAGTTATATGTCTTAAATCACACCAGCAACTTCTTATTCAGCTGGTTGGAGCAATGGTCTCTCACTCTTTCTGTTTGACGATAATCTGAGTTGCTTTCTTGCAATGTGTTTCTATTGTGCAGTACTGCAGTGGCTTTCATATGTGCCATACTTCATGTCTGAAAATTCATTTCGAATGTTAAGCTGTTTCAAGGAACTTTCGCTAGAGAGAGAGCAACCTATTAGATGAGTTATGTTTCAACGGTTTCGAGATGCGGCTGTGGGCTGGCTGTGATCGTCGCATCTGAACGCCTAACAAGAGCTCCCGCGTCCACCACTTGAAAACCTCTTGTGATCTGCTTCACCCGACGAAAAATCGTTAGTCAGAAGACCAATATTATCTATGTTTTTGAGAGTAATATTATCTATGTTTGTAAAATGTAAAATAGCTGAATAGAAAAGAGGCAGGTGTCGCACTCCATGGCTCAAAAAATTATCGACAAATCCAAAACTTTTGTTCAAAGCAAGCATACAGTACGATCCATGATGGGATCAAACAATGGTCATACAACTCCATTGTTAAGAATTGTACATTACCAACTCCCAGCCACTTGCACTCAACAATGAAAAGGATCCTAACAAAAATACCGAAAATACAACCGAGTTTATTGGCATGCGAACTAAATGCAACAGGTAACAAAGTGGCAATAGCATATTGCAGTCTTGCAGATATAGATAGATAGTGCAGGGAGCAGCTTCAATCTTGGATGATTGGCTTACTGCCCTTCAGTATCTGGGCAAATGTTCGAGTTCTTTTATCTGCCCTAGCTGCCTTGGTGCTTACAGAACATTGCAGTCACCGTATGTGCAACCTATAGGAAAGGGGAAGAAAATTCTATGGGAACAGGCCTCGAAACGCAGGTGTTAGGGCCCTATGTGGATTGGTGACACGTGGTGAGCACGGATCTCAGCGAACCCAAATCCTCCTCTTCCTCCTCAGCAAACAGAATACTGTTTAGGAACCAAATCCAAATCAAGAGAAAGAGAGGAAGAAGGAGCAGCGCGCGGGTGGCCACCTCGGCGCCGTCGCCGAGGTCCACCACCGGTCGCCCCCGTTGCAAGGTCAAAGCTCTCCATTGCAAGGTCCATATATGTTTGTGAGGTGGTCTAAATTGGCGACTGACTTGAACTGAATCATCAGCGCAAAATGAGAGCTAACAACTAAATTTCCTTGGAAATAGCACTATTCTAGAGTACAAGAAGACCACTAGAAGCACCCACATAGGAGGAGTAAATAAACATATCAAAATATTTGGGAGCAAATTTTTTAATATAAAAATGATCAAAACTGTCCTATTTGGTTTCCTGAAGACAAACCATAGAGCAACCATTTTCTTTGATTTTCTCCTGAATTGATCTCCATTTTCGAGCGAATTAATCCCCCATACATTCCAACAAAAGACTTTCCAACTTCTAAATTGTTTTCCCAAATTCATTTTGTACCCAAGAAAGCGAGTTGAGGACAAGTATGCATAGCAATACTATTAAAATTCCAACCCAGGCAGTATGACCCACAATATAGTTACTATAGCAAAATGACAATTCCCATCAGCAAGGAATCAAAAGACCATCCAAAATGTCCTAGGATATAAGGAAGCCCAATCTGTAAGAAAAGTACATAAAAATCTGGAGTAGGACCAGATTGAAAACAAAAGTTCCATGAGCCACCAATGCCTCCACGAATCACTCAGCATCCTCCTCTACTTCATCTTCCTTTGTTGGTGAAACATGGAAGCTAGCTTCAGACAACTCCAAACGAGGGACTTTGTAGAGAGTTTATCTCCTCATTCTTGGATTAACTGCACCGATAACTTGTCCTGAGCATTGGGTGAATGTGTCAATGATTTCCGAGACTACCCTGAAAAGTAAGCAAGGAGATTGCATTCTGGGCCTGCTTTTGAAGTTGCTGGATTGTGATTGCCTGCGTGCTTGAACTTCTGGCTGAATTAGACACCACTGACTCATGAATCTGCAATGGGCTCGGTGACACTTTGGAGCATCTCCGCCGGTTATCAGTGAGTTGTTCATGCCAAAATCCACCAGCTGGCTCATTGGTCCGAGGATTCCTGCGAAGTTCATTGATAGAGATAGGTGTTCACTTCTTTTTTGCTTTGCTTAGGCTTTGGGGGCAATGGAGGCAGTTGCATCACCTTAGTCTTTGGAGTACTCACCACCTCCTCAGACTCTAATTCTTCAATGTGAACTGTCAAAGATTTCTGCCCTTCCGACGAGCCAAACTGATGAGGACATCCCTAGTAATGCCAAAGCTAGTAATGAGGACATCCATAATAATACCAAAGCTAGTAATGAGATTTTAATAATATGACCAATAATAAGAGCACGAGCCAAGAAACTACAATCTCAGGTGAACCTGCTCCTTAATGAATATGTTATTAATTTTAATGAGAATTTTATACTACCTACAAACAATATTTTACTTGTGCTCAGGTTTGAAGAGTCAGCGATGGATGGAGATCAAGGGTATGTGACCGTCATCCAAGGAAACACAAGTCCACGGCATTAACAATGTTTGGTCCATGAAAAGTGCCACGCATAAACAGTACCAGGCCGTGAACAGTACCAGGCCCATGCTACAATACCGTGCTACAGTGCTTGCGGACCGTGAACAGTACCATGCCCATGCTATAGTACCGTGCTACAGTGTTTGCGGGTCGTGAACAGTACCAGGCCCGTGCTACAGTGCTTGCACATGAATAGTACCACACGAAAAATTTAGTGTTGAGTTGTCTTAGACTGAGACTATATATTGAGGGGTAAACCCCCATTGTAAAGGGGAACCACTTTTAATAATAGAATACTCTTATTCTTTCTGTTGGCCAAACCAACTTGAGAGACTTGGGAGTTCGCTAAAAATTAAGACTGTTCAACCTTTTCCACTAGGAATTGGGAGTTCGCTAAAATTAAGATTGTTCAACTTTTTCCGCTGGGAATTGGGAGCACGATAGAACTTCATCGGTGGTCGTGAAGTTCAGCACGTGAGGTTGGGCGAATTATAGAGTGCTAACTCTTGCATTGGTAACGGGGGATCACTACGGTTCATCAAATCCACGTGAATATCCAGATCCTACGTCAAGAAGATCGGGCGACTCCGCATCATCTTAGTATCAGAGCACGGTTTACTCAGTAGGATTATTTACCCTTACTCTTAGTTTGTTTTACTTCTATTCCTATAGTCCTTTAAAACCGAAATTTGCCACAAAAAAAATCCGAACCTTTAGATTAATCTGTTATTTTGCGTGAGTTTAATTAGGTTTTAGTCCAATAGAATTTTTGTTTAGGTGCTAATCGTAGTGTCCCTTTTGCGTCGCTTATTCCTTTTGTCCACAAAAAAAACTGATCTACTACTGTTGTGCTGTGATTGCTAGTTGTTTCATCTAGTTGATTCGCTTAGTTATATCTCCGAACAGCAGTCTGTGAGCCTCATTCATACTTTTATTCATCAATTGAGACTAGCTATTGAATATTGCATATAGGGCTGTTCTTGAGTATTTTACACAATTGCTGAAATTTAAACTTGTGAAGGCATCTCAAACAACCATAGTTCGGCCACCTACACACAAAAAAAGGAGAGAAAAGGCAAGCCGTTTAAAGAAAAAGCCACAGCAAAGAGAAAAAAAAAAAAGAAGAAGAAAGAAAAAAAGTGAGCTTTGGCCGAATTGGAGTTAGCCAATTCTAATCATAATTTTCAGATTGTGTAATTTAACTTCTGGAGCAATCTTGTGCCCTTACATTCATATCTTTACAATTGGCTAGCATCTCTCCTAGTACTTGATGCAAAACGAGCTATTTCATCATTACGTTCATATTGCTTCCAGCTAGCTCATTCCTTTGTTTGCATTAAGTCACATTTATTTTTGCGTGTGCATTCTTATACTTCAATTAAACATTTTGGATCAGCACTTGGGCAAAATTTCTAGCTTGGATTATTACTTGATCTTACAATATCGTAAAATTCAGATTGTGTAGGATAAACACTTTTCTACCAAGCTCCACCATATAACCGCTGTTGTGCAAGTAGTGAACACTCTTAAATTCGCTTGATCATCACTGTACTGTTGTCACTTCTACCAGGTGTAAGTTTTTTATTGACCTTAATTTACTTCGGAAGGGTAAGAACATTACTTGGAGAGATGACATAGTGAGATTGAGTGATTTTCACAAAGCATTAATATATACACAGCTATTTGTTTCTTGCATAACTAACCATATCAGGTGGAGGAGAACACCATGATGAGAGTGGTGGGACAAATGAAACTCAGGCATTCGTCAAGCAACATCAATTTGGGGTACTCCGCGACCACTTTCAACGTGAGCTACACCAAGAGCTCAATCAACTCCATGAGAAGCATGATGCTTTTGCTGATCAAATTGCAAGGGATATGCAAAATATGGAGATACAAGCTGATGAAAATGTGCGCCAATTGCGGGAGGACATTGGGGCCCTTACTAGGCTCATACAAGCTCGCAATGGAGACGATGAATCAAGTGTTCAAGGAGGAGAAGCTGCTGCACATGTACCTCCTGCACCACAACACCGAGTGGCGGCCAACGTGGTGCGTCCACCACAACTAGGAAGACGAGGAGGAGCCCATGGAGGGCGTGGTCAAGGTCTAGGTGGAGGCCGTGGTGGGCGTGGTGGTGCTGGACATGCGATGGAAGAGGATGGTGATTTTGCTTTGCATTACAATGACCATTATCGTCGTCCACGCAATGAAGATGATGGATTGGGCAATCTCAAGTTTTCCATGCCCAAGTTTGCAGGTGGGACTGATCCCGAGGATTATCTCACTTGGGAATTGAAGGTTGACAAAATATTCCGTTTGCATCACTATACGGATGAGAGAAAGATACAGTTGGCATCACTTGAGTTTGAAAGTTATGCTTTGGATTGGTGGGAATAAGTCATTACTCAAAGAGCTGAGAATGGAGAAAACCCTGTTGCAACATGGCAAGAGATGAAGCGGGAAATGAGAGCCCGTTTTGTTCCTCATTATTACAAGCGTGATCTATTTGATAAATTGCAGAATATGAAGCAGGGAGCACATTCTGTGGAGGAGTACTACAAGGAGATGGAGCTAGCCATGATTCGAGCCAAGATTCAAGAACAAGAAGAGCAAACTGTGGCACGCTTCCTCTCAGGTTTGAACCATCAAGTCAAAAGAATTGTCAATTTTCAGCCTTATACCAATCTTTATGAGTTAGTGCATCAAGCTACAAAGGCAAAACGATAATTGCAAGAGGATGCTAAGTTTGCTAGATCAACATCCTTTGCTGCACGTACACTATCTAGCGGAGGAAGATATGGTTCCAAATCACAAATAAGCCAACGAACAGCTCCAAGTGGTGGTTCAAGCTTTCGCTTATCATCTAGCAAGAAAGAAGAAGCCACTCCAAGTGCAAGGAAGCCACCAAATCCAGCAGCTAGTGTTTCCTCTTCTGTGGGTTCTACAGCGAAGAGTAGCGGCATATAATGCTTCAAATGCCTTGGTCATGGTCATATGCAAAAGGATTGTCCAAATAACAAGGCGATGTTGATATTAGAGAATGGGAAATATGATTCTGCAAGTGAAGAAGAGAATGATCATCATGCTGATTTAGGGACATATGATGATGCACATGACGAGGAGCAAGACATAGAGTATTGTGAGCCCGGTGTTGGTCTTATACTTGTGTGTGCTCCGACAGTGTTGCGTGTGCAACCAAAGTCTTCCCATGAACAGTGCTGCAATTTATTCCATACAAGAGCTCAAGTTAGCAAAGATGGTAAATTTTGCAAGGTAATCATTGATGGTAGGAGTTGTCGTAATTTGGCTAGCAAGGAGCTTTGCAATAAACTTGGATTGAAGTACAAGAAACACCCACATCCGTATCAGATCCAGTGGCTGCATGAGAGAGGTTCATTGAGTATGGGATACACCGTGGATGTTGAATTTGAAATTGTCATTTATCGTGATACGGTGGAGTGTGATGTGGTGCCTATGAACGTATGTCACTTGCTGCTAGGAAGGCCATGGCAATATGATCGTACTGTGATTCATGATGGAAGAACTAATCAATATAAATTTTGGTGGAACAAAAAAATAAGTGGTGCTGCTACCGTTGACTCCTTCTCAAATTGTAAATGATAATGTGCAAAAGATTGAAGTGCAAGTTGAGAGTGAGAAAGGGAGAGAACCAAAGAGTGTTATTCTATAAAAGGTGAGTGAGAGGCACAAGCTAAACCCGAGAGGTAAAAGCAAGAGTGAGGGAGAGAAAAACTTAGTCATGATAGCCACCAAATTTGATCTAAGAGAGATGAAAGATGATCCCGCTTTGATGCACCTTGTATTTCTGTACAAGGATGCATTGCTTTCTACTAATAATATAACATCTCTTTCTAGTGCTGTTTCTCAGGTTTTGCAGGTTTATGATGACGTGTTTTCGGAGGAGATACCTGCTGGTCTACCACCTATTCGAGGTATTGAGCATCAAATTGACTTAATCCCGGGAGCCCCTCTTCCCAACCGACCGCCGTACCGCACAAATCCAGAAGAAACAAAGGAGATTCAGCGCCAAGTGCAAGTACTTTTGGACAAAGGGTACGTACGCGAGAGGCTTAGTCCTTATGCCGTTCCAGTTATTCTTGTTCCTAAGAAAGATGGTACTTGGAGAATGTGCATATACTGTAAAGCTATTAACAACATAACTGTTCGCTATCGTCATCCTATTCCTAGGTTAGATGATATACTTGATGAGTTAAGTGGTTCTACTATCTTTTCTAAGATTGATTTGCGTAGTTGCTACCATCAAATAAGAATGAAACATGGTGATGAATGGAAAACTGTATTTAAAACAAAATTTGGCTTGTATGAATGGTTAGTGATGCCTTTTGGATTGTCCAATACTCCTAGTATATTCATGCGCTTAATGAACCATGTTTTGAGACACTTCATTGGAAAATTTGTGTTAGTTTAATTTGATGATATTCTGATATATAGCCGCTGTTTGAAAGATCATGTTGAACACATCAAACAAGTGTTAGAAATGCTTAGGAAAGAATGCTTGTATGCCAATCTTGAGAAGTGTACGTTTTACACTAGTAAGGTTGTGTTTCTATGCTATGTTGTTTCAGCTCATGGCATTGAAGTGGATGAATCTAAAATTGAAGCTATTAGAAATTGGTCGATTCCTGTGAATGTTAGTCAAATTCGTAGCTTCCATGGGCTTGCTAGTTTCTATCAGCGATTTGTGAAAGATTTTAGCACCATTGTTGCCCCACTAAATGAGTTAACTAAAAAGAGAGTGATTTTTGAGTGGGGAGAAAAACAAGACAAAGCTTTTGTTGAGTTGAAGAAATGTTTGACTGAAGCACCATTGCTTGCTTTACTTGATTTCACAAAAATTTTTGAGATTGAATGTGATGCTAGTGGAATAGATATTGGTGGTGTTTTGATGCAAGAAAGAAAACCTGTTGTATATTTCAGTGAGAAACTTCATGGAGCACAATTGAATTATCCTGTTTATGATAAAGAACTATATACTCTTGTGCGTGTGTTGAAAACTTGACAACATTATCTTTGGCCTAAGGAATTCATAATACATTCTGATCATGAATCTTTGAAATATTTAAAGGGCCAAACAAAATTGAATCGTAAACATGCTAAGTGCGTAGAATTCATTGAGACCTTTCCATACATTATCAAATATAAGAAAGGCAAAGAGAATGTGGTAGCTGATGCTTTGTCTAGAAAACATGTGCTGTTGACTCAGTTGGAAGTAAAGGTACCAGGGTTGGAAAGTTTGAAAGATTTATATACTTCTGATCATGAATTTGCAGCTCCATATTCTAATTATAAAGATGGGAAAGGGTGGGATAAGATTAATATTCATGTTGGCTTTCTCTTTCGCATGAATAAGCTATGTGTTCCGAATTCCTCTATGCGTTTGTTATTGTTGTAGGAATCTCATGCAGGAGGATTGATGGGGCATTTTGGGAGAGAGAAGACTTACATAATGTTGACTGATCACTTCTATTGGCCAAAGATGAGGCGAGACGTCGAGAGATTTGTTCAAAAATGCATCACATGTCATAAGGCAAAGTCAAAACTCAATCCACATGGTTTGTATACTCCACTTCCTGTTCCTAGTGCTCCTTGGGAAGATATTAGAATGGATTTTGTGTTAGGACTGCCTAGGACCAAGAGGGGAAGGGATTCAGTCTTTGTTGTTGTGGATAGCTTCTCTAAAATGGCACATTTTATTCCCTATCATAAGATGTAGCTGATTTATTTTTTAGGGAGATTGTGAGATTGCATGGAATGCCAAGAACCATTGTTTCAGATCGCGACGTCAAGTTCATGAGCTACTTTTAGAAGACTTTATGGGCCAAGCTTGGGACAAAGTTGTTATTTTCAACGACTTGTCACACACAAATAGATAGGCAAACGGAGGTGGTGAACCGCACACTTTCAACATTGCTACGTACCATGGTAAAGAAGAACTTGAAAGAGTGGGAAGATTGTCTACCGCACGTGGAGTTTGCATATAACAGGGCGGAACATTCTACAACTCAATTGAGTCCATTCGAGGTGGTGTACGGCTTCAAACGAATCACGCCCCTTGATTTACTTCCTCTCCCACTACAAGAACATGCAAATATGGAGGCTTCTAAACGTGCTAATTTTGTGAAAAAGCTCCAGGCCATAACCAAAAAGGTAATTGAAAAGAAGGTACGTGCTTATACTTCCAAAGCTAACAAATCTAGAAAGAAAATGCTGTTTGAACCAGGTGATTTAGTGTGGGTACACCTTCGCAATGATCGCTTTCCGCAGAAACGTAGATCCAAATTGATACCCTGTGGTGATGGACATTTTAAAGTTCTTGCCAAGATCAATGACAATGCATACAAAATTGAGCTTCCCGGTGATGACTATGGGGTAAGTTCTACATTTAATGTTGCTGATCTATCACCCTTGTTTGGACAAGATTGTACAGAGTCGAGGTCGACTCCTTTTCAAGAAGGGGAGGATGGTGAGGACATCCCTAGTAATGCCAAAGCTAGTAATGAGGACATCCCTAGTAATGCCAAATCTAGTAATGAGACTTCAATAACAGGACCAATAACAAGAGCACGAGCCAAGAAACTACAATCTCAGGTGAACCTGCTCCTTAATGAATATGTTATTAATTTTAATGAGAATTTTATACTACCTAAAAACAATATTTTACTTGTGCTCAGGTTTGAAGAGTCAGCAATGGATGGAGATCAAGGGTATGTGACCGTCATCCAAGGAAGCACAAGTTCACGACATTAACAATGATTGGTCCATGAAAAGTGCCACGCATGAACAGTACCAGGCCATGAATAGTACCAGGCCCATGCTACAGTACCGTGCTACAGTGCTTGCGGACCGTGAACAGTACCAGGCCCATGCTACAGTACCGTGCTACAGTGTTTTGCGGGCCGTGAACAGTACCAGGCCCGTGCTACAGTGCTTGCGTATGAATAGTACCACATGGAAAATTTAGTGTTGAGTTGTCTTAGACTGAGACTATGTATTGAGGGGTAGACCCCAATTGTAAAGGGGAACCACTTTTAATAATATAATACTCTTATTCTCTCTGTTGGCGAAACCAACTTGAGGGAATTGGGAGTTCGCTAAAAATTAAGATTGTTCAACCTTTTCCGCTGGGAATTGGGAGCGCGATAGAACTTCATCGGTGGTCGTGAAGTTCAGCACGTGAGGTTGGGTGAATTATAGAGTGCTAACTCTTGCATTGGCAACGGGGGATCACTACGGTTCATCAACTCCACGTGAGTATCCAGATCCTACGTCGAGAAGATCGGGCGACCCCGTATCACAAACAAGCATATGTTGGTTGTTGAGAAGATAGACTCTCCAAACTGAAGCTTCCTTGTGGTTTTCTTCATTAGAGTCGCATCAAGCTGAACACACACAAATCCAATCTCTACCGACAGGCTATTAGAGGTAGCTATGTGCCAAGTTTGTTTTGACCTGAACCCTATAAAGTTAGTATCGACTTGGTGAGGAGGCATTGGCCAACTCTGAAGTGATAAAGGTAGCATTTCAAATCTTGGATTTAGAATTTCAAATAGGTGAAAAATCACCTGCTAAACATGTTCTTGACCATAAGACAGATTGAGAACACCTTGATGTGATCAAAGCTAGCTCGTTCATTGGATAGGTCGGAGTCCTTGTTTGGGCAGTGAGTCTTGACAAATGATGACACGGAACAGGAAATATAGCAATCTGAGGAGGCATATCCACCTCCACCACTAACTCTAAAGCTGAAACAAGTGAGGAAACATCAGGATTGTGAGCGGAAGAAATAGAAGCTAATTCCTATTGATCCATCCCTACTTGATCCAACAAGTGGTCCCAATCTCCAGGATTCTGCTACTGGAGCACCCAATCATCAAATTAGGGATCAGGAGGGAGTTCTTGCTCCCCCCATAACCTCATTGGTACCTACATCACTAGCTTAGTTAAATTCAATGAGGTTTTGAGGGAGGTCTTCATCTCTTGGCCTAGCATCCGAAAATGCAGAATTTAGAATAAAAACTGAAATAATCTAGGATTCCCTAACGCCACCCATCATAGCACTCTTCTTTAGGACCAATTTACGGGAGACAGAATCAAAATTGAGGTAAAGTACTTGACAAGTACACAACCCTTGATCCTATCCCCTGAGTGCCAATCCTGTAGCCTGCCAAAAGTAGAAACAACATTAGCAATGCATTGTTGATTAAGGTAGTCCAGGGGGTGTCCCAATATCATAATCCAGCCAACTAGAGTAAAAGTTGCTCCCTGCCAGTTAATAGCTTTATTATGTCTTTGAAATCTAACTTCGTGATGCTCATCTAGAAAATGTGGATTGCCAAAAGCTAGCATATCTCTTTGAATTGCCGAGCTTAATTGGAAAATACCAACTCCAAGAAGATGGGGGGAGCATCTTACCACATGCAACTCTAGATGACCCTAGATAAAATCCCTGATATCCAGTACAACCTGTGCAATCTGCTCTTCCTGCGATGCTACATGCATGACTGCAATTTCATAGTCTTCATGCTGCCCATACCAGGGTTTAGATTACCGGCGGTTACCAGCCGGTAACTGCCGGTAACCGGATATCCCGGTGGTGATCGGGATTTAAGAAACTGGCCGAGAGAGGAGATAGAGCAGCAAAGAAGCAGAAGCAAAGCGACAACGGCGGCATAGAAGAAGCAAGCAAGCAAGCAAGCAGCAACGCAGAAGCAACAACGGCGGCGAGCAGCAGCAGCGAGCAAGCGACCACCGGTTTTTCCGTGAACGGTCGATTCATGGACTCCTCCCGCCCCGCCCACAAATTTCATTTGACAAATTTTATTCGATTTTTATCTGGAATTTCCGGTTACCGGCCGGTTACCGGTTCCGCCCGGCAGCTGGGATTTACCCCGGTAGCGGGATTTCGATCCTTGGCTCATACGAAGAATCCTGAAAGACAAAATTAGCTTGAGGCAGTCGGAGTTGACCTCCACCATCAATCTAAAGCCCCGCCGGGATGAAGCGGCCAGGATTGCCTATATCAAATGTAGGCATTGCAGCGGGAGACGATGGCAGGAGGGTTTTGGAAGGATTTTCTTGTAGAGTTGAGGTTTTCGGGAGGATGAAGGATCGATATGAGGAAGACGAAGAGCCGATAGCCTGGAAATCCCTGCCAATCCCACGAGTCGGCTTTAGGGAGTTCCCGCCAAACTCACAGGCCAGCCCTTTACTGTTAGACGATTTTACTGGAATCCATATCCGCTTGCTAGACTTCCTGAGATAAAGACATCGCCTTGCCTTATGATTTGATTCAAGCACGCCGAGGAGATATGACCAGTCCGTAAACTACGCCCACATTGTAAAGTCTCGTTTGATTTTTCCACAATTGAAGGAGAAGATTGTGAAGCAGAGTTTGATTTGAAATTTAAATCCTGGCAATTTTGCCGAGAGAGAAAAGGGTTCCTTGTTTGGATGTGAATGACATGTTGCTGGAAACAATTTGAACGGTGTAATTGAAGAATAAGAACTCTAGAGATGGAGATCATGCTTGATCTGCAAAAAAAAAGAACCAATTTTGATTGGCACAAAATTATCAAATATTTTGATGGACAGTTTGTCTGCAAAAGAAACCCGTTTTTGATTTTTGCAACTCTCCAGATGACGAGATTTTTTCACGAAGACACCAAAGTCCATCCGTTATCATGTTCCCTCGACCACAATTATATTCTTTGCAAAAATTAGCACCTCTATCTCGCCATAGATGAAAATGAATAGAGAAATATTTGGTAATGCATTGTTTTAGATAATAAACAAAAAAATCAGCTGCACTGAGAATCAAAAACCATAATCATATGCTCTTTTAACTTGAAATCCCAATTCATTACCACCAAGGCAACATTGAAGAGCAATTCCAACAGATTCGTCCATCAACCGAATGTGAAGTGAGAGAAAGTTGCAAGAAGCAAGAAACCATTCACTAAAGAAGATGAAGGATGGACAGAAGAGCCATACCTCCAATGAACACTATCTGCAAAAATTCTTCCAGAAAAAAGTCCCAATCCTTGTGGAGGACATCGGCTGACATTGTCAATCGAAGAGATTAGAGAATCACCAGCAGAAAGGAAGGAATCTAGTGAGTTTCCCCCAATTACCAACTTGTCACCATTGTCTTCTTCTCCACATCTCTTATTCAAAAGGTTATGCTATGATAGTTATGGTTAAATAGATGAATCTTAATTGGATTAGGATTCCTACTTCACTTTGGAGGATGACTAGGGAGAACTATATAAAACCATGAGGTGTGATCATAGAGAACTCAAGTAATAAACTAACTCAATCAAATCAAGAGGCACACGAGAGGACCAGAGTCTAGTCTATTCTTTAGCACTAGATTCTTGTATAGGGCAAGAATCTGATGTCATAAAAGGTTCAAGAGGCTTGTGAGGAGAGCGACGATCACATGTACTCTTTTGAGGTCATGCTTAAAAAAATTTTAGTCAGCTTTGCCAAATCTTTTTCTCTCATCATGATTGTTTTGATATTATTATTTTGGTCCTCTCTACGAGATTTATCTACTTTGTTCTTCATGTTGTATCTTGCAACTTTAGTCCGATCTAGTGGCTACTGCGCATAAAGAAGGGTATCATAGTATAACAAGTGGCATCAGAGCAAAGGCTAGATTATTCACATTTGTGAGAAGGTTGGTCAAGCGTCACGTGTCACAAAATCAAGATTGATGCCAATGACATGGAATCAAGTAGAGAAATTTGACGGTAGAGAAAATTTCACCTTATGGCAATGTGTGGTGAATGACGTCCTTGTCCAGCAACGGTTAATCGACACTCATGAAATGGACAAACTGAAAATGACATCCGTTGAAGAATAGAAGGTGATGGAGCCGATGGTTGTTAGTACAATCCTTCTATGTCTCCCCTATAAGGTAAAGTA
Source organism: Melocanna baccifera (assembly GCA_036346265.1). Classification (NCBI taxonomy): domain Eukaryota; kingdom Viridiplantae; phylum Streptophyta; class Magnoliopsida; order Poales; family Poaceae; genus Melocanna; species Melocanna baccifera. Next base: position 17,094,497 of record CM070691.1, read on the forward strand.
TCTGGTGATCAAAGAAAATTCACCAAAGAAATTATAGAGCGACTTAGAAAATTGAATATAACGAAATCGTTGACAAACCTGTGGGTACTAAAGCGGCAACTTGTATAGGTTGCACATAGAGGAAGGCACAGGTTCATTGATCATCTCAATATCTTCAACAAGCTTATTACACAGATAACTAGTGTGGACGAGAAAATTGAGGGAAACGATAAGGTCGTCATATTGGCATAACCTCTATCACTATCGTGAGAGCAATTGGTGATAAATATTCTCATCAGGAAAAATACTCTTAATATCAATGAGATAGTTGCATATCAATTGAAGGTAGAGTCCTTAAAAAAGCCATCAGAATATTCAATCTCAAGTGATCAGGCACTGGTTAATGTAGATGTTGCAAATAAAAGCAAAAGTCATAGGAAGAAAAATGGTAAGAGCAAAGATGCACGCGTATGTTATCTATATGACAAGGAAAGTCATATGATAAAAGATTATCCAAGTTTGAAGCAAAATCAAGGGTGCATGCTCAGTAGCAGTAGCGAAAGTTGATTTGGATATACTTGTCGTCAGTCTATCATGTACTTCTCATGGATAGATATTAGATTCAGGTTGTTGCTTCTATATATGTTAGGTGAGAGAGATGTTCGACAAAGGATCTCTACGTTGGGTGCATGGAATGGTTCATTTGGAGGATTGCAAAGTTTATGCAGTAACTGAGGTGGAAACGGTACATTAGAGATATATGATGGAACACATCACACATTGGCAGGAATTCGGTATGTTCTCGACTTAAAGAAGAATCTAATGTCTATGAGGTCGCTTAAATTCCAAAGTTGTGAGGTATCACTTTGAGGTGGAGTTATGTGAGTTACTTATAAAGGATAGGTGATCATGAAAAGTATCTGAAATAATGGAAGATACCAATTGATGGGTAAACCTAAAGAAGTAGCAACCAATGGGAGGTTTGATAAAAATTCTAATCATGAGAAGAAAACCATGTCATCAATGGTATGTACACAGATCTCTTTTACAATGATGTGCTGAACTATAAAGACGGTTGCAACTCTAGTAGTCACAGAGGCGAGTGTGCAAGCTATTGGAAGAAAGAAGATGTGGTGGACCAACCACGTGGGTATCGACAAGCAGGTGGAGCTCAGAGATGGTACAAACCAATGGCATGAAGGTCTTTGGAAATAGGAAGTGTGGTTTACCAAACTACACAACAAATGAACTCTTAAGTAAAGGGTTCAGACTTCTATAGATAAGAGTCAAGGTTGAGATTGTTGAGAGGTGACTCATAACCTAACCTAATAGGACATAGAGATGTGTGCTACAAGGATTTGTAGATGAATCTTAATTGTATTAGGATTTCTACTTCACTTTGGAGGAGGACTACGGGGGACTATATAAGCCATAAAGTGTAGCCATAGAGAACCCAAGTTACAAACTAACTCATCCAAAGAAAGAGGCACATGATAGGATTAGAGGCTAGATTATACTTTAGTACTAGATTCTTATATAAGGAAATGATCAAATGGTCGTGGAAGATTTGAGAGGGTTGTGAAGAGAGCAACGATCATTGTATTGTTTTGAGGTTGTGCTTAAGAAATTTACGGTCAGCTTTACCAAATCTTTCTCTCTCGTTGATATTGTTTTGGTGTCGATATTTCAGTTCTCTCTATGAGATTTATCTATTGAGTTCTTGATACCATGCACATTCATGCCGTATCTATAATTCTGATCCGATCTAGAGGCTGTTGCACATAAGGGGGGGTATCAGAGTATAACATCTATTCTTATATCCTATACATTGTTACATCAAATTAATGATACTATTTTGGTGGACATTGATGATCCTCTTGCGTAGGGGTGGATATCGAGCCAAGTTCACGTCTTATCAAGGTTTTTTTTTAAAAAAAAATTGGCATAGTTCCATTTAATTGAAGGAGAACGGGTAAGCTACGCTAGCTACAACATTTGATTTTCTACCGCGTTCAATCAGAAAACATGCGCGTAAGGGAGTCATGGATAGTTATCACTATATGAGCTTCGCAGCGGAAGAAGAGTTGGAGCAGCCCGGTCCAACGTTGATGCGCGTCGATGAAAAAGAAGCAGTCGATCGTCTCCTCCTCGCGTCCTAGTAATAGCCTTGCGCTTCTCGCCGATCAGCACAGAAGCAACTGCAGCGGTGCCTCCACGGAGTCCACACGTTCGGGATGGAACGCCGTGCGCTGGTGTGCTAGCACCGCGCGCCCGGTTAGGGTTTCGGGATACGGCCGAGGGGAGGTGGCGGCTAGGGTTTTCAGGATAGTAACGTCACCCCCTGCAGCCCCACCTCCACATATTTATAGAGCATACTAATGGGCTTCCATGTTGTAGGCCCATTAGAACCCTAATCCCATATGGATCAATATCCCTTTTAGCCTTAATACCGAATTGTTTATGATTGCCTCTTGGGCACATCGCTAACAATCTCCCACTTGCACTAGAGACAATCATATAGGCAAGCTTTCCAATTCCAACCCCATAAGTGTGTGACCCGTTAGGTTCATGTGTAAACAGCCATGACCCGAAAACCCTTTTCAAGCCAACAGTCAATAGTGGCACCTAGCAGGGCATATTGACTCCTGAATACACATAAAGATCATATCAGCTAAACCTTGATATACACACACTTGGATCCCTTTGCCACACGATACCAGTCGAACTTAAGGCAAGATTCGTGCCACCCTTGTGATAGCTCAACCATTCACTCAATCTTGTGGTAGATTACAACTCATGACTAACTCTTTAGTCATATTGTGATTAACTCTTTAATCACCTTGGCATGGCCATATACTTCTCTAATCCAACCACATCGAGGGGCCCAGAGATATCTCTCCTGTTATGTAGGAGGGGTAAATTCCATCTTAATCCGCTCACATCCTATTCCATGTTTCATGATACACCTGAAGACCACTTTTATAGCTACCCAGTTACGGAGTAGTGTTTAGCAGCCCCAAAGCGCACCACCACACATAGTGAGAAACAATGGCAATTTCAGGTCAAAGGATCCAGTAGGTATACCACTCGAGATCGCTTGATAGCATATATTAACATAACAATCCCAGCAACGTCTCGGAGTGGGTTAATCCAACACCATGTTCTCTAACATGTGTCCACATTATTGATTTGATATTCCTATATCCATGATCTGTGAAGCATGATCATCAATCAATACATGTGCTAGTTCATAAATCATTGTTGTCCCACGTAATGACATAAGACTAGGGATCTTTAGAACAACATTAAATAAAACAAAGAGTTTTACAACCAAGTCACATACTTACCAATCAATGCATACAATCATTATTCAAGAAACCAAATAACACCTGTTGTAGGGGTGACCCCCACCTAAACCCAGCTGGCCTTGTTGAGAAGGTTGTAAGTCATGTAAATGATGTAGCTCCTCCCCGGTGAGGGGCTCCGGGTGAGGTTACGATGGTAAAGTCGCTTGTTAGGACGAGGAGTGTTTATGTACCGTGACTAATCCTTGGGAAAGACAGAAGATGTCATTTGTTCACCTAACTCTATACTACCATACTCTCTCTTTCTGTTTGGTCTGTAGCCACAACAGTTGCCGTCGTCCGTGGGGGCGACGGAAGCAAGCCTCAAGACTGCAAGAAGAAGGATGGCACCGAAAAAAGCTTCGTCATCGGCGGCGAGGAAGAAGGAAGCGGCCGCGACGAGGCCCCGCGTCAGCACCAGAGCTTCGGCATCGGCGGTCGGGGAAGAAAATGATGATGCTCATCGCGCGACCATCGACGCCATCGACCCCGCCACCTCCGACGCCATCGACCCCGCCACCACCAACGCCATCGACCCCACCACCACCGACGCCATCGACCCCGCTGCCATTGACGTGACGATCGGCCCCAACCCGCCAGTTGCACCCCAACCTGCCATTGGCGCGACGAATAACCTTGACGACACCGGCCGGGCGCTAGGGAGTGGTAGCCTCGGCGGCCGTCGAGGCGCGACCACCGCCTCTGCACCCAGTGCGGAAGTGCCAGGCGGCCCCACCGTCGGCACTGAACTCCACTGCGCGGACGCGAGGAGCAACCTAAGAGCACAAGCAGCGGTCGCGACAACCTTGACCGCGCAACCAGGTGCGCCCGCCGCCCCATCTACGCCCGCCACGGAGAATGCCCTGCTGGCAGCCCTTAGCATGCTCCAACGGGAGTTGGCAGATCTCAGAGGGGCCGTGCGGAGCATGCAAGAGGCTCGGACTCCGTTGCCCCCACCGGTGGTTTTGCCGGAGCCTGTGCCCGAGAGGGCGGACAGCCGCGATGCCCCAACCTCCAGCCGTGCCTCGTTACGACGCGTGGACCCGGAATCTCCGTTATCGCCGGGCCTGCAGCAAGTACCGTGGCCGGAGGATTTCAAATTTCCCAGCTCCGTATCGTACAAAGGCGACACGGACCCCCGAGAGTTCGTGCGCGTGTACAAGACCACCATCGAGGCGGCAGGCATGGACGACACCACCAAGACAAAGGGGCTCCCGCTCGCGTTACAAGGAGTGGCGCTCTCATGGTTCTTTACCATAGAGCCGAACTCCATATATGCATGGGAGTAGGTACGCGATCGCCTCTATAACCACTTCCAGGGGAACTACATCGAGCGTGTCGACGCGGATCAACTCTTCGCCATCAAGCAACAACCTTCGTAAAGGCTCCGCGAGTATTTCAAACGCTTCACGAAGGTCCGCTGCCAGGTCAAAGACGTCAACGAGACAACAATCATCAACGCAGCGGTACAGGGTCTCCGCCCGGGGCCACTGGCCGAATATAACGCGCGCAAGCCGATCAAGACAGTGGCGAAACTCTTCGACAAGATGGAGGAATATGCTCGGGCGGAAGAAGACGCGAAGCGGCGCCAGGACAACGACGTTGACGTCAACCCAGTGGGAAGCGTCGCGAAGAGCGCCGACCCATCGCAAGCAAGTTCCTCGCGGAGCAAGCGCCGACAGGAGATGTCGAAGGACACCTCCCGGCACAAGGACATGCCGGCTGACAAGCCCCAGCACGGCCGTCAGACGTCCCGGCGAGCCCGGCATGTCTTTGACATTGAGGCCGGCTCCGAGGACAACGCCCCTGCCAACCGCGGGACTAGGGCCCGACGAGGTCGGGGGCGAGGCCGAGGTCGGGGTCGCGACGGTTGGGCCCGTGCAGAGTACGACGACCAACAACGCCCACAGTGGTGCGAGGTGCATGGTCAAGGCAATCATGATACCCGCTCCTGCACCACAATTGCATCACTTCGCCAAAGCGTCGCTAGAGACAGGCATCTCGAGACGCGCTCACCCGTCGTAGCGCACGTTCGGCAGCCACCGGACGGCCCCCTGAGGATTTGTGATCAGGAGTCACAGCCTCAGGGGGCCTCCGGCGGATACAAGCACAGGTGCAGCAGCCCCAGGAAAGCCCCCTGCAGATCCATACCCTTGAGGGCGCCCCGCGCAGGGTCATCAACGTCATCTCCGGCGGTTCCTCCTTGGAGTTTACCTCGGAGCGACAGTGCAAAGCCTACGTGCGGAGGCTACACCACGTGGCGGCATACCGATCTCAGGCGCCGCCAGACTGGGCGCAGCACGCGATCACCTTCACGCTTGCCGACGCTGAAGGCGGGAGTTCCCCCATCAGGATCCCCTAGTCATCCAGGTCGCGGTTGCTGGATGTGATGTCCGGCGCTTCCTGGTCGACAGGGGCAGCTCCGCGAACATCTTGTCCGCACAGGCCTTCGACCAGATGGCGATCCCTCGAAGTCGCCTAGGCCCCTCGCGAATCCCGTTGCAGGGCTTCGGAGGTCAGCCCCTATTGGCGTTGGGTCAAATATGTTTACAGGTCTCCTTCGGCCAGGATGACAACGTGGCGACCAGGGACGTCACTTTTGATGTCGTCGATATCCAGTACCCCTACAACGCCATTTTGGGGCGACTAACTCTTAACTCCTTCGGGGTAGTACCGCACCATGGCTTCCTATGTGTGAAGCTTCCGGGCCCGCGAGGTGTCATCACCATCTTCGGCGATCAGCACGTGGCTCGACACCTGGAGCATAGAACCCGAAGCTGAAGCCTGGGAACCCAACATGGTTCTTAAGTCAGGCGCGCCCGTACACGCCCTGCGGCAGCCCAAGCACAAGAGGCTTCGCATCTCATCACCACGACAACGAGTCCTGTGGTTAGTTCATAACCTTTTTGTACTCGCTCACCCGCGCAAACGGGAATTTAATAAAGTTCACCGTTTGCGAGGCTACTTGTTCCCCCCCACTAAAAATGTGCGGAGGCTCGCCCCCGCACGCACTCCACGGAGTATAAATAAGACGCGGATGTTTTCCCTGCGCACTCTACTGAGTATAAACAAGACGCGGGATTCCGCGCACGCGCTAGTATTGTTACCACGCGTACTCCCCGAAGTATAAAGACGTGGTTGATGTTCCCACGCACCGCACGGAGACCCACCTCCCCACGCGCACCACATGGAGACTCACCTTTGCACACGTAGGCATAGAGACTCACCTCCGCACGCGCACCACATGGAGACTCACCTCCGCACACGCACTCCACAGAGGTCCGCCTCCGCACGCACTCTACAGAGTATAAATAAGACGTAGCGTTGAGGTCCGCCTCCGCACGCACTCTACAGAGTATAAATAAGATGTAGGGTCGAGGTCCGCCTCCGCACGCACTCTACGGAGTATAAATAAGACGTAGCGTCGAGGTCCGCCTCCGCACGCACTCTACGGAGTATAAATAAGACGTAGCGTCGAGGTCCGCCTCCGCACGCACTCTACGGAGTATAAATAAGATGTAGCGTCGAGGTCCGCCTCCGCACGCACTCTACGGAGTATAAATAAGACGCAGCGGGGGGACGCCCCGCGCGCACTCTGCGGAGTATAAATAAGACGCGGATGTTTTCCCTACGCACTTTACTGAGTATAAACAAGACGCGGATGTCCCCCGCGCGCGATGGTGTACCCTCCGGAATTTAAGTAAGTCGTGGTTGATAGTCCCACGCATTCTCCGGAGTACAAACAAAGACGCGGATGTTTTCCCTGCGCACTCTACTGAGTCTAAACAAGACGCGGACGTTCCGCGCACGCGAGGGTGTACCCTCCGGAATTTAAGTAAGTCGTGGTTGATAGTCCCACGCATTCTCCGGAGTACAAACAAAGACGCGGATGTTTTTCCTGCGCACTCTACTGAGTCTAAACAAGACGCGGATGTCCCGTGCACGCGCCGGTGTTCTCACCACGCGTACTCTCCGGAGTATAAATAAGACGTGGATGATATTCCCACGCACTTGCCGGAGTCCACATACAACGGCGCACGGACTCTAGAGGCTCCGCGCGACCCCGGCAAACCGCGCACGCCGCATGATAGGCGGTCGCGAGTACAGGAGCGAGGCACAGGAGCTCAACGTGGGGCCTAAGCTTAGTGCTTCTGCATGCCGATCAAGCAGGCGGCGCAGGGCCCCACGGCTAGCACCTCCGCAGAGGGGCCGAGGAACCAAACACTCCCGGCACCGCAAGACGGAGGCGCCGTGGCTCCCAAGGGCTTGCCGCCCGAGCTGCAGGGAGCGACGCCGCCCTCGGCGGCGTGGCTCTCTGAAGACCATAGCGCCACGGCCCCCCTCCTCCTCTCCTCACCCCAAGCGCCAAATAGCTAGGAGAGGAGACGGAGAGAACGGCGCTCAGACGGGACAGCGAGGCGGGGCGAGGCCTCGCGGCATGCCATGTGATCTACTCGAAGCTAGGAGCGGCCTGGATGAAGTACAAGTGAATTGCCCACTACCCTAGCGTTGCATCCCCCAACATGGGCGGGATACCCGACCCCGCGACCGCCTAGGCGGCATCAGTCGCGTTCACTCGGCCATGTCTGGAAGGCGAGTGCCGCTCCACTCGGCCACCCGCCCCTTTTAAAGAGCCCCAAAGGCAGGACCGCGGACAGTACACTTAAGAGTTCCATCGACGCCTCAGGGGCACGTGGTGCAGCAGGGTTGCCCCACTCCACGCGTCCCCCCATCTTGCGGGGCCCGAAGCGAGGTACGACGGCCAAGAGACACCTCCCTTGCAGCCGTACCGCACCATGTGCGGACCTCCGCTGATCCTGTCTCAGTTGTCCCATTGGCGCTCGAAAATATAGAGAAACAGTGCCACCTGTGAGGTCCTCCATTGACCACCAGGGACAGGACCTACGAGGTTAGGTCGATCCCTCCTCAGCGTATTCTGTCCCGCCACCACCGGGGTAGGGGCGGAGAGCTCGCGCCGATACATCGACTAAGGCGTCGGCTCGCGCCACCACCGAGGGTAGGGGCGGGCGCTCGCGCCACTACATCGACTAAGGCGCGGCTCGCTGCCACCACTACGAGGGTAGGGGCGGGCGCCGCGCGTCTACATCGACTAAAGCGCCCGGCTCGCCGCCACCACCGGAGGGTAGGGGCGGGCGCCGCACCACTACATCGACTAAGGCGCCGGCTCGCGCCACCACCGGAGGGTAGGGGCGGAGTGCTCGCGCGTCTACATCGACTAAGCGCCAGCTCGCCGCCACCACCGAGCGTAGGGGCGGGCGCTCGCGCCACTACATCGCCTAAGGCGCCGGCTCAGCCGCCACCACCGGAGGGTAGGGGCGAGCGCTCGCGGCGTCTGATAGCTCGCCCCACCTCCTCATCTACCCCAGGCGTCTGCCCCAACCAGCAAACCCCACCACGAAGAAGACGCAAAGTAGACACATCCATAAACAACAGCAAGGATGAATTGCCCGACTTGTCCACCACACCACTACTATATTCTTACAAAACCCGCTGGGCCGGCACTACTCGTTTGGCTTCACTGGGACGACCTTTCGCGCCGAAGTCTTGCCCGCCGAGGATCGATTCGCCCAGAAGTCAAGGGAGTCTTCGACCTGCCACCAGCGACGTAAGCGGCGCCGAGTTACAACGTCAGAAACCAGCAGTAGGTCCCCATCGAGCAGCTGCTCGGAGCAAAGTGGCAAGATCGATCAATGAAGCAAAGCAGTTTGCAATTCATTCGTGGCATGGAGTACGCAAGGTTACAACACACACCAAGCGTACAAGAACCCGGGGTCACACCTGCTTTGAGCCGTCGGCCCCGCCATCGTCGCGCCGCGCAACTTCGTCAAGCCACTCGCCAAGGTTCCCCTCGCCATACATGTTCCGCCGCAGCTCCACCTTCGCTGCGGCCTCCCCGTTGTACTCCCAGATCCGCTCGTGAAAAAACCGAACGGCGGGCTGAACGGCGCGCACGCACCAAACATCACCCCGGCTCCAGCGGGCATCTCTAGCTACAGGTCGCCCAATTCATCAACATGGCGGCAGCCCCGGTGTTGGAGAAGAGCACATACCAGGCAAGCAGTCACGTAGGAGCAGTGATTGCCAAGGGACGTCGCAGCCGACTGAGCGAGATCGGCCGCTTCCGTAATCCATCGAAGAGTCCGTGGAAGCTCTTCGGGTCCGAAGGAGCGGGGCGGTACCTCAGCAACGAGATTCTCAAGGGTACCTTCCAGGGCCAGCAGAGCCTCCCATGCCGTTCTTTGGCGGCACGATGCCTCATCCCGCTCCTCGGGGGACGCAGCGAGGCGGCCGTTCTCTTCCTCCAGTGAGGCAACCTGCTGGAGCAGCCCGTCACGCTCCACCACCGCTGCCTGCCGCGTCGATGTCACACGCTCCGCGGCATATGAGACAGCCACCGCGCGTTCCGCTTCCAGGAGCCGCATGCGGTCATCCTTAGCGGAATGTGCCTCCTCCGATGCGCGAAGGGCCCCTTCGGCAGCGCGCAGCCAGCCCTCCAAGGCCTCCCGTTCCCGCACATGGGCCGCCTGTAGCGCCCGGCTGAGGGCGAAGGTCTACACAATGAAGCAATCAGTACACCTCCCCGAAGGCTACGGGCCGCTCGGGGTCAGGCACTTACCCTCAGTTGAGAGACCTCGAGCACCCCCTCAAGCAAGTCAGGCCCGCCGATCTGCAAAGCGTCGCGATCTAAGCTCGCGGCCACATCATCGGCGCCCCCCTGCCATGCCGCCAACACCTCTGCTAGAGGAATGAAGTCCGCTAGACGACGAGCGGGTTCCGCAGCAACAGTCTCGGTGGCGCCAGACGGCCCTCCCAACAAGCCGTCTTCGGGCTCCGCAGGCTGCCCATGCTCGGGAAACAACGTTGCTGTAAAGGCACACGAGGGTCAGCTCTGCGAATATCTAGCAGATCACAATCAAGGAAGGTCTATCTTCAGCCCCGCCCAAATCCACAAGGACCTCCGCATCCTCGCCCACCTCGCCAACCGGGGGAACTTCGGTGTCGGAGCTCAGCTCCACCAAGCCCTTGCCACTGGCAGCCGCATACTCGATCGGGGCCACGGGGGCACCGACGCATTCGGTGTCAGAGTCGGAGTCCCATAGGGCTCCGACCGGGCTCGCTACAACAAAACCCCCAGCCGAGCGAAGCGGCGATCGTATGAGGGTCGCTTAGCCTTCGGGGAATAGGAAGGCGGTCCTGCCTCGGAAACCGCCATAGAAGGAGGTCCCACGGCCGCGGGCGACTGCTCCGCCCCAACATCCTCCAGGAGCAATGGCTCCGTCCCAACACCGGCTGGTGGCGACGCAGCACTCGTCCTTGCCTCCAAGTTCGCATACTCCATCGGCGGGAACCGCGCCCGCTACAACCCCCTCCCGCGGAGTTCCGCCGAGGTGGGCTGGGGACCGGAACAACACGCGCTGGCACCCTAATACCTAAGGCTTCGCACACGCGGTTCAACCGCCCCAGACCTGCCTCCGCGGTCGCAGCCACGCGCAGTGTGCGCTCCCTGGTCGTGTACGTCCCAAGGAACGCACTCACCGCACGCTCCGCGTCCCCCAGGGAAGTACCTGCGAACGGCACTGGGCCACATTGTAAAAACAATAGCCTCGACGAACACCACACGAAAACAAACTCCAACACAACTTACGCGGACCGGAGGGCCTCGGCAGCGAAGACACGGAGGGGCGGACGTTGTCACGCCGAAGCCCCCCGGGAGCAATGCGCCACTCCGCAGCAAGCGGCGCTACGCCGTACATGACGTACTCCTCAGCAAGGTCGCGCATGTTGAAGCGGGCGGTGATCCCCACAAGTCTCCGTGCTACCCACTCGTCATCAGCATCTAGGGGCGCGCCGGGCATGGCGCTAACCGCCACCAGTCGCCCCGAGCACTCAAGGCTGCTACCGCTCGCCACGCGGTGGTAAAACCACCGCCGTATCCAATTTGGCCCCCACTCGGCCCGACTTGAGATCGACGTTACCGAAGGCGGGTAGCGCCCCGTCCCCCCGATCCTCCACCGCGCACTGGACATCATGAAGAAACGCGAACAGTGATGCGGTCGGCCAGCACGCCTCCGTGCGCGCAGCCCAACTATACACGGCAAGTCGGGCTATCACATTCGGCGTTACCTGCGGCAGCTCAAGCCCAAAGGCCCGCAAGATGTCCCTGACAAGCCTGGCGGCCGGGATGCGTAACCCAACCTCTAGGTAGGCGACGAACACGATCGCCTCTGATATGTCGGGGTGCGGTTCGATCTCGTCGCCCACGGGCAGCCGCACATCCTGGTGGTCCGACAGCTTCCCCTCACGAAGAAGGCCACGGAATGTAGAAGGAAGCAAGGAGGCCAAGAGATGGGGATGCGTGATTGGGAGATAGAAGATAAGGTGATGAAAAGGCAAGTGGCCTAATGCAAGGGGTACTTAATACCCCTGTGCCTCCCACGCCATTGACAAACATAACTGCCGGGAGGCGAACCGCCCACCTTCCCACGATCGTCGCCGTACCAGCACACCTACCCGTGCGTACCACACCCGGTGAAGCAGCGGTCACACCAAGGGCCCCGGCAGAGTGCACGGCGCGCCAATAGCGCCCCGCCGCGTGTCTGCCCGGGAATTTATGCAACATAACCTGGCCTCGCCTTCGGCGGCATCCTCGGCTTTGCGACGCAATCTCGGGCCTGCCCCCGCGATCAACACGCACCCGCACGGTGAGCGCTCGCGGGGCAGTCCGTTCAAGCGAAGTTTACGCCGATCAACACGGGGGCCAGTCAGCGCTAAGCACTAGTCCTTGGGAAAGACAGAAGAGGTCATTTGTTCACCTAACTCTCCACTACCATACTCTCTCTCTCTGTTTGGTCTGTAGCCACAACAACACCTTATCCAAAATTTCATCAACATAGACTTGATACAATCATCTCCCACTCACACTAGAGTCAATCATGTAAGTATCTAATACCCATTGCACTCGTGTGTGTCTCATACTTTGGTTGTGGGAGAGGCTTCGTTAACAGATCAGCAACATTCAAATCTGTGTGCACCTTGCAAATCTTCACTTCACCTCTATCAATGATCTCACGGATAAGGTGATAGCGCCGAAGTATATGTTTGGACTTTTGGTGTGACCTAGGCTCCTTTGTTTGCGCAATGGCTCCACTATTATCACAATAGAGATCCACTGGATTGGACATAGTAGGGATCACACCCAACTCAAAAACAAATTTTCTGATCCAAACCGCTTCCTTTGCAGCTTCAGAAGCTGCAATATACTCGGCCTCAGTTGTCGAATCAGCTACCGTCTCTTGCCTGGAACTTTTCCAGCTCACTGCCCCTCCATTGAGGCAGAACACAAAACCAGACTGCGATCTGCTATTATCTTTGTCAGTTCGGAAGCTAGCATCAGTGTAACATTTTACAATGAGCTCTTCTTCACCTCCAAAAATAAGGAACATATCTTTAGTCCTTCTAAAGTACTTAAGAATATTCTTTACAGCCACTCAGTGAGCTAGACCGGGGCTAGATTGATACATGCTCGTACCACTTAAAGCATATGAAACATCTGGACGCGTACAAAGTATAGCATACATGATGGATCCAATGGCTGAGGCATACGGAATCGCACTCATCTTCTCTTGCTCATCAAGTGTTGAAGCACACTGAATCTTGCTAAGACTAATGCCATGTGACATAGGCAAGAAACCTTTCTTGGAATCTTGCATATTGAACCATTTCGATACCTTGTCAATGTATGTACTTTGGCTTAATCCAATTAGCCTTTTCGATCTATCTCTATAGATCTTTATGCCCAAAATGTAAGCTGCCTCTCCAAGATCTTTCATTGAGAAACTTTTTCTCAAAGATGACTTCACAGCTTCTAGCATTGAAATATCATTTCCGATCAATAATATGTCATCTACATATAAGACCAGAAAAACAAGTGCGTTCCCACTAGCCTTCTTGTAAACACAAGACTCTTCTTCATTCTTGATGAAGCCAAACCCTTTGATTACTTCATCAAAACGAAGATTCCAATTCCGAGATGCTTGCTTCAATCCATAAATGGACTTCTGAAGCTTGCATATTCTCCCAGCATTTTTTGGATCAACAAAACCCTCAGGCTGTGTCATGTACACATCCTCCCTTAGGTTTCCATTTAGGAAAGCTATTTTGACATCTATTTCCCAAATCTCGTAGTCGAAATAGGCAGCAATCGCTAGGAGGATCCGAATAGACTTTAGCATAGCGACGGACGAAAACGTTTCATCATAATCAACACCTTGAATTTGCTTAAAACCTTTCGCCACCAATCGTACCTTACATATGTGAATATTTTCATCCATGTCTATCTTTTTCTTAAAAACCCATTTACACTCAATAGTTTTTACACCATTAGGTGGATCCACCAAGTTCCAAACTTGATTATCATGCATAGATTCTATTTCGGACTTCATGGCTCCAAGTCATTTTTCAGAGTCTGGTCCCATCATTGCTTCCATGTAGCTCTTGGACTCATCATTGTCCAACAACAATATGTTGTGTTGTCCCGTGGTTAGAAGCGTGAACTTTTCAGTTGCGCGACGTGCCCTTGTAGACCTACGTGGGGCGGTGCCTCCATAACTGGTTGTACAACATCTTGTACATCCTGTTGAGGTTCAATAGGAGTTGGAATATTTTCAGGTGTTTCTCGAATTTCTTCAAGCTGCACCTTGCTCCCACTAACACCCTTTGAAAGAAACTCTTTTTCCAAAAAGGCACCATTCCGAGCGATAAACACTTTGCCTTCTTCCCGATTGTAAAAATAATATACTTTGGTTTCCTTAGGATACCCAACAAAGAAGCATTTATAAGATTTACAATGGAGCTTATCAGACGTCAAACATTTCACATAAGTCTCACAACCCCATATCTTAAGAAAAGACAATCCAGGACGTTTCTCGGTCCATTTCTCGTATGGTGTATTTTCCACTGATTTAGATGGAACTCTGTTTAGTGTAAACGCAGCAGTTTCTAGAGCATATCCCCAGAAAGACAATGGAAGATTAGATTGGCTCATCATAGACCGAACCATGTCTAATAAGGTCCGGTTCCTCCGTCAGATATCCCGTTCCATTGAGGCGTGCTAGGCGGAGTCAGCTGTGGAATAATTCCACACTGTTTTAGATGTTCACCAAATTTATGGCTCAAATATTCACCTCCACAATCAGATCGTAGAATTTTAATTGTCTTGCCTAGCTGATTTTGTACTTTATTATGAAATTCTTTGAACTTTTCAAACGATTCAGACTTGTGCCTCATTAAGTAGATGTATCCATATCTACTAAAGTCATCGGTAAAAGTAATGAAATACTAAAAACCACATACATCGGTATGTTCAAGTCCCAACAAGTCACTTGCCCTCTCACTATGACCGGTGAAAGGCGCCTTTGTCATCTTGCCAAGTAAACAAGACTCGCATGTCTCAAATGATTCAAAGTCAAATGAGTTGAGTAGTCCATCGTTGTGGAGCTTCTCTATGCGTTTCTCATTTATATGACCTAAGCGACAATACCAAATAAAAGAGGGATTCAAATCATTAGGCCGCAGCCTCTTTGCATTAATATTATAGACATCCTTATCCTCAAGATCAAGAACATATAACCCATTCATTAATGGACAATGTGCATAGAGTATATCATTCAAATAAATAGAACAATGTTTGTTCTTTATTACGAACTCATAACCACCATCTTCCTCCAAACATGAAGAAGCAATAATGTTCTTACTCAATGCTGGAATGTAATAACAATTATTTAATTCCAAAACTAATCCTGAAGGTAATGACAAGTGATAAGTGCCGACACCCAGTATAACAACTTTTGCTCCATTGTCGACACGCACATCCAACTCGCCTCTCACAAAACTTCTAGTCCTTCTTAGACCTTGCAACGATTTGCAAGTATGAATCATCGATCCGGTATCAAATACCCAAGATTCACCAGAAGAAATTGCAAGATTAATTTCTATAACATTTATACCTGAAGCAGAAATCTCGCTTCCCTTCTTCTTTTTCAAATCCTCCAAGTATTTCTTACAATTCCTAGACCAATGCCCCTTGACATGGCAGTGGTAGCATTCATTATCAGGAGAAGGGCCAGATTTGACCTTACCAATTGGCTTTGGCTTAGAGCTCGAGGGCTCATTAGGAACTTTTACTTTGCCTTTGCCTTTGGGCATCCAACGCTTCCTCTTTTTATTCTCCTTCTGAACCATCATTACATGATTGGTATTTTTCTTAATGCTTTCCTCTGCTGTCTTAAGCATCCCATGCAATTCAGTCAATGATTTCTCCATGCTATTCATATGAAAATTCATAATGAACTGCTGATAGCTCGGAGGGAGAGATTGGAGAACAACATCCGTAGCCAGATCAGGATTAAGGGGAGAACCAAGCTTCTCCAAGCTCTCAATGTAACCAATCATCTTGATCACATGAGGACTGACTGAACTACCTTTCGCCAGCTTGCACGTAAACAAGGACTTTGAAATGTTAAACTTCTCGGTCCTAACTTGTTTCTCAAACATGTCACGCAGTCCTTCAATCATACTGTGAGCATCTGCATTCTCATAATACTTCTGAAGCTCAGAGGACATGGTAGCAAGCATGAGACAGTTAACATCGAGTGAATCATTGCAGTGCTTCTCATAAGCTTTGCAGGTGGCAACATTTGCACCCTCAGGGAGTTCATCGGGGTAGGGTTGCTCAAGAACGTATTCCTTTTTTTCTTGTCTGAGAACAATTCTCAGGTTACGGGACCAATCAATAAAATTTGTTCCATTGAGTTTTTCTTTCTCAAGAACAGATCGCAAGTTAAAACCAGAATTGTTACTAGAAGCAGCCATGATCTACAACAGAAAATAAACAAGCAAAGTTCAGCACCATGTTCATGTTTGATCTTCCATTAAACAATTTAACAAAAAACACTCCCACTATATGTTTTGTAATCGTCTTCCCTCTAACGACATATAGTGGTCAAGATCCATGTTCATCTAAATTCTAGTGAGCTTTGGCATCACCGCTAGAAACCTAGTGACGTAGGTAAGCAACGCTTGCTAATCACATCTTATGTGACTCTTGTTTGTTGGATGGCATCCAATGCCCTAGCTTCCAACACCATGCCCCAAGGCCCAAATCCAATTTGATAGCCTTGTCAAGTAAACCAACACTATGCATGTGGATGTCCGACATCCACCCTTTTAGATTAAGATAGTTGATTGTACTCTGCTTTGGCAGACCTACTAAACAATGATCGTAATTCTTATAGGCGCAGCAATTGAAAGGGCATGAAATAAATTCTTAATTTTTTTTAGGGAAGCTATTCTGTCATGAAAATACATCATCTACAGATATGGCATGAAAGAATAGTATGACAGGAAATAAATATCACATGCATATAATCACATTATACTGTGAATGGTATGGCATTTTGAATCATAGTGGTCGCCATCGCTATAGTTCCACGGTGATCTCCTTCGCCACATTTCCTATCCTCTTTGTCATCATGCTTGAAGCCTCCATGGTAAAGAACTAAACTATTACAACTAATAGCTAGCAAATGAATTACATGAGGAGCTCAAGTATCACAAGTCGACACGTAGGTCGTTATACAATTAAAGAACAGTCTCATTCCAGCAGTGATTAATACGATACACAGACCGCCAAAATACACATGCATCACATATATATCTATACCATACCATTCACATCATTCCCTGCAAAAACAAGTTAAGCGCATAACGCATTCTACCGCCTTGACATGAATGTGTTTTGTATAACAATCTATGCGTATGCATGCGGCGTCCCATTGGCGGTCGTGGCCACGCGGGGTCGAGGGGAGCGCCCGCGGGTTTTAGGGCAGCGCGATCTATGAAATCGCTATGAAAATCTCATCGGGCCGATCAAATCAACCCAAATTCGAGCCATTCAAAATGTCTCAATTTTCATTAGATCAATCATATTGATCATCGCGATCGGTATACTTGAGGAGACCGCAACACAAGGCCTCGATCTGTTGGCTCGATCTACTGACTATGCGGCAGTTAGCTCTAATGGTGATTCCAGCCGGTAGGGGCAAGTCACGCGTACATCAAAGAAGGAGCACAAACTAATCTTTTTGGCCACATGATGCTATCAACTCATACCTATTTCAACCCCTTATGACCGATTGATCTAATCAATCCGTGCATCTACAAGCGCATGATCCAGACCACATACTACGCAGCTTTGCTTTGATACCACTGAAGGAGAACGGGTAGGCTACGCTAGCTACAACATTTGATTTTCTACCGCGTTCAACCAGAAAACATGCGCGTAAGGGAGTCATGGATAGTTACCACTATATGCGCTTCGCAGCGGAAGAAGAGTTGAAGCAGCCCGGTCTAACGTAGATGCGCGTCGATGAAGAAGAAGCAGTCGATCGTCTCCTCCTCGCATCCTAGCAATAGCCTTGCGCTTCTCGCCGATCAGCATAGCAGCAACTGCAACGGCGCCTCCACGGAGTCCACACGTTCGGGATGGAACGCCGTGTGTTGGTGTGCTAGCACCGAGCACCCGGCTAGACTTTCGGGATACGGCCGAGGGGAGGTGGCGGCTAGGGTTTTCAGGATAGTAGCGTCACCCCCTGCAGCCCCACCTCCACATATTTATAGAGCATGCTAATGGGCTTCCACGTTGTAGGCCTATTAGAACCCTAATCCCATATAGATCAATATCCCTTTTAGCCTTAATACCGAATTATTTATGATTGCCTCTTGGGCACATCACTAACATTAATATCATTTTACCTATAGTTTGAAAATATTTTTAGAAGCGAGCCAACGAGCCGAGCCAAGTCAAGCCAGAGCAAAATCCAAATTCATTTGAAATCAACTCATTTCAATGTTTAACTAATTAATGAATATAATTGAAATAATTTTGAACCAAGCCAACGAGCCACACTAACAATCTTTTTTGCCACTCCTATCCCTGCACTATTGCTGCGGCATCTCTTCTATTTGCTTTTGCCAAGTGATGTAAGTACTATGAACCATGGTTGTTATGATTTCAATGTTGTAGATTATAGAAGCAGCACAAATGCACAAGTAACTACTAGTAGCTAGTTTTCATAGAGCAAACTTTGTGTGCAGACTGCAGACACAATTTCTTCATGCCTCACTAGTTACCTAAGTATAATATGTTTTCTTATGATTTGTTTGTGACGAAAGGTAATTTCAGGGACTGTCTATGTTTATGAATAATTCTTTAAGTTGTATATTGCAAAGCATGAAACTGAGTTTGATCTGGGTGCCTCAATTAATCTCATTTTTTTTCTTATTTATCATGTTAACTTTTCTTTTGGATGTTTCAGGGACTAGCAATGTTAACCCTACTAATAAGATGTTTTAATAGCTCCAGCACTCTGTTGGATGCTGTATTACTAGCTGCACCGTTCTTTTGGCCTATGTGTTTTTTTCTGGTTTTGCTTATACAGTATGTTGAAAAGATTTTCTAGTGTTAAGTACTGAAATTACAAGCAATGAATCGGGAGGTGATGAGGTCCTTGGGTCAAAACCCCACTAAAGCTGAACCATAGGATAAGATCAATGAGGTTGATGCCGATGGAAATGGAACCATTGATTTTCCTCAATGCTTGAACATGGGAAGGGGTATTTATTTTAGCGATGGCTTCTGGCTTTTAGCTGAAATTTCACTGTAGCTTCCTTTTTTTTTACTGTAGCTGATTTGGCTTTTCGGGCATAATTAAATTTAAAAAAAAATAAAAATAGAAAAAATATGTTAGCCCATCACGGACAATGCAAAGAAACACGGGAAAAAAGAAAAATGCAAAAAGCGCAAAAAATCTAAAAAAACAGATAAAGATGAATTATTGAATAGTGAAAAAAAAACTGAAGTTAGAAGCTGAAGCTGAAAAAAAAGCTGAAACGAGCGGGGTGAAACAATTGTAATCCATTGATGTAAGCAAGTAATTAGTTGGTAAATTACTTTCTGAATACTAATGCTCTTTTTTGGGGTTCTTTTGATTTTTTAGGATTTTTTATTTTTAATTTGAAATTTTCACAAAGCATTTGGTACTAGTGCTATAGTTCTATTTGGCATTTGGCAAACAACAAAACAGTAGTGGTCATGGGCTCAGCCACCAAGCCCACCAACCATTTGCCACCCAGCATTGCAGGCTTGTGGGCAGCCACAACCCACAATACCTGCAATAACTACTGGCAGGTAGTGCGGGTGTGGTATGGGCTGCCACAACCCGCTCTACTTGCACCCCTATCTCCATCGAAACAACTTGTCTACTCTTAATTCTTATAAAAGAACAAAAAAAACTAACCATGCATGTACTATTTGTAGGCTCCAAAGCATCCAAGCTTTCCATCTAACAATGTAATTTTGACATCCAAGCTAACGTTTGGATGCTCCCAATAAGAGGAGAGCCACACATATCTAACATCTGCAAACAATTTTATTCTCTAAATTAGGAAGAATTATGGAAATATAAACAAAGAAAACAGGCCAGACCCTCAACATCCATAAAAGCATAGATAAACACTGGCCAACAGCTAGCCTTATGGCCATTGTCAATGCAAAACC
The DNA here is from genome assembly GCA_036346265.1 of Melocanna baccifera. Taxonomy (NCBI): domain Eukaryota; kingdom Viridiplantae; phylum Streptophyta; class Magnoliopsida; order Poales; family Poaceae; genus Melocanna; species Melocanna baccifera. Next base: position 17,114,456 of record CM070691.1, read on the forward strand.
ATTTTCGAAGTGTCATGCCACTTTTTTTTTTTTTGCAAAGAATGTGTTATGCTATTGTTAACGGAGAAAAAGGAAAATCAATAAAATCGTGGAAAAGACGGAAAGAGGATCAAAATTTACCTTCACCTATGTATAAAAACACCACTAGTTTCTCTAGCTTTTTCATCCTTGATCCGATTCTCAATCTCACTAGCAATAACAACCTAAATTAGCAAGGAACTAAGACACAAAGCAATAGTCTGTGAGTTTTCGTAAATGGAACGCTCATCTGAGAAGGAATGCCTAGAAATGATATATGCATGTAAGTATATTTCTGCAAGAGAGGGGAATAGCCACGGCAGCAAGAAGAGGAAGAATGACATGACGAGTTGGTACTACACCCTAGATTTTCAGGTTGTATTGCAGATTCTCACCTAACTCAGCACCAAACTCTAGAAAAATTACTAGCCATTAGGGGGTGCTAATGGGTTGGGTTCAAACGGATTAAACAAGATAAGTTCTTAATTGGGTTAGCTTTAGATAAGTGAAAACAGGTTGGAAGAGCGAATGGATTAGATTGTGCTAGGTTGGGTTACCTCATAAAAAAGGTTAGGGTGGGTTTAGAAATTTCGGATTATGAATTGGTTCAACCCATGGCGTGGTCTATGGGGTGGCACTTGGACTATCTATGGGTTTGGACTTTATATACTCAGTTATAGCTTCATATAAAAGCATGTGAAAACCACTTGTGTCCCTGTGCCTACCAATTATCACAGAATAGCTCCATACATAGTCATTTGTAACAAATTTCAATCAATTTCGTAAAACTTTTATAGTGCGAATGCGAGGTTAAAATTTTAAATACCGAAGTTTTATGAAAACTTCCTATAAAATCATGTGGGGCCACGTGTGCGCCTAACTTTGTCAATTTGCATAGAGTAGCTCATCTACACGTAAAATCATCTCCAATAAATTTCAATTAATTTTGAGAAACTTTTATAGTATAAACGCAAGGTTGAAATTTTAAATACCGAAGTTTTACGAAAACTTCATTCATAAGTCTCTTTGACTTAACTCCTTTTTCTTCTCCTTTACCCACTAGGTTACCTAAACCCATTGGGTATACCTTTTTTTATTTGGATATGAGTAATATCACTTCAGATGGGTGTAAATAAAATTAGATATGGATTTAGGTTACCTATACCCTACCCAACGGCAACCCTAAGATTTTAATAAATGTACTGTTACGAGTATCCAAGCACATTTTTGTGAATATTGGATGTTTAAGTGTCTAAAATATGAAAAAAGTGCTCGTGAGTTAATATTCTACCGTAGGAAGCAATGAACCCAATGATTGACTCCTCTTATCTATGATTTGCATTACATGTATCATTGAGCATTGTTTCCAACATAACCGCACTTTCAAAGCTATATGTACATGAAAACCAGCAGCTCAGTATCGCGGGATTTCTTATCTGATAGACTCAAGGTTATCCATACACAATAATTTGCCTTAGCATGCATTTCACATGGTTAACCAGATTGATTGTTTTAGCATTCTTGACCTTCCAATTTTCTTAATTCTCAATGCTTGAAATTTTTTTTAGATGAATGCACTCTTGAGAATTTTTGTGTTGAATATTTTCTTACCATAGAATTTATATGTCAATTGAAACGAGCTTTCTACTTGAAAACCTTTAGTAGGCCTATTGAGATTGTACGCAATCTGCATGCACTCCTGAAAATCTAGATTATTTGCGGATATCATAAGATCATATTAGTCCAATCTTTGTGTAAAATCATTGTATTTTGTGAGCATATTCATGATACATCCCTTGATTCTGATTATTATTTTTTAACTCAAAAAAAGACAAAAAGAAACAGCACATCTGTACAAGTCTATTGATCATGGAGACTTTTGAAATTGTTATTTTTCTATAATAATTTGTATTGTGGATATCTAACTTTCAAAATATACCCTTTGTGTCCATCAGTAACATTAGGTAATACAAATATGACCATTTAATGGAGCTTAATGTAGTCTGCAGCTGAGCTCGGCTAGATGTGATGGCAAAAGGCCATAGAGGCAATGGTGGTCCCATCACGGGCCACAGCACAGCTAGGCTAGGTATGGTGATGAAGTCAAGCACATTGACGGAGGTGCAGTGCAAGATAAGGTGAAGCTTGGCCTGATGGCTCAACTAATTGATAGTATGATGCAGGCTCATGATTTTTTTTATTCTAGTAACGTACAGATATTTAGCTAGTCCTACTAAATTGTCATGTCCACCAACCAAACAAGAAATTTTATAACCCTAATCAACTAAGGGGCCGATCAGAACGGAGATATTTTCACTGTTTAGTGATCGGAAGACTGTAGCAGCGACGGAATCACTGTAGCACTTTTATCACGTAGTGAATTTTTTTTTTGTTTTTTGATTTTTTTGCGTTCCGTTTTTTTTCTCATATTCCTTTGCATTGTTCGCACTAGACTAGCGAGCTGTTTTTATTTTTATATTTTTTAAAATTTAATTATGCCTAACATGCCACTCAGCTACAGTGTTTTTTCAGCCAAAATCAAAAGCCATCGTTATTCCAATCACCCCTAAATTTCTATTCGCTCCCACCAATTCGCTGCAACCAAATAGACAGTAAGTGGGTTAAAAAAACAGGATGAATGCGAGAACTGCTGGCCGAATTTTTTTAAAAAGGTACACGTTTTGCGTTTACTTCGTGTCTGCTGCCTATTCTAATCCAAAGTTCCCAACACCCTCTACACGATCCGACCCGTTGCGTTCTGAAAACCAAACCCGAAAGTCCCATCGCACTGACCGCTCCCAAAAGGAGACAGGCCCCCAAAACCCTGACCCGACCCTCCCCGGCGACCCCATTCCCCGCCGCCGGAGATGGACTTCCAGGTCGTCGTCCTCGCCGGGGGCACCTCCGAGAAGCTCTCTCCTCTCGTCTCCAAGGTCTTCTCCCCCAGCGCCTCACCCGGACCCCTTAGCCCCAAGAACCCTAGCTAACCCTCTTCTTCTTCTCGCGCAGGACGTCCCCAAGGCGCTGCTCCCGGTGGCGAACCGTCCCGCGCTCTCCTACGTGCTCGAACTTCTCGAGGACAGCGACCTCAAGGACATCATCGTGGTGAGGAAGCGAGGGAGCGATCTCTTCTATTTCTGCTAGGGCTTGGCTCTAAAAATTAGGGGATTTTCGCTGATGTGCGTCTGCGTGTGGTGCAGGTGGTGGAGGGGCAAGAGGCGGCACGCCTCGTCGGAGCGTGGGTCTCGAGCGCGTACCTGGATCGCCTCCTCGTGGAGGTGAGTTCGAGGCCGATTTGGCATTTGCCCGCTTGAGATACAAGACTCTGGGTGCTGCTATTTGTTATTAGAAGCACCTGATTCCGATTCAATTAGATGCTTCTTGGTTGCTCAGTTGACACGTGGTTCGAACTTGGTAGTTATGGGCTAGTGGATGCCTCAATTTACTTACTTTGCAATAGTTTTTGCTTGCTGAGATAGAAATGAAAACATCTCTTTGGATTGCTAAATTTATGGCTCAATTCCTTTTTATCTGTTGTTTAGTGGAGTTTCACTTCAACGAGATTGTCTCGTGGTGGTTTGGATGTTCTACAGTAGGGTGCTTATTTATCTGGGTTGTCAAGATAATGATATTATGGAGTTATGGTATATGAAGGTAGCACCATATATACAGGTTCAATAGTTATAAGGCTCTTATAAATTTATGAGCTGATTATATTGGCTCTTCAGGTGTGTGAAATCAGTCAAAAAGGCTGCACAGCTGTTGGACTAAACTAACTTAACGGATACTGCATCTATCTCGCAATATCGGTCCAATTTATTAGGAATTGCCATTTCACAATAGGATTTGTTCATTAATGAAATCGACAATGTAGTAATTGCACTCCCCATTCCTACCCAGGCTATGAAAGTTGTAAGTGGGCAGGCTAAGTGGATGTGGTTAGAATGTTTCATATAATAGGGGCAGCTTTGTGCATCTCAGTTACTTTTTGATCGATTTTGTAGTTCCTTGGTTTGTGAGCACAATTTGGTTGACTGGATGGACAGATATTGTGAAATGGAGGCGGTATTGTTCTTTCCGTATCTTGCTTGTTAACATGATCATTTTCTTGCTATCTTTGCTTTACGTAAAATATTGGAGATTCATCATAACAATTTGATCTAAAATGTGTTACTACGATATGTATTCTCCTGCATTTTGTTGACTTGGAAACACTTTACAATAAAATGAAACTAGTTGAATATTCCATGTCAATCCAAACAAAACTGATCCATTTAAATCAAAATAGTTTGTGATCAAGTCTTTGCCCTGACTTATTGTTTTCTATTATCACATGGATGTTTCAGCTTCTAATGGGATCACAATCAGCAAAATTTATTGGTGCTTGTCACAAAGTGCTAATGAAATTGCTAAAATCCTATAATTTTTTGTAACTTGAACTTCTTGAGTTTATCTCTGGTTTTTATTATATTTTCTTTGGACATGTATTTCCTTTTAATTCTTAGCTTCTTTTGGGATTTGTTTCTTTGCACTACTTGCTTAATTTCTCACACAGGCCCATGATGGCCAAGGGATTATGTTGTATGGGAACATATTCTCCGTTTTTTTCTGGAAGTAACTCCTTTTAGTTTTGTAGGTAGTTGCAGTTCCTGAGGACATTGGAACTGCTGGTGCATTACGGGCTATTTCAAAGCGACTGACAGCAAATGATGTCTTGGTAATGTTAGCGCTTTCACACAACTTCAAGAATGCAAAATATTCATGCTGGGAATAATCTAGATGCAAATGCATTGGCCTTGTTTTATTAGGTGATTAGTGGTGACCTGGTAACTGATGTACTTCCTGGGGCTATTGCTGCTACTCATAGAAGAAATGGTGCAGCTGTTACTGCTTTACTATGTTCTGTTCCTGTTAGTGGTCCTTCAGATGCTGCTTCCTCAGGAGGGAAAGATAAAGCTAAAAAACCAAATCGATTGAACATAGTTGGGCTGGACATGACAAGGCAATTCTTGTTACATATTGTATCAGGTTTGCTTACTATCTTGTTTGTATCATAGTAGGGTAGTACCTGCTGTTCGTGATTCATATGCCTGTCTAATATCACTTGTAGGAACAGATGTTGAAAAAGATGTTCAAGTTTATAAGAGAAAAATCCGAGCTGTTGGTCAGGTAAGGGCGTAAGGCGCATGTAACCATATGTTTCAAATAAAGTGAATTTGTTTCCTCACAGAAGTTTTTGTTTTCAGTGCCATGCTTTTTATGTACTGTGACATTATCATGTGTCATGGAAAACAAATGTGCCAAAATTAGATTGGGTATAATCGAGTTTTTTTGCAAGGGTTTTAGTAATTAGGAATGACTTAGTCATGCATAGACAAAACTGTCAGGAACTAAGTATCTCTATTCCGCATAGACAAAACTGTCAGGAACTAAGTATCTCTATTCCTTTAGTGGGCTACTTGGCTTGGTTGCTAGGTTCTAGCAATGTACTCCACTACTATTTCAGTAATTTGTTAACTGGGCTTCAGTGTATCACTTTATGTTAGTTGTAGTGAAGAACTGTATGCAACTATTTAAAACTACTGTGACATACCCATTGTACGAAGACAGCATTTATATATGCTGTCAGTGGTTGGTAATGTTTCCAGGCTATGACATTTGGGGACATCAATTTTGACCTTGAAGGGACAAAACTATCCGTTATGTGGTGAAATGAGGACAAATATGTGAGGACAGCTTATATACGTGCTTGAATGAATGAGTGAAGAACAAGGTTATTAAGTTGTAACTCGTAAAGTCGAGTCGAGTTGCCAAGGGGGCGACTAGTCCCTAGAGTCAGGTCTACAATTGTCACAGTCATAATAAAGAAGCAAGCTGGGATTATTACACTAATACTACAACCAAAATAGGTACTGAATATCATGTATAAATGCATATGCAAGCTGCTGCTCAAAAGATTCAACTGAGCTAGAAAATATTTGACTAAAACTGCCAGCTTTGGAAATAATATTGGATTTAGCAAACAAAAAGATATATCATATTGGATATATTTTGGATCTTGATGCATGAAACACAATGACCACATGTTATGTAGCATAGCTAACACAAAAAATCACTAATAGCTGGAACAAATACAATATTGCAAGTTGTAAAAATAATAAGCGAGTTGGAAGTAAACCGCAAGCCAACCTAGATCGAGCCGAGCATGCATCAAAACCAACCAAAAATCACCGCATGCCCAGATCGAGCAGGCCACAACCGCACAACGCGAACAAAAAATGTGCAGATCGAGAGATCCCGGCATTACCTGATGCGCGTGGAGATGGGAGAGCGGATCGATCTGAAGGCTGGCTGGTTGTTGCGTGGGTGAATCCGAGATCGGTGTCCCGGATTCGATTCGGCGGTGGCTTTATGGGGGAAGAGGAAGAGGAGATGGAGGTGGGTGTTGGGGGCGATGGCACGGCGACGGCAATTGGAGGGAGGCGGCCCACTGTTGCCGTTGCTACTGCTTTGCACGGACGAGAACGAGGCTCGAGAGGACGAGGAATTGAGGATCTAGGGTTACCTGGGAGGATGAGAATGAGACATCGCGTATGGTGTGCAGTGAGGATCTAGGGTTACTGAGTCACTGGTATTAAGTCTCAGTTGGGCCGAGCCTCTCCAGCGGGCCTCAAACTTACTGATCCAGTGGGCCGGCTCCTAGTCGTGCGGCTGGACATGGCCGGCTAGTCGTGGCTGGTCGCCGACTAGTTGTCTGGCTGCTCGATTAGTCGCTCCAGTAGAGTCGGCCTCCCTAGTCCTCCGTCATGTACCGACTCGACGACTAGTCATGAATTAGTCGCCGATTAGTCGATGACTTAATAACACTGGTGAAGAATAATTTTTTTCTCGGAAAGGTTTATTTTTATTAGCTTCGTGCACTATGCTTGCCAATTACCACTGTAGAATGAGTCAATATTTTACAATAATAAGTCATTTGGACAGACAGTTGCATGGTAACTATCATTTACAGTGATAAGTCATGCTCAAATCATCACTGCTACATATTTGTTGTGAGGCTTGCGCTGATAACTTGCACCTCATTAGAGGCATTGGAAACCTTCATAAAGGCTGTTTTTAACTAGAATGCTATCCAATATGTAAAACCTGCACCTCTTTCTGTTCTGTCACTGTTTCTTATGTTGGCTGTTTGTCATGTTTAGTTTGATGTGTTGTCAGATGGCGAACAGTGAGTGGTTGTTTTGGGGGTTTAGCTATATTCTAGGGTTCTGGTTGGAAGTATCTGCCTGGAATTATCTTTAGTAGCTTGTTTTTTGTCCAACTGTGCAGTATCTTTCTTAGCTGGTCACCCCAGCAATCATCTTTCTGTACTAAATCTCTAGCTTTCTTAATAAAGCTGGGCTGAAAAGTTTTTTGTTGCAAAGTAGAAACCACGTAATTTGATTGAATAATTTGTAACATGCTACATCCATATATATTTCTTACCTTCCATCTTCAAAAGCAATAGAACAATACTTTGGCTTCTTAAGTTGGAGTCAGATATCTTATTGTACGTCAGATCTATTTGGATCATGTCCACACCATTGCGAGACACCACTACATGATTCCCATTCACTCAAGTACTCAACTTTAGCTTGTCTCAAAGCTTGGTTTACCTTGGCTTTTTTTTTAAGACATCCGTTTTAACTAATGACTTGGGCTGATCACGCAAGACACATTTTTTGAGGATGCAACTATGATGGTTTGCATGAGGCCCATTGTTTAGTGCAAAATCTTGAGGCAATGTCAAACTGTGATGACTGATGACACAATTCAATATAATCTCAAGTTAAGCGCAACATAGCAGGTACAAGACTGGAAAATTTAGGTGATGGGCTTATGGTAATAGATGAATGATAGGGGACCAAATAAGTATTTCTTTCATGCTTTTCTGGTTGTTATGTGCACACTACAAGGGGTGGACCAATTGACTCAAGCAAGGCAGGGTAACTATTCAGATGACATGAGCTGAATAAATGCTTGTTCCTTTGTGGGATCAGAGCTGTTCTTTATGACCTTCCTGGCTTGAATTTTTCTGTATATTCTTTTGATAGTTTAATTGCAAATTTAAAATTTATCAAGACATAACTTGTGATGATCATGAATGTTTAAATGAAGTGGATTGTTTTCTGTCTGTTTTGTGTATAATTGCATTTGTTAGATGCATCGTTATTAAGTCGTCGACTAGTCGATAAGTCGGTGGCGAAGAGACAACTTGCGCCGGCAACATGGAGGTCCAGGTCGAGCAACGAGGCGGCAGGAGCGGAAAATGATGCCGGATCCGCGCAGGGAGGTGGCTGGAGCGGAAGACGACGCCGGATCTGCGCGGGGAGGCGGCTGGAGAGGGAGACGAACGCCGGATCCGTGCAGGGAGGTGACCGGAGGGGGAGACGAACGCCGGATCCGCGCGGGGAGGTGGTTGGAACGGGAGACGATGTCGGATCCGTGCGGGGAGGCGACCGGAGGGGGAGACGATGCCGGATCCGTGCGGGGAGGCGACCGGAGGGGGAGACGACGCCGGATCTGCGCGGGGAGGCGACCGGAGGGGAAGACTCTCGTTTCCGCACGGGTGGAAGAGAGAGGGAGAGAGGCCGGCGGCGTGAGTGACCGGGCGTGAGAAGCAAGAAAGAAAAAGGAGCTGGGGGGGGGGGGCGTGAGGAAATAAAGAAAGAGAGAGAAGAGGAGACTGGGCCGGGTGAAGAAAAAGAGGAAGGAGAGAAGAAGAAAAGAAAAAGAAAGAAAATAGAAAGAAAGGAAAGAAGAAAAGAAAAGGAAGAGAGGAAAAAAAAGAAGAGAAGAAAAGGGGGATTGAGTGATCTGGCGCCAAATCTGCCAGTATGGCATACTAATATAGTATATACATATCACTGTCATATAAACAGTACCTGTTGACTAGTTGACAAGTCGGTTATTAGCAGGGTAGTGTCGACTTGTCGACTTAATAACCATGGTTAGATGGTCATCAAGGTTTTTTAGTGATAACTGATAACTAAGCTTTTTCAATTGTTTCAATCATGCTTTGGTTTATCATCAATTCTTGAAGAAAGTATTAAGTTCGGATGTTTTATTGGACTATAAACTGAACTAAATATCTATCCTATATTCCTTCTGCTAGATGGAAATTCGAAGTGATCTGATGGATGCTCATCTTTATGCTTTTAAGAGGTTGGTTAATTTTCTTTTCCCTTGTTTTATGTCTCATTCCTTTATAAGTGCTCTCATTCGGTAATCTCTTGCTATAAATACACTATTGGTCACAGGACAACATTGCAGGATGTACTGGAACAGAAGGAAGCATACCGTAGCATTAGACTTGGAGTCCTCCCATACTTAGTGAGGAGTCAGTTGGTATGTCATGCTTATTGCGTAAAATAGTTTCTTCCTAAACAAATTTAACAGTTGCCAAATTTGTACAGAGATCAGCTCCATCAGGTGGCGAGGGAACAACAGTTGATGAAACAGGGAATGGTGCAGTTCCATCCAACAGTAATTTACAGTGTCTGTCGCAGCATCGTGTAATTGCACCATCTGCTTTCAAGCAAGATTTACTATCAAGTTCAGGTGGGGGTACACATAGGTGCTGTGCTTATATTGCTAGTAAAAGCAAGTACTGTCACCGCGTGAACTCCATTCAGGCATACTGTGATATAAATCGAGATGTAAGGATCTCATCTTGCAGTAAATTTCGTTTGTCTGCTGCACTAGTGTTGAAACTTGCTTGAAAGTTCAACTAACCGCCATATCACAGGTTGTAGGTGAAGCTAGTCACCTGTCTGGTTATTCCTTCTCTGCACAAAACAACGTCATCCACCCATCTTCTGTGCTTGGATCGAAGACTACAGTGAGTCTAATTTCATATTTGTTCCACTATTAGCATTGAGATGGTTTCCTGAAAATAGAGAAAACAAATGTTAAGATGCAATATAGAATGCAAATATGTTAGATGCTACCAAGTCTTATATATGAATTTTTTTTGTGAGTTGGATTGGAAATGATGCTGATCAATCTGATGACCTAAATATTGAATTGTCTATTTCAACCAACAAAGTGGCATGTGGAGTAAATTTTTACGACTGTAGTCAAATTTAAGCCTTACCATTTTACCTGTATGACTTTCAAATTTAAGCCTTACCATTTTACCTGTATGACTTAGGATCAGTTCCTTGTTATATATAATACATGAAAACTGAGGAAAAAGTAGGAACTTTCACTGATGACACATATTATTTCTGTAACATCTCCAGCAAAATATCACATTTCTTCTTGTCATGTATCCTAGTACACAATGTTCAAGAAGGCGTTAGGCGGGCGGCGAGGTTGGTCCTAGCGCCTAGGGGACCTAGGCGGCCGAATTAAAAATGAGGACAGTAGGCGAATATAAGCAATTATGAACATATATTTGATGTTTAGATAAAGAAAATTTTTACATGTCCAAGATTTTAATAGCTAACCAAGCAAATCTAGTATGCCTGATTGCCTACTATGTTGTTCTTCAGTCATATCTAGATTGTAGACTAGTATTTGAGTAGTATGCCTAATTGTCTACTAGTCATACATCTAGCCGGCCCAACCGTCCCGTCCCTGTCTGCCCACAACTCCTAACCCTACTCCCTCTTAACCAACCGCCGCCGCTACTCTCTCCATTTTTGTCAACCTGTCAACACCGCCGCCGCTACTCTTCTCTCCATTTTCTTCCTCAACCGCCGCCGCTACTCCCTCTTTCTTCTCTGCTGATTTTTCTCCTCCCGATTGGCCTTTCTTCCTCCACCAGCCAGCATATCCCCATTGGAGGGTAGGAGAGGCGGAGGGGAGACGACAAAGGGGAGGGGAGGCAGAGGCAGAGGCAGAAGGGAACCTCGATGGCGGCGTGGCTGATTCCAGCGAGGTGGAGGCGAAACGCACCTCAGGGCGGCGTGGCGGAGAATGTACCTCGGGGCCTCTGCTCGCCTAGTCTCCTGTCAACCCCGACTACACCACAGCGTCTGCCTGGGAGGGCGCCACGCTGAGCTCGCCTTTGACCAACTAGGCGGCTCCCAACCTAGCCACCCAACTTAGGGGCAAGGCGCGACAGCGGGGTGCCACCCAACGCCTACACGGGGCCCAGGCTGCCACCTAGGCTGCCTTCTTGAACAATGCTAGTACATGATGGGGGTAAGGGCCCTTAGGATTGATTGAGGTGTCCCACCCAAGTGGCACGATGGTGCCGTGACGGCAGCCGCACCACAAGGGCAAGGGTAGAAGAGAATAGGAACTCCTTGTTTATTTCTTGCTTAATGAAAAGAGATGATAGTGCCATACTTATATAGAGCCAGCCACCTAACAATCCAATCTACAATAATAACAACAAAGCCTTTTGTCCCAAATAAGTTAGGGTAGGTTAGAAATAAAACCTCCTCAAGGTCGAAGAAGAGTCCTAAAGACCTATAATGCTAGAATCCTAAGCCGTACAACCTGCTAACTAAGCCGAGAGTCTAAAACACTGCCCCTAAACTTTCTTATGGTTCCGGTATGTGGATCGCTAACTTCCATACGCTCCTATTCAAAACTAATTCTTTATATACATTTTAATCCCTCAAGTCTCTTTTAACTACCTCCCATGTCAGTCTTGGTTGACCTCTGTCTCTTCTTACGGTTTTAGTACGTCTTAAAATTCCACTATATCCGGTGCCTCAGGAGGCATCCATTGGACATGTCCAAACTATCTCCAGCGATGTTAGACAAGTTTCTCTTCAATTGGTACTATCCTCACCCTATCATGTATATTATCATTGCGGATGCGATCCTACTTTATGTGACCACAGATCCACCGCAACATCCTCATCTTTGCCAGACTCATTTTCTGTATATGTTGTTTTTTAATTGCCCAACATTCTGCTTCATATAGTATCGTGGGTCTCATCGTTGTCCTATATATTTACTCTTTAATTTTTGAGGGACTTTGTTGTCACACAGGATAGTAGATACTTGGCACCATTTCACCCAACCCGCTCTTATCCTGTGGCTTACGTCTTCATCAATCTCACCGTCCCACTGTATCGTCGATCCCAAATCACTATTTGTTTGTCCAGTCTAACATTTCCATCATCTACCTTAGCACTATTGAAATCACATCTCATATACTCAATTTTAGTCTTACTAAGTCTAAATCCCTTCAATCTAAGGTCTTCCTCCATAGCTCCAGTTTCCTGTCAACACCACCTAACAATTCAATCTAATCTTACCAATTAATAAAGATAACCTGCCTAATGGATAAGATCATATCCCAAACAATAATTTGATAGCTAAGCTACCCCAACAGTTGGCCATAGCTCTAGCGGCTGCTGCCCTCCTAAGTGTCTCATCTTCATGGCCCCAATGGGCTGTACGTGTGCTGCCATGCTGCCGGCCAGCTGGCCGCAACATGCATGACACTTCTATAGATAAAAAAAAACAGAAAACGAATGCTAAAATGCAAGTATGTTAAGAGGCCTGTCGTTATTGGTTCTTTCTTTTGTGTTCTGTATATATTTTTTCCAGTTAAGAGTTTCCTTAGAAAACTGGATGTAGTAGGATGATCTGTTGTAATTTGTTTCTTTTATATTCTTTTGATACTCAATTCAATATTTTTGGTGGATGTTCTTGGTTGTTGGTTTGATGAACAAATTTTAATGCTGCTTTAGTAGTGCAGATATTGTGGAGCCTATGTTTTGTAATATTTTGATGTTAGATTAATAAAAAGTAGTACTTCCCCCATTCTATTCTGCCTCAATGCTTTAAATGGTGAACTTTGTTTAAATGTTAAGACTTCTATTTTTGCTTACTTTCCTTGTTATTTATGGTTTATCTAGATCGGGCCGCAATGCATGCTTGCTGAGGGTTCACAGTTAGGTGACAAGTGTAGTGTCAAGCGATCTGTGATTGGCCGTCATTGTCGAATCGGTTCTAATGTCAAGGTAATAATAGTAATGCCTTGTTCTATGCTAATTTATTGCAAATATTTTCAATTGAAATGATGCTTGCTTACCTTAATAGCATGCCATGAGGTTTTACATGCTGGCACCATTTGCTAGTTAGGAACTGGTATGTGCCAACCTAGTGGCATTCGGCATGCTGTCACCTTTTTATATCGTGGTTACATTGTTGCAAAGTTAGCAAGCAATTTTACTGCAAAAGCTCAAATCAATTGTTTTTTAATATGGAAATATAAGTTACTTTTTTATTTAAACATTATATATCATTGTTCCTTCGTTTCCTTATAAAGAAATTATTGCATTCCCTTGTTATAGATTGTCAATTCTGTTGTGATGAACCATGTGGTTATTGAAGATGGCTGTCACATCCAAGGTTCTGTTGTATGTAATAATGTGCAACTCCAAGAACGTGCTGTTTTGAAAGATTGCCAGGTATTTTTTTTCCTTTTTTGTACTCCAGTTGTGCTTAAATTCAGAAGTGATTTAAAATTGAGGGAAAAACTTAATTTATGTCAAGTGGTAACATTCATTTGATGCTGGCAATTGTGGTACATAAAATGAAGAAATATTTATCATTTTATAACGTCGAAATTTTGTATGATATGATCTTTTCATCATTGACATATTTTCAGGTTGGAGCTGGTTATATTGTGACTGCTGGTAGTGAGCACAAAGCAGAATCCCTTGCAAGAAAGTAGAGCGGATTTTGATAGATTTTGCAGTGGATCTTGAACGATTGTGTGCATATCAGATGCATCCCTATAAGGAAAGTAAAACGGGGGACAACACTTCTGTGTTTACACTTTTAGAATTTCTCTTATGAGATATGACACCGTAATTTTTTGTTCCAGTGTAACATTCTGAAAAATTTTGTGTGCTCGTCTATTCTGACGGGCTGATCTTGATATGCAGTTAGCGACGCAGTTTCATGGCGTGACATAGAACAATGGTTTATTAATTATGCCCGCTGTTTTTCACTCGGTGTTTCTGCAATTGGTTTGTATGACGGTTGTGTTGGTTTAGTTGATCTAGTAATGTAGTTGGGTTCTGTCTAACAGAGTAACAGTGCTTGCTTCCTGCAATGGCACTCCAAACTGATTTATAAGATGTGGAGTTGGATAGAGCATTTAAATTGTAGAAACAACAGATTACATGTGATCTAATATCTGTATTACCAAACTCGTAACAAGCAATCTCACACAACTGGTAATGTGATTTGAATCGTGGCATGAAGGAAAGCTTTATCCAAATAAACACGACAGAAGAAACATCTAAGGTTGTAATTCAAAGAAGCAAGCACATGAGAGAAGGAAAATTATGCATATTGAAAGTACATGCGGTAGTGTAAGGCATGAAGTTCCTCTTTCGCTGTTGTCAATATATGTGGGATGGGATGGACTAGGATGAACAAGGATCGTTCAAAGTTCAACCATGTGCCCTTTCCTCAATATTTCAATCCATCCACAGCTTCCCAAATATAGATAGAGATTTTGCCTGGAGATATTACCGAGTTTGAATGTTTTAGAACATCATTCTCCAACTACCCCAAACAAATCTCTTTATATCGAACCACACGGCCATGCATGTTTACCATGTAAACAACAGATCCTAGCGAACTACACATAAACCTCGGGCATACATACTAGTTTGATCATCCATATACCCGTACTAATGTTTGTTCATTGCATTGCATTGCAGGCACAACATGGAAGCCATTGAAGTCACCTTATCTCAACAAATCTCCGCTTGACTCTTATCCATTGAAATCACTGTGCTTCTTCAAAAACTCGCTCCAAACCGGCTTAATATTTTTTTACTTTTTGTTTTTCTCTCGCATTTGAGAGTGCCCCCGCCACAGGGGTACATGTACATCACCGCAATATGCGTGTCAGTGTCCAAGCTAGTCTGTCCGGACTCTCCACTTAAGAGCTTCTTCGTTATGTAGTTTGGTTAACTAGACCTTTTGTTCCTACATTCTTTCATGTTATAGGTTTGTATCGTCTTTGAACTCCACTTGCTTGCTAGTACCGTATGGTTGGCCCCACCACATATTCCTTCTTCCAACAGAAAGCACAACCTCAAAAGAGTACAGAGGATTGACGCTCACAACCCTCTTAAATCTTTTAGAACCATCGAATCCTTGCCCTATATAAGAATCTAGTGCTAAAAATATCCTAGTCTCTAATCTTCTCGTGCACCCTCTACTTTGGATGTGTAGATTTGATTGATTACTTGGTTTCTCTCCATGGTCATCCCATGGTTTATATAGTCCATTCTTAGCCTTTCTTCAATTTAGAGTAGGGATTGTAATCTAAATAGGAGTAGGAGTTCTAATCCTAGTAGAATTCATTTAGAACTCTTTATAGAATATCTTTCTAAATTCTAAAAGATTAGATATGAGTCACTTTATCTCAACAATCTCCACCTTACCTCTTATCTGTTGAAACTATTGTGCCCCTCTAAGAACTAGCTTCAATTCGACTCCACATTTTTTCATTTTTTTTGTTTTTCCTCCCCTTTGGAATGCCCCCACTCATACATATCATTGTAATATGTGTATCAGTGTTCGGTCTAGTCTGCCCGGACCCTCCAATTGAGAGCCACTTCTTTGTGTAGTTTGGTTGACTACACCTTTTGTTCCTACATCCTTTCATGCCATAGGTGTGTATCACCTCTGAGCTCTACTTGCCGCTGGTACCTCATGGTTGATCCTACCACGTCTTCCTTCTTTCAACATGTCGCACCTTCATTTTTGTGTATGCTAAATTTTGCAACCATCTTTGCAATTCCGTACATAACTACATATAATATCCGAGTACCTACTGTTGATGACACGGTTTTCTTCTCTTGACTAGGATTTTTTTCAAACCTCCCATTGGTTGCTCTTCCTTTATGATTACCCATCAATCAATATCCTTCATTGCTCTAGATACTTTTCATCAGTACTTGCTCTTTGCAAGTAACTCGCATGATTCTACCTTGAAGTGATACCTCGCAACCTTCATGTTCAAGTGACCTCATAGATTTAGATTTCTCTTTAAGCTGAAAACAAACCAAACTCCTATCAATGTGTGATGTGCTCCATCATACATCTATAATGTAACCATGCTCACCTTAGTAATTGCATACTCCTTGCAATCCACTAAGTAAATAGTTCCATGCACTGGGCGTAGAGATTATTCGCCAATCTTCTTCCTTGCTGAACATATATGGAAGCAACAATATGAATCTAATATTCATTCATGAGAAGTACATGGTTTATTGATGACTAGTACGTTCGAATCATCCTTTCCTACCACCACTGAGCATACATACTTCATTTGCTTCAAACTCAGATAGTTTTTTATTATGTGACTTTCCTCATCACACAGATAGCATACACGTGTGGCATTGGTCTTGCTTATTTCTTCCCGTGATCTTTACTTTCCTTGCAATATCTATTGTAGCAAATGCTTGATCAACCAAGGATGGAGATTCTGATGGATTTTTCAAGGACTTCATCTCTAGAAGATATGCAACTGTCTCATTGAAGTTGAAAGTAGTTTTTTCAATGAGAATATTCATCACCAATTGCTTTCATGATGGTAGAAGAGATGATGTTAGTATGACGACCTTGTCGTTCACCTCAATTTTCTTATCAATACTAATTAGTTGTGTGATAAGCTTGTTAAAGATATTAAGATGATCAACAGACTATTTACCTTCTTGCATGTACAACCTGTATAGTTGTTGCCTCAGTACCCACCGGTTTGTCAGTGACTTTACCATATGTAATTCTTATAAGTCCTATAATTTCATTAGCAAATTATTCTTGATTACTGAGTACTTTACCTCATCGAAGAGTCAGATGGATTGTACTAACAGCCTTCTGCTCCATCACCTTCTAGCTTTCATTGAATGTTTTTTCTGATTTGTCCCCTTCAAGAACATCGATTATCCCCTACTAGACAAGGACATAATTCTCCATGCATGGTCACATGCTAAAATTTTCTCTATCATCAAATTTCTCTTCTTGATTTCACATCGTCGACATTGATCTTGATTTTGTGCCACTTGATGCTTTACCGACCTTGTCACAAATTAGATTAATCTGGCCTTTGCTTTGGCACCACTTGTTACACTCTGATAGGCCTTCTTATGTGCAGTAGCCCCCTGATTGGATTAGAGTTTATGAAATACGACACAAGTGTCATAGTATCAAAAGCAAAGAAGATGAACCTTATAGACAAAACCAAAATAACGATGTTGATGTAACCACAACTTGAGAGGAAAGATTTGATAAAACTGATCGTAAATTCTTTAAGCACAACCTTAAAAACATATCATTCACAACTCTCTTGAATATTTTAGAACCCTTGGATCTTTATCCTATATAAGAATCTAGTGCTAAAGAATAGCCTAGCCTTTAACACTCTCATGCACCCTCTGCTTTGGATGAATAGGCTTGATTACTTGGTTGCTTGATTTCTCCCCATGGTTTATATAGTCTTTCTTAGCTTTTCTCTAATTTAGAGTTGGAATCGTAATCCAAATAAGAGTAGGAGTTGTAAACCTACTGGAATTCATTGATGACTCTTTATAGTACACTTTTCTAAATCATAAAAGAGTTACCCCATCTCACCATAAGATTACGTAAATTGAGGCCCTGTTTACAAAAAAAGTTCACTGTTTCCTTGTTAATATATGGGATGGGATGGACTAGGATGTACAAGGATCCATCAAAGTTCAAACCTGGGCTCTTTCTCAAGGACGGATTTCAATCCATCCACAGTTGAAGGAGTTCCCAATTTCAGATAAAGATTTTGCAGCAAGATATTGCATACTTTGAATGTTTTAGTATGTTGTACAACATCAATCTCAACTATCCCTAACAAATATCTCTTTCTTTATATCAAACCACACGAGCATGCATGCTTACCATGTAAACAACAGATACTAGCAAACTACATATATAAACCTCGGGCTGTCAGGCATATGTACTATAGTTCGTTCATCCATCTACTCGTACTAAAGTTCGTTCATTGCATTGCATTGCATGCACAACGACATGGAAGCCAGCATCGACGCCACCGAAGCCAGACGTCATCGGGAGCACGCCGTGGTGATGCGCGACCTCGGCGTGTACGACGCCGACTGGGCGCTCTACAAGGACATCGAGTGGTCCGACATCTAGATGGGGTAGAACCGGCTGCTGCTCACCAAGATGAAGGTGCACGATGGCCCTATATAGAAGCTCTTTCCAGAGGTGGATGTTGGAAATAATCTTGTCGAATTCGTTTTAAAATCAATTCCAAATCAGTTTAGATATAGAAGTTCATATTTCAGAGTCAATTTCTATATTCGAGTCATAGTTAATGTTTAACTTATAAGCTATATATAAATAGTGGAGAAAACCAAAGAAAAGGTGCGACATGGAAGCTCATGGCAGGAGGTGAATCTTCGTCGACAATGAAGGAAGGACCAAATTATCTTCCATATCCAATTCTCAATTCAGAGAACTACTCGGCATGATCTATAAAGATGCGGATGAATATGTGTGCCCAAGGAGTCTGGAACGCTGTAGTTGATCCGATTGATGCTAATGGAAAGGTCGATCCAAAAGGAAAGGCTAAATAAGTCGACGTGTAGATTGATCAAACTGTGTTAGCTCTCATCTACACTGCCATACCCGACTCGATGCTCAGTCAACTTATCGGAAAAGATATAGCACGAGTAGCTTGGTTCGCTCTTTGGACTATGAACGAAGGAGTAGATCGAGTAAAGAAAATTTGGCTACAAACTCTTTGAGGAGAATATGAGGCACTGCATATGGATGAAACTCAGTCAGTAGATGAGTTTACAGGGAAATTAACCACTGTGGTAAATGAGATTTGATCTCTTAGAGGTAAATTGGAGGAAACTACGGTTGTCAAGAAGTATCTATGAGTCCTACCTGAGAGGTTTATTCCGGTGGTCACAACTCTTCTGTATTCAAGCAGCTTCATAATATGAAAATAGAAAAGGTAACAAGATGTCTCAAAGCTCATGAGGGATTGCTTAAAGAGTATAAGACCAAGACTGATTAAGCATTACTAGTGAAAAATGAAGCAAATGTTGAAAACAAAATTTGGCGGGAATCAAATCCAAGTCAAGGAAGTGGCCGTGGATCTGGCAATTGGCGTGGACTTGGTCATAGTTCAAGTGGCCGTAGTTTTGGTCGAGGAGGTTGTGGTTTTACTACTAGTCGTGGAGAAAAAGTAATGCAAGGTGAGTCCTCTTACAACCAAGACAAGCCAAGAATCAAATATTTTACCTATGGCAAAGAAGTTCATGATGTTGCAGTCTGCAGAAATCATATTAAGTGTTCTAAGTGTCAAAAGTTTGGACACTACACTACTGACTGTCGATACAAGAAGGAAGAGGCAAATTTAATTCAAGTCAAAACAGAGCAGGAGCTAGCACTCCTGTTGTCCATCTGTGAAGACAATAGCACACAACTTATGATGCTCACTGAAGAACATGTCCAGCTGCAACTACTGAATGTTGGAGAAGAGATGGTGGAGTCCAATCTTTGGTACCTCGACAATGGTGGTTCAAATCATATGATTGGATAGAAGGAAAAATTTAGTGAACTGAATGAAGGATTTCAAGGCAAAGTAAAGTTTGGAGATGGGTCAGTTGTTCATATAGAAGGAAAGGGCACTATCTTGTTGCAAAGCAAGAATGCAGAGCAAAGAGCATTAACTAATGTCTATTATACAGCACGATTATGCAATAACATCATTAGCTTGGGTCAACTGCCTGATGAAGGATGTGATGTGTCACTAAAAGGACCATACTTGTTACTGCATGATTGTGAAGGACAGCTATTGATGAAGGTAATAAGAACAACAAATCGGTTATATAAGATTGAACTTAAGTCAGTCAACCTACTTGTTTCAATACTAGAGTGGATAATACAACATAGTTGTGACAAGATCGACTTGGTCATGTAATTTTTCAGTCTTTGAAGCTAATGATAGAGAAAGGGATGGTTCGTAGACTGCCACCTATTAATCATCCATCTCAAATATGTGAAGGTTGCGTTATTGCCAAACAAGCAAAACTCTCATTTCCTCAGCAAGCACAATATAGAGCTACACAACCTCTGGAACTGCTTCACATTGATCTCTATGGTCTAATTACCCCTGAGTCAAATGAAGGTAATAAATACTTTCTATTTATTGTTGATGATTATTCTAGAGTTATGTGGGTTTACATGCTTAAAAGAAAATCAGAAGTTAAAGACATGTTTCAAAAGTTTGTGACACTAGTTGAAAAGGATACTGATCAAAAGCTTAAGACAGTGAGATCTAATCGTTGGGGAGAATTCTTGTCGCAAAAATTTGAATCAATTTGTGAAGAGAAAGGAATTAGAAGGTATTTCACAGCCTCCTATAGTCCACAACAGAATGGAGTAATTGAACGAAGAAATCAAATAGTTTGAATATGGCTAGAAGTTTACTCAAAAGCAGATTACTATCTGGAAGATTTTAGGCTGAGGCTAGAAGGCATACTGTGTATATTAGGGAAGACTCCATATGAAGTATTGAGTGGAAGAAAACCAAGTCTACAACACTTGAGCGTGTTAGGTTTCTTAGCGTATGCAAATGTGCTCACACATATAAAGAAATTAGATGACAGATCAAAGAAATTGATATATTTGGGAGTTGAACCAGAAACTAAAGCTAGCTGGTTATAAGTCCACATCAAGACAAAATTATGGTGAATCGATTTCAAGAACCGAATATGCAAATTCGGACTCTCTGTGTATACTATACTAGTCCAAGATCATGCTAGTGCATACTGGGTAAGATAGATGAAATATCGACTATATGCACGATAAAATAAAGCAAACCAAGACTCAAATACTAATAATTATCAAAGTACAATCTTATGGCCAAACTTATAACTTACTAGTCTGAAGGGCCAAAGAACTAGTAGCGAAAAACAGTAATTAAGCGTAGAAGCCACTCGACATGCCCACAGGCAATTGACTAGGAAACGAAGTCCTAATCCATGAAATCATCGAAGTATCCTCCTTCCGGTATCTCCTACTGATATAGCTCCTCTTCTTCAGCTGAGCAATAGTGGGCATAAAGCCATGAGTATATTGATCTCAGCAAGTCATTTGTAAGAAAGATGCAATATAATATGTAAGGCTCACCAATGGATGGCTGAAAGGTTAATTTACAGAAGGTAATAATTTAAAGTAAGTACAATAGATATATTGAAAGCTAACTTTAAAGAAAAATGATAATAAATAATTAATCAACAGAATTGAATAAACTACTTGTGAAGTACCTATTCGCAAGCTAAACCACCAGTGAATTAACCATTCACTTTTTAAAGATAATCAATCAAGTTTTTATGAAAATTATACCTCTCGTGTAAAATCACCGAGTATTGTCCAAAATCGGGGACATGGCTTTTCGAATAATTTTACACTCTGCAGAGGTTGTACAACTGTACCTACACGATGTGATTAGCCTCGCGCTAAGCAAATCACAACAAGACCTTTACAAAGTTCAACCTCAGCTCAATCCCGCCCACTAGGGTTTCGCATAACACCTCCTTCTTGTGCCTCATGGAAATTAGCAATAATGTTTATCACAATGGCGAGATTAAAATTAAAATATCACAGATTAATCAGCCAGGTTTATCCCATACTAGACGTGTGGTTTGGACGGTAAGGCTCAGATCAATAGCGCACAAAGTTAAGTCCTTAACATTACTCAGGCGAGACTTCCACATCACTCGAAGTGAATCTACACTTCCCCCTTTACTGCATGATCACTTACCCAAGTGAAAACTAATTTTGTATAACTAACACCAATGACACACCAATATCATGGCATATAAATTTTTATAACTGTGGCTCTAACTATGATTCAGTATCTCATTTATGTCAAAATGAATTGATTGATCTCATGTGATGAAGAAATCAACGGGACTATAAGCATGGCTAAGCAAATTGATCGTACCACCCATGTGACATCTAATATTGTATCACTAAGTAATTTTCTATCGTATAGCGACAATGGGATCATAGCATTCAAGTTATCAAGTGAGGGATTAATCAAGTAGGACAATAACTATCACATACGAAGGTTTATAATAAAATAGTGATGCATAATAATTTAAAATAAAATAGATAATTAATAGATTGAAAACTAAATTCAACATGATCAAAGGACATGACTTGCCTTGGCCTTACTTAGTTATGAATTCTTGATCTTCTGGTTGTGATCCCGCTCCTTCGAAGACGCGATTTAACGAGAAAGAAAATGAATGAGGCAAAAAAATAAAAATTAAATAAAATTCAAATAAACTCTAAAAACCTCAAAACTAGAACCAAAAGATAGAGCATGATTTTAGATGAATAAAAAAAGAACTGGGTCAACGAAGCTAGGACGGAGGAAAACAGACTCTTGGAAAATTAACCCTAAAGGAAAATACTGAAAAATCAGAAAAACTACTGTGTTTTGAACTTGGTGCATGGAATAACAAGTTCACGGTAGACATGGCTCATGAAACAGTGCACACTGACTCGGGTGCTGACGAGGTGGCTAGGGCTGATGTGGCAGCTGACTGGACTGACATGTGGCGACAGGTGGCAGGTAGCGTTGACGTGGCTGACACATGGCATGTTGACGTGGCATTTGATGTGGCATCTGTGATAGCTCAGGTGTTGATATGGTGCTGACATGGCACTGACATGTGGTGACATGTCAGATCTAGGGTTGACGTGGCTGCTGGTTGGCTGCTGACGCGGCTAGATCTGGCTCACGGGTTCATGGAACAGTAGTGGTTGGCAGATGGGACCTAGCTTTCAGTGGCACGGCACACGTGGAATTGGTTCACAAAGAAGCCGAAAGGTCGCAGTGGCATGCGTGCGGTTGGTGTCAACTGGCACATGGATTGAGGCGACCGTTCGACAGACAAAGGGTTGCGCGGGCGACAGTGATGGGTACGGGAACCGAGGGGTGGTGCGGGTGATGATGTGAAGCGGCGGGGTTTGCCTAGCTAGCTGGGTTTGGCCAGTGAGGGCGGCAAGATGATCGGATGGCGGATGGACTCACTGGCGGCAAGTAGCGGCACGAATACGGATGGCGGCCGGAGCTCCACGACGATTGCAATGGCGAATTCAAACTTCGGTGTGAGCAACGGCGGCTCACGATGAAGCTAGTAGACAGCTCTGGGATACGGGGGACTAGGTGGTGGCTCCTCCTTTTAAGCATAGAGGTCGAGAGAGTCTGCGGCGGAGATGGCAGCAAGAGTCTCGGGCATGCACGAATGCCGAGGTGGAGTCAAACTCGGACAGCGGTGACTGAATTCGTATAAGAAACGAAGAATAGTGTTGGGGCTTCAGGATTCATGACACGTGGCAGAGCAGATGGATCAAACGGCTGCGGCAGATGGCATCGATGAATAGTGCTAGTGGCTCCAGATGACTGGCACATGGCCTTCGGCCGGAAATCCAGCGGCTAAGGATGAGCACGGTCAGATGGATGACACGTGTCACAGGAAGGATGGGCGGATGGAAACAAACGGGCTCGGATGAACAGTAATGGGCTGGCCCAGTATTGTTCACGGTTTTGGGAAATTTTCTTATTTCAGAAATTCAAATAAGAAAAAGAACTCTAGAAAAAAGCAAATAAAGCCGAACAATTCTTAGAAAATTCCAAAAAATTCCTTGAGACACAAGAAACCTAAATAAAATATTTTTAGCACATGTTATTATTTATTTTATTCATATTAAATCTTTTTAATTAATAAAATTTCAATTTAAGTTTTAATTAATTTTAGAAAAATCCAAATGGTTAATTTTATTTTAAAAGCTTCAAAGAATCTCTGAAAATCAGGATGTTACAAACCTCTCCCCTTAAATGGGATCTCGACCCCGAGATTCAAGCTCACTAAGAGAATAGGTTTGGAAACTCTGGTTTGAGATTCTCCTTAAGCTTCCAGGTGGCTTCTTCATCGGAATGGTTGCTTCACTGAACTTTGCAAAAATTGATGACCTTGCTTTTGGTCGTTCGCTCTAACACTTCCAAGATTTTGACAGAGTTCTCCTTGTACGATAGATCCTCCTAAAGATCAACGGCTTCCACTGATACTGCTTCCTCTGGCACACGGAGACACTTCTTTAATTGGAACACATGGAAGACATCATGTATCCCACTAAAGATCGTAGGCAGCTCCAACTAATAAGCAACTTCCCCATGCGCTTTAAGATCTTGAGTGGTCCAACATATCTTAGCGCTAGCTTTCCCTTTATTTGAAACATCTTGACACATTTGAATGGTGTGATCCTGAGATACGCATATTCACCTGGCTTAAAACTCAATTCTCAACGATAAGTATCTATATAACTTTTATGCTTGGCCTGGGCAGTTTTTAATCTTTCCTGGATTAATCAAAATTTTTCCGCAGCTTCTTTTAGACAATTTGGCCCAAATACTTGGCATTCCCTGTCTCTTTCCAATTGAGAGCGGTTCTACATTTTTGCCATACAGAGCTTCAAACGGTGACATTTGCAAACTTGCCTGATAACTATTGTTGTAAGAGAACTCTGCGAAAGGCAAACAACTATTCCACTTAGCTCCATGTTCTAACACATATGCTCTTAACATGTCCTCGAGAATCTGATTCATACGCTCAGTCTATCCATCAATCTAGGGATGATAAACTTTACTGAAATTTAAATGAGTACCCATAACATCATGGAAACTCCCCAAAAATTGTGAAGTAAACTACGATCCATAATCTAATACTATTTTCTTAGGTACTCCATGGAGACTCACAATCCTCAACATGTATAACCCTGCCAATTTATCACCTGTATAGGTGGTTCTGACTAGAATAAAATGAGCAAGCTTTGTCAAATAATCCAAAATTACCCAAATTGAATTATAGTCATCTTTAGTCTTTGGCAATCTTGTGATAAAATCCATACCAATCTCTTCCCATTTCCATTCGGGAATTTTCAACAGTTGTAGTAAACCTGTTGGTCTCTGATGCTCAGCTTTCACCCTCTGACACACATCATAAAGTGCAATACTCTGCTATATCACGCTTCATACTTGACCACCAATATTTGTTCTTAATATCTTTGTACATCTTGGTGCTGCCTGGATAGGTCGAATACAATGACTCATGAGTTTCTTTGAGTAATAACTTTTTTAACTTCTTTTTATTTGCTACACACAACCGCTACTTAAATCATAAGGTAC
Organism: Melocanna baccifera; assembly: GCA_036346265.1. Lineage (NCBI taxonomy): Eukaryota > Viridiplantae > Streptophyta > Magnoliopsida > Poales > Poaceae > Melocanna > Melocanna baccifera. The sequence continues at coordinate 17,139,717 of CM070691.1, forward strand.
CTTTGTCATCCTCTGTAAAACTTGACGCTTTACCTTTACTCATGTTAATCTTGATTCACTGAAAATTTTCATCCTCTGCCTGAGTTTGATGAATCCGACTATTCAAAGTTGGCTGCAACTCCATCATAGCTAGTAATCCTTTCCCGACCAACTCCAAGCAAAGCTTCTGAATTTTCTCATGCAAAATTGACTGAATTTCCTTGACCATCACTGTATTGTAATAAACTTTTTTGCTCACAGCATCTGCCATCACATTGGCCTTTCCCGGGTGATAATGTATTCCAACATTATAATCCTTTATTAGCTCTAACCATCTTCTTTACCTGAGATTGAGCTCAACCTGGGTAAAAATATACTTCAAACTCTTGTGATCTGTGTAAATCTCACATCGATTACCCATGAGTTAATGACACCAAATTTTTAAAGCATGCACTACGACTGCTAACTCCAAATCATGTGTGAGATAATTCTCCTCATTTGGTCTCAACTAATATGAAGCATAATCTTCTGCTCTCTTGTCTTGCATCAACACATATCCCAAACATTTGCGGGAATTATCGCAATAAATCTCAAAATCATTCTTTATATCTGGCAACACTAGCATTGAGGTTGTGGTTAAGCACTCCTTCAGCTTTTGAAAACTCTTCTTGCACTCTGGTATCCAAAATTTTTTTCCTTCTTCAACAACTGTGTAAGGGGCGGGCTACACTGGAAAATACTTCAATGAAACGACGGTAATATCCCACCTGATACGGGGTCGCCCGATCTTCTCGACATAAGATGGATACTCACGGGAGTCTTGATGAATCGTAATGATCCTCCAATGCCAGTGCAAGGGACAAATCCTCTTTAATCCGCTAAAACACACTCACGTCGATTTCGCCAATCACCAAGCGAAGATATATCGAGTACCCAATTCCCAGCGGAAAGGCTGAACGATCTTGATTGAGGAACACATCTAATTCTCTTTAGAATTTCGGAAATCAAAAGGAACTTGAATAAGAACTCACATAGATTGATTTTTCTCAAAAATGATCTATGTTACATGGCCAATAGAGCCTCTATTTATAGGGGCACGTAGGCCCTTGCGTACAGAAAGATTTTAACACATGAAAAGTAATTAAATCCTATCGGATTCTATCTATGTTTCCAAAACCGAAAGATTGTTTTGATGATTCCGTTATGCACAGAAGGAATTTTGGGATAGGGTCAGATCCATTGGAAAGAGGATGAGATAAACTTTTTGTGCTGTACTCACACATTCCAAATGGACTCTTGATGCGAAATCTATGAGTATTTAAAGTTGGTCCTGTCAGGCTGAGTCAGCGTCGGATTGTTTTGGTAATTGTAGTGCGCACAGATGGAATTTGGAGGTGGGGCTGGATCCATCTGAAAGTAGACTTCAAAATCATTCCAACAAATACTCATGGACCTCGAGATTCCTCCTGGATAAAAAGTTATGGCCGTTTGAAGTAGACGCTATCAAGAGAGCCGAATCTGAGTCGAACTTGTGAACAGAACTTGGTTTGCGCTTGACGGTTTCAAAAGCATTCCTAAGGACAATTAAATCATCATAAGGATTAAATAGTATTATATTCTTTGGAATATTTGTGTGCAAAGTTAGGAACGCATTCACCTGATAGTTAAGTTGACGTGGTCGTGTTCAAGTAATTGATCCTTGTATCGTAGGTTCGGCTTCATGAACATTCTCATGCACATTAGATGTGGAGGTAGCTAGGATGGTCTCATCATTAGATAGCATCATATTCTCATTTAAGACAAATTAAAACCGAAGAAACGAATTCACCTTTTGTTTATTCTTGGGATTTATGGTCGTATGCGTTTGTGGCGTGGTCACATCAATACCAATATGTGTATCCGCATCATCCTCCCCTTCTTAAAAAAATCCGTCCTTAGCTTTTGATCGTCTGAAATAGTACATAACAAAGAATACAACATGTTTGCATGGTATATATACTTGTCATCAATACTTCTTCAGCTTATCTCATATTGGATATGTGACGGTGGAGTACGCGAAAAGAACAACACATATACATGGTATATGTATGTATCAATTGTTGTGTCATTCCCATTATCTTGCACAAACTCATGTATATAGCAGCGACCAAAAGATATATGCATTGTAATATTATTTTTCAAATCATTCCCCCTCCCACAAGGGAAAGTCGTCCTCGACTTTCGTAAGGTCATAGACAGTTCATTAATGGGCAAAATCAGATTTAGTTGTTCAGACATGGGGAAGAAAATTTTACGTGCTTTCCATGCTTCAACTGCGCTACTCTGATTATTTTTACATGATTGTATTTCAGTGATCGAATAAGTAGACTTATGAAATCTTTCTAAACAGTATGTACATGATAATGCCATAAAAGAAAAAGATTGTTATCATGACATGCCATAAAAGAAAAAGATTGTTTATCCACAAAATGCAATTTTAATTCAGTAAACTTATCACATGTAATGCAAATTCCGTGAATATAAATTTTGTCATCTACATGATAATCTCCAATCAAATTGAAATTATATGTGTAGATATAGGTACTAACTAGTGATTTTGAACATGAAATTTCAGCAATATTATCAATCACAGTAGATAGCTCTCTAGAATCATCAAACATGATATAGCACAAAGAATCATTTGGAGATATTCTAGTAAGAATTTCCTTATGAGTAATCAATTCCACATTGTGTAAATTGAGCAAAGAAATTTCAGAACATGGAATTTTTGGTTGATAATATGAGTTTTCATAATTACTCACCTTTTCACAATTAAATTCAGCACCAATATTATTACCTTTGTCGCCCTCCTTAGACGATGTAGGTGCTGGGGGTTTAAAATTATTAGGATGTACCCACGGGGTAGCAAACACTTCATCACCTCTTGTGGTTACCTCCTCATTTGCCTTCAAAGGTGCCGGTTGTTGAACATACAATTCTTCATCTTTATTGTCAACCTACACAATATGAAAAACAACACTAGAAATATATATTAATATGTTAGTTTTAGATTCATCCTCACTTTGTTTCTCTTTTACTTCTCCTTTTTCTTTTTGTGTCTCTCACACTCTCAATTTTGATACTCTCAACCTCACATATGGTGGAATCACACAACTTACTCTTTTTATCACTCTCACTCAATTTGGCTATGTGGCTCTCATCCTCACATGGGTTGTGGTGTATCTTAGGAGCTATATGTAGCTTTCGAATATCACTGTATGTCTCCTTGACTGAAGGAAAAGTCCCATGCTCGGTCATCTTCTCATGTGTCACACTAGTAGGGGTAGAAGAACTGATGTATGGACATGGAGGGAACTGTGGTGTACATCTCTCTATAAGTCTCTTCTCCCCTTTAATAGCATAATTCACAAGATCTTGCACACTACCAAAATATCTATGTTGAAGTGTAGCGACGGTCATGAAATTAAATCATCCTTTGAAGTATACCTTCTCTCTTAATGCACTAGTGACATCGGCCCGACGTAACGCATCTTGTAGCTCAAAATAATATTATTGAAAAGTGTTACTCCCTTGTGTGATACTCTCCAGATGGCGAAACAATCCCCGCGCATAATAAGATGACGCAAATTTTCTCCTCATGAGTGCCTTCAAATCTGACCAAGATTTAATAAATTTTTTTCCAAATTGTTGTTGCCACCAACTATAAATATAATCTTCAAATTTTCTTGTGGCACACATAACTTCTTGGTCTTTGGGCAGTTTCTAAAATCTAAACATTTTCTCCATGCGCCATTCCAACTCAAGGTATTCCTCTGGATCTTCACATCCATAAAAAGGAATAAAGCTATCTTCTTGTTGTTATGGATGAAGTGGTTGCATAATATCATTCACGATGTTTGAGCGTATCACTTTCATTTGATGATTGAATTTAATGCGGTGATCTTGCATATCTGTCTTGAGTTGTCCCCTCGTTGTGGCTATGCCAGCTACAAGTTCTTGCTTCATTGCACTTCTCATTGCTGATGTTAGAAACATCACCATAGCTATTTTCTCCACCTGACATGGTTAGTGGCACAAAGAACGCACAAATACCACAACATATATACGATATGTGGAGTTCACTCTATCTCACTTTTTCCTCTCCCAAATAAAGTTATTACCTTTTCGAAGTGAATTGAGGTAAAAAAAATTTACACTCGGTGGTGGCTACAATAGCAAGTGATGATTAAGCGGATTTAAAAGTGACCCAGAATTGCACGACAAAGGATATTTTGTGGAGTTTGGTTAGGAAGTATTTATCCTACAGTCCTGACTGGAACTGGCGTGACGCTGGGGCTGGCGTCTTAAAAGCTAACTGCTGTGGCACACGAGCAGGCTGATATGCGCTAAAATGAACCTTTTGAGGCTAATGTTGGTGAGCTCCTTGTTGCATCATCCATCTCTTGCGGAACTTCTCTAATTCACAGTGACTTTCCTCGATGAGCATTGCTTTATCAACCATATGCTAAAAATCGGCATAGTCATTACCCACAACCTGAACCTTCAATCCTAGGTTCAACCTTTTCTTGAACTTTTTCTGACGAGCATCATTAGTGGCCACATCCTCTGGTGCATAGTGAGCTAGTTGAGTGAACTTGTTAAGATACTCACTCACTGACATGTTTTTCTGCTGCAACTCACGAAGTTCCTCCTTTATTTCAATCACCCCATCTAAGATATGGACATAACGAAATTCTATTGTGAACTCAGCCCAAGAGATGTTATCTTGATCTTCATGAGTGGTGCAGTAGTTCTTCCACCACTCTGTTATGGCTCCCTCTAGCTGATGGGCTGCGTAGAGCACTTTCTCATGATCCGTACACTGAGCAATGTTCAGTTTCTTCTCAACAGAATGAATCCAGTCATCCGCCTCCAAAGGCTCAGAAGACTGGGAATAGGTGGGTAGTCTTGTCCTCATAAATTCTTCAAACTTAGACTACAGGCGAGCTGGCTGAGGTGCAACTGCTTTCTGGTTCTGCCAATTCATCATTGCACTCATGTTCTGCATCATGGCATGCATCAACTGAGTCTAGACTACCATGAACTGACTGAGTGCTGGATCCAATCCCATTGGGGTTGCTTGCGGTCCCTAGGTTGATGGATTAGTGGTGCTACTCCCTGGATCATGATTAATCTGACCACGATCAACTGAGTTTCGGATATCAACCATCTTTTTACTGTTTTGAAAAGAAAACAACAGCTGACTTGTCAAGGCACAAAAGGTGAGAGAGAAAAACACAGATAAGGGGTAAACTCATCTAAGGGGATTTCTAATGACAAATCTAGACTAAACAAACACTTAGCCAAGAGGCTAACAGCAAAAACCAATCAAATAACTCCAATAAAGGTTTGATATGACTGTGATATAATGTAGAAAGCAAAACTGCAGCTCACATGACACACAACTGCAAGAAAAAGCAAAACGGTCTACACGATGCTAAAATGATAATAGGGTGCTAATCTGATGGCTCTCAATCTTCACGACAGTTTTTAATCTTGTCTTAGAATATATTGGGTGCTTCCTTCATCCAAACTTCATAGCAAAGCTCGAAGAATTCTAGGCCAACCTCTCCTTTGATTATAGGACACTCGAGACATCTATAGATATTATGGGGATAAGAAGTCAATTTAAGTTTCGAAAATAATATTCTAGGGAAGGCAAAGATTAAGAATCCTAAGAATAAGGTAAGAATAGAGAATCACTAGATATTCATTTTGTTGATTTGATTTAGAAAATAGATTTTAAAAACTTTGTGAAATTAACCATTCTAGCTAGGACTTCGTCCTACAGTCAATATGGCTCTGATATCACCTCTGTCGAGACCCGAATATGTAAATCTAGACTTTCTGTATATACCGCACTAGTCGAGAGTCACACTAGTGTACACAATGTAACATAGATGAAATATCGACCATACGCATGATAAAATAAAGGAAACCAAGACTCAAATACTAATAATTATCAGAGTATGACCTTATGGCCAAGCTTACAACTTACTAGCTTGAAGGGCTAAAGAACTAGCGGTGGAAAACTGCAATTTAGCGTAGAAGCCACTCGACATGCCCACAGGCAATCGACTAGGAAGCGAAGTTTTAATCCATGAAGTCGTCGAAGTATCCTCCTTCTAGTATCTTCTGCTGATATAGCTCATCTTCTTCAACTGAGCAATAGTGGGCATAAAGCCATGAGTACATTGGTACTCAGTAAGTCATTTGTAACAAAGATGCAATATAATATGTAAGGCTTATCAATAAACGACTGAAAGGTTAATTTGCAGAAGGTAACAATTTAAAGTAAGTACAGTAGATAGATTGAAAGCGAACTTTAAAGAAAAATGATAATAAGTAATTAATCAACGAAACTGAATAAACTACTTATGAACTATTTATTCATAAGTTAAACCACTAGTGAACTAACCATTCACTTTTCAAAGATAACCAATTAAAATTTTATGAAAATTCTACTTCATGTGAAATCACTGAGTATTATCCACAATCGAAGACACAGCTATTCGAATAGTTTTACACCCTGCAGAGGTTGCACAACTATAGCCACATGATGTGATTAGCCTCGCCCTAAGAAAATCACAAAAAGGCATTTACAAAATTTTACCTCAACTCAATCCCACCCGCTAGGGTTTCACATCACACCCCCTCTTGTGCATTTAGCAACAATATTCATCATAATGGTGAGATTGAAATTAAAATATCACAAATTAATTAGATAGGTCTATGTTATACTAGATATGTGGTTTGGACAGTAAGACTCAGATAAATAGCAGATAAAATTAAGTTCTTAACATTCTTAGGCGAGACTTTCACATTCCTTGAAGTGAATCCACACTTCCCCCTTTACTGCACGATCACTCACCCAAGTGAAAACTAATTTTATATAACTAATACCAATGACACACCAGTGTCATGGCACACAAATTTTTTGTAACTGTGGCTCCAACCACAATTTAGTATCTCATTAACTCAAAATTAATTGTTTGATCTCATGTGTTGAAGAACCCATCGAACTATAAGCATGGCTAAGCAAATTGATCATACCACCCATTGACATCTAATATTGCGTCACTAAGTAATTTTTCATCCTATAGTGACAATGAAATCGTGGCATTCAACTTATCAAGTGAGGGATTAATCAAGTAAGACAGTAATTATCACATACGAAGGTTTGTTATAAAATAGCAATGCATGATCATTTAAAAAAAATAGGTAATTAATAAATTAAAAACAAGGTTCAACATGATCAAAGGATACAACTTGCCTTAGCCTTGTTCAGTTACAAATTCTTGATCTTCTAGTTGTGCTCCCGCTCCTTCAAAGACGCAATCTAACGAGAGAGAAAACGACTAAAGCATACAAAGAAAATCAAATACCTCGAAAATAGAATCAAAAGATAGAGCTTAATTTTAGATGAATTTAAAAAAAAGAATGAGGTCAGTCGAAACTAGGACAGAGGAGAACATGCTCTTGGAAAATTAACCTTAAAGAAAAATACTAAAAAAAATCAAAAAAGCTACTGTGCTGTGAACTCGGTGCATAGAATAGGTGGTTCACGGTGGACTTTGCTCACGGAACAGTGCGTTGTGAGTTGGGTGCCGACGCAGTGGCTAAGGCTGACATGGCGGCTGGCTGGACTGACACGTGGCGACAGGTGGCAGGTAGGGTTGATGTGGCTGAGACGTGGCTGGGTGACATGGTTGACACATGGTATACTGATGTGGCATCCGATGTGGCATATGGGACGGCTCGTATGCTAATGTGGCGCTAACGTGACACTAACACATGGCTACACATCAAATCTAAGGCTAACGTGGCTGCTGGTGTGGCTGCTAACGTGGCTGGATCTGGCTCACGGGTTCACGGAACAGTGGCGACTGGCAGAACGGACCCGGCTGCCAGCGGTATGACACATGTGGAATTGGTTCATGGGGCCCGGGTACGGCTGGTGTCAACTGGTGCGTGGATCAAGGCGACTGTTCGACGGGCGAAGGGTCGTGCGGGCGACAGCGATGGGCACGGGAACCAAGGGGCGGCGCGGGTGGCGAAGTGAAGCGGCGGGGTTTGGCTGGCCTGCGATGGCAACATCAAGGTTCAGCCGGTGAGGGTAGCAAGATGACCAAATGGCGGATGGACTCACCAGCGGCAGGCGGCAGCTTGCAACAGCAAGAATATGGACGGCGGTCGGAGCTCTACGACGATTGCAGTGGCGGCGCGTGGTGAAGCTAGTGGACGGCTTTGGGATACGGGGAACGAGGTGGTGGCTTGGCCTTTTAAGCACGGAGGTCGAGGGAGTCAGTGGGTGTGCACAGACGCCGAGGCAAAGTCAAACTCAGGTGGAGTCGATGGAGTTCGGATCGGAATCGAAGAACAGTGCTAGGGCTTAAGGATTCACGACACATGGTAGTGCTAGCGGCTTCGGATGATTGGCATGCGACCTTCGGTCAGAAATCAGCAGCTGAGGAAGAGTATGGTCAGATGGCTGACACGTGTCAAAGGAAGGATTGGGCGGCTAGAAATGAACGGGCTAGGATGAACAGTAATGGGCTGGCCCAGTACTGTTTACGGGTTTTGGGAGATTTTCTTATTTTAGAAAATCAAATAAAATAAAAGAAGCTCTAGAAAATAGCAAATAAAGCCAAATATTCTCAGAATGAGCCGACCCAGTACTGTTCACAGGTTTTGGGGAATTTTCTTATTTTAGAAATTTAAATAAAATAAAAGGAGCGCTAGAAAATAGTAAATAAAGCCAAACAATTCTCAGAAAATTCCTTGAGACACAAGGAACCTAATTACATTATTTCAGAATGTGTTAATGTTTATTTTATTAATATTAAATCCTTTTAATTAATAAAAATTTAATTTAAGCTTTAATTAATTTTAGAAAAATCCAAATGGTGAATTTTATTTAAAAAACTTCAAATAACCTCTTAAACTCAGGATGTTACTGTTGAGATGTGATTTATTGTGAAGATAGAGCATGGGAGTGGGAGACAAAGCCATCAGAAGAAAATAATATGCAGAAGTAGATTTTCTTCTCAGTTGAAGGGGAAAACAATGATGAAATAGATCAAGCTCATCTTTAAGAACCGGTTACACCAATCTTAAATAAATATCCTGAGGATGCTGCATAGGATATTCTAACTTCTCCTCAACCTGATCAAGAAGTGACCCTTCCAAGCAAAACACCTGTGTATCGTAGCCTAGCTGAGATTTATGAGCAGACCAAGTCAATAGAGATTGAGGAAGAACTTCAGTTGACAACATCAGATGAACCTGTAAGTTTGTAGCAAGCACTTCCGAACATCACTAGAAGATTGCTATGCAAAATAAATTGGATTCAATAGAAGAAAATAAAACTTGGCTATTGACTGATCTGCCTCAAAATCATAAAGCTATAGAGCTGAAGTGGATTTTCAAGGTGAAAAGAGATGGAGAAGGAAATTTTGTTCATCACAAGGCAAGATTTGTAGTAAAAGGCTATATTAAAAAAAGCATAGACTATGAAGAGGTATTTGCACCAGTTACAAGGATAGAAACAGTGAGATTGATATTTGCTCTCGCTGCTTAATTTAGATAGAAAGTACATTCTTGAGAAGATTCTTGAGAAGGCAGGATGACAGGTTGCAACCCTTGTCAATACCCTATAGAGCAAAAGCTGAAACTCAACAAAGATGAGACAGGAGAGTCAATCGAAGCTACTAAATTTTGGAGTATAATCGGTTGTCTATGGTATTTGATACATACATGACCAGACCTTACATACTCAGTTGGAGTACTTAGCAGATTCATGAAAAAACCAACCGTACAACACAAGCAAGTATTAAAACATGTGCTCAGATATCTAGCAAGAACAATCGATCATGGTCTGATATATGTTAGGAATAACAACACTGTAATGTTTGAAGGATTCTGGATAGTAATCTGGTCAGTGATCAGGTTAATCGTAAGAGTACAACTGGTATGGTATTTTATCTATATCGAAACGTGATTACATGGTGGTCACATAAGCAAAGAAGTGTAGCATTATCATCATGCAAAGTAGAGTTCATGGTAGCAACTTCAGCTGCATGTCATGGTATTTGGTTGATGAGATTACTTCATAAATTGATTAAATAAACCATCAACCCGTTCATGTTATTTGCGGAAAATAAGTCAGCAATAGTACTTATGAGGAATTCAGTGTTTCATGGAAGAAGAAAACACATTGATGCTAGGTATCATTTTATTCAAGAATGTGTTGAAGAAGGACCGGTGACTTTTACACATATCTCAACAGAAGAATAGAGGGTTGATGCACTCACAAAGGTGTTGGGATGAGTTAATTTTTATCGTATGATTAACTTACTTAGTGTCAAGAAAGTTGGTTAAGTCGGCAAGGATTGAGGGGTATTTGTTGGAAATAATCATGTCGGATTCATTTTAGAATCGAGTCCGAATTAGTTTAAAGATAAAAGTTCATGTTTCAGAGTCGATTTCTGTATTCAAGTCATAGTCAATGTTTAACTTGTAAGATGTGTATAAATAGTAGAGAAAACCAAAGAAAATATGCAGCAACGAATTGAACACCACCAAAAAGATTTGTGTTTATTCTATCGCTCAAGTGTTTTGTATTATTGCTGTCATACTTGAAGAGTAAGGGAAACAATTGGAAAAAAGACAGGATCGGACCGACCCGATTGAATGATGGTATCCAAAGTTGTACCGTCTGATTATCATCAGACCATTTCGATCAGCAAGGACGTTCGGACCAGTCCGAACGTCATCAAGACATCTGGACATCCGATCACCATCGAAAGGCTCTAATCATTAAAAACACTCGAAATGTTATGATCGGAGTCTGAGTCGTCTAGATCGTTGGATCTGAAGTGAGGCCGATCGGATCAGTCTGATCGGTCACCTGAGTTTGGAGCGTGCATTTCTCATCAGCTAAAGCGATGTTCCTCAATAGTGGAGCAGCTCGGTGACGATGGCCAGGACGCCCAGCTCGAGGTGAACGTCTCGGTCCTGAATGCTGATGGCGTCGAGAAGGTGGCCGTCGTCCGATACCTCAACTCCGACAGTGCCTACCGGATCAAGGGCTCTGGGTGGGGACAGTTCGTGGAGGAGAGCGGCCTTTGCCGAGGTGATCGCCTCGACATCTACACGTGCAAGCACGGCAACGGCAAGCGCTGCCTCCTCTTCTTCAAGAGCGAGGGCGGTGGTGGCAGCGGCAGCCCTTAGGCACGAGCCCTGCGCGAGGGCGCGAACAACGGACTTAAGCGGATCCACCAACGGGCAGCTGTAGGCAACGCCGTTGCGGACGGCGTCAGTAGTGGCAATGCCGATGAAGGGAGCGGCAAGCGTAGAAGGAACCGAGACCACAGTGGCGATCACCAGCGAGATGCAATCAGCGCCGCTTGTGACAGCCTCCATTGGGCAAACACTGGCGACACCGAAAGCCGTTGAGGAGATCGCAAGCGAGCAAATAACAGTCTTGTCAAGGAAGAAGACAGCAGAGACCACCACGATGATCTGGGCCGCAGGGATTTGCGGTTTATGAGCAACGCCTGCGTGCACGCTTGCGCCGGTGACTTCCACAATGGCTGCAACCGTGTAGCTCGAAGCAGCAACACGCACGAATGCGGCAAAGCCGAGACGACAAGCGAAGAAGGTCCGCGATGGTGGGTGGATGCCACCTCGATGGAAAGAGATGCCGCTAGAGGACTCTTGAAGTTGAAATGGCAAGCCATTGCTGAGCGTAATCTGCATAGTTTTGATCAGTTCGTATAGTTCATGGTTATCTGTTATTTTGTAATCAGCATTACTTTTCATCAGTTCGTATAGTTTATATATCCTTATTTAACAAGGAGAGAATCAATAGCTCATGTGATAGTTTAGTAGGAAATATACATGGCATATAAAGGTTGCAACTTATTTTACACCTACAGTTGAGGGTTTATAACATCGGTATTACCAATTTTCAATCACGTAAAATTTTTTTATAATTCTGTCACGTTTGCATGGTACTAAGTAACATACAATTTTAGCAAAACTTAACATCAATTTTTAGTTCTATCTGTTTCTGTATTTGTAGAATTCACCTATATATACTTTAGGAGAATGATACGGCTCATACGTCTGGCCGTTTCGGACGCCGCCCCACGCGGACGCAGCCCACTCTTTGGCCCATTCAATTTTTTTTAACACGCTCGCTCTGGTCCGACTATCACTCTCTCCTCATTCTCCCATTTCTCACTCTCTTCCTCCGACAATATCTGAGCACGGCGACGACACGAGCCCAGCCACCATGCCTTTACGCCAGCATTGACTTCCTCTTTAGCCGTTTTGGTTCTGGTTTTGCAGTTTTTGGAGTTCATTTGATTTTTAATTGAATTTATTTGTATTTCATTGCTTTCTCTCTCGTTAGATCATGTCTTCGACAGAGTTGAAACAAGATTTGAAGATTAAGAGCAATTAACTAAGCAAGGCTAAGATAAGTCATGTCATTTGATCATATCGAACCTAGATTTCAAATATATTATTTATTTATTTTATTTTAAATTAGCATGCATTGTTATTTTATTACAAACCTTCAAATCTGATAGCTGTTGTCCAAATTGCTTAATTCTGCTGTGATAATTTGAATACTATGATGCCATTGTCACCATAGGATGATAAACTATTTAGTAATGTAATATTAGTTGTCACATGAGTTGTACATTTAATATGTTTAACCATACTTAAAATTACATTGGGTTCATCATCACATGTGATCAATGAATTAATATGACTTAATGAGATATTAAATCGTGGTTATGCCACAGTTATAAAATTTATGTGCTATGATATTGGTGTGTCATTGGTAGTAGTTATACAAACTTGATTTTCACTTAGGCGAGTGATTGTGCGGTAAAGGGAGAAGTGTGGATTCACTTTAAGGGATGTGGATGTCTCGCTTAAATAATGTTTAAAGACTTAACTTTATGCGCCATCGATCTGAGCCTTACCGTGCAACTACATGTTTAGTATGGGATAGACCTGACTGACTAATTGATGATATTTCAATTTTAATTGTGCCAATGTGATCAACATGGATGCTGATTTCCATGAGATGCAAGAGAGGGCCGGGATGGTGAAACCTTAGCGGGTGAAATTGAGTTGAGGTTGAGCATTGTAAATGCCTTGTTATGATTTTCTTTAGTACGAAGATGATGACATCTTGTGGGTAAAATTGTGTAACCTCTGTAGAGTGTAAAACTATTCAAATAGCCATGTCCTCGGTTATGGACAACGCTCTGTTAGTTCACTAGTGATTTAAATTCATGAATGGTTAGTTCCTGAGTGGTTATATGTGGTTTATTCAATTTCTTTGATTAGTTACTTATTATCATTTTTTCTTAAAATCACTTCCAATCTATTTATTGTATTACCTTCAATTATTGCTTTATGCAAAATAGCCTTTCAGCTATCAATTGGTAAGCCATTCATATTATATTGCATCTTTGTTACAAACGACTTGTTGAGTACCAATGTACTTATGGCTTTATGCGTCGTATTATTCTGTTGAAGAGGAGGAATCATATCTGTAGGAGGTACCTGAAGGAGGATACTTCGATGACTTTGTGGAATAGGATTTCACTCTCCAGTCGATTGTTTGTAGACATGTCGAATGGCTACTAGGCGTAATTTATGTTTTTCACTACTAGTTTCTTAAGCCTTTCAGGCTATTATTTGTAAGTTTGGCTATAAGGTCGTGCTCTGATAATTATTAATATTTGAGTCTTTTTCTTTATTAATCATGCATATGGTCTATATTTTATCTATGTTTATACTGTATACACTAGTGTGATTCTAGACTAGTGTGGTATACACAGAAAGTCTGTATTTGCAGAATCGGATATCGACAGAGGTGGTATCAGAGCAATATCGACTGTAGGACGAAACCCTATCTAGAATGGTTGCCTTGTTAAAATTTAAAATCTATTTTCTAAATCAAATCAACCAAATTGAATATTTAGTAATGTCTTTATTCCCTTTCCCCTTTCTTAAGGTTCTTACTCTTTTCCTTATTCAAAATTTGTTTTTTTTCAAGTTTCCTACAACCAGGCTGGAGGATGGCGAGGACCTCTCCGAGTTTTATTGTGGAGTCTTGGATTAAAGAAGATACCCACTTACTTCACTAAGGATGAGAAGTTAAAGGGTCAACGTATTGGATGTATCACCAAATTGTACTTCACCACAAGAATTGGCGGCTAAGTTTTACACCATAGTTTGAAGTGCAATGGTGCTTGTGGAGAGTGGTCCACGTAAGAAGCCTCACACAGGCTGTTCGATGTCTTTTCATGTTGTACAAGATCAGTATGTCCAAGCTTATTCAGAAGTTCAAAGAGCAATATGTAGCTACTTTCAGTGTAGCAAAGCAGGAGAGAGCTATAGAGGAACCCCAATCGCAGCTGCCAATTCCTCTACCGCCGCCTACGCCACCAAATCCGAAGGAGAGGCAACGCATAGCAAGCAACCGTCAGGAGTACTTTTGGCACTTCATTCCAGCCATGGCCGAAGTGCAATCGCCACAAGTTCGCAACTCATAGATGCTCTTTAGAGACTCGAAGGAAGAGTCAAGTGAGCCCTACTTGGCAGGATCCAAGTGGAAGCCCTTATATTGTATCCTTGTATAGTTTAGAAAGTGTGAGTAGAACGTTTTGGTTTTTTTGCCGTTGTTTGTGATATGAGCTGCAGTCTTGCCCTTAAAAGCATTATATTGCAGTCATGTTAAAACCTTTATTTGAGTAATTTAATTGCCTCTTTTGTTAGCCCCTCAGCTAAATGTTTACTTAGTCTAGATTTACCATTAGAGATCCTCTTAAACGAGTTTACCTCTTATCTATACTTTTCCCTCTCACCTTTTGAGCCTTATGAAGCATGTTCTCAATAGTTGTATTTCTTTTCATAGTAGTAAAAAGATGGTTGACACCCGAAACTCAGCTAGTCGGGGTCAATTGAATCAGTATCTAGGAAGCAGCAACATAAATCCATCGACTTAAGGATCGTAAGCAACTCAAATGGGAATGGATCTAGTCCTAAGTCAGTTCATGGTAGCTCATACTCAATTGATGAATACTATGATGCAGAATATGAATGTAATAATAAATTAGTAGAATTAGGAAACAGTTGCACCTCAGCCAGCTTATCAATAGTAAAAGTTTGCAAAATTCATAAGGACAAGGTCACCGACTTATTCATGGTCTTCTGAGCCTTTGGAGAGAATTGGATTTGATCCATAGAAAAAAAGTTGAATCTCGCTCAATGCACTGATCAAGAGAAAGTATTGTACGCCGCCCATCAGCTAGAGAGAGCCACCGTAGAGTGGTGAGAGAACTACTGCGCTGCTCATGAGGATCAGGATAACATCACTTGGGCTGAGTTCACAGCAGTGTTTCATCGTATCCATCTCTTGGATGGGGTGATCGAAATAAAAAAGGAAGAATTTCGTGAATTGCAGCAAAAGAATATGTCAGTGAGTAAGTGTTTCAACAAGTTCACTCAGCTAGCTTACTATGCACCGGAGGATATTGCCACCGATGATGCTCGCTAGAAGCGCTTCAAGAAAGGATTAAATCTAGGATTGAAAGTTTAAGTTGTGGGCAATGATTATACCAGTTTCCAGAATATGGTGGACAAAACAATGCTCATTGAGGAAAGTCGCTGTGAGCTAGAGCAGTCTCGCAAGAGAAGGATGATATAGAAAGGCTCTCAGATGCATCAGTCCCAGAAGGCTCATTTCAGTACTTAATAGCCAGCTCTTGTGCCATAGTAGTCATGATTCAGGACTCTCGCATCGGCACCCTATCAGTTCTAGTTTGCACCACGCCTTATCGGTTCAAGAAATCAGCAACAGAGGAATACCAATTCTGTAGCATCAGTCACATGTTACAAGTGTCATGAGCAAGGTCACTACGCCAGCAAGTGTCCACAGAAGTAAGCCATAACTCCAGTCTGTTTCAATTTAGGAGCTACGCTAGATTAGGTCCTGCATCAAGATCAGGGTGTGGAGTGCCTCAAGTGTCATACCAAGCCAGTCGAGTGCTGCACCTAGTTGTGCAAGGACAAGTGAACTATATCACCGTAGAGGAGGTCCAAGCAGCGTCAGATGTTGTAATCGGTAAGTTCCTAGTAAATTCAGTTCCTGCTACAGTTTTGTTTGATTTTGGAGCTTCGTATTCATTTGTTTTTTTTGGAATTTTGCCTTAAAGTAATAATTGAAAAACTATTGTTCTTGGATCTATTCTTTTGGTTCAATCCCCGGGCTCTGAGTTGAGTACAAACCAAGGCTGTCCTGGAGTCAAAATAGGCATTCAAGAAGTAAAGTTTTTTTGCTAATCTTATCATTTTAGATATCTAATATTTGGATGTAATTTTGGAGATGGATTGGCTGAAGAAAAATCAAGCAGTGTTGGATTATGGAAGCAGAGCTGTCACCTTAACCAGTTTAGATGGGAGCAAAGCGAAATTTGAAGCCAGCATGAGTCATCAAAAGGGAGCTATGATTTGCCAAAGTAAATGAATCTTGTTAAAGGATATGCTAATTATCAGGGAGTATCCCGATGTGTTTCCAGATAATCTTTCTGGAATGTCACCTGACTGAGAGGTTGAGTTCTTGATTGAGTTAGTACCTAGTACTTTGTCGATTTTTAAGAGACCGTATTAGATGCCTACTAATGAGTTAGTAGAGTTGAAGAAACAAATATATGAGCTATTGGATAAAGGTTATGTCAAACCTAATTCATCTCCGTGGGGAGCGCCAGTGTTGTTCATCAAGAAAAAGAATGGTAGTCTGCGTATGTGTGTAAATTATCGAGCACCCATTGAGGTTACAATAAAAACAAGTATCCGTTGCCCAGGATTGATGATTTGCTTGATCAGCTTAAAGGAGCCGGAATTTACTCTAAGATTTGACTTGAGGTCAAGATACCATTAAAGAAAAATTCAACAAGAGGATATACCCAAGACAAATTTATCAACTCGTTATGGTATGTACGAATTTACAGTGATGTCCTTTGGTTTAACCGTGCCACATCTTATTTTATGTACCTGATGAACAATGTGTTCATGGAGTATTTGGACAAGTTTGTCGTTCTGTTCATTGGTGATATTTTGATTTACTCCAAGGAGGAGAAAGAGCATGAGGAACATTTGAGGCTAGTGTTGCAAAAAAACTCGGAGCGCATAAGATGTATGCCAAGTTTAGCATGTGTGAGTTCTGGATGAAGAAAGTTGCTTTTTTAGGCCACGCCATATCAGTAGGAGTTGCAGTTGATCCCAAAAAAGTGAGGCATGTGCTTGATTGGAAGTCACCGTCGTCAGTGATGCAAGTAAGAAGTTTTCTTGGAATGGCCGGTTACTACCATTATTTCATCAAAGATTTTTCAGCGTACCAAGGCCGCTTACACAGTTGCTAAAGAAGGAAAAGGAATTTATTTGGACGCCAAAGTGCAAGAAGAGTTTCCAAAAATTGGAGTGTTTGATCACAACCCTAGTGCTAGTATTGCTAGATATTAATAAGGATTTTGAGATCTATTGTGATGCTTCCCGTAAAGGGTTAGGATAGCTTATGCTTAACGTCAGTTGAGGCCACATGAAGAGAATTATCTCACGCATGATTTGGAGTTCGTAGTCATAGTGCATGCTCTGAAAATTTGGCATGATTATCTTATGGGTAATCGTTAAGAGATCTACATTGATTACAAGAGTTTGAAGTATATCTTTACTCAAGTCGATCTCAATCTTAGGTAAAGAAGATGGTTGGAGTTGATAAAGGACTGCAATGCTGGAATTCATTATCAGCCGTGAAGGCCAACGTGGTAGCAGATGCCTTGAGTAGGAAAGTTTATTGCAATATCGGTATTATCAAGAAACGTCAGGCAGTTTTGCATGAGAAATTTCATAAGCTTAGCTTGGAGTTGGTTGAAAAAGGATTCTTAGCCGCAATGGAGTTACAACCGACTTTGGATGGTCAGATTCATCAAGCTCAGGCAAAGGATGAAAATTTTCAGCAGATCAATATTAACATGAGTAAGGTTAAAGCGTTAGATTTTACCGAGGATGATAAAGGTACCTTGTAGTTTAAGGAGCATTTGTGTGTGCCAAATAAAAAAGAGTTACAAGAGTTGTTGCTCAAGAAAGGTCATGAGTCATTATACTCGATTTATCGAGGTGGTACCAATATGTATCAGGATATCAAGGACAAATCTTGGTGGCCAAGTATGAAGCGTGAGGTATCAGAGTATATTGCACTATTTAATGTGTGTCAAAGGGTCAAAGCTGAATATCAGAGGCCAGCAGGTTTGCAACAACCATTGATGATTCCCGAGTGGAAGTGGGAAGATGTTGGTATGGACTTTATTATAGGATTGCTTAAGACAAAGGAAGATTTTGATTCAATTTGGGTAATTGTAGATCGATTGATGAAGGTTGCTCATTTTATCCTGGTCAAGACAACCTAGGCAGAGCTATATATGTCAAGAATTGTGAATCTCCATGGAGTGCCTAAGAAAATAATATCGGATCATGGATCATAGTTTACTTCATAATTTTGGGAAAGTTTCCATGAAGCTATGGGTACTCATTGGAATTTTAGTACAACTTATCATCCCTAGACTGATGATCAGACTGAGCGAGTGAATTAGATTCCTGAGGACATGCTAAGAACTTGTGTGTTAGATCATGGAGCCAAGTAGGATAGTTGTTTGTCTTCTGAAGAGTTCTCATACAACAACAGTTATCAGACCAGTTTGTAAATGTCACTGTTTCAACCTTTGTATGGTAGAAAATATAGGGCTCCTCTCATTTGGAAAAAGACAGGAAAAAGTCAAGTATTTCAGCCAGAATGTTTAAAGGAGGCAGAGAAAAAAGTTTAATTAATCCAGGAGAGGTTAAGAACTGCTTAGGCTAGACAGAAAAGTTATGCGGATACTCGTCGATGAAAGTTGAGCTTTGAGTCAGTTGATAATGTGTATGTCAGGATTATATCATTCAAAGGTGTTAAGAGATTTTAAATAAAAGGAAAGCTTGCACTAAGATATTTAGGCCGTTCAAGATACTAAAGCATAGTGGAGAGGTTGCCTACCAGTTGAAGCTACCAGTGACTTCAGTGGGATACATGACATCTTTCATGTGTCCGAACTAAAGAAGTGTTTGCGAGTACTAGAGGAAGCAGTACAAGTGGAAGCTATCGATCTTTAGAAGGATATGTCATACAAAGAACACCTTGTTAGAATCTTAGAAGTGTCAGAGTATGTGACCCGAAGCAAGGTCGTCTATTTTTGCAAAGTCCAATAGAGCAACCATTCTGAGGACAAAGCCATGTGAGAGTGCAAAGAGGATCTTCGAACCTATTCTCTTAGTGAGCTAGAATCTTGGGGTCAAGATTCTGTTTAAGGGGAGAGGTTTGTAACATCTTGTTTCTCACAATTTATTTGAAGCTTTTAAAAGAAAATTCACCATTTGAATTTTTTTGGATTTAATTAAAGATTAAATTGAATTTTTAATAATAAAAAGAATTTTATGACTAAAATAAATATTAATATTTTAAAATAAAAATAAGAATTTCTCTTGTTTGGGTTCCTTCTGTTTGAAGGAATTTTTTAGATTTATTTGCTATTTTTTAGAGCTCATTCTATTTTCTTCCAATTTCTGAAAAATAAGAAAGTCCCCAAAAATCCTAGGACCTAATTGGGCCGAGCCCATTAGTGTTCATCCGGTTCGCTAAACCTTAACCGTTTGACACCATCCTAGCCACATGTCAGCCATCCAGCTAAGACCCACATAGGCCGTTGGATTCTGGCCAAGAACACTTGTCCTTCATCTGGCAGTCTTGGTACTGTGCATCTGTGCCATTCGCGATAGGCCGTCCGATCTTGATGGTGCCATGTGTCACTCATTCGTGGTGTCGGCTACTGTTCATCGTCTTGCCAGAGTCGACGCCATCCTCGAGCCAAACTCCTTTGCCACTGTCCACACCCGATACGACCTTGGTGTCTGTGCCGCATACGTCATGGACACCTTGGCATTTTAGCCTATATAGGTCACACTGCCCTCTTGGTTTCCATGTCCCACAGTCGTGTACTTCCACTGAAGTTCGCCCGTGCGCCGTAGAAGCCTGAGTTGAGCCACTACCACCGAACATGTCTTCTTCTTTGCCGAGAGTGCTTCCGCCATGCACTGTTGGGCGCCATCACCGGAACGTCCATTGCCGCCTGCTGGTGAGTAACCGCCAACGAGTCACACCATCTCGCTCCGCTCTGGCCACCGTGAAGACAGCTGCACCGCTCCCCGTTCCGCCGCTACGCTGTCGCTCGGTCACCGCCGATGCTTCGCCTCCAGCAGCTAATCACCGCATGCCACATGTCACGTTCTCAACCATCCGATGAACCCTACTGAATGTCCGATCAGATCTACACTAACCCTCTAATCCAATGGCCAGGACTCACCCATGTGGTCCTCTAGAGATTGTTGGATCTCAGCACTGCTTCACAACCCGCACTAGGTAGGGCTGTAAAAAAAAAGCTCAAAGCTCGCAAGCTACTTAAGTTTGGCTCGTTGTAGGATCGATTCGAGATCGGCTCGAGCCGTTAACGAGCCGAGCTCGAGCCTCAGAATAAGCTTGCGAGCCTGATCGAGCCGAGCTCGAATAGTTCGAGTAAGCTCGGCTCATCTAGTCATGGCTCGAATAGTTGGGGTCCCTCGGTAGTCGGTCCTACTTCATGCCTCGGTCCCTCCGTCCCACTTCATGCACGCCTCCCACCCGCCTCTCCTCTCCTCCCATCCCTCGCCCCTCCTCGCCAGTCGCCACCCCGCAGCCCCTCCTCGCCCCCCTGCCGCCCCTCCTCGTGCCCCTGGCCGCCGTCCCTCCTTGCCCCCACCGCCCCTCCTTGCCCCCCACCACCGCCCTCCTCACCCCCTCCCCCGCCGTCCCTCCTCGCCCCCCACCGCCCCCCAACCCTCCTCGCCCCCTGCCATCGCCAACTGCCCCAGATCTGAGATCCCTTAGCCAGTTAGACTCTCCTTCTTCGCTGCCTTTAGCCTCCTCCTCTGCGGTCGAGCACCGAGCAGGCGAGCACGTGGTTGAACATAGCAACGCACAGAGCGTTGACCCGCCGGCAGCCTGGCGCCTCTCCTCCTTTGGTACCGAGCTTGGAGCCTCGGACATCGTGTTCCTCCTCTGCAAGTCCCCATCGGCCACCGCCACCCTGACATCAAGGCCTACCACAGATATAGTATGAATCTTGCTTTTGATTTGTGATTCAAAACTATAAATCTTGCTTGTATTGATTTAGTATATAGATTCAAAACTATATGCAGATAGTTCTTCTGATGTATATAGATTCAAAACTATATGCACTGACCGCCTTAACGAGCCTCGACGAGCTTTGTCGAGCTAAGCTCGAGCTTCGTTCGAGCCTAGCTCGAGCCCAGCTCAAAGCTTGACTGGCATCTCGGGCTCGCTCGAGCTCGGCTCAAGCTTCTATCGAGCTCGAGCCTGACAGGCCGAGCTCACTCGAGCTCGGCCCGTTTACAGCCCTAGCGCCAGATGATGTCATCCCTAACCGAGTTAGCCGCCCACACTAGTTGCCACCTCAGCCTTAGCATGATGTGTCCGTCTATATGGTGTGCCATGTCAACACCTAAGCCGATCCCCAATGCCACGTTGCTGCCATGTGTCATACTATGTCACCTACCATGTCAGCCCTAATTGCCACCCTTTAGCTATGTGTCAGCCGCGTGTCCACCACGTCAGCCCTAGTTGCCACATCAGCAAGCCCAATCACCTTACACTATTCCATACACTAGGTTCTCTATAGAGTAGTCTTTCCATGCACCAAGTGCACAGCATAGTAGCATTTATAAATTTTCAATATTTTCTTTAGGTTTAATCTTCCGAGAGCCCGTTCTCCTTCGTCCTAGCTCCAATTGTCCCCGTTCTTTTTCTTAAATTCATCTAAAATTGAGTTCTACATTTTAGTTCTAATTTTGTAGTTTTTGGACTTCATTTTATTTTTATTTAAATTTATTTTTATTTTATTTTGCTTTCTCTCTCGTTAGATTGTGTCTTCGATGAAGTTGAAGTAGGATTTAGAGATCAAAAGTAATTAACTAAGCAAAACCAAGGCAAGTCATGTTCTTTGATCATATTGAACCTAGATTTTAAATATATTGTTTATTTATTTATTTTGTTTTGAATTAGCATGCATTGTTATTTCATTACAAACCTTCGTATCTGGTAGCTATTGTCCAAATTACTTAATTTTGTCTTGATAATTTGAATACCATGATGCCATTATCACCATACGATGGAAAACTATTTAGTGATGCAATACTAATGGTCACATAGGTTATACCTTTAATATGCTTAGCTATACTTATAGTTACATTCGGTTCATCATCACATGTGATCAATGAATTAATTTAACTTAATAAGATATTGAATCGTGATTGTAGCCACAATTATAAAATTTGTGTGCTATGACATTGGTGTGTCATTGGTGATGGTTATACAAATTTGATTTTCACTTGGACAAGTGATCATGCAGTAAAGAGGATATATAGATTCACTTCGAGAGATGTGGATGTCTCGTTTGAGTAATGTTTAAAGACTTAACTTTGTGCATCATTGATCTGATCCTTACCGTGTAACTACATGTCTAGTATGGGATAAACCTGACTGATTAATTTATAATATTTTAATATTTGAGTCTTTTCCTTTATTGATCATACATATAGTTGATATTTCATCTATGTTTACACTGTACACTAGCATGATCTTGGACTAGTGCGGTATACACAGAGAGATTGGATTTGCAGATTCGGTTCTTGATTGTTGGGTTCACCTATATATACTTTAGGAGAATGATACGGCTTGGACGTCTGGCTGTTTCGAACGCCGAGCAATGCGGACGCGGCCCACTCCTCAGCCCATTCAATTTGCTTAGCTCGCTCGCTCTCATTCGACTGTCACTCTCTCCTCATTCTCCATTTTCTCGCTGTCTTCCTTCGATAATACCCGAGCACAGCGACGACACAAGCCCAGCCACCACGCCTTAGCGCTAGCATTGACTTCCTCTTCGGCCGTCCTCAGGTGCGGCACCCTAGATCTGGCCGTCGCCATCGACTTCCTCTTCGGCCGTCCTTGGGCGTGGCACCACCAGATCCGGCTGTCGCCATTGACTTCATCTTTGACCATCGTTGGGTGCGGCATCACCAGATATGGCCTCCCCCTCTCCCAGCAACCTATGAGGTCGAGTACGCCACGAGGTTCCGGTCAGTCTTCTCCTTCGGCGCCGGATCCAAGCCGCGCACGCCACCTTCCCGCCGCTATCGTGCCAGCTCGCCGCTGCCTGCCATGAGGGTAAGTACTTGTTTTTTATTGCAACCTTTTAAGTTCATGTATGCAACATAAGCAATAACCGCTACAACATTGTGTTTTTGTCAAATTTTTTTGTTGCATGCATAGTCAAAAATTGTTGCATACATGAGTGATGAATGTTGTGGTCAACCGTACAGCGCTAGTGCCCGAATCGGATGTCTGGGTGCTGGCAACACCCTATACTTTATTTTTGACTAGGTTAAAATTCTTTGTATTTCATATGAATTCTTCAAACTTAATAGTAACTTTTGTTTAGGTTAGAACAATTCTTTTTTCCCTAGGGGTGAGGTGTTTACATAGGAAGAATGACGAGAGTGGTTAGATTTTCATCCCAGGGTTATAAACAGACAACGCCCATTTTTTCTTCGAAGACTGTATACAACACCCGATTGAATTTTCTTTTCTATCCTTGATAAGGAAATTAGTCAAAATTTAGGTAACACAACAAAGGTATCTTAATATATCTACAGACTGAGATGGAGAAATTCTAAGAATCCCATAACAACGGTGGGCAAATGCAGCGCCGACAAATTCAACGGATTTTCCAAAACAAAATTTTGCATTAGTCGAGTGCTGTATAAAAAAGTTGTTTGTGTTTATACAGTTACAATTTCCCCCGCCCCCAAATAAGCATTCTGTCCTGCCAACTATATTGGTAGAACAAAGATGTTGGTACCATGTACTATTGGAGAAGAAACAAGTCTCATAAGCTGACCAGGGAGGAGACAACAACATGGGCCATCCGGCCTACCCGGCCCTCCAGATCGGCCCATTCCTTGATGGGCCGCCCAAGCACAGTGTTGCAAATAATGCATAGAAAAAAAAAGACAAGAGACACGAATTTTTACGTGAAAAACCCCTGCGGGAAAAAACCACAGACGCTCGAAGGCAAATCACTATAACGAATAGAGATTAAAATGGAGAGCTTCTCTTGGGGCTTAATGCCTATGGACTACTGGGGTACATATATAGTGTGGGGGTATAGAGTCACACATGGAGAGGAAACCGAATCAGAGTCTTACACGGACATGGTTACGAATTCGGATCACTTTTCAACAATCTCTACCTTGAGCCAAATTCGGATCACTTTTCAACAATCTCCATCTTGAGCCGAATTCCCTCCAGTAGTCGAAGAATGTCATGAACTCCTCCAATAAAATCAGCATGTACACCTTGAGTGCCGAAAGTCCAAAGGACTAGTGAGTAATACCAACTAAGTCTGAGCAAAGCTCAAACTTAGTTGTAGGAACTGGCTTTGTCAACATATCAGCTGGATTATCATGAGTACTTATCTTGCAAACTTTAATATCACCTTGAGTAATGACACCTCGAATGTAGTGATACCTGATATCAATATGCTTTGTTCTCTCATGGAACATTTGATCTTTTGTAAGGCAAATGGTACTCTAACTGTTACAAAATATTGTAGTGCAAGATGTACTTCCACAAAGCTTAGTAAATAAATCTCTTAACCAAATAGCTTCTTTGCAAGCTTCAGAAATAGCCATATACTCAGCTTCTATAGTAGTAAGGCAACAATAGCTTGTAAACTTGCTTTTCAGCTTACGGCACACCCTCCAACAGTGAACACATAACTAGTGAAAGACCTTCTTTTATCCAAATCTCTAGCAAAATCAGAATCCACATAACCAACGAGTCCATCTCTTGTCCTCCTAAACTGTAAACAAGCATTAGATGTGCTCTGTAGATATTTGAAAATCCATTGGACTGCTTTCCAATACTCTTTTCTAGAATTAGACATGTATCTACTAACTTTTAGCAACTAACCTATGAAATCTAATTCCAAGTATTAATTTCACAATAGGGGAATATACATTTGTGAAATCAATACCTAGAATTTGACTATATCCTTTAACAACTAACCTTGCTTTGTACCTAACCTCTTCGGTTGGTGAAACACCTTTCTTTTTCTTGAATATCCATTTGCAACTAATAGGTTTTTTCTCAATTGGCAACTTGGCTAGGTCTCAAGTGTCATTCTTGTTAAGAGATTCTATCTCATCATGCATGGTAGCCATTCATCTTTCTGAATCACTAGAAGAGATAGCTTCTGAATAAGATGAAAGTTCTGCAGAACCTTCAATTTTTTCTGACATATTTAGACAATAAGCCACAAACTTGGCTTCTTCAATCAATCTCTTAGGAGGCTGAATGTTCCTCTTTTACCTATTAATTGCAATGGAACGTTGTGTTGGCGGCACAACAATATGAACTTCTTGAATATTTTTCTTGTTGATTTCTGGTGTAGATCCTGAATCAATAATATGCTCTACCTGCACGCTTGATTGCTTCTCAACGGGAACAACGATAGATGATTTATCATGCAACATAACAGACTCATCAAAAATAATATCTCTGCTAATAACCACCTTTTTAGTTTCAGGATTTCACAATTTATATCATTTTACACCAGTTTTACAACCAAGGAAAATGTACTTAACTACTCTAGATTCTAATTTACTATTGTTAATATGAGCATAAGCAGGATAACCAAATATTCTCAAGTTTGAATAATCTGCTGGAGAGCCAGACCATACCTTAATTGAAGTCTTTTTATCAATAGCCAAATTTGGCGACTGATTAATCAAATAACAAGCGGTGGAAACGGTTTCAACCCAATAACTCTATGATAATTCAGAGTTTGATAACATGCAACGTACCTTCTCCATGATGGTTCTATTCATACGTTCGGCCACACCGTTTTGTTGAGGAGTGCCTGGAACGGTGTAATGTCTCACAATACCTTCTAACTTGCATAAAGCTTCAAATTCTCCTTAACAAAACCCCAAACCATTATCGGTACGAAGCTTCTTGACATGCTTACCAGTTTGTCTCTCAATCATAGTCTTCCACTCCTTGAATGTGTTGAATACATCCAATTTCTACTTGATGAAGTATGCCCAAACTTTTCTTGAGTAATCATCAATAATGGTCAACATGTAGTTTGCACCTCCAAGTGAAGGAACATGGGATTCTCCCCACAAATCGGACAACACTTATCTTTCTTTGGCCTTGGTTCGTGTGCCTTTTTTTCTTCTCTCTGTTCAACTTGACTTGCTAGCTTTTCTTTGGTGCTGATGTTTCTTTGATGTTGCTCCCTCCTATGTTAGCACTTCTTTTTCCTCTACTGCTCACGTTGCACGACAAAGCGCGAGACGAAGATGCACTGTGTCGACTTGGAGCCAAAACTTGAATTCGGCAACATCTCTCCCGACGAAGAAATTTTTTTTCTCAAACTCTAATCTCCTGTGCTCTGATACTACTTATTGCAAATAATGCACAGAAAAACTAGAGACAAGAGACACGAATTTTTACGTGAAAAACCCTTCGAAAAAAAAACTATAGACGTTCGAAGGTAAATCACTATAATAAGGAGAGATTACAATGGAGAGCTTCTCTTGAGGCTTGATGCCTATAGACTACTGGGGTACATATATAGTGTGGGGGAATAGAGTCACACATGGAGAGAAAATTGAATCAGAGTCCTACACGGATACGGTTACGAATTCAGATCACTTTTCAACACACAGCCTGGGATACATCCCGCTCCTCGTTCTCTTCTGCCGGTGGCCCCCTCTCGCCTCACCTACGTTGTTTTTATTTATTGAGTGACTGAGGACATGTTATTGCTGACTACGAAACAAACCCTCTGATTACACCATGACAACAAGAAATTAGTGATCATCGGATCAAATGTGTTGTTAAACTATGACCGACCGATCAAGTGCTCTTGTTTGGTATGGTTGGTTGTAAGCCTCTGAGGATGGAATTCCTATGTGACAGAATTGGAGATCAACTCTCTCTCAGGACGTGATCTTCCCCTTCAGTTTTAGGAGATCTATCACACCAACAGCCACGATGGTTCCCAAATGACCTCGTAGCCTCTGTCTTCTTTCCCGTCCCTTCTTGTTCTAGCTTTCTTCCTTTTTACTCTTACAAAATTGGTAACAAGGCTCCTCAATATATAGGCTAATATTCTCCTACTAACATACATACTCGGACTTCAAGTTGGTCATGACTTCAACTTAAGTTACACACGGAGACAAACTCAACTGCATCTCGGGCTCAATTAAAACTCTCACAACTGTTTTGTTTTTCACAATTGTTCCTATGTGCCTCCTTTATAAAAAATAATCCCTGTGGCCCCTGTTCATTTTTGTAACATCCTAAAAATTCACTATCTTTTAAAATTAATTCCAAATTAATTATTTAATTTTTTGGAATTTTATTTAGATTTTTCTTGAATTAATTAAAGATTAATATAAATTTTCTAAAAATAAAAAAGATTTATTATGAATAAAGTAAACTTCAATTAATTTAAGAACTATTTTATTTGGGTTGCTTGTGTCACAAGGAATTTTTTAGAATGTTTTGGATTTGTTTGGAGTTTATTTGCTATTTTTAGAAGCTCAATTTAATTTATTAAAAAAAGAAACTTCCCAAAGGATCACCCATCACTATGACCACAGCACGCATAACTTTCACAGCCAAACAGCCACCAACCACTAAATTTCCTTTTTCATTTAATTTTCTTCCTTCCTTTTATCCTTTATGTCAAGGCAGTAATTCATCTCCAAATAGCCAACCGAACAGGCGGCAGACGTAGTCCACAGCGCCGTGGCCTCTCCAAGCCAATTTTCAAACCAAGGCTCATCTTCACCTTGTGCAAAAATGGAAAATGACCCAAATGACTCAAGTAGTCAATTCATATCCGTTTCTTTTGTTATTCATTCGTCATTTCCATTTAATTCTTCCGTTTCTATTGTGAACTCATAATCGGTCATTCACAAAGCCATGGATTCCGAATCTGTTTCCTTCCCCTTCAAGCTCTCAAATACAAAACTGGAGATCTCTCAACCCTTTCCCCACTTCTGCAAACCTTCCAAAGCTTCCAAAAACACTGTTATCATCATCATATCATATTCCAGCATCCAAGCAACTTTTCTATCAATTTAATTTGATTTTGGCATAGCCAATCTCTCGGGACCAAAATTTTTTCCAATATAAACTGAAATCGCTTTCCGTCGTCGATTCGTCGCATCCGATAAGTTTTAGCCCATGCCATCACCCATCTTAGATTCATCTCGTCGCGTTCTACACAATGCTTCCCTCTTTTTCTCTAGAAACCTAGTATAATTTTTCACTTTCAATACCTAGACATGGCCACCTAAGGCATCTCATGTTCCTATCTTCCCAGTGATGTTTTCTTCAACCTTTTCACGTCACACTTGGAGGTTAGCCAAGTCCTATCCTATTCATTCACCCGACCAGTCACCACTTGGAGGTCTTATGAACTGATACGTACACCCATCTCTAGACAACTCCCGTGTGGAAGAGTAAAGCACGTGTTTTATCTTCCTCCTAACCACACGATGACTCGGCCTTATATCTCTGACAACAACCGCCTTGCAGTTGTCCCTATAATTCTTTCCTACTAATAATAACCGAAGTGCAGTCATTGTTAGATTTTTTTCGCTAACAACAACCATTCGCTTGATCAGACGGAATGAATTAACAAGGCGCCTGCTCATATGGACAACTGATATCTCTTTAACGCTATTTAAAGTATAAAGAGAGAAGGGATAGAGAACAAGACAGATGATACACCCCGACATAGACATATTTTTGTGAATCAAAGAAAATATCTCAATTGGATACTAGATTACAGAGGCAAGAAGTAGCTAATCTAGGACTGGTAGCATCCTCTTTGTAATCTCTCATTGAAAACATCTTATAATCAGTTCATAACAATAAAAATAGTCTTCATTCTTCTTCTAAATCTTTCTAAAAAGACATCTTTTTCACAGTTTGTAAGATCGACACGTTGAAAAGCCCGTTTCATGTTCATTGATGATGAGCTGCATCAAATTTGAAAAGCCCGTCGGGTACTAGATTATGGTTTTTGGTTGGAATTTTTGAATTTTAGCTATTTGCGACAGAGATTACGGAGAGAGATACTCGCTTGCGATTTTGGATGGTACAGATGTTTGGCTTTTAATATGTACTATAATTAATTTGTAGACTTCATCTCAAAAAAAATATTCCATTTCAAAGTTAGGTACTATAGCAAAAACCAAAAATTATTTTGAGAAGCTGAAAAGAACAGATAAGATTGTAACAGAAGAAATGAAGTATGCCATGCGCCCACGAATAATGGGAACCCGTACGCACGGAAGCAGCTGCGGTCCGACCCAAGCCGACGTCGCACCGAACCCAAGGTCGACCCATCCTGATCCCTGAACCGCGTCACCGTCGGGCGTCGGATCCCAATCAAACCATCTAAACCCATCCGCCCTCCTCAAAACCCTAGCGCCGCCACCCTATATAAGCCTCGCCTCTCCCACCTCGCCCCATTTTCCACATCACCCAAACGCTACCCACCCACTCCCTCCGGCGGCGGCGGCGCAGCACGCGAAGATGGTGAAGTTCCTTAAGCCCGGCAAGGCGGTGATCCTCCTCCAGGGCCGGTTCGCCGGCCGGAAGGCGGTGATCGTGCGCGTGTTCGAGGAGGGCACCCGCGACCGGCCCTACGGCCACTGCCTCGTCGCCGGCCTCGCCAAGTACCCGAAGAAGGTGATCCGCAAGGACTCGGCCAAGAAGACGGCCAAGAAGTCGCGCGTCAAGTGCTTCCTCAAGCTCGTCAACTTCACCCACCTCATGCCCACCCGCTACACCCTCGACGTCGACTTCAAGGACGTCGCCTCCGGCGGGCCCGACGTCCTTGCCACCCGAGACAAGAAGGTCGCCGCTTGCAAGTCTGCCAAGGCGCGCCTCGAGGAGAGGTTCAAGACCGGCAAGAACAGGTGGTTCTTCACCAAGCTCCGCTTCTAGCTGCAGAGTTTGTCTCGTCTAGTACCCTTTAGTTTCTGCTTGGTATCAATTGCTTCATTAAGCTATCTCTGTTTTGGTATTGTCCATGAAGACTTCGTCATGGTTAGTATGGATCTTGCAGAAGAGTTTAATTAAGATATGGTAATGTTTCATGTGTTAAATCATGTTGTGGGATAGATCTGCTCGAAAATTTGCGAGAATTACTGCTTGAGATACGCTGTTTGTATACCCTCCATTATTATCAAATGCTTTACTCTAGCTGTGATTGAGATATGATGCATCTTATTCTTATCTCTGATAGCGGTTTGCTTACTGTTTAGGGTCCTGGTTTGCATTTGAATTAGATCTAGTATTGTTTTGTAATCTTGCTTTTGTTGTGGATTCGGTTTTTCTAGAGATTAACTTGTAATTGTAGGCAAATTTTGTGTTGTGCTTGGTTACCTTGCATGGTACCTTGGTACATATTGAACCAGAATTGCATCTCCTTTCAAGGATTGTAGGATAATTGTATTTGAAATTGCATATGTGCTCTACTAGCTGATTTTGTAAGGTCTACTGTTGTGTGACTTGTGTCAATGTTGCTGTGCGACTGTCTAGCTAATTGCTAGTCAAGAAATATTGAACGCTTCTTACATGAAATGCTTTTAGACTGTTGTCAGTTTACCTTTTTTGAGACTGGGGATATTTCTTTTCTTACTATTGGCAATTAACCATTCTGAAATGGATTCAGTGAACCATATGGAAATAATTACTAATGTTGATATTGAAACATTCTATTGTTTTGGGTATGGAAATATTATTGCTTGAGCTAGACTCTAGGAAGCTGGGTAGTAGCCCGAATGTTTATCCCTAGGTCCTAATTGATATAGGTTCATTGTTGAGTTAGGGACATATTAGTTATTTTTTTTGATGCAAGTCCTGCTTGTGTTGTGTGTTTCTCCATTTGATTGATTTAACTTTATGTTACTTCATAGAAATTGTAGCATAGTTGTCTGCCTTTGCTAGTACGCCAATAATAATACTGATGTAGTCAAAATTTTAACCTATTACAAGGGTAGTACACTAAATTAGTTGCTGAGGGAATGGGATTGAACAAAATGTCAAATGAGTTGGAACTAATATGCATTCCAAAGAACTTGCAGTCTCAGATTAGGTTGTTTGTCTCAATTTTGAATATATAATAACATGTGGGTTTAAGCATTAAGGTGACTTCTGACAAGGAATCGTCGCTGGTGAGTCTAATCCAAGCGATTTCTCTTCTATACAAAATAGATGAATCAACTACAGAATATTACAAACAATAAAGCTGGGTAGTAGCCCGAATGTTTATCCCTAGGTCCTAATTGATATAGGTTCATTGTTGAGTTAGGGACATATTAGTTGTTTTTTTAATGCAAGTCCTGCTTTTGTTGTGTGTTTCTCCATTTGATTGATTTAACTTTATGTTACTTCATAGAAATTGCAGCATAATTGTCTGCCTTTGCTTGTGTTGTGTTGCACGAATTGCCTCATTAAAAATCTTGATCGAGAAACTTCACGAAAACTCGTCAAGAAAAAAAGAGTACAATCCACCCAATTTCATCTCATCTACGAGATGTATTCTTTAGATACTTGATTTTTGTTATCAAGTTTTAATAATGAGTTAAAGAAGAATCTCCCGTTGAATTCTGCACTTCTCTTAGTCTCATCATTCCAATTTCACGTACACATCTTTCAAAATTAGATGCTAGAAGTGACTTAGTGAATAAATTTGCAAGATTTTCATATGACCTAGTGTGTAGTATCTTAATTTTATCTATCTTTTGTAATTCATGAGCATAGAAGAACTCGAGGATGATATGTTTTGTGAGATGACTCTTCACGTAATTCGTTTGCACTTGTGCGACACAAGCTGCATTATCTTCATAGATAATTGTGAGAGTTTGTATGATGTTCAATCCACATGACTACTAGATATGGTGAACTGTACGTCAAAGCTAGGCATATTCTCATGCAACTTCGTATAGTACTATGATTATTGAGTGATTCATCGAAGTCGATACAACACTTTGCTTAGATAGCTTCCATGAAATCGCGGTTCTACCACACAAGAATAAATAGCTTGTTTGTGACTTGGTAGTATGTGGGTCTGATAAGTACTCGACATCTGCATAGCGATTATATTCATATCTTAGTTTTTTTTGTAGAACAGTCTAAGATCTTTGTTTCCTTAGAGGTATCAGAAGATGTCCTTTATTCCCTGCTAATACCTTTTGGTAGGTTTTGCACTATACCTTACTAATAGGTTTACGGCAAATGCGATATCCGGTCTAGTACAGTTTGCTAAATACATAAGTGCTCCTATTGCACTGAAGTATAGGAATTCTGGCCCTAGGACTTCCTCCCCCTCTTCTTTAGGTCTGTACGGATCCTTGTCTTACTGTAAAGATCTTCCGACCATTGGTACTTTTGAAGGGTATACTTTTTCAAAGCTCAATCTTTGTAACACCTTCTGAGTGGAGGCTGACTGATGCACTAATATCTCTTCTGGGACATGCTTGAGCGCAAGCCTAAGCAATATTTAGTTTTACTCAAATCTTTCATTTTGAACTCTGATTCTAGGTAAAAGCTCGCCTCTTTTATATCATCTAGGGTTCTGATGATATTCAGATCATCTACATACACTGATATTATACAAAATCTGTTTTAGGATCGTCATATAAATACACAGGGACAATCCTCATTGTTTGTGTAGCCTTTTTTACATAGAAAATCGCTTAAGTAATTATACCACATTCTGCCTGATTGCTTAAGCCCGTACAGTGATTTTCTAAGTTTTGCACTGTAAAGTTTCTACTTGCTCTATCTTGGTTTGGGACACGGATACCTTTAGGTACCTTCATATAAATATTCGAATTTAAGTTTTCATAAATGTATGCTATTACCACATCCATAAATTTCATTTGTAAATTCAGGTTTACTGCCATCGAGATTAAATATCTAAAGGTAATACCACTTGTGACTGGGGAATATGTTTCTTCATAATCAACTCCGGATCGTTGAGTGAAATCTTGTGCAACAAGCCTTATTTTATATTTTATAACTTCATTTTTTTCATTTCTCTTTTGAACAAATACCCATTTATACCCTACAGGGTGCACATGGGGGGTCTGTGCCTTATAGGCCCGAATAACTCTCTTTTATTCAGAGATAATAATTTAGTTTCTATTCCCTTTTTTCAATCCTCCCAATTTGATCTTTTATTTACGTTCAGCGAGCGATGCAGGCTTTAGATCATGATTGATGATTATGGTAATTTTCTTTACAAAATAGATGACATTAGCTGTTGTTCTATTCATGGATTCTCATGTGTGTACATAGTTTATAGCTATTTCATCATGGGATGATTCTTGTAGTTCTTCTATTTGCTCACCGCTCCTTTTAGTTGCGGGGGCAAGTCCCTTTAGTTTTTCAGCTTGATGTGCGCGCACATATCTATACTAGTTTCTCCCTCCATGAGAATATTCAAATTCGGTATGCTTTTTTTCTAAAGGTGCCATACCGGTGCTAGGTCTTAATTTGCTCCTCTGCTGGTTCTAGAGAACTTCAATGATTAGTTTGTCAAGTCTATCTTATCCTTTTTTACCATACATCCCCGGTTACTTGGGATTCGGGGGGACTAGATTTCTCGTTCTTTTATTCTGAGGCCTCTGGATGGGATTAGGGATACCTTCTACTTTCTTCGGTATTTCAACCCTTTTCGGTGCATTGCGTACGGACACATACGACTTGATCATGCTATTTAAATCACTAAAGTGATCAGGTAATTGATTTGCTAATACCTACAAATCAATAATCTTCTAGACTTCTCCATTTGTTTCACTAGTGCGCGGGTCATGTGCATGGATTCCCGTGGCTTGCCACATAATTTCCTGACTTCTTTCATCAAAGGGTTGATTTTCTCCCCCTAACGTCGAGAAACTATCCTCATCAAATGTTTTACATCCACTCTCTCATGGAGGATAGAGTTCTAAGCTTAGAGTGCACATACATAAGGCTCATACAAGGAACCTCTAATCTCTCTCACAAACATGATTCCTTTCTAAACACACATAAAGGCTTATGTAGTGGAGGCTCCTCACCCCACATCAAACCCTAACTTGCATACCCTTAGTGGATACAATTATTTACAAAAGGGAAAACCTAATAACTCATACATAAATGGGGTTTCACTCATACACACTTACACGCTTTTCAAAGCATAACTTCCATGGCTCCAATAGCCTGATAAGATGCTCCATCCTTCAAGACGTGACCTAAACCACTTAAGCCATCACCACGGTTTTGTAAACTACATATTCAATCGGTATTGGACAATTTCCTCAATTGTCACCCACTGGACTCCACGACGCTTCTTCTCGAAGCAACCTCCTAGATATGATACCCAATGATTCATCGTCAAGATTGTGATGCCCAATTACTTGCTACCAAGATTGTACGTCTGCCACAAGGACCGTCATTACTTGAAACACATAAGTCCAATTGGCACACTACATGCATACACTTGCCTCCTCACGATTCTTGTCTTTTTTCTGTACTTCTTTCCTTGAGATGATACTCCACTCGAACTTATGCGACATCCTATGGCCTTAGGATTTTCCATTGACCGCAACAATTATCGAGCGCCCTGCACATCAAAGAAAAAGCAATCGATCCAATCACAAATGACATACACTTGACTCTTATGGTAAAACAACATATGCATTGACACACCATGACTCACACTCTCACATGCATGAACTCCCACCATGACTCACTGCAGAAACCAATAGTTTATTGAAAATCACCAAAGGCTGGTCAGACCATCCCAAACTGACCTATTCCTCTTGGCAATAGGGACCAGCCTAACCGTGGGCAATCAAGCCAGTTAGATTGCCCTACTCCATTAGTCAGACTGCCATGTAGGGCCGGTCAGACTAGTCGTTGGTCAAACTGCCTCTATAGGTTGGTCTGGTCACCACTGCACAGTAGTCAGACCGCTTGTGTAAGCTGGTCTACCAACTGTCTCCCAGACAGCAGAACCAGAGAGCAACGATACAAAGTCAAACTCAAACTTCAATACCAAAGCATAAGCACAATCAAATACTCATTACAAACGTAGGATGATCTCCACATGATCTCCCATAATACGATTGTCTTCAAGCCCTAAACCATCCAAAATGACGGTTCCGCCTTACTATGACACTTTGCAGGACAATAGATTTTCGAAGGCCATAATTTGCAATCCAATGGAGTTTAGTGATTTTGAGTTTTTTGGAAACATGAGAAAGTTGTCTACAACTGCTCAGTACACTACCTATCCGGATTCTGCCTCCTAGCAACCCTAAACAAGTATTGGCAAGATCCATGGGGTTAATCATGGCCTAATTACCAAATTAATCCAAATAAAATTTCACCTATAGGACAAGGTGAAAGTATTGGAGTTTACCCACACATCGGTGAAGATACAATGAAGAAAACTTCAGAATTCTTCTCCTCTTACAGCTCCTCCATCCACTCCTACTCTCTGTCACGGCAGCAAAACAATTTCCATATTAGCCGAAACCATTGCTGAAACAACCATTCTTTTTGCTATGGCAGCCCTCCACAGTACTGATGGCTAGGGCAGGGGCAGCAGCTAGCTAGGGCTAGCCCCCCATGCCTTCTCCTTTTATGGGCACACTGCCCAAGGTGGGCCTAAGCTGCAACCTTAGCCTGTCCAGCACACTACCCTTTTTGTTTCTGGAAGGTGTTACATAAGTATTAAAGCACTTTTAAAGATAAATTGATGTTACTTATCTTTTGATTATATTTTAAGATTTGTGTATGTTTATGAGAGTGGAAATGGCTTTGTTTTTTTATAATTTTTTGGGATATTATATTCTAACCTTTTAACAAAGTCGACTCTGATCTCTATGCATTTCAATTGTGCTCTCAGGAAATAAAACCTTGAACAAAGGTAAGCTTCCAACATAAACCCACCGAGACGAACTCTCACCTCTACTCCAACCAGAAAGCATAAAGAACCCAGCACACCTCGAACACTCTACCAACAATTTAGTACACTTAAAAAATTGCAATGTGTCATTCAATGCTCCATGCCTCAAAATAAAGAAATTCTCACCCCTCCTTAACACAGAAGACCACTTCTAAAATCACTCCACCTCCAAATAAGCTACTCTTAGAAGCGGACAACTCATAATCCAGCGAGATTGCTCCTATCCCCCAATCAGCATATTTCTTTTATTTTAGAAGAAAATGACATATATCACTCCATAGTCACTTTACAAATGAGTATGGTAAGATATACTCACATACATCACTTATAATTCATGGATTATTATACTATTATAAAAGGAGTTGGTGGTTGGTACAGCCTCTCTCCTCTCTTCTCAGCCATCCGATTTGATTTAGATCATTCGTCTCTCTCCTCCTCCTCTCTCAGGATATAACCGCCCACCTTCTCCACTTTTCCCATCTCCTCACGTATTCTGGCCACCTTTCTCTCTCTGTCGCTTGCTCTCTAATGTTTTGATGTATAAAGTTGGCCAGACAGTAAGTTTTGTTTCATTATTTTTATGACTCCGTTGTAACGCACAGGTCTCTAACTAATTCATGGAAATTTCACACCTCATCATTAAAACCCACTTCCCTTGAAAATAAGTTATTGATGTTCCTCAAATTACGAGCTCCCAAAATATCACTTCTTAAGCTACACTCCTTTCTTTTGGACGGCAACATCAAGGATAACTTATTTTGTATCTCTTAAATAGTACTAATCACACTCCCCCTAGGAAAATCTTACAAATACCTATCTGATGAACACCCTAGTAAGAATAATCAAAATCCTCTATTCAACATGATGAATCATTCCTAAAGGTCCAATAGATTACTTCATAGTACTCTTTTGTTTTCCACCTATAGCTTGTGGACCTCAAAGTCTACTCGATCTTATTGCAATATCCAAACGAACCTTGAGAAGCTCTACTACACAGATCATAAAATGCTTTACGAAAACTCCTTCACCAAAGAAATATTATCAATAGATAATTGCACCTGCACATCAATTATAAAATCACATCAAATTGTATCACCTTAACCCCAGAAGGATGCTCTTCTATGAGATTTCAGAACACACTCTCTGCACCCCAATGAACACCATCAATGATTAATACAAATCATGCAATCAACCATGTTCCCTAGTTACCCCTTTAGATAATCACTCAAAATTATAGCTCTTATCGTAACACACATCCAACTTCAATTTTTCATATTCATGGAGTGATGCAAAATTCCATCAAGATTTTTGAATTAAATTCTCATAAGACACTACTTCAACATTACTCCAATTCTTTAGCTACCAATGCTGTCAAGAAACATAATCATCATATTTTTGAATTTTCAATGACTCCTACAATAACACCAATATCATTTAAATTGACATTCACCTATCCATGTTATATAATTCTAGCGTCCAAAAACATAATCAATAGTTAAATATGATATCCACAAGGAGAAATGTAATTCACATTCACAAGGAATTATCCACAATGACTAATTATTCCAACCATTTCTTCGATTTGACTGATCCATCAATATTAGATCCTAATTAATTCCACCAAAGTGACCATTTCGCTCATTCTTAGCGACCTAATTAATTCAGCAAGATCCCCCACTCCCAATGGCACCAATGACTCACAAGCTTGATCAAAAATATGTTTAATCACCATTCAATATAGGTTCAACTAGTGGCAACTATTTAACCAGGTTTACTCTAAAGATAACCATTACATTTAATCAGTTTCTCTCCAAGAATTATAATATGAAGTCTCCATCCAAAGTGGTATCATACTCCCCACTACACGTTTAACCCAACAAGTCTTCATACTAGCTTCGGCCCGCTCGTTTAACCCAACACGTATAATGTTTAACACCTCTTTCACGAATGAGGGACATCAACCTTCTGCACACAAGGTAGCTCAAGAATTCTCTAGAACTTACGCCTGTGAACCTAGCAAAGTAGCTCAAGAATTCTCTAGAACTTACGCCTGTGAACCTAGCAAAGTTCCAACAGAGATGTTCCCAAGAATGAAATTAGAAAATAATTATGATGAATTTTTCCATGAATTCAAGCAATAAAACTCACTCAATAAAAGATTCACACTTTCAATTACTCAACTTTGTAGTAAAGAAAACCATTTTATTTGGTCATAACATCACTTCCCTTTACAAATAAAATTACCTTTAAGACAAAAACACATAAAACACTTATGATTCATGGGTACTCCCTAGAACTTCAAAAAAAAAATTATTGAAAATAAGATAAAAGCACATAAGCAAGATTCTAAGCATTAGTTTAAAAGATAACACAATCAACTATCCAATTCCTTCCTCTAGGAAAACAATAAACTAGCAGGACCCTCATTCACCCTTATAAACACACTAGCAAATGTCAACTTACTTAAACTATTAATAGGAATCATCGAAATCCCAGTATTTCATCACAAAACTCCCCTAAAAGCTTCCCACAATGCATCATAATACTTTATCGTCACATCTTCACTTTAAAATCCACCGAATTCCACAATCTTACTACATAACTTCGTAGTTCTAGAGAAAATCTAGTGTGGAAGCCACAATGTACTTGCAAAGCTCTTTCATCAAATGTTATATTATCAATAGATAATCCCACAAGCACTTAAATACAAATTATTGACTAAATGCCACAAGCTCGACCCTATAGTGATGATCAATCACCAAATTTCAACACACATCGACTGCACTCTAGTGAACATAATTAACTATTATCCTAATCATGGAATCCATTTGCTATCCTACTCCCATATGCAATCACACGAACACCTACAACCATCGATGCTACTTTACCATCTCATGTTCAGAAATTGGCGCAAAATCCCATAGAACTTCAATAATATGATCCCTATGAATCAAAGTATCACACCACACCACACCACACCACAATAAACTTTCCTCCAAATCATTTAGCTAGGAAACTATTAAACGGAGTAATCTCCCACTCACGATCTTTCGACCTTCGTCCCATAGAATTCTAGAATTGCAAGTATTGAGATCCTCCAACTTATGGGACATAATTCCAACAATCAGTCATGGTGCGAAATCGGCGAACCTAGCAATTATATTTGATCACCAATTATCCATTGAAAAGTTAACTCTACAATGAATACCCCACAAGGCAATAAATTAATATCTTCTTATCTTAACTATCCTAAATAGTTAGGTTAATCGGTTGGAACACTAGTAAGCCAATCATTCAATAGGGTTCGACAAATTTAAACAATCTTAATGTTCTACTATTTCTTAATGATCCAAATCCAACAATTCCAAATAAGAATGAGCATGCCTTACATCGTTACTCTACATGCTTCAAGACATCATCAAATTTAAATCAACTTCAATCCCAAGGGCATTATTCAAAATTGATATTGTCCTCGTCATTTTCACAACTTCGCATTCCATGCCTTATCATCTATTCTGCGTTTACCGCCTCTTACCTAAGCCTAAAAGGAATCACCTTGAGGATCTATTAATTTTATTCAAGACACAAGGACATTAAACTTCAGCAAAGTTACTCTAAAATTCGTAGAATCAAAACTTCCACACAATAATGAACTTGCAAAGGGTATTTTCCACTATCATCTATACCGAGCAATTAAAAGAGTCATGTCCCACAATTTTAATTAGCCAATTCTCACATAAAGGTCAAACTTGCAACTTATCAACTTTTATAAGCTCTGAAAGTAGTTAAACACAATAAAAACAATAGCTTTTCCCCATAGAATGAAATAACAAATGAAAACTCGTCACCCACAACTAGTAAAAGGATATCGTATGAAAAACCATCCATATCTATATGCCTTGATCAACAGCATAGCCTACCCTCATCCACAACCACCACCCCTTTCTCCCGGCATCGCTATGCAATACAACCCGAATAAAGTGCACATGGACACAACCATTAAATTCAATAATTTCTAAACAACAATATAAACTTACATAGTTGTGAATGGAATGCTTTACCCATACTTGTCCTACTGTGAACCAGTGCGTCAAATTAAAGTTAATTAACCAACCTAAGTCAAATTAAATTTAGTTAACCAATCCTATGTCAGATTGAAGTTATTTAACCAATCCTAAGTCATATTGAAGTCTAGCTAACCAATCCTAAATCAAAATAAAGTTAATTAACTAACATAAGTTACCAATTTCTTCTCCAAGGACCTAATGCTTGCTAGGATCTAATGCTTGCTCTGATACTAACTGTAACACCATGGCTCAACACTAAGCCAAGATGCTATATTATCTACATTCACTCCAAATTTAAAACCTCTATTACTAAATTTCAGGAACATCTCCCCAATTATACTACAACACTAATAACAATCTATATTATGAAATCCTAACTCTAGGGAAAAAAGAATAAGCATATCTGTAACATCCTGTTTTTCAGCATTTTAAAAAGCTTTTAAATAACAGTGCATTTATGGAATTTTCTGGAATTTAATCAGGCTTAGATTGAATTTTTAAAAATTTAAAAGGATTTAATTTGAATAAAATAAGCATTAATATATGCTAAAAATATTTTATTTGGGTTCCTTGTGTATCAAGGATTCTTCTGGAATTTATTGGAGAATTTTTCGGATTTATTTGCTATTTTGTAGAGCTTATTTGAATTTAATTGATTTTCTGAAAAAGAAAAGCCCCAGAAAATCCTTGTGAACAGTAACGGGCCAGCCCGTCACTGTTCACCAGCCCAACCCTTCTCCGCCATCCGATCCTGTACACCGCCGCGCGTCGGGCATCTGACCGCCTACACCCCCGCTTCGCCGCCCGATCTTCCCCCAAACCACGTGTCACACATCCACGGCCTTGTCACTATTCATCCACGCGTTCTCGCACCACCGTCCAATCGCTTGTGCGCCGCACGTCTCGCATCCACTCATTCCATGTGTCAGCCCCTCGTGCATCGTCTCCGATTCGAACTCCCGCCGCCGTCGTTCCAACCGTGCCCATCTCGGTGTCCGTGCCCGAGATGAACCCGCGTCGTATCCTCGTCGGACTCCTCTCGGGACCCGTGCATAAAAGGCACCACACCCGCCGCCCTCAGCACCCGAACACCGTCACTGCCTCCTCGCCCTGCGCTGCCGCCGACCCGAGCTCGTCGCCGCACGATGCCTCGCAATGTCGAAGCTCCTCCGCCACCCTCGCACCCCGCCAGACCCGAACTTGCCGTCGCCGGTGAGTCTTCGCTGCGCCCCGAGCCCTCTCCGCCGTCCGCCAGAACCTCACCATCCCCTCGAGCCACGTGCTCGCGCCCGCACCCGCGCCCGCGCCGCGACACCTCACACAGTGCGCTCGCCATGCGTCGGCCATCCGACGGTCCGACCTCCCCATCGCCACCGTCGATCTAGATTTGGATCAATGGTCGAGATCGTGCCACGTGTCCACACCCACGCCATCGGATCGCGCTGACGTCAACCCGTACCCACGCGTCGCCGACGGTTCACCTTCTCCGTGGACGTGTTCCACCATGAACCGTGAGTTTGACAGTGCGGACCCACCTGTCAGAGGCATTGTGACATAGACCCGTGGACCCAACCCGTCCGAGTCAGTAGCCTAGTCAGCAGACACGTCAGCCCTAGCCGCCATGTGGCATCATGTGTCAGTTCCACGTCAGCACCACTGTCCCCAGATGCCACGTCAGCTACCACGTGTCAGTGTCATGTCAGTTCTCAATGCCACGTGATAGTGCCACGTGTCAGTGCCATGTCAGCTCTAATTGCCACGTGATAGTGCCACGTTAGCTGCCACGTTGGCCCTACCCGCCGCGTCAGCACCACCCCGCGTGCACTGTTTTATGAGCCGAGTCCACCGTGAACCTGTCTTCCCGTGCACCGAGTCCACAGCACAGTAACTTTTCTGATTTTTAGTATTTTCTAGCCCATTTAATTTTTCGAGAGCCCGTTCTCCTCCGTCCTACCTCCGATTGGTCCCGTTCTTCTTTCTAAATTCATCTAAAATTGAGCTATACCTTTTGGTTCTAGTTTCAATGTTTTTGGAGTTTATTTGAATTTTATGTGATTTTATTTTATTATTTCAGTCATTTTCTCTCTCGTTCGATCCCGTCTTCGAAATAGCAGGAGCGCTGCTAGAAGATCCTGAGTTCCTCGCTGAGCCAAACCAAGTCAAGTCGAGTCCTTTGATCATTTTGAACCTAATTTTTAATCTATTATTTTATTATTTTGTTTCAAATTACCCTGCATCGCTATTTTATTACAAATCCTTGTATTGGTAGCTATTATCCCATTTGATCTATCCTTCCTTGATAATTTGAATACCATGATGCCTTTGTCATCATAGGTTGGAAAATTATTTAGTGATACATACTAGATGTCACTGGGGTAGTACAATTTTATATGCTTAGCCATGCTTATAGTTCGATGGGTTCGTCATTACATGTGATTAATTAATTAATCTGACTTAACGAGATATTTTATTGTGATTGGTGCCACAGTTATAAAATTTATGCCATGACATGGGTGTGTCATTGATGTGGTTAAACATAATTTGTTTTCACTTGGGTGAGTGATCGTGTAGTAAAGGGGGAAGTGTGGATTCACTTCGAGGGATGTGGAAGTCTCGTCTGAGTAATATTAAGGACTTAACTTTATGCACTATTGATCTAAGATTTACCGTGCAAACCATATGTCTAGTATGGGATAAACCTGGCTGATTAATTTGGGATATTGCAATTTCAATCTCGCCATTGTGATGAACATGATTGTTGATTTCCATAAGGCGCAAGTGGGGTGTGATGCGAAACCCTAACGGGTGGGATTGAGTTGAGGTTTAACATTGTAAAGGCTTTGTTGTGATTTTCTGAGTACGAGGCTAACCATATCGTATGGGTATAGTTGTGCAACCTTTGTAGAGTGTAAAATTATTTAAATAGCCGTGTCCCTAATTATGGACAATGCTCGGGAATTTCACACGAGGGGTAGAGTTTTCGTAAACACTTGTTGGTTATCGTTGGAAAGTGAATGGTTAGTTCACTGGTGGTTTAGTTTGTGGATGGGAAGTTTACGAGTGGCTTATTCAATTCCGTTGATTATTTACTTATTAATGTTTTTTTGTTAAAGTTGCTTTTGATCTATTTATCATATTTCCTTTAAAATATCGCTTTATGCAAATTAACCTTTTAGCCATCTATTGGTAAGCTTTGCATATTATATTGTATTCATTTGTTACAAACGACTTGCTGAGTACCAATATACTCACGGCTTTATGTCCACTGTTGCTTAGTTGAGGAGGAGGAGTTATATCAACAGGAGGTACCAGATGGAGGATACTTTAACGACTTCGCGGATTAGGACTTCACTCCCCAGGCGATTGACTGTGGGCGTGTCGAATGGCTTCCACGTTTATTTATATTTTTCGCTGCTAGATTTTGAGCCCTTCGGTCTAATGAGACTATAAGCTTGGCCATAAGGTCGCACTTTGGATAATTAATAATATTTGAGTTTTTTCCTTTATTTTAGCGTGTATATAGTTGAGATTTCATATATGTTTAACTATGTGCACTAGCGTGATCATAGACTAGTGAGATATATACACAGAGACTCCGAATTTGCCTATTCGGGTCTAGACAATATCACACCTATGCATGGGACCTCGCGCCCAAGAACGCTTGGAACCATGTGCTCAGGAGCATTTAATACGCATAATATTTCACTTGATCATCACATGCAATCATCAAACTTCAAGATTAACTATCTGTAAGTTCCAACTAAACCTAACTAAATCATTAACAATCTAACGAAGTAAACCATATAACTCCAACACTCAACTAAACATGTTTCAACACTAACCATTATCAAGCTAATTAATTAAATGAAATGTGGTAACTAAATTATCATCATTGGATGTGATGCGTATGTGCTACTCTCTTCTCGATGTATGTCACCTCAATAGTTACCTAATAACAACACACTACTACAAAACAGGCTATACTGGACGGGTAAATCACAGACGGTTCACACGGAACCGTCTGTGCTTAACTATCACAAACGGTTCATACTACCACCCGGCTGTGATACTGTCACAGACGGTTATTAACACGACCCATCTGTGATAATTGAGACATCACAGACGGTTCGTGTTAATAACCGTCTGTGAAAGTTCACAGATGGTTTGTTACACGAACCGTCTGTGATAATTGAGACATCACAGATGGTTCATATCAATAACCGTATGTGACCTTCACAGACGGTTATTGATACGAACCGTCTGTGATGTCTCAATTATCACAGATGGTTCGTGTAACAAACTGTCTT
The DNA here is from genome assembly GCA_036346265.1 of Melocanna baccifera. Lineage (NCBI taxonomy): Eukaryota > Viridiplantae > Streptophyta > Magnoliopsida > Poales > Poaceae > Melocanna > Melocanna baccifera. The sequence continues at coordinate 17,184,390 of CM070691.1, forward strand.
TGATATTAGTTGTCACAGACGGTTCGTGTTAATAACCGTCCGTGATAAATTGTACTATTAATACTTGGACGTACGGTGTCGACACAGATCTGTCTTCATTGCGCTGCATAGGTGGAGCAAGGCGGCCGGCTTTAAGGAGTTCGGGGGTAAAAATATATCGCCATCTTCTTAGTGATCAAATCAGAGGTTAGTACTCAATTACTTTTAATTATGCTTATATACATGTTTTTGTAATGGAAGACCAGATATGATAACTTATATGCTATGTAGTAGCGGTAATAATCATTTTGGCAACCTTTTGTTACTTGTGTAGCTAGCGTAGATGGATCGAAGCTGGATGTACATTGAGAACCGTGTGAGTGAAGAGTACATTATTGGCGTGTCTGTTTTTAGAAGAGTGGCCGAGCTGGATATGTTAAAGAAGGGGATAAAATATATGTACTGTCCATGTATTGATTGTGATAATCTCAAGATGTTTAGTAACTCAGCGCATATCGAAGTTCACTTGATTCGAAGGGGTTTCAGAAAAGGGTACAAATGTTGGACCAGTCACGGTGAAGAAAAGTGTACACAAGAAGCTGGTAGTTATGACATAGTCGAGGGGGACAACGGTATGCCAGTTGTGGACTGTGCTTTTGATCATGAGGCCGCAGATGGATCGCAGGATGATAATCTGGATCAGATGTTACGTGATGTAGAAGGGAACTACAGTGAGAGAGAGTTTGGTGAATTCGAGGGCTTGATGGAGGACTCGGAGAAACCTTTGTTCTCGGGATGCAAGCCGCAATACACGAGGTTGTCATCAGTTCTAGAACTACTGAAATTGAAGGCAAGCAATGGTTGGTCCGACAAGAGTTTCACGGCATTGTTAGGTCTCCTAGCAGACAGCTTTCAAAGGGAAATGTGTTGTCGAGAATCACCTACCAAGCCAAGAAGATTCTTTGTCCATTAGGAATGGAAGTAGAAAGAATACATGCATGTCCGAATGATTGTATCCTGTACCGTAAAGAGTATGCTAGCTTAAATATTTATCCGGTGTGCAAAGCATCCCGATACAAGCGTAAAAATGACTCTGATGATGGAAAGGGCATCGAGGTGAAGCAAGGAGCTCCTGCTAAGGTGTTGTGGTATCTTCCTGTAATCCCCTGTTTAAAGCGTTTATTTGCAAACCGCAAAGATGCAAGATTGATGCGTTGGCACTTGGAGCAGCGTAAGAAAGACGGAATGATAAGACATGTTACTGATTCTCCCCAATGGAGAAACATCGATAGGATGTTTGTAGATTTCGGTGTGGAACCGAGAAATATAAGGTTTGGGTTGAGTATAGATGGAATGAATCCTTTTGGTAACATGAGCAACCGACATAGCACCTGGCCCGTGACTCTATGCATGTACAACCTTCCTCCTTGGCTGTGTATGAAGCGGAAGTATATTTTGATGTCATTACTTATCCAAATGCCGAAGCAACCTGGCAACGATATTTATGTGTTCCTAGCACCATTGGTAGAAGATCTTGCAATACTGTGGAACGAAGGGGTACATGTATGGGATGCAGACAAATGAGAGAACTTTACTCTACACGCTATGTTGTTCTGCACCATTAATGATTTTTCGGCCCTTGGTAACTTGTCAGGGTTAAGTACAAAAGGAGCCAAAGCGTGTCCGCACTGCTTAGATTATATGGAGAATGTGTGGTTGAACAACTCATGTAAAACTGTGTACATGCGTCACCGTAGGTTCCTTCCAACGTATCACCCATACCGCAAGATAAAGAAATAATTTGATAGAAAAAAAGAAGATGACTCGGTACCAAGACCTTTTAGCAGGAAAGATGTGTATGATATGGTGAAGGATATAAACGTTGTGCTTGGAAAGGGGCGTAAATTGAGGAAGAACATGTGGAAAAAAAGATCAATATTTTGGAACTTGCCTTATTGAGAGCACTTAGAAGTTCACAATTGCATCGATGTCATGGATGTATAGAAGAATGTATGTGACAGTTTGATTGGTCTCTTACTGAACATTCCTGATAAAACTAAGGATGGTGTTAACGCAAGGTGTGACTTAGTCGCTATGAACAACAGGACTGAGTTAGCACCGATAGAGACCGATAAAGGTCGGACATACCTTCCCCCAGTTTGCTACACTCTGTCTAAGTCCGAGAGAACTGAACTGTGTCAGTCCTTACATGGTGTGAAAGTTCCATCTGTCACTCCACCAGCACGAAAAAACTTGTTTCTATGGAACATTTGAAATTAATTGGCATGAAGTCCCACGACTGTCATGTGCTAATGACACAAATGCTACCTGCTGCAATTAGAAGTATTTTGCCGAATAAGGTTCGAGTGACAATCATAAGGTTATGTTATTTCTTTAACGCAATTGCTCAGAAGGTCATTGATCCCGATGGACTAGATGCTCTACAAACCGAGGTGGTGACAACTCTATACATCTAGAGATGTATTTCCCTTGATCATTTTTGATATCATGGTCTATCTCATTGTCCTCCTTGTGAAAGAGATAAAAATATGCGGCCTCGTGTTTCTACGTCATATGTACCCCTTCGAGAGGTACATAGGAATTCTCAAATCCTATGTACGCAATCGATCTCGACCGGAGGGTAGCATCATCGAAGGTTATACAACAGAAGAGGTTATTGAATTCTGCATCGGCTACATGGCTCAGGTCGATCCGATAGGTGTACCTGTATCTCGTCACGAGGGAAGGCTAGAGGGTATCAGGACTATCGGAAGGAAAGCAATAACTCCAGATCAAAAAACGTATGCTCAAGCCCATTTCACGGTTTTACAACACATGACTGAAGTGACCCCATATATTGAAGAGCACAAGGACATACTACGTCAAGAGAATGCAGGCCAGTCAGAAGTTTGGATCACGAGACAACACAACTGTCAGTTCAACGAATGGTTGAAGGCGCAATTGATTAGGAGGTCGTCAAGTGAAACACTACAATGGTTGGCAAAAGGGCCAAAATTTACAATTGTAACATGGCAAGGATACGACATTAATGGCTACACATTTTATACAACAGATTAGGATAAAAAGAGCACAGTGCAGAACTCAGGTGTGCGCATAGATGCCTATGATGCGCACGTCAGTATCGTTGGCCCAAGCTCGTACTACGGGCTTATATAGGAGATTTAGGAGCTTGACTACGTCATTTTCAAGATTCCTCTATTTCGGTGCCGTTGGGTCTATCTCCCACGGGGTGTAAAAGTCGACAAGTACGGTGTCACTACCGTGGACATCGAATGTGTATGATACAAAGACGAACCATTTGTACTCGCGAGGCAAGTTATTCAAATATTTTTTATAACCGACCCGGCAAATAAGAAGCGCCATGTAGTTCTTCAGGGAAAAAGAAGGATTGTCAGAGTTATGAATGTTGTGGATGAGGAAGAGTACAATCAATTTGATGATTTACCTCCATTCGGAGATAGCATCAGGCTCGAGGAAGAACAAGGCGATGAAACAAGCTATATGCGTGTCGATCATCGTGAAGGACTTTATTTAAAATAAAATAGCTATGTGTAATAAATATAACTATATATTTTTTATTGTAATTGTAAAATGACTCAGGAACTGTGATGTATTTGTGAATTTGCATATATATATATATATATATATATATATATATATATATATATATATATATATATATATATATAGGTGAATTGAATCTTGGTAGGTGTAGTTATATTCATTACACTGTGAGGTCTTATTGAATCTTGGTAGTGTAGTTACAATAGCCAACCGGCAAAGGCTTACAGTCAGCGGCAAAGGCTTATTACAGACGGTTATGAACTTAGTACCGTCTGTGATAGTTATCACAGACGGTTCTCAACTTACAACCGTCTGTGATATTATATTATCACAGACGGTTATAAGTTAAGAATCGTCTGTGATAGTAATACTATCACAGACGGTTCTTAGTTAAGAACCGTCTGTGATAATATAATATCATAGATAGTTCTTAACTTATAACCGTTTGTGATAATATAATATCACAGACGGTTTAGTTATAGAACCATCTGTGATAGTTTTCCTTATAAATACCTGCAGCTAGGGCACAGATTCCGCACTCACGCACTCTAGATCTCCAGCGCCCCTAGTATATTATTACTCTCTCGTGCCACCCTCCCTCCCGACGTCGCCGCCGCCCCCGCCGGTCGCTCCCTCCCGATGCCGCTCCCTCCCGCCGTCGCTCCCTCCCGACGCCGCTCCCTCCCCCGACTCCGGTGCCCTCCTCCCCCGACGCCGCTCCCTAGCTCCCCCGAGCCTGGTGCCCTCCTTCCCCGACGCTGTTCCCTCCCCCAAGCCCGGAGCCCCCCGACTCTAGCTCCCTTCTCCCCCGCGAGCCCGGCGCCCTCCTCCCCCGACTCCGGTGCCCTCCTCCCCCGACTCTAGCTAGGTTTTAGATTTGCTTCATGTAGTTATTTCATGTTTCATATAGAATAATGAAGATACGTTATTCATGTTTCATGTTTCATATATTGATATATATGCTACATTGTCATATTGATATATATCCAACATTGTCATATTGATATGTATATATATTGATATGTGTGTGTATATATATGCTACATTGTAATATTGATATATATGCTGGCCGAATTTACACATACTGGATTGATGAATATGTTAAATTCATTTGTCATTTGTATTTGGATATGTGTTATATTTCAAATGGTATGTTCAATTCATATGATTACATACATGTTATGACATTTGTATTTCGATTGATGTCATCTTTGTGCTGACATAATCATACTAGAATTATATTACTATATATGAATTATTAGCAGCTATTGCTAGAGATATACCACACCCACTGCGTCCACATAGTCATCCAAAAATATATGCCACACAGACCTTCAAAGGGCACGAAGCTAGTGACACACTCTAGTGTATCGGGTTCAATGAACTGGATACACTAGTTTGTGTCATTTGTTTCATAGAACTTTGTTTAGGCCCACACCTCACTGCGTCCACACAATCGTCCAAAGATTTTTAGTATATACCACATAGACCTTCAAAGGGCATGAAGCTAGTGACATACTCCAGTGTATCCGCTTCAATGAAGTTGATACACTGGTTTGTGTCATTTACTACATAGAACTTTGTTTAGGCCCACACCTCACTGCGTCCACACAGTCGTCCAAAAATTTTTAGTACATACCACATAGACCTTCAAAGGGCATGAAGCTAGTGACACACTCTAGTGTATCAGTTTCAATGAACTCGATACACTAGTTTGTATCATTTGCTTTATAGAACTTTGTTTAGGCCCACACCTCACTGCGTCCACACAGTCGTCCAAAAATTTTTAGTACATGCCACATAGACCTTCAAAGGGCATGAAGCTAGTGACACACTCCAGTGTATCCGCTGCAATGAAGTTGATACACTGGTTTGTCTCATTTGCTACATAGAACTTTATTTAGGCCCACACCTCACTGCGTCCACACAGTCGTCCAAAAATATATGCCACATAGACCTTCAAAGGGCATGAAGCTAGTGACACACTCTAGTGTATCGGTTTCAATGAACTCGATATACTAATTTGTGTCATTTGCTTCATAGAACTTTGTTTAGGCCCACACCTCACTGCGTCCACACAGTCGTTCAAAAAGTTTTAGTATATGCTGCACTTGTTAGCTACATGGTCTATTTGGAAGGCTCATAGCTCACTGCAGTTGATTTTTTTTCTTAGAAGAGTGATGGCGTCCTCACAGTCTTCGTCGTCGTCATCTGGGTCTCATGCTCCCAAGATTGAAAAAACTAAGCGTGGCCGAGGAGTATCGAAAAGGCCAGATGGCCGAATGACCATCACGGTGGTCTCTCCGGATGGGGTCCCTCTGCAACCGAAGAAAGCAGTGGCATCATTTCGGAGTACCTGCGGGATAATTGGAAGGGAACGGATCCCCATCACCATAGCAAACTGGAGAGAGTTGTCAATGGATCACAAAAATCAGCTATGGGAGGAAGTTACAAATTCGTTCGAGATCCCAGCAGAAGTACAGGGACTCGTGCGATGGCACGCGCTCCTCGCAATGGAAAAAGTATGGAAGAATTTTAAGAGCACTCTTGTGACGCAGTACGTGGCCAAGGATCTCACGCCCTTCACGAAGTATCCTTTCGTGTCGCCGGAAACATGGGAGGCCTTTGTGCAGATGAAGACAACGACCAAATTTGAACAACAAGGTGCGACGCACAAGGCTATCCAATTACAAAACACTCACCCTCACAGGCTCGGCACCGCTGGGTATGCGGGTAAAGACCCGTAGTGGAGGATGCAGGACGAGGTCGCACTCCGATCGGAGGCCTCCCCACCATTTATTTGCCGGGATCGCAAACGAGCGCGCTTGTAACTGGTTAAGAGCGAGGTCATCAACCACATCTTCGGGTGTCTCTTTCAAAAACCCCGTAGATGAGGAAGTTTCCCAACACTTGATAAGATATGTTAAACTACATAGTTGTTAATACCTCTTGAATTTCATGGGTTCAAAAATAACATGATTAATTACCTCTTGCAGCAATCATTGACTACCGAATCTTCTCGTGGATCCTTTCAAGAATACAGGGAGAGAGATTTACTATCACAAGCCTTGGGAAACAAGGAGCACCCAGATCGCACACGAGGCTTGGGGGTTTACGTATCTTGGAAGCACGGATTTCCAGATTACTCTGAGACATATAGGAGTAGGAAGATATCCAAGGCGTACCGCAACGACCAAATAAAACAGGAACTTCGTGCTCAACTTCAGGAACAACTATCTGTCTCACTTCAAGAGCAGACTGCCTCACTTCGAGGAGAGATATATTCATTAAGGGAAGAACTGAGACAAGTCCGCAACCAATCTTAACCCACCCGTACTACTACGGTACCCAGTCCCTCTCAACGTCGCAGTAGCTGCGCGTCCACACCAATTACTGAACATAGCGACGTCCACTTACCTATCGATGACATTCAGGTAATGCACCTCTTTAGAATGCTGCATAGATCTCTCTGGTGGACGCCTTAACTCATCTTGTGTCGTCATGTAGGGGCCCATGCCTTGCATCCTCAGATTCAGGCTTGTTGGCTCTATTCCCGTTGACGTTGGGCGGGGATGGCGATCCATTCCGCCAAGTACGCGCTGGTGCACGGTGTACAAGTAGAGACCGGTTTCATAAAGGTCCAGGTGGACATGATTAATGATATTTTTAAGACCGTCCCTCTTGAGAAGCCCCCAAACGAAGAGATTAAGACATTAGGGGATGATGTCCATACATTCGTTTAGTGGCCCAAGAGGGACATTGCCCTCGACTTGTCCGTGCCACGATCTCCACATCCAGTGTCCCAAGAGGGACATCGCCCTGGACCTGTCACATCGGCTCCGGTGGCTCCACCTCTAGCTCCAGCTCAGAAGCCTGTTGCATCGGCTCCCGCCGAGACGCCACCGAGACCGTCTCGTAAGCGAGGCTCTAAGACTCAAGGGAAGAAAAATAAGGCTCCCGTGACATGGAAGTTCACTCTAGGAGTGTCGTTGGTCCCTGAGTCACAATTACCCGGACTTGGCATGATTTGCAATACATTGCATGCCTGGTACATGCAGAAGTCCAACATGAAGCCAATCCGGCAGAGTGCATTCACTCTGAAATATACGGAGCAGCATTTCCTCCACGACACAGGCTACATCGTCGTGACATTCGATGACTTATTTTTGCTATTCAATCTCGACGAACTCGACGCCTCGCTTCTATGCTGCTGGACACTGTAAGATTACAATGAAGTTCTACATTCACGTTATACTGATAAATGTCCTTACTCTTTCCTTATGTATAGATCCATGATCCAACAAGTCCGGCGATCACGACAACCAGTGGGTTTCCTTGACCCTCACTTGGTCTCCGATCCAGTTATCAAAGATAATGAATCCTTCGTGCAAGATTACATAACAAAGGGATTGCTTGCTCACATCGACAAGGAGTACGTCATGTTTCCTTTCAACCAAGGGTAAGTGCTTCATTAGTTACCACACATGTTTTATTTGTACTTTACATGCAGCATGAACTTCGGATTAATCACTATGGTGTGTACATGACTAGGCAACATTGAATTTTGATTGTGATTATACCAAAATGGAGGAAGGTAATATACCTTGATTCCCTACTTAGGAGCAACCACGACTTTAGTCGTATGCAAGAAGTACTTAACAAGTAAACTCATTTCCTCCATACATAACTCTATTGTAATATTTCCTTCGTTTGCAATGGCCGAGGCTAACTTTTTTGAATCACGTAGGTCGTTTGCCGCTTATGTTGCCCACGGAGGAAGACACGACAAATCTAGTGACACGCTGCGACACAATACGCGATTTTCGGTACCCACTACAACACAACAATCCTACATCACACTTTGTTATAATGCCTCTAGAATTGACAATACCTATGTACGTAATGCTATTTTTGAAGTACCACCAGCAACTACAGGGCAACGTATGTGGATTCTACGTTTGCCGCCATATGAAGGAAATCATGGATAATAAGATCAATGATCCAGAGGTTTGTCATGTCCTTGTAATAATTATTATTATTTGATTATATATGTATATACACACACATGCTAATTAATGACTTATTGCTCCTAGCGACAGCGGATAGACTTCGACGTAAGTACATATGATCTTGACCAACTCGTCGAAATTCGTGCAACACTCTCCGGGTTCTTACTAGGACAGTGTATAAACAAGGCTAGAGAGTTCTACCCCGGCAATGATGATAATTAGATGTTGAAACATTGGATGCAATTGTACAAATCACTCAGTTGTGTGCTTAATCAAACAATTTATTTGTCAGAATAGTGTAACGATTTTCATTCTATATTTGTATGTGATCTGTTAGCCGTTTGTTACATTCGTAATTCACTTTGAGTTGCAATTAACTTATCTGTGTAACTTTGAGTTGCAATGTATGTGATTCATTTGTCAGATCTGTGTAATCTGCAATGTATGTGATTCTATATATGTTGTAATCTTGTTGCTTGCTTTCAGAGGGCATAGCTAGCATATCCTGAGGCTAGCCAAAAAATGGCAAATAAAACTGCTATTACAATTGCTATCACAGACGGTTCGTTGTTGAAAACCGTCTGTGATAGTCTACTTTCACAGACGGTTGTTTGCAAAAACCGTCTGTAATGTAAGTTATCACAGACGACTCGAGAGCCATCTGTGATAACCACCTATTATCACTGACACATAAAAACAGACGGTTCAAAAACCGTCTGTGATGATGGTTCCGAACCGTCTGTGATAGGCCTGTCTGTAGCAGTGACATCAAAGTAAGGGTGAGTCCAAGACTCAGCAAGTAACATAGTAAAATGATAAATATAACATATCATTTTCCATTTATATTCTAGAAGAAAAAAAAATGAGGAAGAAGTGGGATGGCGAGGACTAGAGGGAGAAGAAAGAAAGATGGGGATTCGACCGAGAAGTATAGGAAGAAGAAAGAGAAAGAAAGGAAAAGAGGAGCCCGTTGTCGTCGTTGTCAACTTTGCACATAGGGTAAAGAACCAAGCCCTATTCATCTAATAGCACATGGATTAGTGAGTGGTGAGAGTAGGGGAGCAACTGTATAAATGTGATTGGAATCATTGGGAACACCGTTAGTAGATCGTGATGCGGTTGTGGGCAATGTTTATGATTAAACTGCTATCCAGAAAGTTGTTGTTTGGCAATGTCATGGTAAAACATGCTATCCTAGTTTGTAGGTTAGTTTGGGGTAACTATGTCCTGTTTCATAACTTTACCAAGTTATGAATGATGTAGTTAATTATTTAAGCTTTGTATAGAGTGCTAGAACACTAGATTTGGATGAGCAGATTCAAAGTTTTTGCACTGGGAAGGCTGTTGTCCAGAGTGTTGTCGTCTCTGCTTGCTGTTGTGTTAACTTTCTCCGTAGGTGCTCAAATTAAATAACAGTGATACCTAAACGTTAGATAATTTTCTGTAGCCTCCAAAAGTGGTGTGGCTTTGCAAGTTTTCTTGTTGTAGAAAGTTAGGTATGCAAGTGTGAAGCATGCTACCCGGTAAATACAGGATGACCTTCATAGCTGAAATTAAGGGTTGATACAACCTAATTAGGAAGTTTCATGACAAGGAAGAGATGGTAAATTTTATGTAGGCTCTAGAACCTATATGGTTGCTATGTTTAGACTTCAACATGTGAGTTGTGGTTGTTGGGTCATCGGGACAGCAGGAGGATTGTCCGGTGAAAGAGGGATTAGTTAGGTCGGGTTTTGCGTAGGAGTGATGTTGTTTTGTTTGCATATTTGTACTATCATGGTACATTTTGAGATAAGGTATTGGTTTTTCAGGTGGATGTTAGGGTTGGTGCCACCCATGCATCGTCCACGAGGCTAAATAGACAAGTGCATGATAGAATAGTAAGCAATGGTTGCCTTAAGTACTCGATGTTTATAAAATATTTACCTTCCTATTATGTTTACTTACGATGAATTCATGATGATGATGGCTAAGCGATGATGGAGAGTGGTAAATAATGATGAAACTCATGTATTGCATTAAGTGTATATTCATGACATGAAAGAGACCCACTTCGGTGGATATAAAAGACCTACATCGATAGGTACCTCCACATAATGGAGATAATGAGAGGATGGTACATTGATGGGTGTCCACTCGGTTATACCGGTATAAGCTACATAGAAGAGTAGATATGTGCATCCCACAGGAGTAGAGATCAAGGCTGCTCATACAAAAGAGGACAAGCTACTGAGCCCACATGAAAAAGGGTGGGTTTGGATGAGCATTGGCGGGTGTTCACTTCACTATACCGGTATATGCTAAAGAAAAGAGTAGAGATGTGTATATGCATTGCATTGCATTAACGATAATGAAAAGTGCAGAATGAAGTGTTAATGAATACAAAAGAGATAATGGAAAATGATCAGTTAATGAAATGTGGTCTAAGATGGTATCATGTGTATGTTGATCTTCACTATTTTGATGTGTGCTTTCTAAGTCTTAGACTTACCCCTGCCTTGTTGATATTTTTAGGTAACCCTGGTGACAGCATGTATGGATTGGAAATAGTACTCTTGCACCACACTCATCGAATAAAAACTTAGCTATCACCTTTAGTAGTCATATTTATATTTTGATTATTTAGCTCACTTAAGTTGAACCTTAGTTAAGAGTCGCTTTGGAGTTGTTCAAGATGTGTGTGGGACAAGGTTGGTCACTTTTGCTTAAAGTAGAGAATGAAGTATGGTTGCAAATAATGAGTTTGTTGTTTAGATGATAATATTATTTACTCATGCATGCTTTATATGGTTCGTCACTCTTACATCATAAATGCTCCTAGGCGTATGGTTTCGGGTATTCTCTGGCATGAGGCCCCGAGTGTTCTTGGGCGCAAGGTTCCAAGCTTCAGTTGTGATGTGTCTATTCTTGTTCATATCACTAGTTGTTTTTAATGAAAGTCATTAAACATGGGTAGTGGAAATGCTACCAAAATTTAGTAATGATGGATGTAATTTCCAGTGATATAGAGTAGTGGTAGTATTCTGGGCTCAGTGTTGGGCCAGGGTGTTACATCTGCTTTCTATTCCCAACCCAATCTGAATGCATCAATGCAAAAATGAATCCAATTCAAAGTACCCATGATTCAAAATAATTATAAATGGTTGTAGATCTATGGGACAAGTAGTGATACACCATGCTATCTTTGCCTCCTTGGTTTGGTCAAGCAATGCATGTGCTAGTTGGCCGTAGGGAGCTATGGCGTCTGGTGATTCAAACCAATCAGCAAGGCTGTGCATGCATGTGACCTCCACAGGAGCACATGAATCCTTGGAAGCAAAAACTCATACTTCACTATGCTCTAATGGAAAAGAAAGGAGTTAATACTTGGCTCTTATTGATCACCTAAGCAGCCCAACTTGGAGGGAGGAGCCATCCTTCGTGCCACTTGCGAGGTGCCTAGAGCTGGTGGTGACCAGTAGATGTTGCTGCCATTGGTAATGTAGTTGAGGATCCAATTGCTACTTGGCCTTAACGTGGGGGCACACCTTGTCTAGCTCGACCGCCACACCAGCGGCGTCCGTAGCCATGGCCATGCGAGGTGGCTTTATTGCTGTCGGATAGGAGGAAGAGAGAGGGGAAGAGGTGATGTGGCACGTGGCGAGAGAAAAAAAATCTAAATAACAAGATTTTCTTTATTGACTCATCGCATGCCATGTTAGCAAATATGCCACATCAACATAAATCATGGTGGTTTAGGGTGAGAGGGTTGTTTTACACTAGTTTTAAGAGTTTGAGGATGTTAAATACCCGGCTTTGGAGGTGAGGGTTGATTTCTAGACTCGGACAAGAGTTGTGGGATAAAATAGATTTATTTATATTTTCATATGTACAACACTGATGTTAACAACTAGACTTATCCTCAATCTCTTTTCCATTCCTTTCAACACTCCTCCAAAATTTTTCTCACAATTTAGACTCATCTTCCAACTCAAATGATCTTAGATAGACCCAGCCAAGACTCATCTTCCAACTCAAATGATCTTGCTGACATCAACAACATAGACCCAACCGAGATATACACTATGGAAGATTTCATCTCAAAACAGAATGTCCTAGACTCTTTCACTAGGCTGATTGCAGCAAAGTTCAAATCCAAATTCCAACCTCTTCAAGCCAGGCCATCTTGACACCAAAGCAGAACCAAGAAGTACATTCAAAGGAATTGTGAAGAGGTCATGGCCAAATACTTCTGCGCTCTATACCAATGCAATATTCTGTAGAAGATTTCGGATGAGAAGACTCCTCTTCATACATATCGGGAGTGCCTAGCCGAGTGGTATACCTATTTCACTCATGGGGTCAATTGCACTAATCGCCAGGAGCTCTCACCATATAAAGGGGAAGTTCCTCAGGTTCAGGTTTTTTTGTTAATGGGAGGCACTATAACATGGGTTGCCTTAATGAAGACAAATATCGCTCCATAAACAAACAAGGACAAACCATTTGCACAACATCAAGGGGCAACGTAGTATGTGGAGCATGCATCTGGGGTATTGCAATCTAGTCTTGACATCTTGTGTTGTCCAACACACTTGTGGACCGAGAAAATGATGTACAATAGATTGCTCCATTAACATTTTTTGTAATGTACAATAAAATATCAATCTATTTTCTAATAATGCATGAAAGACATAATCTGATTCAATTTTTTTGTCTCGATATTAAGCATCTTTGCACTTATTGAAAGAACAAGAGAGATAGACTAAGCTACAAGCATTGTAATGTCCCAAGACTAAGCTACAAGCATTGTAATGTCCCATTATGACTTCATATTGATACTTATTGAAATAAAAATATCTACATGTTTCATACTTTGTTGGTGGTTAATTTATGAGTAATTTTAGCCCATAAATTTGTTTGACAATATCTTTTTATGCAATATCACCACATTTGATGGTTTGATAGCTATTTTGTTCCTTCGGTATCAAGTGTACAAGGAAGATATTATTTGGCAAAGGTAATTGAGGTATGCTATTTTTTGAACTAAATATTTGATTCTTATAATTTGGTCGTGACAACATTATTACCATCGATCCGGCTTATGATTCTCTTATGTTGTTAGGTTGATTGGTATGCTTTTGTGTCATGCCATCTATTTTACTTCTTTTTTTTATTGTTGTGCATCCATAATAAAGTGAAGACTTTGTATGTAGTTGCAATTAGGGGTGGAAACGGATTGGATACGATCAAATAGTCTCAAATATAAATATGAATTCATATTTTTAAAATGAATATGGACACGAATTCAAACATTCTCGAAAACGAATACGAATCGGATGTCATAACGAATATAAATTTTAATTGAATAAGTACTTAATTCGATTGAATACGAATATCCTCCTACGAATGTTGTAATCGGCCAATTTTTCTGGTTACTAGTTTCAAATTTAAATTTTGACACTTGAAATTTGGTTTTTTTCGGCTACCAGTCGTACCGGCCCCTGGCCAGGATTTAGGCAGGTACCAATATAACTTCCAATATAGGGGGCCATTGGGCTGGGCTTGGGCTGTTCAGCTGGGCCGACCGACCGATAGGTATAGAAAACGGATAGAATACAAATCGAATAGTCTTGAATACAAATATAAATATGAATATTCTCAAACACGGATACAAATATTGTCAAATACAAATACAAATACTTTTGAATATGGATTTTGCTTACCACATTCGCATTTCCTCGGATATGAATATCGGATAAAATAGATTATTCGTTACCGTTTTCCACCCCTAGCAACGAAGCACTTACCCTTGTTTGAAGGGTACTATGATGTATTCCTTGTCACTGTGAGCAAGCAATCCCCTCGTTATGTAATCATGGACGAAAGATGCATTAGCATTGATGGATTGCTTAGAGATCAAGTGTGGGTTGAGAAAATCTACTAGTTCTCACCATCGTCGGACTTGTTGGATCAGAAATATATATATAAGCAGTGAGACATCGAGTTCGTCGAGGTTGAATAGTAAGAATAAGTCTTTGAAGATCATGATGAAGTAGTCTGAGTCGTGTAGGACATACGCTTCCGTGTATCTCACGGTGAATCCACTTTGCCGGTTTGGCTTCATGTTGGACCTCTGCATGTACCAGGTATGTACACTTCAATTTTCTCATGTTGGCTCATTAATGTCTTCTCCTCAATCGACCTCTTTGTGGTTAGGGTTCTCTCTATTGTTTCTTCTAGTATTTGATTCTGTAACTTCGTATTGCTACTTTGTGGCGTTTAGAGCTTCCTCCCTCTATTGTTTCTTCTACTTACAGTGAAGCGGCCACCAAGAAGGCCTACCTGAGCTGCATCAGGGACGAGAGGCATAGCTTGTAATATTGTAATGGTGGATTGTAATCTTGTGATATTGTAATGGTGGATTGTAATATTGTGATATTGTAATGGTGGATTATAATATAAATAGAATATTTTCTGCTATGTTTGCTATCGTATTTGCTTGTTTTCAAACGACATAGCTAATATTTTCTGAGGCTAATTCAAAAATAAAAAAAATTTAGGTATAGAATGAACTATCATAGACTGTCTGTGATAGTGTTTTTCATAGACGGTTCTAGTTACAAACCGTCTGTATTGTATTTATCACATACGGCTCATAAATCGTCTGTGATAACCTTCAATTATCACTGACTCATAAATTCTGACGGTTCGAAAAACTGTCTGTGATAATGTTTTTGAACCGTCTGTGATGATGATTTTTGTAGTAGTGTTCGTATAAATAACTATATGTGAAAATATCATAGATGATTATTCATATGAATCGTCTATAATAATTACAGCACAGACGGTTCTATATGAACCG
This sequence comes from Melocanna baccifera, assembly GCA_036346265.1. Lineage (NCBI taxonomy): Eukaryota > Viridiplantae > Streptophyta > Magnoliopsida > Poales > Poaceae > Melocanna > Melocanna baccifera. The sequence goes on from CM070691.1 coordinate 17,199,807, forward strand.
TCTATGATGTAGTCATCTAGTTTAATTTTTTTTTATAGTAGTGATATGACGCGCACGAGAACAGGGTGCCCTTCCGGCCCGTGGATGGCATCCACCTTTGCCCAAGCTGTTAGCTGTACCATGTTGGGATCAGTACTTACAACCGATGGGCCCTGAGGAACATGTATTCAGAACTTCAGATACGTACGGACGTGCACAAGAAGTTAACTAAAGGCAGACGAATTGAATTATCGAGCAACTGGTTCAAATTAACTTCATCGCGAAACTGTAACCGAGCGCCGTTCGATCGTCTCCAACTCGTGATTGTTGTTACCATCAAGTTCGCCCACCTTTGTCACAGTCAGCTCGCCAGGGACGACATACGCTTCCAGCGCTCGCACCGTCAGCTCCTCGCGACGTGTGGATATCGGCGAGAACTTTGACGTCATAGCATGCCGCTGACGCTGCAACGCTTGATGTGTCAGCCACGAGATCAGGCACGCCTCGCCAGCTTCCCTCCCGTACTCAAAGTCCTTGAGGCGAATGCGGTTGAAGGCATCGGCGGCGCTGATGACCTAATACAGTTATTTATAAATATTACTAAAGTTGTATGAAAATTAAATTACTATTTTTTATTTTTAATTCTGAATTTTTTTATTTGGATTATATCTAATATAAATTCTTTTTTTTAATCTGAGCCGTTATAACTTGGGTCCACTAAATTAAGAGTAAGATGTTTTTTTTGTGAGAATTTCTAGTTATTTTTTTATAAGCGACTCTACAAAAGCCTGTCATCGAATTTTAGTAATAAATAGATATAGATGCATCTCAACCCTTTATCACGACTTACCAGGGGCGGATCTACAGTAATTCATAGGTATTCAGCTGAGTACCCAAAAAATTTTACAAAAAAAATATTATATATATGATGTAATACATATATATATATATATATATATATATATATATATATATTAGTAAATATGTTTAATTCATCTCATTTCCGTCTTCTTTTCAACCTAGCGACGCCACCCAGCCTCTCTGCATTGTTGACTGGCCCATTTTTCGGCCCACGCCCCCACATCGATCGGACACAGGGTGCTTGGCCCAGTCACATTGGCCAACAATGACTAGGGCTCACTGGTTACTCAACGTCTCTCACCCCTCACCTCTCCTCTCACTCTCTCACCACTTGGCCTCTCCTCTCTCTGGCAGCGCACGCCGCACGGGCGATCACCTGTCGGGCGCTGGGCGCAGGTTCCTCCTCCTTCCGATTCCGAGGCTCCGACGTTGACAACCGGCCCGCCGCCGGCATCGGTCTCTCAGACGGTCAGACCTCTCCGTCTCTGTGGTGGCGCATAGGTGCAGGACCATAGCTTCGTTGTCGGACCCGGATTTTCAATCCGGAATCCTCTATGATTTCACCGCACTATTCTCTGGATCAGTAGATAATGCTCACAGTTACAGTACTGAACATCAAAGTACATATCAAGCGGAAGCGTAATTATAATAGAATACTTACACATGGGCCGATTAGGCCGAAAAACGACGAAAGCAGCAGCGAAAATGAAGCACACAGGTGAGACCCACAGAACATGCCCACAGGCAGCCAACTGGGGGCTCGCGACTGAGTTCTCGACCTTCTTGCCCTCTTCATCACCATGACTTGGCACAGCGATTTGACTCTTGAATCTGGATTTTGTTATGCGAGTGTGAGCACTTCAACCTCGTGCTCAACGAGCCAACACACAGAATGCAATTATATAACATGTATGGCCAGACAAAGGATAGGCTTAGGTTTTATTTTATTTTGCCGGAAGTTGCATTTTAAAAGACTTAATATATATATAAGAAATTCCTAGACTTAGCCTTTGGACCAAAATTTATAATACTTTTGAATAAAAGATTTTATAGAATAAGTATAGATCTCATCCATGACCCAAGTTACTTGTACTATGAAACCAGTTTTCAGCGTTATAGCCACTTAACTTACCACTGGGACGACACCCAGGACAATTCAAACCAGGATAGTCCTTCGTCCTCTATTTTCCCATTCCAGACCCAACCATATAAATCTTTTTGAAATTGAACTATATCAGAGTTAAGTTCCCATGTCCGCCCTTGACCGTGAGCACGGCTGTTCGAACAGTTTTGACTCTGCAGAGTTTGTACATCTTTACCCACAAGAGATAACCCTATTGCTATATTCCACATGTTTCCTTAGACATGCAGATCAACGGAATTACCACATGACCTTTACAATGCACCTAGTAAATGATTGCACTCGCTAAGGTTTCGTCTTCCCGACCCCCTCTTGCGCCACACGGCGGCTTAAACCAGCGACACGACCCGTGTCCACGACGGCTTAAACTAGCACCACGACCCGTGGGTCACTCCGAAGTGCTTTCCTTTACTGGCGATGCAAACTAGTTAGTCATACCTACACTTTGCCAGCTTGTGGTTGTACTATTTTACAATGGGAGGTCATGACCCGATTCGGTCCTTGATCGTCTGGGCGGTTCTACCACAAACCCCACTCTCATGCACACCGATGCACCACACCCCCGAACCATCCGCCCAGATGTATCAGCAATTTTAGAGATTTGCGGGGGCATAAAATAATGATCATTTTAAACATACCCGACCATTTCCAACTGCCACTTTTCCCAAAATTTTTCTTTGCACATGATATTGGAACATTGTAAACACCCCTGAGACTAAGCAATGCTATGCCAAGTAATATAAGCGTAACTGATTCTTTTTGAAACTCTACATTTATAAGTTTTTACTAGGGTAACAATGTTCACAGTATAAATGTGCCGGAAAGATATAATAGTAGCACTTGTTAAATGGGCAGCTAGCTAAAGCATGAAATCCAACATATTATAGCACATAAAATAACAGCATGCATTTGATAATTTAAATCTAAATAATTTACAGAAATGGGTATTCGAAATGATCAAAGTATTGACTCACTTGGCGTAGTTTTATCGCAGTCTTGAGCTCACTCGAAGCTTTCTAATTGGTTGATCACGAGCTTATGATCTTCATCGCCTTCTAGATTTTGGTTTCACTAGATCCATTGATTCTTCAGGATTCCAAGTTCTAATTACGTGCTAATCAAATGAACACAAATAACTCAAAAAGATCCAAGTAAAATCCAAATAAACTCAAATTAAACTTTATAGGTTAAAGAGGTGACTTTTGGATAGGATCGAGTGGATGCGGAGGTTTGACGAAGTCATCGGAGTTGGAGCGGAACAATGAATGGCGAAAAGGAGAGTAAGGTGTTATGGCGGAAGGAATGTTTGCCGGAACAAAAGATTAGCCAGATATAGCAGACCGCAGAATATCACGGCTTGACCCGCTTTATTTAATAATCCTCTTTTTATAATTTTATATTTATTAAGGAAGTTCTACGAGTTAGGGTATAGATGTATGAATTTAGCCGAACATTATTTTATCGGGGTTAGCAGTTACGAATTAAGGTATGTGCTACATATATAAGATACACGATTATTTTGATTTATCAAATTAGTCTTATAATTTATATTCCTAGCAATTGAAAATGCATTATTTTACATGGTCCCATTGTTGATTTGTTCATTAAGATGCATTTGGCAAATTTATTTTGTTGACCGATGCTTAGGGAATGTTAAATAGATGCATCATATGATTCTTTTTAATTAAAGATGTCTTGCTAATTATTTGCTATCGACAACACATGTATTCTAGGTTACTACATTGTGACATTAAAGTGCTTTCCCGCAACTACCATTTATCATGTTTAATTAGCCTATATATTTCAAAATAAATATAAATGACACTTTTATTTTATTAGGATCTTCCTGGATGTTTACCAATTTACTCCCATTATCCCATGTGTATATCTTTACAACTTGTCTATATGTCATTGTACTTTTATTTGGGTCTATGATAATTATTTACATTAGCTAATTATTTAAAAAGGGCTTTCATGATGTTCATATTTTAACAATGTACAAATAAGGCCTATCTTTTCAAGTTTGGGTCTTAAGTAATTACATGCGAAATGATTTCTATTTATGAATCCATATTACCCAATATTTAATTAACTTAATTTTTGTAGAATAATCAGTTTGTTAGTCTTGATTAACATGTGACTTTAGCCAATATTAAATCTCATTTAATTTTGATCCATTTTCTTCCTACTATTTATTACATATATATCTATACCTACAACTAGATTATATGCCACTTTTAAATGCGTAATTCAATTCAAGACTATTACAAAATACCTCCTAGTATCATGGATTATTTATCAAACTGAATTAGCTCTCCTAACAATCAAGTTTATTTCATTTTTAACAACATATTCCTATTGCTTATCATACATACTTGTACACATACACACATATACTCACAACTAGATTGTAGGCCATTACATTCTTATATGAGCTTATACTAATTATTCGCATTAGCTACCATTTAAAGGAAAGGCTTACTTAACATTTACATTTTTAATGCCTACAGTTTATATAATGCATGACCAAGGTTTACTTTCACACGAGGGCTATTAATTTTTCCTTGTTATACACTCTGCCCAATCTTTGCTTATTACAGCTTCGCAACAATTTTTCATCCCTGCAAATGTTCGTAATCAAACACATTCTTTTGTAAACTGATTACATATTTACACATGTATATGAATTCATCTCTTAGCAACAATGTTCAAACATGAAGGCACAAGTTCAAACCTTACATTAGTTAACTTTCCTCTTATGCAGGACTTTGAATTTTTATTCCTTATGCAACATTAGATGTTATAGAGGCATTCTCAGGCTCAAAACTTACATAGCATTTCTTATGTCATTACCAAATCCCCTCCCAATATTTCTATTTATTAGATCCTCATTTGATTATAACCATTCTTACTATTACTCATCTTACCATCATGTATGTATATATATATATCCACAATTAAACTTTATGCTATTACATTCCAATTCAACTGATACTGATCTGCATTTGCCCCTTAATTAGATGAACTAAATCCACATGCTATACAATCCAATGATTATTGTTGTTTCCCCTATTCAGCAGAAATGCAAACACAAAGGGAAGGAGCATTGCTTTCAGCCGGGACTTGACAGAGCCGAGCAGAGGAGGCTGCCGGCAATGGGCAAGTGCTGACGGCTCCAGCACTGGAAGACCGGGGAGGGGGAAGTCATCGCCAAGATGGGACCGAGGCAGCTCACACATCCTTCGGGTGGTGGCACATCGGCTGGAGCGGCACCAGACGCCGACGACGGTGGCTCTCGGCGGCTGGCCGTGGGGGAGAAATGGGGCAGCGACGCTACGGTGGAGGGGAGAGGAAGGGGAGGCAAGCATGAGCGAGAGAGGGCCTAGGAGAGTTCACCTGCGGCATTGGCTTGGTCGGAGAGGCATCGGAGAAGGCCGGCAACGGGAGCCTGGGCGGCGGCGGAGAGGGAAGCTCGGGCGACGAGAGGTCCGAGCGTCGGTTGGGGGAGGTTGAGGACGTCGTGGGGGTGCTCTCACCGCATGGGATTGGCGCGAGGCCGGCCGAGGAAGGAATGGCGTGAGCGACGGCGGCTTCGGCCGGCAATGGGGAAGAAGCAATTGAGGCGTCCTCCGGTGATGGTTTTTCAATTAATTGCGAGGGGAAGTGGTGGCGCACTGCGAAGTGGGTGGACGGCTGGGAGCTTCACCGGAGCGGCCGAAAATGGTGGCGGCGGGAAGGAAAGCGCGCACGAGGGGGCCGAGCAGAAAAGAAAAGAGAGAAGAAAAGGCGCCGGGCAGTGGAGGCTTCGGGCTTCTTATAGCCGCGGAGGAGAACTGTGTGGTCACTGTGGCCGACATCACCGGAGCAGGAGCCGGCTTAGGCGGCAGCACGTAGGCCGGCGTAGGGGCGGCGCGCACAGGAGTGAGGAGAGCGACGGGAGGGAGCAGCAGGACAAGGGGAAGCGCGGGAAATCCGGGGAAGAAGCGACTCGGGTGCGGCGGCGGAGGAACCGGGCAAAGGTACGGAGGGAGAAGGAGAAATCAGGGGCAAGGCGAAGGAAAAACCAGGGGCAGGTGAGCGGTATTGCGTGTGGGGGAAAAGAAGAAGAGCGGCGTGAGGGAGGAGAAGAAATGAGGGAGAAGGAAAGAGGGGCGCAAGGGGCTGCCTGGTGGGGCGCTCGGCCTAAGGAGAGAAGATAGGGCCCGCGAGCAGTGAAAGAAAAGGAGGAAAGGAAAGAAGGGGAGAAAGAAAGTGGGGTCCGCTTGTAAGAAAAAGAAAATGAAGGGGAAGGAAACAGGAGGAAGGCTGCTCAAATGAGACCCAAGTTTTGATTCCTCCAATGTATTTTTGGACCATACTTTTATACCTACACAAAATTTCAGATATTGCTCTTTCTCAGTATTTGTGCTTCTTTTTCGAATGTACACTTTTGTTTTTAATTGTTATTGGTACTTTTAAGGTTCATGTATGCATATATTTTGTTATTTGCATTTTTAAAGTTTGTGTGTGGATATGTTGCCATATATAGTTTATGCATGAAAATTTTAAGGTACCTAGCTTTGGCTTCTCGTATAGTTGTATTTCTATTTATTTTGCATTAGCTATGTTTTATTTATTCATGATTTTATTATTACTATTATTTTATCTTTAGGGAGTTATGCCCTGATATTAATTTGTATAACACAATTTTGGAGAACTTAATTAAAATTGCAAAGAAATTTGGAACACCAGCAAGAGGCAAATAAAAAGTTTTAAATTTTTGGCAATTTTGCTGAATCAAAATTTTAGGATGTTACATTCGTCTCCTACTCTCCTCCCTTGTCTCCCTCCATGCAACCGTCCCGTCGACGTCTGGCCCGTGTCGCTCAGCTTCCAGTCTGGGTCATCTCCCCCTCGTGGCTCTTGCTTATCCCTCCTCCTAGTCTCCTAGATCCCACGGGTCCGCCACTGCATCGGCGTCCGGCGATTCACCCCTGACTAGCCTGCGGGCTGCGGCCATGGATGCTTGTGGCTCTCTCTAAGATTTTTGTAGATCTGATTTTTTTTGTTTGCAGATTGCTGGAATTTTGGGGTAACGAGTTCAACAAAGTTAGCTTTCAATTTTGGGTATGAACTTTCTTACTGCTTTCCCTAATATTATTCTTTTCACCGATCATTACTACCTAGAAGCATATTTAGATGGTCCTCACTATCAATTCCCTCCAATTTGTTTTTAAGGTTGTCTGATTTTCTCCAGCGAACATGAACTTCCACTTTAATTTTGGTGCTATTCCCGTTCTTGCAGAGCCATCCACCCAAATTCAGTACATATATCCCCATTTGATTACCGATCTCATTTTAATTTTCTCTGCTACATATTTGTAAAATCTTATTTTATATGGATTAAATGATTGAATGTTCACTTCCATTAAACAGTTTGTTGTTATATTCTAGCAATAATTCCAAATCCTGCAGCCCCTCAATCCGTATTTTGACACTTACAGTAGTGTGTTCTTTGGCTACTTGCAATTTTATCACTTTAGTTTGTCACACATATCCCCCTGATCAACCATATGTTAATGTTGTTTTTAATCATTATGAAATCCATATTCCTCAAATATATACTCCTCAAGTTAATCTATTGCATTCTAGCAAGATCTATCCATAGGACTGGGAGAACCAATGGTAATTATATAGTTAACATTGGTTACTGGATTTCCATACAGGACTGAGATTAGGTAATACAAAAAAATTTGAAATTGAGCTTTATTGGACGATTCATGCCAGATCTAATTCCATTCTAGTTTGCCACAAAGGCACAATCTAAACTTCTAGTCAGTTCATACTTCATAGTGCTACAAACCCTACTTTGCCAGAAAACAATTTGGGGCACGATGATTTCGGCTATTACAATGAAGATCGATTGACCACCTCGGAGTGCAATTAGGATAGGAAACCATTCTCTTGCCAATGCGTATAAAAACATATACTACCAGCAGTATGCTCTAGTATTGATTTTGGCTGTTTTTCTGTAGGAGTGTAAGAGAAAGAAAAAGCTACGATGCCTTGTGGTCTAACCTGATCTTTGCTAATCTGCTTTGATATATGTTTGGTTTTGTAGATTTTTTAGTTTTAAAAAATAAACAAGTTCGTAGATTTGAAATCTTTGTGGGAGAGAGTTGAAAAGAGCAAAAAAAAAGGAGCAGAATTAGCAAGGTATGTAACTATCATTAATCCCTATAATTTGCTATTTAATTCATGTCATTATGCTAGCCTTATGTCATCCATTTTCTCGTAAGAAATCATTAATTTATATAATTTTTGTATTTTTATTATATCTATATACGCATATCGTTGTATCGATGTTTTAGGGGGAAAACGATGTGTTGCGGTATCGACGTATCTAAGCAACCTAGCTCCGAAGTCCGAATACCTATTCAAAAAATCCTGGATCCGCCACTGCGACTTACATTCAGTTGTCTTGCGTGTTAGAAAAATAACTCTTCACAGTTTTTCAGCGCTCTTGCTAAACAGTAGACTGGGACTAAACAGCAAACTCCCATGCTCAATCCATGCGAATTCCCTCCTCCAGACTCCGTATAGAAACTTGTTATAACAAATCACAATTTGGGGGCGACGAATGGTAAAAACAGATCTGGACAGACAAAATGCACTAATCAAATTAAGTCGCATAATCAAAAGAGTTCTTGAACCCACCAACTTCACACTCGTCACATTACAAATTAAGAAACATGGATCATCCAAGTGCCACAGCCTCGCAGGGCTTCGATCTGAACCAAACAACATGATGCTGCTCACATCCTGACATGATGGGACTGACCACCACTTTTATGCTGCCAACATTATGAGAAACCAAACAGCAACGGACGGCGACTCCCTTCACTTGGCTTAGAACTCGCTGCTGGCGACGGGCGCGTGGTCGCCGCACATGTACACGTACCGGTAGACGAGGCCGGCGAGGCCGCCGCCGATGAGTGGGCCGACCCAGTAGATCCAGATGTTGGTGAAGTCGCCGCTGGCCACGGCGGGGCCGAAGGATCGGGCCGGGTTCATGGAGCCGCCGGAGAACGGGCCGGCGACGAGGATGTTGGCGCCGACGATGAAGCCGATGGCGATGGGGGCTATGGTGCCGAGCGAGCCCTTCTTGGGGTCGGCGGCGGTGGCGTACACGGTGTAGACGAGCCCGAAGGTGACGATGATCTCCATCACGATGCCCTCAAACGCGCCCACGCCGGACAGCCCGTGCGTTGGGGTCGCCTGCGGAAGGAAACAAGTAGAGATGTCGTCAGTGTCAGTGCCGTTTGTTTTCGAGCTCCGCCGGCCGGAGAGCTCGCCCATGCGCTGTTTTCACGTACCATGCCGGTGCAGAACTGGACGAGGACTGCGCCGACGATGGCGCCGAGGAGCTGGGCGACCCAGTAGAAGATGCCGGTGAGGATGGTGATCTGGCCGCCGAGAGCGAGGCCGAAGGTGACGGCAGGGTTGACGTGGCCGCCGGAGATGTTGGCGCCGATGGCCACCGCGACGAACAGCCCGAACCCGTGGCACACCGCCACGGCAATCAGCCCGGCCGGGTCAAGCGCAGCGCCGCCAGTCAACTTACCTGCATATTAAGCGCGCGTACATGTTAATTAACACGTCTTCATGTACGTATCCATGCGAGCATGCATGGTAATTAGAAGTAACTCACTGTAGGCGATGGCGGAGCCGACGCCGGCGAAGACGAAGACGAGGGTGGAGATGAACTCGGCGACGTAGGCCTTGAGGGAGGCGGCGCTGAACGAGTCATCGAAGCGGCCGAAGGCGATGTTGCCCGACATGGCGGCGGTGGCGGGCGAGGATCGCCGGAACGAGCTAACTGACCAAGAGGGAATGAGATGTGATGGAAGTCACTGGGAATACGGATCGAGGACCCGGTGAGTGAGCTGTTCTTATAGGTGGGATGCCTGGCTCTTCAGTTTTTTTAAAAAAGAATTGCTATATAATATTCATATGTTTTTTAGGCTCAAATTAATTAGATTTTTATGGTGTTAGATTTTTATCTAACGGATTCTCTATACACCTCCCCTTTCAAAAATTTTAAAAATAGGGAAAAATATGTAGGTTATATTGGATTTGGGTTTGTGTATATTTTAGATCAGATATGGCTTGGTGTGTTAGCACTTGCTTTTTCTTCAACGAGGGATACTCTAGATTAATTGATGGCTAAACAAGTCTATTTAAGTTAAGTTTACTGGGACAAAACAGGTATCCTCAAGGTTTTTCTTAAGCTCTCATGTATCGAAATATATTAAGTGTTTAGAGCTCTTGCATTGTTACCAGCTGACCCCTAATTAGGTCATGCTATGTATTTCCTCTCAAATGTCAAATTACTAGCTGAGCTTTAAATCGTAGATGATATTTTCTAAGGGCACATCACTTGTGTGTGCTCGTATTGTAATGTCCATTCCTTTTTACCAAAGAGGTTTGGTCATATATGTACTTGAAAGATACAGCCGCTAGAGAGATTGCGAATCAGATGCATACCATGAATCAGGAGAATTTTTATCGGCCGAAACCGGTTTTATCATGATCCGCGGTAAAAATTCAAATTGGTTCAGAAATTTTTGTTTTACATGAATTTTATCAAATTTGGAAAAAAAATTGCCAAAATTTGGAAAAAAAATTTAGCCGATATTTTAACCTATTTTCGGCCAAATATTTGTCGATATTTTTAGAATTTAAATTTTGATTTGAAATTTTGGCTCAAAACCCTCCGATATTTTCTCATCTTTGGTCATACCGGCACCTCCCGGTTAAAATTTACAACTGGTTTCCAAACCCTGCCTTGAGTTACATAGGAAAATAACAAACGAACAGCGTCTGGAGAGTCGGAACCGCGCCGATCCATCTGTTGATCAGCGTCGCCGGAACGAGCACAGCCCAGTCAATCATTTGTAGGGCCCACGGAGGCCGACCAATCCGGCGCATCTGCTCGTGTCCGGGCCAGCCGGGCGCTGGTGAGGCCGTGCCGCCGTGCATGCATGACATGTCTCAGCTTTGGTTCTTTCTTCCCTGTAGTGTAGGCTGTATCTGACAAAAAGAACGAGAGAGGATTGTTTAAGAAAGCGTGTGTGTATGTGTGTGTGTGTATATATATATATATATCATGGGGCTTTTTTGAAGGAATGTGGTTGGGTATCATGTATAGTCATCCTTAATCCCACATGTAATTGGTAGACTCAAACTTATCATCTCATATCCTTAATACAACAAGTAGTTTAGTTTGTGAGACTTCTATACTGTTCGTTTTAATTACGGTTGAGGGTTTATATGAATAAATCGAATATAGATAGATCGTTTCGAAAAGACTGTTTTGATAAATCGTTTTGAAAAAGACGATGAATATATTATTTTATTTTTTTATTTAAAGAAAACTATTACTCATAAATTAACGTGGCCTTAAATCATAGTTCTAAGCTGTGTGGCACAGGTACCGTACCGGATGGTTGCATCTTCAGATGTCACCACTGGTAGCTTCTCTTCGAATGCTGGCATTGCTTGAACATGGCGTGAATCGTCCCCTCACGGGATGAGACAGGTTGCGTCTCAAGCTTGTATTATTCTCTTAGTTTAAAGATGGTTCTCTTGCCGTACCTCCATGAGGCTGCATGATACACATTTCTACTTCTCTTTTCGTACACCTTTTAGGCTGCGTAAAACTCTTTTTTCAGTGGGGCTGTGTATTGTATTAGACGGAACTATTATTACAAGGGAAAAGAGGATCCAGCACGGAACATCCGATGGCATAATTCCAACTACTAGACTCCTCATTTCCTCCCAAATACAGCTAGCTAGGACATTGAATATTAATTTTATGCAATATGAAAGCAACACGGAAACAAATAAAAATGGAAACTAATTTGAGGAGCTGCAATAGCATTTTCTCATTCACATGTGGCCCGTGATCTATCGAAATGACAATACTTATCCTTGCAGTTAAAATGGAGTATGAGTGATTCAAAGTGTCTTGCTAGTTAATTTGCTACTTGCATGTGCCATGGAAGAGGTTGACTACGTTTACAAGCATTTTGGAACTAAAAAAATGTTCGAAAATAGAGTGAGTATAGATCAAGGCCGGATTAAAAGTGACGATATCAAATAATCGTAGGATCGAAGATAGCAACAAAGGAAAGGATGAATATTGCTTTTAAATTTTTCTCTAAGTATTCACCAATACCTCACTTCAATAGCTATAAAGCTATGAAGATTGAGATTTAAGGCCACCACAAAAATCAGGATTCGATGCACTGAAAACCGAAGAAAAATCAGCGAAAACGGAACTACCGTAGTTAAACTTACGGTATTACCGCTTACTACAATAATTGCAGTACTACCAATACAGTAACCGCGATACTTCTGTTGCTATAGTAAAATCAAGATAACAGTGTTTTTAGCACGATTTCAAAATCTAAAATCGAGACAACTTTTGATCCGTAGATCCAAATGATATAAAATTTTACACGGTTCTTCTCTCGTATATCGAGAACCTATTCCAACAGACGATCATGAAAATCATAGACAAAGTTGAGACCTTTTGTAGTTTGTTGGAATGTTGCACCAAAACCAAGTCAAAACCCCAAACGGTGAATGCAACTTGCTCGTAGGTAAATGATGACCAAGATAGGTCTAGATATATTTTCACATGCCACAGCAAACTAGAGCACGAAAAAACATGACCCAAAAACCTTTGAAACAAGAAATTATGCGGTGAGGCTAAAATCAAGGAAAATCGAGTTTCTTCATAAATTTACTATCAAAGTGTCTAGATGATAGGAGATTGATATTTAGAGGTTATCTCCATCTAAATCATGTCCTTGGCATAGTAAGATCAGGAAGAGGGAAGAAAAGATATCAACACCAACTAAAACAAGAACAAATCAATCAAAACAAGAAATAGATAAAGAGATCATCAAACATTGATGTACTGCCACTTAAGGAGGTAGATTTTACAGCCAATCCCTTAGGATAGTAAAGCTCTAAGTCTAGAGCACACATACATGAGGTTTCAACCTAAGGAACCCTAATCTCACATAGGAGGGGGGACAAGCTAGCTACTAAAAGACTAAGCCAATCTTCTCAAACCCTAGCCCTTGCCTCTCATCCGCTTATATAGCCTCACAACCTAAACCAAAATCTAATAGATCCACTCATTAGACCAAATCGGTGATAACCCGTTAACCCCACCTAACACCGGATTTTACTCTCTCACGCAAACTTCTCAAAGCGGTTTACAATCATTAACCCAATAGTGAATCACACTTGATCTACTTCATATTTTCAGCATATACAAGACCTAAACCACTTAGGTCAATGCTGCGGTTTCACACACCATCACTTTTTCTGTATTGGGTAATTTACCAAAATGCCCCTCTACTGCCTTGCACGAGCTTCCCGTTTCCTTTTTCATGAAGTATCATCTATGCTTCACTATCTTCCACATGGCCCCAATGACTTGCTACTAAACCTCTCATATGTCCGAATCCCATCGAGTCGTCCTCGTTTGTAAATGACCCAAGTCACTTGGCGCACCACATGCTTCTTTTTGCATATGATGGCATACGGCTTCTTTGACTGTCTGGACCTCAACTCCTCCCTAAGCTTAGTCCCAGTCTACCTTGTCGTTGCCTATCATGTTTACCACGGTAACTCCCACTCTGGTTCCTTATCATCTCGGCTTGCAACCACCCCACAAGCCTCAATCATCTTCGGCGTCTCCTTGACCATTCTAGATCTCAATGCTTCTCTGTGCCTAGTCTTAGTCCTCCTATGCCTCACCATGACCTAGCTCCGAATTCCTATAACCAACAACAACAAGCAAACCACTACGTAGCACCGCACAATACAAAAAGTCATCAATTGGTACGATTTATCAATACAATGCATCGTGCAAACAATATGCAACCAAAATACTGATCTTAAATTTAGGACCAAACAATAAATCCCTGTGCACACAAGCAATAACACACATATCATGACCACATGGTCATCCCAACTCAAAACCCAAAATCCAATTTTTCTGCAAAATCCAGTAGTACCGCTCTTCTCACGTCGGTACTACCGCACTGTAGTACTACCGTTCCTTAAAGCGGTATTTCTGCACTTTACAAACTCGAACTGGACATCTCTGGAAAAACATTCCGCAGCTTTGACCAGAACTACCATTTTGCGGTATTACCGCGATCACAACACAGGTATTACCACTCTACGGTACTATTACATAAACACCTACGATAGTTTTGATTTTCCTGATACTTACAGAAAATAGCCTAAATCAAATACATTCTTTGCAAAATCCACCTAACCATTTTAGAAACATTACAATGATTTATCATAATATTAAATAGAACCTTCTTATATGGCCTTTCTGTAATGAACATAGTTACCATTTTTTGTGAGAAGTAATGAATCAATAGTACGTTGTTCGTACAAGTCCAGTACAACGGGGTTTTGTGTCTGTCGAAAATACACCTACTCTCTGTACTCTTACAAAATACAACTGGAGCCATGCATGTGGTGATGTGGATATGACATGGGTAGGGTCAGACGTGCTCACGGTAACTTATGATGAAACTAGGCCGCTTATTTTGACTGAAAAAACTAATTTATGATTTTTTTTATTATAATTAATTTATTTTATATTATATTATATTTGATGATAGTTTATTTGACATAATTAAATTTAAAAAAATTAGAAATAGAAAAAACAGATTAGCCTATCACGGATAATGTAAACGAATATAGGGAGAAAGGAAAGGCAAAAAAGCTCAAAAATAAGCCAAAAAGCTAGGAAAAGAAATTTAGGAATAGTGAACTAGAAACTGAAGCTGAAATGAGCAGGGCCTCACAGATATGTGCAGACTGCAGTCATTGCTACTACAACAGAGAAACACATGTGTAAACCATCCAAAAAATATAGGAAAAAGCCATCTAATTTCTAAGGGTGTAAACGGAATAGATAATTTCCGTCTGACTAGCCCACCAAAGGCTCATGAAGTGAATACAAAAAAGGGTAAATAGGTATCTGATATTATCCGTGTCCAACTCTAACTCTGAAGAAAAAATACGGAATAAGATACTGAATGAGTACTGTCGATCCTCGATCCGATCTGCTGCACGCGTGTGCAATACGCACATGAGTACTGCAACCAATCCGTTTCCCTCCTACACACACGAAGGCCGTTTCTGAGAGTATATAGCACGGTATTCGCAGAGATGAATTATATGAAGGAAACAAGCAGAGCAGATCAGCCTGATGACGATGGATGGCAGACAGCAACATGTGTGAAGACTGCAGCGGATAGGATGGAATCTTTCCGCGGACTAATGGACGGAGGGTACTGGTCCATGACCAGCCTAGCAAAGGCATGGAATTAGGGACCAGATCGTTCCAAACAAATCGATTGTGCATGTCTATACGCCATTGTGAACACACAGCAACAGCTAGCAGTGTTATCCTGATAGTCCTTCGAGGAGAAAATAAAGATCTTGATGTAGAATGATAGGGATGGAATTGGATCGGGTATAGATATTCTGACTGATTGTTCCTCTATAAAAATGCATATTTTCTAGAAAATATTCTTGTGCCCTGTATAAAATATGTACTGTTATCAAGTACTGATAAGGATGGAAGGGATCCAAGTCCAAGATGAATTTTCATTCTTTTTATGAAATACAGATTTCTTTTAACCTGTTTCTTTAAGAATATCTACAAGTTATCACAGTTTTTTTTTGGGGAAATTCTGTAAAAAAAATTTCCAAAGAAACAAAATCTGGCTAGTGTAATTTTGAGAAGGAAAATAGTTGTGTTAGTCGAAGGGTCAGGTGGGCTGGGGAAAAAGAAAGTCCTTTGGAGAATTAATTCCTAGCGCATGTCAAGTCCACGTTGTAGGCATGATCCTACCTCAATGTAAAGGGGGGAATTGGTATAAGTAAGGCCCTGATCATTTCGGTTTTTTTTTTAATTTCAGCTTCTAGTTTTAGCTTTTTTTTTACTATTCATTACACTATCTACTAACTCAATTACTGATGTTTTTTCAATTCACATGTGTTTTTCAATTAAAAGTCATCGTATTATTTCGATCACCCTCTAAATCGTTCAGCTTTCCTCGACAGCTTGAGTATTTATGTGAAGTGAAGTAGACAGTGGCTTGACTGTAATTCCACGTTAGTCGAAGGAGAGAACAAGCAACAAACGCCTCAATTCTATTCCAACAACTACAAAAAGGACAACTCATTAATCTTCTGACGATATCACAAATCAAAGTAGCGTAGTAGCTAGTCTCACACCCACACGCCACACTTTCTCCATGAATTATTTTATCCAGGACAGCTCTTCTGGATAATGCAAATAAACCAACCAATAAAGAATTTGTCATCAGCTGAGTGGCAGCACAGGACGATCGGATGGAGGATATGCCGTGGGACGAGGGAAATATGCTGTGCTGAATGAAGGTTCTGGCAGAGCAGAAGCGGCGAACAGACTGCACGGAGATCAGAATCAGCTGATGGGAGGGAGAGGAAGCGAAGAGACCAGAGAGATAAATCAATTAAACAAAGAAAGGAGGGAAATGTACAGCGTCGCGTCGCGCCGTTCACGGGGATGGATCCAGCGACAGCATGAACATATGCGTGCTTGCATGCCATCGATCGCAGTCACATGCTCCCCACTTATCCTGTCTGCTCAGATCATGTTCCTGAGATCTTTACCAACCTGGCCTACTGTCGGATCCTAAGTAACAACTTCTAGATTCTCTATGTTAATCACACTAGTTCAAGATCAACCTAGCACATACAATAGATAACAAAGATTCATATCATGCACAATGACACTTATTTATTAACTAAATATGGGTCTG
Source organism: Melocanna baccifera (assembly GCA_036346265.1). Lineage (NCBI taxonomy): Eukaryota > Viridiplantae > Streptophyta > Magnoliopsida > Poales > Poaceae > Melocanna > Melocanna baccifera. The sequence goes on from CM070691.1 coordinate 17,216,685, forward strand.
ATGACCAAAATTTATATCAATGATTTATAAATCAAAATTAAATATAAGCACCGAAAGAAGAACAATAAAGCAATAGTCTATCCTGCTTGCCCACAAGCGAATAACTGTAAGACGTGATTCTTCTATGAAAATAGTGAATGAAGCAACATGAGTACATAAAGTACACTACAAGTTACACCAGAAGGTTTAATAGAATTCATACATGCATAAGGATTTACAATGGAAGGCATAATAGAGTTAATTGAGCGTAATGCAAAATTGAAATAAATATTGTAGTAGATTCAAAAGCTGAATTTTATATCATAGATAGAAATAGTAATTTTAATAAAATAATATCGATAGTGCAGGCTCCGACCAAATACTAACCTATCCACGACCATCCCACCCGGACCTTTTTTCTTCAAAAAATAAAATAAATAATTTAAATTATAAACAGCAATATGATCAAAGATACAACTTGCCTTCCTTGAAGTTTTGGTGCTGTGAGTCATCGAAATCGTACTATCTGGAATCGTCGGAATCTATACACGAAGAACCAAAGAAAAATAAATTTAAATAAAATTTAAATATTCAAATAGAGTCCATAAATAGATAGTTTAGGATTTTAGAAGAATTTAAAATTTTGAACGGGTCCAATCGGAGTTAGAATGAATGAGAACGAGCTTATCGAAGTTGAAAACTAAAGAAAAAGGAAAAGGAGGATTTTGTAGAATTATTTTCTAAAGAAAAAGGTGTTTATGATATCAACAAGGAATTACTGGAATTATTTTTCTGAAGAAAAATCAAGATTATGACATCAGCAAGGAATTGAATTTTTGGCCGAAATAAATTTCTAAAGGAAAAATCCGAATTATAACATCGTGCTAATGTCAGCCCTACATGTGGCAGGTGACGTGGCAGGATTTGCTGACGTGGCTACCAGGTGTCTGACATGTGGCACTATCGTGGCATGGGGTCGGCTCTATGTTGACGTCGCAACAGATAATGTGGCTCGGGAGCGGTCAATTGCTGATGTGGTGCAACACGTGGCGCTGATGTGGCTACCAAGTAGGTCTAGTGCAGACGTGGCTTACCATGTGGCTGCCACGTGGTTGACAGGCTGGCTGAGAAAGGGAGGCTAGCGTAAACCGTCAGATGGAGATCGGGCGGTTGTGATCATGAAGAAGTTTAAACCAGTCTGAAAGGCAAGAGACTTTCGGCCGTTCGATCGGCAACAGACCGTTCGATCGATAAGGAAATGTTAGGACCGTCTGAACGACAAGGAATGTTCAGATCGTCCGATTGAGATGGACGATCCATCGGCCCAAGGAACTTTCAGACCATTGTAAGTTCAAGCTCCATTATGTTAGTTTTGGTGATAATGACAAATACAATTATTAGACTAATGTGTTTGATCGATTATGATATGGTTTAGTCTTATTTAGATGAAAAGATAAAATCAAAAAGGTATGCATTCGACACTTATATTCATTTACATCTTAGTGCATTCTTTGGATCCAAAATATAGATTGAACTCCACCAAAAGTCTAAGATGAATATGTGCATATACTTTTATTATATATTCTTGTATGAACACATTTAGGGGGAGTTCACTATATGTTTTGTGATTTCATTAGTATTGATCCATGTTTCTTTTTCCACATACATTGGGATCTCTACTTTGAAATATATCATTTGAGTATATAAAAATTGTTTAGTTTATATATACTCACATTGATTCATATTGCTTTATACTCAATTGTTTGTGTTTGCAAAAAAGGGACTAACATGTATGTCAAGTAATTGAAAGGTTTAGTCCCAAAATTCGTTTGAATATTTGGACATGCATGCATTTGAATTTAAAGTCTAAAGTCAACTGTTATCTTTCAGAAAAATTGGAAGTACCGCAGTGTTAAAGGCGGAACTACCAGGGTGCGGTAGTACCGCAATGTATATAGCGGAACTACCGGACCATTGTAGTACCGAATTTTCAGCGGTATATTTTTTCCAGAGAGCACCCTAGCGGGGACTTGGGCTAGCCAAAATCGGTAGTACCGGATTTATAACGGTGGAACTACCAGAGTGCGGTAATACCGCACGATACTGCGAAACTACCGATATTTGAAAGTACTGGCATCCTGAGCGGTATGTATTTTCCAGAGAACACCCCTTGAAATACTTAGTCTATCTGAAAACGGTAGTACCGGAGTTTGAATGACGGAACTACCGCAGAGCGGTATGACCACAACTCTTAAGCGGTACTACCAGATAGCGGAACTACTGGACTTATAACAGCGGTAGTATCACACTTTGAGTTTAAAGTTTTATATTCAATTATTTCTAATTGTGGTGGTTATCATCAATTACCAAAGGAAAGATTGAAGAATTTAGACACACCATTTTAATGGTATGTTTTGGTAATTAATGATAATCACATTATGAGACTAACATTTTTTAAGAGTTGGATGAATAGGTTATGTTCCAAGAAGATGAAAACTTTGGATGGCTTCATATGTTGAAGATCATCAAGTATCAAAGAGATGATGCATCATGTGTTGATGCATATTAAGATCGTGAAAAGGAGATGATCATGAGTTGATCATCAAGTTAAGACAAGACAATGACCTAGATTTGAAGTGAAGATATGCATCATCAAGCTTTAAGGGGGTGCTCAAGGCAAAGGTATGACTAGTTAGGGCTAAGGATGCGTTCCTAGTCTTTTATCGGTCTTGGTGTTTGGTTGGAAGATCAGATTGCTAGTATAGATTTACCGTACTATTAGGAAGGGTCTTGTCTAGTAGCTTGAGTCTCATCATGTGTTGATAGCTCAATCTTGTTTACTGTAGCTCTCCTTGGCATGATGCTATTATTTACGAATGTGTTTTGCGAATAGTTGAGCCTCATGCATCTAATCCTTGCGACATGTGACTATACTTTGCAAATGTGTTTTTGCAAATGGTTGAAGTCCATGTATCTTTTTCTTGTGGTACGATCTAAGTTTGCAAATGTGTTTTGCAAATTGTTGGAGGTCATGCATTATCCCTTGGAATGATCTAAGATTGTTTTCTTGGACTTAGACCGTGAAAATGACTTCTTGGATCTCTTATATTTTTTGCATTGATCTAATATGTTTGAGATCATGCAAATAGATGAGTTGTGTATCCCTCTGAATAAGCTTTTCATAGAGTCCAAGATCACTCAATTCTGACATCGGAGTCAAAAGTTATGACTGTTTTTCCGAGTGTCATTTGTGCTGAAAAACAGAAGTGTGGTAGTTCCATAAATGACTGCGGTAGTACCGCACTTTACACAGTGGTAGTACTGCAAATGCTGAGTAACGGCTATTTTTCTATCCGTTGAAGTGGAGTACGGTAGTTCCGCACTTATAACGGTGGTAGTTCTGATTTTTCTGATTTTTTTAGGGGTTTGGCTCCAACGGCTAGTTTTTGTGTGTAAGGAATAAATACTCATTTGTTGCCGGTTGGAGAGTAATCTTTGGCACCTCATTTCACTCTCTTGAGTTTGTGTAAGCCTCTCCACTCTATTGTGTATGTGTTGCACCTTATGAGCAAGGAGAGAGGTCTCTAGTTGCATGTGTTGCATCTATAGGTGGATTTTGCATCTGCTTGAGCTTGTGTATTCGTTGCACGTGGTGAGAGTCAAGCAAGGGGCTTGGATTGTTACTCTTGGAGTTTGCCGACTCCTAAACGGTGTTGGAGGCGTCGTGCGCGGTAATCTTCTCAAAGAAAGTTATAAGAAGATCCGACGTGTTGTGAAGGTTAGAGCTGACCTACTCGGAGCGGGAAGGAGCTACCATGTGGGACCCGGGGTAGAAACTCCCAGACCCCCCTGTGCATTTCAGTACTAATCCCAGATCAAAGCTAGTACACACAGATATCCAGAAAAATGGTACATTGTCATCCACGATTTATTACAATAATAACTGAAGTTTTACAAAGGCCATTGTCTTACTAAGGTTCACAGAACCTCAAGCAAAAATAAACACAGCGGAAGCAAATGAAGATAAACAGTCGACCCATCAATCTGCCACAGGCAATTGACTGGGGAAACGAATCCTAGGCATCCGAGAAGAATCCACCGCATCCACATTCGGCGCAGAAGTCATACTCTCCAGCTTGATCTTCTTCATTCTCTGCTTTTATATTTATAGAGCAACAGGTGAGTACAGAAATGTACTCCGCAAGTCTTGGGAAAAATGCATAGATGTAAGGCTTCACAAAGGAAAGCTATATGGTTTATTTGCAAAAAAATCAGCATTTTATTTCAAATCTACATAATTACTTTGAAAGCCATTTTGTAAACAACTTGTTTTTAATAATCGAAATTAGATAAGTACTTTAGTGAAGGTTAAACTACCAACACTAATATCTCAGGCCATCACAGCCAATTTTCAAAACCTCAGGTTACACCACCTGATCTGAACATCACGGGAGTTATACTACTCCCGAGCTTTTCTCCAATTCATTTTGTTTTGAAATCAAAACCAAAACTCCTACCATGTGAATGCATTCCTTGCCCGCCCTTGACCGTGGGCACGGCTATTCGAATAGTTTTTACTCTGCAGAGGTTGTACACTTTACCCACAAGAGATAAGTCATCCTTGCAGTCAACACGCTTCCTTTGGCATGAGACTCAGATAAATTATCACAAAGCTTTTCGCCTACTCCAATATAGTTAAATACCACCCGCTAAGGTTTCACCACAACTCGTATTGCACGAGTTGGAGCCCCCTCTTGCGCCATGTGAGTACAGTAAACGCTGTTCCTCACTATGAGTAACCAGTTATACACCCTAGCACTCAATACACCGCTGGTGATATTACACCTTTATAGATTAGTTAGCTAGGTCGTACCCATATTAGACTTGTGGTTGCACTGTTTTGCTCAGTTTGGACAAACACAAGCATCGGTCCTTAAACGACCAGGGTGGTTCATTCACAATCCCAACATTTCTCGTGCTAACTGCACCAGCCAAATCTTCCATCCACCCTCGTCAACTTTTCCCTTTGCAATTCATTTTTACTTTTAAACTAACAGTGGTAACACCCATTACCACTTTTCAAGCAAAGCATTTAACAATGGTAACATCCATTACCAATGTTCAAACAAATCATTCATCAAAATATTTGATAAACATGCTACTCATTTGAGCATTAATACATTGATTTGCTACGCTAAGCATTTGCTAGTGTTTTAAACATTCAACAAATGTAATACTAACTCATTACTGAGTCAAAGGGATATTCTAAGTTGACAATGGTACAAGATAAACAAGTTTCCAAAGGAAGGTATAACAAGTTGGGTGTTTAAGTAAATTTTCTAAATCAAATTATTACTTGATATAACATAAGCATGCAATAATTTAAAATAACTACCTAATCATTTTATAAATCATCTGAGCAAGTTGATCAAAGGAAACTTGCAAAACATAGGTTCAGAATGATCAAAGGAGACTTGCCTTCTGGTGCTGGGTTGAAATCTTCCTGAACTTGATCTTGATGTTGCTCGGACAAATCGGTCTCTACACGTAAATCGAGAAATCCAAATAAATAAAATAAAATAAAAATTCAAAAATTGAAAATAAATATACCAATTGAAAGATTGAAATTTTAGATGAATTTAGAAATTTGAATGGACCAATTTGGAGCTAAAATGAGCAAGATATGGCTGTTGAAAGTTTGAAATCAGAGAAAAAGGAAAAAGGATATTTCTGGAATTATTTTTCTAATGAAAAATAATTATGACATCAGCAGGAATTATTTTCCTAAAGGAAAATCGGAATTATGACGTCAGCATGGAATTAAAAATAATTTACAGAGGCTGACATGTGGGGCCGGTCCACGGTGGACCGAGTCCACGGATCAACCAAAATCTCGGCGTGGCGGATCGCAAGTGACACGTGGCATGACACGTGGCGATCTTGGCGTGGCACCGGGGCTCGAGTTTGGCTGACGTGGCTCTGACGTGGCAGACACGTGTCTGCCACGTGGCATGACACGTCGGACAGGTTTGACGTGGCGGCTGAGGTGGCAGGCTGACGCGGTGGTTTGCGCGGCTGTCGGTGGAGGTGGATCGGACGGCCATGGGCTTGACGCGCGGCGCGATCTCAAGCGTCGGCTCAGATCCGGATGGACGGCGGAGATGAGGCGGTGGAGACGCGGGCAACCGGTGGATGGGCGCCGCGTGGCGCGGCTCTCCGCGCGAGGCGTCGCGCGGACGCGAACGCTCGCGCGCGGGCGCGGACGCGGGCGGTGGGGCCGAGGCGGGGCGCGAGGTGGACGACCAGGATTGGGACGCGCAGACGCATCCGGGCCGTCGAGCGATGGGCGGTGGAGATGAGACGGTGCGGTGGCGGGGAGACGCGCGATCGTCGACGTGTGGCCGGCGCGTTGCGCGAGGCGTCGCGGACGCGAACGCGCGCGGGCGTCGGCGCGGCGACCGAGGGAGCGGGCGTGGACGCGGCTCTCTGGCGCGCGGACCGAGGGGCGGCGCGAAGCGTCCGGCGCGGCGGAGCAAACGTTCGAAGCGGCGGAGACTCACCGGCGGCGACCAAAAGAACGACGGCGATGGCAGTTACGCAAGCACACGTGAACGGGAGAGAGAGGGAGAGTGCGAAGGGGGAAGAGGGTCGTCCGGGACTTGCTTTATACGCGACGGAGGAGGTAATCGCTGCGGCGCACGACCTCGCCGAGTAAATGCGACGATTCGGCGCTTCACGCCGAAGCAGGCGTCTCTTCGCGAGGGGACGGTGGCGTTTAATGGCGCACAACGCGACGGTCTCTCCCGACGCATTAACGGCGAAGCGGAGCGGTCGGGAGGCGGAGAGGCGAGCTGGGTGGGCGGCTTCAATGGCGGCAACGCGCGGATGAGAACGGTCGGGGACGAAACGTCGGGGACGACTGCTCTGACAGGTGGGACCCGCTGGCAGTGAGTCCACGCAGACCAGTCTCTGACAGGTGGCGCCCGCTTGTCAGCGCAAATCCAAAAAAAAAAAGAACTCAACCTCGCGCGCGGAGCGGGGCTCGAACGCGCGCCGAGGGAGCGGGGGAGAGGAGAGAGCGGCGGTGGTAACCAGTCGGGCGGGGAGGCTCAGCCTACCCAATAAGGGCGGTTTACCCTTTTGAGTATTAGCCGCGGAGTGGCTGGCTGCTGTCGGATGCGCGACAAGTGGCGCAGCGAGAGGAAAGGGAGGCGGGATGAGGCACCGAAGGCGGGGATCGGTTCGGGCCGGGGAAGAAGAGCTCGGATGCTTGACAAGTGTCAGCCCGAGGGAGATTTTGATATTTAAATCTTTTATATATTTAAATCAGTAGGAGACTTTAAAATATTCAGAAAAATACCAAATAAATTCCAAAAATTCCAGAAAAATTCACATAATTCACGATAATGTTTTAAACATATGAAAAATATTTCCAACTTATTTTGATATTAAATTTTCTTTTCAATGAAACTTTAAATTCTGAAAATTCAGATAATTGGAAATAATTAGTTTAAAATTATTTCTTCAAAATAAAAGCAAAAATTGGGATGTTACAAACCTACCCCCCTTAGAAGGAATCTCGACCCTGAGATTCGGAAGAACTGAGAAATAGATCAGAAACTCGTCAAGATCCTCTTCTCGTTCCCTGTGTTGCTTCGATTACGGACGGTTGCTCCATTGCACTTTGCAGAATTTGATAGTCTTGTTTCTTGTGCGGCGTTCTGCCTCTTTTAAAATCTTGATAGGAAATTCTGGGTACGTCAAGTCTTCCTTTAAATCAACATCCTCAAAAGGTATCAACTCCTCTGGTACTCTCAAACACTTTTTCAACTGTGATACATGAAATACATCATGTACATCGACAAGCGAGGAGGAAGTTCTAGGCGATAAGCGACTTCACCTCTTCTTGCTATAACTAGAAATGGTCCAATATACCTTGGGGCAAGCTTACCACTGACTTTGAATCGACGCATCCCTTTCATAGGTGACACTTTCAGATACACATGATCTCCTGGTGCAAACTCTAACATTCTGCGACGATTATCCGCATAACTCTTTTGCCTGGTCTGTGCTGTTTTCAACCTGTCTTGTATTAAACGAACTTGCTCTTCTGCTAACTTCAAAACATCAGGTCCGAATACTTGACTTTCTCCGGTCTCTGACCAATACAAAGGTGTCCTGCACTTTCTGCCATACAGAGCTTCGAATGGAGACATCTGCAGACTAGACTGATAACTATTATTGTAGGAGAATTCTGCATAAGGCAAACTTTGATCCCAACTGGCTTTATTGGCCAATGCACACGCTCTCAATATATCTTCCAATATTTGATTTACCCTTTCTGTCTGACCATCTGTTTGAGGATGATAGGCAGTACTGAAATTTAAATTGGTTCCCAAAACTTCATGAAGCTTCCGCCAAAATCTTGAGGTAAATTGAGATCCTCTATCTGATACAATCTTCTTTGGAATTCCATGCAAACACACAATTCTTGACATATAAAGCTCTGCCAATCTATCTCCCGAATAAGTGGTCTTAACTGGTATGAAATGGGCAACTTTTGTTAAGCGATCCACTATAACCCAAATTGAATCATAACGACTTGGTTTTTGGTAATCCAGTTATAAAGTCCATTCCGATTTCCTCCCATTTCCATTCAGGTATCTGCAAAGGTTGCAAAAGACCAGCAGGTCTTTGATGACCAGCAGGTCTTTGATGCTCTGCTTTAACTCTTTGACATATGTCACACAAGGCTACATATTCTGCAATTTCCCTCTTCATACTGTTCCACCAGTAACTTTCCTTTAAATCCTGATACATTTTTGTACTTCCAGGATGAATTGAATATCCTGATTCATGAGCTTCTTTTAAGATTAAATCTTTTATTTCCTTTTTCTCGGGTACTAGTATTCTCTTTCCAAACCAAAGAGTCCCTTCTTCATCTTTCGAAAATCCAGCGCTTTACCTTTCTTCATATTCTCTTTAATTTCTTTAACATATTCATCCTCTCGTTGGGCTGCCTTGATCCGATCTTCCAAGGTAGGGTGAACCTTCAATGCGCATGAATACCTTCGTTAACTATTTCCAAATTTAATCGTTGAAATTCTTCATGGAGGGTTAATCGCTTATCGGAATTGACAGATTATTCATATGACTCTTTCGACTCAAAGCATCGGCTACTACATTAGCTTTTCTGGATGATAGTGTATTCCCACATCATAATCCTTTATCAATTCGAGCCACCTTCTTTGTCTCAGTTAAGGTCAGTGGGTGAATATATACTTTAAACTTTTATGATCTCGTATATATCTCACACCGACATCGATTAAGTAATGCCTCCATAACTTTAGAGCATGCACAATGACTAGTTCTAAATCATGAGTGGGATAATTTTCTTCATGCGGTCTTAACTGCCTTGATGCATAAGCTACCACCCTTCCTTCTTGCATTAATACACAACCAAGACCTTGTCTCGACGCATCACAATAAACTTCAAAATCTTTCCTGATGTCGGGTAACCGCAAAATCAAAGTGCAGTTAATCTCTTCTTTAACTCTTGAAAACTGTCCTCACAAGATTTACTCCATTCAAATTTCTTTTCCTTCTTTAATAACTGCGTGAGAGGCCTGGCAATCCTGGAAAATCCTTCAATAAAACATCGGTAGTAACCTGCTAAACCCAGGAAACTCCGGATTTCTGTTACGGTCTTGGGTTGTATCCAATTTAACACATCCTTAATCTTTCCTAGATCCACAGATACTCCTTCTGCAGAAATTACATGTCCCAAAAACTCGACTTCCTTTAACCAAAATGCACATTTGCTGAATTTGGCATACAATTGATGTTCTCTTAATCTTTGTAAAACTATCCTCAGATGTTCTTCGTGTTCTTTCTCATTCTTAGAATAGATAAGAATGTCATCTATGAAGACAACAACGAACTTATCTAAATAGTTCATGAATACTTTATTCATCAAATTCATAAAGTATGCTGGTGCATTTGTCAAACCGAAGGACATCACCAAATACTCATATAATCCATATCGAGTAGAGAAGGCTGTTTTTTGGTATATCTTCAGGTCTAATCTTTAATTGGTGGTATCCTGATCGGAGGTCAATTTTTGAGAAAACACTCGATCCTTTCAGCTGATCAAACAGATCATCAATCCGAGGCAAGGGATATTTATTCTTGATTGTTACTTCATTCAGGGCTCTGTAGTCCACACACATACGCCGGCTACCATCCTTCTTGTTTACTAGGAGCACTGGCGCTCCCCAGGGTGAAGAACTCGGTCTAATGAAACCTTTCTCCTGCAATTCTTGAATCTGCCTCTTGACTTCTGCTAAATCATCGGCTGACATCCGATAGGGTCTCTTTGCTATTGGTGCTGTACCAGGAACCAGATTTATAACAAATTCAATCTCTCGGTCTGGTGGCATTCCTGGTAAATCCTCAGGAAATACATCGGGGTATTCGCGGACTATTGTCACATCTTCTAAGCTTTTTCCTTTTAGACTGGTTAACATACTGTCCTTCCTGGAATGCATAACGGACTCATGTCTTATCTGAATTCCATCAGAATTGGTAAGAATAATAGCACGATTGGCACAATCGATCTGCCCTTTATACTTGATCAACCAATCCATACCAAGTATTATATCTAGGCCATCGGAGTCTATTATAATAAGGTTCGCTAGGAACTTTACTCCGCTTATAATTATGGTTGCACTAGGGCTAACCAAATTAGTCCTCAATTCTTTTCCAGGAGATTGGACTATCATAAGGTCCTTTAGCAAACAAATTTTCCAATTATTCTTTTCAACAAAAGCCTTTGTTACGAAAGAATGTGTAGCTCCAGAATCAAATAATATAATTGCTGGTACTGAGTTCACTAGGAACTTACCCAGAACTACGTCTGGTGCATCTTCCGCTGCCTCTGCGGTGACATGGTTGATATGCCCTCGATTGATGTTCTGTGAAGTCTGGGGAGTTTGAGGGCTCCCACGTCCTTGTCCAGCAGTTGGAGCTCTTGTCGGTGTATTATCAAGGTTGAAGCGAACCGGGGTTACCGCTTGACGCTTCTGTGGGCAACTGTGGGCATAGTGTCCCATATTCTTGCAGTTGAAGCATTGTACTCCTGCAGCTACATTTCTGTTTTGCTGGGGTTGGACTGCATTTCCAACTCTAGGAGTTTGTGGCATAGGACGAGGTGCAGAAAAGGGTGTCCTTGAATGACTGTGCACTGGAGGCCGATTGTACTGTTGTTGAGTAGGGCGCTGACGAGAACTGCTTGCAGACTGCTGAGCTTGAAACTTTCTCTTCCTGGCATCAAAAAGCTGGTGCTGGGCATCTTCTTGAACTAATGCCTTGTTCACCAGGTGTTGGAAAGTGGGGTAGTCATTGGAGACTAGCTGTACTTTGAGGTTAGGGTCCATTCCTCCCATGAACCTCCAGATTTTTGCGACATCCGTTGCCACATCCTCTGGTGCATACCTCGATAATTGAATAAACTTGCTCAAGTACGCGAAAACACTCATGTTTCCCTGCTGTAGCTGATGAAACTCCTTCCTCATCATTTCCATAATACTCATAGGAATATGAGCATTACGGAAGACTTCCAAAAATTCTGCCCATCCTATGTTCTGGGCATCCTGGTGTGCAGCGCAGTAATTGTCCCACCAGTTAGCAGCAACTCCTTTGAGTTGGTGGGCGGCATACAGAACTTTCTCGTGCTCTGCACATTGAGCTAGATTTAGCTTCCTCTCCACTTCCTTGATCCAGTCATCCGCCTCCAACGGATCGGCAAATCCTGCGAAGGTCGGAGGTCGGGTCCTCATGAATTCCCCAAGTCTGGACTGTTGTTGTTGCACTAGCGCTTGCTGAGCTTGATTGACTTGATTCTGGACCAAAGCTTGAAGGAGTTGAAGTTGCATGGCCATCATTTGTTCCATGTTGGGAGCTTGAGCTGGCGGAGGTGGAATTGGGGCTTCGTTGTTGTTGGTATTGGTTGTTGTTGATGTTGCTTCTGGTGTTCACCATCTGAATCTCCATCAAGAAAAGTACAGGGTAAGAGGGAAGAGAATAGATGAGAGACGGGGTAATTTAACATCCCAAAACAACACATAAGAACAACACAACAGATTGAGGAAACGCAACTTTGAAATTCCAATAAACTTTTGAAAAATGGCTGTACCACAAAGGCTCAAAGCTCGGTACAGTCCATTTTATTACATCATAATATTATAAAAGCGTTCTAGTATCGATAAACATCTGGAAAGGGATATTACATCATCCTCAACGATGATGCGCTCCTCTGGCTCCTCCTCAGGGTCTTCCTCTGAATCCATGGAGTGACTCTGTCCACAGTTGGCGCAGTTGTTCGGAGATCGGGACCGCGATCGACTCTGACTGAAAGTAGGTGATCTGGAACGGGAACGCTGGCGTCCACGACTAGATCCACCGATGTCAAGGTCAGGTAGCGGACTGGGGCGTCGCACACTCTTCCTCGCAGTAATCCTAGTGCGAGGTCCTGTAGATCTGACCGGAGCAGCAACAGGGGCTGGTGGAGTCGGTGTAGTGGCAGCAGCTCGGAGATGTTCTACCTCTGCCTCGGCAGTAGTCCTCGCCTGAACGGCGTCGGCGTGGGCAACCTCGCTCTGTAGTAGCTGGGCTCGGAGGGTGTCGGAGTGGCCGTAGCTCGACGTAAGCAATCTCCGAAGAAGTCCGATCTCCTGCTGGGCTCTGACGTAGGTCGCAGACGCTGCCTGGGTGTACTGCACCTGGTGAGATAGGCGCGGATCGTCCACCACGATCTGGAAAGACTCCAGGTGCGTCTGTCCTGCTCTGGTAGTCGGGAAGAAACAAAAAGCGATCGTCGTAGCTCCTCCTTGTGCCTCTGCACAACTCGCTATCGCCATCCGGCCGCATCTGGATCGCGTCTGAGCAGAAGGTTCGTGGATACTCAATATGACGCTCAACTGGGTCAATCCTCCCGTCTGGAGCGTAGATGAACACCTCCATGCTCCAAAAGTCCATGTTCATCACTCTAGTGTTCCGCCCTCTGAAGATAGGCTGCTGGGTGTACCTCAGATGCTGCATCAGCTGTCGAAGTAGACTCACGAAGGCTCCCTCACTCTCACCATGTGAATGGTGATCCCACGGGGCTGATGATGACGAAGAACCTGCCATCTACAAATTTGAAAGAGAGGAGAGATCAGTAAAGATTTTTAGAGAGTAAGAACTAAGTAACAGAAGAGTAGAAGCAAAGAAACTTATATTTTTGAACATAACTTTTTATTAAATATAAATCCTTAAAGCTTCCCAAAACCTAGGGCTCGTCCTACAGTCAAGATGGCTCTGATACCACTTCTGTGGGACCCGGGGTAGAAACTCCCAGACCCCCCTGTGCATTTCAGTACTAGTCCCAGATCAAAGCTAGTACACACAGATATCCAGAAAAATGGTACATTGTCATCCACGATTTATTACAATAATAACTGAAGTTTTACAAAGGCCATTGTCTTACTAAGGTTCACAGAACCTCAAGCAAAAATAAACACAGCGGAAGCAAATGAAGATAAGCGATCGACCCATCAATCGCCACGAGGCAATTGGTGGGAAACGAATCCTAGGCATCCGAGAAGAATCCACCGCATCCACATTGGCGCGAAGTCATACTCTCCACTTGATCTTCTTCATTCTCTGCTTTTATATTTATAGAGCAACAGGTGAGTACAGAAATGTACTCCGCAAGTCTTGGGAAAAATGCATAGATGTAAGGCTTCACAAAGGAAGGCTATATGGTTTATTTACAAAAAAATCAGCATTTTATTTCAAATCTACATAATTACTTTGAAAGCCATTTTGTAAACAACTTGTTTTTAATAATCGAAATTAGATAAGTACTTTAGTGAAGGTTAAACTACCAACACTAATATCTCAGGCCATCATAGCCAATTTTCAAAACCTCAGGTTACACCACCTGATCTGAACATCACGGGAGTTATATTACTCCCGAGCTTTTCTCCAATTCATTTTGTTTTGAAATCAAAACCAAAACTCCTACCATGTGAATGCATTCCTTGCCCGCCCTTGACCGTGGGCACGGCTATTCGAATAGTTTTTACTCTGCAGAGGTTGTACACTTTACCCACAAGAGATAAGTCATCCTTGCAGTCAACACGCTTCCTTTGGCATGAGACTCAGATAAATTATCACAAAGCTTTTCGCCTACTCCAGTATAGTTAAATACCACCCGCTAAGGTTTCACCACAACTCGCATCGCACGAGTTGGAGCCCCCTCTTGCGCCATGTGAGTACAGTAAACGCTGTTCCTCACTATGAGTAACCAGTTATACACCCTGGCACTCAATACACCGCTGGTGATATTACACCTTTATAGATTAGTTAGCTAGGTCGTACCCATATTAGACTTGTGGTTGCACTGTTTTGCTCAGTTTGGACAAACACAAGCGTCGGTCCTTAAACGACCAGGGTGGTTCATTCACAATCCCAACATTTCTCGTGCTAACTGCACCAGCCAAATCTTCCATCCACCCTCGTCAACTTTTCCCTTTGCAATTCATTTTTACTTTTAAACTAACAGTGGTAACACCCATTACCACTTTTCAAGCAAAGCATTTAACAATCGTAACATCTATTACCAATGTTCAAACAAATCATTCATCAAAATATTTGATAAACATGCTACTCATTTGAGCATTAATACATTGATTTGCTACGCTAAGCATTTGCTAGTGTTTTAAACATTCAACAAATGTAATACTAACTCATTACTGAGTCAAAGGGATATTCTAAGTTGACAATGGTACAAGATAAACAAGTTTCCAAAGGAAGGTATAACAAGTTGGGTGTTTAACTAAATTTTCTAAATCAAATTATTACTTGATATAACATAAGCATGCAATAATTTAAAATAACTACCTAATCATTTTATAAATCATCTGAGTAAGTTGATCAAAGGAAACTTGCAAAACATAGGTTCAGAATGATCAAAGGAGACTTGCCTTCTGGTGCTGGGTTGAAATCTTCCTGAACTTGATCTTGATGTTGCTCGGACAAATCGGTCTCTACACGTAAATCGAGAAATCCAAATAAATAAAATAAAATAAAAATTCAAAAATTGAAAATAAATATACCAATTGAAAGATTGAAATTTTAGATGAATTTAGAAATTTGAATGGACCAATTTGGAGCTAAAATGAGCAAGATATGGCTGTTGAAAGTTTGAAATCAGAGAAAAGGAAAAAGGATATTTCTGGAATTATTTTTCTAATGAAAAATAATTATGACATCAGCAGGAATTATTTTCCTAAAGGAAAATCGGAATTATGACGTCAGCATGGAATTAAAAATAATTTACAGAGAGGTGACATGTGGGGCGGTCCACGGTGGACCGAGTCCACGGATCAACCAAAATGCTGACGTGGCAGACCGCAAGTGACACGTGGCATGACACGTGGCGATCAAGGCCGCGTGGCACCGGGGCTCGAGTTTGGCTGACGTGGCTCTGACGTGGCAGACACGTGTCTGCCACGTGGCATGACACGTCGGACAGGTTTGACGTGGCGGCTGAGGTGGCAGGCTGACGCGGCGGTTTGCGCGGCTGTCGGTGGAGGTGGATCGGACGGCCATGGGCTTGACGCGCGGCGCGATCTCAAGCGTCGGCTCAGATCCGGATGGACGGCGGAGATGAGGCGGTGGAGACGCGGGCAACCGGTGGATGGGCGCCGCGTGGCGCGGCTCTCCGCGCGAGGCGTCGCGCGGACGCGAACGCTCGCGCGCGGGCGCGGACGCGAGCGGTGGGGCGAGTGGGCGACCAGATTGGGACGCGCAGACGCATCCGGGCCGTCGGCGATGGGCGGTGGAGATGAGGCAGTGCGGTGGCGGGAGACGCGCGATCGTCGGCGTGTGGCGGCGCGTTGCGCGGCGCGCGCGACGCGGCACGCGCGCTGGCGTCAGCGCGCGCGGCGAGGAGCGGCGTGGACGCGGCTCTCTGGCGCGCGGACCGAGGGGCGGCGCGAAGCGTCCGGCGCGGCGGAGCAAACGTTCGAAGCGGCGGAGACTCACCGGCGGCGACCAAAAGAACGACGGCGATGGCAGTTACGCAAGCACACGTGAACGGGAGAGAGAGGGAGAGTGCGAAGGGGGAAGAGGGTCGTCCGGGACTTGCTTTATACGCGACGGAGGAGGTAACTGCCGTGCGCACGACCTCGCCGGAGTAAATGCGACGGTTACCGACGCTTCACGCCGGAAACGGGCGTCTCTTCGCGAGGGGACGGTGGCGTTTAATGGCGCTGCGAGCGGTCTCTCCCGACGCATTAATGGCGAAGCGGAGCGGTCGGGAGGCGGAGAGGCGAGCTGGGTGGGCGGCTTCAATGGCGGCAACGCGCGGATGAGAACGGTCGGGGACGAAACGTCGGGGACGACTGCTCGGACAGGTGGGACCCGCTGGCAGTGAGTCCACGCACCGATCTCGGCAGTGGCGCCGCTTGTCAGCGCAAATCCAAAAAAAGAACTCAACCTTACGCGCGGAGCGGGGCTCGAACGCGCGCCGAGGGAGCGGGGGAGAGGAGAGAGCGGCGGTGGTAACCAGTCGGGCGGGGAGGCTCAGCCTACCCAATAAGGGCGGTTTACCCTTTTGAGTATTAGCCGCGGAGTGGCTGGCTGCTGTCGGATGCGCGACAAGTGGCGCAGCGAGAGGAAAGGGAGGCGGGATGAGGCACCGAAGGCGGGGATCGGTTCGGGCCGGGGAAGAAGAGCTCGGATGCTTGACAAGTGTCAGCCCGAGGGAGATTTTGATATTTAAATCTTTTATATATTTCAGAAATCAGTAGGAGACTTTAAAATATTCAGAAAAATACCAAATAAATTCCAAAAATTCCAGAAAAATTCACATAATTCACTGATAATGTTTTAAACATATGAAAAATATTTCCAACTTATTTTGATATTAAATTTTCTTTTCAACAGAAACTTTAAATTCTGAAAATTCCAGATAATTGGAAATAATTAATTTAAAATTATTTCTTCAAAATAAAAGCAAAAATTGGGATGTTACATACCACTAGTGGATTTGAAGTGTAAGGCTTAATTCGTAGAGCCAGTCCAATTCATTTGGGCTTACCTCAACGTGGATTAGTGGAGACCAGCAAGTCTCCGAACACCACGGTAAAAAGTAATCGTGTCAATTGTGGTTTGTTTACTTGTGCTCAATTTACCTTCAAGTAATTTACATTAATAGAATTAAATTGATTACTTGTCACCTTAGGATTGCAAACCTTTGACATAGGCATAGATTGTTGGTGCACTTAGGCGAACCTGGTTGTTTTAGACAATATTTGTGCTAAACCAATTTAAGTTAAGTTTTCGCATTATATACTTAGTTTAGACAATTAGATATTGTTTTCAATTGAAAGATAATTTTTAAGACCGCCTATTCACCCCCCTCTAGTCGGTCTCCTCGATCCTACAAGTGGTATCAGAGCTTGGTCTCTTATTTTATTAGGCTTTACCGCTTAGAGAGTTAAAGGATGATGACTAGTAATATTGTGCACATAGATGACACACCTCTATTTGATGGCACCAATTATGATAATTGAAAAATCTGCATGATTTGTTATTTTAATTGGCATGATAATTGTGATAGTGCATGATAATTGGCACCAATTATGAGCCCAAAAATATGGCGGATTGTAGATGTGGGCTTTTCACCTCCATTAGATCCTCTTACTCCAACAATTGAGGATGAGAAATGCTCACATCTCGACGCTCAAGCAACTAACGCTTTATTTAGTGTTTTGAGTGTAGAGGTATTAACACAATATGCAATCTTGGTAGCGCTCATGATATGTGGACGAAAATTTAAGATAAATATGAAACGTCCACCTCAACCGATGAGGATTGCATACAAGAGTAGATGTCGAGAGAAGAATGCTCAACCTCTAGCTCCGACAATGAAGAATCCTCAATTCTCTCCACATCAACTCAATGCTTCATGGCAAAAGGTAATACGGAGGTAAATAATGATAATGACAATTGTGCACCTTCTAATGATGAGTTGATGGATATGCTAGAAGAGCTTAATGAATATCTTTGGAAGGAAAATGCTAAGTATAAGATTTTGAAGAATGAGCACGTCTCTCTTCAAAATAATTATAATAAGCTAAAAGGAGAACATGAAATTCTCCTTCTCAAGGAATATTCTAAACCTAAGGTAGACATAGGCATTACATATGATTTATTAGATGATATACCATGTATAGCTTCTATTCCTTGCATGTCATCTAAAGTTAGCGTATCCAACTCTTGTGAGGATTTAATTGACATGCTTTGTTGTTCTCAATTAGATGCTTCTACTTCCTCTATATTTGTTGAGATTAACCTTGTAAGGAAAATAATGAGCTCAAGGCCCAAGTCACAATATTAAAAAATGACTTAGAGAAATGCTATAAAGGGAAAGCCTCTCTTGATGACATCTTGAGCAAGCAACGAAACTTGAATGACAAGATAAGTATTGGCTTCATCTCCAAGAAGGAGAATAGCAAGACAAGACACACGAAGAATATCAAGTGCTTTGGTTGCAATGAAACGGGTCATTTCACCTCTAAGTGCCCTAATAAGGTAGATGACAAGAAAAGGTCAGCAATGAAGAGGCAAACCGGCAATGAGCAAGATAGAAAGATAAGAAAGGGTAGCAAATGCCAAACTTGCTATAATTGCCGGGAGAAGGATTGTCCCAAAGGTATCATTCCTAAGCCATCTCTTGTCAATGAACATTATTTGCATAGGAAGGATAAATATGGTAATGTGTTTGCTAAAAATGTTAGTTCACAAAATTTTAATATTAGGGCTATTTGGGTGTCCAAATCTATTGTGACTAACATTCATGGACCCAACCAAGTTTTGGGTACCAAAATACGCTTAAAGGCTTAATAGGTACTTGGAGAGGCATTGAAGGTTTAGCTTATTCATGGAGAGGTGAATTCCACCATATGCAAAATGGGAGCCAAGTTTGAGGATAATCATTCCATATCAAGAACCAATGCCATCTCGGTAACAAGTATTTACATTTGAGATATTTAGCCCTTGCCTTGTGTAGGTTGCATTGCATGAAAATTATTTAAAAAGGGTGCTCTTGCTTTTGTTCTAAAAGTTCATTATTGTAATCATGAGCAAGATGTAAGTGACACATTAAGGGGGAGTGTTAAACCATAATCATGTATATCACATCGTTAAGTGTTCATAAATTAATTAAATGCTAGTATTGATTTTAAAATTTTAAGCCATTTAGCCAAAAGTCATAATTTTTTTGAAATTATTAGTATATCTTTGAAAAACCAATTGAAAAATGTATACAAATGCATTTCAAAGGTTTTCCAAAGGTTTCGGCTTTAGAAAAAACTTATTTTAAATAAAAATGAGTTTTTGACCCAAAACTAGATATGTAGTATCTTGTTTTGGCTTTAAACTCAAGAATTGACCAAAATCAATTCTAAAAGGAATTTAAAAATGAGTTCAATACCAAAAACCTAGAGTTGGCTATTTCAATCATTATTTGTATTCAAAAGTTTTCCAAAAAACCAACCAATCAAAAGATATTTGGTCGTCCAAAATCTTGAGTTGACCTAAGTGGTCATAATCTAGCACTTAAGTGAGTTTTACCGTTTGAGCTAAAACTATTGATATATATATTGGCTCATAAGGGTATTTATAACTCATACATGAAATTGAATGCTTAAGATACCCTTTATTGCTCATTTCTGCAATTTTGAAGAGTTTATTGAAAATGAGCTTGTTTTTTAAAAATAAAAACTTAATTTCTTAAAATCTATGTTCAAAAGAATTTTAATTTTGGCATATAGTTGGAAATGCTCCACAAGTAGTTTATGTTTCTTTGTGAAAAACTTTGGAGCAAGATACAACATTATAACCTTTATTCTCCTCTGAATCCAACTCTTTGCATGCATCCAGAAAAATCAAAACTACCGGCAGTCAGACTGCGGTACTACCGACGGTAAAACTGCGGTACTACCGAATTTTCTGGAAGATGACTGATTTGTCCTGAATTTATTGTTTCGAATTTTCTCAGCCATTCCCTTTTCTCCTCAAAGTCAAGTTGATATATTTTATCATTGCTAGCTACCCTTGCGTAATTTTTGACTCCATATGCCATTTTGCTCCTTATACTTCTATCATAAAGTGGCATTATCTCCAAAGTGGTAGGTCTCTTTTGATCATCTTGACCTTGGCATGAACTTCACTCTTATCTTCTCAAGTGATATCATCTTTTTCTTTCAAAGTGGTATCTAATCTTTTCTCTTGAAGAGCAAAATCTTTTTTCAAACAAGCTCTTTCACATAATATCTCTCTTTTATGGTATCCACCTTTACAACTGGTATCTCTTCTAAATAATATCACCTGCTTCTTACAAGTAATCTTTCAAGTGATATCTTCCTACAAGTGGTACCCCCCTTCAAAACTTGTCCAACGGTGTCAAGAGGAAATCATTGAACATGTCTCAACTTTATTTCAAATGGTTCACAAGTAATCTACAATTGCTATACTTGTGCAAGTGGTATCAAGTTTCTACAGTTGGAATTAATTATACTTGATTTCATTTATGTTCACAAGTATTTCACAAGTGGTATCTTATGTCATCACAAGTGATATAAAAGTTAAAGTGGTATATGGTTTTAATGAAAAGACAAGATAACCACAAAAAGGATAGAATCATCTATTATGGACAAAATGTTTACAAGTGGTATTCTTGATTATTGGTGCTAGATGACATAAGGAGAGAACATATAAATGAGAATAAAAGATATGTAAAAAGAGAGAAAAGAAAAATAGAGGAGAATCCTTTTTGTGTCAAAGGAAAGAGGAAACAAGTGCCAAGTGGACCTTTTGTGTAAGGAGGAGTATAAGGGCTAGTTTTTCTTTGTGAAAAACTTATATAGTATTTTGGGATTACATAAACAAAAATGGTAAAGTATTATTATTGGGACAACTATTTGACCTAATTTGCCCAAAATATTTTATGGATCTTGAGAGTGAATGTGCTTCATTCTCATTTGCTTAATTTAGTGTTCATGGAGTTTAGCCCTTTTCAAAAGGCCTTTTTAGTCAAAAGTCAAAATTTTGTTTAAAACACCCAAATATGTGAAAAACTATGTAGAAGGACCAAAATATGTATTTCAAATGTTTTCCAATACTTTTGGAGTAAAAATTTCTATTTTAGAAACGAAATAGTAAATTTGGCCTCAAATGGATCTTATACGATCTTCTTTTTGAATAATAAGACATATTTTCATAAATCAAAGTCTATTGTGTTTTTGCAAAAGCTTTCACACCAAACTCATTGGGGTGGTCATTTTAAACATTTCTCTAGTTCAAAGTTTTTACAAAAGACCAACCGTTAAAAGGTTATACTCATTTGAAACTCGTTGAAAAACTAGTCTTGACCCAAAAAGTCATATTCTTGCATATGATGAGTTTTGCTATTTCAGCAGGATTTCTTTGCATATCTTGGCTTGAAATAGTATTTCTAACTCATACAAAGGTAAGAAAGTAAGAAACTCCATAAATTTCAAATTGTATGACATTTTGAGCCTTTGGTGCAAAATCAATCCATTCTCATGCATACAATATGCATTTTGTCATATCTTTTGAAAGAAAATTCCTTTATCAATTTTTTTTGGAAAATACTAAGATAAAATTTGAAAAATTGCAAAAGATTTAGACATCATTTGAAAGGATTTTGCATTTCTCCTCTCTTTTTAGAAAAACTTGGCAATGGAAGCTCAAATTTGCATAACTTTTGAATGGAAACTTCTTTTTAAAAATTTTTATTGGAAAAGTTTCTTAGGAGTTCAAGGTTTATTTCTGCAAAATTTCAAAGCATTTAAACTTCATTTGAAAAAGTTGTGCATTTTTCTCATTTTGACAAAATGCTGAAAATCCAAAACTTTGCATGACTTTGAGTAGATTTGTGATTTTTATATCTTTTAATGTGCTCATAATCTGAGATCGCTACAATTATGACTTTTGATCCTCAGTTGGTGGTCTATGTTGAAAAATTTTCTCAGAATTAATGGACTTTTGTAAGTCAGTTTTTCAGCTAGCTTTTGAAGCTCAAATTGAAATGTCAAAGTCAAAATCTGCACTTCAAGTGAAATTTCCAAGCTTTCAAGGAAGCCATTAAGAGTAAGATTTTTGAATCTATTTTAAATATCCTTTTAAGTAAGTAATCAAACTTTAAAATTGGTCTTATGTATCTATTTTCATACTTTTATGACCGCATTAAGATGAATTAATTGGTATCAAGCTCCATGTGTTTGATAAAGTGCCAAATGAGGAAGAATATGTAATCCATTAAGTTAAATCATTTGGTATGAAGCTCCATATGTTGAAAACCTTCATTTTGGCAAAATTTTCTCTTTTCCTTACTTTTTGATGATGAATGCCAAAAGGGGGAGAAATATTGAATAATAGCATTGATATAAAGAGGGGGAGAATTGAATTGATAAAAGAAAAATGGGGAGAAATATGCTTCAAACTTGAACAATGCCAAAAGGAGGATTTCACCGATAGTCTTTAATTTTCTATCATTTGTTCATGTTCATCCAAATGCTATTATTATTAATGGGTTTATCATTCATCACCAAAAAGGGGGAGATTGTAAGTTCAAACTCTATTATGTTGATTTTGGTGATAATGACAAATATAATTGTGAGACTAATGTGCTTGATTGACTTTGATATGCATTCGACACTTATGTTCATTTACATCTTAGTGTATTTCTTGGATCCAAAATATAGATTGAACTCCACAAAAAGTCTAAGATGAATATGTGCATATGCTTTTATTATATATTCTTGTATGCACACATTTAGAGAGAATTCACTCTATGTTTTGTAATTTCATTAGTATTGATCCATGTTTCTTTTTCCACATACATTGGGATCTCTACTTTTAAATATATTATTTGAGTATATAAAACTTGTGTAGTTCATATATATTCACATTGAATCATATTGCTTTATACTCAATTGTTTGTGTTTGCAAAAATGGACTAACATGTATGTCAAGTGATTGAAAGGTTTAGTCCCAAACTTTGTTTGAATATTTGGACATGCATGCATTTGAATTTAATGTCTAAAGTCAACTAGAGATGGCAACAGGTACATACCCGCTGGGTATAGCCACCTCATACCCGCACCCGACACATATAACTCTACCCGCTACGATACCCATACCCGCACACGGGTATAGAAACTTACCCATACCCGTACCTACACAGGTATTTGTACCCGACGGGTAACCCATACCCGATAGCACAAAGTGACATGCACGGATTTCTTTTCCCACAGATTTTACACAACTGACAGGCACAAAGTGAAGATATCCCACGGATTTCCATCGGCTTCGTTTCAAATATATATATACGGGCCACAGGTATATGGGCCATGAGTGGGCTGAATTGATAAGGGTATGTATTATGTATATGGGCCGTCGGGTATATTTTACCCACGGGTATGTGGGTACAGGTAGTATACAGCCGTACCCGCACCCGCTCTACCCGATGGGTAGAGGTTTTTGCCCATTAGTATACCCGCGGGTGAAGATATCTTTCCATACTCACCTCCTTATCGGGTAAAACCCATTGAGTATTCGGGTTTCAGGTACCTGTTGCCATCAATTGTACTCTTTCAGAAAAATCGAAAGTTCCGCAGTGTTAAAGGCGAAACTATCGGGGTGCGGTAGTACCACAATGTACATAGCGGAACTACCGGACCATGGTAGTACCGGATTTTCAACGGTACGTCTTTTCCAGAGAGCACCCTAGCGGGGACTTGGGCAAATCGAAATCGGTAGTACCAGATTTATAACAACGGAACTACTGGAGTGCGGTAGTACCGCATGATACTGCGGAACTATCGATATTCGAAAGTACCGTCATCCTGAGTGGTACGTATTTTTCAGAGAGCACCATTTGAAATACTTAGTCTCTCTGAAAACGGTAGTACCGGAGTTTGAATGACGGAACTACCGCAGAGCGGTATGACCGCAACTCTTGAGCGGTTCTACCGGAGAGCGGAATTACCAGACTTATAACGGCGGTAGTACCGCACTTTGAGTTTAAAGTTTTATATTCAATTATTTACGATTATGGTGGTTATCATCAATTACCAAAGAGAATATTGAAGAATGTAGACACACCATTATGAGTTAATGGTATGTTTTGTTTGTTAATGATAATCACATTATGAGACTAACATTTTTTATGAGTTAGATGAATAGGTTATGTTCCAAGATGATGAAGACTTTGAATGGCTTCATATGTTAAAGATCATCAAGCATCAAAGAGAGGATACATCATGTATTGATGTATATTAAGATCATAAAAAGGAGATGATTATGAGTTGATTATCAAATCAAGAGAAGACAAGAACCTAGACTTGAAGTGAAGATGTGCATCATCAAGCTTGAAAGGGATGCTCAAGGGAAAGGTGTGACTAGCTAAAGCTAAGAATGTATTCCATGTCTTTTCCCGGTCTTAGTGTTTGGTTAGAAGACCGGATTGCTAGTATAGGTTTGCCGTACTATTAAGAGGGGTCTTGTCTAGTAGCTTGAGTATCATCATGTGTTGATAGCTCAATCTTGCTTACTCTAGCTCTCCATGGCATGATACTATTATTTGCGAATATGTTTTGCGAATAGTTGGGACTCATGCATCTAATCCTTGCAACATGTGACTATACTTTGCAATTGTGTTTTGCAAATGGATCCCTTTGAATAAGCTTTCCAAAGAGTGTAAGATCACTTAATTCTGACATCGAAGTCAAAAGTTATGACCGTTTTTTCGAGTGTCATTTGTGCTGAAAAACAGAAGTGTGGTAGTTCCGTAAATGACTGCGATAGTACCGCACGGTACTGCGGAACTACTGACTTCTGGTACTAGCGCACTTTACACAGTGGTAGTACCGTAAATGCTGAGTAACGGCTATTTTTCTAGTCGTTTAAGTGGAGTGCGGTAGTTCCGTACTTATAACAGTGGTAGTTCCGATTTTCCTGATTTTTTCAAGAGTTTGGCTCCAACGACTAGTTTTTATGTGTGAGGTATAAATACTCACTTGTGGCCGGTTGGAGAGTATTCTTTGGCACCTTATTTCACTCCCTTGAGCTTGTGTAAGCCTCTCCACTCTTTTATGCATGTGTTGCACCTTGTGAGCAAGGAGAGAGGTCTCTAGTTGCATGTGTTGCATCTAGAGGTGGATTTTGCATCCACTGAGCTTGTGCATTTGTTGCACGTGGTGAGAGTCAAGCAAGGGGCTTGGCTTATTACTCTTGGAGTTTGCCGACTCCTAGACGACGTTGGAGACGTCGTGCGTGGTGATCTTCTCAAAGAAGGTTGTGAGAAGACCCGGCGTGTTGTGAAGTTGGAGCTCACCAACCCGAAGCGGGAAAGAAATACCACTAGTGGATTTAAGGTGGAAGGCTTAATTTGTAGAACCGGTCCAATTCGTTTGGGTTTACCTCAATGTGGATTAGGGGAGACCGGCAAGTCTCCGAATACCACGGTAAAAAGTAGTCGTGTCAATTGTGGTTTGTTTGCTTGTGCTCAATTTACCTTCAAGCAATTTATATTAATAGAATTAAATTGATTGCTTGTCACTCTAGGATTGCAAACCTTTAAGATAGGCATAGATGTTGGTGCACTTAGACGAATCTAATTGTTTTAGGCAATATTTGTGCTAAACTAATTTAAGTTAAGTTTTTGCATTATATACTTGGTTTAGATAATATTTTTAATTGAAAGAGAATTTTTGAGACCGCCTATTCACCCCCCCTCTAGTCGGCCTCCTCGATACTACAACCGTTCGAATGACAAAGGACGTTTAGACCATCTGATCTAAGGGGTGAAACATTCGGACCATCCGATCATTTAAAGAAATGTTCAGACCATTCTAAATGGTGACGATTAGGGACGGCAGCGCGGTGCTCAAAGCCCAAGGGCTCGCTGGCGGTGCGGGGCACGACGGCTGCTAGTGAAGCGCGCAAAATTGAAGACGGAGACGAGGGGAATGCATTGGCGCAAGAAATCATAGAATGGATGGAGGGCCGTCGGGAACGAGGAAGGTGCCAGCCGACGAGAGCTCACGGTGGGAGAGGGACTCTGGTGACACTTGAGCTTGGTGGAGAGGCAAAAGATGTTCGCATGTGCCCGGCGACGGTGTAGCACGAGGAGGACCGTGGCGACGGCAATTTTTCGCCAGAGTTTTGGCCGAGACTTGGTGAGGTGGCGCACGGCTTGGAGGCAGCTCGACCACAGGGGATAGAAATTGAGCATAGGATTGGGTGGAGCGAGGAGAGGGGATGCTCCAAGGGGCTTTTTATAGGGCCAAAGGGGAAGTAACGGCTGAGGATTTACTCGCCGAGGTTAATGCAGTCGGAAGAGATGCAAACGGCGATGATGGGGTTTAAAGAGAAGGAAAACAGCCGAGATTGGGTGCGGTAATGAAGGGGCAATCAATGACGCATTTGCTTGGAAATAAAGGAAGGGAAACCAAAGCTTTGATGGCGCGGTAATGGCGACCATGGCAATCGGCTGGGGAGGAAGGAGGAAGAAGAAAGAGATGATAGGCAGGCCCCGTGTGTCAGTGAGAGAGAGACGGAGAGGGGAGGGCAGGCAGATGGCTGAGTACCACTTGTCAAAGAAAAAGGATCTCAACCACTGGATGAAGAATGAATGGGTAAGTGCCTACGAATGGTTGAGATTAGATTGGCGGAGGGGGAGTTCAATCCAAGCCCAACACGTGTCAGCCAGAGAGGATGTTGAGTTTTAAAATTAGATTTTAATTTTTAGAAAGGCTTACCAACTTTAAAAATATTTTTAAAATAGCAAATAAAGTCCAAAACATTCAAAACAATTCTCAGAAATTCCTGAATATATTCTTGATTAGGAAAAGTATTTTCAACATAAAGTTGATCTTTAAATTTTTTTAAAAATACTTTTTAGCTTTAAAATTCCAAAAAAAATCAGATAAAAGCCAAATGCTTCAAAATAATTAATTTGTACTAGATTTTTACAAAAATTCAAAATAATATTTTATCTTTAATTTTTATTTTTACTTTAAATTACTTTTAAGAAGGAAAAAACCTTTTTCAAAAAGCTGAAAACTAGGCAAACAAAAACTCCAAAATTCAGGCAACCAAATAACACTTGTTGTATTTTAAATTAAAATATATTTATTTTTTATTAAATTTTGAAATAAACAGTTGTGCTATTACACCTACTTGTGGCTACATGAATAAACTTTATTAGCGGTTTACCACAGCCAAGTTGCTAAGAAGAAGTCGGTACAATACATGCAATGTGGGAAATCTCACGCGTAAGATGTTGTGGCAGAATGCACAACTGTTGAATCCTACCTATTGAGGGTCCTGCGATATAGGTCAGAGGTTAAAACTAGGTGTTTTCTATGCGACAAGCCGACAACTCATACAAATCCGAGTGTCGGTCAAGATAGACCAGGTTAAGCCCCGTTTAGAATGCTGGATTTTTTAGAATTACTATATGAGTTTTTACTCTTTTACAGCATTTCCATAAAATTATTGTAGTTTTTAGTGCAGGAATCTCGCAGCAAATAGTTTGATATTTTGTAGGAATTCTCATGTTCAAAAGAGGGACTAACTTCAGAAAATCAACTCTAATTCTACTCCAGCATGTTTGTACAGAATGGTATCCTTTGGGGCTATTGATCCATATGCTAGGTTGTTCACCATTTAACTTTGTGATATAATTGGTGTTGAGATATGGATAGACTACACTAGTATAAATTAAATTTTCTACCGCGTAGATCAGGAAGCCATTCAAATAAGAGATCATGCATCATTACTACTAGACACGTAGTTCAGCGAAAGAAGAGTTGAAACAACCCAGTTCAACATAGCGCTCATTGATGTAGTGAACGTAGTCGATCATCCAATGTCCTGATTAGCGTCTTCGGAAGGTAATCGTCCTCAAGCTATAATCGATCTCCATGAACCAACCATCTCCTCCTCGTGATCATCCCAATCAGTGTCACAATCATATCAGCGCCTCTACCGAAATTCACACGTCTAGGGATGTAACGTCATGCGCCAGTGTATTAGCACCAGTATACACAGCAGGGCTTTTGGGAGGTGACGGGTAGGGTTTCGATAGGTGTGTTTTAGACTCATGCAACCCATAGCCCACGCACCCCTTTTTATAGAGACTCTAACTGGATCCATATCCAGTACTAGTAGAGATTGTATCCCACTCAGATCCTTAATCAATGCAAGTAAAGATCGTATCTCACTTGGAGTCTATCATCTGGACTCTTGCTATTCCAACCCGTTAAGTGTGTGATCCTGTAGATTCATGTATATTTGATTGTAATCTAGAAACACCTTTCCAATCACTAGTCGGTAGCAGTCCCTAACAGAATATATCTACCTCCAAATATACATAAAGATTAATGAACCTTATGTAATATGATTTGCAACTAGATCTTAATCACTCACGATCAGCTCATAACTCCTTATGATCAGATCGTACATAGTCACGACCAGTTTGTATCCCCAGACAACTAGTCCACATACCAGTTTATGATATGTCCGACCAGCTCACAACTAGTCAGTATCTCCATCGACCAGTTTGCATGTGATCGGACTAAACGGCCTATTTGCGTATTCTTCTTTTATCTCACGATAATCAATCAAACTCTAGGTGAGTTGTGTGTCATTAATGGACTGTTCAATCTTTTCCTGATCTAGTGATTGATAACTTTATATGGTCGACTTTTCGACCACTCGTGGCATGGCCATGCACGTTTTTATCCGACCACATCGAGGGGCTCAAGGACACCTCTTGTGTTATGCAAGAGGGCAAATCCCATATCCGATTAGTCACTTTCCTCTACATATTTTATAGTATACCCAAAAGCTATCTTTATAACTACCTAGTTATAGAGTGGCATTTGACAGCTCCTAAGTGCATTATTTTATATGTAAAAACACTATATTGTTCTTAAGTATAAGGATTATACATCATCATTACTTGAGACCAACTGATGATATATAATAATCTCAACAGTTTCTCAAGGTGGGTTAATCCAAAAACCATGTTCTCTAATATATGTCTATATTAATGATTTGATATCCCTATATCTATGACCAGTGAAATATGGTTATCCATTAATACATGTGCTGCTATAAAGTCACTAGTGCCCCAACTAGAGCTAAAAAAACTCGAGGCTTATGAGCCACTCAGGCTCGAAGTTAGCTCGGCTCAAACTCGAAATGTGAATGAGTGAGCCAAGCCTCACAGCCAGCTCGTTACATCAATGAGTCGAGCCCAAGCCATTCGTGAATTGCTCATTTGCTTGATCGAGTCAGTCACTCAATACAGCCCAAATCCCAGAAAACCAAACCCTCTCCTCTAGTCATGCACGCGTGCGTTCCTTTCCACTTTCCAAGCCCTGACTCTAAGCCCCCGCATGGACCACATCTAAGTTTTTTCTCCTGATACACCATCGTGAAAGCTCTTGATCTACTACCACTCTTTCTCCTCGCCCGCTTGCTGCCTCCACTTGCTCTCCCCACCAACCACTACCACTCGTTCTCATCGCCCGCCACTAGCCAAATCTCCTAGTCTACCCGCCCGCTGCCGCCACTCTTTCTTCCCGCTCAACAGCAGCCGTCGCAGCTGCAAGAACAAAACTACGTGTCGTGGGGTGCAAGCATGGGCACGAGCATGAACGCACGGCCGAAGAAAGGACATACTGCCACCTCCTCCCCTCGTCGTCTCCTCTCCTTGTCCTCCACTCTGTTGGAAATATAGGTAATATTTTAGTTCCAAGTTTTACTAGGAGACAAATACAATAAACTAGTGATGTAAAATACATATCTAACAGCAGGCTACTCATTGTACTTCAAAAAATACAGTATCAAAGTTGATCGAACAAGCGAATGACTTACTTTTGGGCTTGATGAAGTACAGAAAGCAGCTTAGGCTCGTCATAGTGCAGGCTTGATGCAGTGTAGGATGTAGATGAAATAGAGCAGGAGTAGTCACATAGATGTTCTCATCTTATTGCTGCCCCTGTGCAGGTCTTCACGACAGCAATGGCTTGAAGATACTGCTCACCCTCCTTCCAGGTGCACGCCAGAAAGAAAGGCCAATAAAGTTCAGATGATACATTACCATAGCACAATATCACTAAAGAGGAAGAAGACAACATGAGAAGAAAAATGAAAGAGTTCAATCACTAAGCCTGGACATCTCCGGGTCTTTTATAAACGTGCAAATTACTCACTAATAACTGCCCCCATTGAACTGAAATAATTCACTAGTAACTGATAATTTTCAAAACCAAATAATAGTAATTAAGCAGTCTCATAACCAATTAAAAGGAGAGAAATGATACATGGTTCAGCAAAACAAGGTGGACTTGGTCTGCCAAGTGGCACACCACGTCACGACGTGGCCGCGTCGCAAGTCACAAGTCACGCGATTTTCACGTGAAAATTCGTGAATACATGCGTGTATGTGTGATTAGCCAAAGCCATCCCCATCTATAATTCAAGGAGTGGCATGAACTCCACCTTATAAATTAGTCTCCCCCACCTTGTCTTAGCAATATAGTACTAAACCTTACATGCTTTGAAATTAAAAAAAATAGGCCTCATTCTATAGGCCTATTTCTAACAATGTCCCACCAATTCCAAAGTAGGAAGGACAAAGATATCAAAGATATTGCGCTAAAGTACTGTTAATATACTAGTCTTTTAGTATAAGTTCCGTACGGGTTGAACTTGCACCTAGAATGATAAGATTCAACTTTTCACACATGATGAATGAACTATACCTTGAATTCACAACTTTTTATGATCAGATTTCACTTGAAATCTCAACTAATACTAGGTTGCCAATGAACCACGTCTAAACGGAATGTTATATGGTCATGCTCCCTTATCTACTCATGAGCATTCTAGAGAATGCCCTGTTACTGTGAACTGCGACCACACAATTAACTCAAGTAGATTTATTCTTTCTAAGTATCCTACAGGCTAATACCTTTTTCTTATTTAGACAACAAAATACATTAAGACTTTATGCCAACTTTTCATACAATCGAGAATACTTTATATATTAGGACACGGGTACAATGAATATGTACTCTTTTGTTACAACATCAACTTATTTTTTTAATTACCTAAGTCACGGGATCTCCGATCAAGAAGGTGTGGGTTACCATTTTGATAACCCATTTTGATGTACGTTAGATGAGCCTCATTCCCATGTTCATAGAAGCAACGAAAATCACTTTTCGTGCTAACCCCTTTGTAAAAGGGTCTGTCAAATTTTTCTCAGTGTTAATATAGTTCACAGTTATCACTCTGGAGTTTCTCAATTTTTTGACAGATTTAAGCATACGCTTCACATGTCTAGAGGACTTCATATTATCCTTTGTACTTGTGAGTTTGGCCAATATAGTTTGATTATCACAGTACATCAGGATTGCCAGTATTGGTTTCTGAACCAATGGTAAGTCCATCAAAAACTCTCTTAGCTATTCAGCCTCAACAGTGACTGTGTCAAGCGCTACAAGTTCTACTTCCATGATTAACCTTGTAAATATAATCTATTTACAATATCTCTATGAAACTGCCGCACCAGCTAAAGTAAACACATAACCACTTGTAGCTTTGATCCCATCAACATTAGAGATCTAATTGGAGTCACTATACCCTTCTAATACAAAAGGGTATCTAGTATAATGAATTTCATAAGATGTTGTGTCTCTCAAGTAGCGCAACACTCTTTAAAGTGCCTCCTAGTGATCAACTATTAGGTTAGAAGTAAACCAACTTAATTTTCTCACGGCAAATGAAATGTCAGGTCTTGTGGCACCAGCTAAATGCATGAGTGACCCAATAATTTGTGAATATCTCAATTGATCTTTTCCTAACCCCTAGTTTTTTCAAAGGTTAATGCGTGTATCATAGGGCGTTGGAGAAACTTTATAATTTTTAAAGCCAAACTGACTCAATATTTTCTCAGTATAATGGAATTGGTTCAAAGTGATCCCATCCTCATTCTTGATCAATTTAATATTTAGAATGATATCTGCCTTTCTTAAGTCTTTCATATCAAAGCATCGAGATAAGAAAGATTTGACCTCATCAATTACGATAGTGTCTATTCTAAATATAGGTATGTCATTCACATACAAATACAAGATTACTCCATGACCCCCACCATAACGGTAATATACATATTTATCAGCTTCATTCATAATAAAACCAGCAGTTATCAAAGTCTTATCAAACTTCTCGTGCCTTTGTTTAGGTACTTGTTTTAAGCCATATAAGGATTTCAATAATCTACATATCTTATTTTCCTATCCAAAAATCATAAAACTATCCGGTTGATCCATATAGATTTCTTCTTCCAACTCTATATTAAGAAAAGTTGTCTTCACGTTCATTTGACGAACATGTCGACCATGAAAAGATACTAACGCAAGGAGCACTCTAATGGTGATTAATCTGGCGATAGAAGAATAGATATCAAAGAAATATTCTCTCTCTTTCTGGTTGTAACCCTTGGCTACAACTCTTACCTTGTACTTCTCAATAGTGTCATCAGGCCTCAGTTTCTTTTTAAAGACCCACTTACATCCCACAGGTTTACACCTAATATGACGATCAGTATCTCATAAGTCCCATTAGCTATGATAGAGTTCATCTCGCTACGAATTGGCTCTTTCCAATACTCAACATCAGAAGATATATAAGCCTCTGAAAGAGTATTTTGCACATCATCCACGAGGTATACAATAAAGTCGTAACCAAAGGTTTTGTTAATCCTTTGTCTCTTGTTCCCACGACGAGTTTCTAGGACTAGATTGTTATCCTTCTCAAAGATATCACAAATTGGTTTAGAAATGATGGAAAGTTTAGAAGTTTGATTATTCTCATTTTCGATATTATCAGTTTCAACATTCTCAATTCGTTAAGTGCTGGCTGTTGTTCTCATAGGAAAGATGTTCTCAAAAAATAAAGTATCACTAGACTCCATTGTTGTGTTAGCAATAATCTCAGAAGTTTCTGATTTAACTACTAAAAATCTATAGGCTATGCTATTTTGAGCATATCCTAGAAAAATACAATTAACTATTTTTTGTCTAAGTTTTTTGTTTTTCTACAATGCTATATTGACTTTTGCCAAATACCCCCAAGTTTGTAGAAAATTAACATTAGGTTTTCTTTCCTTCCATCCCTCATATGGAGTAATCTCATTCTTTTTTGTAATTACTCTATTTAGGACAAAAATTGCTATCAATATAACTTTCCTCCACCATACCTTAGGCATATCAGAACTCTCTAATATGGTATTAACCAAGTCTGTTAGTATCTGGTTTTTCCTCTCAGCTATCCCATTTGATTGGGGTGAATATGGTGATGTTAATTCATAGATTATTCCATGCCAAGAACAGAATTAGGAGAATTCATACGAGACGTACTCTCCTCCACGATCGGATCTCAATCTTTTTCTTTTCTTTTCTAGTTGGTTCTCAACCTTGGCCGATAATACTTAAAGTAGTTTTACAGCTTCATCCTTAGTTTTTAAGAAATACACATAGCAGTAAAGTGTTACATCGTCAAGAAAAGTTAAAAAATATCTTTTGCATCCTTTTGTTGACAATCTATTCATTCCACATTAATCTGAATAAACAAGATCTAACGGTGCCAAGTTCTTTTCATCCTCTAATCCCTTAAAGGGTTTTCGAGGCTGCTTTGCTTGTACACATAAATGACACTTTGATCCTTTAACAATTTTATATTTTGGAAGTAAATCTTATCTGGACATTCTAGCAATATTATTAAAACCAATATGATAGAAATGGGAATGCCAATACTCTAAAGTACTTAGGCGGAAAAAGCCTTCGCTCTCATAGTCTTTTCCAACAATGTTTTCGAACTTAGACACTAATTTTATTTAACTCAAAAACTAACTTATAACCATCCCTACATAGGAGAGAACCACTAAATGAGATTCTTGTTTATTGTAGGAGCATGCTGCATGTTCTTCAAGTAGACAATCTTCTCTGAAATAAGTTTCAGATCCACCGTGCCAACACTAAGATCAGAAGCATACGAGTTGTTTCCCATTAGGATAGAGGAAACCCCTACTACCTGGTAAGAAGAAAATAAGAAAATATCAGAACATACATGAACATTAGCACCAGTATCAACCCACCAACGAGTGAATTGACATGATAAAAAGACAACAGGTGGATTACCATACCCTCCTGAAGTCGAGGCTCGCCTATGATCACGTTGACAGCCTTCTTCTTTGGCTGTTCACCATGTCTAATTTTGTGAAAGCGACAGTCATTTGCCATATGACCATCTTTTCTGCACACAAAGCAGGTGATGTCCCTCAAATACTTTTTGTCAGTTTTGTTCTTCTTAAAACTAGTTGTCTTGTTCAGTTTTCTCTATAAAATTTGTATTGTTCTAGCCAAAGGTGCTTGGTCCATCCTTTCTTCTTGCTTTTTCTTCCACATCAAGGACAGTAATGAGATCCTCAATAGAAATCTCTTCTCTTGTGTTTCAGGCTAGTGGCAAAATCCCACCAAGAAGGGGGAGTTTAGCAACAATACCCACAGCCACAAATTTAGGAGGCAACACACAGTCCAAGTGGGCAATCTCACCGACTAGTAGCTAGAGATCATGAACTTGTCCAACTGTGGACTTAGCCTCATCCATGCTAAAGTCAAAAAAAATTGCTCACACATATAGAGCCAGCGACCTACCTCTACCTTAACATATTTGTGCTCTAGTGCATCCCACAACTCTGTAGCGGAATTGTAATTCATGTACACATCATAGAGCTGGTCTGTCAGAATAGTCAGAATGCAACTAAAAGTAGTGTTATTTGCATTATCAAATTGCATGAACTGCTCAACCGTAAATGGATACTACGGGTGGATAACCCACCAAAGCCCTAGTGAAATGAGCCAAAACGTGACTCTAGTTTACCATCTACGAAAGTTCTGACCAGAATACCTCTCAGGTTTCATTGTATTAGAAGCACTAACCATTTCTGTATTACAACAAAATTCACAATAAGGTTTCTAGAATGTTAGAAATATAGGCAATATTTTAATTCCAAGTTTTACTAGGAGACAAATAAAATAAACTAATGATGCAAAAACATGTAACTAACAGCGAGCTACTCATTGTATTTCAGAAAATACAATATGAAAGTCGATCGAACGCGCGAACGACTTACTGCTGGGCTTGATGGACAACAGGAAGCAGTGTAGACTCGTCACAGTACAGGCTTGATGCAGTGCAGAACATAGATGAAACAAAGCAGGAGCAATCGTGCAGATGTGCGCTGCCTAGAAATCTTATTGCTGCCCCTATGCAGGTCTTCACGGTAGCAATGGCTTGAAGATACCGCTCACCCTCCTTCTAGGTGCACGTCAGAAAGAAAGGCCGGCGAAGTTCGGACGACATAGTACCATAGCACAATATCACCAAAGAGGAAAAAGACAATAGGAGAAGGAAAATGAAAGAGTTTGATCACTCAAGCCTATATGTCTCTAGGTCTTTTATAGACGTGCAAATTACTCTCTAGTAAGACCTGCAAATTATCAGTGGAGTAGTTATTATTTTCATGTTAAAGTACTGTTAATATACTAGTCTTTTAGTGTAAGTCCTGTACGGGTTGAACTTGTACCTAGAATGATAAGATTCATTTTCTCACAGCCGATGAATGAACTATGCCTTGAATTTACAGTTTTTTGTGATCAAATTTCACTTCAAATCTCAACTAGTACTAGACTGCCAATGAACCACGCCTAAATGGAGCGTTATATGGTCATCCTCTCTTATCTGCTCATAAGCTTTTTAGAGAATGCTCTGTTCTCGTGAACTGCGACCACACAGTTAAGCTCAAGTAGGTGTATTCTTTTTAGATATCCTATAGGCTAATACATTTTTCTCATTTGGACAACATAATACATTAAGACTTTATGCCAATCTTCCATACAGTTGAGAGTACTTTATTTATTTGGACATGTGTACGATGAATATGTACTCTCCTGTTACAACATCAACTTGTTTTTCTCATTACCTAAATCACAAAATCACCCAGTTGATCCATATAGATTTATTCCTCTAACTCTTCATACATATTGATGGACATGTAGACTATAGAATGATGCTACCACAAGGATTACTCTAATAGGTATCAAAGTTCTACCTCTTTCTAGGTGTACCATTGCCCATAAGTCTTACCTTTTACTTCTTAATAGTACCATCGGGGCTAAGTTTACTTTTGAAGATCCACTTACACCCCACAGGTCCGCACCTGCCAGGACAATCAGTGATCTCCTAAGTCTCAGGAGATGCATAAGCCTTTGAAAGAGACTTTGGCACATCATCCACGATGTATATAAAAAGTCATCACTAAAGGTTTTCTCAATCCTTTGTCTTTTGCTCCTATGAGAAGCCTCTATGACTATATTGTTATGCACCTTAGAGATCTCATATATTGGAACAAAAGTAGTGGAAAGTTCAAAAGTTTGATCATTCTAACTTTCAATATTTTCAGTTTGAAAAATCTCAGTTTGTGAAGTGTCGCCTATAACTCCATAGGTTAAATATCCTCAAAGAATGAATTGATATTAGGTTTTCTCCCCTTCAATCCCTCATACAGAGGAATCTCACTCTTTTTTAGTGATTACTCTATTTAGGACAAAAGTTGTTATCAATATATAGTTTTCCCCACCATGCCTTTAGCATACCGACATTCTCTAACATGGCATTAACTACATTAACTAAGTCTGTTAGTATCCGATTTCCCCTCTTATCTACGCTATTTGATTGGTGAATGTGGTGATGTGCATTCATGGACTATTCCATGCTCAGAACATAATTGGAAGAAATCATGAGATATACTCTCCTCCACAATCAGACATTAGTCTTTTTAATTTCTTCTCTAGTTGGTTCTCAACCTTAACCTTATAAATCTTAAAATAGTTTAGAGCTTCATCCTTAGTTTTAGTAAATACACATAACATTAGCAGGTTGCATCATCAATAAAAGTCAAAAAAAATATCTTTTGCCTCATTTAGTCAACAATCCATTCATTTCACACAAATTTGAATGAATAAAATCTAATGGTGCCAAATTCTTTTCGACCTCTGATCTCTTAAAGGGTTTTTGAGGTTGCTTTGCTTGCACACATGACTAACGATTTGATCATTTGTTAATTTCATATTTTTAAATTAAATCTAATTTAGACATTCTGGCAATACCATCAAAACCAATATAATAGAAGCGAGAATGCCAAATATTGGCCTCACATTAATTTAAAACAGTTGCAATAGTCAAAGTATAATAATACTATAAAGTATTTAGGCGGAACAAGCATGTGCTCTCTTAGCCATTACCAACAAAATTCCCACACTTAGATATTACAACTTTATTTGACTCAAACACTAGCTTATAACCATCCCTACATAGGAGAGAACTACTAATAAGGTTCTTGTTTATTGTTGAAACATCCTGCACATTCTTCAAGTGGGCAATCTTCCCTGAAGTAAGGTTCAAATCCACCGTTCCAACACCAAAAACAAAATCATCCAACCCCTTTCCTATTAGGATGGAGGAAGCCCCTAACATCTTATAAGAAGAAAAATAAGAAAATATCAGAACATACGTAAAGATTACCACCAATATCAACCCAAC
Source organism: Melocanna baccifera (assembly GCA_036346265.1). NCBI lineage: Eukaryota > Viridiplantae > Streptophyta > Magnoliopsida > Poales > Poaceae > Melocanna > Melocanna baccifera. The sequence goes on from CM070691.1 coordinate 17,254,482, forward strand.
AATCAGTGGATTGACAAGCTAAAAAGATAATTGGTGAATTACCAAACCTGCCTGAAGTTGAGACCTCACCAATGATTACATTAATAGCCTTCTTCTTTGGCTGTTCACCATCTCTGCTCTTGTGGAAGCGACAGTCTTTTGCCATCTGACCTTCTTTTCTTCACACGAAGCATGTGTTGTCCATCAAGTACTTTTCCTAAATTTTCTTCTCTTCAAGCTAATAATTGTAACATCCCAAATTTTCATTTCAAAAATTAAAGTATTAAAAATTATTTTCTTGAATTTTTTGGTGTTAAAAAAGGTTTTTCACTTTTCCTTGTTTTAAAATTTAGTTTTGAGTAAAAATAAAGCCATCATTATGTTAGAAAACATTTCAGCAACTCCAAAATGTCTTGTTTGATTTATCTAGATTTTGCGAGAATTTTAGGACTCCATTTGGTATTTCTAATGTGACGTTGGCCCGATCTTCCGAAAGGTAGTGATAAGTCGATTGTGGAGATCACGACGTTGATGATCCAAAGGCTCTGACCAAAACAGATTGAACCCCCTTGTAATCACTACACCACTGCTCCGATGGTTCTCAACCGTGCCGAACGCGGTTGACCTCACCAAGAAAACTATCTCCTGCAAGCGAATCGAGAACACAAGCAAGAGAGTAAAAGATGCAATCTGGAATTGTATTACAAATAAAGATTAAGTTTACAAGTTGGGGTTCCTCAACCGGACGTGCGGTGAAACTACTAAACAAAACAATCTTAAGAAAAACCCAAGAAAAACTAAAGGGGTGCGACCTCCTTAAATAGGGAAAGGGGAGGCCGCACTTATCTAATGAAAAGGGGTATGGTACTATTCATGATTACTGTTCGTGTGAATAGTACGACCGCGGTGGTCCAAATAGTCTAAATGGTGTTACAAGGCCCTCAGCTCAAAAGGTGACGCAGCACCAAGTCCTTGCTGCCGAAGGTCCAGAGGCTCCATGCTGAAGACCAAGATTTCGTGAACTCCGACTACTCCAAAGTAGGACTTCGAGATCAGAAGACCAGGGACTCCTCTTCGACGTCGGAGATTTCATACAACGAGTGAAGTAGGGACTTCGCACCTGTAGAACTTCACGCATCGAAGTGGGACTTCGCACATGCAGGACTTCGCACATCGAAGTGGGACTTCGACTTTGATGTCGGAGATTTTGCACGACAAGCAAAGTAGGGACTTCGCCCCTGCAGGGCTTCGCGCATTGAAGTCCAACAATTGCCTTCTCCTTCCTTGATGCATATCATCAACTCCTTATTGTCCCTTTCTAGATTCCTAAGCACAAGCAAGTTATCTCCATTAGGCAGCATCATAGAGTTCTTAAGTGATACACTCAACCATAGAAATGAATTTACTTGATAATTTAGTTGACGAGCACGTGCCCGAGTAATTGAACCTTGGACATCATTCAAGGTAGTAGTAAGAGGAGTGTTCATATCAGTCGAAGTGATGTCCTCATCAATCTCTTCTAAGCTCTATCAGGTCAAAATCCTTCACATCGGTCTGGCCTTCCTTTCCTTTTAGTGTGTTTTCTTTTCTGTGGCCCATTTTTCCCAGCTCGTGACTTGCTTTCTTTTGCTTCCTTTCTCCATGCTCAAGCCCACCCAATCCTTGCACCGGCCTACTTCCATGCCGCCTGTGCCTCTCACTAATATCATGGTCCCACTTGTCCATCTTTGTCTACTTCCCATCTTCTTCCCTACACCGCCACCGCCAAATCCAGTTGCCTTCCTTCCTCATCGTCATTTCCTTTGGAAACCAAATCATTGCGCACACCGCATGTAGTCCAGATTGTGCATCCTCCATGCCTTCTTTCCTTCCCCGTGCACCTCCCTTTCCTTCCTCTCCTTTCCCAATTTTCGTTGCCACAATTTTCGATGAGGAATCCCCCGTTGTGCGCCCCTTCTCATCCCCGACCGCCACTCCTGCCCATACCAAAGCATCCTCTCATCCACTTCCTCTCCCGAGCACTCCAAAACCACGTGTTATTCTTCCTTCTCCTTCAACTCTCTTGCTCCAAGCTTCGCCATGGTCCCTCCAAGACCCTTTGTCCCTCTACCACCAAGGGAAGGCATTGAAGCTTGAATTCAACAGAGCCCAAGCTCATGTCACTGCTCACTCACACTACTGGCCACCTCCAATCACTCTCGAGCCCCACGACAAGGTGAAGTGAGCTCCTCATGGTCTCCTCTCTCTTTTCTGCCCATCGCCTCCACTGCCGTGCACTGGAGCTCCGACGATGCTCGATCTCAGTGAGCTGCCACCACCTTGCCACATCATCGCACCACGCTAGCCGCCTTGTGGCTGCCATGTTCACAAACCGAGCCCGGTCAACACCCATGTGTAAAGCCAAGTCAACATATGCATCCGGTCCACTATGGACCAGGCACTACTCAATGGACACGGTCCATGAGACCTGGCCCCACATGTTACAAACTAAAGCCTAATTCTTTTAGAAAATAATTTAGTCAAAATATGAAATTCCCTATTGGCATCATCTTGACACAATGATCCTATTTTAGATAGAAAGAAAAAATAGAAAAAATCTCAAAATAGTGATTTATATATGTTTTTATTATATTTAAAGCTTTCAGGAGCCCGTTCTCCTTCGTTCTTGCTTTGATGGACTCCATTCTTTTTTTCTAAATTAATCTAAAATCATAAATTACCCATTTCCACCCTTGACGAGGATATAAAAATCCTCAAACTATTATTTATCTGTAAATGATATCGTTACATTATTACATTTCTTGAGTATACCCCTTATCTGTAAAGGAGAGATTTCACAAGGTAGCCGTAAACTATTCTATGACCACTCCTTAGTTGTAAGTTTTTCTATGATCACTCCTTAGTTATAAGCTTTTCTACGATTACTCCTTAGTCGTAAGCTCTTTTATAACCACTACTTAGTCATAAGCTCTTCTACAACCACCCCTTGGTCATAAGTTCTCTTATGAGCATGACGTAGTCGTGAGTTATCCTGCGACCGACCTGTGGTCGTAGATTCTCCTACAACTAAGACAAACTTTAGTTAACCTATCTACGACAACCCATTACATTGTGAGTCTGTCTGACGAGATAGTTAGAACATGCATTTATTCTCTAGAATAACTGTGCATAACTTCTCTCTAAGAGTAACTATCGCACGACGAGTGAGAAATCATGTCTCTCTGACAATAACTCCCATCGGACATTTATCATTCGAAATGATAAAGTGCCTCTTGGCATGGCACAACTGTCACTGCTCCACAGACTATCTAAGGGTTGGCGTTAGAGAGGACAGGGACAAACCCAATAGAGAGCAAGATATTCTGCATCACTTTCCCAATTGTAATCAGTTCATTGAGCAATAGTCATACAGAAGTACAGTTATTATTCTCTCAAGAGAAGGTCCAAACCTGTATAAAAATCTTTGTGTCTTTTCTATGTGTGATCATAGCTAGGTCTTCAAGAATTCCTCCAAATATAAATAATCATACGTAAGATCAGTATTGAAACACCAATAGCTAGCACCACCCATGGGGAGCTTCTTCCAAACTCTGGTAATTCCTTGTTGGAAAGTTCTCTTCTTTCTGATTTTCTCATGGTAGGAGAGTGGAACGAGGAGAATTGGTTCGACCTAGTCGACTACACAGATCTCGACATGGATGCCTGCTATGACTATGAGCAAACCATGCTTTCATTTGATAGTGAGGCAATCCTGAGAGATCCATCACGAGATCTCGAAGATCGCACTATGGGAAAGGCTGAGGAGGGATCCTTATCCCCCACATGTTATGCTCAATAGAGGAACGGGTTTTCCCAATGGGCAAGGGTCAATTCGACCACAAACAATACTCACAACCAGACAAGGGGCCTTCTCCTAAGTGTTTGAGTACCCCAGTGGCCATCCGATCAAGCTCAACGAGTCTTGGAATCCTGCATTTTGGGACTCCATTGACATCTAATGGTCGTAATTCTCTGGTTGTCCTTACAAAGAGCGTGGGTGGGCTCCCTGTGAGTTCTCCCATACACTCACAAGGTTTAGCTCCATCAGGAGACAGTTATAACTCAAATTCCTCTTCCTAGTGGGGTCTACTCCAAGTCACGATGCGCTATTGTTGGAGGACTCTTCAAGCAAGGGGACCTCCGACAAGAGTGGAGATTACATCTAGGAGGTCTTTGTGCTCCCCGAGACCATGATATTGAGGATCCCAAGACCATTCGAAGGAGAAGATTGACTGCCTAGAGATCTTTGCCTGCACGCATCCAGTACCAATCTAAAGAGGCTCAAGAGTTTCAACGCATAAATGACTTGCTCAAAAACCCATCTCAAGAGCTTGTTAGAGCACCAGGCTATGACCACTTTGCTGAAGATATTACGCGAAGACTCTGAAGCATGACAACCAGACTCGAGCAACCTCACTGACACAACTCTAGGAGTCAAACAGGTTTGTAACATCCCAAAAATCTTATTCTGATTTTCTGGAATTTAATAGGATTTTTCTTGGATTTTACTTCGAGCCTGGTTGAGAAAATTTAATTATTTCATGTTATGCAGGTCAAAATAAGTTTATTTAAATCATTTCTGTATTTATAATAATTTTCAGGATTTTCTAGAAATTAAAAACTCACATTTTAAAGTAAATTGTGTTTTTGCAAAATCTAAGTATCAAAATGGTTTGAAAATATTTTTGTTAAGTCTACAAAGGTTCCAGATGACTCCCTGAATTTTTTGGGAATTTTTTAAAATTTATTTGGTATTTTTCTGAGCATTTTAAAGCTTATTAGCATTTCTAGTATCAAAAAGAAAATCTAAATCCAAAACCCTCCCCTGGGCCGACACATGGCACCATCGGATCCATTCCATCGCCGCCGGATCAAATCGCAGCTGTCCGTTACCACTTAAACCCTCTCCTCGCCTTACCCCTCCCTCGTGCCAACACTTGTCACGCCCAGACCCAATCTTCACCCTGCCGTTTAAATCCCAGCCGCACGTCCCCACTTACCCCTTCATCCCGCCCCCTCCTTCCTTCGGGCCGACACGCGTCTTGATCGGAGCCATCCACTGTTGCCAGTTTGAATCCCGCTCATCCACAGCCACTTAACCCTTCGCCCCTCTCACGGACGGCCCTGATCTAACTCATTTTGCCAGATTGAATCTCACCCGTCCACTGTCACTTACCGCTTCGCTCAAAATCCAACGGCCCTGCTCCCTCTCCCTTGCCACTTGTCACTCATCCAACCGCCGCCCTCACCCTTTCCTTTTTCTTTCTCTCGCTGACCGATGGGCCCCGCCTGTCAGATCCTTCATCCCCGCTGCTTTCCTTCTTCCTCGCACCATCCCCGCCGTCATTGACGCTCGAAACCGAAGCTTTGAAAGCTTCGGTTTCCATCCATCTCTCCCACCCACGCTAGCACCCATTTACTCCCCCGCATGCACCGCATCCGTTTCTGGCATTATTTCCCCCTTTACGCCTCTCCTCGCCGTCGCATTCAAGATCGACGCTGGGGTGAATGCGCGCGCCCATTACCACCCCTCCCCCACCTATAAAAGGCACCCCTGAGCACCCTCTCCTCACACCGCCTCCCCCTCACCTCCCAATTCGAGCTCCAGAGCCCTCAGCACCTTCCCGTGCTCGTTTTCCCCTCCGCTGGCTTCACCAACTTCAGCAAGCAATTGATGCCACCTCAGGCCTCCCCGCGGCTCGCCGACGCTGCTCCGACCTTGCACGTGCCCTGGCGGTCAAAAGTTCCCTTCTCCCTGAGCACTTGTGCCATCGGAGCACCTCCATCGCCGTGGACCTCTCCCAACTGCCACCTCTCTCCGCCGTCAGCCTTCTCTGGCTACCCTCGGGAACCGCGCAAGGTACTGGAGAACTTCCCTTGACCCCCTATCCCTGTTGGTCCACTCGGCTGGCGCCGTCGACCGCCAGAACGCTGATGACCATCGGTCCCCGTGCGCCACCGCCGCCGCCCGCCACGCCGCCTGCGCCAGTGGCGACCCGATGGCGCCACGTCGCGCCACACCTCGGCCACGCGGACACCCAACTGCCACCTCGCGTGCGCGGCCACGTCGGCACAGAGCCGTGACATGGCAGTCACTCGGCAGCCATGTTGTAACATCCTGTTTTTCTGAGATTTTTAAAGCCTGGAATTTAAAAATGAATTTTCTGGAATTTTCTGGATTTAATTCAAGCTTCAAATGAATTTTCAAAATTTTCAAAGATTTAATATGATTAAAATAAACATTAACATAAGTTAAAAATATTTTATTTGTATTCTTCAGGTCTCAAGGAATTTTCTGGTATTTTTGGTGAATTTTTGGGATTTATTTGCTATTTTGTAGAGCTTTTAGAAGTTTATTTGAATTTCTGGAAAAAGAAAAGAAAAAGAAATCCTCCCCGCCGCCAGATCCCGCCGCCGCCACGCGTCGCCATCCCCGCGCTCGGCGCCGTAACCTTTCCCGCGCGCCAGCTCTCCGCGCCGCCCGATCCCGCCCCCGTGCCACGCGTCGCGCATCGCGCGACTGACGCGGCGGAAGACTCTGCGCGCCGCACCGCCTGCGCGATCTCCGCCGTCCGTTCCGCCGCGCGATCGAACCCTAATCCTAACCCTCGCGCGTCCGAGCCGTCCGATCTCTCGCGTTGAATCCGGCCGCCCAAACTTGTCGCGTTGCGACCGCCGCCAGAATTCCGCCGCCTCGGTTCGCGTGCGCTCGTCGCCGCCGCGCGAACCCTAGCTCCGCCTCGCGCGCCGCCGCGTTCGCGCGTCGTCGCCGCCGCGTGCCGCCGCGTCCCCGTCGTCGCCGTCGCCGCCCGACCCGTCGCCGTCGCTCCGTCGCCGGTGAGTTCTCCGTGCCGCCCCGTCGCCGCGTCGCCTCCCGGTCGCCTCGCCTCGCCTCGCCTCGGTCGCGTCTGCGCGCGCGCGCCGCGCCGCGACGCCTCGCGCGCGCGTGTCGCCGCGTCGCCGATCTGCTCCTCACGCCGGCCACGCGTCGCCCATCACCCGCGATCCCGCCCTCGCCCGCGCGACCGCGCGCGCACCCGCGACGCTTCGCGCGGCGAGCCGCCACGCATCGTCGATCCGCCCGTCGCCCGCGTCGCTCAATCCCCGCCGTCGCTCTAGATCTGGACCGAAGGTCCAGATCGCGCCGCGTGCCCTCACCCCCGCCGTCGGATCCCCGCCGTCGCGCCGCGCCGTGCCGCATCATCCATGCCACGTCAGCGCCACGTAAGCCGAGACCGCCCCCCCAGGTGCCACGTGGCAGCCATGTCAGCTGCCACGTCAGCCACCACGTCACCCGTGCCACGTGGCAGCATATGCTGCTGCCACGTCAGCGCGCCCCCGCCGTGTCAGCGTCCCCCTCCCGCGCACTGTTTGGTGAGCCGAGTCCACCGTAGACCGGACATCTCGTGGACTTGGTCCACAGCATAGTGATATTTCCGATTTTCTCGATTTAAGTTTAGGTTTAATTTTCCGAGAGCCCGTTCTCCTCCGTCCTAGCTTCGATTGACCCCGTTCTTTTTTCTAAATTCATCTAAAATCGAGCTCTAGCTGTTGGTTCTGGTTTTGTGAATTTTAGAGTTCATGTGCTTATCATTTTATGTGTTCCTTTGTTTTTAGTCGTTTTCTCTCTCGTTAGATTCGGATTCCGGAGGAGCAGGTTTCGCGCCCGAAGACCAGGAGTACCCCGCTGAGCATAACGAAGGTAAGTCGTGTCCTTTGATCATGTTGAACCCAGTTTTGCAATCTATTAATTAATTATTTTGTTTTAAATTACATCGCATTGCTATTTTTATTCAAACCTTTGCACTGGTAGTTATCGTCCCAATTGAGATTATTCCTCCTTGATATTTTGGAATACCATGATGCCATTGTCACCATAGATTGGGTAATTATTTAGTGATGCTAGATTATTTGTCACATGGGTGGGTACGATTAGACTGCTTAGCTGGCTTATATTTACAATTGATCTCATCAGCACATGTTAAATTATTAATTTGACTTAATGACATATGGAACTGTGGTTGGTGCCACGAGTATTAAAATTTGTGCCACGTCATTGGTGTGACGTTGGTGTAGTTATACAAATTGGTTTTCACTCGGGCGAGTGATCGTGCAGTAAAGGGGGAGGTGCAGTTGCACTTCGAGGATGTGGTAGCCTCGCCCGGGTTATGTTAAGGACTTAACTTTGTGCGCCATTGATCTGAGCTTAATCGTGCAAACCACATGTCTATTATGGGATGGACCTGGCTGATTAATTTGTAATATTTCAACTCAATTCTGCCATTGTGATGGACATGGTTGCTGATTTCCATGTGGCGCAAGGGGGGGTGTGATGCGAAACCCTAGCGGGCAGGGTTGTGTTGAGGTAGAGCATTGTAAAGGCCTTGTTGTGATTTCCTGAGATCGAGGCTAATCACATCGTGTGGGTACAGTTGTGCAACCTCTGCAGAGTGTAAAACTATTCGAATAGCCGTGTCCTCGGTCATGGACATTTCTCGGGGATTTCACACGAGGGTTAGTGTTTCACTTATAACTTGGTGGTTTATGTTGGGAGTGGACAGGTAGTTCACTGTTGGTTTAACTTGTGAATTGGTGTTCACAAGTGGTTCATGTTTACTTCTTTGATTATTCATTATTACTGTTTTCAGTTAACTTTCGCTTTCAAGTTATTTATTATATTTCATCGAGAAATGCCTTTATGCAAATTAACCTTTCAGCCTTCCATTGGTAAGCCTTGCATATTATATTGCATTCATTGTTACAAACGACTTGCTGAGTACCAATGTACTCACGGCTTTACGCCTATGTTGCTCAGTTGAGGGAGAGGAGTACTATCAGCAGGAGGTTCCAGAAGGAGAGTACTACGACGACTTCACGGATTAGGCTTCGTTCTCCACTCGATAGCCTGTGAGCTTGTCGATTGGCCGCTACGCTTTATTTTGAATTTCCGCTGCTATTTTGTTAAGCCTTTCCGGCTAGAGTTATTGTAAGCTTGGCCATAAGGTCGTACCTTTGATATTTTATCAAGATTCGAGTTTTTCTTTATTATTGTCGTGTGTATGACTGTGATGACATCTATGTTTGACTGTGTGCACTAGCGTGATCCTGGACTAGTGCAGTTTACACAGAGAGACCGAATTTGCATATTTGGGTCTCGACACATGTGGCGCCACGTCACAGGCCACATCAGCCACCCTTGCCACGTTAGCATTTCCTTTTATTTATTAAATCCGAAATTGATTGCTGACGTCATAATGTATGCTTTTATTTATAAAAAATAAATCCATTAAATGCCCGCTGACATCATAATTCCTTTTTCAGTATAAAAACAAATCCAGAAAATGAGTATTTTTCTTTTAATTGTATTAAAACTTTGGAAGGCTATAACTTCTTCATTTTAACTCCGAATTGACCCATTCAAATTTCTAAATTTTTCTAAAATCATGAACTTTCTATTTTGGATCTCCTTTTTAATTTTTGAATTTATTTGAATTTTGGTTTTGAATTTCTTTTGAACTGGTTCTTCACGTTAGATTTTGACGATTCAGGAGATTACGACTTCAACGATTCGCAGCAGGACTTCGAGCAAGGCAAGTTACACCTTTGACCATGTTGACCCAATATTTTTAAATTAATTTATGTTGTTTTACTGTATATGCATGTGTATCTTTATTCAAATGTAATTTACGGATGATTTAAACTTAGTTATACCCTCAATCCTTTGATTATAGCCAATTTTGATATTGAACTTACATACCTTGTCACCTAGATGAAAAACCTAGTTAGTACAATAGTATTGACTAGAAATTTTATAGAATTGCTTAACCTGGCCTAGAATAATTTAGGTGGGATCAACTAGTTCACATGAAATGATAGTTCCTTTTAAATGAATTCTTGACTTCGGTGAGTCAAGGATAGTCTATGAAATGTTTTAAAATAAAAATAGAAAACTTGGTTTAGACTTAGGCTATTGGTTAGGTGGTGGGGTGCCGACATGCTTTGTGTTTGGTGACACGTAGTTGATTGTCGTGCATGTGGGTATGTGGATTAAGCCTAAGTCGAATTAAGAATCGTTTTTGTGAATTATTTTACGAAGTCACTTCGTACTACCACAAGTCCGGTATGGTATGGACCTGGCTAAGTAAATTATAAAATTCCAAATATAGTTTCGCTATAGGCTGAATGTGAGCGTGGCGTAGGCCGCGAGAAGTCTCACATGGCACTAGAGGGGGCTCCAACTCGTGGATTCGAGTTGTGGTGAAACCTTAGTGGCGGCGTGACTATTTTGGCTATGGATCATTGTAACAGCCTTGTCGTGGATTCCCCGCCGCACACCTAAGGCAGTGTGTTTGTAATATCCTGAATGCCGTTTCGGCGTCGGATTTAAATTAATTGCGGAGTCACCGGTAAATCGGTAAATCGCGGAAAGGGAAAATAAAAATTATGGAATAGTCTAAAATAGTAAAAAGAGAATTAAAATAATTAATTTAGAGATTTTGGGCTATCCGGAGGGGTGGGCCAGCCAGCCCAAACGGGGGCTCGTACCCCTCCCAAACCCTAGCACCCCCTTTATAAACACCCTCCCTTGGCCCTCCCCCTTTTTCCCACCCCAAGCCTCCACCCCCTCCCTCCTTGCGCCCCCTCTCTCTGCCCAAGTGCTGCCCCAAGTGGAAGGAGAAGAAGGAGAAGAAGGGAAGAGGAAGGAGAGGAAGAGGAGGAAGGAGAACAAGGTAGGAGGAAGAAGAGGGTGATCCCAATCCCCTAGGTAACTCTCCCTCACCCTAATCCCTTTGTTTTCTGCTAAATTTAGGGTTCTTGGTCCAAGTTTTGGGGGGATTAGCATTTTAGAAACCCCTGATTAGATAATCCCAGTGGACTGTCTGCAGATCCAATCGCGTGGTATTACTGTTCATGCAGTTTAGACCCCTAAGATGATTTTTCCCGAGGGTCTCCCCAAAAGGCAAAACATAGAGGATGATGATACGTATCTACTGTATTTTTGTCAGATTGTTTGGCCTTGTAATTTAGACGTACCAGGATCTGGAATCTCGCTGTCCATCAGGGTTGCAGACAGGGACAGACCGCTGTTCAGATGGGAATTAGGGATAGTAGATGAATTCTATATTTTGGGCCACCATTGAGAAAGTTGTAGGGAATTTAGTAAGCTAGCTTCTGTATAAAAATAAAAATTTGAAGAGCCCTACTCTGCTGTTGGGAAGCATTTGAACCTGACTGTCCTGACTGTCAGAACACAGGATGTTCTCTGTTTTGAGCATTTAGTTACACCATGCTAAGAACAAAATTAAAATATGTGATCTACATGAAAAGTGTAGGTATTCAAATGAGGAATCCAGATATATATCTTTTGCTATGATTAGTTTAATATTTTTAAAGATAGAAAAATATTAAACAACACCGCTGCAGTGGGAAGATTGTAGAACCGTTACGCAGGTAAGGTTGTTGTGGGATTTTGGGGCTTAGCGATATCTTTTCTCGAGAGTCGCATTTTTATTGTTGTATTGTGTGCTGAGAGGTACCTTTTTGGACAGACGATTTTTCTTCTGAACGTGGGTGATTTCGTCGTGAAACACCCTGGCCCAACCCTTGGGCCCAGAATGCTACCACGACCCTACAACTGTACCACTCAACAACACGATAAGCATACAGATCTAATGCTAACTACCGAAGCAGCTATTAAATTTGGATCAGAACTATTAGAGATGGTAGGTGAATTACTGTTGTACGTGGGAAAATACGTGTACTACTCTCGTCCATGCATGTCGCCTTCACCATACACCTAAAAACATCAGCAAAGCAAGAGTGAGTCCGACGACTCAGCAAGTACAAAGTAAAACAGTAACAACTGACGCACAAAACATGTTGTACCCAACATAAGTGCTACCATTCATTACCACAAGATCTATCTCAATCTTTATCAATTTTTATTTCCACATTTGCCACTTTTCTCTGTTGCCATGCAAATGCGTATGCTCATGCACATGTCTCTCTTTCCTTTAGCTAATACCGGTATAGCGGAGTGAGCACCCGTCGATGCTCACCCAAGCCCGCCCTCTTTCATGCGGGGACCTCATGCCCGCCCTCTTTCATACGGAGACCTCAACCCCCACTCCTGTGGGGTTCCTACCGAAGTAGGTCTTTCTCCACTCCCCTGGAGGGTCCACACAAAGTAGACCATAGACGCCACAGAGGCCGTCTATTCTCATGACATGAATGCATGCAATGCAGCTTTTCCAATTAAACAGATCAACATGTTATGTTCCAATAACCACTATTTGACCACATATCAGCATTTATCATTATGCCAACAGAAGTAAACAACTCACGGTAGCATGGTAGGTAGCGCATCAAAAACAAATTCATAGCGATCACTATCCGAATTTACCGTTTACCATGCACTTGCCTGTTAGCCTGACGGACGATACGTGGGCGACAACAAACCCAAGCCACCACCATAGCCTCTAACGACTAGATCAGGGCGTTGTCTTGGTCGGATCTGGCAAATCGGGCATCGGATCGGCTCTCATTTTTTTCCTTTCTTTTCTTCTCTTCTTCTCTTACCAGCAGCTTCTTCCTTTTTCTGTCTTTCGGCCTGCTCTGCCCTCACCCGGCCGAAACCCCTTCTTCCTCCTCTTCTCCCCCTTCCTCTCCTCACGGCTAGCCTCCTCTTTTCCCTCGCCACAGCCGCCTCGGCTTTTTCCTCTCGCAGGCTCGGCAACCCACGCCTCTTGGCCGCTCGGCCCCCTTCCCCACCCTTCTTGACCGGAGGAAGAGGACGACGCCAACGGCGAAGAGCAGCAGCAGAGCGGGGGCAGCGCGCCGCGAGAGGTAAGCGGTGGTGGTGGCGCGCACGAGTTGCGAGCGGCGAGGCCCGGCCTAGGGACAGCGAGATGGACTAGCGGCCAAAGGGCAACAACAGAAGCACGAGGCGGCGGAGCTCACACGGGGCGCAGCGTGATGGCGATGGTGCAAATGCACGGGGGGGGGGGGAGAGGTGAGCGGCGGCAACCGCAGGCGAAGAGAAGCGGCGATGACTGCACGGGACGAGGGAAGAGCGCGGGCGACGCACACGCGGAGGGAAGAGCGGCGGCGGCGCACGCACGCACGGAGGGAGGGCGGCGGCAGCGCACGCGCGGAGGGAGAGAGGCGGCGGCGCACACGGGGGGGAGGCAGATCTGGTTTTTGCCTCCTTTCCCACCCCTCCTGGCTCCCCTCTTATGGGGGTGGTTGGGCCGGCCGGGTAGGCCTTGGGCCTGGCCCAGCTACCCCTTTTTTTCTTTTTTTCTTTGTATTACATTCTACCCCCCTTAATAGAATTCGACCCCGAATTCCGGCGTTGGATAGTTTACAAAAAAACAAAACAGAACGAGCTAAATAATAACAATTCTACTCATACCCGTGGAGAGCAATCCCAGGTACTCCTTGCACATACGAGACTCCATTTTCCACGTTATCTTGTGCTCTGTCTAATATGACCAACACACACTAACAACCCCTAACATCTCATGCCTCAGCATAAGAAACGTTCCAATCCTTTAGTAAAACACTATAATTGCTTACACAAAACAGACCACGTCACGTTTGGTTGTAACAGAGAGAGCTCTTCTTTTTTTTTAAAAAAAAAGAGAAGTATCATATAATATTCATTAAATAGACTCGCTTCTACAAAGCAAAGTCTTTCATAAAGATAAAAGCAATCATGGGATCAACCCATTCTTTCATAACCAACGACGACTCTGTTCCCAAAACCGTTGGGGACTCATTTCCCCACAAATCATCACTTCATGATAACAGATCTTCTCAATAGAATAAATTGGACAGGAAATCAATTCTTGTCCTAAAAAGCAACTCTATGCCACCTCTAACATGCAGCAAATTTTCATTCCCTGAATCGGCACTTCTTTTCACAAAAAAAGGAAGCACACTCTCAGGAAAATACATAATGCCTTAATGAAAAACCACCTAACCCACATACGAATCGCAAGAACCCTGCATCCTCCTGCTTAATCCACTTTCCTTTAAAGTGGACCTGAACAAATTTCCAAATCAAGGGAACTCAAAATAATCCATTAAACACCGATAAGTCACTTCAGTTGATAACACAAGCTATCTTACTCTGTGTCTCTTACGAATTCATAGCAATCACAATTCCATATGTTTAAACTTACAATTACAGTTCTTACTAACTCCCTTAGCAAGAATAATGGATTTCCATACTTTGGTATGCCAAAACATTCCACATACTCATTAGATTGCCATACGGAAATTTATCCTCCCAATTCCCATTATAAGCTATAAAGCAAACTCAATCCTGGGGCAACATCCATATAGATTTGGGGTAGCTCTAGTTTATAACTCACAAAGCACCCAAGCTAAACCCCCTTACCAACAATACGTCGTCGACTGGTAACCCCACATGCCCCAGCGATTCGCTTTACATCCTATTACTTCACTCCCTCCAACACTCTTATCCCTTAGGGCTTTAGCTCACACTTTACTTGCTTTACGCTGAACTCCATCAATGGTTAACATAGTCCTTTGACTACCTCCTCAATTAATGATCATCGAATACGACAGATATCAAATCGCACATCAACTCTCCATTTCCTCACATCCACAAAATGAGGTAAGTCCCATTGGGATTTTACATATCATCGGATAACTAAACCCTCCAATAGCAATATTTCAATTTTATCCCAATCAATTAGCCTGCAGTAACTATCAACAAATCCGAGGTTCAAGCGCCAAATTCCCATACTCCTCCAACAACTCTGATAATCTTGATATTTTCGATCCATTCAAAGGAATCAAATGATCCAAAACATCAACATCTAGTGACGATATACACCACGACACATAATTCAGAGACTCTTTCATCAACATCTCACGATCTCAACACATCCACAATTCACTAAATTAATTGTGACATCAGTCACCACCATTCCGCAAAGACGCTACTGGTTGCAACAAAATCCAAATCCTATATTATCCTAGTTGACGCGTCCGAACACACTTTAGACTCCGACTCAAAACCCAAATTATGTATTTGGGAAACGCTCAGGACTTATTCCTGAGTATGCCCAGAACTTTGTTCCTAGGTACGCCCGAATCTTACGCGTTCGGGAGCGCCACGGACCACTCGTCCGGGAAATCTCATGTGCAGAAATGAGGGGAAGTCATATAATACTCTGGACACAAACACATACATCAAATATAAATTTGTAGATCTTCTACCACACACCACGCATTCAATATCACTAGAAAACTAATCATGGCCTCCTCTGAAATCATGAACTCCGAGGGTCTATAAGTGTCAAGACACGAAGCTTTTTTTTTCTAAATGCCAACCACGAAAATCAATTAAAATTCTTTACCACAGAATCATGATAAGCTAGTACCCCCAGTACTGCTTACACAAACTAGCGAACATCAATTTGCTAGAACAAGAATCATTGATTTTCAATGTTCTATCATAAACCTTTCCAAAGTTCCTCCCATCCTTATTCCCTAGCTCACTAGACACTTTATTCCTTCATATTTACTCTATAACTCGTCGAACTCTACCACTTTGCTATACCCAACAGCATAGTTATCATGGCTATCTAGTACACAAACCACAAGGTGCCGACAAGGCTCTCCGATCCAAAGATCCACTACCAACAAACAATCCCACACGCACCTAATCCCAAGGTGCTAGTGAAACTCCACCAACCCAACTCTTTAAGGATGATCAATCACCTAGATTTCAGTACACAACATAAGTACTCACATGAACTATATTTACTATTATCCTAGACATAGGATCCATTTGTTCTACCTCCGTGGGGCAAGCTCATAATTTCCTACAAATGCGGTAGCCACTTTACCAACTCATGCTTAGAGATCACTACCAAACCTCACTAGAACTGTTAGCTTCATCTATCAGAATTGAAGTTTCACACGACTCTACGACAATGCTTCTCCATTCAACTTAGCTGGGGAGACTTTTCAACATTAAGATTCTTATTCTAGCCCTCCCAACTAATTCCAATAGAGTCCTAAAATTACAACTATTATAATCTTCCATGCCATAGGTTGTGATTATGACAATCAATCACGGTATGGGATTGGTGGACCTATCTTTATAATCATTCGCCTATCACCGATTGAAAGGGTAACTCCATGAGGGATTTTCCACCAAAGCATTAGATTACCACACTTCCTAGCATATCCAAATCACATGGCCAAGTTTATCGATTGGGACCATAACAATTCACTTCATTCAACGGGGCTCAACAATCTGAACAGTCTTGATGGCCTATGGGTTCGTCAATATTCTAGGTCTCACTATTAAACAGGGATGAATATGCCTTATACCGCTACTTCTTATGTAAATACTGATCCCATATTGAATTCTAATTAACTTTGGTCCCAAGACATAACTAAAATTAATTACCCTCCTAAGCTCTCAATCTGGAATGCCATGCTCTACTAGCCTGTTACTCTAACCACAATGTCTCACTTGAGCCTAACCAAACACTTCAACTACTATTGGATAATATCCTCTAAGGACAAAAGCATTAGGCCTCAATATGCAAGTTACTCCAAACATCCATATAATCAAAACTCCCGCCCTATACGAGACCTGCAAAGGGGTTCTTCCCACTATGGGGCATTTATCAAACAACTCGAAGTTACTAACCAAAGGGAACTTGCTTCCCAAACCGAAGCAAAATAGCTTGAGCAGCACATCTCTACCCATTATCATCTATATTTCAACAACTCACGGAGTCATATACACAAGGGTACTCGCTACCCAAATTTAGAGCAAAATATCTCATAACCAACACACCGCTACCTTTATACCTCGGATGACAGAACGACCTGACCACTTTAGCGGCCATGGCCCCTGTCTCTTTCGCATCGTCAAGCGATGCAATCATAACATTAACCATTTAGACCCACGAGTGGCAAATTCATCAATTCGCCAACAATTCTCAAGCATTTATCTCATAACAATGCAAATCAACAACATGACTTGCGAAAATGTAAATGCAATGCTTTGCCCAAACCCCAACCTATCGTGCACCAGAGTGTGTTAAGTTTTAAATATCGATCATTTAAGGTCAAACTTTAGAACTTTATTTAGCCTAAGCAAAATCTTAATTTAATTACCAATCCTGGGTTAAATTCTTGATTAAAATGACCCAGGCTACCGAATTATCCACCACGGATCTAACGCCCGCTCTGATACCAACTGAAACACCCTGGCCCAACCCTTGGGCCCAGACTGCTACCACGACCCTACAACTGTACCACTCAACAACACGATAAGCATACAGATCTAATGCTAACTACCGAAGCAGCTATTAAATTTGGATCAGAACTATTAGAGATGGTAGGTGAATTACTGTTGTGCGTGGGAAAATACGTGTACTACTCCCGTCCATGCATGTCGCCTTCACCATACACCTAAAAACATCAGCAAAGCAAGAGTGAGTCCGACGACTCAGCAAGTACAAAGTAAAACAGTAACAACTGATGCACACAACATGTTGTACCCAACAAAGTGCTACCATTCATTACCACAAGATCTATCTCAATCTTTATCAACTATTATTTCCACATTTGCCACTTTTCTCTGTTGCCATGCAAATGCGTATGCTCACGCACATGTCTCTCTTTCCTTTAGCTAATACCGGTATAGCGGAGTGAGCACCCGTCGATGCTCACCCAAGCCCGCTCTCTTTCATGCGGGGACCTCATGCCCGTCCTCTTTCATACGGAGACCTCAACCCCCACTCCTGTGGGGTTCCTACCGAAGTAGGTCTTTCTCCACTCCCCTGGAGGGTCCACACAAAGTAGACCATAGACGCCACAGAGCCCGTCTATTCTCATGACATGAATGCATGCAATGCAGCTTTTCCAATTAAACAGATCAACATGTTATGTTCCAATAACCACTATTTGACCACATATCAGCATTTATCATTATGCCAACAGAAGTAAACAACTCACGATAGCATGGTAGGTAGCGCATCAAAAACAAATTCATAGCGATCACTATCCGAATTTACCGTTTACCATGCACTTGCCTGTTAGCCTGACGGACGATGCGTGGGCGACAACAAACCCAAGCTGATACGGGGTCGCCCGATCTTCTCGACGTAGGATGGATACTCGCGGGAGTCTTGTTGAATCGCAATGATCCTCCAATGCCAATGCAAGGGACGAACACTCTTTAATCCGCCAAAACACACACGCGTCGATTTCGCCGACCACCAAGCGAAGATCTATCATGCACCCAATTCCCAGCGGAAAGGCTGAACGATCTTGATTGAAGAACACTCCTAATTCCCTCACGGAATTTCAGCAACAATGATAAACTCGAACAAAGTTCAATAGATTGATTATTCTCAAAGGTGGTCTGAGCCCTTAGGCTGCCAATACATGGCTTATATAGGACCTTGGGACGTCCATAGAGTCCACAAACCTAGTACAACTCAATCCTATATGGTTTTAGATACGAACTCTCATAAAAAGGAAACTAGATTTTACAGCCATCACATTGTTTCGGCCATAACTTTTGATCCGTGATGAATTTGATGTTGGGGCTAGATCCATTGCGTAGCCCTTAAAAATATCTTTCCAAGGAGTACAAGAACACCCAAATCGGACTCTGTTTGTGAAAGTTATGACCTTTTTAGTAAGTGCCTGTCAGGCTGTCCCGAACCGAATCCGAATTGAATTCTGAGTTGAATCCGAGTTTGAATCCAATTGGGCTTGTGGGAGGTACGAATTTGGCTGAATAATCTTATCCAAAACTTGTAGTTTATGTCCTTGGGCTCCTCCCTTTTGCTCTCCCACTGAATGGCCTTTCTTCCTTCATGTCTTTGACACCTAATGTGGTTATTCTATTCCTTTTGCGTTTCCATTGCTTTGCCATCGACAAACCTAATAATGCACCATTTAATGACATGAGGTAATATTTTATTCTTATGAATAACAACATTATATTTAGTTTGGAATGAGTTCACCTGGCAATGTTTGATGCGGCTCAATAGCTCTTTCCAGTTGAATAATATATTTAACTGAAAGGTACAAGACATATGCGTATCCGCATCATCCTCCCCTTCTTCAAGAAAAGCCGTCCTCGGCTTTTGATAGCCTGAAATTGTACTAAACAAAGAATACAACGTGTATGCATGGTATATATATTTGTCAACAATACATCTTTGGCTTATCTCATCATTAACTTCTAAAGGTGTAGTAAACGAAAAGAACATCACATATGCATGATATATGTAAGAGTCGATTGTTGTGGCATTCTCATTATTTTGCACAAACCGATGAATATAGTATCGACCAAAAGACGCAGGTATTGCAATGTTATTTTTCACATCATTCTCCCTCCCATAAAAGAAAGTCGTCCTCGACTTTTCTAAGGACATAGACAGATCATTAATGAGCAAAATTAGATTTATGTGTTCATCCATAGGAAAGAAAATTTTGAGCGGTTTCCATGCTTCAACTGCGCTACTCTGATTATTTTTACATGATTGTACATTAAAAATCGAACAAGTAGACTTATGAAATCGTTCTAAACAGTACGTGATATTGTTGAAATTCATCTCATTTTGATCACAACCAGGCATAAAAGATTGTTTATCCATAATATGCGATTTCAATTCAGCAAGCTTATCACATGTAATGCAAATTCTGTGAACATAAAATTTTTCATCTACACTATAATCTCCAATCAAATTAAACTTATATATGTAGGCATAGTTACTAACTAGTGATTTTAGACATGAAATTTCAGCAACATTATCAATCACACTAGATAGCTCTCTAGGATCATCAAACATAATATAACACAAAGAATCGTTAGGAGATATTCTAGTAAGAACTTCCTTATGAGTAATCAATTCCACATTATGTAAATTGAGCAAAAAAATTTCAGGACATGGAATTGTTGGTTGATCATATGAGTTCTCACAATTACTCACCTTTGCACAATTAAATTCAGAACCAATAGTGTTACCTTTATCGTCCTCCTTAGATGATGTGGACGCTGGGTGTCTAAAATTATTAGGATGCACCCACGGGGTAAAGGAATACGCGTAGGCTACGGAAGCAGAAAACAAAACTTTTCTACCGCGCACCCAAGAACATCATGCTAAGGAAGGATCATGGATCGTTACCACTTAGACGCGCAGCGCAATGAAGAAGAATTGAAACCGATCCAATCACGCGCGCCGAGGTAGTAGTGGAAGTAGCCGATCGTCCCGACAGATCGTCTCTCCACGCACGCCGATCAAGATCGCAACGAGCAGCGCCTCCACCGTATCCACACGCCCGGCTGGAACGCCGATCGCGAGTGTACTAGCACTCGTGAGCAGCTAGGGTTTGGCTCGGGAGGTGGCGGCTAGGGTTTTGCTAGATGTTAACAGCACACCTCCCTCCGCCCCTCGCCTCCATATATAGACCTCCTCACGTGGGCCTCGTGGACCGAGGCCCAATAGGAGTCTATTCGGATCTCTATCCGAATTGAGCCCATATCCGAATCATATTCGAATTAGTGTTCCAACCCGTTAAGCGTGCGACCACAGAGGTTCACGATACTTGGTCGTGACCCGAAACGCCTTTCCGGTTACCATGTTAATAGCGGTCTCTAGTAAGACATATTAACCCCAAAGTATATGTAAAGATCATATCTACTGAACTCGTAATGTCCTCTCATGTACGAATCCCTTTGCCTCACGATATAGATTGAGCTCAAGGTGAGACCTGTGTCATCCTCTTAATAGCTCAATCACTCTCTCGATTCCGTGATGGATTATAAACTCGTGATTGACTCCTCAATCACCTTGGCATGGCCATGCACTTTCATAATCCATTACATCGAGGCCCGAGATATCTCTCCCATAAGGAGGGGCAAATTCTATCTTGATCATTCACATCCCACTACATGTTTCATGGCAAACCCGAAGACTACTTTTATGACTACCCGATTCGGAGTAGTGATTAGTAGTCCCAAAATAAGCTACTACTCATGTTGGGAACCATGATGACCTCAAGTCTAAGGACTCTACATAAACACTACTTGAGACCAGCTGATGACACATGGAATCTCTGCAGTTGTCTCATGGCAGTCTATCCAACATATGTTCACTAACACATGTCCATATTATTGATTTGGTATCACCATACCATGATCCATGAGACATGATCATCAATCAATACATATGCTGATCTTTGTCTTTGAATCATATTTGTTCCTCATATGATATACGATCAGGGATCATTTAGAAATAGCAACATCTTAGTATTTAAGAGTCTCATGAATAAGTCACATACTCATTGATCAATAATGATGATGTCTATTCCAAGGAACAAAGTAATGTATCATAAACATAGTGTGTGATATATACAACATCTCCATGTTGCCTCTAGGGCATATCACTATGATCTCCCACTTGCACTAGAGTCAACCATGTAGGTATCTAATACCCATTGCCCTAGTGTGAGCCTCATGCTTTGGCTTGGGAAGCGGCTTTGTCAACGGATCTGCAATGTTCAAATCCGTTTGTACTTTGCATATCTTAACATCGCCTCTCTCCACTATCTCGCGGATGAGATGAAATCGCCGTAAAATGTGCTTGGACTTACAGTGCGATCTAGGCTCCTTGGCTTGTGCAATGGCCCCACTATTGTCACAAGAGAGGTCCATTGGGCCGAGGCACTAGCCATCACACCAAGCTCGAAATAAATTTCTTGATCCAAAGCGAGCCTCTTTGGCGGCTTCGAAGCTGCTATGTACTCGGCTTCGTTGTAGAATCAGCAACCGTCACGCTTGGAACTCTTCCACTACCGCACCGCCATTCAGGCAGAACACAAATCCAGATTGCGATCTAAAATCATCTTTGTCAGTTTGGAAGCTAGCATCGGTGTAACCATTTACAACGAGCTCTTCCTCACCTCCATAGACAAGGAACACATCTTTAGTTCTTCTCAAGTACTTCAAGATGTTCTTACGGCAATCCAGTTGACTTTCACTGGATCTCGATCGTATCTACTCGTAGCACTTAAAGCATACGAAACATCTGGACGTGTACAAAGCATGGCATACATAATGGACCCAATAGCCGAAGCATATGGAATCGTATTCATTTTATCCCGCTCATCAGGTGTACTAGGACACTGATTCTTGCTAAGATTTATACCATGTGACATAGGTAGAAAACCTTTCTTGGAATCATGCATGTTGAACCTTTTCAACACCTTGTCAATGTACATATCTTGGCTTAATCCAATTAGCCTTTTTGATCTATCTCTATAGATCTTGATGCCCAGAATATATGCTGCCTCTCCTAAGTCTTTCATAGAGAAACTATTTTTTAATGAAGACTTAATGATTCGAGCAAAGGAATGTCATTTCCGATCGTAATATGTCATCCACATATAAGACCGTAAATACGAGTGCGCTCCCACTAGCCTTTTGTAAACACAAGGCTCTTCTTCGTTCTTGATGAAACCAAACCCTTTGATTACTTCATCAAAACGAATGTTCCAACTCCGAGATGCCTGCTTTAATCCATAAATGGATCTTTGGAGCTTGCATATCTTTCCAACGGATTGCGGATCGACAAAACTCGTGGGCTGTGTCATGTACACATCCTCACTCAGATTTCCATTAAGGAAAGCTGTTTTGACATCCATTTGCCATATTTCATAGTCGAAATATGCAGCAATCGCTAGAATGATCCGAATAGACTTTAGCATTGCGACGGCTAAAAGTTTCATCATAATCAATACCTTGAATTTGTTTGAAACCTTTGGCCACCAATCGCGCTTTATAGATGTGAACATTTCCATCTATGTCTATCTTTTCTTGAAAACCCATTTGCATTCAATGGTTTTAACACCATCGTGGATCAACCAAGTTCCAAACTTGATTACTATGCATGGATTCAATTTGGATCTCATGGCTTCAAGCCATTTCTCAGAGTCTGGTCCCACCATTGCTTCTTCATAGGTCTTAGGCTCATCGTTGTCTAACAACAATATGTCCCGTTGTTGAGTAGTCAAGAACATGTACCTCTCAGTGCACGACGTGACCTTTTCGACCACGTGGTGCTGGTGTGTCCACAACAGTTCTTCAACAGTTTGTTCATCTGTTGTGGTTTCAGAGGAGCTGAAACGTTATCGTGTGTTTCTTGAATTTCTTCAAGTTGCACTGTGCTCCCACTATCCCTTCTTGAGAGAAACTCTTTCTCTAAGAAGACACCATGCCAGCGACAAACACTTTGCCTTCTCCTCGATTATAAAAGTAATATCCTTTTGTTTCCTTAGGATACCCGATAAAGAAGCATTTATCAGATTTAGGAGTGAGCTTATCAGATTGTAAACGTTTTACATAAGCCTCACATCCCCAAATCTTAAGAAAAGACAAGCTAGGACGTTGTCCTGCCCACATCTCATATGGTGTCTTTTCTACTCGATTTTGATGGAACCTCGTTTAGTGTGAACGCGTCGTTTCAAGAGCGCACTTCAAAAAGACAACGGAAGATCACTTTGGCTCATCATGGAGCGCACCATATCTAATAAGGTGCGATTTCTCGCTCGATACCCCATTCCATTGAGGTGTTCTGGCGGAGTCAATTGTGGAACAATTCCACAATCCTTTAGATGATTGCCAAACTCATGGCTCAAATACTCGCCTCCACGATCGATCGTAGAAACTTGATTGTCTTGCCTAAATGATTTTGCACTTCATTTTGGAATTCTTTGAACTTTTCAAAGGATTGGACTTATGCTTCATCGTAGATATACCCATATCTACTAAAGTCATCGATAAAAGTTATGAATCACGAAAACCACCTCTGGTCGTTAAGCTCATTGGTCCACATACATCGGTATGTACGAGTGCCAATAAGTCATTTGCCCGCTCACCTTGACCGGTGAAAGGTGCCTTTGTCATCTTGCCAAGTAAACAAGATTCGCATGTCTCTAATGATTCAAAATCAAATGAGTGCGAATACCATCTCTATGGAGCTTCGCATGCGTTTCTCATTTATGTGACCTAGCGGCGATGCCAAATAAACGTGGGATTCAAATCATTGGACGTTGCCTCTTTGCATTAATGTTATAGACCGATGACCCTTCAAGAGTAAGAACGTATAACCCATTCACCAATGGAGTATGACAATAGAACATATCTTTGAAATAAAGAGAACAACCATTGTCCATAGATTTAAAGTCATAACCTTTCGCTTGCAAACATGAAGCGTAAATAATGTTCTTTGAAAGAGATGGAACACAATAACAATTATTCAATTCCAAAACTAATCACTCGAAGGTAAAGACAATGGCATGGTGCCAACAGCTACCGCAGACAACTTTTGCTCCATTGCCAACGCGAAGATCCACTTCGCTCCTCCTCAAACTTCTACTTCTTATTAGCCCCCGCAACGATTTGCGATGTGAGCAACCGATCCGTATCAAATACCCAAGAATTAGTGGAAGAAGTAGCAAGATTGATTTCTATAACATTTATACAGGTGGAAGTCATACTTCCTTCTTCTTCTCAAGATCCTCCAAGTACTTTGGGCGTTCCTTTTCCAATGTCCCGATTGCTTACAGAGTAACAATCGCATCGAGATGAGCATCGCCTTTCTTGTCTTTCTTGGCCTTAGAACTGCTCGCGATCGCATCAGGAGCTTTCTTTCTTTTGACCGCGATTCTCTTGACATAGGGCTTGCCCTTGCCTTTCTGCATCATCATCACATGATTGCTGCTTTTCTTAATGCTCTCCTCGGCAGATTTTAGCATCCCATGCAACTCAGCCAGGGTCTTGTCAAGATTGTTCATGTGAAAGTTCATTATGAATGGCTCAAAGCTCGGGGAGCGGCGGAGAATCACATCGATAGCCAACTCTTGGCTAAGGGAAAACCAAGCTTTTCCGGACTCTCAATGTAACCAATCATCTTAATCACATGAGGGTCGACGGATTCCCTTCGCAAGCCGCACGCAAATAAGGACTTTGAAGTATTGAACCTCTCACCCTTGCTTGGTTCTCAAACATACCACGTAGCCCCACAATGATATTGTAGGCATCTGTGTTCTCATATTGCTTCAAGCTCGAGAGGACATTGTGGCAAGCATGAGACACTCACATCAAGGCAATCATTCGTGTGCTTCTCATAAGCTCTCCGTGCAGCCCAGATAGCATTATCGTGCAAGTCTTCGGGTAAGGAGACTCAAGGACATACTCCTTGCGCTCTTGCTTGAGAACAATTCTCAAGTTGCGATACCAATCCAA
Organism: Melocanna baccifera; assembly: GCA_036346265.1. Taxonomy (NCBI): domain Eukaryota; kingdom Viridiplantae; phylum Streptophyta; class Magnoliopsida; order Poales; family Poaceae; genus Melocanna; species Melocanna baccifera. Next base: position 17,279,821 of record CM070691.1, read on the forward strand.
AAGTTTGTTCCATTGAGTTTTTCTTTCTCAAGAACAGATCGCAAATTAAAAGTACTTTGGATGCGGCGTTAATGACATGATCTACAACACAAGAATATGCAAAGTTTAGCACTATGTTTATGTTCATCTTTTATTAAACTATTTAGCAAAAGACTCTCACTATGAGTTTTGCAACAAAAACTCCTCTAAGTTACATAGTGGGTAAAGATCCTCATTTCACTAATTCCTAGTGAGCTTTGGCATCACGGCTAGAAAACTAGTGACATGGGTAAGCAACACTTTGCTAATCACATCCCTATGTGACTCTACTTTGGGTGACATTAGTATGCCTCGGCCCCAATCTATGCCCCAAGGTCCAAAACTATTTTGATAACCTTGTTAAGTAAACCAAATGCTTCCGCATGTAGATGTCCGACATCTACCCCAAATGATGATGATAACCGATGGCACTCTACTTTGGTAGACCTACCATGCGGTGATCATTATCTTTAGTGCAACATATGGAAGGGCATTAACACCTAATTTTAAGAGGATTCTATCCTACCAAAACAACATATCACATATATCATTGCATAAGAATAAGATAGATAACATCATAGATAAACACATTTAATCGTGAAGTAGTATGGCCCAAAATTGGTGATATCCATCTCCAAGTAGGTGTAGACGATCTCCATCCTCCACATCACTACTTTAGGCCACCATGCTTAAAAGCTTGTAACCTCAAAACTAGGCTACTACCTATAATAGCTAGAAATTGAAGATTACAAAGATAGATTCAAGCATTAAGGTCGACACGCAGTCGTTAAATACAATATATACAGCTAACAATAGCTGAAATAATCATGACACGCAGCCATGAACGAATGTTACATGCATCACATACATCTCATACATTCAAATAAGCTATAGGGCCATACTATTCACATCATTCTCTGCAAAAACAAGTTAGACGTAGAATCGCATTCTACCTAACGATGTGAACCCAAGACGCTATACAAGGGGATACACACGCGGTCCCGCTGGCCGGTCGGCGGGGGTCGAGGGGAGCGCCCCGCTGGTTTCGTGGCAGCGCCGAAACCTCTCTGAATTACATAGATCGCATCTATGAAATCGCTATGAAAATCTTATCGAGCCGATCAAATCAACCCAAATTCGAGCCATTCAAAATGTCTCAATTTTCATTAGATCAATCATATTGATCATCGCGATCGGTATACTTGAGGAGACCACAACACAAGACCTCGATCCGTTGGCTCGATCTATCGATTGCGCGCAGTTAGCCCCGATGGTGATTCCAGCCGGTAGGGGCAAGTCGCGCGTACATCAAAGAAGGAGCACGAACTAATCTTTTTGGCCATATGATGCTATCAACTCATACCTATTTCAACCCCTTATGACCGATTGATCTCATCAACCCGTGCTACCGATTTAGGCGTAATAGATCCAATCTACTACTATCGCATATCAACATATGCGCTGATCCAGATTGCAAACTAAGCAAGATGGCTCTGATACCACTAAAGGAATACGCGTAGGCTACGGAAGCAGAAAACAAAACTTTTCTACCGCGCACCCAAGAACATCATGCTAAGGAAGGATCATGGATCGTTACCACTTAGACGCGCAGCGCAGCGGAAGAAGAATTGGAAACCGATCCAATCACGCGCGTCGAGGTAGTAGTGGAAGTAGCCGATCGTCCCGAACAGATCGTCTCCTCCACGCACGCCGATCAAGCCGCAACGAGCAGCGCGCTCCACCGGTATCCACACGTCCGGGTGGAACGCCGATCGCGAGTGTACTAGCACTCGTGAGCAGCTAGGGTTTGGCTCGGGAGGTGGCGGCTAGGGTTTTGCTAGATGTTAACAGCACACCTCCCTCCCCTCGCCTCCATATATATAGACCTCCTCACGTGGGCCTCGTGGACCGAGGCCCAATAGGAGTCTATTCGGATCTCTATCCGAATTGAGCCCATATCCGAATCATATTCGAATTAGTGTTCCAACCCGTTAAGCGTGCGACCAGAGGTTCACGTATACTTGGTCGTGACCCGAAACGCCTTTCGGTTACCATGTTAATAGCGGTCTCTAGTAAGACATATTAACCCCAAAGTATATGTAAAGATCATATCGGCTGAACTCGTAATGTCCTCTCATGTACGAATCCCTTTGCCTCACGATATAGATTGAGCTCAAGGTGAGACTCGTGTCATCCTCTTAATAGCTCAATCACTCTCTCGATTCCGTGATGGATTATAAACTCGTGATTGACTCCTCAATCACCTTGGCATGGCCATGCACTTTCATAATCCATTACATCGAGGGGCCCAGAGATATCTCTCCCATAAGGAGGGGCAAATTCTATCTTGATCATTCACATCCCACTACATGTTTCATGGCAAACCCAAGACTACTTTTATGACTACCCGATTCACGGAGTAGTGATTAGTAGTCCCAAAATAAGCTACTACTCATGTTGGGAACCATGATGACCTCAAGTCTAAGGACTCTACATAAACACTACTTGAGACCAACTGATGACACATGGAATCTCTGCAGTGTCTCATGGCAGGTCTGTCCAACATATGTTCACTAACACATGTCCATATTATTGATTTGGTATCACCATACCATGATCCATGAGACATGATCATCAATCAATACATATGCTGATCTTTGTCTTTGAATCATATTTGTTCCTCATATGATATACGACCAGGGATCATTTAGAAATAGCAACATCTTAGTATTTAAGAGTCTCATGAATAAGTCACATACTCATTGATCAATAATGATGATGTCTATTCCAAGGAACAAAGTAATGTATCATAAACATAGTGTGTGATATATACAACATCTCCATGTTGCCTCTAGGGCATATCACTAACACGGGGCAGCAAGCACTTTATCCATTCCCGTGGTTATCTTCTCCTCATTTGGCTTCAAAGGTGACAGTTGTTGAATGTTCAATTCTTCATCTTTAAAGTCAACCTGCACAATGTGAGAAACAACACTAGAAGTAGATATTAATGTGTTAGTTTCAGATGCATCCTCACTTTGTCTATCTTCTACTTCTCTCTTTTCTTTTGGTGTCTCTCTCACACTCTCAATTTGGATGCTCTCAACCTCACATATGGTGGAATCACACAGCTCAGTCTTTTTATCACTCTCACTCAATTTGGCTATGTGGCTCTCATCCTCACATAGGTTGTGGTGTATCTTAGGAGCTATATGTAGTTTTGGAATACTATATATCTCCTTGACCGAAGGGAAAGTCCCATGCTCGGTCATCTTCTCATGTGTCACACTAGTAGAGGCAGCAGAATTGAAGTATGGACTGGGAGAAAACTGTGGTGTACGTATCTCCATAAGTCTCTTCTCCTCTTGAATAGCACAATTCACAAGATCTTGCACACTACCAAAATATTTATGTTGAAGTGTAGCGGCAATGTTAGAATTCAATCCTCTTTCGAAGTATGTCTTCTTTTGTAGTTCACTAATAACACCGGCTCGACGTAATGCATCTTGTAGCTCAAAATAATATTCTTGCACTGTATTACTCTCTTGTGTGATACTCTCCAAATAGCGAAGCAATCCCTGTGCATAATAGGGTGGCACAAATTCTCTCCTCATGAGTGCCTTCAAATCTGACCAAGATTTAATGAATTCGTTTCCAGATTGTTGATGCCACCAACTATAAGCATAATCTTCAAATTCTCTAGTGGCACACATCACCTCTTGGTTTTTGGGAAGCTTTTGAAATCTAAATACTTTCTCCATACGCCATTCCCACTCAAGATACTCTTCTGGATCCTCACTTCCATAGAAAGGAGTAAAGCTATCTTCGACTTGTTGTGGATGAAGTGCCCGCATAACATCATTCACGATGTTCGAGCGTAACACTTTTATTTGATGATTGAATTCAATGCGCATATCTTGTGCGAAATTGTTCATCTTGGTCTTGAGTTGCGCTTTCAAGGTGGAAGAAGTGGTAGTGAACTCATTACGCAAAGTTTCCCTCAAAGTGTGGAATTGAAAACGATCCACCGTGGTATGCTTCTCTTCCATATTATCGTCTCCACCTGTCATGATTAGTGGCACAAAGAACGCACAAATACCACAACATATATTCGATATGTGGAGTTCACACTATCTCACTTTTTCTTCACCAAGTAAAGTTCTTACCTTTCTGAAGTGAATTGAGACCCAAAAGAAACTTACACTTGGTGGCGGCTACAATAGCAAGTGATGATCAAGCGGATTTAAAAGTGACCCACAATTGCACGGCAAAGGATATTTAGTGGGGCTCGGTATGGAAGTGTTTATCCTACACAATCTGAATTTCACGATGTTGTTGAATTAAGCAATAATCCAAGCTAGAAAACTCTTGTCTATGTGCCGATCCAAATGATATAAGTGGAGTATATGAACGCACACGCAATGATCAATGTGACTCAATGCAAACAAAAGGAATGAGCTAAAGGAAACAATCGGGAATATTAGCTCGTTTTGCACCAAGTACTAGGAGAGACGCTAGCCAATTGCAATGATATGAATTTAAGGGCACAAGATTGTCCAAAGAAATTAAATACACAAGCTGAATTTATGGACTAAGATTAACTCACCCAAATTCGGCCAATGCTTTCTTTTCTTGCTTTCTTTTTCTTTCTTTCTTTTTTTTTTTTTGCTCAAGCCGTGGCTCTTTTTTTTTCAAGTGGCTGCCTTCTTTTTTTTTGGCTCTTTTTTTTATACTCAAGGCTGAACTAGGTTTAATTGTTCGTAAGTCCAAAGTTGTTCAGCAATGTGTAGACAATTCTAGAACAGCCCTAAAGCAATTATCAAAGACTAGTCTCAAGGTTCAATGGATTTAAGTGAAGATCTGAATATGTGCAACGAAGATTCTTGTGGCCAAATCAATCAAGAAAAAGGAAACCCAGATATATTCGGACGTGATATTCTTTCAAGATGTGCAAAGATCTTATGTGGACAGCAAGAACAAGATTTCAAAAAGTAAATTGAATCTACTTTTTTTTGGATGCTAATTGAAAGATCAACTAGCGGATTTTCAAGGGTTCAAAATAACAACGATGAAGCAACGCAAAAAAACACTAAGATCAGCACGTAAACAAAATTTCTAATGGATCAAAACTTAATAAAACTCACGAAAATAACAGATGCGAAACTAGGGTTTGGATTTTTTTTTTGTTGCAATTTTCGGTTTATTGGACTATAGGACAGAAATAAATCGATCTAAAAGTAAAGAGATAAGATCCTACCGAGTAAACCGCGCTCTGATACCAGATGATACGGGGTCGCCCAATCTTCTCGACGTAGGATGGATACTCGCGGGAGTCTTGTTGAATCGCAATGATCCTCCAATGCCAATGCAAGGGACGAACACTCTTTAATCCGCCAAAACACACTCACGTCGATTTCGCCGACCACCAAGCGAAGATCTATCATGCACCCAATTCCCAGCGGAAAGGCTGAACGATCTTGATTGAAGAACACTCCTAATTCCCTCACGGAATTTCAGCAACAATGATAAACTCGAACAAAGTTCAATAGATTGATTATTCTCAAAGGTGGTCTGAGCCCTTAGGCTGCCAATACATGGCTTATATAGGACCTTGGGATGTCCATAGAGTCCACAAACCTAGTACAACTCAACCCTATATGGTTTTAGATACGAACTCTCATAAAAAGGAAACTAGATTTTACAGCTATCATATTGTTTCGGCCATAACTTTTGATCCGTGATGAATTTGATGTTGGGGCTAGATCCATTGCGTAGCCCTTGAAAATATCTTTCCAAGGAGTACAAGAACACCCAAATCGGACTCCGTTTGTGAAAGTTATGACCTTTTTAGTAAGTGCCTGTCAGGCTGTCCCGAACCGAATCCGAATTGAATTCTGAGTTGAATCCGAGTTTGAATCCAATTGGGCTTGTGGGAGGTACGAATTTGGCTGAATAATCTTATCCAAAATTTGTAGTTTATGTCCTTGGGCTCCTCCCTTTTGCTCTCCCACTGAATGGCCTTTCTTCCTTCATGTCTTTGACACCTAATGTGGTTATTCTATTCCTTTTACGTTTCCATTGCTTTGCCATCGACAAACCTAATAATGCACCATTTAATGACATGAGGTAATATTTTATTCTTATGAATAACAACATTATATTTAGTTTGGAATGAGTTCACCTGGCAATGTTTAATGCGGCTCAATAGCTCTTTCCAGTTGAATAATATATTTAACTGAAAGGTACAAGACATATGCGTATCCGCATCACAAGCCACCACCATAGCCTCTAACGACTAGATCAGGGCGTTGTCTTGGTCGGATCTGGCAAATCGGGCATCGGATCGGCTCTCATTTTTTTCCTTTCTTTTCTTCTCTTCTTCTCTTACTGGCACTTCTTCCTTTTTCTGTCTTTCGGCCTGCTCTGCCCTCACCCAGCCGGAACCCCTTCTTCCTCCTCTTCTCCCCCTTCCTCTCCTCACGGCTAGCCTCCCTCTTTTTCCCTCAGTCACAACTGGCCAGCTCGGCTTTTTTCCGTCTCGCAGAAGCTCGGCAACCCATGCCTCTTGGCCGCTCAGACCCCCTTCCCCCACACCCTTCTTGACCGGAGGGAAGAGGACGATGGCCAACGGCGAAGAGCAGCGCAGCAGCTGGGCAGCGGCGCCGGCGAGAGGTAAGCGGTGGTGGTGGCGCGCACGAGTTGCGAGCGGCGAGGCTCGGCCTAGGGACAGCGAGATGGACTGGCGGCCAAAGGGCAACAATAGAAGCACGAGGCGGCGGAGCTCACACGGGGCGCAGCGTGATGGCGATGGTGCGACTGCACGGGGGGGTGAGCGGCGGCAACCGCAGGCGAAGAGAAGCAGCAATGACTGCACGGGACGAGGGAAGAGCGCGGGCGACGCACACGCGGAGGGAAGAGCGACGGCGGCACACGCACGGAGGGAGGGCGGCGGCGGCGCACACGCGGAGGGAAGAGCGGCCGTGCGCGCACAGAGGGAGGGCAGCGGCGGCGCACACGCAGAGGGGAGAGCGGCGGCGGTGCACACGCGGAGTGGAGAGCGGCAGCGGCGCACACGTGGAGGGAAGAGCAGCGGCGCACGCACGGAGGGAAGGCGGCGGCGACGCACGCGCGGAGGGAGAGAGGCGGCAGCGCACATGGGGGGAGGCAGATCTGGTTTTTGCCTCCTTCCCCACCCCTCCTGGCTCCCCTCTTATGGGGGTGGTTGGACCGGCCGGGTGGGCCTTGGGCCTGGCCCAGCTACCCCTTTTTTTCTTTTTTTTCTTTGTATTACACGTCGCTTCGCCGGTAGAGATAAGTAAACGTAGCAGATGTGCTACCGTTTTAAGTCGTTGTTCTTACTACTTGTAATATGCATGATTTTTCGTAATGTTAAATGATATCACATGGTTACACATTTTTTAAGTAAGAATATGATAGCAAGACATTAATCAATTGCTATGTTTGGATGAGTTTTGGTAGTATTGTGGTAATTTACTTAATAAGCGAATTGTGGTATACGAAAGTAAATGCATGGTGGATATGATTATATTTTCTTGTTGTTAAATTCATGAGAATCATACTGATGCCCTTGAAGTTAGTATTATTGTGGTCTTGGTGGTAGAATTCTTAGTGAATACTTATGGTTGTGGTGGTAGCAATCTTGATGAATATGTTGTGGTGGTAGCAATCTTGATGAATATGTTGTGGTCTATGTGGTAGGATTCACTATAGATCGATTGATTATGATCTTGGTGAACCAAATGTGGGTTATGTGGTTGACCTTCGTGGTTAAATTCTTGTGATTTGTGATTATCATATCATTCATAACATGTCATGACATTGCATTGTGGATGTCGCCGTTTATACCCGCGACCATACCGGTACAGCATCGTGCATTGCTGTAGCACGATGCACACTTTTACCTTGTTGGGTAAAGGTGCAGTGGAGCATAGCATGCATATGCATTGCATTGTGGAAAGATCATTTGCATACTTATGCAATATATTGTGGTGAAGTTATTTTACAAGCAACTGCAACTTCATAGTTGTAATGTGGAATTGGCTCATGAGAGTCACTTGTAGTATGAGGTAAGTAGCTGTGGTCGTGGATCGGGGTTCATCCCTTGTGGTGTGGTAGAGGTTGTGATTGTGGCATGAGATTCTTTTCTCTTGTGGTAATTGTTGATAGCAGTTGTGGATGTGAGAAATAATAAAGTTAGTGAGGTAAAATATGTTAATATTTTATTGTCATTGGTAGTGGTAGTGGTAGTGGTGGATGATATGATGTAGTTAATCAAGATTTACTTGCTAATGTTTTATTATTGTTGGTAGTAAATATGGTTAAGGCTATAATTGTTGTCATTATAGGAAATAAATATGGATGCTTAACATCATTATAGTTTAATTAGCTTGATAATGAATGTGGATGCACATTATGGATGTGGACATGTGGTTACTTTAATGATGTTGTATATTTGTTTGTAGTCTGAATAGCCTGTTAAACAGTTTGCTTGCTGATATTTTTATCTCACCTTTGTTTTCCCCCTACAGGTGATTCTTGAGCATTCATAGGATGGGTAGAGCGGCACCACAATAATGCACTTGGTTCATTAATTCATGTTGTAATAAAGTCGATGGAATTCTAGCCAAATACTTAGCTATTCGTGGATGGTTATTTTATTTAATAATGATAAACTTGTGATCTATTCTTTGATTAATCTGCTAGATGTTGTTTTAATTATTCAACTTGTTACTGCTATCTTTGTTTCCATAGTTGTTTATGCTTCCGCTTAATGCTTTATGTCTAGACATTTTACCGAAATAAATTATCTTGAAATTTTTGGCTAGTTATAGAGTGGTTTAGTGACATTCTAGGGTAATGTGGATCCTAGGGTATTACAGTGTTAATCGCGTGGCTCAAGCAAGAGGACACGTCTTGTGGGTAAAGTTGTACCCCTCTGCAGAGTTTTTAAAATCTATCCTGGGTAGCCATGTCCACGGTCATGGACATGCTGAGTATAAAAACAAATCCAGAAAATGTGTATTTTTCTTTTAATTGTATTAAAACTTTGAAAGGCTATAACTTCTTCATTTTAACTCCAAATTGACCCATTCAAATTTCTAAATTTTTCTCAAATCATGAACTTTTCATTTATGCACTCCTTTTTAATTTTTGAATTTATTTGAATTTTGGTTTTGAATTTCTTTTGAACTTGTTCTTCACGTTAGATTTTGACGATTCGGGAGATTACGACTTCGACGATTCACAGCAGGACTTCGAGTAAGGCAAGTTACACCTTTGACCTTGTTGACCCCAATATTTCAAATTAATTTATGTTGTTTTACTGTATAAGCATGCGTATCTTTATTCAAATGTAATTTATAGATGCTTTAAACTTAGTTATACCCACAATCCTTTGATTATAGCCAATTTGGATATTGAACTTACATACCTTGTCACCTAGATGTAAAACCTAGTTAGTACAATAGTATTGACTAGAAATTTTATAGAATTGCTTAGCCTGGTCTAGAATAATTTAGGTGGGATCAACTATTTCACATGAAATGATAGTTCCTTTTAAATGAATTCTTGACTTCGGTGAGTCAAGGATAGTCTATGAAATGTTTTAAAATAAAAATAGAAAACTTGGTTTAGACTTAGGCTATTGGTTAGGTGGTGGGGTGCTGACATGCTTCGTGTTTGGTAACACGTAGTTGACTGTCGTGCATGTGGGTATGTGGATTGAGCCTAAATCAATTAAGGACCGTTTCTGTGAATTATTTTACGAAGTCACTTCGTACTACCACAAGTCCGGTATGGGACGGATCTGGCTAAGTAATATGCGTAGTTCCAAATATAGTTTCGCTATTGGTTGAATGTGAGCGTGGCGTAGGCCGCGAGAAGTCTCACATGGCACCAGAGGGGGCTCTAACTCGTGGATTCGAGTTGTGGTGAAACCTTAGTGGTGGCGTGACTATTTTGGCTATGGATCATTGTAACAGCCTTGTCGTGGATTCCCCGCCGCACACCTAAGACAGTGTGTTGATCGCGTGGCTCAAGCGGGAAGACACATCTTGTAGCTAAAGTTGTACACCTCTGTAGAGTTTTAATCTATCCTGGATAGCCGTGTCCACGGTCATGGACATGCTGAGTAGAGTTTTCACAGATTAGACTTGGTTTTTATAAAAAAAACTTGGTTTTCGGACAAACAACATTGGTTTTGACAATGGTCCGGGTGGGATACCCGTGGTTAGGTTAGTATAGGTCGGAGCCTACACTAACGATATTACTTTGTTAAATTATCATTTCGTAAGAAATATTAAAATTAAGCTTTTGTACTTACATTATTGTATTTAAAATTCAGTATTACTTTTCCGCACAATTACCCTACTATGCCTTCCTTGAAATCCATTATGCATGCATCAAATCTATTATATTCCCTGGTGTAACTTATGGAGTACTTTAAAGTGCTCACCTTCCTTAAATCTATTGCCAGACTTCGACGTCGACGACTGCGATGAGAACTTCGACGAATAGGCTGTGTCTTACAGTCATTCGCCTATGGGAGGCTAGATGGGCTGTGCTGCTACCTTTACTGATTTTCCACTACTTTTATTTTTAGTTGGCCTTGAGCCTTTTATTGTAAGACTTGGCCCTAAGGCCGTACCTTTGATTAATAATATTTGTGGTGATTATGCATGATATACATCACTGTTAACACTGTGTGCACTAGCTTTTTCTGGGATAGTGCGATTTATACAGAGGGACTTGGAGTCGTTGTTCCGGGTCCCGACAAGGTACGACTATGTCTAGTTGTTTGTAGAACTCACCTCGAGGAAATCAGCATGATGATAGGTCATGTTGCTTTCCTAACCACAACTCCAGTCGGAGAAGAGTTCATTGAACATCTTCGAATCAGTGTGTTTACAGAGGTGGTGATCGATCGCCACTTTGAACAAGAAATCTGCAACAAAAGATTAAATATGACGAGTATTACTCTCATATGGACGGGACCTTTTATAGGTCAGGTCCATCAACTACCAGGCATCGTCGAATACGGTCGCTAGGGGATGCCAATCATCCTTTCCTGCAAAGGAGGCATCATGATCTCGTTATCAATGTTGGGTTGCATGCCTGAATTCTGAGCAGTATGCTGGCTACCACTGTTTCGACCGGTAAACATAGAGAAGTTTGATGGGTCCCAAAATCTCATTGAATTCCTTCAAATTTACACGACCGTAATTCGAGCAGCAGGAGAAGGAGAGCATGTCATGGTGAATTACCTTCCTATTATGCTTAAGGGATCTACTCGATCGTGGTTGCTAAATTAACCACTGGAATCGAACCATTCATGGCAACACCTCTGCGATCTATTGTTAGCCAATTTTCAGGGCACATACAACCGCCCTGGGAAGGAGGATTACCTATACTAGATGATGTAGAATAGCAATGACACCTTATGATAATTCATTAGATGTTTTAGTTAGGTTCGTAATTCCATTTTGGAGGTTTCTGATGCTTTTGTCATCAGGGTATTTAACCAGGGAGTCCACAATAGGAGGTTCACAGATGATATCACCATCAATCCTCTGACTATTATCGCCGAGCTCTTCGAGATGTCTGATCATTATGCGACTACTGCTAAAGTAATCGAATGGAGAAAAATCATCGACCAGGCCGATCAAAGTACCAAAGAAGTAGTCAAAGGTAGCAAAAGGAAGAAGAAGTTCAAGAAATCCAAGAACAAGGCAAATGGTTAGAAGCCTCAAGCTGGAAGTTACAAGGAACTTTTGGCCATGGGCAATAAGGAGCCATGAAATCCCAAGTAGTACTCCAATCAGGGCCAGGGCAAAGTTCCCATATGGAAGGACAATAAGCCTAGGTGGTACCCTCTCCATAAAAAGGAAGGATATGACCTTTGCAATTGCCGAGTTTTCTAATGAAAACATGAGGACTACTAATCCGGCAAAGGACCATTTCCTACACTTGAAGAGTTAGGATAAATGAGCGATCGGAAGCAGTCAAACGATGACGAGGAGATACCAATCCAAGATCCGAAGCACACCATCAAGCTCATCTATGGGGAATCTTTGGCATATGAGTCAAAATGATAGTATAAAGCTATTGAAAGAGAGGTAAACTCCATTGAACCTCCTCTTGCCAATAATCTTTTCAAGTGGTCAGAAGTCACCATCTCCTTTGAGAAAAGTGATTGTCCGATCCCTTCAACTCAACGAAGTTGGTTTTCAATCATGGTCAAGCCCACCATCAACAACTGTCAAGTGAATTCAGTGTTGATTGATGGTGGTAGTTCTTTAAATATTTTATTTGTAAGTGCTTTAGACGAGATGCAAGTTCCTTGAATAAGAATAAAGCTGGTACGATGCTCATTCCATGGGATCGTACCAGGGTCTTCGGCCAAGCCAATTGGTCATGTTTCTCTGCCAATTACGTTTGGTTCTTCAGGAAACTTTAGAACAGAGAAAGTCTCTTTTGATGTGGTCGATTTTGACACAGCGTATAATGCCATACTCAGACAACCAACTCTGGCACATTTTTTTATTACAGCTCACTATGCATATCAATGTCTTAAGATACCAGGTCGCAAAGGGGTGATCACAGTCTATTGTAATAAAAAGATAGCACTTACATGCGATCGTAAGTTCCTTGAGATGGTAGACCAGTTACCGACTCGAGAAGTAAGCAAGGTGCAGCTTTCGACCAAGCATTCGAAGCCTAAAGCCGCACCAAAGTCGAATGAGTGAGTAAAAGAAGTTCCTCTGAATCCAAAGGAGCCTTCGAAGACTGTTCACATTGGGGTTATTTTTTACCCCCACATAGGAAGATGCCCTCGTCACCTTCTTCCTAGCAAACACAGATGTCTTCACGTGACAACCATCCGACATGCCTGGGGTCCTCAGGGAGGTGATCGAACACAGTCTAGCTCTACAACCTAATAAGAAACCAATAAAACAAAAGTTACAGAGATTTGTGAAAGAACCCTAACCCTAATACCCTGATTAAGTAAGCAAGTTGTAGTATTTATTAATTTAAGCATCTAATCATTGTAATCATTCATCACATCAATTCCATTGCAACTTTGAGCAAATTAAAATTTGTATGATTACATAAGCATTAAAACTCTATTACAATTTTCCAATACAAAATGAATTTTCATATTGTAATGCATTCAATCAAAATATTTTACAAATAAGATTACAATATGTTTACAAAAATGTTTTATAGAAGAGGAATGATTTGTGTATCTTCGTGGTTTCGGGGTGAGAGCCGATTGGCGCCTTCGTCCATTACCTGTGATTAGATTGTCGTTAGTATTGGACCAAACCTATTTTCTTTAGTAACTAGAAAATTAGATAGCTAGCAATCCAAGGGAGAATAAAGGGAATTGAGAAATGAATTGCCGTCAGTTGCCCTTGGGCTGCTAGGGCCATTGCGAGACTGTCTTAGAGACTCCCCAGACCGTCCCGGGCCGGTCGGCACCTCTCGTCTCTGTGGGCGTCATCATTCGGCAATTCGAGAAACCAAAACCCACAATACTTACCTCAGCCCAAAAAGCCCACAAACTATATTCATTCAGCCCATTATTTTTGTTCAACCCACAAAAGCAGCAAATCAATTAAGCCACAAAGCCCACATCATGCCTCATTATTTTTCTGCCCATCAAGCCACAAGCACAGTACTCGAATCACCTCCAGGACCGAAGGTCCTTGTAACACCCCAGGACCCACATTATCCTGGGATGCCACTAAACCACTCTATAGCTGACCCAAAAACTATAAGATAATTTATTCCAGCAACAATTTCTAGATATGAAGCATTAAACGGAAGCATAATCAACTAAGAGAATAAAGATAACGATAACAAGTTCAATAATTAAAACAACCTCTAACAGATTAATCAAAGAATAGATCACAAGTTCATCATTATTGACTAAAATAATCAATCACGGATAGCTAGGCATTTGGCTAGAATTCCATCGACTTTATTACAATATGAATTGATGAACCAAGTGCATTATTGTGGTGTCGCTCTACCCATCCCATGAATGCTCAAGAATCACCTGTAGGGGGGAAAACAAGGGTGAGATAAAAAAAATCACAGCAAGCAAACTGTTTAACAAGCTATTCAGACTACAACCAAATATACAACATCATTAAAGTATCCACATGTCCACATCCATAATGTACATCCACATTCATTAACAAGCTAATTAAACTACAATGATATTAAACATCAATATCCATTTCCCATAATGACCACAATTATAGCCTCAACCATATTTACTACCAACAATAATAAAACATTAGCATATAAATCTGGATTAACTACTTCATATCATCCACCACTACCACTACCAACGACAATAAAGTATTAACATGTTTTACCTCACTAACTTTATTATTTCTCGCATCCACAATTGCTATCAATAATTACCACAAGAGAAAAGAATCTCATGTCACAATCGCAACCCCTACCATACCACAAGGGATGAACCCCAATCCACGACCACAACCACTTTTCTCATACCATAAGTGACTCTCATGAGCCAATTCCACATTACAACTATGGAGTTGCAGTTGTTTGTAAAATAACTTCACCACAATATATTGCATAAGTATGCAAATCATCTTTCCACAATGCAATGCAAATGCATGCTATGCTCCACTACACCTTTACCCAACAAGGTAAAAATGTGCATCGTACTTCGGCAATGCACGATGCTGTACCGGTACGATCGCGGCTATAAGCGGCGACATCCACAATGCAATGTCATGACATGTTATGAATGATATGATAATCATAAACCACAAGAATTTAACTATGAAGGTCAACAACATAACCAACATTCGGTTCACCAAGATCATAATCAATCGATCTATAGTGAATCCTACCTCATAGACCACAATATATTCATCAAGATTGCTACCACCACAACCACAAGTATTCACTAAGAATACTACCACCAAGACCACAAAAATACCAACTTCAAGGGCATCAATATGATACTCATGAATTTAACAACAAGGAAATATCTTCATATCCACCATGCATTTACTTTCGTATACCACAATTAGCTCATTAAGCAAATTACCACAGTACTATCAAAACTCATCCAAACATGGCAATTGATTAATATCTTGCTACCACATTCTTACTTAGAAAACATGTAATCATGGCATATCATTTATCATTACGAAAAATTATGCATATTGCAAATAGTAAGAATAACGGGTTAAACGGTAGCACATCCGCTACGTTTACTTGCCTCTACCGGCGAAGCGACGAAATCACGCGCGTTCAGAAGCAAAATCGCCTGTCCAAAAAGGTACCTCTCAGCACACAATACAACAATAAAATCGTGACTCTCGAAGAAAAGATATCGCTAAACCCCAAAATCCCACAACATCCTTCCCCACGTAACGGTTCTACAATCTTCCCACTGCAGCGGCGCTGCTTAAAATTTTTCTATCTTTAAAAATATAAAACTAATCACATCAAAAGATATATATCTGAATTCCTCACTTAAATACCTACACTTTTCATGTAGATCATATATTTTTGTTTTATTCTTAGCAAGGTGCTACCTAATGCGCAAAACAGAGGACCTTCTCTGTTCTGACATTCTGGACAGACAGCTTCTAATGCATCCCCAGAACAGAGCAAGGCTCTAAAAATTCTGATTCTCCTACAGTAGCTAGAATACTGAATTCCCCAGACTTTTCTAAATTATGACCATATGCATAAAAATCATTTACTTCCCCTTAATCCCAACTGAACAGCAGTCTGCCCCAAACTACACCCCTGACGGATAGCAAGATTCCCAACCTTACTACGCCCAGATCCCGCGGTCAAAAAATCTGAAAACAACAGAGGAGATGCGTACCATCGTCCTCTACGTTTTTCCTTTTGGGAAGACCTGCAGGAAAAATCGTTTCGGGGGTCAAAACTGCGTAAACAGTAATGCCACGCGAATCAATCTACAGGCAGGCAGCAGGGATTCTCTAATCAGGGGTTCTAAATCCTAATCCCCACCAAAAATCTTGGGCTAAGAACCCTAAAATAGCAGAAATCAGAGGGATTGGGATGAGGAAGAATTACCTAGGGATTTGGGATCACCCCTCTTCTTCCTCTTCTTCTCCTTCCCTTCTTCTCCTCCTCTTCCTCTCCTTCTCATTCTTCTCCTTCCTCTTCTCCTTCTCCTTGCACAAGGGGAGGGAGAGGGCGCAAGGAGGGTGGGGGGGTGGCGGCTTGGGGTGGGAAAAGGGGGAGGGAGGGCTCCTCAAGGGGTTTATAAAGGGGGGTCTTAGGGTTTGGGAGGGGGTACGGGCCCCCGTTTGGGCTATCTGGCCCAAAATGGCTGGCCCACCCCTCCGGATAACCCAAAACCTCTTAATTAATTATTTTAATTCTCTTTTTACTATTTTAGACTATTCTGAAGAATTTATTTTCACCTCCCGCGATTTACCGAAAATCCGGGTGTCTCCGCGATTAATTTAAATCCGACGCCGAAACGACGTTCAGGGTATTACAGTCCTTCGATGCAGAGACTGTAGGAAGAGATAAGCGCGAGGACACAGCCAGCTGCTTCCAGCCAGTGCAACCCCAGAAGGGACCAGCTCAGATACAACCTCCCCCAAAAGCTCAGTGTATCTATCCCTTACTGCATACCCCAGTATTACCAAAGCACACAGCCACCAGAGCTCAGCAAACCAGAGGTAAGAAACCACCAACACCTCCAGCACCACCCCTCTCTCCCAACCCAAGTTCACCTTCGGCCAGAGGCCAGGAAGCAAAGATTGAAGGCATCGCCACAAGAATCCAGGAGGAGCTAGGATTGAGTGATGTCAAGCAGCCGGCAGGTGCAGAGGAGCAAGAAGTCATCAAGGGACCACCACCACCGACCGATCCCCGACAAAGATCCGCACCCACGACTTCTTCCCCGACAACAACCTCGTGAAGATCAGCCTACGGACCCCCCATTCCACCCTCCTTCCTGTTTGAGCCCAACAACAAGTAGGCCACACCCTCTTTTTTATCCATTACCTCTTTTGGGATTTTTGCTCGGACCCCACCCAACACCCACAGCCAAGCACATACCCAAAGCCAAGCAATAAAAGTGTGTTGAAGTCAGGAAGCCAGCACTGTGGAGCCGTGGAGTAGGGTGAAGCTCGGGCCACCGATAGCTAAGCCGCCGCAACACCTAGTACCCCAACCCGTTCCCCAAGCCATAGAAGCCGCCACTGGTAGGGAGCCATGCCAGATCCAGTCCCAGGGAGTTCATCCACCTAGATCCGCGTAGATCGGGACCACCCTGACCTTTTCCCCTTAGCGCCAAGCCCTGCGAGAAAAATCGAGAAGAGAAGGGGTAAGAGGCGAGCGGAAGAGAGGAAGAGCAGTAGGTAGGGGGGAGGAGGCGAGAGAGAGATCGGGAGAGGAGCGGCGGCGGCGCAGGGAGCCGAGAGGAGCGGCGGCGGCGCAGGGAGCCGAGAGGAGCGGCGGCGGCGCAGGGAGCCGAGAGGAGGGGCGGCGGCGCAGTGAGCCGAGAGTGGCGGCGGCGGTAGAAGAGAGGGAGAGATAGCTGAGGGAGATGAGAGGGAGCAGAGGCAGCGTGACAGAAAGGGAAGGGGAGCCGAGAGGGCGGCGGTGGAGAGCAGTAGAGAGAGAGAGCCGAGGGAGAGAGTGGAAGGAGAGAGGCGGCAGATCTGGAGGAGTAGAGAAATGAAGGGGGAGGAGGACGATTAAGTGGCGGCAGCGTGAAGTAGAGGGGAGGTGGAAGAGTTCCAGGAGGGCCGACTGTGCGCAAAGGCCGTGGGCCAAAGGGATTTTAGGACCCCAGTAAATACATTTAATTTGTGTGTGTCATCCCTTTCAAAACAAAAAGACCTTCTCTGTCATTATTAAATTAGAATTGTTTTTTATCAACTTGACAACACCCTTTCAATAGCAGCAATTCCATTAGTTGATTTTCGTAAATAAAACAGTAGTATATGTGTGTGTATGTATATATATATGTGGGAGTGAACTCATACATATATGTATATATGTGTGTGTGTGTGTGTGTGTAGGTGTGTAAATGCATATTTGGGGGAAGGGATAGCAAGTTTTCTAAAATTAATATTATAAATACCTACTTTGGCTAAGTTTAGCCTCGGTATTTCAGAATCCGGTCAGGAGCTAGTCCAGGGAGTACCTTTGACTTGTTATTATTCCAGTTCACGCTACTACTCAGGCAAGCTCATTTTGACCATGCACTTAGTTATGTTAAATATACATGGTATTTTTCAGCAATGTTGATAATTATATTTAATTGCATAAAAGCTAGTTCTTTTGATCAGAGATGAGAGAATAATGATGTTATTTATGAGTTAATCGAGAAAAGAAAAGAGGAGAAAAAGAAAGAGAAAAATGAATGAGAATTGTTAGTCGTGGTACCGCTGAGAAGAGCAGCGAACCACCAGCAGAGATGTATATGTATATTCTTGTGTGTGTGTGTGTAAGTATATGGCGGGTAAAGGGGTTACGGGAAAGGATGCAGAGAGATTAGGTGGACCCCTTTACATATGGATATCATGTAAGGACTTACCCCATTTTCACTCGGAATCGGGAACTGTATCTATCGTGCCAACCATCTCCCCATCTCGGGCGGGCAAAATTTAGTAACCCGTTACGTTAACCAGTCCACCACACTGGGTAAGTATTTATGCGTGAGTAAGAGATGGATGAAGCTCAGGACCAGTAACGCAAGTCTGGAAGTGAGTAAGTCTGAGAAGACGCTATATGCGTTAAGTGGAGTGTTGGGCCGGTAGCTGGTCCAACCAAACACTATTGGAAGTCGGTAGAGCCCAAGTGAGCGACTTGGTACACCGATGGACAATAGATGGGTTGGTGGATGGAATAACGTAACCGGAGAAAGGTTCTGTGTTTTGAGTCTGAATCCGCACCTAAGGCAATGTGGAAAACCTAGTTCAGAAGGTTCAGAGCAATTTTGGGTACAGTGGTTCAAAGCCTGCGCAGTGCTAATAAAATCATGAATTCATGCCAGTTCATTGGAATGCGGACTACAGAGATCACTAGGGATCGTACCTTACCGGGTGGAAAATAGACAGTTTTATAATTAAAATATGACATATATTTTTGGGTAAAGTTTACTTTTGGAATAAAAAGGATTAGAATTTGGACTTAAGGACATGAGAGCATATCAGTGCATTTACTAATATTATGCTTGCTAAGTATTGTGGTACTCACCCTTGCTATTACTCTCCTTTGTTAGACCCTACTTCGCTCAATGAATATTTGCAGCGGGGACGAGGGGAGGCAAGCCAGCAGTGTGCGAGAGAGGAGGATGATGACAGCGAGGAGCCTGGTGAGGTGGACCCCGTATACTTCGGCTGGGACGAGTAGGAGGCCCAGTGGAGCGGGCGAGAGAGCCCTGGGGTACTAGTCGTACTTTTGCTATCTACTTTTGTAAAACCAGACTTTAAGCCCTATGGCAACTGTTGTAATAAATAAGACAGTGTCTATATTATTGTTCTGCTGCGCTACTCTGGTAAAGGCTTATTATTTGCCGAAGCAATGTCTTACTGATCAGGCAAATAGTAATCCGTATGTTACGCGTGATTATCCGAGGGATAATGACGTGGGGCCTCACAATTTGCACCTGATCAATGGGAAGCTATTAGGCCAGAATTGGACAAGCTACTGAAAGCATGCTTTATAAGAGAAGTTAATCACTTAGAGTGATTGGCTAACCCTGTAATAGTTAAGAAGTCTAACGGTAAGTGGTGTATGTGTATAGACTATACTGATATAAATAGAACTTATCCAAAAGATGATTTTCTTCTTCCTCATATCGATCAATTGGATGATTCTACTGCTGGTTGTAAAGTATTAAGTTTTCTAGACGCATACTTTGGTTATCATCACATTAGTATGTCTCTAGAAAATGAAGAGAAGACTGCATTCATTATGCCATTTAGAATATTTTGCTATGTCAAAATGCCATTTGGTTTGAAAAATGCCGATCCAACTTTTCAAAGTTTGATGTAATTCAGTTTTTCATTTCAAATAGGTCAAAATTTGGAAGCCTATGTTAATGACCTAGTCGTAAAGAGCATCAAACAACTTAATCACATTTTAGACCTATAAGAAACATTCAACAACCTCATAAAGTACCGTTTAAAACTCAATCCTAAGAAGTGCGTATTCAGAGTTTCTTCAGGAAAATTGCTCGAATTCCTTATTTCTGCAAGAGGTATTGAGGCAAATCCTGTAAAGATAAAGCCCATTGAGCAAATGCTCCCTCCGACCACTAACAAAGAAGTCCAAAAACTCATAGAGTGCAAGGCGACTTTAAGTTGTTTCATCGCATGACTAGGAGAAAAAAGGCTTTCTTTCTGCAAACTTCTAAGGAAGCACGAGTGGTTCGAGTAATCAAAGGAGGCTAATGGCACTTTCAAGGATATCAAGAGATATCTTACGAGTGCTCCTATTTTAGTTTCTCCAAAACTAGACAAGACGCTCTTAATATATCTAGCTACCATACCACAGGTAGTAAGTGCAGTACTGGTCACAGAACATGAGAACATCCAATGACCAGTTTACTATGTGCACGAAGTTTTAGACAGGTCTAAGGAGCCCTACACTTAGGTTCAAAAACTTTTATATGCCCTCCCAATGTCTTCAAGGAAACTGAGGCTTTATTTTTAGGCACAAAAGATTAATGTGTTGTCTGAGTTTCCCTTAGGGCAGGTCATCCAGAATAGAGAAGTAACAAGCAGTACTACAAAAAGACTAATACTAGATGCTACATCACAGATGGTTTCCCAAAACCATCAGTATTAAATACTATCACAAATGGTTTTAGTTTAAAAATCGTATGTGGTGCTGCCAGCTCTAAAACCCATATGTGAAGATGTTATATCACAGACGGTTCATAGTAAAAACCATCTATCAAGTATCATAGACATTTTTACCATGAACCATTTGTGATATTATCAAATATTATAGACGGTTTTTTCTTTGAACCATCTATGAAGTATCATAGACAGTTTATATTACAAATCATTTGTGATAATTAAGTCATAACAGATGATTTATATTAAAAATTGTCTGTAATAATTATACTATATTAATTGTGTGTTGACCCATCGACCCTCTGTCTTAAATTCCAGATCTAGGTTGTTGTTTCGAGCTGGAGGTGGGGCTTTAATGCTACTTTATGAAAGGAGACTATTTGACAAGAGTGATTGAAGATCCATCTGGTTCTTGACTATCTATGATTAGTAATTTGTTCATAGTTGCATTATAATTTAGATCTAACTTTTGGTGACAAAAGAATTGAAGATGGTTTAGATCTAGCTAGCTTGATATGGAGAGAATATTATTTACAACTAGCATGGTTTAGGTTTTAGGATTTAGTCAAGTTATATCTATTTCTACTTGGCTATGCATGTCAGTGCCCATCACGTGGGCCAAATTGGTTGAAATAGTTGGTTATACTTGGTTCTAAGGAAAATGGCTTTTGTGTTAAGCAAAGCCTCAATGCATGTGGTATATATCTAGTATACTATTTAATTAATTTAATAATTAATACAAAATTGTTATATATATGCGTAATGTAGGACCGAAGCTGGATGTACGCTGAGAAACGTGTGAATGAAGAGTACATTAATAGTGTGTCTACTTTTATAAGAGCTGCCGAGGAGAATATGTTGAATAAGGGGGTGGAATATATGTACTGTCCATGCATTGACTGTGAGAATCTAAAGATGTTCAAGAACTGAGTGTAGATTGAAGCACACTTAACTCGAAGGGGTTTTAAAAAGGAGTATGCGCATTGGACCAGTCATGGTAAAGAGCAGATTATACAAGAAGGAAGTAATAATGACATCGCAGGTGAAGTCAATGATATGTCATCGAATGATGTTGATTGTGATTCCAATTTGGATAAGATGCACAATGACAATTTAGATCAGCTGTAGAAGAGAACTATGATGAGAATATATTAAATTTCGGGGCTTGATGGAGGACTTAGAGAAACCTTTGTTCATGTGCTGCAAGTCAAAGTACATAAGATTGTCAGCCATGCTTGAATTGCTAAAATTAAAGGCAAGTAATGGTTGGTCCAACAAGAGTTTCACGGTGCTGCGAGATCTTTTAGCGGACATGCTTCTGGAGGAAAATGAGTTGCCTAAAACCATCTACAAAGCCAAGAAGCTTTTTTGTCTATTGGGAATGGAAGTAGAAAGAATATATGCATGTTTGAACGATTATATTCTCTACCGTAAAGAGTATGCAAACATACATATATGCCCAATATGCAAATGCATCCCCATACAAGTGTAAGAATCAATCAGATGATGGTAAGAGAATAGAGATGAAGAAAGACCTCCTGCTAAGGTGGCTTGGTATCTTCTTATAATTCTACATTTGAAGCGGTTTTTTGTAAATTCAAAGCAGGCAAAACTGTTGCGTTGGCACTCAAAGGAGTGTAAGAAGGATGGAACGCTAAGACTCCTTACTAATTCCACCAAGTAGAGAAACATCGATAGAAAGTTTGCAGACTTCAGTGCAGAACTAAGGAATATAAAGTTTGGATTGAGTACAGATGGAATGAATCTTTTCAGTAACATGAACAGCCGACATCGTACTGGCCCGTGACTCTTTACATCTACAATCATCCGCCTTGGTTGTGTATGAAGTAGAAATATATTCTGCTATCGATACTTAACCAAGAGCCAAAGCAACCTAGAAATGATATTAATATGTACCTAGCACCATTGGTGAAAGATCTAAAAGTAATGTGCACTGAAGGGATACAGGTATGGGATGTGTACAAATGAGAGAATTTTACTGTAGGCTCCTTGTTATTTTGAACTATAAATGATTATCCTATCCTTGCTAACCTGTCTGGCCATAGTACAAAAAGGGCCAAAGACTGTACTCACTACTTAGATGGTACCGAGAGTGTATAGCTGAAATACTCAATGCAAAGCTGTGTATATACGTCACCACAGGTCCTTCGGAGAGCTCACTCATACCAGAAGATGAAGAAATAATTTGATAGAGAGAAGGAGGACAGTTCAGCTCCAAGGTATTTAAGCGAAAAAGAGGTCTATAATATGGTTAATGATTTAGATGTTGTCTTCAAAAAGGGATGTAAATCGAGAACCTATAAGAAGAACATCTAGAAGAAGAGATCAATATTTTAGAACTTACCTTATTGGGAGCATCTAGAAGTTCGACACTGCATCGATATCATGCATGTAGAGAAGAATGTATGTGACTGATTGATTGGTCTCTTACTGAATATTCACAATAAAACAAAGGATGGTGTCAACACACAACTTGACTTGGTTGATATGGACATCAGGCCTGAGTTAGCACCAACAAAGACCGATAAAGGGCGAATGTACCTTCCCCCTACTTGTTACACTCTATCCAAGGCCGAGAGAACTGAACTATGTTAGAGCTTTCATAGTGTTAAAGTTTTGCCTGGTTACTTTGGCAACATGAAAAAACTTGTTTCGATAGAAGATTTGAAGTTAATTGGCATATCGCAGAATGAAGGATTATAACTTCTTCACAACATATATGGGGGCATCTTTGGAGCACACGCTTACAAAACACCAGTCGAAAAGGCCTTTTAGCAAGACTTTTATTAGTAAATAGCCTTCAACAATGCTAAAGAGATGGTTAAGAAATGTGTACAGTAGCAGTTTCATAGTAGGCAAATACACCAACTGGTTTAGGCTATTCAAACGATTCCTCTATCTTGGCCTTTTGCGACCTAGGGTCTCGATATCCTATGTCTGCTCTCAAAAGCACTAGGTGATGAGGACATCCCTCCTACAGATACAACCGTGTCTACACGCATAATTCACCCACAATAAGTGTTGCATGGTCCACTTACTCGAGCTCGTGCTCGCCAACTTAATTACCAGGTGGATTCATTCCTAGGTTTGTATATTACTGAGAATAGACCGCTACCTAATGCAAGAGATTTAATTGTGCTTAGGAACATGGGTGTCGGAACCCGGAACAACAACTCCGAGTCCCTCTGTGTAAATCGCACTATCCCAGGAAAAGCTAGTGCACACAGGGTTTAACAGCAATGTATATCATGTAAAAATCACCACAGAATATTATTAAATAAAAATATGTCCTTAAGGCCAAGTCTTACAATAAGGGCACAAGGCCAACAAAAGAGATAAAACAGCGGAAAGCAGTAAAGGTAGCAAAACAGCCCATCCAGCCTCCCACAGGCGAATGACTGTAAGACGCATCCTACTCGCTGAAGTAGTCCTCACCGTCGTAGTCGTCGAGGAAGTCTGGCAACAGATTTAGCAAGGTGAGTACAAAGAGTACTCCCAAGGTAAGCATATAAATGCTTACGCAAGTTACACCGGGGATTATAATAGAGTAGATGCATGCATAGGAATAACAAAGGAAGGCTTAACAGTAAATTGTGCGAAAAAGCGATACTTGAATTTAAATATAACACGTAAGTATGAAAGCTTAATTTTCAATACGATATATGAAACAATGTTGGAAGCAAATAATATCGTTAGCGTAAGCTCCGACCTACACTAACCTAATCACAGGGATCCCCTCCCCCCCGGACCAAGACCAAAACCACTGTTCGTTTGCCGAAAACCAAGTTTTGTAAAATCCAAGTCTAATCTGTAAAGACTCTACTCAGCATGTTCATGACCGTGAACACGGCTATCCAGATAGTTTGTTACTCTGCAGAGGTGTACAACTTTACCCACAAGACATTCTCTCTCACTTGAGCCACGCGATAAACACACTGCCTTAGGTGTGCGACGGAGAGTTCATAACAAGGCTGTTCCGATGATCTGTAGCCAAAATAATCACGTCGCCACTAAGGTTTCACCACAACTCGAATCCACGAGTTGGAGCCCCCTCTGGTGTCATGTGAGACTTCTCGCGGCCTACACCACGCTCACATTCAGCCTATAGCGGAATCATATTTGGAACTTCACAAGTTACTTAGCTAGGCTCGTCCCATACTGAACTTGTGGTAGTACGAAGTGACTTCGTAAAATATTTCACAGAAACGGTCCTTAAGCTGATTTAGGCTCAACCACATACCCACGTGCACGACAATCAACCAGGTGTCACCAAACACAAGGCATGCCGGCACCCACCACCTAACCATTAGCCTAAGTCCAAATCATAAGTTCCATTTTTATTTTTAAACCATTTCCATAAACCATACTTGACTCACCGAAGTCAAGATTAAAAAGGAACTGTCATTTCATGTGAAAGATTGATCCCACCTAAAATTATACTAAGCCAGGCTAAGCATTTCTATAAAAATTCTAGTCAATACTATAGTACTAACTAGTTTTCAGCTAGGGTGACAAGATATATGAATTCGAGATTCAAAATTGGCTATAGTCAAAGGATCATGGGCATAACTAAAGTTTAAACTGAATTTAAATTTAATTTGAATAGAAGTACGCATGCATATACAGTAAAACAACATACATAAATTTGAAATATTAGATTCAACATGGTCAAAGGTGTAACTTGCGTTGCTCGAAGTCCTGCTGGGAATCGTCGAACTCGAATTCTCCGGAATCGTCAAAATCTAACGTAAAGAGCCAATTCAAAGAAAATTCAAAAATAAAATTCAAATAAATTCAAATTTTCAAAATGATGCCAGAAATGGATAGGTCATGATTTTAGAAAAATTTAGAAATTTGAACGGGTCAATTTGGAGTTAAAATAAAAAAGTTATAGCCTTCCAAAGTTTAAATACAATTAAAAAGAAAATACCCAATTTTTGGAATTATTTTTAAACCGAAAAAGCATTTATGACGTCAGCATGAATTATTTTCCTAAAGGAAAATCTGAAATATGACGTCAGCAAGAAAAATAGGTTTTCAGCTGAATTATTTTTATAAGGGAAAATCGGTTTATTGCGTCAGCATGACGTCAGCCCTAGAATTAATAGAGGTTGACAAGTGGGGTCGGTCTACGGTGGATCTGGTCCATGGACCGAGTGATGCTGAGGTGGCACGCGGGCGCGCGGGGAGCGAGGTGGCGTTGGCGTGGCTTCCACGTGGCTGCCACCTGGCACCACGTGGCTGCCTCGTGGCTGCCACGTCACGGCTTTATGCCGACGTGAACAACCGCGCGTGACGTGGCGGGGAGGCGCCTGGGTGGCGCTGGCGTGGCATCCAGCTGGCGGCCATGCCTGCTGCCACCTCAGCCCGACGGCTGACGGGGCAGGGCGGCCGGTGGTGGCGCACGGGGACCGAGGGTCGCCGGCGCTCCGACGGGCGACGGTGCCGGCCGAGGGTACCAAAATGAGGAGGGAAGCGCGGGGACTGCATCGGTACCTAGCACGGATCCCAAGGGTGGCCGAAGAGAGGAATCGGCGAGAAGGGGCGGCGGTCGGAGAGGGCTTCACGGCGGCGGCGGAGTTCCGACGGTGCACGGGCCCGGGGAAGTGGTCGTCGGGGATCACCGAGGCACCAGCAACGTCGGAGAGGCGTCGGCGAGGAGCGGGGAAGCCCGAGGTGGCCGGAATTGCTCGCCGGAGTCGTTGGAGCCGCGGAGGGGAAAATCGGGCTCAGGGAGGCTCCGGTGCTCGGGTGCTTCGATTGAGAGGTGAGGGAGGGGCGGTGTGTCGAGGAGGTGCTCGGGGAGTCCCTTTTATAGGCCGGGAGGGGAGGTAACGGCCGCGCATAAACTCGTCGGAGAGCAACGGCCCGGAAGTTCAATGCGACGACGGTAACGGCTGCAATTAGGGCTAATTATGCCTCCAACGGGTGTGGGAGGGAAATCGGGAAGGAAACCGAAGAAATCAAAGCTTCGGTTTTCCTTTTAATGGCGGCAGCGGAGCGGCGGACGCGCGAGGAAGAAAGGAAAAGGGGCGGGGAAGATGGGCCTGACAAGTGGGGTTCACCAGTCAGCGAGAGAGAGAAACAGGAAGGTGCGAGGGGAACAGTCGGATCTGCGATGGGTGGCAGGAGGAGGAGATCGGGTCCGTCGGGTGCTGCGCGAAGGGGTAAGTGAGTGGGGACGGTTGTGATTCGATCCGACAACTGGGACTGAATCCAAGCCGTTGGGGTCTTTGGTGAGGGGTTTAAGTGACAGCGAGCGGGCGGGATGAAATCCGACAAGGGTGAACGGTCCCGATCACACCACGTGTCGGTAGGAACGGAGGGGAAGGCGGGATGAAGCGGTAAGTTGAATCGGACGACGGGGAAAGGATCCGGCGGCGCGGGTTCAGCCTGATGGGCGACACTTGTCACCCTGGGAGGGGTTTTGGATTCTTAATTTCCTTTTTGATTTCCAGAAATGATATTAAGCTTTAGAAAACTCAGAAAAATACCAAATAAATTTTAAAAAATCCAGAAAAATTCAGAGAACCTTCTGGGACTATTTGAGACTTAATAAAAATATTTTTCACCCATTTTGATATTTATATGTTGCAAAAGCACAATTTGACTAAAAAGGCAAAGTTTTAAATCTTTATAAAGTCCTGAAAATTAATATAATTGCATATTGACTTAGGAAAAAGAAACACATTTATTTTGACCCTCATGCAATGCAGCAAGTTCAATTTGGCTTATATAAATTAATGTTTTTTTAAAAATTTTCTCACACAGGACTTGGAATAAA
This sequence comes from Melocanna baccifera, assembly GCA_036346265.1. Taxonomy (NCBI): domain Eukaryota; kingdom Viridiplantae; phylum Streptophyta; class Magnoliopsida; order Poales; family Poaceae; genus Melocanna; species Melocanna baccifera. Next base: position 17,307,517 of record CM070691.1, read on the forward strand.
TTCCAGAAAAATCCAATAAATATTTTAATAAAGGGGGTAAAATTTTTGGGATGTTACAATGGGAAAGGATGAAGTAGAGGTATGTGGAGTCATGGATATGCAAGGAAGGCACAAAGAAGGTCACCACATCACTTTGGGGCTGAGTCAAATAAGAGTTGGAGTTGGACTCGTTTTCGAATCAGATTCGGACTACCGCGATAGTATCAATTTCAAACAGACGTAACTTCTTCATACAGACTCCGTTTTGGACGTTCTTGGACTTCATGCAAAGCTTATCAAGTCTACTTTCCAACGGACCCAATTGCATCTTCAAATTCCATCTGAACCAATCACAATCATCAAAAGAGTCCATATCTATTTCTGAGCCTGAGTTGAAAAGGGTGCTGCGCCACCTCTATTTGGGCCCATAGGCCTTGTAACCCTAGGGACATGTGCCCACTTCCCTGGCCACCATGCCTAGTCGTCTCCCCGTAAAGGAGCCGCCACCTCCCTTTTCTAAAACTTGGATTTCATTGAGTTTAGGTTTAACCATTGTGCAAACTTCTGTTCTTCAGTTGTGTCAGACGACCACCTGTCAAGACTGCCTTCGGGATCTCACCTTTGTTTTTCAATATCATCCATGGTATTCGCAATATCAGTTGCCTACATCTTATTCTTGTTAGTTCTTCGATTGCTCGCAGCGAATGAATTTCATGTTCAGGTTGATCGCGCTTCCAGCTTGGTCAATAACATTTCGGTGTTGGTTCAACAATTGCTAAGGTGCAAGCGTCGTCGTACGGTTGTAGTCGGATCGCGAGAGTCACCTCCTCCAAAATTGATAGTTATCAATCTCATCGAAAGATCAGGCACCCCGCCTCCATCACTAGGGGCTTTAAATTCCTTTTTGTAGCCATTGACACATTCATAAAATGGATTGAGGCTGAACCTGTGACTAGGATAACAACGAAAGTCACTACAAGGTTCATGATGATAAGCGTGATTACTTGATTTGAAGTCCCAAATCGGATAATTATAAACAATGATAAGCAATTTTTGAGTGCAAAATTCCAAGAATTTTGTGAAGAATTTGGTACCAAACTGTGTTATGCCTCGGTCGCCCATCCCCAAAGCAATGAGACAATAGAAAAGGCGAATGGTCAAATAATGTAAGGGGATTAAAATTCAGATCCTCGATGTAACATCCTGATTTTTGGGGATTTTTAAAACCTTGAATTTAAAAATAAATTTCTGGAATTTATTTGAATTTAAAAGCAAGCGTAAAAGAATTTTCAGGAATTTAAAAGAATTTAATATGATTAAATTATACTTCAACATTATCTGAAAACATTTTAATTAAGTTCCTTAAGTCACAAGAAATTTTCTGAAATTTTCTGGAATTAAATTGAGCTTCAAATGAATTTTAGAATTTTGAAATGATTTAATCTGAGTAAAATAAACATTAACATAAGTTGAAAATATTTGATTTATGTTCTTCAGGTCTCAAGGAATTTTCTGGTATTTTTGGTGAATTTTTGGGATTTATTTGCTATTTTCTCGAGCTTGTTTTCTTTTAGTTGAATTTTTGGGAAAAGAAAAATAAAAAGAAAACCCCCCAAACCCTAGCGGGCCGGCCGCCGCCCCAGCCCGCCACGCGTCGCCCCGCCGCCCCCTCTCCCGCTGCCCTCGGCCCGGCCCGCTTGCGCCCGCACTCGCCCAGCCGTCGGATCCCCTCCCCGCCACGCGTCGTGCATCCGCCGCCCTCCGCCCGCGCGCGTCACCCCCGCTAACCCTAGCGCGCGCGCGCCGCCTGCTCGACGCCGTCGCCCGATCTCGACCATCCGCATAGCGCCCGCCTCTCGCCGCGCGCAACCGATTGGCCGCCTCGGTTCGCGCGTGTTCATCCCGAGTTCGTCCTCGGTTCGCGTGCCCTTATAAAACCCGCCGCCGCTCTCGCCTCCGTCCGCCGCTCTCGCCTTCGCTTCCGCCCTCGCCACCGTGCGCCGCCGTCCGGAGCCGCGCCGCGTCTCGTCGCCGGCCCTCGTAGTCGCCGGAGGTCGCCTCGCCGCCGGAAGGCGCCGCTGTCGACCCCGCTTCCTCGCCGCCGGTGAGCCCCGCCGTATCTCCCATCCCCGCGTCGTCTCGCGCCGGTGCCGCAGCCAAACCCCACGCCGCGCCGGTAAGCCCGCTCGCCGCGCCGCCGCGGACCCCGCGCCGCTCCCTCGGTTCCGCGCCCGTCCGCGCCGCCACGCGCCTCGCGCCGCGGCGGCGCCGCGCGTCGAGCCGCCACGCGTCGGCCATCGCCCACGCCTCGCCACCCGCACCGTCGGATCTCGGCCGGAGATCCAGATCTGATCCGACCATCCAGAAGCGTCCACGTGGCCGCACCTCAGCCGTCGGATCCGAACTCGCCGCCACACCCGCCGCGCCAGCTCAGCCCTAGCCCACGTGGCAAAGCCACGCCGGCCTAAGCCGGCGTGGCGACCGCGTGTCATGCCATGTCAGCCAAAACCGCCCGCGGTGACACGTCAGCTTGCCACGTGTCAGTCTCTCAGGTTGCCACGTGTCAACACCAGATTGTGCCACGTGTCGCAATCCCAGTGGTGCCACGTGTCGCTCCCAGATTGTGCCACGTTAGCCCTTTTTCCAATTTCTGGGATTTTCTCTGAAATTGATTTTCCGAGAGGCTGTTCTCCTCCGTCCTAGCTCCGATTGACCCCGTTCTTTTTTCTAAATTCATCTAAAATCGAGCTCTAGCTGTTGGTTCTGGTTTTGTGAATTTTGGAATTCATTTGCTTGTCATTTTATGTGTTTCTTTGTTTTCGGTCGTTTTCTCTCTCGTTAGATTCGGATTCCGGAGGAGCAGATTTCGCGCCAGAAGACCAGGAGTACCCCGCTGAGCATAACGAAGGCAAGTCGTGTCCCTTGATCATGTTGAACCCAATTTTGTAAACTATTATTTAATTATTTTGCTTTAAATTACATTGCATTGCTATTTTTATTCAAACCTTTGCACAGGTAGCTATTGTCCCAATTGCAATTATACCTCCTTGACACTTTGAAATACCATGATGCCTTTGTCACCATAGGTTGGGAGATTTATTAGTGATGCTAGTTTATTTATCACATGGGTTAGTACGATTAGATTGCTTAGCCAGTTTATATTTACGATTGGTCTCATCACGCATGTTAAATTATTAATTTGAATTAATGACATATGGGCGTGGTTGGTGCCACGTGTATTAAAATTTGTGCCACGTCATTGGTGTGACGTTGGCTTGGTTATACAAATTGGTTTTGCACTCGGGCGAGTGATCGTGCAGTAAAGGGGGAAGTACAGTTGTACTTTGGGGGATGTGGTAGTCTCGCCCGGGTAATGTTAAGGACTTAACTTTGTGCGCCATTGATCTGAGCCTTACCGTGCGAACCACATGTCTGGTATGGGACGGACCCGACTGACTAATTTGGGAGGTTTCAACTGTAATCTTGCCATTGAGATGAACATGGTTGCTGATTTCCATGTGGCGCAAGGGGGGGTGTGATGCGAAACCCTAGCGGGCGGATTAAGTTGTAAACTGAACTTTGTAAAGGCCTTGTTGTGATTTTCTTTAACGTGAGGATTATCACATCGTGTGGGTACAGTTGTGCAACCTCTGCAGAGTGGAAAACTATTCGAATAGCCGCGTCCTCGGTCATGGACAATGCTCGGGGATTTCACACGAGGGTTAGTGTTTCATTTATAACTTGGTGGTTTATGTTTGGGAGTGGACAGGTAGTTCACTGTTGGATTAACTTGTGAATTGGTGTTCATAAGTGGTTCATGTTTATTCCTTTGATTATCTATTGTTACTGATTTCAGTTAACTTTCGCTTTCAAGTTATTTAATATATTTCATCAATAAATGCCTTTATGCAAATTAACCTTTCAGCCTTCCTTTGGTAAGCCTTGCATATTATATTGCATTTATTGTTACAAACGACTTTGTCGAGTACCAATGTACTCACGGCTTTACGCCTATGTTGCTCGATTGAGGAGAGGAGTACTATCGCAGGAGGTTCCGAAGGAGAGTTCTACGACGACTTCACGGATTAGGCCGTTCTCCACTCGATAGCCCGTGGCTTGTCGATTGGTCGCTACGCTTTATTTTGGATTTCATTGCTATTTTGTTAAGCCCTTCCGGCTAGAGATATTGTAAGCTTGGCCATAAGGTCGTACCTTTGATATTTTATCGATATTCTAGTTTTCCCTTATTATTGTCGTGTGTATGATTGTGATGACATCTATGTTTGACTGTGTGCACTAGCGTGATCCTGGACTAGTGCAGTTTACACAGAGAGACCGAATTTGCATATTCGGGTTTCGACAGAGATGGTATCAGAGCTATATCGACTGTAGGACGAAGCCCTAATTAGAAGTTGTCGTCTTAGCCCAATTTCAAAGTTTATTTTCTCAATCAAATCAACAAAGTGAATATTTAGTGATCCTCTATTCTTACCTTATTCTTAGGATTCTTAATCCTCGTCTTTTCGGTAAATTTATTTTCAAAAATTTAATTTGACTTCTCATCTCATCAACATCTATAGAAATTTCGAGTGCCCAGTCTTCAAAAAGGTGGTCGACTCATAATCCTTCATGCTTTACGGTGAAGATTGGACCAAGCAAGCAGCTATTTTAGTCCAAGACAAGACTGAAGATTATCGTGAAGATTAGGAGCTGTCAGATTGAAGCCCTGTTATAGTTTTTAGCGTCGTGTAGATCGATTTGCTTCTTCTTGCCGTTGTGTGCGATGTGAGCTGCAAATATTGCCCTCAAAAGCATTATATTGCATTCATGTCAACTGTTTATTGGAGTTCTTTTCCTCGGTTTTGTTGTTAGCCTTTCCGGCTAAGTGTTTGTTTAGCTTAGGTTACCATTAGAAATCCCCCTTAGACGAATTTACCTCTCCTCTATGCTTTTCCCTCTCGTCTTTAAACCCGGCAAAGGCAGTCAACAGTTGTTTTCCTTTTTCAGAGCAGAAGCAAAATGGTTGAAACCAGGAACTCCTCAGTCGTAGCTGACGAACCGGATCCAGAGAATAGTCTTTGCGCGGCGGTGCCACCTACCTTGATCCCGCCCTCACCAATTTTGGTGGCTGTGCTCGGATGATGCAGACTATGATGCAGCGACAGCACCAGGAGCCAGCACCACCACCAGCACCTCGTCAACAGTCCAGCTATGCAGAGTTCATGAGGACGAGACCGCCTGTCTTCTCCAGTTCGTCGGAGCCGTTGGAGGCCGATGATTGGATCCGTTCAGTTGAGAAGAAACTGAACTTGGCTCAGTGCACTGACAGGGAGAAGGTACTCTATGCAGCACATCAACTTGAGGGACCAGCAGCAGAGTGGTGGGAGAACTACTGTGCCGCCCAGGAGGATCAGACCCGCATCACTTGGAAAGAATTCGCTAAGGCCTTCCACAACGCCCACGTCATGGATGGAGTTGTCGAGATGAAGAAGGACGAATTCCGTGAGTTGCAGCAGAGGAATATGTCAGTGAGTGAATACCTCAACAGATTCACTCAGCTCGCTCGCTACGCGCGGAGGATGTAGCTTCGGATTCAGCCCGTCAGAAAAGGTTCAAGAAAGGTTTGAACCAGCGTTGAAGGTGCAGTCGTGAGGCAACGACTATGCGATTTCGGTGTTGGTGGATAAGGCCATCCCGATTGAGGATTCCCGCCGTGAGTTGGGAGAATTTCACAAAAGGAGGATGAGCGGCAAGGAGTTCATTCACAGCGATCCACAGAGGACAAGACTCAACACTTATCAGCCTGCACGAGTGCCACAGCAGCAGCAGCAGCCAGTTTTCAAGACTCCAGCTCCCGTGACTCGTTATGAAAACTCGGGACCACGCCCCATTAATGTTAGCAATCAACCCGAAGAGTGCAAACCTGCAGATCGGCTAATTGTTACAATTGCAAGGAGCGAGTCATTTTGCTCGCAGCTGCCCGCGAAGCGTCAGCGATCACGCCCGATTCCGTTCAATCGGAGATACGCCGCCAAGACCCTTCCTCCAGGAGCAAGCCGTGGCAGCCAGCAGTCTCAGAGCGTTGCAAGGGGAAGCCTGAACCACGTCAGCTCCGCCGTCGCACCCGGTAAACCCATCTCTCCTAGTTAGCCCGGATCTCGGGGTCGAGATCCCGTTTAAGGGGGTAAGGTTTGTAACATCCTGATTTTTGGGGATTTTTAAAATCTTGAATTTAAAAATAAATTTCTGGAATTTATTTGAATTTAAAAGCAAGCGTAAAAGAATTTTCAGGAATTTAAAAGAATTTAATATGATTAAATTATACTTCAACATTATCTGAAAACATTTTAATTAAGTTCCTTAAGTCACAAGAAATTTTCTGAAATTTTCTGGAATTAAATTGAGCTTCAAATGAATTTTAGAATTTTGAAATGATTTAATCTGAGTAAAATAAACATTAACATAAGTTGAAAATATTTGATTTATGTTCTTCAGGTCTCAAGGAATTTTCTGGTATTTTTGGTGAATTTTTGGGATTTATTTGCTATTTTCTCGAGCTTGTTTTCTTTTAGTTGAATTTTGGGAAAAGAAAAAAAAAAAAACCCCAAACCCTAGCGGGCTGGCGCCCCCGCCCGCCACGCGCCGCCCGCCGCCCCTCTCCCGCTGCCTCGGCCCGGCCGCTTGCGCCGCGACTCGCCGGCCGCCGGATCCTCTCCCGCCACGCGTCGTGCATCCGCGCCCCCCGCGCGCGCGTCACCCCGCTAACCCTAGCCGCCGCGCCTGCGCTCGATCGCCGCCGCCGATCTCGACCATCCGCATAGCGCCCGCCTCGCCGCGCCGCAACCGGACCAGCCGCCTCGGTTCACGCGTGTTCATCCCGAAGTTCGTCCTCGGTTCGCGTGCCCTTATAAAACCCGCCGCCGCTCGCCGCTTCCGCCCGCCGCCACCGGCGCCGCCGTCGAGCGCGCGCGCTGCCTCGTCGCTGCCTCGTAGTCGCCGGAGGTCGTCCCTCGCCGCCGGAAGCGCCGCTGTCGTCGGACCCCGCTTCTCGCCGCCGGTGAGCCCCGCCGTATCTCCGTCCCAGCCGTCTCTCGCGCCGGTCGTCGCAGCCAAACCCCACGCCGCGCGGTAAGCCCGCTCGCCGCGCCGCGCCGGACCCGCGCCCGCTCCTCGGTTCCGCGCGAAGTCGCGCGCCGCGACGCTCGCCTCGCGCGCGCGGCGACGCTTCGCGCGTCGAGCCGCCACGCGTCGGCCATCGCCCGCGCCTCGCCACCCGCACCGTCGGATCTCGGCCGGAGATCCAGATCTGATCCGACCATCCAGAAGCGTCCACGTGGCCGCACCTCAGCCGTCGGATCCGAACGCGCCGCCGCACCCGCCGCGCCAGCTCAGCCCTAGCCCACGTGGCAAAGCCACGTCAGCCCTAAGCCGACGTGGCAGCCACGTGTCATGCCATGTCAGCCAAAACCGCCCGCGGTGACACGTCAGCTTGCCACGTGTCAGTCTCTCGGGTTGCCACGTGTCAACACCAGATTGTGCCACGTGTCGCAATCCCAGTGGTGCCACGTGTCGCTCCCAGATTGTGCCACGTTTGCCCTTTTTCCAATTTCTGGGATTTTCTCTGAAATTGATTTTCCGAGAGGCTGTTCTCCTCCGTCCTAGCTCCGATTGACCCCGTTCTTTTTTCTAAATTCATCTAAAATCGAGCTCTAGCTGTTGGTTCTGGTTTTGTGAATTTTGGAATTCATTTGCTTGTCATTTTATGTGTTTCTTTGTTTTCGGTCGTTTTCTCTCTCGTTAGATTCGGATTCCGGAGGAGCAGATTTCGCGCTGAAGACCAGAGTACCTCACGAGCATAACGAAGGCAAGTCGTGTCCCTTGATCATGTTGAACCCAATTTTGCAAACTATTATTTAATTATTTTGCTTTAAATTACATTGCATTGCTATTTTTATTCAAACCTTTGCACAGGTAGCTATTGTCCCAATTGCAATTATACCTCCTTGACACTTTGAAATACCATGATGCCTTTGTCACCATAGGTTGGGAGATTTATTAGTGATGCTAGTTTATTTATCACATGGGTTAGTACGATTAGATTGCTTAGCCAGTTTATATTTACGATTGGTCTCATCACGCATGTTAAATTATTAATTTGAATTAATGACATATGGAACTGTGGTTGGTGTCACGTGTATTAAAATTTGTGCCACGTCATTGGTGTGACGTTGGCTTGGTTATACAAATTGGTTTTGCACTCAGGCGAGTGATCGTGCGAGAAAGGGGGAAGTACTGATTATACTTTGGGGATGTGGTAGTCTCGCCGGGTAATGTTAAGGACTTAACTTTGTGCGCCATTGATCCGAGCCTTCACTGCAAACCACATGTCCGTATGGGACGGACTGGTGACTAATTTGGGAGGTTTCAACTGTAATCTTGCCATTGAGATGAACATGGTTGCTGATTTCCATGTGGCGCAAGGGGGGGTGTGATGCGAAACCCTAGCGGGCGGATTAAGTTGTAAACTGAACTTTGTAAAGGCCTTGTTGTGATTTTCTTTAACGTGAGGATTATCACATCGTGTGGGTACAGTTGTGCAACCTCTGCAGAGTGGAAAACTATTCGAATAGCCGCGTCCTCGGTCATGGACAATGCTCGGGGATTTCACACGAGGGTTAGTGTTTCATTTATAACTTGGTGGTTTATGTTTGGGAGTGGACAGGTAGTTCACTGTTGGATTAACTTGTGAATTGGTGTTCATAAGTGGTTCATGTTTATTCCTTTGATTATCTATTGTTACTGATTTCAGTTAACTTTCGCTTTCAAGTTATTTAATATATTTCATCAATAAATGCCTTTATGCAAATTAACTTTTCAGCCTTCCTTTGGTAAGCCTTGCATATTATATTGCATTTATTGTTACAAACGACTTGCTGAGTACCAATGTACTCATGGCTTTACGCCTATGTTGCTCAGTTGAGGGAGAGGAGTACTATCAGCAGGAGGTTCCAGAAGGAGAGTTCTACGACGACTTCACGGATTAGGCTTCGTTCTCCACTCGATAGCCTGTGGCTTGTCGATTGGTCGCTACGCTTTATTTTGGATTTCCGCTGCTATTTTGTTAAGCCCTTCCGGCTAGAGATATTGTAAGCTTGGCCATAAGGTCGTACCTTTGATATTTTATCGATATTCTAGTTTTCCCTTATTATTGTCGTGTGTATGATTGTGATGACATCTATGTTTGACTGTGTGCACTAGCGTGATCCTGGACTAGTGCAGTTTACACAGAGAGACCGAATTTGCATATTCGGGTTTCGACACTCGACCAGCTTGTAAAGCGCTCGGGGCCTTAGGTACAAAAATTACCTTCAGTATTATGGGCAATTCATATGACTCCCAGTCGAGCAATAGGTGAAACTCCATTTTTTTTAGTTTTTGGGGCTAAAGCCATAATTACTCCAGAACTAAATATTCGGTCAATAAGGATCGAGAACTTCTATGACTCCAACCAAGAGCAACTTCGAGCAGATGACATTAACCTACTCGAAGAGAAGAGGAATCAAGCTTTAATCTGTCCAGCAGTCTATCAACAAACCATACGTAAATACTATGATCGTAAGGTCCAACCTCATAGTCTTACTATAGGTGACTTGATATTGAAAAAAAATTCAATCCTAGTCTAATCGAAACAAGCTTTTCTCCAAGTGAGAAGGTCCTTATACCATGATCGAAGTTACACAACCAGTCTCAGTACGACATGCCATATAAAATGACTAATTTTTCTCAAACTCTTGGAATATCGACCAATTGTGTAAATTCTATGTATAAAATTTCTACTCTTCCAATAAAGTTTTTAGTTTGTTCAATCTTTATTGTCATATGTTGAGTAGAAATTCTCTTAAATTTGTTCAACCACTCCTAGTACATTCAATTTGTTCAAACTGGTCAGAGAAGGAAACATGCCTAGCCAATGTCTCTCCTCTCTGCACATGGTTCTACCCCCCTAGAAGGAGCTTCCTAGTGTCGTACTATTTCTAACTCTTGCTATCAGTACAAAACAATTGAATTGACTAAGAAAAAGTTCAACGGATATAAAAGAATGAACTCTGAGTGTTTGTCCTATTATCGTTTACACCTTCTATTTGGTTAACCTGGTTAAAGAAAGGTAATGTCACCTAGTCGAAGCCTTTCCTTTCTCTACGTGGATCTGTCCACTAGAAGGAACTTTCTAGCATCGACTCATTCCTAACTTTTGCTGCCAAAACATGACAATCAAAATCGACAACGACAGTTAGATAAACTGCTCTACTCTCTGCATACCTTATTCTGTACTATTTGCTTTGTTTATCCACATAAACTAAGTAAATAGTTGAGGACTAGAATAGAGTTATTAGTATAACTTTGATTCTTAGTCGTAATTTTACTTTCTTTCATTTTTGTCTTACGAGTACTAACTACTCAACAAGATAATTTGCAGGGAATATTAAAATTTCATAAATGAAATACTTGTCTTTACAAGTTTCCTATTACAAGCTACTTTGATGAAGGAGAGCTGATTTTGCATCTCCTCCACAATCTTTCGACCAGCAAGCTCCATTTATTCAATCAAGTGGGCTGCCTCTGCTTTATGCTTTATAGCAGATGAAGTCATGCTCGATTGGTCAAAAACTGAGTCTTTAGTCATATGCCTTGAGTTTCACCAAGGCATAACTTTCCACACCTTTAACCACCTCTCATAACAAGTTAGCCTGGTTGTCCTTCAGAGTAGTTATGAGCTTCTCAAAAGCTTCAACTTGTAGTCCCATTGCACTCATATGGGCATTCATGGTATCCTCAGAAGAATATATCTTCTCAGCACCAAGCCCACTAAGTAGACTGCTTAAAAGTGAAACGTTGTCCTGAAGAATGATCTTCATCGACTTCATTTCCTCCTGACTATGAGTTGAAGCTTCCACAAGTCATTTTATTTTGACTACAGCCTCTACAAATAGAGTAAATGTGGTCAGAAAAATACTTCTCAAAAGACTAGTTAGCAGAACTAGTTGAAGTTAAAGATTTTCTTACCCACTAGTCTAGTCTCAAGCTTCTCGACTTCATCTTTATGTTGCTCTTCCAGCAACTTTATCTTCTGGTCTTTCTCTCTGCTGATACAAGTAAGTTTGCCGATCATTTTGGCTTTCTCTTCAACCTCAGTGTGAAGCTTACTCATTTTGACCTCTTTATCTGTTAAACAAAAAGAGTTAGAGGAAGATAAGGAAGACATCTAAATAAACAGTCTTAAGTTTAGAATTTTCTATTTATTTTGTCTTACAATGTGCTAGTTGCAAATTTGGCCTTTAGAAGGTCTATTGTCATATCGATGTTTTCCTTCTTTAGCTTTTGTGTCTTGACCTTCTCGTTGTCAAGTGCATTAGTTGAGGACTTCTCGTGGCTCTTAAACCTGTAAAGGTTAAAGAAAAACATGAAAAGCTAGACTAGTGGTTGAAACAGAACAAGACTACATGTGCCAGTAACTTACCATTTTTCCACCTTTTCACAGAGTTCAGCATTTTGTTGTCACGGGAGCATAAGCTATCTATAGAATTTAGCCAAAATAGCCATGTCTTCCAAGCTCTCGGAATAAAGGAAGGGCAGTGAGAGTCCAGAAAAACCAATTAAGAATGTTTAAGTACTCGATACTTACGTTCACACTCGTACGAGCAAATTTGGCAAGTACCCATTAGGAATCTTTGAGTCGATCAAGTTCATCAACCTTGTCCCACCATACCATTTCTAGGCACTCGTCATTAAAGATATTTCCTTTGTTGGTAATATCTTTGGAGTGATGGACTCAATCAAGAGATCGATGTGAAGACGATCCCATAACAAAAGCAGGGTTAAAAAAACTCAAAGAAGAAGTTAGGTTCTTCTTCTTCTTCGGTTGTACCTCCTTGCAGGTGAGAAGGAACCTCCTCAGTGTCTTCCTCCTCGGTGCGGCAATCGAAAAGATTTCCAACCTCTCGAATAGGTACTTCTACCCTATCTTCAACTACCTTCATTTCTCTTGCTTCGACCACCTTGGTGGTCATAGTCGTTTCAGCTTTGATAACAATTCCCATCACCATAGTGGTCATTTCCTCAAACACCTTCTCTACCATCTCTTTGACTGTGGACAGAGTCATAGGGGGCTTCTCAATAGAAGCATCCTCGGATGATGGAGACGCCGATCTAAAATCATAAAAAAGAAAAGTAAGTCAACATTTAAAAAGATAAAAGGGATAAGATGCGATCCTTATGCTTTTATTTTCATACCTTGCTTTCATAGATTTAATCTTGAATTTAGAAAAAAAAACCTTTCCCAAGGAAGAAGGTTTCTTCGACTTCTCTACAACCACGTCTGATCATTGAGGAATGAGAACATCTCTGACCACGTCTGGTTGTAGATCTTGAGCAAGAGTTACTACTCCTTATCCCTCTTGTTCCCCCTGACGGTCAAGATCAGTTTTGACCACCTAAAGAGTAGTCTCCTTTTCGATCATAAGTTCTACTATTGCATAGTCTACTTCACAAAAGATACAAAACTCTTCTAGTCTTCCTTTTCGAGTTGCTTAACAAAGCCATGAGAAGTGCCAATTGTGAAAGTTTTGTCATCATAATAGTAGGGTACCTTGATCTTAGGAGCTTGTTGCTCTAGTACAACTGTCCCTATTTCCTCTACAACAGTCATATCTGCAATGAACTGCTCAATGGGCTAGTCGATGCAACAAGAGGAGGAGCAACACTTGAGCTCCCACTTTACTTGTCGATAGTTTTCATTAGTTGACTCCTCTTGGTCAAAGGAGCTTTGATTTTCTCTATCTCTTTTCCGATAACCATCAATTCGACCTCTTGGTTGTCTTAATGGTTTTCCATGCCTACTTTCTACAAGAAAGAAGAACACTACTTAGTCGTTCACTACGACTATGTGTTCCTAAAGATGAGGTTGATTTTCTATTACCTTTAGGCGTTCTTCACTTTTTTTCAGCAAACATATCCACCAAAATACAAGGATCCTCCGCATTGAGCGATGGAGCCTTCTCACAGACGAGTTTGACCTGGGCATCAATCTCTCCCAATGTAAGATCTTTATAGGCATATAAATCCATTAACAATCAAAACTCAGAATTTAACCAATAGAAAAAAGTTCAATTGTTATTTACCTTCCTCGTAATCCATGGACGTATCTTTAGTCCCCAAATACATCCACATAGAATGTGCTCAGTTTTTTAGAGGACTGATACAACGAATGATAAAATCCTTCACCACATGCCAGCCAGTAAGCCCCTTTTCCCATAGTTCTTTGATGGCTTGGATGTAGGAGGCTATCCGAGTGAGGTCCTTAGGGATCGAATTTCAAGAAGAGTTTTTCTCCGCAGCCTTCCCCACAAAAGAAAGGTTGTCTTCACTGATTGTTACCCAATAGAAGCACTTCTTCTTATAGTTCAGGCATGAGGACTGGGTAAACATCTGAATATATTCTCCTATCTTGCTATCATGGAGCTTTAGACCACAGCTCCCGACAATTCCAGTCTATCTACTCATTTCGTAGTAGTACCAAAAGAGCTCTAGATTTGGAGAAATCTCTAGATAGGTCTCACACAGGTACACGAACATACTTAACATGGTGATCGAATTGGGAACTAGGTTCACCAATTCCACCCCAAAGTACTCGAGTACAATTGTGAGAAAGGGGTGAGTAGGAAGTCAAAGTCCATACTCACAGTATGCTTGGAAAACTGGGATTTTCCCAACCTTCCCCCATGGCCAATGCTGTCCAACCGCTTCAATCCACTTCACATACATCCTTGAAGGGATCTTCTCAGCTTTGACCTAGTCTTTCATCTTTGTGGCATCCATCGCTGACACCGGCCAATTGCAATACGACTTCGTCATCTTTCTTAAGTGATTGGTTTGGATTTAGAAGAAATTGGGGGAAGAAGAAGGCTTGGTCTACGACGGAAAACTTGAAGAAGATTGGAATAGAAGGCAAAAGTAAGAAACCCAAAAGATTACCCCTGGTAAGTTTTTATAACCATATCTCAAGAACCCAATGGTTACTACTTCCTTGGGAACCGCTCCAACGAACAGATTAGTAGAAGTCGATTGGAATGCTTCAATTCCTTTGTTTGAAATCGGCTTGTCTTCACAACTCAAGCGAAATTACCTTTTTTGACCAAGTTCATTTCTGGTTGAATTAAATCAAAAAGGATTTGCTTTCGACCTTCTCTCATCTATGACTTCCCTTTCTCAAATGAGTTACTTTCCCCTTGAATTTGGGGGCTAGATGACGAGGATATAACAATCCACAAATTGTTATTTATCTGTAAATAATATTATTACATCATTATATTTCTTGAGTATACCCTTATCTATAAAAGATTGATTTTACAAAATAGTCGTAAGCTCTTCTACGACTACTCCTTAATCATAAGCTCTTCTACAACCACCTCTTAGTCGTAAGTCCTTTTATGACCACTTCATAGTCGTAAGTTCTCCTATGAGCATGATGTAGTCGTAAGTTATTCTGGAAATGCACTGTGGTCATAGATTATCCTTCGATTATGCCAAACTTCAACTAACCAATCTATGACAACCCATTACATCATGAGTTGTCTGACAAGGTAGTTAGCACGTGCATTTATTCTTTGGAATAACTACACATAACTTCTCTCTGATAGTAACCGCCACATGATGAGTGAGATATCACATCTTTGACAATAACTATCGTCAGACGGTTATCATCTAAAATGTTAAGGCACCTCTTGGCATGGGACAACTGTCGTTGTTCTGCAAACTATATAAGGTTTGGCATCAGAGAGGACCGGGATAGACCTGATAGAGAGAAAGACATTCTGCATTACTTTCCTAGTTGTAATCAGTTCATTGAGCAATATCCACATAGGAGTAGGGTTATTTTTCTCTCAGGAGAAGGCCCGAACCTGTATAAAAATCATTATGTCTTTTCTCTGTGTGATCGTAGCTACGTCTTCAAGAGTTCCCCTAAATCCAAATAATCATACATAATATCGGTATTAAAATATCAACAACCCTCTTTTGAATATTTTTTAGTTTATTTGAATTTTGTTCGTTTTGGCTATTTAGGAGTGTAGACTCCAACGTTTCAAAAGAGTGCGACTTTGCTGATGTTTCTTACCATCAATTCATAGAGCAAGGTAAGTTATGTCTTTGATTATGTTGAACCCAATATTTAAAATTACTTATATTATATTTTAAATTATTATGCATGCATATTTTTATTCAATCATAATTTAAATTCATGTTTTAACCTTAGTTAATTCACAAATCCTTGTGTATAGCCACATTTGACATTGTACACCCTACCTTGTCACTATAAATAAAACTCTAGTTAGTACACCAAGTAATGACTAGAGATTTTGTAGAAAGTTTAGACATTCATCGAAATGAATCTAGGCTTGGGAACTTTTCCACAAGAAACGATGAGTATTAAAATGTATCCTTGACATTGGAGTGCCAAAGAGGGTTATGAAATATTTAGCAAAATAAAATAAAAGCATGGTTTAGACTTAAGCAAATAGTTAGATGGTGGGTGTTTGGTGGCACAATGTGGGTACGTGGTAAATCTTGCCTAAGTCAATTAACAACCAGGCTATGAGCTATTGTTACAAAGCCATCATGTACTACCACAAGTCTGGTGTGGGACAAACTTGGCTAGCTAATTTGCATGTTCCAACCTTGGTTTCACTACAGGTTGAATATGGGTATGGTGGGTCCACCGGTAACTCACATAGTGCAAGAGGAGGCCCCAACCTAGTGGATTCTATGTTATGGTGAAACCTTAGCGGGTGCAGCCAAGTTGAGGACTACATGTTGTAAAGGACTTGTGATAGTCACTTAGTCACACGTTTAAGGAAGCGTGTTATGATCAATAATATAAGTTGATTGTCTCTTGTGGGTAAAGTTGTAAAATCTCTGTAGAGAGTCAAACTATCTTGTAAAGCTATGCCCATGGTCATGAGCATGCCGAGTAGGGTTTTTCACATATTAGATTTTAATTATCAAAAATTCGTTAATTAATAGGTGAGGAAATCTATTGAAAAAATGGTCCAGGTTGAAAACCTGTGGATAGGTTAGTGGTAGGTTGGACCTACACTAATGATATTATTTTAATTAAAATATAATTTTATTTACTTATTGTATTAAATTCAGTTGTTTACATCTTGTCATTATATCTAAGTGCTAAAGTTGCTTTATGCTCAAACAAACCCTAATAAGCCTTTTTTTGACATTATCATTGCATGCATTAACTCTGTTATTATTGTAACTTGCGAAGTACATTTTGTACTCACCATTGCGTAATTACTGTTACTCAAATGAGAACTATTGCGACTACGGTGAGGACTAAGATGAGTAGGTCGTGTCCCACAATCATTTGTCTATAGGCAAACTAGATGGGCTTTTTCACGTTGGCTTTTACTTTCGCTTTTTGGCTTATGGGCCGTTGATGTAAACTTTAGCTGTAAGGTCTATATTTAGTTAATTAATAAATATTATTTTGGTTGATATTTATCTTTATTGTTCACTGTGTGCACTACCTGATTCTAGACTAGTGCGATTTACATAAAGGATCAGGAGTTGCTACTCTTGGGTCCAACGGTTGTTTGGTTTATTGAATTTGTAGTTCTTTGCAGGAGTCTTTTTCTCTATAAAATTTGCATTGTTCTGACTAGAAGTCCTAAATGCATCTTTTGCTCTTGCCTTTTCTTCCACATCAAGGATAGCAATGAGATCCTTAACAAAAATCTCATCCTTCTTGTGATTCAAGCTAGTGGCAAAATCTTGTCAAGAAACAGGAAGTTTGGAAACAATACCCTTGGCCATAAATTTATAAGGCAACACACAACCCAGGTGAGCAATCTCAACAATCAGTAGCTAGAGGTCATAAGCTTACCCAACTATAGACTTAGTCAATCATAAATGGATATTATGAGTGGATAACCCACCACCACCCCAAAGACATAACCAAACCTGGGCTTTAGTCTGCCATCTACAAATGTTTTGACTAGAAAACCTATTAGGTTTAATTGCATCCGAAGCACTAGCCATTGCTGAATTGCAACAAAGTTCATAATAAAGTTTTTGGAATGTTGGAAATGGGGGCAATAGTTTAATTACAAATTTTTCTAGGAGATAAATATAGTAAAAGCCTAATGATGTAATACATGAATCTAACAGTACGATACTTGTTGTACTACAAAAACTATTATAACAAAGTCGATCGATCATGCAAACTACTTACATTTGGCTTGATGAAAAAAGGAAGCGGCGCAGGCTCGATACAATGTAGAACGTAGATGAAGCAACGAAGTAAGCGGTCGCGCAGATGTATGTTACCCAGAAACATTATTATCACCCCATGCAGATGTTCTCTGTGGCAACGCGGCTCAGTTCATACCACAGAAGAAGGCCAGCATGGTTTAGTTGCTTAACACCACAGTATAGCTCTCTAGCGAGGAGGGAGAATAATGGAGAAGAAATTTAGTTATTTTTAGTCCTGGATGTCTTCAGGTCCTCATAAAGATGCATGATAATTACTTGCTAGTAACTAACATCATTAACTCAATTTAAACTAATTAACTCACTTTTGGGACAGAGGGAGTATCATTCTGTTGCGGTGCTCTAGTGTTTGACATATTTTGTCCAAATATGAAAGAGTCCATTGATCTTATTCAAGTGCATATATACTCTTCATCAAAAAAGTTTTACAATAGTAGATATATGTGACCAGGACAAAAAAAATGTGTACATTACTCTTGAAAGAAATCATCAAGAAAAAGAATAAGCCAACCGGAGATTGGAAGCGATGCCCCTCGAATATTCAAAAATATCAAAACAAAAAAGGAGTACATACGGCATCGTGGTATACTAGTCGCATCTTGTTTTCATCAGTACTGCGGCATGTTGCACTCGGGCGGCATCTGGCCGTTGTTACTCTTGGCGTCGGCGCAGTAGTCGTAGATGGTGTAGCCGAGCTGCACCGCCCGCATCTGGCGCAGCTGCTGGTCGGTGAGCCGGCACAGCTCCGGCGCGGCGTACCAGTTGTTGGACGACGCGCAGCTCTGCGAGCAGGCGGCGCCGCTGGAGCACTCGCAGACCCGGAGGCTGATGCCGCGGTACTCGGCGACGAACGGCGCCTTGCTCCAGTCCGTCTTGACGCGGCCGCCCTGCGTCGCCCAGTCCTCCGCCGCCCAGATGCTCGAGAAGGTGTACATCGGCCGCTGCGTCGGGAACGGCACTCCCTCGCTCTCGTGGTTGCGGAACACGCGGATCGGGATGCTGTCCACGAACCACCTGCAAGGCATCCATGTTGAGGTGCCGGTCAGTCAATCTCAGCCGTTAATTCTACGATCGGACGAGTCATAAGTTTCGTTAATCTATGGCGCGGGATGGCTAGCTTACACGATCATGCAGGGGTTCCAGAAGATGGTGTAGTTGTGGAAGTCGGCGGTGGGGTCGAACCACGGGCGGAACTGCATCTCCTTCTGGCCGACGCCGTCGGCGAAGACGTTTGTGTGGAAGGTGTACGGCTGGCCGGTCTCGTTGCCGAGAAACTCGAAGTCGATCTCGTCGTGGTTGCCGCCGACGGACGACGTCTGTTCGTTGATCGTTATGCCATCAAATTATTATGGACGTCTAACGTACAAGAGGAACTGAACTGAGAGATGGAACTCCGCTTTTGAATAAAGGGCTGGTTGTTAGACTCACGTAGTACGTGGTGACGGTGCCAGCCGAGTTGCCCTTCACCAGTTTGATCAAAGTGGAGACGCTGCCGTAGATGAACTGTTTCTTGGTCCGGAGCATACAGCCTGATGGCATGAGCCCAGAGAAAATAATGAGATATCAGCGTATTCGTGAGGTTTCACTACTACAAAAATATTTATATTAGACGTCTTATTACAGACGATTCATAAAAACCACCTGTATTAAATGCAATCACAGACGGTTCTTGATAAGAATCGTCTGTGATACTATCATAGACGGTTCTTGATAAGAACCGTCTGTGATATAAGAACCGTCTCTTAAATAAGAACCGTCTGTGATATTGCCGAATCACAGACAGTTCTTAAATAAGAACCGTCTGTGATATTGCCGAATCACAAACGGTTCTTAATTGCCAATATCATAGACAGTTCTTAATTAAGAACCGTCTGTGAGATATTTTTCGCCTCACACACCCCTAAAATTTCATAATTTTCCGTCTGAGTTCAAGTAGAATTTCGTTTTGACACACCTTTAATAAAACGGGCATAACTTTTGCATACGGTGTCTGTTTTTGACGTTCTTGTACTCGTTGGAAAGTTAACGACGAGACCAATCCAAAAAAATGACCCGCTTGCGCTAGTCGCCCTCGAAGACCTCCAAAATCGACCATATTTAACCTTAAATTTGCATCGGAAGTTTTTGATTTCTGTTTTTACCAAAATATTTTATCTTCTTTTTGAAATTTGGGATTTATCTCAACTGCAAAGTTGTAAATCTCGTTGAAACCTTTCAAATGAGTATATATAAGCCATACATAACTTTATTATTTTATATTTTGAGACTAATTATTTATATTGTATCGGTATATATATAGCAAATATCACAGACGGTTCTTATTAAGAACTGTATGTGATACTTTTACAGACAGTTCTTATCAAGAATCGTCTGTGATAACCTTCGATTATCACTGATCCATAAATTCAGACGGTTCAAAAAATCGTCTGTGATAATGTTTTTGAACTGTCTGTGATAATGATTTCTGTAGTAGTGTTTATTCATTTTGTTTGTTCTAACTGGAGCAATTAAGTTGTGTATTAAAGGAACAAATATCTGATAATTAAAGGTTCACAGTTCTTTTGCTAATTAAAAGGTTCGCACTTTAGTAGCCCCTCTTATCATAAAAATCGAAGTCCTAGAATGTGTGGGGGTAAAACTATGTTAACATTGACGGTGGTCAAAGTCATGTTTTGTGACTAAGAGAGTAACACGAGAAGATGTGTGTACCAGTACATGTTTCAATCATCGACTAAATCTTCAATATACACATTGCACAATTACTTTTTCTAGATTTAGTAAAAAAATATTGTGAAATATTTTTGATGAAAAATCTAATGACGCTAGTTTCACACAAACAATTGGAATGTTTTTATGTAAATCTCTACTACTTAAAAGAACCAGTTAACGATTCGTACGTTATATCCATCTTTCTCCTCTACCTCCCCTTAAAAAAATGATTCGACTGTGGGTCAATCCCACCTTACTCACGCATTAGCACCCGTGATCTCTCTGACTCACCATCCCCCCTCCCACACCGCTCTCCATCCCCTTCCCACGCCGCCCCGCTCAACTCCACCATCCCCTTCTCTCCCCCACTTGCTACATATACTTACTATAGACAAGAAAGCTATTTTTCCATTGCAACAAGTTTCAAAGTGTTTTTAAGTTATGGGATAATCTCGGCTAGGTGTCCTATATAGGATAGACCTAAGTAGTTCCTTGATTTCTTTATTTGTCTTGATGGCTAGGTTACAAGATGTTCTTGCAGATGGTTTTCCTTCCATAAAAACCAATGTTCCAATTTGGTGTGCTTTCTTCCAGTTCTGATTTGTCATTTGTTCATAATGTGTGCAAGAGATGTGTCATGGTGCTTCTTTCGAAACAAAGTTAGAATTACCTTTGGTGATAGAATATTTTCTGAATTCTTATCAGGATGTAAATGACTCCAAATCAATTTTATTTAGTCATGTTTTTTCCTTCATATGTGATCAAAAGGGCTTCAAAATGATTTATTTGACTTGTTCTATGGTTTGGGTTTCTGTTGCAATATATGGGCACAGAACTAGTTAGAGGTCAATGTTTAACTGCACACATTCTAAAAGATATGTACTTCTTGGCAAGGGAGGTACTCCTTGCAAGGAGGAAGTAATCAGATGTTTACCTGAGGAGTTGCTGACAAGGGAGAGCGTGAGGTGGTTTCCTCCCTCCATCATCTTGGCGTTCTGCGGCTCCCACGTGATGTCGCACTCGTCCTGGAAGTTTGCGCCGACGATCCCCAGCTCCAGCACGATCACCAAGGTGACGGCGGCGAGGAGAGCCTTCGTCGAGCTCTCCATTTCTTCCCTCTACCTTGCAGTGTATGTATCTTTCCTTCCTTATGGAATTGATGACTTGGCAAGAATTCAGAGGGTACGTCTTATATAAGAAGTTGAAAATTGATTTCAGGTTGAATTGGGGAGTTTGTGGGACGCATGTAGGCACGAAGAATATTGTCTTGTGCAGTTCCTGTTGATTTGCCAGCTTGTTGTTTTGAATGATCTGAATAATGGCATCCTGTGGTTAGTCTAACTAATGCTTCTTGGCAGGGTTAGTGCTTGGCATGCACAATGTTGTTTTCTGTTCATCCACAGGCCGGCAAAATAAAGGGCGACGACTACTACTACGTACTATAGTATAGTACTTGCCATCACCTCCGGCACGCAGGTGTCATTTGGTCAACGGGCATCGGTGTGGACACTTGTCAGGAGAGGAGAGGGTTAGAGAATGAGTATACAAAGAGAAGAGAATTTTGGGCTAATACTTGGTTCACCTAGATTGCTTTAGTTAAATCCTAGGGTTATTCAATTGAATGATAGGCAGGCAGACCTCCTTACTTAGAAGATTGCAGCCAGGTATGAACTTGTGCGCTGGACTAGGATTTTTTATGATTTCAATTAACTGTCCAAACACTATGCGTGGCAATACAAATTGGCAAGCTGTTCTAACTTATGAGCTAAATAATTAATCTGACTATTATATGATAAGTCCTAAAACATGCTTGAGTAAACTGTTACTAAAGCACAATGATTTCTCCTGGATCCTTGCGCACAACGAGCTCACTCGTAATTTACTCAACAGGAAGCAATTTCAGCTCTGCGTTCATCAGTTATACCTTACGCCTGCACCTGTTACCCAGTAAGTTTTTTTTTTCGAGAACACGCACGACAGCTGAGCTGTGTGTCTTTGTATTAAGAATTCAAATGATCACAACTCAGTCGAAATGACTGTCCAGGCAGCAGCGGACGTACTCTCAGCTGTTTTTCTAAGTTGTGGTGTCAGTGAAGAACTGAAGATTGTTGGTAAATCGTTGGCATCATCCGTAACGCCTTCAGGAAGGTTTCACAGATAATTTTGGGATGCTGGTTGATCATTGTGGACAGTTAAGAATCGTCTGCCCCGAAGTTTCTAGCCCAAAAAGGCTGGTGATACGTACGACTGAGCAAACGGCCGACGAAATGGGAGCTTGTGGTGTGACGTGCAGCACTCCAACCCAATCCAGCAAATGAGGCCCACGTTACATTTTGCAGTACTTGCTCAGTAGTTGGCTGGCACGGTGGCTTTGAGGAGCTAGCCTAGCTCGGGTTGTATGCTTCACCGTCATGCCAATTACTCGTCCGGGTTCGATCTTGGATTGGTCATAGGTGTCTAATCTCATACATGCATGTTTATTCAGTGAGAAAGTGCATGCTCATGGTCCGTAGGGTATGGAATAATTTAGAATTTATCCAGTGAAATCAGTTTATTATATAGTGTATGTTTTAATAGAATATATACATATATGTGATGTGAGCATGGTATACGTGAATATGCGTCCTCCAGTGTAATTAAAAAAATAGCACGGTGGCTTTGGAACCAGGCCTCACTCTGGTGGGTTTTGTTGCAGATCTAGAGGTGGGAGTTGGGCCGTGCCGTGCCTGGTACGGCCCAGGCCCATCGTGCTTCGTGCCGTGCCAGCTCGGTCCAGTTATCCCGCAGTGCCGTACCATGTCGGCTCGTCTCACCTCTGGTTAAGCTCAAGCACGGCCCAAAGCTCGTTGTGTTGGCGTTCATGCCGTGCCAGCCCAAGCTCAACCCGAAGTAACTATGCACGACGAATGCGAAGGCAACACTTGTGGCGACGTCCGCCATCTTCCTTTCTCTCGTACCCGCCTCGTTGAAAATTAATTGAAATTGAATTAGTTGTATAAAAATATGGGCATGCAATGACGTAAATATTTCGAGAAAAGTAAAATTTCATTGATATTTTAAAATACACCCACAACACAACTGCATCTTATTTCATTCACACCCACACTCCACTTCTTGCTTTCCACCTATCTTCAGACTATCATCCCCTTTTCTTGCCAGATCTGACTCCCTCCCCCTTTCTCCGGCTGTCAGTGTCCTCACCAGCGGTGCTGCTCCCACTGTTTGAATCTAGCAACTAACTAGCATGATGGATGGCAACAGCGTTGAGGAGATAGCCGGTGAGGCGGAACAGTAGTGCGGATAGCCGATGAGGCGGAACGGTAGTGCGGAGCCTTGTGCTCGAGGAAGAGATCCTCATCGCCAGTGAATGCCTCATCGTGATGATCCTCGTAGTGGAGCTACAACATCGCTCCACCTACCTTGAGCAATTGCTTGGCATTGATGGAGTGGCTACAACACATGCGGACCCGGTCATAGCACGTCCCCATGACCTTCCTCTTCCTCATCGGCGCTGCTCTTATCGTTGCAACCACCCACCGCTCCTATGGCAACTATCCCAAAAAAGGGTTGATTACTTGACGATTAAGATGAGTACAACTAATGATTGTAGTTGATGCTAATTTGGTTGTGCAATTTTTCGTCTAGTTCCTGATCGCAAATTTAGAATTTCACTAAGTTTTGTGTAGACTACTCCTAGTGTGTTCTTCTTCTTAACTATGCAATTCACATCCTTTGCATAGATTATGGAATTGGGATATCTTCTTTAGAGAGACTCGTTTGGAACACATAAATTTTGCAATAAAAAGTTCAATTTTCGCAGTAATCGGAAAAACCCGCATTTGAAAGGTCGTCCCCGTCATCATCAATTTCTACCATTCTTAATGGGTTTTTACTATTTACATGTGACTACTAAATTAATTTTAAATAATCATAAATATTTATTAATGAGAGTTTCCAATTTAATACAATCATAAATACATTTTTTTCTCCTCCTCTTTCTTTCTTTTCCTCCCTTTTCTTTTTTCCTTTCTTTTCTTTTCTTCCCATCTTCTCTTTCTTTTTTCTTCCTCCCTTTTCTTTTTTCTTTTATTTTTCTTTTACTTCTCTCCTCTTATTTTCTTCCCACTCGACCAATCCCCGCCGCCCATTAGGCCATCCCCCCCGGCCGTCGCCCCCTCCTGGCCTCCTCCCCAGATCCTCCGCCGCCCCTACCCCTCCTTCCCGCCGCCCTCCTCCCTCTTCCCCTTCGCCCTCCCCCCACCGCCCCCTACTCCTCCGGTCCTCCCCCGCTACCCCCTCCTCCCCCCTCCCCTGCCCCCCGCCCCCCACCGCCCCCTCCTCCCTCCTCCCTACTCCTTCCCTACCGCCCCCCCTCCCCGCCGCCACCTACTCCTCCCCCCGCCCCCTCCGCCCTCCCTCCCGCTGCCACCTACTCCTCCCCCACCTCCCCCTCTCCCCACCACCCCTTCCTCCTACTCCTCCCCCTTCCTCCGTCAGCCCGTCACCCTCCTCCCCAGACCAGATCCGTCGCCCCTCCTCCCCCTAGTCCTCCAGTCCTCCCCGGCCGCCCCCTCTACTTCCCACTTCCCAGATCTCTGGATCCTAGATCCATTGCCGACTCGCCGCCCCGCCCCTCCTTCCTCGATCCCAAGCATGGCACGATATGCCGTGTCGTGCCGTGCCGCCCGACGGGCCGGTTTTCTATGCCCAGCCCGTCCCATCATTCGTGCCGTGCATCCACATGTGGTAAACATGACGATTGCTTGCAATGAAAGGTGAAGATCAGATCAAGAAATGGTATTTTGGTAAGTTAACTAAAATATCAAAAATTACCTTCAAAACCGCGATGCTTGAAAGAGCAGTTGATGCGGATACGAACGTGTCTTGTACTTTTCAGTTAAAGATATTGTTCAACTGAAAAAAATTATTGAGCCGCATGAAATATAGCTAAATGAATTCATTATAAACTAAACTTAATATTGTTATACATAAGGATGGAATACTACCTCATATTATCATATGGTGCATTCTCAGATTTGTCAAATGGAAAATATTGGAACTGAGAGGAAGGAGCTGAAGGATGGGGCTAAAGCAATGGAGAGACACAAGGAAGAAGATAACCACATTAGGTGCCAAAGACATGAAGGAACAAAACTCATACGAATAGAGCCAACAAGAACAAAGCCCATGTGGGCTGGTTAGAGCACATAAGAGAAAGACCCATGTGGATGGGAGGAAGAAAATCCATGCGGTGGGAGAGCAAAAAGGGGAACCCAAGAACTTAAAGTACAAGTTTTTGATAAGATTTTTAAAACCAATTTGGACTTCCCACAAGCCCAACCGAATTCAAACTCGGATTCAACTCAAAAATCAATTCGGATTCGGTCGGGACAGCCCAATAGGCAGTTAAAAGGCCATAACACTCACAAACGGAGTCCGATTCGGGTATTCTTGTGCTTGTTGAAAAGCTTATTTCAAGACCTACGATGGATAAGGCCCCATCTTCAAATACATCACAAATCATCTGATAGGACCGAAACAATATGATAGCTGTAAAATCTAGTTTTCTTTTCATAGGAGTTCGAGTCTAAAACAATATAGAGTTGAGTTGTATTCGGTTTGGGAACCATATAGACATCCCAAGTGGCTATATAAGTCATGTATTTACAGACTTTAGGACTCAGACCACCTTTGAAAGAAATCAATCTACTAAAAGTTCTTGTTTGAATTCTTTGTGATTGTCGAAGTTCTAAGGAGAATTAGGCATGTAATTCATTCAAGATCATTCAACATTTCCGTTAAAAATTGAGTGCATGATATATCTTTATTTGGTGGTCGGCGAAATCAATGTAAACGTGTTTTGGCGGATTAAAGAGTATTTGTCCCTTGCACTAGCATTGGAGGATCATTGCGATTCATCAAGACTCCCGCGAGTATTCATTCTACACTGAGAAGATCAGGCGACCCCATATCATCTTACTATCAGAGTGCGGTTTACTCGGTAGGATACTTACCATTGTTTTTAGATTGATTTATTTTTGTCCTATAGCCCATTAAACCAAAAATTGCAACAAAAAATCCAAACTCTAGTTCCGCATCTGTTATTTTCGTGAGTTTTATTAAGTCTTGATCTATTAAAAATTTTATTTACGTGCTGATCACCATGTCTTTTGGGTAGCTTAATCTTTGCATATTAATTTTCTTGAAAATCAGCTAGTTGATCTTCCAATTAGCATCCAAAAAAGTAGATTCAACTTACGTTTTGAATTCTTATTCTTGCTGTCCACGTAAGGTCTTTGCTCATGTTAAAAAATATCATATCCAAACACATCTGGATTTCCTTTTTCTTGTTTGATTCGGCCGCAAGAAACCCTAGCCGCCATAAAGTTGTGCGCCGCAAAGAATTTTAGTCGAACACGTTCAGACCGTCTAAAGTTTGTTGCAATTTGAGTTCCGGTTTCCCTTAAGATTTTCACTTAAATCTTTTGACTCTTGAAACTAGTCTTTGATAATTGCATTTGGGCTGCTCTTAAATTATTTATTTCGATGGAATATTTATTTTGAGATCACACATCACTCATTCGGCTGACATAGCAAAAAAATTCAACATATATACCCCTACATTTTTGAAACAGTTTGTGACTCATATACCTCGTTAGACTCATAATGAGATTTTGAGTCTATTTGAGTCAGTTGTCGGGTAGCAAAAAAAAGTGAGCAAAAAAAATAGGGCAAAAAAAAGAGGGAGAAAAAGGCTGAATTTGGGCGAGTGATTTATGCTATAAATTCAGTTAAAATATTTAATTTTTTTTAGTAATCTTGTGCCCTTATTTTCATAATATTGCAATTGGCTATCGTCTCTCCTACTACTTGATGCAAAACGAACTAATATTTTTCAATTGTTTCTTTTAACTCATTTCTTTGTTTGCATTGAGTCACATTGAGCATTTCATATGTGTTCATACACTTAACTTATATTTTTTGGATCAGCACATAGATAAGAGTTTTCTAACTTGGATTATTACTTAATTCAACAAAATCATGAAATTCAGATTGTGTAGAATAAACACTTCCTCGCCAAGCTCCACTAAACATCTTTTGCTGTGCAATTGTGGGTCACTTTTAAATCCGCTTGATCATCACTTGCTATTATAGCCACCACCAAGTGCAAATTTTTTTTAACCTCAATTCACTTCAGAAAGGTAAGAACTTTACTTGGGAGAGGGAAATGTGAGATAGAGTGAACTCCACATATCGTATATATGTTGTGGTATTTGTGCGTTCTTTGTGTCACTAATCAAGACAGGTGGAGACGATAATATGGGAGAGTAGCATACCCCGACAAGTCATTTTCAATTCTAAGTTTTGAGGGGGACTTTACATAATGAGTTCGCCACCTTTTCTTTCACCTTAAAAGAGCAAATCAAGATGGAGTTCAACAATTCCATGCAAGATATGTGCATTGAAATGAACCGACAAATGAATATGCTACGTACAAACATTATGAACAACATTGTATGTACCCTACGGCCACAATAAGAAGAAGATAGTTTCATTTCTTTCTATGGAAGTGAACATCCAGAGGAGTATCTTGAGTGGGAATGGCAAATGGAGAAAGTATGTAGATTTTAAAAGATTTTCAAAGCCCAAGAGGTGATGCATGCCAATAGAGAATTTGAAAATTATGTTTATAGTTGGTGGCAACAACGATTTGAAAAAGAATTCATTAAATCTTGGTCAGATTAGAAGGCACTTGTGAGGAGAGAATTTTTGCCATCCGATTATGTGTGGGGATTACTTCACCATCTGAAGAGTATTACACAAGAGAGTAACACTGTGCAAGAATATTATTTTGAGCTACAAGATACATTACGTCGGGCCGGTGTCACTAGTGAACCACAAAAGAAGACATACTTCAAAAAATGATTGAATTCTAATATCGCTGCTATATTTCAACATAAATATTTTGGTAGTATGCAAGATCTTGTAAATTATACTATTGAAGAGGAGAAGAGACTTCAGGAGAGACGTACACCACTGTTCCCTCCATATCTATGCCTTAGTTCTTCTGCCCCTACTAGTGTGACACATGAGAAGATGACCAAGCATAAGACTTTCCCTTCGGTTAAGAAGACATATAGTGATATTTCAAAACTATATATAGCTCCTAAGATACACCATAACCCATACGAGGATGAGAGCCACATAGCTAAATTGAGTGAGAGTGATAAAAAGAATGAGCTGTGTGATTCCACCATACGTAAGGTTGAAAGTATCTAAATTAAGAGTGTGAGAGAGACACCAAAAGAAAAGAGAGAAGTAGCATATAGACAAAGTGAGGATGAATCTGAAACTAAAGTATTAATATCTATTTCTAATGTTTGTTTCTCACATTGTGCAGGCTGACATTAAAGATAAAAAATTAAACATTCAACAACCGCCACCTTTGAAGACAAATGAGGAGGAGGTAACCACGGGAGAGGATAAAGTGCTTGCTACCCGTGGATATATTCTAATAATTTTAAATCCCTATCACCTACATCATCTAAGGAGGATGACAAAAGTAACAATAGTGGTGCTGAATTTAATTGTGTAAAAGTTAATAATTGTGAGAACACATATAATCAACCAAAAATTCTATATTCTAAAATTTTTGTGCTCAATGTACATAATGTGGAATTGATTACTCATAAAAAAGTTCTTACTAGAATATCTCCTAATGATTCTTTATGCTATATCATGTTTGATTATTCTAAGGAGCTATCTAGTGTGATTGATAATGTTGCTAAAATTTCGTGTTTAAAATCACTAGTTAGTACCTATGCCTACACATATAAATTCAATTTGATTGGAGATTATGGTGTAGATGACAAATTTTATATTCACATAATTTACATTACATGTGATAAGCTTGTTGAATTGAAATTGCATATTGTGGATAAATAATCTTTTGTGCCATGTTATGATAACAATGAGATGAATGTTAACAATAGTGTTTACTATTTAAAAAGATTTCTTTAGCCTACTTGTTTATCATTTAATGTGCAATCATGTAAAAATAATCAGAGTAGCGCGTTTGAAACATAGAAAGTACTCAAAATTTTTCTTCCCATATCTGAACAACTAAATCTGATTTTATCCATTAATGAACTGTCTATGACCTTAATAAAGTCGAGGACGACTTTCTCTTATGGGAAAGAAAATGATGTGATAAATAATATTGCAATGCATACATCGTTTGGTCGCCGCTATATTCATCAGTTTGTACAAGATAATGGGAATGACATAATAATTGATACATACACATACCATGTATATGTGTTGTTCTTCTTATTTACTTCCCCGTCAAATATTCATGATGTGCCAAACAGAAGAAGTGTTGATAACAATTATATCTACCATGTATATACGTTGTATTCTTTATTTAGTACAATTTTAGGCTATCAAAAGCCGAGGATGACTTTTCTTAAAGAAGGGGAGGATGATGCGGATACGCACATGTCTTGTACTTTTCAGTTAAAGATATTGTTCAACTGGAAAGAATTATTGAGCTGCATAAAATATAGCCAGGTGAACTCATTCCAAACTAAACTTAATTTTGTTATACATAAGGATAGAATACTACTTCATGTTATCACATGGTGTATTATCAGGTTTGTCAAATGAAAGACATTGAAACTGAGAGGGAGGAGCTGGAGGACGGGGCTAAAGCAATGGAGATACACAAGAAAGAGGATAATTATATTATGTGCCAAAGACATAAAGGAACAAAGCCCATGCGGATAGAGCCAACAAGAACAAAACACATGTGGGCTAGTTGGAGCACACAAGAGAAAGGCCCATATGGATGAGAGAAAAAAAAGCTCATGCGGTGGGAGAGCAAAATGGAGAACCCAAGAACTTAAAGTATAAATTTTGGATAAGAATTTTAAGCCCACTTCGGACCTCCCACAAACCCAACCGAATTCAAACTCGGATTTAACTCAAAAAACAATTCGGATTCGGTTCGGGACAGCTCAATATGTAGTTACTAAAAAGGCCATAACATTCACAAACAGAGTCCGATTCAGGTGTTCTTGTACTTGTTGAAAAGTTTATTTCAATACCTATGCAATGGATAAGAGCCCATCTTCAAATACATCATGAATCATCTTATATGACTGAAATAATATGACGGCTGTAAAATCTAATTTTCTTTTTGTAGGAGTTCGAGTCTAAAATAATATAAGGTTGAGTTGTATTCGGTTTGGGGACCATATGGACGTTCCAAGTGACTATATAAGTCTTGTATTCACAGCCTTTCGGGCTCAGATCACCTTTCAAAGAAATCAATCTACCAAAAGTTCTTGTTCGAGTTCTTTGTGATTGCCGAAGTTCTAAGGAGAATTAGGCATGTTCATCAATCAAGATCGTTCAGCCTTTTCGCTGAAAATGGTTGCACGATAGATTTTCGCTTGGTGGTCGGTGAAATCAACGCGAGCGTATTTTGGCAGATTAAAGAGTGTTTGTCCCTTGCACTAGCATTGGAGGATTATTACGATTCATCAAGACTCCCACGATTATTCATCCTATATCGAGAAGATCGGGTGACCCTGTACCAGCGGTTTAGGTCAAGGAGAAGCTAAAAAATCAAGTTGGATCAAAGCTAAGGACTTAGTGGATCCAGGTTTATGTGCTTTGAAAAATATACATATATGTACTGTGTGAGTAAAACCTATGTTATGTGGGGTTATTGAATTTTCTCCATATGTGCTAAGTAGATAGTATCCACTAATGTTAGATAGGTACCTGTTACTCTATTTATGTAATGGGTTGGGATAGAGACTTACTAATTAACCACTCCATCTTGACATATGAAGCCAAATGTTCTAGAGTTAAGTTTTGAGAGAAGTTAAGTACTCTAGTGTGTTCTCTTATTCTCTAGGTGGAGTAGGTGTAAAATCTTTATTCTCAAGTGGCAATACATTAATATTTATCCATCTCCCATGGATCTATCTTGTGTGGTTGATTTTGCTTTTGATTTAGTTGATTTTGATCTTCTCTCTTCTCTTCTTGATCTTTCTGTGCTAAAAACGTGTAAGAAATGGAGATGACTTGATGAGAATATCTCTTCTACTTCCATATTTTCCACTTCTAATGTTTAAGATGCTATGCCTGATACACCTAAGGGTCTAATGACTAGAGCAAGAGCCAAACTCTTAAACCAACAGGTGCTTTTGTTTCTTAAAGAATATCCTTTATCCCTTGATAAGAATTGGAAACTACCTGAGGCAAGCACATTGTGTGTTCTTAGGTTTGAGACAATGGAGGACCAAGGGATCTCACGGTGGCTGAACCAAGAAGAAGCCTCATGCAGCCACTCAGCCAAGGATATCAAGTCCAAGAGGGAATTCCCACAGAAACCGCACGTATGACTTGGGAAGTTTTCTTATAGGACTACGTGCCAATTATGAGCTAAGAATACTTAATTCGGCCATCTATGTAGCAGAGTTTCAATACGAATTGCTATTAGGATTTGAGTCACACTGCTACAGACAGGCCTATCACAGACGGTTCGGAACCGTCATCATAGACGGTTTTCGAACCGTCTGTTTTTATGTGTCAGTGATAATAGGTGGTTATCACGCACGGCTCGAGCCGCTCGTGATAACTCACATTACAGACGGTTTTTGCAAACAACCGTCTGTGATAGTCGACTTTCACAGACGGTTACACACAACAACCGTCTGTGATAGACACTATATCACAGAAAGTTCCTGTTTCGCACCGTCTGTGATACAGGCAATATCACCGTCTGTCGCGCGTGCATTCCTTGTACGCTTTAAGACGACTAATGACCTCCTCTATGGTATTGTCTTCAAGTCTCTAAATTGCTCTATGATCGAGGCAATTGGAAAGAGTTTTGAGGAGACAGCACGAAGGAATTTCTCCACCTCTTACAACTCATCCATCTTCTCACCAAGGGCCTGAATTGTATTGACGATGATCGTCAATCAGATGGTGAAGTCATTAATCGACTCTGTCTCCTTTATACGCAATACCTCGAACTCAATTTTGAGAGTTTGCGCCTCTGTTTTCTTCACATGATTGGCGTAAGATGCTTCGTCTTCAACACCTTCCACCATCTTTAACCATTTACTTTTTGATCAGTAAAAAAAATATCTCCTTTAAGATACCATGATAGATAATCATCAATACCATCTAATCCTTGTACTCATCTAGTTTACTTTTCAACAATACACACGCCCCGTGTGAAGCTGATGGAGTCATGGAACGATGGGCTTTGGTTACTTGGACACCGGAAGGGAAACGACCAAAAGCAATCAGATGCGCGTGTGTGCGACAAAAATTCGCGTAAAAGATATGATGGTTGTAACACCTCATCATGCAGATGTTCTTGCTGCAATCATCGCGGCTAAAGCAGTATCATTGCAGTTGGGACAAACTTTGCCAACAGCGCGCCTTCCAATGACTTAAACCCGCATCACGAAATCGCAGTACCTCATGTACTGGCTGCATATGCTTCGCTAGGAATTATGCGTAACAAAAAACATCACTGTATTCTTAGAAATTATGGTGTTTCCTGCGAAATTCCTATCGGCGAGCGAGAGGCAAGGAGTGCACGCACATATAGATTCCTATCGGTGAGCGATAGACAAGTGAGTGCACGCACTGCACATATATAGATTGCTTAGGTTGCTCTAAGAACAAGGGTTAGCCAAGAGCAACAAACATAAAACAGCTCAATTTAGTTTCTGACTTCTAGTTTTTGTTTTTTCACTATTCATTAATTTTATTTTTTTCTAATTTTTTTTAGGTTTTTTCTTTTTTTTTCCTATATTCCTTTGCAATGTCTGTGATAGGCTAACATGCTTTTCTAATTTTAATTTTTTTTAAATTCAATTATGTCAAATAAGCTAACTCAGTTACAGTAAAAAAAATAAACTAGTTACAGTAAAAAAATTATAAATCAACACTATTCTAAACACCCTGAAAGCGATACTAGACAGCAAGCACAGGCCGAGGAGCAGCGATGCGCACGCTGCTGCCGCACCAGCCAAAAGGCGGATGCGAATGCGATGGTCAGTTGGGCAACCACATGCAGCTGTTGAGGAATCAGAACAAATCAATTTTATCCACCAGTAACCACACCACACCAGTAGAGGAAGATATCCTAGCTAGGTCAATAATGCCAAGGTTCTCCTGATCTTTTCTTTCCGATCTGCCCCCATTACAAGCCAATGGCGACATGCAAGAAGCATGAGCACAGGCAGCACAAGCAAGACAGGAGGCGTAAGCATCCCACGTGTTCCAGGATGAAAGGACACCTATCCATATGTTAAGCACAGCTTATGGAATGGGACAACAATTGATATTCCATTGCACCACATAATCACATGCCCACTACCAAGCCACTGCTAAAATAACATGACCTGTGATGAGTTTGAAGCCAAGCATCAGAGTACTGTACAATTATATACGTATATAGAGCAAGAGACCTGTAAGAGGGCAGCAAAAAAAGCCTAAATTTGTGGCAACATAACAACCATCAGAGTTTTTTCTTTCTTTCTTCTTTTCTTGATGCTGCATGAATGATTGCAAGGAAGCCTCTTCCTCCTTTCCATAGACAGTATCATGGCACCAGGAAAAGGATAACCGATGGAAGGGCCCCAGTAACCAAGGCACTGATTGAAGGCCACTATTGAAACAGGGCTTGCACCACCTTGCAGCGCATGCTGCATGGAGACTAGAAATGACCGGACACCAAAAGGAGCTCAGGAATCTGGACCAGCTACATGGTAGGGTGTTGAGATGCACAGTAGCGTTAACCGAAGCATGCAAGTGCAGTGCCTTAGAACAGAAAGAGAAGATTATGACAGCCTGATGTGATCTTCTAACAGCTAGAATTATCACCATCTGACGGTTCTGCATGCGCAGCAAGCTGATGAGCATCACAAGGCAAGTAAACCATTATGACACAGTAATCTGAACCTTCGAGCATCAAGAAAGTTTCAGGAATCATCACAACGAAATGTTCTGTAGGTTTTGCATTGCTAATTTTAGACATCGACACAAAGAGCAGATACCGACTCACCAACAGTTGCAAGCACCAAGCAGGACTGCGAAAACAGTTTGCATCATACAGCACAACAATTTACAACAGAAACTACAACACGCGGTCAAGTAGACAGACATACAGGGACTTACACGACTAATGTTTCCAATCTAACATGCTCGTTCCAAACGGAAAAAAAGAACAACAAAGAGGATGGCACATAGGTATAGGTAATCCCCTTCTCAGACCTTAGGTCCACTACCCTTGGCGTTTTGAGAATGGGGCCTTACAGGTAAGAGTATGACGTGATTGCAGGGATCAGATTGGGTTCATCGTTTGCCTAGCTCCGATGCTTGCTCTTCTCAGTGGCTCTTGGAGCTGAACAACGAAAGTGCATTCTTATATTACATGTTTGTAATAAACGCAAACAACAATGAGCCACATTGGCTACGTTGAATACAGGAGAAAATGCTTCCTCATAGACAGATTCTCTGCCTGATCCATGAAAAAACCAGGATAACCAGATATGTCGGTCCCACAGTTTAAGGAACAGACATAACCTAGTTCATGCAAACTGGCACCTCTGATAATTTTGCACAAAGCATATATAAGGCGCAGTTATGCAGAACTGCAAGCAGTAGATTCTCTGCTATGCCCTCCACAGAAAAAGGCATGAACAGAAGTAATACTTCCATATTCTACCACATATTTATCTGTACTTACCAAGGCCCACTGCATCTGACCCCTTCATGATCCTCAGCCTCCTACAGCTGTCCGTGAACATTCTGCAATACAACAAAATGCATATTTAGCAGTTAGATGGCTCTTTAACGACAACATGGTTCCTGGTTCAAGTCACAAACTCATTGGAATGTGCAGCATCTCGGTGGGCCAGGAATTGCAATGCTGTGCCGGACCATGCAAATAGGGGAAATAAACTAAAACACCATGGCTCTTAAGGGAGGATATGAAATGTACTCCCAACAGATGGCACAAAAGAGTTGGGATTTGGCATTTGTTATCCTAATATTGGTCGTGATTTCCCCGTATCCATTACCAAAATGCTTCTAAGCTTTTTTTCAATTTCTTTCATTAACACCCATGTACCCATTCAATTTATTTCTGGAACAACAATCTATATGCCGACCAAAAGAAATTGACTAACTATTCCCTAGAAGTGAGATATGAGTCATCAGATACCATTCAATTCGATACCAACATATGAAACACTTCAGTAATTCAAGTAGTAAATAAAGTATATTAAACTTTGCGACCTACCAGAAGAAAGTCAATCCATCAAAATATATGAAAAGTAAATAAATTTAGTAGTGTCAGCATTACTCACCCCCATGGAACATCACCAACAAGCATCCAATCTCCATCCTTATCCTCATAAGTGAGTACAAGTTCAGTCCCATTTTTAAGATCCATCAGTCGGCAATCTGATAATCCATCTCTGCCTGATTTCCCATTTGATTCATTATGACCTGAAGGACCACAAAATATTAAAGTAAATCCCTGTTCAGGAGTAAAGTGTCCAACAGCAAATAGTATTGATGGAGACAGATGTCTGATGGAAGACAAGTCCAACTCAGGCTTGTAACTAACATGGATGAATAAAAGGACAATACTGTTATTACCATGTGAACTCGTTTCTATGGATCTCACAAGCAAAAGCAAGGGCGTTTGTAACTGGCTGCAATTCAGCACAAACTGTGTGACATAATACCGTGCACGTCAAGTATAGCTTTAGTTTCAGAATCAGAAAGCAAAACAATCGAAAACCAAAAGCTTCACTTAAATAACAACATTACATGCCATGGAGGATAGTTGCAGGGAAATAGTTCACTGGTTGACACATCATGCAAGGGTTATTAATGATTGGGGATAAGAGGCAATCCCGAAAATTGATAATTATTTAACAAACACAATATCTGGTCCTTGTTCTTTAATTATTGAAGCAACAGTTATGCTACAGAACTACAGTCCGTAAAATGCCAAAGACGATAAATCCACGTTAATTAATAAGCAGCACAGCTAAATGTCTGGCCTCCAAAGGAAACTAGATCTACCTCTATATGGTAAAGACCATATCTGTCCAAGCAACAATTCACAGAAAGCAACTATTCAACTAAACATGAAAAACTATGCATATACTACTGCACAACACCGACTAGTGAAAGAAAAAGGAGGGGCGAAACAAGGGCTCACCGACGGTAAAGCAGCTGAACATCTTCTCCAGCGCCAGCGAGAGCTCCTTGTAGTTCTTGTACATCTTAAGGTCCACCTTCCTGAGGTAAGGAGCCCCATCCATGCTAACCTTGACATAGAGGCACCCCGGCGCCGGTGCCTGCTTCGCCTCATCGTCGTTGCTTTTCGGAGCAGGCAGGTTCATCGCCATGGTGTTCTTCCTGTAACTGCGGATTGGTGGCCATCCTACCACCTGTGCCCTGTTACAGACATTCAAACAGTCAAAACCATATCCATTGAGCATGGCTCTGACAGGCACAAAATACCTAAAATTACAACAAAACTTGAACCACAACCGCAAATCCCGCAAGGGTTTGCCAGATTACGAGTTCCCAAGTACCGAGCGGTTAGAAATGCCGAACAGCTAAACAGGGAGAATAAAACCGACGTGAATTGGCGCACTCGCTAACTACCTTATTGCAGCAATTCTGGTACACTGGCATCACGCAAGTGCAGACCAGACACACAAAAGTTGCTTCTTTTCCGCAGCAGAAAAAACGACGTGCACAAGAAGAAAGCTTCTCCAACTTTTTCAGAACGAAGGCAGTTTTTTTCGTTAAATTTTTTCTTTTCGTTAATTACGAGAAATTTTTAACAGGGATTATTACTCCTAGTCCTCGAGACATTAGGCCAACTTTAAGGCAATCTGCTATAACACGAAAAGCCAAACTCAGAACGATGATTCA
The DNA here is from genome assembly GCA_036346265.1 of Melocanna baccifera. Lineage (NCBI taxonomy): Eukaryota > Viridiplantae > Streptophyta > Magnoliopsida > Poales > Poaceae > Melocanna > Melocanna baccifera. The sequence continues at coordinate 17,344,531 of CM070691.1, forward strand.
TTTTAAATCAAGAAAAGAAAGGAAGAAACATCAGGAAACGCGGAATGAAATCTTTTTCAAGAAAAGCACAGTATAAATGATACAATTTGTATCGAAAATAAATAAGTAATGAATCAAATAAATAATCACTTTTATTTCCTCCACAAAAGCACCTAAACCCCCACCCCCAAAGAACATCGACGAGAACGCCAATTTGCAAACACAAACATTTCCAAGGAAAAAAGGGAACCTTTTTCCTGTTTAAAACCCCAGAATTAGCTCCAAAATTGATTTCACCCAAATTCATAAAAATCCACATAAAAACCCAGACACCCCAAAAAGAGGCGGTATAAATCAACTTCAACCAAAAACAACAAGAACATAAAAAGGTCCTTTTGCAAAAAGAAAAAAAGAACTTTTAAAAAAGAAGAGCTTAAACCACCAAGACACCAACCGGCGAACCCACACACCAATTCAAGCCCCGTGTCCACCTACTTTGACGCCGGCGCTTGTTCCTTCTTCTTCTCATCCTCCTCCTCCTCCGCCGCCGCCTTGCCCCCCGTCGCCTCCCGCCATTGCCCGGCGGGGCCTCCCACGATGGCGTCCGCGAACCCGCGTTTCGCCCCGCCCTTGGGCAGCAGGTCCAGCGTCAGCGATGCGCCCGCCGCCTCAGCCTCCTCCGTGCCCGGCAGCCCCAGGCGCAGCTCCGTGGCCGCCGCCGCCGCCGGCGACAGCCCGATGTAGTCCCGCTCCAGTGGCGGCGCCATGCCTAGCGCAGCACGACGAGTATTACAGCATCACGTGCTAGGGAAATCTTGGCTTCTTGAGAGGTTTCTTGAGAAGAGGAGAGGTGGCCAGGTGGGTTCGAGGTTTCTTGGCTCTGTGCGGGTGTTGCTTGCTGCTGCGCTTGTGATTTGCGGGTCGGGAAGAGGAAGGGGAGACAGGACAAGGAGATGGGTTTAATGGTGTATTTTTGCGAGGCGATCCTTGCATTGTTTAGTAATTACACTTTTAAGTGCAGGCTAGGCTGTGCTCGTTTCAGTTTATGGTCCTGTTCTTTGCGACTTCTAAAAGTTGTTTTTGGTTTTTACTACAGTAACTAATTTTTAAATGAAGTATTTTTTTAAGATAGGGTCTACAAGTTAATTGTAGTACACGTTAAAAAACTAATATCTGTATTATCAAAAATCGCAAGCGAGTATCTCTCTTTCCGCAATCTCTATCGCAAACAGCCAAAAAGCTATCAACCGCAACCAAAAGCCATCAGCCGCAGCTAAAAAGAACAGGCCATATATATACTCGCTTATGTTTATATAAGCTCTCTTATGCTTCTAACTTCTAACATTTTAATTTTATTTTCTCTAGTTTTTAGTTTTTTTGGGTTTTTTGCTTTGTTTATTTTTTTTATATTTCTTTGTATTGTTTAAGACGAGCTAACTTATTTTTTTTCTTTTTTTAATTTAATTATGTTTAAAAAAATTATCATCAATTACAGTATAAAATAAATCAGTTATAAAATCGGTTTATAAATATCCAAGTGAGTGCCCTTATTTTATGCTTTTGTTTTGTCTTTTCCAATTCTGTAGGTGATTTTGTCGTTTCTTTGAGGGTTAGGGCATTGTAAGAACCAAGAATCGGATGGTATTTTTGGTTGAAGTGATAGGAAGGTAAAAAGGTTCTAAATTGATTCTGCACCACAAAAGCTATTATCAGTGGTCTTATTTGCTTTTTTTATTGTATGGGTACATCGAAGATTATAATTCTAAATTGGTATTGACAGTGTGCCATGAGAGTATTCTTTGTGTTAACATTCTAAGTAACCACTTTGAAGGTATGCTTAAGCGGTAGACGACCTTGTATAAATTATTACAATCAGAAGTTCAAAACCAAGCGTCGAAGAATAATTCTTAGCTGAAGTAAACCTAATTATACACATAATTTCTGCATTCCAGACTTGAGAAATTTCAAGTAGCTCAAGTAGACCTTATTTCAACTTGACATTGCAAATTTTGGATTATTCTAATTTCAACTTCTGAATACTAATGGATAAAATGCTGCCTTTTACAAACCTATTTTTAAACATGAGCTGACATCTCTATAAAGAGGGAAAAATCTGTCATATGTTCGTGTAAATATATGTAGTAAAATGTAGCACCCTTTGAAGTAAATATCGTAGCTTTAGTAGAAATTAAGAATCGTAGCTTTGATAGAAACATATGTAGCATTGGATGTTTATTATCACATTTTTTCCTTCTTTTTTTGTGGAGTTAGACTGCATTCTGTAACTTTCGTGTTCACCTTATCTCCCACGGCGATGCTTATGATGCATCTCCATAGCTACACAATTGCTGGATTATTGAAGGATGGTGTGTTTGCCAAATCTTTCTTTACATGTTGACGGACTTCACCTGCCACCACCGTAGGAGGCTATAGCAGACTCTGCGGCCACTGGGTCAACCATGTTCCAACGTGGGTCAATTCGGCCGCAAGTGGCGTGACATGATGATGACGGCGATGTAGGTGTGGTATGCAGGGCGTATTCGTTTGATTTTTTTGGTTCGGTAAATGCAGTATATATAATAAATATAGTATTATTAGTTCAGTAAATACGATGTTTTTAAAAATACAGTTCAATTTTGACGTAGGACAATGAGGTTGATGGTGCAGTGTAGGCCACAACGAAGCTCGGCTGGATCTGATGGCAATGCCAAGGGCACAGCGCAAGCTAAGCATGGCGACGAAGGGGTGACTAGAGCTGTAGTCGTAGCGAAGCTTGATGAAACGTGGCACCGAAGCCAAAGGTGTGGCATATAACAAGCACGACGGTGAGGCATGACGAGAGTCAAGGCAGAGGTCGGCCTTGCGCCTCAATAGATTGGCTTGGTGTGCTTGTGTAATATGATTTTGTTATCGAAAAAATGCATGGACATTCAATTAGTAACTACTAAAATTTAATACTTATATCGACAACCTCCCTCTCCCTCTCTGGGTGTAAGACAGAGGCGCAACAAGAACCACAATGATGGAGCTGAGGGTATGGGCCAGGACGGAGCTTGACCAGGCACTATGGCGCAACTGAGGGCATAACATAGGCTAAGCACAGAGACAATAGCTTGATGTATTAGGTAATATGATTTTTTATCCATAGCTACACATGGGCACTTAGCTAAAATAGGTAGATTCTTTTGGGTTTTGACTTTTTAGCTTAAAATTTTAAATTTTAACTATTTATGGAAGAGAATATGAAGAGAGATATTAGCGTGCGATTCTAGCCGATATGGATGAAATCAAAATAGTGTTAACTATAATCGACTTATAGACCTGATTTTAAAAAGATAATCTATATAAAAATTAGTTAATATAGAAAGCTAAATTATAAGGAAAAAAAGCCATGCATCCAGCAAAAGCGGGGTGGTAGAAGGCAGAAGCTGACCGAGCTGAACTTGCTAGCAAACCTTTCCCTGTAGCTGCTTCCTCCACTTTTAGACAAAAGTCGCGCTCGCTCGCCGTTGCATTGACAGGTGTCTAGCTAGCTAGAGAGAAAGGGCGCTTTCGGGAGAGCTAGCTACGAGTTGGACTGGACATGCCTTCATTGCCTTGTTAGATGGACAGACGTGGAGACGCCACCGGAAAGATGGAGCCCAAGGGAGGGAGGGAGGGAGAGAGAGCGGAAAGATACATGCCGGCCGCGCGCGCGAGCCAACATCGACGGCGACGCGCGAGCTCGTCGCCAGCGACGCCGATGCGCTACCCGCCAATGCCACCCGACGAGACAGCTAGCTGGCCCGGCCAAGCCATGTCCGCTAGCTAGCACTACCTAGTCTGGTCCATGGCTAGCATATGTGTTTGGTTTAGCGCTTGGTTGGAGTAATTAATGGCGTAGGCTCCCACGTGCACGTGTGGGTTGTTAGCGACCGTGCGTACGTGCGCGCCCGGGCGGCCGCCTGATCTTTCAGCCGTACGTGCGAGTCGTCAACTAAAGCGTATGTTATTTTTTACCTTAAGCTTAGGGTCCATGAGTGTTTCTTATAGCATTTAGACTATTTATAAGAAAATATGAAGTAATAAAAATTTATATATAGTTTTAGTTAGTATAAATAAAGTTACTATAGTATATACTATAATTAATTTATAGACTCCGTCTTAATAAGATATCCTGTTTGAAAGCTAATTACTATAAAAAAAATAAAAAAAGTATCTTTCAAAAGATGAAAATGCGAGATCCAAACGCATTCGCCAAGACTCGTTTCTCAAACGCATTCGCAGGAATTTTGTAGCAAACATCATATGATATAATTTAACCGGGTACTCGATGTTGGACTCCTTAGGGAAAATTGGTAATTTTTAAATTTGATTAAAAGAGAAATGATGAATCCCACCTGTCGGTGGGACAAAATAAAGATAGGACCGAAGCCCTCAATTATATCATACGATGTAGGATCGGTGCAGGAGAGATCGGATTGTCCGATGGAATGTTCAGACCGTCCGAACTTGCACTGGAGAGTTTGGACCGTCCAATGGAAAGTTCAGACCGTCCGAACTAGCAACCGAAAAGATAAGGGGAAGGAGACCCCATCTCCTTCCCGAGCGGTGCCTCACCCGGATCTGGACTTAGCCTCGGCAAGCGATTCGAGCGACGAGTGGGGAGGCAACGTTTGGAGAGATGACGGCGAAGGTGTGGGCTGGCCCGGACTCCTCGGAGTTGGCCACTCGCAGCCACCACGCCGCAGCCCCTTGCCTCCTCTATTTAAAGCCATCATCTCTTCCTCTATGAGAATATCTTCTTCGAATCTGGTATCTCCTTCTCCTTAGTGTTCTTCCTTGTAGTCTTCGAGTTTTCCAAGTGAGAGGGGAAATCCGAAGGATTTACCCGAGAGAGGAAGAAGGCATTGGTGGTCCTCTGTTGTTTTTTAGTACACTCAGGCTGGGTGTGCTCTGGTGGTCCTGTACGGCATCTCCAACCCTCAACTTCACTCTTCGATTTGCCGAGTTGTGACGATCGGTATTGTATCTTTGTCAACCTTCGTCTTCTTGCTCGGCAAAGCAAGGCGATTGGTTTTCTGGAATAACGCTCTTTGCGTGCCTTGCCTTGTGTGGTTATCGTCTTAGTGATTTCGAATATCACCTACACTGTGAGCTTTTCGGCTGCTTATCATTTGCAATTTCGTGATTCATTTCATATATCTGTGAGTCATCACTGTTGGAAATTGCAAAAGTATTCTGTAGGTTAACTGCTCGATGATGAATGAAATTATCACTGAATATATATATATGTATATGTATATACATATATATGTATATACATATATATATATACATATATATATATATATGTATATACATATATATATATATACATATATATATATATATGTATATATATATATATATATATATATGTATATATATATATATGACTTTTAGTTTAGACAGATCTTGAGTTGTTAGATTACTTGTAACTTTCATGCTCAGCTTAGACAAATCATCCTGTAATTCTTGTTGTCATCTGTAGTGTCTAATTTCGATTGACAGTAATAAGTTTTCAGACTTTGAAGTTGATTTCTGATTCTGGTATCTACCTTCAATCTATTAGTTCTTGCAAAAGAATGATAGTGTGAGTATGATGCTTCCTTATATGACAAGGTAGACTTAATAATTTTCTATTTAAGATAACAAGTATTTATTGAGCTCAAGATCTAATCTGACAACTATCATATATACTTGATTTCATATGAAATACAGTGTGGAGATGGCCAAGACCAAATCTTGTGCAACTAGCATGTTGAGAGCAATATTGAATATTCAAAATCTTGATAACATGTCAAATCTGGATACACACACACACACACACACCTGGGGTGTAATTACACCCTATGTTGTATCTCATACCGTAGGGAGTATTTCGTGTAATGGAAAGTATGTACATATAGTATACGAGTATTTAAGATCATCTAGGTGGTATGAACTATTTTTTAGAAGTGGTATGTACAATTTTTTTAGATATACTCCTTTTTATGTACGTATATGAAGATATTTACAAAATACACTAAAAACTATGGATTGCCTTGTAATTTTTTCATATGATTCACATTGAAGTATCTTATAATTAGTATATGAGTATATCCAAAGTGATAAAGGAGTATTTTAAGTTTGTTTAGGTGGTATATTAGAGGTGGGTGTAATTACACCCGGGTGTAGAAAGTATTTTTCCTATATATATATATATATATATATATATATATATATATATATATATATATATATATACCACCTAAACAAATTGAAATACTCCTTTATCATCTTGGATATACTCATATACTAATTATAAGATACTTCAATGTGAATTACATGAAAAAATTGCAAGGAAGTTCATAGTTTTTAGCGTATTTTGTAAATATCTCAGATATGTATATAAAAGGAGTATGTCAAAAAAATATACATACCACCTCTGAAAAATTATTCATACCACATAGATGGTCTTAAATACTCGTGATACTACACGCACAAACTCTCCGTTACGAGATACTCCTTATATTGTGAGATACGTCATAGGGTGTAATTACACCGAGTGTAGAAAAGAGGTTTTATATATATATATATATATATATATATATATATATATATATATATATATATATATATGTTATATTTATGTTTATATCAGCATTCAGATGCAATGACTTTAATTGTTTGCATGAGTATATGCTGAATTTAGACTCTTATATGATATATATATGTCAAGCAAATGTTTCTATTCAAATGACTTAAAATTTTCATATGTTTATATATCACTTAAGTTATTTATATATTTTTTATATCTTACTTGTGTTCTTATTAAATATACTAGAGTTAAATCTAAATATATATTTATACCATAATATTTACTACACTCGATCCCTTCTCTTTTGAAATTTATATTGAATTCCTACGATCTAATCAGATCCTAAGTTATATCCGAAACCACGTGCATGCGGCAGGGTGGTGCAACAGAAATACGACTGTTCTACCGCTCACACCACCCTCTCTTATCCTGTGATAGCGTGTTAGGTCCTGCTCAACTTAGTTTCTGTTTCTGACTTCTGTTTTTTTACTATTCAGTAATTTCGTCTTTTTCTGATTTTTTTAGATTTTTTTGGGCTTTTTGTATTTTCTTTTTTCCCGTATTCCTTTGTATTGTTCGTGATGGGCTAACATGTTTTTTCTATTTTTAATTTTTTTTAAATTTAATTATGTCAAATAAGCCAACTCAGTTACAGTAAAAAAAGCCATAAGTCATCGCTATTTTAAACGCCCCCTTAATTAGGTTCTATTTTTTTCTTTTCAACGATTTTTATCTTTTGATTTCTCTTAGTAATCTCTATTTATTAAATTAATAAACTAAGCCTAAAAAATACTTTTATGTTTGTGGCACTTACGGTTTTGTCGCCTATTTCTATCCCTTTACTCTTATAATAGTGTTTTATGACTATGTTCTTTTAGTTTTTTTATGGCATTTAGCTTTAATTTTTTGTATGTTAAAATAAATAGGATAGCTTTTTCAAACAGCTTCTCAAAGACATCTCTTCAAACCGTTTGTCAAGTCTAAAGCTATGTATATCATCTACGTTAATATTTTTATCATCTACCATTATCTTAAAGAATACATATAAATGTTATCAAATATAATTAAAAAGTTATCAGCTGTAGCTTAAAAAACGACCCTATATATGTATGATCGATGCAAATACAGTAGCAGCGATCAAGCGGATGGATGGATGGGTAGCCCCGTGTCCTAACGAACATGGCAATTAATGTTGACAGGTACATATACATATCAGGACAAATACGTGTAAGATAGATGTGACTGCTTAAGTTATTTCAACTCATCGCAGGGGTAAGCAAGCGCTCCCTCTATGTTAGCTTCTTAACATAAGTATTTTTTATTTTTTTATAATTAACTAAAAATCATAGCACTTTTTAAATAAGACAGGAAGGATGCTATATACGAACGGAAGCAGAGGGGTTGAAGACGGCAATGGATTAGATTAACGAAAATAACACGATGACGGCCAGCTTTGTGTCTTTGAAGGAGATATTACTCGTGCTTAATTACCGGCGGCTAGCCCCTGCAGAAGTCTGAAACCTCTTGGAGTGCTGCTACAGCTTCTACTAGCCTACCACCGACCAGGCAGACGCGCCAGAAAGAGGAGGACGTGGACAGCATCTATCCAGTTTTCTGTCGTTATTATGGATGACGCGGAGCTGGGAAGGATGCCAGCGTGGATGGCCCATTAGATATTCATAATGTTTAGAGGCTGTATAGCTTCTAAACTAAGATCTATAGATAGTTTTTATACTTAGTATAATTTTATACAATATATAAAAACTATTACTGTTTTTAAGATCGATCTCACAACTTTGAGATAGCATTCATGGCACGAGGGTCTTGCAAAAAAAATTTTATTACTTTGAGACAGCCTCTAGGGCTAGAGGCTACGTCAAGCATAATTACTTGAAAGCTATTGTCTGTAGTGTTTAAAGTTAGCCTCTAAAATACTCTTTTATTTTAGAGGCCAAAATTCGAATACACTATAGGTGCTCTTAGTTGCCCCACCGTGCCTCAACAAACATGGCCGTATAGATAAGCCACTCAGGTTACCTATCTCAAAGAAAAAAATTCTTGTTTGCAAGCTTGCATGGCTTTGTCGTAGATACCACAAACTCGAATAATTATGATTTGTCTTGAAAGTATCCTCACATTCTTTTATTTCTTTTTTGAAACAGTACTACTACATTTTTAGATTTCCTTGTGGTTATTACTTCGATCACAAAAGAGTAATGTTAGATATGTGCAATCAATTTTTTTTAACTTTTGCTAACAATATCTTTATGAATATTAGGTTCGACATACAAAAATAATATGTGTAGAATTTTCCCAAAAAATACTTTTATGATATTATAATCTCATTAGATTTTATGAATACGAGAGATATATTTGTATGTTGTTATGGATAAAGAACGAAAATCATATTACGAAAACCCCAAAAAGGAATAAAAGTGAGTCTTGAGAAAAAAAACAAAGTGGCTTTTATATATAAGCCAGCTTGTAACACCCTGTTTTTCTGGAGTTTATAAAACCCAATTTTCAAAAATAAAATTTTGGAATTTTTTGGATTTAATTCAAGCTTAAAATGAATTTTTAGAATTTAAAACAATTTAATCTGATTAAAATATATATTAACATAAGTCAAAAAATATTTTATTTGAGTTCCTTGTCTCTCAAGGCATTTTCTGGTATTTTTGGTGAATTTTTGGAAATTATTTGCTATTTTCTAGCACTTTTGGTTCATTAGTTGAATTTCTGGAATAAGAAAAGAAAATAAAAATCTCAGCCGTCCGATCCACCACCGCCACGCGTCAGCCATCCGCACCATCCCCGCGCACCGCCACATGCACCGCGTCGTACCTTTTCCCACTTCGCTCCGCGCCGTCGGATCCTCCTCCCCTCCACGCGGCAGCATCCACGCGTCCGCGCCGCTCCCGCCTACCTTGCTCCCCGCCGCCCGATCCTCGCCTGGTGCCACGCGGCGCCCATGCGCGCGCGCGCGCCGCTTCTAACCCTAGCGCGCCGCCTGCGTGGCCGCCGATCCGACTCGTGCCGCGTGTCTTCATCTCAGCCGTCCGCGCGCCCGACCGCGTCCGCGTTCGCTCCACACCGTCTCCGAATCGAGCGCCTTGGTTTGTGTGCAAGCCAACACCGCCGCCTTCGCCTCCGTCCTTGCGCCCGCGCCGCCGCCGGAGTCCCTCCCCGTCACCGCCGTCCCCGTCGCCTTCTCCACTCCGCCGCCGCGTCCTCGGAACCGCCGGAGCCACCGCCGACGTCGTCCTCGCCGGTAAACTCCCGCGTCGCCTCCCCGATCGCCGGACGCGGCAATCGCGCGGCGCCCGGTCTCGCGCCGCACCGCGCCTCGCGTCGCGCGCGCCCGCGCGCGCGACGCCAAGGCCGAGCTGAGACGCACGTCGGCCATCGGCCCGTCCTCGCATCCGATCCCAGCCGCCCATCCGGATCTGAACCAACGTGCCAGATCGTGCCATGGAGCCGCCGCTGCCGCGTCCCCGCGTGCCACGTCATCCCTAGCCGAGTCAGCTACCACGTCAGCCCTATGCCACGTGTCACACCACGTCAACCAAAAACCGGCCCCAGATGCCACGTTAGCGCCACGTCAGCCCTAGCCACGTGTCAACACCGGGCACGCCACATTAGCCTAAGTCCGCCGCGACAAGACCGCCACCGCACACTCGTTTCATGCACCGGTTCATCAGAGACTAGTTCTCCGTGGACCGGTTCACAAAGACTGATGCACTTTCTGATTTTTAGGGTTTTCCTTTAGGATTTATTTTTCGAGAGCCCGTTTTCCTCCGTCCTAGCTTCGATTGACCATGTTCTTTTTTCTAAATTCATCTAAAATCAAGCTCTAGCTTTTGATTTTGGTTTTATGATTTTTGGAGTTCATTTGCTTATTATTTTATGTGTTTTTCTTGTTTTGATCGTTTTCTCTCTCATTAGATTCCGATTCCGGAGGAGCAGGATCTACGCCCGAAGACTCCGAGTACCTCGCTGAGCATAACCAAGGCAAGTCGTATCCTCTGATCATGTTGAACCTAGTTTGCAATCTACTATTTAATTATTTTGTTTTAAATTACATTGCATTGCTACTTTACTACAAAACCTTGTATCTGGTAATTATTGCCCAATTGTCTACATCCCTCCTTGATAATTTTGAATGCCATGATGTCATTGTCACCATAGGTTAGAAAATTTACTAGTGATGCTATGTTAGATGTCACATGGGTTGGTACGATTAGAATGCTTAGCCTCGCTTAATTTACGATCGGGTTTATCATCACATGTGAATTACTAATTTGACTTAATAAGATATAGAACTGTGGTTGGTGTCACGTTTATTAAAATTTGGGCCATGGCAATGATGTGTCATTGGTGTGGTTATACAAAATTTGTTTTCACTCGGGCGAGTGATCGTGCAGTAAAGGGGGAAGTGTTGGTGCACTTCGAGGAATGTGGTAGCCTTGCCCGGGGAATGTTAAGGACTTAACTTTGTGCGTCATTGATCTGAGCTTTACCGTGCAAACCACATGTCTAGTATGTGATGGACCTGGCTGATTAATTTGGGATGTTTCAACTTTAATCTTACCAATGAGATGAACATGGTTGCTGATTTCCATGTGGCGCAAGGGGGGTGTGATGCGAAACCCTAGCGGGCAGGATTAGGTTAGAATTGAACTTTGTAAAGGCCTGATTGTGATTTCCTTAGGTCAAGGCTAATCACATCATGTGGGTACAGTTGTACAACCTCACGTCCTCGGTTTTGGACAATGCTCGGTGATTTCACACGAGGGGTAGTGATTTCATTTAAACTTGACGGTTTATGTTGGGAGTGAGCAGGTAGTTCACTGTTGGTTTAGCTTGTGAATGGGATGTTCGCAAGTGGTTTATTTTAATTCCTTTGATTACTTGTTCATTATTGTTTTATTTAAAGTGCGCCTTCAACCTATTTATTGTATTTACCTTCAAATATTGATTCATGCAAACTAACCTTTCAGCCATCCATTAGTAAGCCTTGTATATTATATTGCATTCATTTGTTACAAATGACTTGTTGAGTACCAATGTACTCACGGCTTTACGCCTATGTTGCTCAGTTGAGGAGGAGGAGTATTACCAGCAGGAGGTTCTAGAAGGTGGTTACTTCGACGACTTCGCGGATTAGGCTTTGTTCTCCACTCGATAGCCTGTAGGCTTATCGATTGGCTACTACGCTTTATTTTGGATTTCCGCTGCTAGTTTTAAAGACCTTCTAGCTAGAAATATTGTAAGCTTGACCATAAGGTCGTACCTTTGAGATTTATTATTATTTGAGGTTTTACTTTACTTTAGCGTGTGTATGGTTGTGATTACATCTATGTTTGACTGTGTGCACTAGCGTGATCCTGGACTAGTGCAGTTTACACAGAGAGTCTGAATTTGCATATTCGGGTCTCGACACAGCTACAATAAAAAAAGTCATAAGTCAACGTCAAACTGAGCGCTAACTATATAGTTGTTCAAGTGCCAATCAAATTGAAAAACAGTGCAGACTTGATTTCTATATATATAGAGCAACCTCTAGAATATCTCAACTTTTTTGGGGTTTGAGTAGTTCAAGGAAGTGTTCAAGATCTATCGGAAAAATGAAAACCAGTAGGTTACTCAGGTGGCGATGTCAAGACCACCAATATCTCATGGAAATATGCCTCAAAGCATCGCGATCAAGAGATCTCGGGATTTAATACTATAAAATCCAAAATACATATAGTTAGAGGGATTAACTGTGGTATATATACTGATGATTTTAATTGTATGAAACGCATAAATTAACTCCAAAATCTACCACCTAAAGCAGTGACTGACCTAAAGTTAACTGAAAATTTCTTGAAACGGTCAACACCAGCCTAGCAAGAACCAAAATTTGTTTCCAACTAACTGCAATTTGAAGCGTTGGTTCGAGGTACTTCTTAGATTTCGTCAGAGAAATAAAATTAATTGGGTAGCATAGTGTCTGGACTCCATGATCGACTTTTCATCGAGATTTTTCATCGATGATTGATTGGGAATGCCAAATAAATGACTTACTTTCCAAATCGATGCCTTTCCGAATTAATGAATACTAATAGGTTTGCCTGATGTATTATATACCATTGCACTTGTACGTATCTAAAAGCAATCCAAATGCAGGGAGGCCTGGTGCCCAAACACTGTGGTGCCCCATTTCAATGTCCTATATATATAGCGATCAAAGCCGTATCTTGGAGACTGTGAAAAGTCAAAAGCGTTAAATAATAAACAATGGAGGGAGTAGTATTTTGAACAATTCATGTATCTAGCACTGTGGTAACATTTTTTCTTCTAATTTTGGCCTCTAATACTTGTTTTTGCAAAAAATAGCCCCCTCCCCGAGCTTAGAAGGCGCAGCAGGCGACATGTGCCACATATCGCACCACCGTAGCTCGACTGGAGGTGAGGTGCACGACAACGAGTGGTGCAGCATGGTAGGCGGCTTAGCTAGCGGGCAGGGCGAGGGTGGCAAAAAAAGGTCAAGGGTGGCAAAAAAATTGTTGACTCGGTTCAAAATTGCTTCAATTATACTCATTAATTTGGATTTTGCTCTAACTCGACTTGTTAACTTGCTTCTAAAAATACTTCCCCGCACGGAAGGATGTCTACCCGACTAACCCACACAGATTCACTGTTTTGACGGGATAATGGTTTTGGATAGGCCAATGAAAACAACTCCCTCTTGTAAGTAGTGCATATACATTACAGAAAAAATGTGCCAACATTGCAGGAAATGGCGGTGTTATAGAGAATGAAAGAGTACACAGGTGGTATAAATCGACATGTCTATGGGGTGGCTGACAAAGTGGGCCTATTCGGGCAGTTCCTCATGGAGTGGCCCGCTGTTTTGCATAGCCTGAACTTGTGTGGCCTTTGTCGCTGGCCATGTTGATTGTCATCTATGTTGTTGCAGATGCAATGAGATAGATGTTTGCCATGCCCAGGCTGCTTCAGTGCATCGTTCGACACCCACTTCATTTCCCCCGGTCAAAAGACCCTGTAATGCATGTCCACCCCGTAGTAGTTGAACTCAACTCTCTAAGTCTCACACAAATGGTGAATTTTGTAGTACTTTGAAATGTACTGCGTGGAGGACTACCACCACACACCACACATAATATACACAAGGGAGCAAGTCTTGTGAAGTAACATCGGCTTATTGCATATGCAGATCGCGACTTCACCGATGGTGTGTGCATTCTTGCGATCGCCTCTTGTGTTGCCCATGGTGTATTTCTTTCTCAAACGAACCTCGAACTTCTTCCTTACTCCGTCCATAGTCCGAGCGATGTGCGAATGAGCATTCGCTATTTTCTACTCCACGTATGCCTGCATGACTTCATAGAGTTTTCTCCCTTCATCTAAGTGCTTCTTCGCAATAATAGCTCTGTTAATAAAGTAACCAATGATGCAGTTCCAACTCTCATCCGTGATTACAGTGATCAGGAGGAAGCACATGTAACAGCCTAGGTATCTATTTCAAAAATAATAGTAATAAAAAATTAATTTAATTAAAGTAAAAAATAAAAATATTTATTTTGTTTTTCCTGAGTTTTTCCCTGATTTTCTGCATTTTAAAAAGTTTTTTCCTTTTCCTAAAAATTAAATGTATTTTTATATAAAAATAAAACCAACTTTAAGTTGAAAATAATTTTGCTAAGTCTAAAATTGCCTTAGAAATTTCTGTGATTTTTTGGAGGATTTTTTGACTATAATTGTTGTTTTCTAAGCTTAATTAGAGTTTCGTGTATTTTCTAAAAATCAAAAAGTGAATTTAAAATTCAAAACCCCTCTCTCGATCCAAATTTGTGTGGTCCACTTCTTTCTTGGGCCCAGCCCACTTTCTTCGTCCGCTCGGCCTAGCCTCCCTGTGCGTGTCACCTAGCCTGGCCCAGCCTGCCTCCCACCCACTACTACCTCTCTCTCTGACTAGCTGACCCCACGTGCCAAATCCCTCTCCCTCCTTCCTTTCTTCTTCCTCCCATTGTGTCGCCGAATCCGGCCTAAGTCCATCGCCGTCTTCCTTCCTTGTCGTCCCTAAAGGAAATCAAACCGCTCTGTGACCCGCACGCCATCAAATCCTACCTTCACCGTGTGCCATCCTTCCTTTCCCTCATGATTGCTTTCCCTCTTCTCCCCCTTTCCTTTCACCACCCGTGATCTCCGGCGATGAATCCATGCGCCGTGCCTCCTCTGGACCCTATATAAGGCCCTCCTTGAGCCCCCTAGCTTCACACTACTCCTCCTTGCCTCCAGTTTTCCCTCCTGAGCTCCCGAGTCTTGCCATATCGTGCTCCCCTTCTCTTGAGCCTCACCGAGGTCTTCGGTGAGCAATTCCGGCCGTCTCAACCCCATCCAAGCCTCGTCAACGTCGCCTTCAGTTTCGCCATGCCCATGCGATCATCCTTCGCCCTTCCGCCGAGTGAATCCACCGCTAGAGCTCAACTTTGCCAGAGTTCTGACGCCACCATCGCTCTCTCCTTCCCGCTAGTAGCCTTCAACCCTTCTTGAGCTCTATGTCAGGTACAAACGGGTTCCCCTTCATGCCCTTCCCCTCTTGCACATTTCGCTATCCACCGTCATGTGTCGGAGCGTTAGCGACCCTAGGGTCTCGTGCACCACTGCACTAGGAAGCCCCATGGCCGCCATGCCATCACCTCGTACTAGTCACCGCTTGGGTGGCTTGCCATGTTAGCTCGAAAACCCGGTCCACCAAGGAGCAGAGTCTTGTGCGGTGGACCTGATCCACAAGAATCGGGCCCACTTGTGAGTGACACATAGTCTTTTTAGTAGAAAAATAATTCCTCCTAAATCCAAAATCCTTACTGATGTTATAATTCTGAATTTTCTTTAGAAAAATAAATCTAAAAAATTCAAAAATGCTAAAATAGTGTTTTCTTCCTTTTTTTTCTTAGATTTGAAACTTCTGAAAGCCTGTTCTCCTCTGTTCTAGCTTTGATCGAACCCATTCTTCTTCCTAAATTCATGCAAAATCCTAACCTACCCATTTATGCCTTTTTTTTGAATTTTGGAGTTTATTTGTATTTAACTTGAATTTAGTTTGTCTTTGTTGTTCTCACGTGTAGACTGTAATGTTTCCGAGGAGCATTGCTTCAATGACGATTCTCACCAATTCACGGTGCAAGGAAAGTTACACACATTAACCATGTTGATCTCAGTTTGCAAATAAAATTATATTATTTTAAATTATTCTATATGCATATATTTACTAAATATATTTTAACTCCAGTTACAAAAACATAATTAATACCTACTTATTATGACCATATTTAACATTGATCACCTAAATATCTTGTCACCCTAGAATGAAACTCTGATTAGTACATTAGTATTAGCTAGAAAACTTTGTAGAAATATTTAGTCATGCTTGAAAATAATTTTAGACTTGGGATAACTTTTTCACATAAACTGATGATTATTACAAATGTATTCTTATATTTGGTGAGTCAAAAAGGTTTATGTTTGACAAATAAAATTAAAAACATAGTTTAGACTTAGGCAAATGGTTTGGTGGTGAGTGTTTAATGGCATACGATATGTAGAAAGTCTATTTAAGTCAATTAACGACCGGTCTATGAGCTACTATTATAAAACCACACCGTGCTATCATAAGTCTGATATAGAACAAACTAGACTAACTAATTAGTTTGTTCCAACCTTGGTTTCACTATAGGTTGAATGTGGGCATGGTGTAGGCCACTGAGTCTCACACGACACAAGAGGGGGCCCTGATTTATTAGATTCTTTATTTGGGCGAAACCTTAGTAGTGATATGACCAGGATGATGACTTCACATTGGAGTCATAATCTCTCCGTCGTACATCCAAGGAAGTATGCTATTCGCGTGGTAATATGAGATGATCATGTCTTGTGGGTAAAGTTATACCACCTCTACAGAGTGTATAAACTATCCTGGATAGCCATGTCCATGATTTTGGGCATACTAAGTAAAGTTTTTCATAGATTACACTTTATTTTTAAAAAACTGATTAAAATGAAAGATGATGAGATCTTTTGGAAAAAGATGGTTTTGGAGGGATGACTATGGATAGGTTAGTGTGGGGGTGGATTTACACTAATGATATTATTTAATTAAAATATTGTCTTTATTTATTGTATCAAATTTAGTAATTACATCTATTTTTACTTTATTTACTCCAATTTGACTTTACGCTCAAATAACCCTATTTTACCTTCACATGTTATCCTTGTATTAATATTGTATTTTCTGTGTAACTTGTGGAGTATATTTTTATGCTTACCCTTACTTAATTCTGTTGCTCAAAGAAGCACTGCTTTAACTTTGGTGAGGACTAGAACGAGTAGTTCACGTTCTACAGTCATTTGGATGTGGGTAGACTGGATGAACTTCTTCCTCTTCGAATTTTACTTCCACTATTTATATTTAATTTTGACTTATGGGTCATTGATGTAAACTTTGGTAATCAAGCCCATATTTAGACAATTAATAAATGTCAGTATGGTTGATATTTATCCTTGTTTTCCACTCTGGGTACTAGATAATTCTGGACTAGTATGATTTACATAGAGGATCCAGAGGTTTTGCTTCCGGGACCAACAGCGCACACCCTTCAGCACACCATTGTACATGTCCGACATGTTGGTCGTTATAATCCCATATCTCGCACTATCTATATTGTGAAGCAGAGACCATTTCTCTACGTCCGGGACATGCAAGTTGATCTATTGGGTGAACTCGCTCGTTGCTACGGGTAGCCTGAACTGCTTACGGTTCCAATCCCTGCGACTCCCTCACATGCTTGGAGGTCTCCTCATCATGCTCATGTCATATTGAGTTAACTTGCACCTCTGGTTCTGCATGCCTTGAACTTCGTCATTAACTCCTTGTTGTGAGAACGGGTGTCAAAGTTCACCGCCAGATGCCTCATGCACTAGCGAGACCTCACATCATGCAACTAGAAGGGTGGTTGAGTCTCTTTCTATGTAGTAGTCAGCACTAACAGTAACCTGGCATTACAGTCCATGATAAGGCAGATGCTGGGTCAGTCTTAGACTACTGCTTGCTTCACATCAGCTATCTGTGTTCTTGTTCTTCACAATTGCATATGCCACTAGGAGTAACTGATGTGCAGCGAGGATATCATGACAAGACCTTTACAATGCTAAGCCTTCAACCTGGTCACGCCGCCACTAAGGTTTCACCACAACTTAAATCCATAAGTTGGAGCCCCCTCTTGTGTCGTGTGAGACTTCTTATGGTTTACACCACGCTCACATTCAACCTATAGCGAGACCAAAGTTGGAATCTCACAAATTAGTCAGCCAGGATTGTCCCATATCAGTCTTGTGGTAGTACTATATAGCTTTGCAACAGTAGCTCACAGACCGGTCCTTAACTTGACTAAGGCTCATTCCACATACCCCTTGTACCTGACAATCAACATTGTGTCACCAAACAACAATGCATGCCAGTACCCACCACCTAACCAGTAGCTTAGGTCAAAACCAAGTTTTATATTTTATTTTGAAACATCTTATATATTTTCTTGACTCACCGAAGTCAAGAATAGATTTTAAAAGTTTATCAGTTTAAGTGAATATGGTATCCCAACCTATGATTATTTCAAGTATAGCTAAGCTTTGCTACAAGAATGTCCAGTTAATACTAATGTATCAACTAGGTTTTTCTATATGGTGACAAGGTATAAGGGAGTGCAATATCAAATTTGACCATACAAAGTATTTGGGTGTAACTAGAATTTAAATCGAATTTAAACTAAGTTTGAATAAAAGTACGCATGCATAATAATTTAAAAACAATATTAATAATTTAAATTACTGGAAGTAACATGATCAAAGTTGTAACTTTCCTTGCTTCGAAGTTTGCTGAGGTTCGCCAAAGTTATACTCTTCGGATTAGTCGTAGTCTACACGCGAAAAACCAAAACAAACTAAACTCAAATAAAATCCAAAATTTATAAAATATATATTAGGAGGTATAATATGAATTTAGGAATTTGAATGGGTCAAAACGGAGTTAGAATGAAGGAGAGTGACTTCTGGAAGTTTCAATTCCAAGGAAATGAAAAAAAAAAGAATTATTGGAATTCTTTTCTTGGTGAAGGAAAAGTGGTCAGAAACTACAATATTTCTGTATGGTCAAAGCCATAATCGACGACGTAGTCAGGGCCATGGTCGAGACCATGGTCGAAACAACGGTTGGAGTTGCGGAGGTCGAACTCGAAGACAATAACTCTAAGTATGGGTGAAGTTGAAGTCAAAGATTTAGACGAAGACCCAGTCAAAACTATTCGATGGTCGAAGAACACTATAGCAGTCAAGAACAAAGAGTAGTTGGAGTCGAGTGGTCATAGAAGGAGTTCTGTGTGTGGTCAGGACGGAAATGAACTATAGTGGTCGGAAGCGACTATGGTGGAAAGCGAAGGTGGTCGGAAACAGCGGTGGTCGGAGACTTAGGGCGAAGAGTGACAGCGGTCAAAAGTGACTACGGTCAGAGGCTTACGGCGATCAGATGTTTAGAATGGTTGATGGGAACGGGGTCCCCATCTTCCAACAAATTCTGGATATGTTCGATTTGGTGGAGGCGCGACACAAATCGATTCGGCTTCCGAACAACACGTACTGAACCCCGCAATCGCAGCACCCCGTCTCCTCAGGTTATCAACCGTGCGCAGCCCAGTTGACCTCACCAAGAAGGCTAATCCTCACCTGCGAATCGAAGAGCACAAGCAAGAATAAGGAAGAACACAACGGAATTGCAGATGTATTTATTTAGCACTCAAAAGTTGGGGTCTCACAAACCGATGAACGACGAAACTGTTCAAAGACAGAATAATCTAAGCAAAACCCGCCTCCTAATGGTGGGGGTGGCGGCTGGATATAGAGGAGTGGGGGGCATGCAAGACCCCTGGACGCGCTATAATGGGCTTTAACACGATACAAGGTCGAACGGCCCAAAAGCCGGTGGCGCAGCACCCTGATAGATTCTAAATGCCCAATTGTTTTGACGATTCCCGTTGACTCAGAAGGAATTTTGAGATGCGACTAGAGCCATTGGAAAGGTCGCCTTCTCAGCTTTTCATCCATATGTAGAACGTCCAAAATGGATTCCGGATGCGATCTGGGCGTCCGTTTTAGTGCAGCCTGGTCCTGGACTCTGAATTGGATTCGAAGTCGGCTTGAGTTGGGCCTCCAACATGATTCGACCACCCTTGCTGGACTTGTGCGCCTCCTAGCCCTTCTCCAACTACTTCCTGATCCTCTCCATGGTTCCTAATCATAAGTAAATCATTAGGTAGCAATCGATTCTCAAATGAACAAAAAGAAGTACTTTGGAACGAGCTCACCTATAAATTCAATTGTCGGGCGTGAGCTCTAGTGATTGGTCCTTAAATGTAAAGTGGAGGAGTGTTGTGTGTATCCGAAGAAGTGATGTCCTCATCATCCTCCCCCTCTTGAAGCGGAGTTGTCCTCTACTCAGCCTCATCTTCTTCTCCCAAGTATGGCTTCAAATCTGAAATGTTAAATATGGGACTAACCACAAACTCGAGAGGCAACTCAAGTTTATATGCATTATCATTTATCTTCTCAACTATATTAAAAGGGCCAGCAGCTCTAGGCGTCAATTTTGACCTTCGTAACTTAGGAAATCTATCCTTTCTCAAGTGCAACCAAACAAAATTTCCCGGTTCAAGTTTAACTTCCTTTCTACCTTTAGTACCAACAATCCTATATTTTTTCATTCATCTTTTCAATATTTGCCTTAGTAGTCTCATGCATTTTGACAATAAAATCAGCATGCGCCTTAGCATCATTATGAACTCTCTCACTAGTAGGTAAAATATCAATAGGGGTACGGGGATTGAATCCATACACTACCTGAAAAGGACTTACCATGGTGGTAAAGTGTTCCGCTCGATTATATGCGAACTCAACATGCGGCAAACACTCTTCCCACAGCTTCAAATTGTTCTTCAAAACAGCTCTCAACATGGTAGACAATGTGCGGTTCACCACCTCGATTTGGCCATCAGTTTGTGGGTGACATGTTGTAGATAACAACAACTTTGTACCCAACTTGTTCCATAGAGTACGCCAAAAGTGACTGAAGAACTTGGCATCACGATCTGAAACAATAGTAGAAGGCATACCATACAAACGAACTATTTCTTTGAAAAAGAGGTCAGCAATATGAACGGCATCATCGGTTTTATAACATGGTATAAAGTGAGCCATCTTAGAAAAATAATCCACAACAACAAAAATGATATCCCTCCCCCTCTTAGTCCTGGGCAATCCTAAAACAAAGTCCATAGAAATATCTGTCCACGGAATAGAAGGAACAGGAAGAGACATATATAAACCATGTGGATTCAAGCGAGACTTAACTTTTTGACATGTAGTGCAGCGAGCTACAAACCGCTCAACATCTCGCCTCATCTTTGGCCAAAAGAAGTGTGTGGCCAGAACATCCTCCGTCTTCTTAGCACCAAAATGTCCCATCAAACCGCCTCCATGCGCTTCTTGGAACAACAAAAAACGAACGGATCCAACTGGAATGCATAGGCGGTTAGCTCTAAACAAGAACCCATCATTGATCATGAATTTATTCCATGATTGTCCCTCTTTACAATGCAACAACACATCCTTAAAATCAGCATCAAAAGCATATTGTTCTTTAATGGTTTCAATACAAAAAATATGACAATCAAGTTGAGACAACTGGTATAGCGTCGAGACAAAACATCAGCAATTACATTATCCTTCTCTTTCTTGTGTTTGATGACATAAGGGAAAGATTCAATAAATTCAACCCACTTAGCGTGTCTACGATTCAAATTGGTTTGACTACGAATATGCTTATGTGATTCATGATCGGAATGAATGACAAATTCTTTAGGCCATAAATAGTATTGCCACGTCTCTAAAGAACGAACAAGAGCATGCAACTATTTATCATACGTGGAATAATTAAGAGCAGGACCATTCAATTTTTCACTAAAGTAGGCAACAGGTTTGCCTTCTTGCATCAAAACACCACTAATACCAATTCCGCTAGCATCACATTCCAGCTCAAAAGTCTTACCAAAATCCAGAAGTTAGAGCAATGGTGCGTGTGTAAGCTTGTCCTTCAAAAGATTAAAGGACTCCTTTTGTGATGGCCCCCAATGAAACATGACTCCCTTCTTTGTCAACTCAATCAACGGTGTCGTAATAGTGCTGAATTCCTCGACAAAACGGCGATAAAATCCTGCAAGACCAAGAAAACTCGGCACTTGGGAGACTGTCGTGGGCATGGGCTAACTCCATATCGCCTCCACCTTGGTTCTATCAACCTCATTTCCCTGTGGAGTCACAACATAGCCAAGAAAAGAGACTCGATCTGTGCAAAAGGTGCACTTCTCAAGGTTACCAAACAAACGTGCATCTCTCAAAGCATTAAAAACAGCACGTAAGTGATGCAAATGTTCATCAATTGACTTGCTATAAATCAAGATATCATCAAAGTAAACGACCACAAATTTACCAATGAAAGAACGTAAAACCTCATTCATTAATCTCATGAAAGTGCTAGGTGCATTAGTTAAACCAAAAGGCATGACTAACCACTCATACAAGCCGAACTTAGTTTTAAAAGCAGTTTTTCATTCATCGCCTAGTTTCATTAGTATTTGGTGGTATCCACTACGCAAGTCAATCTTTGTGAAAATTATAGCACCACACAACTCATCAAGTATGTCGTCTAGTCTAGGAATAGGATGACGATACCTTATAGTAATGTTGTTAATGGCTCTACAATCAACACACATACACTAAGAACCATCTTTTTTGGGAACCAAAAGAACAGGAACAGCACAAGGCCTAAGACTCTCACGTACGTACCCACGGTCCAAAAGGTCTTGGACTTGTCGCTAAATCTCCTTAGTCTCTTCGGGATTGGTCCTGTACGCCGCACGGTTTGGCAAACTCGCGCTAGGGATCAAGTCAATCTGATGCTCAATCCCTCGAATGGGTGGAAGTCCTGGAGGTATCTCAGTAGGGCAAACATCTATAAACTCCAGCAAAAGGTTAGTGACAAGAGCAGGCAAAGTGCAAGACATATTATCAAGAGAAAATAAAGCATCTTTGCACACAAAAGCATAGCATGTATCATTAACATCATCAATTTCAGCAAGATCTGATTTTGTGGCAAGCATAACAGAATTTTTCAAATGGATTACTTGCTGTTTTTCAGATGTATCATGTTCCTTTGGATCATTAGCAGCAGCAGCTCTCTCCCTATCGGCCTCTATAATCTCAGCTGGGGTCAAAGGTAGTAAAGTAATTTTCTTTCCCTTATGCATAAAAGTGTATTTGTTACTACTACCATGGTGTAAAGCATCATTATCAAATTCCCAAGGTCGACCCAATAAAAGAAAGCATGCTTGCATGGGAACTACATCACAATCAACATAATCAGCATAACCACCAATGGAAAAATGGCCTCGGCATATTTGTGTTACCTTAGCTTTTTCAGAGTCATTTAACCACTGAATATGGTATGGATGTGGATGCGGTCGCGTGATCAAGCCAAGCTTCTTGACCAAATCAGAACTCACCAAGTTGTTGCAGCTTCCTCCATCAATGATGACACGTGCGCGCCGGTTCTTGATTGCGAAGAAAGTCTGAAACAAATTATAGTGTTGAAGCTTATCGGGTTGTTGTACCTGTGTGCTGAGGACTCGCTGCACAAGGATGCTTCGTAGCGTCGCTGTGGACGCCCCACCAAGGACCAGGTCGTCATTACCACCGCCATTGTCGTCCGAGGCAGCAGCAACATCATCATCCTCCTCGACATCCGAAGTGCTGATGTAGCCTCCATCGTCCGTGACGATGTATGCCCGTTGGCTAGGGCAATTCTTCTACACATGACCAAGCCCATGGCAGCGGTGGCACTGAATGTCGGAGGAGCGGCCCGTGGAAGCCACGGAAGAAAAACTCTTCGCTGGAACTTGCAAAGAATTTTTTGTAGAATCTGCAGGGCGTGTCGTGGAAGGTGGCTTCGGTGGCGCTGCAGCAATCTTGTGCACAGGTGGTGGAGGAGAACGAAAACTCGAAGAAGACTTGGGCAGTCCCGTCGATGTAGTCGTTCGCGGCGTGTAGGAGGTTCGTCCGGTGCTTGCCTTCGCTGATTCCTTGTGTCCCTGCAATTCTTTTTCTGCAAGCATAGCAAGCTGGAACAACTAGTTGACAGTAGTAAAATCTTTATAATCAACAATGTTCTGAATTTCATACCGTAACCCCCCGTAGAAACGACAAATCTTATCATCTGTTTCCTCAACAACCCCACAACACACCATACCCTTTTGAAGCTCAGCATAATAGTCCTGAACAGAACTATCACCTTGTTCTAAGCGCTGTAATTTTTTTTTCTCAAATCACGTTTATATGAGGGAGGAATAAAACGATTACGCATAGCTTCTTTTAACCGCTCCCATGTATCAGGTTGTAGGCGCATGGTACCCAGTTCATTCTACCAGATAATAGCAAAGTCCTTAAACTCACTAGTAGCTTGTCTAACTCTATGTTGTTCAGGAACTAAGTGAGAATTAAACTTCTGCTCTACCGTCATCTCACAATCAAGATATATTTCAGGATCATAAAGGCTAGAAAAAGATAGGATGGTAAACTTGACTTTAGCAAAAGGGTCGTCGTTACCATGACGGTTCTGGTTATTACCTCCCATACCATGTCTGTTTTGCTGAAGACGCCGACGTAGTCGTGCATCTTGTGTCGCCCGCTGATCAATGTTGCCAACCACATAGCTTCTGTGGTGTTCAACTGGGTAATGGCGGCGACGATGGTGTCCATTCACGCGCCGAGATCGGTGAATGAAGCATTTTGTTTGTCGAGCGCAGATTGTAGCTGGGCGCAACTAACACACTCGTCGAAATCAACCGGTGTCCCATCCCCTTCGTCTCCTGCCATGGTGAGTGGAAACAAAGGGAAAACAAAAGGATTATCCCTATCAACTACAAAGTAATGACAGTGGAAACCCGCAAAGGAAGTGGCTTACCAAGCTCTTACAAGTGTTCTTACCAAAGCAAGGTAAAGAATACCTGGAAAGTGTGATCCGACGATTGCAAAGATCAAAAACTGTGCTGTCTGGAAATATGTATATGGAGCTTGGAAGGCCAAATATGTTAGTGAAACACAAATCAATAACTGATAGTAATGCTGAATAAATGTCCAAAGCACTGCTCCTAGTTGCTGGTCTAAATGTGTCCTATATCAGCTAGCCAATCAAGCCATATGCAAGGAAGTGTATGTACGCACACGCAATGATCAATGTGACTTGATGTAAGCAAAGGAGAGTCTCACAACAAGTACTAGGAGAGACGCTAGCCCACTACTCAAACTTCTTTCTAAGAGCACAAGACTATTCGCGCGAAGGAGAGCACAAAACAGTGGTATCGGCAAAACGCGAACAACCCTCAAGTTTGAGTAGATACAACAGCTAGTCTCAACAGATGAAAAGGCAGAGTTTTATGTGGCTTATATATACTCGTTTGAAAGGTTTCGACGAGATCTACAACTTTTTCAACTGGACGAACCCCAAATTCCGAAGGGAAGGCCGAATAAAACCGCAAAAACAGAAAGCTGAAATTTTGCAACGCGATTTCGGGGCTAAAGATGGCCGATTTTGGGGGTATTGGAGGGCGACTGGTTCTGGATATGTTCGATTTGGTGGAGGCGCGACGTAAATCGATTCGGCTTCCGAACAACACGTACTGAACCCCGCAATCGCAGCACCCCATCTCCTCAGGTTATCAACCGTGCGCAACCCGGTTGACCTTGCCAAGAAGGCTAATCATTGCCTGTGAATCGAAGAACACAAGAAAGAATAAGGAAGAACACAACGAAATTGCAGATGTATTGATTTAGCACTCGAAAGTTGGGGTCTCACAAACCGATGAACGGCGAAACTATTCAAAGATAGAATAATCTAAGCAAAACCCGCCCCCTAATGGTGGGGGTGGCGGCTGGATATAGAGGAGTGGGGGGCGTGCAAGACCCCTGGACGCGGCCTAATGGGCTTCACACGATACAAGGCCGAACGGCACAAAAGACGGTGGCGCAGCACCCTGATAGATTCTAAATGCCCAATTGTTTCGACGATTCCCGTTGACTCAGAACGAATTTTGACATGGGATTAGATCCATTGGAAAGGTCGCCTTCTCAGCTTTCCATCCATATGTAGAACGTCCAAAACGGAGTCCAGATGCGATCTGGGCGTCCGTTTTAGTGTAGTCTGGTCCTGGACTCCGAATTGGATTCGAAGTCGGCTTGAGTTGGGCCTCCAACATGATTCGACCGCTCTTGCTGGACTTGTGCGCCTCCTAGCCCTTCTCCAAGTACTTCCTGGTCCTCTCCATTGTTCCTAATCATAAGTAAATCATTAGGTAGTAATCAATTCTCAAATGAACAAAACGAAGTACTTGGGAACGAGCTCACCTGTAAATTCAATTGTCAAGCGCGAGCTCTAGTGATTGGTCCTTGAATGTAAAGTGGAGGAGTGTTGTGTGTATCCGAAGAAGTGATGTCCTCATTAGTGGTCATCGGTTTGCAGCGGTCATAGCTGATGATCGAATGTAGATGGAGACGGCAGTGGTTGGGAGTGACTGTGGTCGTGAGCGACCGTAGTCGGAAAAACAATAGTGCTCGAATGGATTGGAGGTTACACCGTGGTCGGAGTGGTTATGTTGGATGGATCTTCAGGTGGTCGAAAGTAGTGGTGGAAGGCTATGTCGGATAGCTATGGTTGATGGTCGAAAGTTTTAGAGAGTGGTCAAAAGTTAATTATTATTTTATTATATTATTATTATTTTAAAAAAACTTGGGTTGTTACATGCACTCTCTCCATCTTGTTTACATATATCCTAGGATTAGCTTGGGCAATCTGATGCAACATTTGTGGCTCAAAATCATAGGCCTCCTCATACATACCGTACATCCTATGTATGACCTTCTCCTCGCTTGCCACACCTTACTGTAGCTGACCGAAAAATCAACCAGGTTCACGACATCGACTATCAACAGCTTTGATAAAAATATGACATCCGCAACAATAAGGTGACTTATCAGGCTGCAACGAGTAACGAGGTCACATTACTATGGTCGTGCAGTAGCTCTGCAAGCTCATAGGTGTGGTCTTTGACCACTGTTATCTAGAAGTCTGTTGCTCTGCCTCTGTATCTTTGCTCATGAACCTTCCTAGGACAAAAGCCATCCAGCCCCCTCCCGATCAGCATCCCTCTGTTCCCTCTCGGCCACATTGGATGCCTTCTTCTCTTTACACAAAACAACACTACTTTGCAAAGTAATTTCATATTGCAAAGCTAAATCACAAATCAAAGTAACAATGCCACTTTGTGCCGCATTGTCCCCTCCCTCTTCAAGCCAATTCCTTAGCTTCAGGGTAATCTTTGAATCCTTTTTCTCCTATACGATGAGCTTGATTTTAGACTTAATTGTATTGTCCGACATTAGCTTTAGCATATATCATTTGCCTTCATGCTTGAAATTGTAGGTGTTGATCCTCCCAACATGTGTAAGATCATGATCGTACTGACATGGCCTTCCCAATAGCAAAACACACACTTCCAATGGTAGAACATCGCATTCCATTAGACCAACATAGGCACCAACTGAAAACGGCACACATACCTTATGTGCTATTTTCATCTTCCTGGTCTTGTTCAACCACTCCATATAATGCAATTCAGATTGCCGCTATGTGGACAATCTCTTTGCTAATTATATTGATGAAACTTCCATCATCAATAATCAGCATGCAAGCCTTGCTCTTGATTTTGCATTGGGTTTTGAAAAGACTCCAACACTGCCCTTTTTTCATCTTGTCGATGTCGTCACCTTGCACCTTCTTGACTTAGATGTTCAGCTCACTAGACGGTCCAACATCCCCTCTCTTTCTATTCTTCTCTTTACATGAAACAGCACTACTTTGCGAAGTAATTTTAGATTGCGAAGCTGAATCACAACTCAAAGTAACAATGCTACTTGGTGCTGCATCAGGAAGCTATATTGATAACAACTTTCACCACTTTCATCCTAAATGGCGTAATCACTAAAAAAGAGTGAAATTACACCATATGAGGGATGGAAGGGGAGAAAACCTAATGTAAATTTTCTACAAGCTTGTGGGTGCTTGGCAAAAATCAATGACTATTGTAGAAAAAGAGAAAGCTTAGGCCTAAAATAGTCGACTATCTTTTCTTGGATATGCTCATAATAGCACAGCATATAGATTTTTTGTAGTTAAATCAGAAACTTTTGAGATTATTGCTAACACAATAATAGAGTCTAGAGATGCTTCATTCTTTTAAGATATTTATCCTATGAGAGCTGCAAGCATTACTTCACAAACTGAGTATATTCAAACAGAAAATATTAAGAGTGAGAATAATCGAACTTCTGAACTTTCCATTATTTTTCCGAACCAATATGTGATATACCTAAGGAGTATAACAATCCAATCGCAGAGGCTCCTCATAGCAGCAAGAGACAAAGAGTTGAGAAAACCTTTGGTGACAACTTTATTGTATACCTTATGGATGGTGTGCCAAAGACTCTTTCAGAAGCCTATGTATCTCCTGATGCTGAGTATTATAAAGAGATAGTCTGTAGTGAGATAGACTTTATCATAACTAATGGGACTTGGAGATCATTGATCAATCCTGGTGGGTGCAAACCTGTATGATGTAAGTAGGCCTTCAAAAAGAAATTAAGGTCTGATGGTACTATTAAAAATACAAGGCAAAACTTTTGACTAAGGGTTACACCTAAAAAGAAGAGAATTTCTTTGATACTTATCCTCCTATCACCAGGTTAGCCATCATCTAAGTGCTTTTTGCATTAATATCTTTTTATGGTTTACATATCCATCAAATAGATGTGAAGATAGCTTTCTTTAATGGAGAGTTGGAGGAGAAAATCTATATGGATCAAATGAATGGTTTTGTGATTCCTTGATAGAAAAATAAGATATATAGATTATTGAAATCCTTATATGGCCTAAAGAAAGTACCAAAACAATGGTACAAGAAGTTTGACAAAACTTCGACTTCCGCTGGCTTTATTGTTAATAAAGTTGATAAATGTGTATACTACCATTATGGTGGGGGTCAAGGGGTGATCTTATGTTTATATATAGATGACATACTTATTTCTAGGACAAATACTACTATAATTGATGAGATCAAATCTTTGTTATCTCGATGCTTTGATATGAAAGACTTGAAAGAGATAGATGTCATTCTGAATATTAAATTAATCAAGAGTGAGGATGGAATTACTTTGATCCAATCCCACTATGCTAAAAAAATCTTAAGACATTTTGGATATGAGAGTTGTAAAATTTCTCCAACACCCTATGATACGAGTATTAAGCTGTGAAAGTACTAGAGGCTAGGAAAAGATCAATTGTGATATTCATAAATTATTGGGCCACTTATTTATTTAGTTGGTGCCACAAAACTTGATATTTTATTTGCTGTGAGCAAATTAAGTCAGTTTACGTCTAATCCAAGAGATTATCATTGGGAGGCACTTAAAAGAGTGCTACGTTACTTGAGAGGTACAACATCTTTTAGAATTAGTTATACTGGATAACCTTCTATATTATAAGGATACAACAATTCCAATTAGATCTCTAATGCAAATGAGATCAAAGCTATAAGTGGCTATATGTTCACTTTAGTTGGTGCTATAGTTTTATAGGAGTCTTACAAACAAACCATACTGATGAGGTCAACTATATAAGTAAAACTTGTAGCACACTGAATGGCTGAGAGAGTTTCTGTTGGACTTGCCATTGGTTAAGAAACAAATACCGACAGTCTTGATGTAATACGATAATCAAACAGTCTTGACAAAAGTTACGAGTATTAAGGATAATATGAAGTCCTTCAAACATGTGAAACATTGTTTTAAATCTGTTAGAAAATTAAGGAACTCTAGCAGGATTGATGTAAATTATATTCACATTGAGAAAAATCTGGTAGATCCTTTTAGAAAGGGGTTAATTAGCATGGAAGTAATTTTCGTTGCATCTGTGGACATGAGAATAAGATCCATTTGAGTTACATCATAAAGGTAACCCATACCTTCTTGATCAAAGATCTCGTAACTTAGGTAATAAAAAATAAGTTGATGTTGTAATAAGATAATACATATTCATTTCACCTATGTCCTAATAGACAAAGTATTCTCAACTGTATGAAGGTTAGCATAAAGCCTTAATATTCTGTTGTCCAAATGAGGAAAAAAGTATTGGCCTGCAATATACGTAGAAAGAATATACCTACTTGAGCCTAATTGTGTGTGTGGTCATAATTCTTGAGAATGGGGCATTCTCTAGAAAGCTCATAAGCAGATCAGGGAGCATGACATTTTAACACTCTGTTTAGGCGTGGTTCTTTGGCAGTCTAGTATTAATTGAGATTTCAAGTAAAGTCTAATCTCAAAAGGTTGTAAATTCATAGGATAGTTCATTCATCAGCTATGAGAATATGAATCTTATCATTCTAGATGCAAATTTAACCCGTACGAGACTTGCAATAAAAGATTGTTATATTAGCAGCACTTCAGATAATATCTTGGGCATCTTTTTGCTACTTTCTTTGGAATTAGTGAGGGATTGTTAGAAATTAGGCATATATGAGTGTGAGGCCTATTTCCTATAATGTCAAAGCATGTATGGTTTAGTATCATATTACCTAGCCAAGTAGAGCGAATTCAATTTATAAGATGGAGTCCTTACCACTTATTGAATATGACATATGGAATGGGGATTGTATAAGGAGGATTTTGGCTAAACACACACACACACACGTGAGCATATTCGTGTATTTTCATATGAAAAATCGCGTGACTTATGACTTATGACAAGCGACCGCACTGTGACATGGCGCGCCACTTGTAGACCAAGTCCATCTTTCCTTTTGAGAATCATGTGTTTCTCTCTCCTTTTTCAATTGTCCAGGAGCTGATAAACATTGTATAAATATCATTATATGGTTTGATGAGGCAGTTACCAGTGTTTTAATTTTGTTTAATCATAGCAATTACTAGTGAGTGATTGTAGTGTCCTTAAAAGGATTTGAAGACGTCTAGGAGATGAGATAGAATTCCTCCTCCATTCTTTCACCTCCTCTCTGGATAGCTATGCTGTAGTATCGAGCTGCCCAACCACACCGGCCATTCTTCTTGGTGTGCACTGGGAAGAGAGGAGAGCGAGATATTTGAACCATTGCTGCAAAGAAAACATGCACGATGCTGTAATAAGATTTCTAGGCAGCGCTACCTACATGACTGCTTCTCTTCTTTCTCAACGTTGATTACTTCCACAACTGCTCATTTTTGCGCTACTTTCTTTTTCCCTATCAACTCCACTGTAAGCCATTCACACAATTGATCAACTCTATTATAATATTATCCTTGTGTATTTTTAAAGTATAATAAGTTGTCTACCGTTATTTTGGTTTATCTCATTATTAGTCTTTTACTGTATCTGTCTCCTAGTAAAATTTGGAATTAAAATATTGCTGACATTTTGAACATGTTGTTTCTCTATGATTGTAAGTTGTGGATATCTTGGGGGTAAAGCTAGGTACTCTCTGTAGCGATAAACCTCAATTATTCTAATGTGCCGTGTTTCTAGCTTGTGAAACTATGTTGTAAGGTGATACCTAAACTTAAGGATAAGTAGTCTTTAAGTGGTCAAAATGTGGTAATTGGTGATGGTGATGAATCATTACCCTTACTCTTGAAAATTTAATTTTCAACTCTCTTGTTTTAACTTAAAATGCTTACAAATAAAACTATATGGGATACTAGTGGTGGTAGGTCCAACAAAGCCCTCATTGTCAGACATTCTTTGAAATCTCTTCACTATAAATGTTATCACTGTGGCTTATTAAGTATGATGTACTCATTTTTGTATATTTTGGTTTAGACGATGGGTACTATGAGGAGGATATGCCAAAAGATGATGAGTACTATGATGGTGAAGATCACACATTCTAGGTTGAGCCTACACTCAAGTGTAGCCTATGGTGTGGTCATCTTTTGTCATATTTTGTCTGCAATATAAATAAGTTTGGCTTGAAAATCTTTAAACACTATAATTGACTGCAATGTCTTACTTTATGTAATAATTCTATTATGGTATTGTAAGCAAAAGTAGGACTATTTGACAATCTGTACGCAACTAAAATCCTGAATAGTTGCGGGAATATGAAGACCACTGGGAAATCCGGGTGTCCCCACATCTATGGCTTAGGGCACAATCTCTCACTGGACACAAGCTAAAAGTCAGACAAGACACACAACTCAGCTTGGATACCGCACACTTAGAGTCACCATTTTGGTATATCGAAATACTGATATGATCTAATTTAAGCTTATTAGGAACCAATTTGTTTTTAATAAACCTAACTAACCGAATACCGACCCCTAATACTAGCATAGCAAAATCCAATTGTTTTCTTTTTCTCCTACTCCCACTGCTGTCATAGCAAAATTGAATTGCTTTATTTTTCCTTTTATCCCTATTTTTTATTTTTTATTCCTTCCTTTTTATTTTCTATCTTTTTTTCCCTCATTTTCCTCCTTTTATCTTTTCTATTCTTTTTTCTTTTCCCTTCTTCTACCGCCACAGCTTCTTTCTCTTCTTCCACATACCATCTTCCCACGCTGCTGCCCCTCCTCTGTGTGCCCTCGTTGTAGCCTCTGCCTTCACCTCTTCCCCGAGCCAACCCGCTCCAACATCACCTCTTCTCCCGCTTTCCACCCCACCAATTGCCTCCGCCTCCCACACCGCCTTTCCCCGTGCTACGAGCTGCCACCTCGATTGGATTTGGCTACTACCGACCTTACCTTGCTTGGATCTGACAGCCGTCGATGTCATGTCGCCTGGATCCGACCACCACTGATGTCAACCTCGCTCAAATCAGGCCGCCTCCTCGCTCATGGCCCTGTCTCGCCACCATCACCGGATGCGCTAGCCATCGTCTTTGCCCATGGCCTCCGGTCGCAGCCTCACCTATGGCCTCATCTCGTCAGTGTTACCAGCCAAGGCAGCCGTCGTTCTCACCTAATCCAAACCCGATCCATTCACCAAGGCCAATCCAAGCGATAGGTGCATATATGCTCTCCTCTCTTTCATCCCTAGAGATTCAACACCAGACATCCATCCCAAAATAGATCAAACACCTCTGCATTAAAGGGTGACTTGGCTCAGCAAGAGAGCGGGGAATCCACCCGTTTGAATTGATTTTTGCTGATGATTTTTTACTATAGTTTATAACTTTTGGTTAAAAACAAATAATAGTGGTTGAAAAAGTGGTTTTTAGAAAAAGTGAGCGAGTGGTGGAAAAGTGAGGGAGGCATGTGTGCATATGACGAGAGCTAGAGGAGTAGGATGTGTGACGCACCTATGATCCCTACCTTATTCTCAGAGCGAGACGGCAACTAGAGGAGTGAGGTTTACTTTGAAAAGTCAGATATTCGTATTGATTTTTGACTTTTCAAGCAAAAAAACAAAAGTTAGTACCAATACGAACAGGGTGTATAACATATGTAATGTAATTGCACCGAGCCTTCAATCAGACAGCAAGACTTCCAAACCCTGGAGCAAACTCCGGAGCGTTTGTGTCTTTTTGATGCGTGGAGCGTGGAAACGGCAGCGCAGCGCGAAGCGAATCATTAGATCCATCTCGAGCCGGGTTTGATGTATGAGTCAAATTAGGGGGTGTTTAATATTGCAAAGTGTCGTGAAAAGGCGCTTTTGCTTCCGACACGGACCTTGATTAAGGATGTCCCCTGCGTGGAGTGCATGCATCCAATCATGTTGGATTATTATATTATTCCTCCTCCTTCCGGCGCAGTAGTAAAATCTACTAGCATCCAACTGGCTGCGCTCAGTTCCTCCTGACACCGCGTTCGGCGATGGTTTATGGGGTTTTATTTACTATTTATTTATTTATTCTGTGTTTTTTTATGTTTTCTTTGTTCTCATATTTCTTTGTATTATTCGTGATAGATTAACATATTTTTTCTAATTTTTAAATTTAATTATACTAAATAAGTCAACTCAGATAAAGTAAAAAATCAATCAACTTCAGTAAAAAAACTATAAACTATTATCATTTTGAACGCCATCTAAATTTTAGATACGTACGTACGCTTGGCTGTAATTGTCATAGTACAGACAGCCCCATGTTTCATAGGTTGACCATGTATCTCGCCAATCAAGTGGCGCCACAAGCTGTGGACGCATCTGCATTAGTAGTAGCAAGATATATCAAACCAAGAATTTATACTAGTACTATTGTGTTAAAGTTAGGAATTGCGAACTGCTTTTTCCCCTCTTTAGTGCTCTAGAAAGATATTGTAATAATTATCAACATGTGGTTGCACTGTCTCAACAAAATGTTGCGAGTTGTACGTACCTTTTGTTCCAAGTGTAAGTTATTATTCTTAACTTTCGTTTAAAATATCAGTAAAAATTATATTCCACTTCCTCTGACGAGAAAAGTAAATTGCACCAAACCCCACATTTTTTCTACTTGTGTCAGAAGATGAGTCTTAACCCAACTAATCATCTATTTAACACATGGGAGGTGATTCTATACTCCTCAAAATAGTAAAGTGCATAAAGATTAAAGCACCGATATTAAAGCAAAAAAGATGCAAATTGAGGCTACTTCTTACCCCTTGATTGGGGCTTTGAGATTTATGCATGTATGTGAGAGTGAAAAGCATGAAAACACTGCTCCACAATATATTTGTCACTTTATCCCAATTTTAAGAAATCTTTGTCCACATGAGATGCCACATCATACCTCGCTGCCACTAGATTTCATACGGTACATGCCCTTGCCACCTATGCTATTTTGCATATATACTAACAAAAATGTCATTTTAACTTGTTTTTACCAATAGTTATTGTTGTTAATAGCGAAGTGTCCGTGTATTCTGACGAATCTTAAATAAATATATTAGAAGTTGCAAACTAAAAAAGCAAAAAAAAATACTATCCTCAAATCCAAAAAATTGCTTATCAACCAGACACATACATATACACAAGTGCAAATGATCCAATCATCTACTGAAGATCATGCAAATAACACACATGTAGTATATCTAAGACTGTAAAAAAGTTCGAAGCTCACGAGCAACTCAAGCTCAGCTCGTTCTAAACTCGATTTGAGCTCGGCTCGAGCTTTAAACGAGCCGAATTCAAGCTTGATTTAGAGCTCGCAAGCTTTACGGAGCCGAGCTCGAATAGTTCGCGAGTCTCAATTTAAGCTTAAATAGTGATACATATTAACTCTTATCGAACTTACCTAAACCGAACTCGAGCTCGAACTTTTTTTATTGTTGAAAACTAGCATATATTTGAATTATTTTGACTGTTATTGAGCTTACTCGAGCCGAACATGAACTCGAATCTTATTTTTTAAAATTAGTGTATAATAAACTATTTTAATTGTTATTAAGCTTCAACGAGCCGAACTCGAGCCTACTCGAGCTTAGATCGAGTCCAGGTTCAGGCTCGGACCCTAACTCGAGCTCGGCTCGAGTTTCTACCAAGTTCGAGCCTAGAAAGCCAAGCTCGCTCGATCTCGACTCGTTTACAGCCCTAAGTATATCTTATCCACAAAATCGATATAGAGGGAAGGTGCTGGCAGAGTGACCATCACCACCAACTTCTCTTAAATGAGCAAAAGATAGGTAGTAAATGATGGCATACAAATGCACAAGATCGATATAATCTTTTTGGAGAAGAGAGGGCATCATTTCCACCAGGAGCAACCCTGCTCTATTAAGCTTAAGTTTTTAACTTCGAACTTTTAGCTTCTTAGTTTCATCACTTTTTTGTTTTTCTAGGTTTTTTTAGTTTTTTATTTTTTTCTTTATTCCTTTTGTACTGTCCATAATGATGTAACTTTATTTTTCCTCTTTTTTTGATTTTTTAAATTTGATTACGCCGAAAAAATTTACAGCAACTACAATTTCAAAATAAGCATGAAACAATACCAAAAATAGGCTTAAACCCAAAGCTTTAAGCTGAAATGAGCAGACAAATTTTCTCCGAATAAAGTGTAGTTAAAAACACAACGTGTAATTTATATAATTATGCAAGCTAGAAGCGAGGACACAGATAGCGACCAACAATTTCTAGGCCCTCGGCTTTCTGTTCTTCATGGATTAATCAGTGGAGAATTGACTGTTTCTAACAAAAGCGCAGACCCGTAGTTTGCATGCTGATCAGGCATACTACCAACAACCCACGCTCAATCCCTTATCTGTTGCAAGAAGGACGAATTCAAGGGATACCCCACGTGATTGCAGATCTGTTTTTTTTTTACTGCGGTTTATAGTTTTTAGTTAAAATTTTTAAATTTTAGGTGTTTACGATAGAGATTACGGAGAGAGATACTCGTTTGCGATTTTGGAGGGTACAGATGTTGGGCTTTTAACATGTACTATAATTAATTTGTAGACTCCATCTTAAAAAAATACTTCTTTTGAAAGTTAGGTACTGTAACAAAAACCAAAAGTCGTTTTCAAAACTGAAAAGAACAGGCCTGCATGCATCATTCTGCCGTGGTGATGGTTCAGAAAGTGAGGATTATATCTTCCCACCCGATTACCTCATCAGCGTTTCTCCCATCGTAGGATTGAGACCTCTGTGCTAGCAAGTTCAAACGAGCAAAGCAAAGCTAGTTCACGCGAAACTACCATTAGCCCAAGGCCGACTCAACTACTCATGCATAGACGATAAAAGATAGCAGTTAAACAAAGGGAAATTAAAGCATGAATAGCAAGATGATGTCGATGGAATACATCAACAGTGGCAAGACAAGGTGTAAACTATGGGTATTGATGACAGTGAAGTGCTTTGGGGATAGTTCCGGCAGGAAAGCGACGCCCGGCCTAGGGCCGATGCTCTGCCCCCGCGCGCGTCTTCCCATGGTTTGGGCGTGCTAGGGTAGACCACGGGCTTGGATGATATTTCCTACGTAAGTCTTAAACTTGACGTATTTTTTGAATGGTTTTTGTTGCAAATAATACATAGAAAAATAGAGACAAGAAATATAAATTTTACATAAAAAAACTATTGCGAAAAAAAACACGAATACTCAAAAGCAAATCACTATAATAAGGAGATATTACAATAGAGTACTTCTCATAGAGCTTACTCTTCCTATGGACTATTGGGGTATATATATATAGTGCGGGAGAAAAGAGTCCCATACAAAGAGGAAACCGAATCAGAGTCGGTTGCTACAGATTGATACAACGTCTGATACAAACTGTGCATATACCTGCCATGCCACGTCTAGATAAGGCGATGAAGTATCTTGCATGGTACGAATTCGGATCACATTTTCAATAATCTCCACCTTGAACCGAATTCTCTTCAGTAGTCGAAGAATGTGCTAAACTCCTCTAATAAAATCAGCATGAACACCTTGAGCGTCCAAAGTCTAAAAAATCTAGTGAGTAATATCAACTAAATCTGAACAAAGCTCAAACTTAGATGTAGAAACACACAATATACTTACCATAGATACCATCCAATTCTTATCAAGGGATAATAAAAATCCTTTAAAAAACAAAAGCATCTTTTGATTTAAAAACTTGATTCTTGCTCTAGTTATTGGACCCTTAGATTTATCAGACATAGCATCTTAAACATAAGAAATGGAAAAATAAAAGTAGTGAAGATGTCCTCATCAAAACATCTTATAAATTTAAACAGAAAAGGTAATACATAGGAATGCAACTTTTGGTGTGACGCGATAAGCAGACAGAATACCGGGGATGACGAAGCGAGACAACTGATGCCATTACAGGGGAAAATATCGGCCTTTCGGTAAGGGTCAAAACCGGCCGGTTCTGATAGTTGGGCGTCAATTTGTATTTGATTTTTGAAAATACATCGACCTTCATCTACATTGTTATCTCTATTTCATGTATATTTCAATATCTAGTTTCGTCTCCACCATTTTACATACTATTTTTTTTGACAAAACCCACTTTTGGTACCTAAACTTTTAATGGGGTCTAATTTTCAGTATCACATCAAAATTATATATATTAGAAACCAAACATTTTCGTAACTAATAAACAAACAAAATTTCAAAAATTAAATTTGAATTCACATGTTTTCAGTCATGACCAACCACCAGCCAGGGGGTTGCGCCACTACGACCGCCACCCGCACCACTTCGCAGCAAGCCCTATCTCGCCACACATGTTGTCCTTGCCCCCGCCGCTCCGCCACCCACCTCCAAGCCTAGTGAACCCCAGAACCCTAATCCGGTGATCCGACCCTAACGAAGCTCACCAAAATGGCCATTGCTGCCGCAGTAGCCCAAATCTCGAAGACACATAGGACGGGCCAATATGTACCTGATGGGGGAGAGAATTCCAGGTAAAAGTCCATTTTTCCTTGAAAACAGTACATCAAATTGCTGACGTGCCGGGGAACTGAGGGCTCCTTGGTTGCCATGGAATGTCCAAAGGCTCCTGAGCGATCACCCAGGAACTGACGTGCCGGGGAACTGAGCGATCACCCAGGCGGGCACTCGTCTCACAATGAATGCTAGCCAGTTTTTTTTTATTAAAAAGAAACCATTGCTGATATCCATGAATCAGTCGCAATTTCTACCTCCAGCTCTAAATCCAAGCGTAAACATCGAAAAAGCTGCAAAATGTATGTATGTACACCAACACATTGCCATCCTTGGCAGCTGAAAACAGAATGGAGGCTGACTTATCCTTACAGTTCTACAAACACCAATCAAACCAACCACATCAACCTGTGCAGAAAACTTCCCCAGCTCGGACCAAGAATGTTATTTGCTATCAGCGATCAGAACGGAGATTTTTTTACTGTTCAACGATTAAAACACTGTAGCAACAACGGAATTACTGTAACACTTTTGTTATGTAGTGAAATTTTTTTTTTGTTTTTTGGTTTTTTGCGTTCCGTTTTTTTTCTCATATTCCTTTGCATTCTCCGCACTAGACTAGCGAGCCGTTTTTATTTTTACATTTTTAAAAATTTAATTATGCCTAACATGCCACTCAGCTACAGTAAAAAAAATCAGCCAGCTACTGTGTTTTTTCAACAAAAGTCAAAAACCATCACTACAGTGTGCTAATAACCTGTTTGAATCGCTGCCCACGCAGATATCAATGGGATGCGAATACAAACAAACAACTTCCGGACCAAATTAGCATGCATGCAGGGTAAATTGACAATACTGCAGATTATTAGCACACGTTACTCTCTTAAAAAGGTGATAGTAACTGTAGGAAGAAGATTAACAGTTACCATGGAACAAGTATACTACCGATGAAATCTGGAATGAATCTCAACATGGCCACTGTTGTGTAAACTATGGGGATTGATGAACCTTATCAAGCCATCACTAAATGACAAATAGAATAAACATCTTTTCAGTACATGGATAAAGTTAATACGAGTTCAATCAGAAACATTCATAACTACAATTTCAATGAAGCTTTTAAAAACTCCATTTTTATCCAATCACTACAACAGCATAGGTGATGAGGTTACAATAAACATCCAAGAAGAAAATCAAAACCATTACAGCTGTTATTCCAAACTAGTAACACTTGTGGTCATATCTAGAGCAATACAAAATAGATGCGAACGAGGAAATACAAGATAATAGATTGATCTGACAAAGTTGACGGAGTAGCAACAAGACAATAAATTCTGGAAGAGAAATTAAGAGCTGATTTTCATGATGTTTCAGTGTACATTATGACAGAATACAAGTATACAACAAGACAATAGAATGCATGATAGTCCACAAAAGACAACAGATTGCATGATAATCCACAACTACTTGTGAGTGCTGAACTCCATGAAGAAAAGGAAAGACACAGCCTTATCGCAAGGCTAAGTCTTTAACAAAAAGGGATCTCGGTTTAGTCATAAGGGGTCTTTGTTTTGATCACATGTCCTTTCAAATCGATCTATCGAATAAGGGAAAATTGGCTAAGCAAAGCTCAGTAAACCACACATCCAGTCAAGGTCATAATGACTGATAATCTAGATATGGTCATTCTCAATGCCACAAAATATTGTGGAATGTCAAAATTGCTTGCCCTGATTAAAGGCTTACTGTTTTAAGCTACATACTGCGAACAAAAATATTTTAATATTTAGGAAAAAGCCTACTTATCCCCCTGAAGTATGGTGGTTCATCTACTTAATCCTCTGAAGTATAATACCAGGTATTGTGCCCCTAAACTATGAGAAATTGTGCCCCTAAACTATGAGAAACTGTCTAAATACCCCCCTAAGGCAGTTTTGCTGTCTAAATATCATTGTCCACATCAATCGCCAGGGTTTTACAGCTTCGCCCAAGAGGGTCAAACCTACCAGGCTTGGACCACGTGTGTTTTATATACTGCCAAAATCCATGTAAACACTCCACATGGCACTTACCTCACTAAGCAATTAAGGTAGGGTAGAGGGTGGAAATATTGCAATAACTACACTCATGAGCCTTGATTCTCTCGTTGACTTACATTGTGAGACGGAATCTCGTTGACTTACATTGTGAGACGATACTTCCAAGAAAATGGAATTGCATTGCGAAATGGAGTACTACACATATGGACCACTGGGCCACCACTAATTGGGCCAGGGTTTTTAAAAATTAATGATGTGATAATAGTTAAATGGTAGCTAGAGCCACCACTAATGGGCCAGGGTTTTACAAATTCAAACATGTAATAATAGTTAAATGGTAGGTAGGGATTTGGGGTACAAAGACTAATATCTGAGATTTTGGTAGTGTAAATTAGCAAGCAAATATTGAACAAGCTTGCTCTGGATCGGCAGTTTATTGTAACAAGCTAAGAAATAGGTTTGGCACCTTAATTTCACAAGCCTAATCAATCCCAAGCAGTTTGCCAGCCATGAGCTTTTACCTACCCAACATATACTTAAACAGATACATATAGAGTGTTTGCTTGGACTCTTTTGTCCTATGTACTCCATATGTAAACATATTGCACTACGATGTAATGTATTAGTCGTTTCCTTCAATCCTAACATGCTTCAATCCTAACATGGTATCAGAGCCATAGCACTAAGATTGTTATGGCTATAATTCGTAAGTGCTACAGCTTTGATACCATATTAGGGTTGAGAGAAACGGCAAAATACATTTTCATTGTAGGGCGGTATGCCTATATATAAAGCACACATGTACATAAGAGACCAAATCAAAGACAATACATGATTGATCTTATACTTGCATTGTATATCTTAATATACCTAACAATAGTGACTGCAACACAGCAAGGTCAATGCAACCAAGACAACTTGTCGAAAACCAATGGGATAACGAAGATGGGGCGCTGCGCAGCTCAGCTTGTAACTATAACAAGCTGAGAAAGAGGCTTTGCTCATTAATTTCACAAGGCAAGCTGACAACGGTGACTCCAAGTGGCTCATGAGGAACACGAGCTTTTGCCCCAACCAGGGTTCCAAATTCCGGCAGTAACCGGTTTTACCGGTGCCAACCGGGAGAAAAAACCGCCAGTTTTTTAATTCAAATTTAAAATTTTGAATGTAAAAGTTAGTTTCCCTAATGATGTTTACATTGTTTAACACTAATAAAATATATTAGAAAGATGCATACACCTCTCATGCTTGATTTCATGCTTTTTGCCATGAATGTATTAGGAATTTCTAATTTTTGAATGCAAAAATTAGTTTCCCTAATAATGTTTACATTGTTTAACACTAATGGAATATATTATGAAGATGTGTGCACCTCCCATGCTTGACTTCATGCTTTTTGTCATGAATGTATTAGGAATTTTCAATTTTTAAATATAAAAGTTAGTTTTCCTAATTATATTTACACTGTTTAACACTAATGGAATATATTAGGAATATGCATGCACCTCCTGGCTTCTCCAGCTTTTTGGGCAGTAACCGGCCGGATTTTCCCTTTTTTTGTTTCAAATTCAAATTTTGGTTCATAAAATTTGACCAGTTTTTTCCAAGTTACCGGCTGTCCGATGGTACTTCCCCAGTTCCGGTTTTTGGAACCTTGGCCCCAACCACCCTATATGTAGTTGTGTGTCTAAAGTTACTCCTGTAGTGTCATTGTTTTCTGCTCGTATGACGCACATAAGATGAATATAGACACACCGCTCCACAATTATGCATCACTTGTTCCTTCAACACCTAATGTAGTATCAAAGCCACGACAATAAAATAGTTTAGGCCTTTAGGGTAAAGTTTCATGGCTGTAGCTTTGATATTATTTTAGGAACTGGGAGAAGTGAAGCATTATAATTATTGGCCAACAAGCCTATATATAGGGCAGATGAAAACATAAGAGACCAAAGCAAAATAGATATAGGAATTATCCTATACTAGCATCATATATCCCAATATACCCAACAATAGTAATTTCAACACAGCAAGGTTAAAAATATAGCTAAGTCGGAAGCCAATTAAGTGACCAAGATGGAGCCACAAGCTTACGAACAAGCTATCTAAGGCTTGGCTTGTTATAGTAACAAGCCATGGCTGTTGAGCAAGAGGCTCCGGTGGTTAATTTCAAGAACAAAGCCGATCCCAAGTGGCTCACAAGCCTTGGGCTTTTGTTCCACCCCTATATTGTATGAATTAATATTGGTCCAATAGTGTGTTTGTTTGGACTCTTGTGTCCCTTGTTCTCTGTATGTAGCCATATTACACTACAATGTAAATGTATCAGTCATTTCCTTCAATGGTTAACATGGTATTAGAGCGGCAACTCCTTGTTGCTCTGATACCATGATACCACTGAGAAAAACAACTAATGCATTATCATTGTAAGCCAACAAGACTATATACAAAGCACACAAATACATAAGAGACCAAACAAAGACAATATGAGACTAGTCATATACTAGCATTGCATATCATAATAATACCTAACAATAGTTAGCACAACCCAACATGTTCAGTGGCTTAGTGCATCCAAGATAGCTAAGTTGGAACGATGGCGCACAAGTCACAAGCCTTATAGCTTTTGTTCCACCCCTGAATACATTGTATGAACTAAGATTAGTCCAATAGAGTGTTTGTTTGGACTCTCATGTCCCATGTTCTGTGTTTGTTTGGACTCTCATGTCCCATGTTATTTGTATGTAGACATATTGGTCTACAATGTAATATATCAGTCGTTTCCCTCAATAGTTAACATAACATCAGAGCTACAACTTTGTGGCTCTGATACCATGATAGTACTTAGAGAAACAACTAATGCATTATCATTGTAAGCCAACAAAACTATATATAAAGCACAGAGACCAAAACAAAGACAACATGCAACTAGACCTACACTAGCATTGTATAACTAACAATTGTTACCACAACCCAACATGGTCAGTGGCTCAATGCAGCTCCAATAGCCCCTGCTCACTTTCTAAAGGTTACTAGTCATGTGCCCGTGCGTTGTGCGCATTGTGTTATTTGTTAACATGATAAACACAATGCACACATGTTAACACACAATGCACCCAAGAAAATTGTATGAATCCTTTTCTTTTTCTTTTTGATATTTCGGTATATATGAGATCAAGAATGAAATGACGATAAAGGAAGTTAGCTAGCAACAAATGTTTATCGGCTGTTCGTGTTAGTTTGAGAGAACAGGCAACTGATGTTTCAAATTAAAAGAGAAGGCAAAAAGAATCTCAGTACTTATCACAGTTTTAGAACCAAGTGCATGACAGAGAGAGTTCTAATGAATCAAGTGAATAGATCAACTACAGATAAGAGTTTTTCCTATTCTTCATAAACTACAGTTCTGTAGTCCCCAAGTCTAATGAATCCAGAGTCCAGACAATCCGAAAACAATAGTCGGGGTGATCCACCTTTAATTGCTTAAGAAGCTAGATTTCTGAAGTCTTACCATTGGTTTACGAATTACAATATCATTGCAAATATAACCTACCATTTCCAAATTAACCACCACTACATGTGAGAACATGCAAAGTCGAAGCACATCAGTAAACATACGTCGGGACAGAGATGCTCACATCGCCGCTGCGGTCGGGGAGCTCAAGGGACACGAGGCGCGCCTTGTACTCTGGGAAGGCCTTCGCAGCCGTGGCCTCGTACACTGCCTCGCCCCCCAGCAGCAATATATTCCTAACTGCCACGTGATATTTCAGATGCAACAAAATTGCATTCAGAGGATAACACAAGTTGTCAAGTAACCAAAAACTCGGCATACTGCAATATAAGCATGTCAGTGCAAATTATAAACTGATTTCATGTTTTAGATATCTGATGTATTACACCAGCATGAATTGCTGCACTTGCTTCCACGTTTGGTCCCACCAGTCGACAACACAAGAGGTCAAGCACAACACATAACCATTGTGCAGTAATGTTTCACCAAATTACGAGACAAGAAGCATAAACAGGGTATCTCAGTGTGATCATACAGCTTCCTGGATTAATTTAGGTATATACCTAATTCATTGGATATGAAACAGTTGCTATCAGAAGCGAATATAGTACTACCATACGATAAGGAATGCATTGATGACGCTTTCTTATGACAAAAGAAAATAGCTGCCATACAAAGATTTGCTGGAATGCCATAGACTTCTTGTTATTTAAGTCAGTGCAGAAGATGATTCTAGAAAATGAAGCGATCCCATTGAATAAATGTTTTAAGATTCTCCAAAACTGTTCAATATCACAGGAGAAACTAAATGGCACAATCGTACACAAAAATAGACAAATCATATCACAAGCAGATATTTGGTCAGACGTTTCAATGTCAAAAACCCTTTTCGCCACCTTTTGTATTATAATTTCACAATAAAGCACACCTTTTCTCACTTTCAAAGTCGATTTTTATCATCTGAATTTTTTTTTTACTCTAAACCAAATTTTCTGGCCTTTGTATTAGTTTTTGAGAATCTAGTCTGATTCAAATGTTACCTTCATTTTTCATCCATCAATAAAGTCTTAAAAGAAATTTATAAAGGAGTACATACAGTATTATTTATCAAATGTTTTTTGTCTGAACTCTAGAGGGTAGGAAGGTTCTTACACTTTGTTCAGGAAATGCCAGTATTCATAGAAAAATATTATATGATAAGCCTAACTACCAGATTTGTAATTTTAACCATGACAAGTTTGAGAGCAATCGTTTGACGTAGAGAGAAATTTTTACCACCCGATGGATCATA
This sequence comes from Melocanna baccifera, assembly GCA_036346265.1. Classification (NCBI taxonomy): domain Eukaryota; kingdom Viridiplantae; phylum Streptophyta; class Magnoliopsida; order Poales; family Poaceae; genus Melocanna; species Melocanna baccifera. The sequence goes on from CM070691.1 coordinate 17,389,517, forward strand.
TTTTACATAGAGAGAAATTTTAATCTAACAAACTGCATATAATTACTTTTGAATATGAGATTTTCAATGATCAGTAAGGCCAATTTTGTATGTCTTCAAAAACTTGGCAAAATTGTAGCATTCGCACAACGAAACGGAGAAACTGCAGCTCTAAAACTCGGTAATCGGTACTCGCTGTGATCACCTCACCTTGTAGTGATTATACTGGAATCGGCCCTGTACTCGGCCTTATAACCGGTTTTTCTATTTTTAATAACGGATTTATATATGTATATTCATATAAAATCAAAGCCACATTTGATGCTATTGTTTCGATGTATATAGGTGGTTGAAAAAAATCAGTTCCCAACATTGGCTGCTAGTTTGCTACTGCTGGAAGAATGAAAAGGGAAATCACAAATGAAGAAATGGATAATTGGAGATTCATGATGTCAATTTTCAGCAGGAAGCAAGATGCATCAAAACTACAAAACTGAAAGTTTTAGCTGGTTACCTTTGGATATTACTACCAGGGAACTCTCATTGTTTGCTCAAGCAAGTGTAGTTTTATAGTAGTCCCTCTCCCATTGGTCCATTATCCATTCCTTCAAATGATGAGAAATCATGAAATTTAAGTTGGCAATGTACAAAAAAGCTTATGTATGTAACTTTGCCTCAAGAAGTGATTAGTTTGTAAAGATTTTAACCTTGAAAGAAACAAGGTGCAGGTTACTCACTTTGTGAACAAAATGAGGTAGTTGTAGACTTGTAGTAATCAGTATGGGTTCAAGACTTCAAGTCATGGCTGATGTGGGAATGACAGGAAAGCACCTGACAAACAATCACATGTAAAGAGTGCTAACCATTTCAAAAGCAAAAATACAAAAGCAAGGTAAAAAAAAGACATCTCAGGATTTCTATTTGCATATACCCCAGCATCTTCTAGCAGGACTTCCGATACAGCTCAAGCTCCAATGTTGTTGCTCCTTAACTTGCTGGCAGACTGCTCTTGCATGGACTTCAAATGTTCTTGCCTATCCTACAAAAGAGCATTGACCTCATGAATCTGCCTTTCCAAATCCTCAAGATCATCTTTTACTTAGTCAATTTTGTTCAATATCACAACATCCTGTTACACAGGATTTTAAAACTTTGTTATAGTTGTTTGGAATTTGGACTTCACCAAACATGTCGAATTTCAGCCTCAGCAGGATCAACACAAGGAGTTCCAAATTCTGAAGCAAAGACCCAACAAAAGGAAAACATGAAATGATAGAAATCGGAGAACATTGAGGAGAAGTCACTGCAAATGCAATTTGATGAAATGCTTCAGGGAAGGAAGAGGAGTTTTTGTGCTCATCAACTTGCAGCCTGAAGTTTTTTGCATCAATAACCTGTGGACAAGCAGTACACAATGTATAAAAAATGGTTCAATATGATGCGGTATTTTAAATTGCAATCAAAAGAACCAGACACTTTTAAAAACTGTAAGGACTAAGGAGCAAAGAAATAGACACTTTTCAAAAACTGTATATTATCAGAATGAGAAGGATAAAGGATAAACTGCACAATAAGGCTATGCTATACATCATGCATGTGATTAGCAACAGTGTTTTCTCATTCTGAAAAATGATGATTGACAACTGTGGCAACAAAAAAATAAACTAACTGTAATTATAGAGTTTAGTCTAATTGATGACTCCAATTGATCCTCTAATGAGCAGGATATACACAGTTTTGAGCTAATAAAGTATCAATATCAAGTCATAACATATCACTATACAATTTTTATGCATCAACACATCAAAAGGTACAGAACCAGATAACTTCACACAGTAGCCAGTTATCCAGAACTATGAAGAAAAGGCACATTTTGATCTGCGACAAAGGGACCAATTGCTACCACTCCAGCTTTGCTTCTGAAGTGCAATAACCACCAAATACATAGTCATGTATTAAAAACAAACATCATTTGTAAGAAGACTAAAGATTACAAATGCAAATTTCATCACCCCAAAAAGAACCAATGTTATTTGAAATCAATTCAAAACTATCTACAAACAGAGTAAGTATTCACCTCAAGATGATTCTTCTCTATCACCAGAAATCTGCAAGCTCAGTTCAAAACTTTCTATTATTACAGTTCTCGACCTCTTCTGGTCAAGCTCAACATCATAAAGTTCAAAGCATTGGCACACATTGGAAATCAGCAAGTGTAAAGCAAATTGGAAATAAAGTAAAGTTTATAGTTCATTCATATTATATGTTTCTCCTAGTTCCAACCATGTAGTCATATGGCAAGTTGGCAACAACATGACTACCAGTCTACCAATAGTCCACTATACAACAAAACAATGCCTTGTCACTAGATCCCTTTACCAAAAGTAAAACCTATTGTTACTAAATCCCTTTACCAAAAGTAAGACCTATTGTTAGCATCTTCGCAGTTTTCACTAAATGTTTAATAGCCTATATGCCTTCTATATAGTACATTAGCTAAGATACCTAAACAAAAACTATCATATGACTAAATAGTTTTCGAGTAATCAACTATACTACTTTACTAGTACCTAGTAAGTGCTAGGATACTAGCCTACTCTATTGTCCTGCATCACTAGCAGCATGGTCTAAATCATTGTCATCAAGCATCAAGTTCTCATCACCTTCTTCTTCTTCGCTTTCGGTACCGTCGGTGCCAAACTCCAGCTCATCTAAGACCTCGACTGCTGCTGAAGATGATCCCATATTTGGTGTGTTTCTAGAACTCCTCCTAGGTTGCAAGGCCTCTTCAATGCCCATTGCTTGGTCAACTAACCCCCATGTCAAATCAAACCCCAGTACCAACTCATCACAGCTGTCAGCATCCCTAACAATCCACTCAGCTTCCTTGCTCATCTCCTTTGAAGCTGCAGGATTTTTTTTTCCTTCTCTTTCTTTCTATGAAGGATTTTTGCATTGAAGTGGACAAAGACAATTTTATTCATTTTGTCCACCTCAAATCTGTTTCTTCTCTTCGAATGAATCTTGAGATGAAGCATGCAAAAAAATTATAAATAGTTAGAACTTAGAAAAGCATGGAGCCATGGACTGCATATGCTCACAATGTGCACTGGAATAAGGAAGTCAAGAATAGTATCTGCAGAAAGAAAGTACCCATTCGAATGCGCTCCAATTCCTTTCACATCCAGAAGAAGTACATGTCAAATTTAGAACCTTCAATGCAATGGCTTGAAGCTTCGGAGCAGCTGATCCAAATAATGCCCACCAATGTGGTAGACAGAAAAAGGAAAAAAAGCATCAATCAGAACAATGCAATTATAGCTGGACAAGTAGAATTAAAACTCAACTTTTTTGCTTGAGACCTCACTAAAAGTTATCTAGATTAAAATCAGCATCATTAGCTTCTCTCAACCTTTTTGCTTGAGGCCTTCCAAATGCTCCAGCTGCAGTCCTATATACTCTCATTTCTACCTTTGATATGTGATCATGAATGTGTCTCAGGGTAAAAACATTCAATACAATCTAGGACTCCTCCCATCGTTGCCTCATCCATCTCAATCTTACCACAATCTCTATAGAAATAGTAGGGATTTAGATAGTAACCAGTCATATGAAGAGGGTTATCAAGCTTCCCATTGATATAGAAATCAATGGCTTCAATGTAGAACTTGTATTTGTCTACTGCTTGCTTAAACTTGCTTAAACGGCGTCTTAATTGACTCCTTAGCATCCAACAGCCCACCATAGACAAAACCCATAGTGGGTCTTCTCTCTCCGTCAACAACACGAAGCAACTTCACTAAAGGTTGAAGGATCTTCACAGTAAAGGACACTTCGCTCCAAAACTTGTTGGATATCACCATGTGGGTAGCATTTTTGCCTTCCATTGACTTGGAGATCTTGAGTTCCACATAGTCCTTTCATTGACTTGGAGACCTTCGAGCTGCCGCTCCTCCTCCTCCATTCGCTCCCTCTAAGAGATCGTGTCGCGCTGCGATTTCATTATGAACACCGGCTTCACCATCGCGATCCCCATCCCCTCGTCCTCCGAGTCCGTCTCGTACTCCGAATCTTCTTCCTCGTCCTCATGCGGCAGCAGCTCCTCCTCCTCCCGCTCCCGCAGCAGCTGGCGCTCCCGAATCCGGCGCCTCCTCGTCCTCCTCCTCGGCCGCGGCCGCCTCGGCCTCCCGCGGCTCGCGCTCCTCCTCGGCCGTGGACACGACCTCCGCCTGCCGGATGCAGCGGTGGTCGGCGCGGAGCTCCTCCCGGTTCTCTGCGAGGCAGCGGTCATCCTTGGCGGGCGCGCCGGAGCCGGCGTCTTCGTGGCGCGGGAAAGCCTTGTCGAGTGCGGCGCGGGAGGTGTGGAAGTCGAGGTCGTCGTCGGGCTCGTGGGCCTTCCCGGGCCAGTAGCGCTTGACCTTGGTCTGGCCGATCTTGAAGCGGAGCTTGTCGCGCAACGCGATGGCGGCGTCGCTGACCCCCGCCACAACAGACATGGCTGCGGCTGCCGGCTAGGGCCTGGGGTTCACGGGTGGTTGCGGATGCGAGGGGTCTAGGGTTTCGTTGGGTCGCGTGGTTGGAGTTGGGGGCAGGCCCGCCCGATGCGAGTCGGAGTCGGATCTATTGCGTTATACTGTCCAAATGGGAGGTGACGCCGCCTGAGACCGTCCCCGTAGGCCCGGTAGCATGATACCATCTATTTAGACAATAGGTCGTATCGTGTTTAGATCATATGGCCGGTACGATATGATCTGTTTAAATCGTGGATCATATCGAACTACCAACACGGTTTGATAAAAAATTTTCTGTAATTTTGTATATTTTTTCTTAATTTTCTACTATTTTTAACAATTTTCTATAATTTTTTCTTAATTTTCTATATTTTTCTACAATTTTTTTAATTTTTTTATCCTTTTTCAGGCTAAACCCGTTTAGCTCTAATCATGTCCGTGCTAGCATAACATAATCATGTGCCGTGCCAGGGCCCGGTCCTCGGCCCGTGGGCCGGCACAGCACAGCCTATTTATTATCTATGTCTAAACGGGGCGTGTTTGCCCTAGGCCCGTGCCGTGCTGGCCCGGTACGGCCCGTTGGCCACATTTGGATTACGTTCTTAATTGGCCGGCCTAAAATTACGTTCTTCGAGGGATTTCATAATAGCATTGATTTATGATTTTTACTGTAGTTGATTATTTTTTACTATAGTTAAGTTAGTTTATTTGGTATAATTAAATTTAAAAAAATTAAAAATAGAAAAAATATGTTAACCACAATGTAAAGGAATACGAAAAAAAATAAAGACAAAAAAGCTCAAAAAATAAAATTAATAAATAGTGAAAAAGCATATACCAGAATCTAAATTAAACGGTGTCTTAGTGTGGACTCCATGTACTCTCTCTTGAATATGAACAAAAATGTTTTAGCACATCCTCATACAGCCTCATCAATATGTCCGAGTGGTTAAGGAGGTGGACTCGAAATCTATTGGGCTTTTGTTTTTTTTCCCTAAAATTTTAGACCACTATTTATATAAACAGTGTCTTTTTTTGTACTATATTTCTCAAGATTTTGAGTCTCCATCTATATCTTAAACGTGTGTTTTACACATACTTACGTAGATATGTATAAATGTGTATGATATCCAGTGTGTAAGTATGTCATTATCATACTCATGAGCCCAAAAAAAAGTGTAACTTCTGCCATGCTCGAAACTGCGCTGCTAAACACACCACCAAGTGCTATGCACGACACTCGTACGGAAATTTTCTTCTCACGTGAGCGCTTGCACTACCGCACCAGTAACCCACTTTTTTGTGTTCTTGGTCGACCCAGTTTCGTTCTCCAGCCATGGGTGTGCCAATGCGCACGGGCGATGCCGGCCATGCTGGGCGAACCTGTCCGTTGATTTCTTGTCGCTCCGCTCATCGGCGCCGGACACAAGATTTATAAGGCTGTTTCCCAGTTTCCATTAATCAAGAAAAGATGGCACATTGTCAATTCTTAACCATAAATGATACCGACCAGTAAACAACTACGACAGCACCTTACGAAAGTCAAAAGTCATTATGTTCCAATGGGAGTGTAGTACTAGGATTTGGATCCAATTGTATTGGCCTTCTAGATGAAAGTCGGAGTAACTCCTTTTTCATAATAGCATATAAAACTTTAGGATGTGCGAAGAAGAGTACAGCTGCAAAAGTGTTCAATAACAATGATTTTTAATTAATCAGAAACATTTGTGTTCTGATGACTTCCATGTATTTGTTAAGTTGTGGAACTCTAGAGGTTAGCATATGCGGAGGTTAGTCTGCTTATTGGTGTAATTGAGAAGCTCAATAGGGGTTTTGAGTATTTTTCAACTTTGTTTTGTTCGTCGTAATGCAAATGCGGCAGTTCATCTGTGTGCTAAATAGGCAACGAAGGATAGACAATGGTGAAGGTGGATTAACTGGATAACAGACTTTCTCGTTAGTTGTCTCATTGATTGTAACCCTGATTTTGAGTAATGAAAATGAGTTTTCTTTCTCGCGAAAAGAAAGCATTTGTGTCCTGATTACAACCACAAATACTACCAACTAGGGATCTGCATTTGTTGCTTAATATGATTGTGAGGGCACGTTATGGAAAGACAAAGTTGGGCAGTGCACGAGCCCAGCATGCCAGGCCACTGCGGTGCCGAAGCTCTATTCGCCGCCATTGTCCGTCACGGTGAAGTATTTGAAGATGTAACGCCCCGTGTTAAAAATAGGCTCATGAGTGAGATATATTTTTTTAATTTCAAAACATATATAGTTTAATACCATATTACCAAGACATTATGGGAGAGACTAATTTATAAGATAGAGTCTATATCACTCTTTGAATTATGGATAAAGATGACATTAGGAGAGCTTTGGATAATCACATATGCGTGCGTATTTGCGTATTTTCACATAAAACTTGCATGACTTGTAACTTATGACGTGGTGAATCACTTAGCAGACTAAGTTCACCTTATTTTTACTAAACCGTACATCATCTCTCACATATTAACTGATCATAATACTGTTTAAATATCATAATATGATTTGATGAGACAGTTACTAGTAAATAATTTTGTTTAAGCCCAACACAATTACTAGTGAATAATTTTGTTTAAAAGGGGCTGGAGACATCCAGGAAGAGACAAATAGTTTTTCACCTCCATTCTTCCTGTACTTTCTTCTCTGTGAACTTGTGCTATTATGCTATACCGTTTGAACCTCGTCGACTCTTCTTTCTGGAATGCATCGTGAAGAAGGGGAGCGGCATCTCCAAACTATTTCTACTGTGAAAATATGCACAGGGGCAGCAATAAGGTTTCTGGACAGCGCATATCTGTGCAACCGCTTGCTTCACCATGTCATTTATGTTCTACACTGCATCAAGCCAGTGCTACTTTCTGTTCTTCATCAAGCCTAACAGTAAGTTGTTCGCGCATTCGATCGACTTTGATACTATTTTTTTCTTGCATATTTTCTGAAGTATAGTGTGTAGTCTACTATTAGTTATGAGTTTTACATTAGTAGTTTTTTATTGTATTTGTCTTCTAGTAAAATTTAGAATTAAAATATTATCTATATTTCCAACACATCGTCTTCCACCTTTGTTGCACTAGTGCGTTATAGCCTGCCACCTTCTGTGTGCTGCGAGACAAAGGCAGCATCTGGCTTGTCCTCCTTTACCATTTCTTCCACAAGCTGCCACCACCGAGGAGCATAGAGGAGAATCATTGAGCTTAGAGGTGCCGCACGATAAGAACATGAAAAATCAAAGGGAGGCGGTGCTGGTGCTGCGTAGCGATGGATAGGGAGGATGGGCGCTATGGTGGCGAGGGATAGAAGATTGGCGACCCTCGAGGGTGACGGCGAGCTAAACCAAGCCAAAACAATTTCTAAGGGTAGTCAGTCACTTATTATCTGCCAAACCAAAATAAGAAATAATAGCATCTCATTCTGACTCAAATTCTGCAGGAGTTTCTAAGAAACACACATACAAGTTCACACATTTATAAAATAGATTGTTTTCCCTCAAATCTGACCTTATCTTTGCTGGAAGTTTGTTCAAAATGCATTGACACATTTATAACCCATGCTTGCTAGTTGGAAAGGTATAGGCAATTGCATTCTTCATGCTAGTATCTTTACTAGTAAGTATGTCTAGGTGTAGCATCTCTCATTGCTCTGAAGTACGAAACAACCATACAAATGATTCTATCTTCTCATCATGCAACAATGCACCCTCAAATAGAACACATCCACCATGGTTATTCACTCTTATGAATGGTGCAAAAATCATGCTGTATTGGTTTGTATTATATGTTGTGTCGAATGAGATGAAGTCTCTAAAATGAATATAATTCTTTCATGAATATAGTTCTTTCTATAAGTTGCATCCACCCAAAACAAATGTACCAACCTACCCTTCTTGTCGATCACATAGTCAAAATAAAATGTTGCATTATTGTTCTCATTTTTTCTAGCTAGATTATCAATAAAACATCTAGCCATTTGATGACTTTATACTCTCTCTCAAAGTATAATGATAATTTTGCAAATCCCTCCTTATGCATCCTACATTCTGAAATCCTCCCTCACTAGCACGAAGATATATCTAAATGCCCAAGATGTCCCAATACTAGCTTGATGACATGTGAACAATGTAGTCTTAGCCTTCTCATGTACTTGCTTATTAGACCGGATCAAGTACTGCTTACCAGGTGAGACAAAACTGTGTATATGGGCTTCCACAAATGTCTCTAATCTGAACTCATTGTCCTTAGTCCATTTGACACCAAACATGGCTTCACATCCACATTTGATCAATTTTGACTCGTATGTGCTATTCTTTTTGCCCTTACCTTTATCTTCTTTCTAGTGTTTGGAGCAATCGTTCCACCTTCATACCAAAACACCATTAGAATTAGTCCATTGCCTAATATGATCAGAATACTGGGCAACAAGCGCATATGCTTTGTAAAAACTTGAGAGATGAATTCTCATATTCAAAAATCATCCCCACAACAAGCTTCAAGTCATCATTAATTACCAGTGTGAATGACAAAACTTGCATTGGTAAAGAAGGTATAAGCTGACAATGATATTAATCATTCAAATTGAGAAATTAGAGTATGTGCAAACTCATGCAGATTGGGATGCTAGTAGCTATTTGGGGAGTTATAGAGATATTACTCGTGATGAATGACTGCGCATTCGATACCACCACTTGGCAAGGCTAGTTGGCCGCACAACTGCTCATATCTTCCATTGAATCCATTCGACAATTGTGCCCATCAAAGATCAAACAATACACCTCCTTCAAAACCTAAATAAAATGCTAGAAAGAATTACACATACCTCAACACTGGACTGGTACACAGAGAAGGGGGCAACAAAGCAACAGAGATGGGAGGCGGTGATGGAGGGGATCCGGTGGTGGGCCAAACCCTAACCCCACTGCGAGTGCCGGAGGGTCGTCGGGCTGGGCGGCAGTGCGGCAGCGTGCCATGCCCTAACCCTAGCATAGAATGCGGTGTCAAGTAGGGGAGGAGGCCTATGTGTGCTGGTCCAATTTGGGGAGGATAGTGCCTAGGGTTTTCTTCATAAGATTGGGGGTGTGGGCGGCGAAGGGGGGTGCTCGCAAAAGGCACGTAAGTGGGATGGCGGGAGTTCCCAGCCTCCCACCTCTCATCTAGGTCACTGAGATGGAGTCGGATGGCTGGGATGGAAGATGTCCATATGCCCACAAATTGCCTCTCGTTCACTAGATATGCCCTCCAACTTAAGTTATCTTAACATAAAACTTACATGAATTAGCATTATGAAGACTGATAGGCATTTTTTATTTTATTGGTACAAACCTACATGGCCGTACCTAATTTTGAAATATCTGGTCCGGTTAATTTTATCATCATATTATATTCTAGCTTGCTTACTAACTATGTCTTATACTACCTTAATTTGCAAAGTTTGCATTCTGGTGATTGTTCAGGCCACGAAGATTTGACACGGTAAGGTCCTACATGTTTGGGACCCATGAATTTTAGATGAATTTTGCTAGAATTTTACAAGAATCAGATAAACTCATGTAATAATATGGAAAGATTTCCGTGTTCCAACAGGCCTAATAGATGTATCTCAACTCTCAAGGGTAACCAAGTGGACATCATCAAGGATCTATCTAAAATTAAGGCCACATTTGGAACATAAGGATTTTTTTATATTCTTGTGAGTATTGAACTATTTCATGTTTTTCTCTGTAAAGAGATCATACCTTTGTTGTCATTTTCGAGTACAAGAGTACAATTTGAGTACCTTATATGTAATCTTGTCATGTTTTATGTAAAGTGCCTCTAGCAAGCACCAAAGCAAAGAGGTCTAGACCTAGCACGTCAGACGAGTGGGTAGATTTCGATAAGGTAATAAAGCAAGTTACGTCCAGAGATCAGGTGAGAGTTGTTGTTTGCAAATTATGTCATCATAAATTATCTACAAAGTCTTTAGGTGAAACTAGACACTTGCACAGACATGCTCAAAGATGTAAGGAAAAGTAAGGTATATCCATGAGATAGACGTAGCTACAGTACAACCCTAACGGTATGGTACATAACTGGAATTATAATTCTGAGGAAGTTCGAGAATCTTTAGCCCATTTAATTGCCTCATAAGATCTTCTTTTAAACTTTGATGTATCAAATGCGTTCGAAAAGTACATTAAAATTGCTCATAATCATATATTTACTCATGTTTTTAGACAGACGACGACTAGAGATTTAGTTAAATACTACAATAACAATTATGATAAAATTAAAGAACTCTTTGAAACATATACATTTCTGGTGGCCTTGACCTCGGACATATCGAGTGGTCTCGGTCTAGGGAGGATTATCTTAGTGTAGTCGCTCATTATATAAATGATGGCTGGGTATTTAAAAAAAGAATCATATGCTTCAAACTAATTCACAAAGCATATACGGGTGAGAATATAATATAATGTATTATCAAAGTTGTGGAAGATTTTGGTCTTACAAATAATTTTTTTGCAATTATCGTGGACAATGCTGTAGCAAACTTTAGGGCAATGGATATTCTCACTCCCTTATTTAGTACATATGCTGAATCCTTCTTCCTACATCAGCGATGCGCTTGTCACATTATTAATCTTATAGTTAAACGTGGTTTGAAGAGGTTAGATCCACATCTTCAAGTTTTTCGTGATGTAATTTCTTTTATAAATAATTCTAACCAATGAATTGCAATATATAAGACCTATTGCATTGTGATGGGTATACATCCATAAAAGTTCATTGTAGATATGCTGGTAAGGTAGAGCTCAATTTATCTTATGCTATAAATTCTTTTACCCTATAAGCTCATATTTTCTGTTTTTATCCGCACGCACTATCACAGTCATACCAGCAAAACACTACTGACTGAGTAGCACTAGTATGTTGTTAAGAAGTTACTACCATTTTCTGAAACTCTTTTACGAATCCACTGTTGCTTTTATTCAAAGTGAACTATCTGACATCTCCTATAATTGTGCATCATATTCTTACAATTGTTGTTCACTTGAAAGCTTATAAAAATGACCCAGTGTTTATGAGGGCCGTGTGCGCTATGAAAACTAAATATTTGAAATATTGAAATGAGATTCCGTACTTATATGTATTTGCGTTTATTCTAGATCTAAAAGCTAAAATTACAGGATTCACCGATGTTCTTTCAATTATAGGTGAGTCTATAAGGATAGATTATTCTAACTATTTTATAGCTGTTCATTCACAATTGTTTGAAATTCATTGGAAGTGCGAGCATAAGTTTTAGGAGTTTACTTGCAACGATCTCCACCAACACCCACCATAGGTAAGAAGACAAAAATGTCGGACAAAATCTTTGGTGTACCAGGATCATTTGAAAGATCAAACTCTACATCATCAAGTGCTGCAGCAATCTATAGCAGGGCTTGTGAGGAACTATCAGTCTTTCTAGATGGTGACTCTATGCCTCACCATATAAAGAACTTTAACATTTTGGACTGGTACTGTGATCACAAGCTAACATACCTGGTGTTATCCATATTAGTACAGGATGTGTTAATTATTCCTGTCCGACGGTTTCTTCCAAGTCTGTTTTCAGTTTTTCTAGAAGAATATTAGAGAAGAGAAGAACAAGACTCACAAGGGAGATGGTGGAAGTACTTCTCATAATGAAAGCTTGGAAATAAGCAACATTGCGTGGTGGATACGGAGTTGAAATACGTGTTCAACAATCTCTATCTAAATGACAGCAAAGGCAGTCAAGACAACGACGACACCGATGATTCTTAGAGTATCCATATATACTTTATACTTTTTCTATTTTTTTTACCTGTAATGCTAAGTTACAGGTTATACTCTTTTTTCTTTGCCAATATTCTCTGAAGTTAAGTTTTTTACTTGGCAAAGTTTTCAATGAGGCAGCCTTTTTAACATTAATAAAGATCATCATTACATTTCTACAATTTATTGTGCCTTTTTCTACAATTTCTACACTTTATTGTGTCTTTTTCTATAATTTTTAAAATTCATTATGTCCTTTTCGAATTCTATACATTTTTTGAACTATTACTTTAATTCCAAATTTTTTGGGCCGAACAGGCAGTTGGGCTGAATGAGGTAGCCATGCCTGCTGGCCCGTCGGGCTAAACTAGGGGTGGAAAAAAAACTTGTTAGTGAGCCTTGTTGGCTCAGTTTAAAATTGTTTCAATTATATTTGTTAATTATTTAAACATTGAAAAAATCGATTTTGGATGAAATTTATTTATTTTGCTTGGTTTGGCTCGTTAGTTTGATTCTAAAAATAATTTCAAACTATAAATAAAATAATATTAAATCAGACTATATCAACTCTAAAAAAAGTTTAATAAAATAAGGACCAGCTCAATATCCACCTTTAGCCTAAACGGACACGTGCCGGTCCAGCACGGTACGAGTCCTCTTTGGATCATATCTGGGCCGTCGTCTCGGCCATGAACCGACATATCTTTAGACTTGCAGATTAAATCGACGGTGTCTAACGGACCGTACCGAATCGGCCGTGCCGGGCCGGCTGTGCAGCGCATTTAGGCATGACTGGTTTCAGGAAACAACACGCACGCACGGCATACCAATTCCTCTCCACCTCTATCCATGGCGATCGGAGGCGGCGGGAGCTGGAGCATCCACGGCCGCCCGGACGTCACCTCCCGCTACGAGGTCCTCGGCCGTGCCGGCTCCGGCGCTTACGCTGACGTCTACCGCGGCCGCCGCCGCTCCGACGGCGCCACCGTCGCCCTCAAGGAGGTCCACGACGCCGTCAGCGCCCGCCGGGAGGCCGACGCCCTCCTCGCCGTCGCCGCCGAGTCCTCCCCTCACGTCGTCGCGCTCCTCGACCACTTCCCCGGGGGAGACCACGACGACGACGTCCTCGTCCTCGAGTGGCTCCCGCTAGATCTCGCCGCCGTCGTCCGCGACGGGAGGCGCACGGGCGGCCTCCCCGCCGCCCAGCTCAAGCGCTGGATGCTGCAGGTGCTCGAAGGCGTCTCCGCCTGCGGCCGCGCCGGCGTTGTGCACCGCGATCTCAAGCCCGGCAACCTGCTCATCTCCGAGGACGGGGTGCTCAAGGTTGCTGACTTTGGTCAGGTTAAAATCTTGAAACTTTTAGCTCAATTCGGTAAAAGTGTAGCATCATAGGGAGTCTTGTAGATTTGAGGTAACTTCTACTGTTCTACTTCGATGTTCAGCATCTCTTTCGTTCAATAGCAGCATGGTGCCACTAGTATGTGATGATTAGTCATGCACATAGTCTTAGCTCATTTGGTACAGAAACGTTTGATTTTAGTGTATTTTAATGCAAATTTCTTTGTGTGTGTGTTATATGGTTATATAGCAGGTAGTGCTTAAAGCCTTAAATATATAGGCTTCACCATCGGTGGGCGATTATACAGGTGAGATATAAATGATTAGTTACAACTTAGGGTCATCACTTGAGTAACATTCTCGCATTATTTAAAGGTTGCACTTTTTGTTGGGTTATTTTGGTTCGATGTCCAGGTTGTGTGCTTTCTCTAGTGTTTTTGGCATGCAAGTTATGGAGGAGGTACATCTTATCATCTGAAAATTGATGGTTTATGTGCCGAAAACCCCCGCTGACTCTTAAAAATAAAAAAATGTTCATTGTTTGGCATAGAAAGGTTTAATCTCCCAAAAGGAGTTGGTTGTTGGCTTCTTTGCATTTGGGAGAGCTACAAGATGATAAAAATGAGTAATGAAAGAGTGCAATTTGATTGCATCCAACATTCCAACCAATATAATAGTCTCTAGGGATACCACTGATGAGAAACCATATTAATTGCAATCTTTACATGTGCGGGAGGGCTTGATTATGGAAGGAGCACGTACATGTGGAGCTTGGAAATATTATTCTGAAAGTTTCAGAAGTTTGCAGTTTGAAATAAGTAAATAGGCCTCCCAAGTCCCAACTACATCCATCTTTTGGACGTTGCAGCCCCCTTGTTCTAAGGTGGCAATTAAATATTCTTATAATTAAAGTTGGTTAATAATGGAGGAAATGATAAATTACGGACATTTGTTGATTGGGTTAATTATCTAGCAATCTGTATGATAAGTTAATATATGGTGTACACTTGCCTTTAAGGTTGTAAGAGAATCATAGTTAATGAATTTGCCTCAGTTACATCTATACTGTACAAGACATGCTTCATTTTGTGTAGAGGAACCAAAAAAAAAAAATGATTGGTGGAGACTAGATAGCTTGGGTTGTACATGTTATGTTTACATTTAACACTGATTCATCTTCCTCGTTTTTATATTCATGTCTTTTTATCTGTTAAATATTCTACCATGCTGATGTTGAAGGAATGTAGTTGAATCAGCATTGTTATTTGTGTTTCTGTAATAAACTTTTTCACTGAACAAGGAAGCCCTCACTTCAATAGGGGAATTAGAAAGTACTCAAATGCTCGAGTTAGGTTAAAAGCTGGTGGCTTTCATCATGTCAATGACAAAGAAAATGATTGACAATGTGCTGCAGCATACCAGTATTGTGTTTTAGTTTTGGATATAACCTGAACTCATTTTTTGTTCTACAATCTTGTGTTGGAGTTTTATATGTTGATAACTTGATATGCCTCACCTTACCAATGATTCTGGTATATTGCATTGTTGGAAGATCTGAACACTTTACAGACCTTACGATTGGTGAGACTTGAGAGGAAACCATATGTTGAGAGCTTGGCCTTTCCCTATGGAGACTACCTTGCTTTCTTCTTGAATAGTAAATTATTCACATGCTTTGGTAAAGATAGCTGTTGTGGGAGTGGCCCCCACCTAAGCTCATTCGTCCTGCAAGTCAGCCCATTAGACATGTAAGCCCAGGAAGGGCATGTAAGCCCAAGAGGCATATGTAAAGAGCATGTAAGCCCAGGAGGTATATGTAAGGGGATACGCGTGCCCTAAGAATGGGACACGTACACCCTAGGAATTGAGCTTTACAGGTCTATATATATATGGCCCCTGGGATGATCCCAGGGGGGCAAGCCATTTTTCTCCATTTACGTTTCACCAGTTTCATCATTCTCTACTATTTGGTCTGTAAGCACAACAGTTGGCGCCGTCCGTGGGGATTGATATGAGAGCCACGATCCGGAGGCAATGGCACCTAAGGTGGTTACAAAGAGAAAGCGAAGCACAGTGGCGGCGGTTGCCCAGGCCAGAGCCACTATGGGCGGGCAGCCGGCGCCAACGCGGGGGGCTGATCCAGGCGTCGGTGCCGAGGCGATTGCCAGTGCCGGCGGGGAAGATCGCGTCGACATCGCCCCTAATCGGGCAGATTCCGTTGGTGGCCAGGCAGTCACGGGGCCGGTACGTCGGTTGTCTGAGAAAGGACTGAGGGTCAGGTAGCTACTGTCGTCGGCATGTCGGCTGCCCCGGGAGGGAGCTCCGAGGTAGTGGGTGGCCGCGATGCTCGGGCGAGCCCTGTTATCGACCTCGACACCCACCGCTCCAACGCCAGCGTTGGCCATTAAGTTGGCGTGGTCGGCCGCCAAGTCGGTGCGGTCGGCTACCCCGCCATGTACACCCCCGAGCCGGCGGGAGCGGCGCCGCAAGGGGCGGAAGGTGCCTTGTGGCAGCCCTCGGGACGATGTAGCGGGAGTTGGCGGACCTCCGAGGTGCCGTGCGGGAGGTGTAGGAAGCGCGAAGTCATCCAGCTCCTGCGGCAGCGGCCGCGGAGGCCACCATCGAAAGAGTGGAGAGCTGCGAAGTCCCGGTTGCCAATCATGACACACCTCGCTACGTGGATGCAGGGTCCCCTCCCTCCGCTGACTTGTAGCGAGCCACCTGGCTAGAAGATTTCAAGATGCCTACGATCGAACTGTACAAGGGCGATGCGGACCCTTGAGAGTTTGTGCGTGTCTACGAAACTGCTATCGAAGCAGTGGGGGGTGATGATTCCACAAAAGCGAAGGACTTGCCGCTCGCCCTCCAGGGGATAGCGCTCTCCTGGTTCTTTACCATCGAGCTGAACTCCGTGTGCTCCTGGGAGCAGATTCAGAGCCGCATGTACAATAATTTCTAGAGGAACTACTCCGAGCGGGTGGACGCCAGCCAACTCTTCGCCATCAGTCAGAGGCCCGCGGAGAAGCTTCGTCAATACTTCAAGCGGTTCGCCAAGGTATGCTACCCAGTGAAAGATGTAAATTACATCACGATCATCAATGTAGCAATACAAGGCCTTCGCCTGGGTCCGTTGGCTAAGTACAACGCCCGCAAGCCCGTTAAAATGGTGGCCGAGCTCTTCGACAAAATAGAGGAATATGCGAGGATGGAGCAGGATCCCGAACAGGAGGGAGGGCTCCAGTTGTAGGCTACATAAGGGCCAGCGGCACAAGTGCGTCCTCGATATTGACGGTGGTGGTAGTGGTGGCAGCGACAACACTCCTGATGGCCGAAGACGAGGACGCCGAGGTCGGGGCCGCTGGAGAGGTCCAGGTCGAGGTGGCGGTCGGGGCCACCCGAGTCCGCAACCCTATGACCCTCACCCGCACGAGCCGCATCCACAAGGGTTATGGTGCGAAGTGCAGGGGCGTTCAACGCATCCTACTCGGAATTGCTCCTTCGTTAGGGTGCTCCGGGGGAGCATCACTAGGAATAGGGCCCTACAAGCACAAGCACATGTGGCAGCGCACGTGCGCCCCAGAGGCGGGCTTAGAGAGCCGCCGCGGCCTTCTTCGCATAGGGCACCGAGGATACCCCACGAGCCATCAATATCATCGTCGGGGGGCCCCCATTGGAATTCTCGCCAGAAAGACAGCAGAACGCCTGCGCCCGGCGTACTCTACGGAGTATAAAAAATCGCACGGTGCTGCCTTGGGCGCCCGACGTACTTTACAGAGTATAAAAATCGCGCGGTCTTTGCCTTGGCGCCGGCGTATTTCTGAGTATAAAAATCGCACGGTCTTTGTCTTGGCGCCGATGTACTCTACGGAGTATAAAATATCATACGGTCTTGCCTTGGCGCCGCGATTACTCTGAGTATAAAATCGCACAGTCTTGCCTTGGCGCCGACGTACTACTGAGTATAAAAATCGCACGGTGCAGCCTTGTGCGCCCAGCGTATCCTGCGGAGTATAAAGCGTCGGAAACTTAGTCGACCTGGGCCAAAAATCACATAGTGCCACCTTGTGTGCCCTCCGCGGACTATATCTAAGACGCGCAGAGACCAGAGGCCCCGTGCGCACTCCGCGGAGTATATGTAAGACACGCAGAGACCAGAGGCTCCGCGCGCCCTCCGCGGACTATATCTAAGACGTGTAGAGACCAGAGGCTCCGTGTGCCCTCCGCGGACTATATCTAAGACGCGCGGACACCAGAGGCTCCGCGCGCCCTCCGCGGAGTATATCTAAGACGCGCGGAGACCAGACTCCGCGCACCCTTCGCGGAGTATATCTAAGACGCGCGGAGACCAGAGGCTTCACAAGCACTCCGCGGTATATCTAAGACACGCGAAGACCAGAGGCTCACTCCGTGGAGTATATCTAAGACGCGGAGGCTAGAGGCTCCGCGCGTACTCCGTGGACTATGTCTAAGACGCGCGGAGATTAGAGGCTCCGCGCGAATTCCGCGGAGTATATCTAAGATGTGGAAGGACCGTTTGCTCCACACGGTCGGTTGTATCTTGCTAAGCACTAGCACGCGTATCACACTCGCATTCTCGGTTTGGCCGCCGACCATGTCAGTGTCCAGCCAAGGGGTGGGGGCTGGAGCGTACTCGTAGGCCTCATTTGGTGGGGGGTGCCTCTGTCTTGTCTCGGACCCTGCCGACGTTTATCCAAAGGCGCGGCGGGAGGAAGTACATGCTCCTAAGCCTCGACCTGCCATTGGCGATGCTGGCGTCCGTCCCTAAAATGCGAGCAAGAGTGCGTGCTCTTAGCAGAAGTGCGCGTGTGGCCCTGCACTTCGTTGTGCGATGAAAGAGTGCATGAGGCATAGGGGTCAAAGGATGCGAGTAAATCGTATGCTTCGTGGCACGATTGCACAAGAAGGGATTTGTCAAAGTCCTTTATTACTCATGTAATGGTACAATATTTTATAGTTACAAGTGCGGAGCACCTTGAGTGGCCTACTCTTCTAGGGGCTCTATTTTGACGTGCTTGGGCGGAGATCTCACTGCTGGGGGCCTTCCAGCCCAGAAGTACCAGAAGTCTTCTGTGAAACCCTAGTGTTGCAGTCGGTGGAGCACGAAGCGGTCCGAGTCAAGAAGCACGTCCCTGTCAAGTACTTGATCGACGCAAGCATTCGTAATACCACACAGAGCAGCTTCGTGCAAGACGAGCTTGACGTCTTCCTTAAAGGTGATATCGAGAGTGTTTGGGTTGACATGGAAGAAGACGATTATCACAAGACCGAGAAAGCTGATGGCAAGAAGGAACCGAGTCTGGGCGGTAGCACTTTGGAAAAGGCTACAAAGATGTAAGGACACCCGCGCAAGGGACTTGAGGAGAAGCCACGGGCGTCCGAACTCGTGTTGCAGTGCTTCTGCATGCCGATCACGCGGGCGGCGCAGGAGCTTGACTCGGGGCTTACACTTCTGAAGAAGAGATGTGGGGCTCTCGCAGCGGGCGTCTCTGGAGGAGCGTAGCCCCATGACGGGGAGGTCGAAGCTTCTCCCCGGGGCTGGGGAGCCCTCCGCCTGGCACACCCCGTAATGTACGGCGAAACGGACGACCGCACTTGGTGTCAGCTGCGTCGACTCCAGCCCGTGTTGCCGGGGGAAACCAAAGGCCCACGTTGAAGTACGCAGCAAGCACCACTGTCTCGGACTCAGACGGGTGGGGCTCTCTCTCGCCGTGAGGAGGAAGCCGAATCATCTCCTGGCTGGAGACCTCGCCGTCACGCACTCGGAGGTGTGTCAGCTCCTCATTGGCCAAGCTTGTTCCCAGGATGTTGGTGCAGCGGCCGTCTAGCTTCGTGCCCACGTGCCACTGCTTGTCGATTGCGGAAGGCTTTCGGTCTACCAGCTCATACTCCATCTCGTCCGGGCGGTGCTAGCCATTGCTGTGCGCCATCGTGGTATCGCCGGCAGCGGCAGAGAAGTAGCAGAGGAGATTGGGGGGGGGGGGGGGCGAGTGGAGATGATAGGTTCAGAAGGGAACATGGGCCACAATAGCAGGAGAGTCTGGAAAAGCAGGTGGAGCATTGCCTGGCCGTTCACCCCCCTCTTAAAGGGTGCCGGCGCAAGACTCCGTTAATCACGCTTCGGGTGTTCCATCGGTTGTGCCTTGGGAGCATGTGAAGCGGTAGGTGATGCCCGACGCCCCAATTGCAAGGCGACATGCGCAAGACTCCGTCAATCACGCTTCAGGTGTTCCATCGACTGCGCCTCGGGAGCACGTTAAGCTCCATCAATTACGCTTCAGGTGTTTCATTGGCTGCGCCTTAGGGGCACGTGAAGCGGCAGGCAATGCACAACACGCCAATGGTAGGCGGACGTGTGGCCGAGCGAGTCACTTGAAGCAATCCGTGCAGCTCGTTCTATGAACCTGCTTGACAGGAAGCCGAAGGGACGGAGGGGGCCAATCGACTAGCGGCATGGTCTCGGCCTACCGAAAGTGGGAGCCCTTTCTCATGAGAGGCTACTGTTGTAGGAGTGACCCCCATCTAAGCCCATTCGTCCTGCAAGTCAGCCCGTTAGACATGTAAGCCCAGGAAGGGCATGTAAGCCCAAGAGGCATATGTAAAGAGCATGTAAGTCCAAGAGGCATATGTAAGGGGACATGTGTGCCCTAAGAATGGGACATGTATGCCCTACGAATTGACCTTTACAGGTCTATATATATGGCCCCTGGGATGATCCCAGGGGGGCAAGCCATTTTTCTCCATTTACATTTCACTAGTTTCATCATTCTCTACTGTTTGGTCTGTAACCGTAACAATAGCATAATCTAAATCTTTCCTTATTTCATCAGGATTGGTAAACCTTCCATATTGAAGTGGTTGTTTGAGGTTGGATCCTGTACATGGATATGGTACTATGAATGTTTGTTCTCTGTGTGATTTATAGTGGGAAGTTGGTTGCCATATAAAGTTCAGTCTACACAATCAAATAAATGAGTGCATAGTAAACACTGTTAAAGGATATGCCTTGAATTAGTAAACAACTTAACATGAAATGCACCTGTTGCATGGTTGTCACAACGGACTTGACGACCAAGGTGACTGTTGGGCGCCAGGACGCCATGGCGTCTAGGCGAGCGCCATGGCGTCGTGTAGGCGTGGTGCGGCAACCAAAACGAATGCAATTGCCGAGAGGATCACGAGTGTGGAGGGGTACCTGAAGCAAGCATGCGCGACGGAGGCGGGCATGTGGGTGAGTCCCATGCACGCGTCGCGGCCTAGCGGGCGTGTGTTGGGAGAGGAAGAGGAGCAGCTCTGGGGCCAGGCCTTTGGGGTGGGGGAGGTGGGAGGAAGTGATCTTGCGCGAGATGGCAGCGCCATGGGCAGAGAGGTTGGAGGAGGAGGTGATGGTGGTGGTGATGGCGGTGTGGTCGCGGGGGGTGAAGAAGGCTAGGAGGGCGAGGAGGTTGGTGGAGAGGAGGGAGAGGGGCATGAGGAGGTTGAGCAGAGCAGGGGAATAGGGCAGGAGAGGGTGCGGCCGTGCCAGCCTCCTGTCGCCGACCCCATCGTGGTGAGCTGCACGCGCGTAGAGGAAAACTAGCGGATTCGCACGCTCGTCTAGGGAAACCTGTAGATTTTGCCGGTGCGGCGAGAAGGGATCTCAGGGTCGGGGGGTTTTGGCTTTGCCGCGTTCATCCGCGTGTGGGCAGCTTCGCTTGGTTCGTTGCTTCGCTTGGAGTGGGGGAGTGAATTGAGTCAGTGAGTCAGTCACTCACCTGGCAAGGCATCGCTAGACACTTCGCGGTAGACGCCTTGGTGTCGCCGTGAACGACCAGCATTCCTTGGTGCTCGCCTACCAGGCCAAGGTGTGGCGAACCTCCACGTAGGGCTGTAAAAAAAGTTTGAGGCTCCCGAGCTACTCGTGCTCGGCTCGCTCTAGGCTCGATTCGAGCTTGATCCGGAGTTCTTGAGCTTCGATGAGCCGAGCTCGAATAGCTTGTAAGTCTCGAGCTTTTCTTACAGCCCCAGATACATACTAACTCTTGCTGAGCTTTCTCAAGCCGAGCTCGAACTCAAGTTTTTCTATTGTTGAAACTTAGTGTATGTTGAATTATTTTTTATTGTTATCGAGTTTACTCGAGCCGAGCTCAAGCTTGAGTTTTTTTATTGTTGAAAATTAGTACATATTAAATTATTTTAACTATTATCAAGCTTATTCGAGCTGAGCATGAGCTTGGGCTGAGTCGAGCTCGAGCCAAGCTCTAGGCTTGGACCCTAACTCAGACTCGCTTGAGCTTGGCTCGAGTTTCTACCGAACTCGAGCCTGGAAGGCCAGGCTCACTCGAGCTTAACTCGTTTACAACCCTATCTCCACGGCGTCGTCCCCGCGCCACCTAGGCGACGCAGAGTCGACGCGGTAACATCTATGACCTGTTGTTACATGGGAAGATTGTTTATAATTCGCAGACTGGTCAACCTCTCATCAATTGATGGTTTATAATTCGCAGACTGGTCAACTTCTGATTAATTGTTTTTTATTTTACATTTCGATTTTCAAGTTAGTTTTAGCCTTTGTGTATTAAAAAGGTTGACCCTATCCATAATGGCTAAATTCTTATATTTGGTGAAGATTTTCCTGAGGCTCATGCTGGTTTATATACACAATTTGAACTATAAATCTTTATCACTGAAATTCTTTTATTATACCCATAACAATCCTCTACCCAAGGTAAATAATCATGTCCAAGGAACAACATATGAAGCATATATGTGGTCAATATAGATGCTGGTCCTTTATCTTTATGTGATATATCTGTACAACTGTACCTCTAGTGGTTTCAATTGTTTCAGTTGGTTGGATTATGACAAAGTTCTTTTGGTATCTGTTCTCTCACAGGCCAGGATACTTCAGGATACAGGAACAACTTACGAAGATATGCACTTATATGTGCAAAGTTCAGGAATGGAACCTTGGATTTCACAACAAGCTGTGCCACAGGGAACAAAAGAGGAACATCCATCTCGTGAACCAGAAATTCATACTGGTCAGGAGCCAGAGACTCTCACTGCAGCTAACTACCTACATGAGATGGAGCAACTCCGGGCCAAATCCACCCAGGGAGATGTTGACAAAATGAGCCTGCAGGATGGAGATGCCTCCTGTCTTGCCACATGCAGCACAGGAGACATCGACGATGATCCATTCAGAGCCTCCTATTCATATGATTTAGAAGAAGGCATGCAGGGAGAAGAGTCTGGCGCCTTCACTTCTTGTGTTGGCACACGGTGGTTTAGAGCTCCTGAACTCCTATACGGGTCAACAAACTACGGACAGGAAATTGATCTCTGGTCACTAGGATGTATTTTGGCTGAGCTTCTTAATTTAGAGTCTTTATTCCCAGGGACATCGGATATCGATCAGATTGGTAGAATTATCAGCATCTTGGGCAATATCACAGAAGAAACTTTTCCAGGCTGTTCAAATTTGCCAGATTACAACAAGATTTTCTTTAACAAGGTTGAGAAGCCAACGGGCCTTGAAGCATGCCTTCCTAATAGATCTGCTTCTGAGGTTAGTATCATAAAGCGGCTACTTTGCTATGACCCAACAAAGAGGGCCACAGCTGCTGACTTGCTGAATGATCCGTACTTCACCGAAGAACCCTTACCTGTACCTATAGAAGGATTACAAGTCCCAGCATCGAAGGACGAGGATGATGACAGCTCTGCAGAAGAATGGGCTAATTACAGGGATGGCGGTTCAGATTCAGACTTTGATGAATTTGGTAGCATGAATGTCACCAAAACTGACAAGGGTTTCAACATACGCTTTTCGTGACAAAGAAAGATGCATGAGATAATAATACATGTCTATGCTGGCAGAGGAATTGCTGTCATAGTATATCTGTATCTGTGAACACTTCATGCAGAGGGTGAAAATTGGACTATCGTTGTATGGAACTTCGATAATTTTTGGTCTTTCATGAACTGTAAGATGTGGTGGACAACAGAACCAGGCTTCTCCTGATAGTAATAAAATTGTAATTCAGGGTGGCTGTCCATGTATACACGCTGTTCAGCGAAAATTTCTGAATCCATGGATTGTAAGCGTGTATCCCCTATCGATTCCATGCATTGTAAGCTTGTATTACTCTGTATCAGACGTGCTACTCGATGACTTGTGACAACTGCTCAAAAATCCTTTCGATTTACACGATAGTAGCAGCAACTAAACCCAACATCTTGTGACAACTACTCTCAAACAGAGAATTGAACTTTCTTCATGGCAGACAGAAGTAATCAAGCATTATTAGCCTAACAAAACCCCTAGAATTTGAGCCTCAGCAGAGCCACCACTACTGTAAACGGGCGGCGGTAGAGCAGAGGGCGTGTCGGCGTGGCGGTGGACGTTGTCCTTGAGCCGCTCAAGTGCCCTGGTGACCTACGGTAGCTCCGCCTCCCCGAGCGCCTCGACGTCCTCCTCCCACCAGAACCGCCAGTGGCGGAGACAGGGGGGGCCTGACACCCCCCAACCACCAAGGAGCAATATCCCCGTCTCAAGATGACTAGGTGAGTAAGATACTAGAAAATGGAATTCTGTGCACTTGTGCTAGCTTTGCATCCAACGTTATCGTGATCTTGATCCATATTGTTGGATTCGAAGATGCTATGATGCTGTCAACCCAGTTCAATTCAATGGATCAGTAGGGTCCTAGTTAGGAATGTAAAATAGTTGTGTAGACCGTACAATTATTTAAACTAATTAATCATAATTTTGAAGCTAAATACTACCGACACAAAAACAGCCCTTCCTAAGATCCTGATCACAAAAACCTTGCTTGCAACCATTATAGTTTGCTCGTGAGACTATATATAGTCCTAACTAGGAAAAAAACTATGGACTTAGAACTTGTTAGAAGATATGTACCTACAAAGTTTCTTTCATAAAGATTATATGTTCACTATAACAAAACACAATCGAAAAAAACTATAACAAGGCACAAGCAAGGGCGCAAGGCTAAGGGTCTGTTCTTTTCAGCTTTTAAAAGCAACTTTTGGCTTTTGCTACAGTACCTAACTTTTAAACGGAGTATTTTTTTAAGACACCTATAAGTTAATTGTAGTACATGTTAAAAACCTAACATCTGTACCATCTAAAATCGTAAGCGAGTATCTCTCTCTCTGTAATCTCTATCGCAAACAGCTAAAATTTAAAAATTTCATGATACTTGTTGTTCATGTTGCCCCCTATATCCAATTCCTGGCTCCGCCCCTGAGAACCGCATCCCCACTTTGGCGTGCACCACCTTCGCCTTGCTCTACTCTACTTGCCCGCCACATCGCCGCCCCCGCCACCGTGTCAGAAACGGTGTCGTCGCCAAGAACAGGGGCGTCCTCGCCGGGGAGGGGGCGGTATCGATGGAGAGGTTGCCGAAGGCATAGGGGCGGATCGTGGAGAAGACGACGATGGCTAGGAGGGCGCCGCAGAGGATGTTAGCTTGCTGGCCTTCTTGAAGATTCCATTTTTGCGCTCGGAGAGAGTGACCTGCCGACTCTCCTTCTCGATGCGGTGGATCTCGATTGATACCGACCAACAAGTAATTAGTTGACGCGCAGGTTGCCCGATCTTCGTGGTACGATCTGTGGGTGCTTTCCTTCTTCCCCCTTGTGTTGGCTAAGGTTTCAACCCCTCTTGCTCCTAGCGGTTTGGGAGGGCAGCAAGTTCGAATCAGGGTTTTGGAACCCTTCTCCCTTCTTGCGTAGCCACAACAAAAGTCCTTCCTTGCGGTAGCTCTTGATGCTGAGGTTTGGCTAGCCGAGATCAACCAAATATAGCAGCTCTTCTTCCTTCTTGCGGGTAGTAGATGGATAGCTAGTTGAATTGCACCAATTAACGATAGGTTGATTAGAAACAAACAACCGAAAACGTCCCCAAACTGTGAACACAGAAGAAGTCATGAATTGGATGGGACGAATCGTGTAGACTTAGTGGGCAATCTCAAGAACTAGTTGCTCTTGCCTTGCACCAGCCGCACCAAACCCAGATGGAAAACTCTCAAGGCATACGCCATAAAACTCTCGTGACCTTTTCTGTATTTCTTTTCTCAAAAATTATCCTTCAACTATTACAATGGCTGGCCCTTGTATTGGCACCCGGGGGTGCAGCCATACAACTCACGCACAAGCTGAAGGCCGAAGGCCCTACATAACTGGACTCCCAATTAGATTGAACTACCAAAGATGTCACGACACAACTGGTAACCGACTCCAAAAGAGTTTGGCCAAACAACTGAAAGTATCTAGACCCGTACAAATAGTTTTGGTAATCAGTGACAATATGTAAATATAAGATTAATGTGTTTATTGAATATTTGAAATGTTTAGTCCCTAATGACGAACATGACAATCTGGAAATGCATGCTAAATGTCAACATGAGGATCAATATGATTCAAAACAAAGGTATAAGTAGTCTAGAATCTCCTTTTAATTTTACCGGTTTTAGAAGAAAGATTAGAAAACCAGAATATAGGTTAAATACCGTAGTTGGTAACTTGACAATATGTTCTTGTACTATTTGGATCAATGTAGGATCATGCATGTACTTAAAATTAAAATTAAAAGTCAATTGTGTATTGTTAGGAAATTCGGTAGTACCGGTGTGTAATTAGTGGTACTACCGCAGTGCAGTATGTCCAGAATGGTAGTGTTGAACTATCAGAACCCGGAAGTACCGACGTGTAGTTGGTGGTACATTTTTTTCCAGAGAGCACCCTTTGAAAGACTTAATTTCTTTGAAAAACAGTAGTACCGAAATTTGAACTATGAAACTACTATATATCTGTATGATGGTAGCCTCGAGGGGTACTACTGAAACTTGGAGGTTCCGAAAAATCGAGTGGTACATGTTTTCTAGAGAGGACCGACTTTTGGCCCTTAGGGCAAACCAAAGTATCACGCAAAAATTTAGAACTACCAAAAATCAAAACTATCGTATTTTTAACGACAGTAGTACCATGCTGAAATTCAATGGCTAGTAATGACATTTTGACATAGCTGTTACTGTGCGTCAGAGCAGGTGCAGTAGTACCGTAATTTGTTCAGCGATACTACTGCTCATCTTGAAAATTTCAGGATTGATTCTTTAACGGCTAGTTTTAGTTAGTGCGAGTATAAATACTCCCCACCAACTCAATGACTAGGCTAGAAACTTCATTTAACATCTTTGAGCAATAGATCACTCTCTCATACCTTAATTTCAAACTTTGCATTCATTTAAGGTAGTTGAGCCAAATCAAGTGCATTCTAATTCTATATTGATCCATTGGCACTTGATCACCGTCAAGCGAAGCGTGGTTTATTACTTTTGGCACTTGCCGGCACCTAGACGGCTTTGTGGGAGTTGTGAGTTGACTTCTTCAAGAAGATTGTGAAGAAGCCCGACACCGTATTGTGAAGGTTAGAGCTCACCTACCTAGAGCGGAAAAGAGCTACTACTAGTGAATTGATGAGTTAGACTTAATTCGTGGAGTCGGTCAAAGTTTCTTGGACTTTTCTCAATATGGATTAATGAAGACTGGTAAGTCTTCGACACCATAGGAAAAACTTCCATTGTCCTTTGGTTTTTTCTTTGTCTTTACTTTCCACACTTATACATCTAGCTTATTGTGATCATTGTGATTGTCATATTTAGTTGTGCTAGAAATATACTTGTAAAGAATTGTGCTTGTGGTTCCTTAGTTATACTAAAATTATATAGGTTTAAATTGCTTTGTAAATGTTGTTTAGTTCAAAATTGTGGTAATTAGTTTTAGAAAGCAAGAATTTTTAGAATCACCTATTCACTCCTTTTAGTTGGTTATCCTTGATCCTACAACAAATATAGCACACAGGCCTGGGCATGGAGCAAACAGAAAAGATCAACTCGGACTCTAAAGGAAAAGGTTATCTCAGACTCACACAAACCTGGACATGACCTTGATTCGGACACACAAAAGCAGGAGATGATTCATCCAGATGGAAACTGACTCAGTTTGGCAATTCGGATTGGATTTGGTTTTGAAGACCAATCTCTATCCATATTGACCCCACGTGCATTCTGTGAAGGTTTCCTGGCTTCCTCCCTTGCGCATGGCTTGACTTTTGTTTCGGCTTGATCTCCTTGCAATGGGCTTGGTGTCTTTGCTCCACACAGCTTGAAGCTTGATGTCCTGACTTCACACTCCAAAGAGGGAAAATTCCACTCGAATTGGAACAAATAGTTCCACATGGATTATAACTCGGATTCTATTTCCCCTTCTTAGGCACAAAACCAACTGAGTTTTCCTCATGCACACCATGCGCACCATCCTTCTTGTGCGGCCCACAGCCCTTGCACTGTATGTCACCATGCACTATGGTCATTTTCCCTTGGCTGTGATGGTTAAAGGACATGTGCCCCAAGCTTTCATGCTACTCTCTTTGGCCGAAATTTAGTGCCTTCCCTTGCATTCTTGGATCATATGCCTTAGCTTCATGTGCCACTCTACTCTCCCTTTGGCTTTTGGAACT
Source organism: Melocanna baccifera (assembly GCA_036346265.1). NCBI lineage: Eukaryota > Viridiplantae > Streptophyta > Magnoliopsida > Poales > Poaceae > Melocanna > Melocanna baccifera. The sequence continues at coordinate 17,417,716 of CM070691.1, forward strand.
CTAATCCCTCTTGGCCGAATCTTGTTTCTTCCTTCCATTGCTCAATTCAGCATTACAAGACTTAATAGCATCGGTTGGCAATGGTGTAGCACAAAGCAACGTTGTAATTGTATCCTTTGCCACATCATCCCCTCCCCTTCAAGCGAAGCCATCCTCGGTTCAGGGTATTCTTTACAAGCTCCTTGCTCTTGATAATTCTCTTCATCTCTTTTGGGTAGCCAAGAATAAAATGTGCATCTATGCATCAAAGTGAAGTGATTAGCTCTCTCTTGGTGTGTAATATTACGATCAAACTGCTATGGACGCCCCAACATGATGTGACCAATACCTTTCTTATATTTGGACAATCCTTCATCATGTGTCCCCTGCCCTTGCACTTGAAGCACTCAATTTGACTCGTTCTAGCCGTAGAGATGGCGTTAGAATCAGATTTGAGGCTTTCTTGCTCGCTAAACTCATTGCCTTTGATGTTTCTTAAATTGAGTTCCAACCAATTTAGTGGATGCAACCAGTTTAGAACTTGATCCTCCTTCGCCCTTTTACTGATTTGGGCGCTTTCAAGTGGGTGTATGGGTCCAAACAACCTTAGGATGATTGTCTTTCACCCATTGTTCAGTACGCTCCACTTGGTGAAGTAGCTCTTGTACGGTGTCGTATTGCATCAAATCAACACGGTTTCGCACGTCGTCGTTCAGCCCTTCAAAGAATCTTGTTATGGTAGCTTCCGTGGACTCACGAATACTAGTACAGATCATGAGCACTTGCACTCTTGATAATTCTTATTGACGGATTTGAAGCCTTGATACAACCATCGTAGTTTTATATGCAGCGTGCATGAATAGTACACTGGTACAAAACAACCCCTCATGACTTGCTTCATTGCCTCCCAAGTATGTGGACGTTCCCCTGCATGGTTTAATTGATCATATCAAATAATAGTGTATTCGGTAAATTCAATTGAAGTAACACGAACCTTCTTTTCTTCAGAATAGTTATAGTTTTCAAACTTTTGATTGGCATGCATATCTCACTCCAATAAACCTCGCTCTCATATCTCTATTTAGTTGTGAAAAATTCAGAAGTGTTTGTGAAAATTTAGCAAAATTAGTGAGAAATTCGTGTGAAATTCAAAAATTTCAAAAACTTCAAGGAATTTTTGGAGACTTGTAGAAAAGGTAATAGTGATGTAATTTTTTTTTATAATTTGCAACAATTTTTTTCTTAATTTTCTATATTTTTTTGAATTTTTCCAGGCTAAACGGGCCGTAATCCTGTCCGTGCCGGCACGACACGGTCACGGGCCATGCCTGGGCCCAGCCCTCGGCCCGTGGGCCGGTACGGTACGACCTATTTATTAGCCGTGCCTAAACGGGCCATGTCTACCCTTGGCCCGTGCCGTCCCGCCCGTTGGACAGCTCCAATTTGTGGTTAGACCTGTTGAGGAGCGAATTCAGTCCAATCGATTCCTTCTACGCAAAAAAAGATGAATCAAACATAGAATATTATAAATAATAAATTAAATACAGAGAGATAACAGGGAAACTCTTTTCTTTATTACTTTATCTGTTTACTTCCACTTTACAATAATTAAGATCTCTATGTATAGACTAAGTGAATGGTACCCATTAATAGATCAGACTTGTAAGACTAGACCTAAGTTTTCCAACACGACCTGCTGGAACCTAGAAAGCAATAACTTTAGAACCTATTGAACCCAATTTTTCATTGGGCCAAACCTCTGGCCCATGCACTGAAATTTTCAGGCCGGTTCGGTGGCCCATTAGATCCCGTTGAACCACTCCCACCCCTATCTAGGCCCATCTTCTCAATCTTGGTAGCCATCCAACCCATCGCTCTTTCCCCACTCTCTGGGTCTGTTTGATATGGCTACAGCTTATGGTTTTTGATTGAAAATTTTGAATTTTAACTGTTTATAATAGAGATTACAGAGAGAAAGATACTCACTTGTAATTTTGGATGGTATAAATATTGAGTTTTTAACGTGTACTACAATTAATTTGTAGACTCTATCTTGAAAAAAAATACTCCGTTTGAAAGTTAGGTACTGTAGCAAAAGTCAAAAGCCGCTTTTGGAAGCCGAAAATAATAGGTCCTCTGTTGCCTCTTGCAACATGTGATCGGCCACCCAATTTTGCAGCTCTTTATGCCGTTGGTTCAACTCACACACTGTGGCTCTTGTCCTGTCATCATTTGATGCCACAGTCTGGAGCAGTAGCAGCAAGGAAACGCTTGGCAACAGAGTCGACAGAGGGGTGGCCTGAGGAGAAGGCTTTGCCAGCATGGGAGAAGACAACAACGGCAAATTCCGCACCGCATACGATGGAGAGCACTCCAGCCTCGTGTATTGGAGAAACATGCTTGTCGTGCCTTCTGGTTTTGGATGCGCTTGGTCTCAAATCTTTTTCCTTCCCATGCTTGGTTTACTCTTCACCGTGACCTAGTTGATAGATACTATCCTGTTGGCTATGTATGTGTCTAAGAACAACGTGTAGAGATTGTGTGGTGAGATGATATGCTGGAGTTTATATAGAGATCAAAAAGGAAATATCTGTAGAATAGATGTGTATGCCTGGTGAGTTTTAGCTGGATAATAATGTTAATATTTGGAAGATATTGGGGCGTTCTTTTGGGCTATGCTTTATGACTTTTAGCAGTGGCTTATTAGTTTAATAAATAATAATTGCTGAAAGAAATCGAAGCCGAAAGCCAGCTGAAAGTCGAAAAGAACGGGGCAAATGTGGATGTGTAAATGTGCATATCTAATAAGAGTTGCATCTTATAATGCATCCTATAGCTAATTGCCTTATGATTGTTTTGCTCTTTTTTCTTCATTCTCTCCACCAAATTACTAGTCATTAATCTGAACCTCTTGAGAATATATATGGTGTTTTCTGTGATCTTGCAAATTCTATAATTGTTGCCTATGGTGACAGATGTGCCGGCGTATAATAAGATGCTAGCAAAGACGTATTGGATGTGTTTTATGTGCAATACAAGAGAGTAAATGCACATACATTATAAATATTGCTTCTATGCCGCATCCGTGAGCCATTAGCCTTGAGGACATGTTTTGGATCCATATTTCCTTGTTCTATCCGTGGAACTATTAGTTGCTGATATGTACCTCCGGAGAATATGGTATTTGTTGTAATTTTCTCTTAATTTAAGTGTTTTATATGGAAAAAGCTCTGCTATAGATTTACGACCTCAAACACGCCGCTACATCTAAAAAAACATGAACATATAAGGACTAAATAGAACTCTATTAATATGTTCTACAATTACAAATTACAACAAAAAACATGATTAAGTTTAGAAGATTAAGAGCTTAAGACATGGCAGAAGATCAAGAACTCAAGACATGCTTGCACGTTGGACAGGATGACTGAGTGTTCCGGTACAAATATGAGTATAGACCCATATATGAGTACATATGCTAGTATATATACTACTCCCAATACTTAGAACTAGTACCTGGTGTTTTTTAAAAAAAATAACGGGGGTCTGCCTCCTGCACTGACCATGGCGTCTGTAATAGCTTCTACTATGCTAACAGTTGTAGTAAAAACTACTATCTATCATCTTCCACATGGATTGGTAAACACTAGAGGATTCTATCTACAAATGTATTTATACTTGTCCACCAAAAGGTACTACCTCTAGTAAAAAAATATAAGTTATCCTATAATGCGTTCGGTAAACCTTTTAAAACTTTTAGCACTAGTATATATAAAAGTATTTAGATTTGTTATATGAAAACGATATTAGTAGCATAAAGAGTACTTCTATATCATTATTTTTAAAGTTTTTACCAACACATAATTAAAAAGGTATCTTCTCTGTAAGGAAAGAACGTACGTATTTGGAAGAATATCACAAAGAAGATCTATCACCCATTGCCAGACGGTGCCATACTCTGCCACAACCTCCGGAGGACCTCGAAATTATGGGTCTATTTTTTTCAGTTTCTCAAAACGGTTTTTAACTTTTGCTACAGTACCTAACTTTTAAACGGAGTATTTTTTTAAGACGGAGTCTACAGGTTAATTATAGTACACGTTAAAAGCCCAACATCTATACCATCAAAAATCGCAAGCGAATATCTCTCTCTCCGTAATCTCTACCGCAAATAGCTAAAATTCAAAAATTTCAGCCAAAAGTCAAAAGCCACAGCTAAAAAGAATAGACCCTATGAAAGGACCGCTCGAGGGAACGCTTCATCGACAGGGCCTCAACAGGAGCCTTCTTGCACAATCCATTGAAGGCATCCATAGAGGTAAGTGTGGTTTCGCAGTACCCAAACCTATTAGTTTCCTTGACCTATTTTAAGATACAGCCTTCAAGAGATTAGCTCCATGGTCTCCCTAGTCAATCTACCAGTGGCAAAGAGAAGGGGGCGACCAGGGGCCTAGCCCTCCCAAACTGGCATGATAATATTGACACTCATCACCATTATAAAATGGATGTCTTCAATATCGCAATAGATCAACAGTTACATGAGCCGAATGAAAGGTTTGGTGTACAATCAACGGAACTTTTGACACTAAGTGTATCATTGGATCCAAGAATTCCCCTTTCAACATATCACATATACATACTTTAGTGGAGAAGTTCTATCCTGCAGATTTTTCTAGCTAAGAGTGGGCTCAGCTGGAGTGTGTGCTGAGTTTTAGAGAGATAGAAGTTATGCTGAGTTTTAGTCTGTGCCTTTGTAAAGAAGTATATCAACTGAAACTCTGAAGGTACATAATGAAGAGCAACAATATGGTTTTGCACATATGTCCGCATATAGGAAGCATCAACACCAATATGCTTTATAAGCTCATGCTTCATAAGATCATTAGCAATACTGATAGCACATGTACTGTCAGAGAAAAGAGGAGACAATGCAGAAACTGAAGCACCAAAATTCTCAAGTAACCACCATAACCAAGTAACCTTTGCAGTTAACAATGCAATAGCTTGTAACTCAGCCTCGGTACTCAAACAAGAAACTATTATATGCTTCTTAGTTTTTCAAACAATAAGAGAACCACAAAAAAACACAAAAGGAAGAGAGAGACTGACGATTAGAGTGATCACTAATCTAGGTGGCACCATAATATGTCTGGAGCTGTAAAGAGCTGGAATGAGGAAAAAAGAGATGATATGAGATAGTTTCATGAAGGTATTGTAGAACACGAAAAAGATGACTATAGTAGAACTGAATGAGGGAAGAAAGAAACTAACTTAAGATATGCACAAGTTATGAAATGTCAGGACAAGTGACATTAAGATAAACAAGACTCCTAACAAGATGGCAATAGTGAGTAGGATCAGTAAGAGATTTACCATTAGTGAAACGAAGATGAACATTAAGCTCCATGGGAGTCTCAGCGGTGCACTGATCTGTAAGAGATGCATGATTAAGAAGATTCAGAATATACTTTTCTTGGAACAGATATAAGCCCTTGAGAGTATAAATAACCTCAACTCCAAAAAAGTAGTGAAGAGGACCTAGATCATACATGAGAAACTGCTTATTAAGATGCTCCTTGACAAAATTAATGTACTAAGAATCATCTTCAGTAATGATTATAACATCAACATATAAAAGGAGAAGCGTTTGACCCTGAGGCGAAGTGTGAATAAAAAGAGCAGGACATGAGCATTAGCAAAGAAATCAGCTGCTGTAACAACAAAAGAGAAATGATCAAATTAGGCACAAGGAGATTGCTTGAGGCCATAGAGAGATTGACGAAGACAACAAACAATACCCTTAGGAATAGAATAACCCAGTGGTGGCTACATATAAAGCTTCTCACACAACTCATAATTGAGAAAGACATTCGTAACATCAAGCTAAGAGATGGGCCATGTCCGAAAAACGTCACAGCTAGAAGAGTACGAACCATAGTCATGTGAGCCATAGGAGTAAAAATCTCATCATAATCATAATCGTGCTCCTGCTGAAAACCATGGCTATGAGATGAGTCTTGTAGTTCTCAAAAGAACCATCATAGTGGATCTTAATTTTATAGACCCACTTGCATATGATAGGAGTAACATGACCAAGAAGAGCAATAAGATCTCACATGCCAGTATGCTCAAATCACATGCTGCCATTCCTGATAAACAACAACATCATGACAAAAAGTCGATTCAGCAAGTGCAACAGTAGCAAAGTCAAAATGCTCAGGAGGAATAGACGGATGATCACAAAGAGCATATCAAGGAGAATAGGCCAAATGAGATGACCCATCAGAAGCAGATGGCACATCAGAAGAATTCTCAACTCATGAATGACAAGTATAGTAAACAGGATAAGAAGGAATAAGGCCAGAAGGAACCTCTGGAGAGGGTGCTGGTGCACGAAGGTGTCGACTGTGAAGGAGGCATCGGAGAGACCATAGGTTGTGGTGGAGGATTGCTGACTAGGGGGTGGAAGAAAAAGTCAGGAAAGAAAGTGGCTCGATGAGAGATGCTGAAGTGGAGGAAGGAGAAGGGCGTGGATAAAAAAAGATGAGACTCCTCAAAAGTAATATTTTGAGAAATCCACATCTGTTAGCTAACAGGATCTCAACAATAATATCCCTTGCGCTCAGCGCTATAGTCCAGAAAAGCGCACTCCACAGACTGAGCAGTCAGCATGGTTCGCTCATGAGGTACAAGAAGAACGTAGCATACACACCCAAAGAAGCAAAGAGTGAAATAATTAGAAATCTTACCACAGAGACTCAATTGGGATCCCACTCTAAAGAGCAAAAAAGGGTTAATATTTATAAAAAAAAGTGCCAGTAGAAACAAGCTCAGCCCAGAAGTATGGTGGAACAGCAGAAGCAACCATGAGAGAACGAGCTATTTCAAGAAGATGACGATCTTTTCGTTCAGCCACACAATCCTAGGCATGAGCACCGAAATAAGAAAATTGGAAGAGAGTGCCCTACTCATTAAAAAAACCATGAAAAACTGCCAACAAGTACTCCTCGGCGGAATTAGCATGAAAAACATAAATAGGAGAGTCAAACTGAGTACAGATCATGGTGGTAAAGTCTTGTAGATGGATAAAAACTCACTATGAGATGAAATAAAGTATATCTATTTATGCCAAAAAAAATTATCAATAAAAATTATATAATACCGATGACCTCCTTTTGAAATAAAAGAAGTTAGACTCCATACATTAGAATAAACAAGATCAAAAGGACGCTAAGACACTGACTCACTGGAAGATAGGGGAGTTAAAGCTGTTTCCTAAGTTTACAACCTTGACAATTGAGAGAAGCATCACCAGACACAGACCCTAAAAGACTATAATGAAGTAAGAAAGACAGATACAACCCACAAAGATATCCTAAATGATGATACCACTGAGCAAAAGACACGACGGAATATGCAACAGATGCGGAGGTGGTGGTGGAAGCAACAAGACTGACAAGGGTGGCGGAAGAAAGATAAAACCAGTCAAGCTCCCAAAGCCACCATGAGTCACAATGGCGAGGGTTAGTACCAATCAAAGTCCCCGTGCGATGATTCTGAACACAATAAGAACCAGAATTGAGAATAACATGACAACCATAATTAGTGAGTTGACTAGTAGATATGAGTTGCATAGTTAGTTTTATAACATGAGAAATAATAAAAACATGAAAAGATGAATTTGAAAAATTTCTCATCCTATGACAGTAAGGCCCCGCTCAGAACGGCTGTGGGCGGTGGGCGATGGGCGACGAAAACACTGTAGCAGGTACTGTAGCTAACCCAGATTGGCAGGCTGGAGTCATCCGTGAGGTCCAAAATCTAGATTGGTTGGCCAACCCAGTGTTGGTAAAAAAAGCTAACGGTGCCTGGCGTATGTGCATCGACTTTACTGCCCTTAATAAGGCATGCCCGAAGGATGACTACCCTTTACCACAGGTAGATCAACTAGTCGATGCCACCGCCGGCTTTGAACTCATGAGCTTCTTGGACACTTACTCCGGCTACCACCAGATCTATATGGCTAAGGATGACGAAGACAAGACCAGCTTTATCACTCCGATAGGGACATACTGCTTTGTCCGGATGCCCTTCGGTTTGAAGAATACGGGCGCAACATTCACCCGCCTCATCGCGCTAGCACTGGCCTCTCAACTGGGGAGGAATGTGGAGGCTTACGTCGACGACCTAGTCGTCAAAACCAGGCAGCTGGCCTCCCATGATCAGGATCTCCAAGAGACCTTCGACAACCTTAGGAAGGCGGGCATCAAGCTCAACCCGGACAAGTGTGTGTTCGGTGTGCGGGCGGGCAAGCTTTTGGGCTTTCTGGTGTTTGGGCGCGGCATCCAGGCCAACCCCGACAAGGTCAACGTGATCCTCGCTATGGAGCCGCCCAAGACGACAAGGGAAGTCCAGAGGCTCGCTGGCCGCGTTGAGCCACTTTTTGTCCAGGGCAGCGGAGCGGGGCTTGCCATTTTTTAAGACCCTTCGCAGCTATGACGGGTTTCGTTGGGATGGCGATTGCGCCAACGCCTTCGACAACTCCTGAGGCATCTCGCAAGCCTCCCTACCCTGGTCGCCCCGACGCCAGAGGCTCCCCTCTTGCTCTACCTCGCCGCATCAGCGACGGCGGTCAGCGCCGTCCTCGTCCTCAAGGAAGGCCCTCTTCAGCGCCCCGTGTACTTCATCTCCAAAGCCCTGCAAGGCGCCAAGACACGGTACACCGAGCTTGAGAAGCTGGCTTACGCGCTGGTCATAGCCTGAAGAAAGCTCTGACACTAGTTCCTGGCTCATCCAATCACCGTGCCGTCCTCGTTCCCCTAGAGGAGATGTTGCACAATAAAGAGGCCACGGGACGCATTGGTAAGTGGACAGCCGAGCTTGCACCGTTTTCTCTTACGTATGCCTCGCGAACAACGATCAAGTCTCAGATCCTGGCGGACTTCCTCGCGGAATGGACTCCTTCGACCCAGCACGCCTAGCAGGCAGAGGACCCAGTGTGGATGCTTGACACTGATGGAGTCTATGGCGTTTTCGGCGCTGGCGTGGGCGCCGTCGTCACTACGCCGGGACAACACTGTCTGTTGTACTCGGCGCGTCTTGCATTTCCCGCCACCAACAACACCGCCGAATACGAGGCGCTACTTTTCAGTCTCGCAAAGCTCAAAGCCCTGGGCGCGCGACGAGTGCTCGTGCGCACGGACTCACGGCTGGTGGCGGGTCAGGTGGACAAGTCGTACCAGGCCAAGGATCCTGAACTGGTCAAGTACCTAGCAGTCGTGCGAGCCAAGGAGCGGCATTTTCTGGGCGTCACGGTCAAGGCCATTCCTCGGGCAGAAAATAAATAGACTGACATTCTCGCAAAAGCCGCCAGCCAACAGCTCCCTGCTCCCGAGGGAGCGTTCTATGAGGTCCTACCCACGATGGCCGTCGCGCAAGACATTCGTGACGCGGCCCTCGTCCACCAGATCACTCAGTAGGGTGATTGGCGAGAGCCCGTTTACGCTTTCTTGCAAGATATCACCGAGCTTGATGACCCCGTCAAGCTCCACCGCCTATAGTGCCGCGCTAGGTCCTTCTAGGTGCTTGACGGAGTGCTCTACAAAAAAGGGGTCTGCGCACCGCTTTTACTGTGCCTCTCGCGCGAGGAAGGAAAGCACCTCCTCGTGGAAATCGACGCGGGACTCTGTGGCTCACATCTGGCGCTAAGGTCGCTCGTCGGCAAGACGTTCAGGCAGGGTTTCTACTGGCCAACCGCCATTGTTGATGCCCAAGACCTCGTGCGCTGATGTCAAGGTTGCCAATGGATGGGGCGGGTCATCCACACACCCCCGACCGGCCTCAACCCCATCTCCCCCATATGGCCGCTAGCACGGTGGGGCCTCTACCTCGAGCCCCAGGAGACTTGCGGTTCATAGTGGTCGCTTTGGAGTATTTCTCCAGGTGGCCAGAGGCTGTGGCGCTAGCCAAGGTAATTTCGGCAGCCATGCAGTGCTTCCTCTAGCAAAACATCATATGCCACTTCGGGGTGCCCAAGGAGATCACTGTCGACAACGGCCTGCAATTCGGTTCTGCCCCGTTCAAGGAGTTCTGCGCCAACATGGGCATCACGCTCCGGTTCGCTTCGGTCGGGCACCCATAGTCTAACGGAGCGGTCGAGCGAGCGAACGGCGCCATCTCCGTCGGAGTCAAGAAGCGCTTTGTCGGGCTACCAAAGGGCAAGTGGTCAAGCGAGCTCCACAGTGTCCTCTGATCTCTCTGCACAACGGCGACACGCCCGACGGGATTCACGCTGTTCAAACTCTTCTTCGTCGATGGGGCAATGACGCCCGAGGAGATCAAGGCCGGCTCGTGAAGGGTCCTCGCCCAGGCGCCAGAAGAAGAACACCAATTGTCCCTGGACCTCCTCGACGGAGAGCGAGTCAATGCCACCCAACACGTCGCCAAGTACGCACGGCAAATGGTGCGCATGCGTGGCCGCTCCGTGTACCCACGAGCATTCCAGCCGGGGGACCTCGTCCTGAAGATGGTACTCCGCGCAGACACGGTCGGTAAGCTAGAGTCCAAGTACGGAGTATAAATAAGACGTAGTATACGGTCCGCGCAGACGAGGTCCACCTTCGCACGCACTCTACGGAGTATAAATAAGACATAGCGTCGAGGACTGCCTCCGCATGCACTCTACGGAGTATAAATAAGACGTAGCGTAGAGGTCCACCTCTGCACGCACTCTACGGAGTATAAATAAGACGTAGCGTCGAGGTCCGCCTCTGCACGCACTCTACGGAGTATAAATAAGACGTAGCGTCGAGGTCCGCCTCCGTATGCACTCTACGGAGTATAAATAAGAGGTAGTGTCGAGGTCCGCCTCCGCACGCACTCTGCGGAGTATAAATAAGACGTAGCATCGAGGTCCGCCTCCGCACGCACTCTACGGAGTATAAATAAGACGCCACGGGGGGACGCCTCCGCGCGCACTCTACGGAGTATAAATAAGATGTAGCGTTGAGGTTTGCCTCCGTACGCACTCTACAGAGTATAAATAAGACGCAGATGTTTTCTCTACGCACTCTACTAAGTATAAATAAGACGCGTATGTCCCGCGCACGCGTTGGCATACCCTCCAGAGCCTAGTTAAGTCATGATTGATAGTCCCACGCATCCTCCGGAGTACAAACAAAGACGCGGATGTTCTCCCTGTGCACTCTACTGAGTATAAACAAGACGCGGATGTCCCGCGTGCGCGTTGGCGTACCCTCTGGAGCCTAGTTAAGTCGTGGTTGATAGTCCCACGCATCCATCGGAGTACAAACAAAGACGCATATGTTCTCTCTGCGCACTCTACTGAGTATAAACAAGACGCGGATGTCCCGCGCACGCATTAACGTCATCGCCACGCGTACTCTTCTCGAGTATAACCAAGACGTGGTCGATATTCCCACGCACTCTGTGGAGTATAAACAAAACAGGCGAAGGCTCACTTTCGCGTGCATTCGGCAGGACATAGATGCAGCGCACCAGCGGCTTGGCCCCGTGCGTGCTTCTGCGCATTTCTGCGGGGTGCAGAGTAGGCGCCAGCTCCGCTGCCACCACTTCGAAGGGTAGGGGACGGAGCACTCGTGCGTCTACTTCGACTAGGCGCCAGCTCCGCTGCCACCACTTCGAAAGGTAGGGGACGGAGCGCAATCGCATCTACTCCTCGCGCATCTATTCCGGCTAGGAGCCAGCTCCGCTGTGCACCTACTTCGACTAGATGCCAGCTCCACTGCCACCACTTCGGATGGTAGGGGACGGAGCACAATTGCGTCTACTCCACTCGCGCGTCTACTCCGGCTAGGAGCCAGCTCCGCTGTACGCCTACTTCGACTAGGCGTCAGCTCCGCTGCCACCACTTCGAGGGGTAGGAGACGGAGCACTCGAGCGCCTACTTCGACCAGGCGCTAGCTCCGTTGCCACCACTTCGACGGATAGGGCACGGAGCGCGATCGCGTCTACTCCGCTCGCGCGTCTACTACTTCGACCAGGCGTCAGCTTCGCTGCCACCACTTCGAGAGGTAGGAGACGGAGCGCTCGTGCGCCTACTTCAACTAGGCACCAGCTCCGCTGCCACCACTTCGACGGATAGGGCACGAAGCGCTACTTCACTCACAAGGCGCCACGACCGTTAAGAGAAGCAGCGACGACTGGAAGACGCTAGCCTCCGTCCTATCAGCAACCAACTAATACACACGTAGTACACAGCGATGGAGTGCTCAGAGCAACGGTTCTTTCTTTCATAAGAAAAAGAAAGGAAACAACAACAACAACAAAAAATTACATCACAACCACCAGGCCCTGGCACCACACCTAGGGGGCCGCGCCGTCTTCATTGCGCTGGTGGACCTCCTCCAGCTAGTGAAGGAAATTACCTTCCCGGCGTAGCGTTCGCCGCAACAGGACTTTGGCTGCGTCCTCCCCAAGGCAGCCCCAGATGCTGTCGTAGAAACTCTGGACGGCAGGCAGGGTGGTGCGGGCTACGCCGGACAATACCCTGGCTCCGGTCGCCACACCCAGATGGGGATCGACCAGCTCATTCACGTGCTCATACCCCCAAGCATGGAGCATGGTAAAGGCGAGACAGGCGCTGGCGAAGCCGCAATGATCGCCGAAGGCTTTGGCACCGCGGAGTGCCAGGCTCGAGCTCTCCTCGATCAGTTCCAGGGACTCCATGGCCCTCCACGCCGCCATTGACGCGTCGCCCAAAGTCCGGTTCCTCTCTTCCAAGGCTGTGGCAAGCTGGATCTTCGCTTCCTCTAGCGCACTGATTTGCTCAAGCAAGCCGGTGCGCTCCTCTGTTGCAGCGCGCTCGGCCTCTTCGGCGGCGCGTCGCGCCGCCGCCACCGCCATGGTGATTTCCGCCTCCAACATACAGATGCGCTCGTCCTTGGCGGCGTGAGCCTCGTCGGCAGCATAAAGCTGGTCCTCCAGCACCCTCCGCTCGCGGGTGCGAGCTTCCTCCAGGGCCCAGCTGATGGCAATCGTTTAACAACGCAAGGAAATAGCATTTAGCAGGTGCTCAGCAAGCGGTGTCAATCGTGGGCTTGGGTACTTACCCTCATTTCTGAGGCGCCCAACGTGAGTGCCAAAAGATCCCCCCCGCACGACGACAGTGCCCGCCGATCCACCCTGCTGTCGCCACACTCCGCAGCCCTGTCAAGGACGCGAAGCGTCTCCGGATGCGGGATGAAGTCCGACACGGCAAGCCTCGGGGGCCCTGGGACGGCACCAGGCGCCCACGTCGCGTCTTGCCCGCGGCCAGCAGCTTCGCGAACACCTCCGCTGCTCGATCCTTGCCCGCGCCCAGGAGACCTCGTCTCTCCTGATGTCGACGACGGCATGAGCAAGCAAATCAGAGAGAGCTTCATGAAGTCGCGGGGAGAAAAGGAATTGCGCCTACCTCCGCCACCTTCCGCTAGGACATGGGGAGTTGTCTGCTCAGCCTCTGCCCGGGAAGCGATGACTCCCTCCTCGGTCGAAGTGGCTTCCCGGTCGGACCCTAGGCCCCCGACGACCGCGCTCGCCACATGGAATCACCCCACGGACGGGGGCGATCGTACCCGACGGCGCTTCGCCCTCGGGGATTCGGGCGACGCACCCTCGGCCGCTCCAGTAGCTGCAGGGGCTGGAGCGGGCGACAGATCCGTGGCGGCCACCGCAGGTGATGACGACGAGCCCTCCGCCGCCCCAGTCATTGTAGCAGCTGGAGCAGGCGGAAGGTCCGTGGTGACCGCCATGGGCGACGAGTGCGCAGGAGGCAGGTCCTCGTCGGCCGGTACATGCGACATGACCTCATCCTCGACGACGTTGCTACCGAGGCCCGCCCCACCACCACTTAAGTCCTCGCTGGGGGCAGTGTGACCCCCCAAGCTGGCATGCTCGGACCCACCACCTGACACATCCTCCAAACGAACGGCGTCCGCCGCAAATCTGGCGGGCGGGGTAGAGACAGCAGCTCTAGATCGAGCCCTCCGTCGCCCGGGAGACGCCCCCGCCTCACTGGTGCCATCGCAGCGATGAGTCGGGCTCCGCACCAGCACTGCGCATTCCGGTATAGTGAGGCCTAGGACCTCGCACACCCGATTTATCCGCCCTAACTTCGCAGGCTCGGTCGCAGCTCCACGCAGCGCGTTCTCCTTCGCCGTGTACGGCCCCAAGAAGACCTCTACCGCACGCTCCGCGTCTTCCAACGAGAGCACTGCATGCGAAGTGCTGCCCTATTCATGAAACAGCTACATATGTGTAGGCAGCACACGGTTGAAGTACTTACCACAGCCGGAGGGTTGCTGCAGAGAAGACACTGTGGGATGGACGCCATCCTGCTGGCAGTGATCTCGCTCATATTTCCACCGGGTGGACAAAGGAGACACCCCGTACATTGTAAACTCCTCGGCAAGATCTCACATATTGAATCGGAGGGCGACGCCGGCGAGTCTCCGCGCTTGCCGTCGATCGTTGCCCTCTGGCTCCACCCCCGAACAACAGTAGAAAGCTATTGGCTGACCCCGGCACCGAAGGTTGCTGTTATGCGTCACGCGGTAGTAGAACCACCGCTGTATCCAGCCGGACTCCCACTTCTCCCGTGTCGCCATAGCGGGGAACAGCTTCGCGTAGCCCGACCTCACCACGAAGTGGACACTGCCAAAATTGAACAGTGCCCCTCCATCGACCTTCTTCGGCTAACAGCGCGCATCATGAAGAAGAGAGAACAAGTTCGCGCGGGGATTAGCACCTTCCACTCAGACCGCCCAGGCAAACACAGCCAAGCGAACTATCGCGTTTGGGGTCAACTGCGCCAACTCCAATCCGTAAGCTCGCAAGACCTGACCGACGAAGAGCGTCGAGGGCATCCAGAGCCCAGCCTCAAAAAATGCGACGAAGACAATCGCCTCTGACTCCTCCGGGTGAGGCTCCACTTCGTCGCGGGCAGGCAGGCGAGCTCCTGCGCGCTCCTCTATCTTTTTCTCTTGCATGAGGGCCTCAATTGTCTCGTCCGTAGCACGACTCCGCCCTAGCACCCCAGAGCAGTGCCCCTGCGAGCTCCGCAGGGCGTCGTACCGCTTGTTGGCCTGCGACGGCTTGCGAGCCACCATGGGGAATTCCGCTGGTGGTGGCGTCACACCACGCTGGCTCGACGAGGCGCTGCCGCTAAGCCGATGGCTGGAATCTCCACGGCATGCCATCCCACTTCCCAAGCGAAGGGCTGAAAGAGAGGAGGCGCAGATTTCGCACAGCAGGAAAGAGTAACCGGACAAAGGTGCACGGGCGAGAGACGCGTCCGTGTGCCGCCAATAACGCTTTATGAAGACTCTCCACATCCCCACGATCGGGAACGCAACCGGCGGGAGCCCGTCGATTCGCCTCCCCACGATCGGGGAGGGCAACCGTCGATAGGCTGACCCGCCACGTGTCCCGACTCTCTTGGGACCGGACGCGGGCTCGCGGTCGCGCGACCGTTGACATCCTACGACGCACCAACCACACAGCACCACGTGTAACCCTCCCTCGGGACCGTGCGAACGGCCGCAGCAGCCCGCCCGTGTCTTTTCAGCACTCCGCGCACCTCACGCCAACAAGTAAGATGTCATCTCCGAATTGCGTCGCTGTCGGGGCATGACAACTCCGGACTAGGCAAGGACCCACCTCATCAACTCGGCGCTGCGCGGGAAGGCCTGGTCCGGCCCGCGCCAAGCGGAGTCTTGGCGCCACGCCTCGCATGTGCGACACCTTCGGCTCCGCAACATAGCTCCGCCGATAACTGTGGCACCGCGAGGGATGGCCCCAAGACCGCGGACGACTTCGACGCCTCGCCGAAGCATGCCTGTATTGCGCAACTGCACTTCTCTCTACAGTAGGTCACAGACCGAAGGGACGGAGGGGGCCAAAGGGCTCGGCAACATGGCTTCGGCCTGTGAAGCCCTTCACCATGAGAGGCTCCTGTTGTAGGGGTGGCCCCCACCTAAACCCAACCGGCCTGTAAAGGCGTAAGTATCGAGTGAGGCATGTGTAATGACGTAGATGCCCTGAAGGGTATTCCTGTAAAGATGCTCCTCACAAGGAGATATATATGTGATGCCAGCCATAGGGGGAGGGGACATCTCACCTAACTCCCCGCTACACCTTCTCTCTGTTTGGTCTGTAACCACAACAATGATGATTTCAAAGATGTGTTGCTGCATTGCATGGAGGGGAAAACATGGAACAAATTCATTCTCACTGATGGGTTTGTGTTTAGAGCTAACAAGCTATGCATTCCAGCTAGCTCCGTGCGTATGTTATTGTTGCAGGAAGCTCATGGAGGTGGGCTGATGGGACACTTTGGTGTAAAGAAGACGGAGGACATCCTTGCTAGCCATTTCTTTTGGCAAAGATGAGGAGAGATGTGGAGCGGTTCATTGCTCGCTGAACGACATACCAAAAAGCTAAGTCACGACTCAATCCTCATGGTTTCTATATGCCTCTACATGTTCCTAGTGCACCTTGGGAGGATATTTCTATGGACTTTGTTTTAGGACTGCTTAGAACAAAGAAGGGGAGGGATAGTGTCTTTATTGTGGTGGATAGATTTTCTAAGATGTCACATTTCATACCATGTCGTAAGACCGATGATGCTACCCATGTTGCTGATTTGTTCTTTCGTGAGATTGATCGATTGCATGGTGTGCCAAATACTATAGTTTCTGATCGTGATGCAAAATTCCTTAGTCATTTTTGGAGAACTTTGTGGGCTAAGTTGGGAGCTAAACTCTTATTTTTCACTACTTGTCATCTCCAATCTGATGGACAAATAGAGGTTGTGAATAGAACTTTGTGTACCATGCTTAGAGCTGTTTTGAAAAAGAACATCAAAATGTGGGAAGAATGTTTGCCTCATGTTAAGTTTGCTTATAACCGATCACAGCATTCTACTACTAAGAAGTGCCCATTTGAAATTGTTTATGGATTTATACCTCATGCACCCATTGATTTGCTGCCTCTCCCATCTTCAGAGAGATTGAATTTTGATGCTAAACAACGTGCTGAACTGATGTTAAAATGCATGAAATCACAAGAGAAAACATAGAGTTCATGAATGCTAAGTATAAACTTGCTGGTTGTAAAGGAAAGAAACATGTCACTTTTGAACCAGGTGATTTGGTTTGGCTACATTTGAGAAAAGATAAGTTTCCTGAACTGAGAAAATCTAAGTTGATGCCAAGAGCTGATGGTCCTTTCAAAGTGCTAGAACGGATTAATGATAATGCATACAAACTTGAGCTGCCTGCAGATTTTGGGGTCAGTCCCACATTTAATATTGCAGATTTGAAGCCCTATTTGGGAGAAGAGGATGAGCTTGAGTCGAGGACGACTCAAATGCAAGAAGGGGAGGATGATGAGGACATCCCTTCCATTAATATAGACATGGCTAGTACACAGCCAGGACCAATGACGCGAGCTCGAGCACGCCAATTTAATTATCAGGTAAAGTCGTTCCTTGCTGTTCAAACAAGTTCTCTGAATTGGGTGCTACTAACGACTTGTGATGATTTCCTTATGCTTAGGAACTTGAGAGTTGAACCGGCTAGGAGAAGCAACCAAGATAACAATCAAATAGATGTTGGTGAGAACAAGAGAAAGTTCGGACCCCTAGGAAGCACCATCTTGTTTAGGCCATAACTTTTGATTTCGGAGTGTGTTGGAGGCTCATGAGTACTTGTTGGAAAGATCTCGATGTCTACTTTCAAATAGATCCAAAATCACCGTCAGATTCCATTGGAGCTGCCGAGAAATTGCAGAAGAACGTTTGGACTTCCAACCTGAGTTCTGGGCCTTATATCCAGTAGAGCCCATTAGGGAAGCATCCAAGTTAGGGTTTCCCATTCCCCTGGCTGCTTTTCCCCTATTTAAATCAGCAGCATCCGCTAGGGAGGGTGGGTTTTGGTTAGATGCAAGTTTAGCTTTTACTACTTCCTTGTAAACGTGTGTGTTGGCTAGACCACCCGATTTACTTGTTTCAGAACCCCACATTTGTGTTCAGTTTCATCTTTTGAGTACAATCCATGAGTTTTTGCTTGTTCATCTTGTTCTTGCTTTGTTCTTCGATTGCTAGCAGGTTCAAAGTTGTTCTTGGCACGACAAGAACAGCAACAAATTGGTTTTGGTGTAACTGTCGCTAAGGCACAGCAACCCTGTGGTCGTTGTAGTCAGGCAGCCCAACGTCGAACTTCCACCAAATCGAGTTATCCCCACTCTCATCGAAAGATCGGGAACATTTTCCTTTGTTGGATCTCCATCACAATTCTGATAATTGAGACTGTTGAAGATCACCAGGCAGCGAGGAAAAAAAACGATACCTGAAGAGGATGACATTTTTCTTTTTTCTCCTTTTCTTTTTCTTTTTTCCTTTTTTTACGAAAACTATGAAAAGAAACATTCTTATCCACTCAAGCAGAGAGAACAGGTTGCCTTATCCACTCGGTCATGCCAGATGAGAAGGCAGGTTCAAGTCTCGGCAGTGGTTGGCGTCAGATAAGTCGGTGGCCAATCAAAGATGGCGACCGCGAGTGGTGACCGGCGGCGGCGGCAGCGGTGGTGAAGAAGGCTGAGCGGTTGAGGCGGCGGTGAAGAAAACCGAGCGGTAGCTTGATGATGATGTCAATCAAGAGGCAAACAATTCAGTGAAAAACTGGATCCAGTCGATCCCGACGTCGGGGAAGATCTCAGCAACGGATATGCTGGATGGAGGCATGCGATGGTAGTGGCTAGAGAAGAAAACCAGCGGTGGTAGTGGCTAACAAAAACTCTAGGTACGCTCTGATACCATGTTATAAATAATGCTATATTCATCATGAGACCAATGAGTCAATATATATACACGTAAATGTATGATATATACGTAGAAAATTTCTTACACAACAGGGTAAATACACAGCTATAATACATATCTAACATGATCTACTGTGAAGCCAATGAAAACAAAAAGGTTCAATGTGGAAGAAACCGGCAAACCGCCCCAGGATGGTGAATAGCATACAGTTAAGCCAAGCACCAAAGCATGCTGGAGAAGACGTGTCTCTTGCAATTCCTATGACAAATACATTAATGAAGCTGTGGACAAAGAACTTGAACACACTCATAATGGACGCAGAACAATCAGTAATGATCATTGCCAAAGCTTCTGGGATGAGTAACATGATGATTTTGAGTAACATGATGATTTTCCATCTGCTCTTGAAGTTACAGACCTACAATAAATCTTACCATAGAACAAACGAGTACTGGAGAACAAAATAGGTTTCAACAAACATAAATATGACATATCAGCAAATACACAGTGCTGTTTAAAATGCTACAGTGAGCAATTTATCTTTTGGATCTATTAAATTAAGCATGCAACATCATTTGTTTTTCAGAAAGCAGGCAGAAGCCCAGCTTTTATTGAAAGCTAGAATAATTTCTGTTGGGGAGACCAGCTTATAAAGAATGTCCGCGAGGAAAGCTCTCCCGGGGGAATGGCTAGAGTGAGGACATCCCACTTAGCTAACTCGGGTTCGAGACCTCACCTAATTTAGAAGAAAAATCTGGGGGACGTTGCTCCCTGGATCACCTTCTTTTTTTTCAAAGAGTGTCCACCAACAGAATGCTTCCAAGCAAACTCCAAAAACCATAACTATCAACTAAAGTTCTGATAGGAAGTGACTAACAAAGAGAACAACTTTTAAAACGACCTCCACGTCTGCTTTTACAGAAACAGACCAAAAAGTTTCAGCTTAACTAACTCCCGATCTATCTAACGAGCCATCATTTGGTAGCTGACGAAGTTCTTGATCGAAGCTAATCATTGCAATCCATGTAGGAAGCATATTCCATCTGCATGCAACATCAATTGAATTTAGTTTTTCCCTTAGAGGGTGTATTTGTGACTTCTGAGTTTCCAATTTATCTCCACAAGAGATGATAACTACTTCACACTGCGCCACAAGTAATCAAGTATAAGCAACAGATGAGCCAATTAGCTATCATGCCACTTTTTAAATTAATTCAATGTACGCGGTATGTAAATATAGATAATTTGCACAGCAAAACCACGTCGACATATAGATTAAATCTTGATTCACCACATGGAGTCACATATGATTGTGCTTTTTGAAACTTTGCAGTTGCACAGCCCTAATATGTCCCACTTGGAGAATTTTTTGAAGTTTACAAGTCCACCTAGCTGTAGTGAAGTAGAGCTAGAACTCGTACATTGGACAACCCCCTGCGAGTACTCCCAAGCTGGCAAAGTGAAGGCAAAAACAATCTCTCTCTCTCTCTCGCGCGCGCGCGCTCAAGACACTAGCAATTGAGATGTTTATCAGCAATCTGTTCAATTTAGAAAAGTGCAGGAGATGAAGTTCTCAAGCAAGTCCTCATTTTCACTTCGGAAGATAGCCCTTCTGTGATTTCATCGCCATGGTATCTTCTTATCTCTGTTGCAACGCCATGACCAAGACTGATGCGTCTCTAGGCTAGCTGCCATTTACTGCGTTATATATGGTGTAGTATGATTCGGCACCATGCCGTGCTACTGCTATATGGACCATATGGTTGCAGTACGAACCAATGAGAAGGCAATTGTGGACCTCACTTTGTTCAGAAATTGGAGAGGTAAATAACGTATAGATAGTGCTTACTTAACCTTACAGAACATGTAAGTGAAGAATGGCCAAAGTTTTTTTTTTATCAGAGATGAAAGTCTGACAATATTTACGTTGGAGAATCTAGTGACCAATGCATGGGCAAGCATATATCACACAACCCATGCTAGTAAACGTAATACCAACCTTTTAAAACAGAATACTGCAATGAGTATAGCAATTACCAAACAGGGCCTTATTCTTATTTTTAGCGATTACTGATTAGTTGGCAACAATTCTGTCACATGAACCGGACCTTGGCCTGGAGCTGGTAACCAGGCTTGCCAAATCCCGGTCACATATATTTTTTGGTACATCCGAGAAGAAGCTAGATTTCTACTGCTAGTAATGTTATTTTGAGAAGCCGAATGTGTAGAAACTGTCCTCAACACGAACCGTCCGATCGATCTACCATCCTGATCTGATGGTTGAGGGCCCCAAAGTTACGGAGACAGCACAATGCAATTGTAAACGTGTGCATTGCTTTCTGCAAAGAAATACATGAAAATTGAAAAAGGTGTGAGCATACACGCAAAAGGACAGGCATACAAAATGTGAGAATTGGATGATTGCAAACTACTAAGCTTCACATATCCGGCATTCTGCCAGATCATTCCATATTGCTACAGCCGAATAGACTCCATACATGAAAAGGTTTATGTACTCAGTGTGGGCTCACAACGGCTAAGGCCATAAGAAATTGAAACCATAGTTCAGCACAATTATAGAGGGGAAAAAAACAATTACACATGATCTCTCAAGTAAACTTAAACAGGAAATAAGCTTCAAGGCTTCCTCACTTATACCAGAACCCTACAGATCATCTGACACACCTTCACCTTCCCTCAGCTTTGATTAGCTGAGAGAAAACCCGGCTCATCGACACGTCGGAGAGATCATGATCAGGCTCATTTGAAGTCCCAGCTTCTGCCATTGTTACACTGATGCTCTCAAGGGCACCCATGTGCTGAACTTGGGACGGGAGTTCGACAATCCGGTTCATGCTGTTCACATCTGAGACCGTTGAATCTGCATCTTGAAGCTGCAGAACATACTCCAAGTTCCAGAGGACGTCTCCCATCGACGGCCGCTCCACACCATAGTCTGCCAGGCACTTCTCCACTGTTTCGCCAAACTTCCTTAGAGAATCCGGCCTGATCGTACCCGAAATTCTCTGATCAACGATCTGATGCAGCTCTCCCCTCTTCTGCCACTTCATTCCCCACTCTGCCAAATTCACCATCTCCCTCGGAAGTGTAGGGTCAATCACTGGCCTTGCACAAAGCACCTCAAGCAAAACAACACCGTATGAGTATACATCTGACTTTTCAGTCAGCTGCTGCCTTCGGAAATATTCAGGGTCAAGATACCCAAAGCTGCCCTTCACTGCAGTGCTGACATGAGTTTGGTCCAACTCGGGCCCAGTCTTTGATAGCCCAAAGTCAGCAACCTTTGCAAGGAGATTCTCATCAAGCAAGATATTTGCAGACTTGACATCACGGTGGATAATGGCCTTTGTAGAACCAGTATGAAGATAGTGCAGTCCCCTTGCTGCTCCAATGCAAACCTCCAACCGCTGCTTCCAGTTGAGCAAGGGGTTATCTGAACCATATAGGTGGCTCTTGAGAGTTCCTTTCTCCATATATTCATAGACCAAGATCATCTCATTCCTTTCATCACAGTAACCAATCAGAGACACCAGATGGCGGTGGCGCAGCCGTGAAAGGAGTTCAATCTCTGTACGGAACTCATTGAGACCTTGCTGAGACTTCGGGTTGCCTCGCTTCACTGCAACCTTGGTGTCATCCCTCAACACTCCCTTGTAGACCTTCCCAAAACCTCCAACTCCAATGACCCAGTTCTCATCAAAATTATTTGTCGCTTCTTGGAGCACACTAAAGGCGAAGCGATATCCATAGCTTCCATTTAGCCCTGATGTGAGAGTAGTACCGTAAGAAGTTCTACTTCCTGTACTGAGAGAGGTGAGCCCATTGATAGAGAAAGGCATCCAAGTCTTTGAGTGCTGCTTCTCCAGAGTCTTTCTCCTCCGGCAAAGCAGTACAAGAATAAGGACAATCATCAGAAATCCAACAGCTCCAAGGACTGAGACAAGAATCACAACCAAATTTTTGTTTGAACCGGAAGATCCAACAGTAAAAGCAGAACCTGAGCCACTGATCATCTTCATAACCTCAAGACCATTCAGAATCCCGTCAGGCAATGCGCTGTTCAAGGTCGATGGACCAATGCTGATGCTGAGCTTGCTAGATGCATCATTAGATGAAAGAACCACATCGACATAGATAGCTGCAGCTAATTGATTCATCGATAGCGATGAGAGATCAAGATCATGCTGTGCAAAGAAGGCCCCCACATATGCATTAAAGTAGAGCTGGTTAAGTGCCTTACTGACTATATCGCAGAAGTGAAATCTTATCAAATAGCTGAAGCCTGCATCCACATCAAACTGCCATGTCATGTTGAAAAGTGCATTGGATGTATTTGATGCTGCCAATTCTGTAGCTGTACTGTAGACAATATCAGGGGCAGTCATCTGAGTTGCTCCACTCTTCACATAGTTGATGTTCTGGCCATAAACAACCGTTTTGGTCACACTGGGGTTCAGTATGTACTTTTGATCATTCACCCAAGTCCTCGAGAGGGTATCATTTTCCGGAGTGACCTTTGGACCACCCATGTTGATGCGATACACCGTCTCCAATGGCTGTGTAGACAAACCACTGTACTGCTGCACAGGGTTGACCATTTGGGCACCATCAACTATGAGATCATCTGGGATGGAAACAACCTCAATTGCATTGATGAATGCAACTCCATTCGACGGCTTGAAGGAAATAATGAGGTTGTCACGGGTGATGTTCAAAGAGTATTCCTTGAACACTGGTGCAGTCTTGTCTGGCTGCTGGAAGTCACTAAGCAGGAGCACATCTTGCGTCGACACGGTGAACTTGGCGGTGGAGAGATCATAACTCTGGTAGACAAAGGGGAAGAAGTAGAGACGGACAAAATGCCGGCCTGGCTTCTGGATCGGGAAAGTGTATGATGATGGGCTGGTGAAGATGCGGGCAGTCTGGTAAAGCGCCGAGTTATCAAAGGAGGCCACAACATTTGCCGAGGTGCCAGCAAGGATTTCCTGGGAGGTGGCCACCGTCACTGGAGATGCCCCATCGGCGGCGAAGGTCCTCTTGCCGACCGTCGTGCTCTTGGCGGACCCACAGTCAACGAGGTAGCTGTCAACAGGCTTGAATTGCGCTTTGCAGATGCAAATGGATGACAAGAAACATAAAGCGACCAGCGTTGCCACTTGCAGCTTCATCCTCCCCGAAGGAACCACCATGATGTTGACCTGGATGACAAGCATGTGCGCAATGTTTGAGTTGGCATGTACAATTGCAAGCTACAATCCACCAAACTAAACTAATAGGCAAGAACATTATAATCTAGAGCGCTTAAGAAAGATTGATCTGGCAATATGCGGGAAAGAGCTGGATCAAAAGAGGGATGAACATGAACTGGCCTCCTGATAATGGACACAAATCCTATGGGATCACGCTGAGATCTTGAAGAAGCGAATCGAACCAGCAAACAAATCCGGATAATGGACGCATTTACACTAACCGGATGGATTGGAGTATCCATCCCAGGGGGGAAAATAAATTGGATTTGATTGTTCACACCTCACTGCAAAGAAAAGACCATGCCGAACGAACTAAACAATCCAAGCAAGTTGGGGCTTCCTTACCAACGCAAGAAATCAGCCCGGCCGGATGGATCTCTACTCCACGCCAATGCAGCGGAGGCCGTGCACGGCGGCGCCGGCGAAGAGAGAGAGAGTGCTCGGCAGCGCCGGATTTGGGAAAAAAGTTGATGGTGTGACTCTTTGAGACGGCGAAAAAAAGTTGATTTTTTTCTAAAATTTTATTATATAAAGATTTTTTTTTACTTGCTTCGGGAGTATACTACTTGCATTGTACTATCTCCCAAAGTAACGCCCTAAACAATTGGTGAGACTAAAAGTATTTTTACAGTTCCCTTTAAACTAGAACAGAAGAATTTTTTTTCTAAAAACTCTCTTATAAATCTGAAGGAAAAAAAATCATGAACACACAAAAAAAAAATGAAGACCGACACCCCGAGAAGATCACACAAATCTGGAGAGAAGCTTGTTGGAACAAGATGCTGGAGCCGAGAAACGCACCTCTCTTCGACCACCGGAGCGCCCCACGGCGAGCATTCCCCGAGATCCGGCCAAGATCGATCCAACGCCAGCCGGCGAGGAGACGACGCGCAGGCAACCGCTGGATTGCAAGAACACCGAGCCCACCGGATCACCAAATGCTCCGGAAACTGCTACAAGAACCGATGGAAACCACCATTTGGAGCCAACAAAGAAAGTAAAAAAAGAAAGGGAACTTTATTCTTGGAGGAGCTTTAGCTTTAGGGTGCAAGCAAACTCTAGAGTGAGAGGTGAGAGGGATGCGTTAGAGACAGAGGGAGGGAGGGAGGGAGGAGGATGAGTTAAGGGAACAGTTAAAGGAGACGAAGAAAGCAGTGGCTGGCTGCTGCTGCCACCTTAGAGAGGAATAATAATATTATAGTAACAGCTAAGTTCGATTCGGCAGCAGCAGGAGAGAAGGTGCAGGTGAGGTCAGAGAGACGGTGAATTAGTTTAGGAATCCCAAAAATTCTATAAAATAAGTTTAGTTATCGCCGCTGCTGAATTTCAATATCTAAATCAATTTGGGATCGTGTGATAGTGTTATTACTCCATATTCACGACTGCAGGATGTAGAACTTATGTTGGGTTGGTACGAGAAAACATTTCCGAAACATCTTTGAGCAGGCGTAATTTTCTTTGGAGGGAGTTTAGCGAGAAGTGAAATAAATCCGCATATATACTTGTGAATGCCAACGTATCAGACGATGAATGTAGTGTTAATATTGCAGCTTATTGAGGTGCCGCTCTAACTGGTCGCTAGCTGTGGTTTCTGTTGGTTGAAATTATACTATAACAACCGTTAGTTTTTAGAATTATTTTATTTAACAAAAATTTAAAAAATGAGAAAAAAAACACCATTATATCTCTACAGACAATACAAAGAAAAAAATGAAAGCAAAAAAGAAACAAAAAACCCAAAATTAAAAGCCGATCCTTTCTAAACGGCTTTTGGCTTTAAAAGGCCAAAAAGTAGAAAAAGTTAGAAGCCAAAATTATTTAGAGCGAAACTCATGAGTTGCATATACCTATCAATTCATCTAAAAGTCTAAATTGATAAGGAAAAACAAGCAATTCATTTATATACTTAAACACTCCTTTTTATATATAAACTCTTTCAGATCTAAGACATGTAATAGAAGTGAGTTGTAATTATTTTTAAATTACATCAATCAGGTCTTAAGTTTAAGACCTCTGGATTCTGATATTATATTAAGTTGCATACATTAACTAGTTTACTAAAAGTTTATTCTATCAAAGAATTTTTTGGGCAAGTCGCTTGTACTTCAGCACAGCTTTTGTTTAGCGTGGTATTTTTCCCTATTTCCTCGGAGACACACGTGTTGCAACCAATGCTTGTGTTACACGCACAAACTAATTTCCAGCCAAAGAAATCAACACTGCACGGAAACGTACTTTCTGGCCTGGGTAACAGTTAGTGCTCAAGCTAGTCCAGTATTGACGAGAGTTACTACTACTTGCATTAATGACAGTTGGACCGGAGAGAGGCACTATAAATTCAATTTGTAGTTTAAAGCTAAATAAATCATTTAAATTTGTTTGACATGTTGTTCTGCGTAATTTTGTGAAAACCGCGAGACGCTATCGAGTAAAAAGAGAGCCTCCATAAAAATGTAAAGGACATATACACAATTTCGGAGAAGTAAGGGGTTTGGGAAGAAAAAACGTGTTAGGAATCTTTCCACCAAAAATCAAGGACTCGTACGTGATTTCGAAAAATTGGAAAGGTCTTTTCACAAAGAGGCTGACATGCAGGGCTTCCCTGGGGGCGCTTCCCTCCGGTCGTAATATATGGAGTATTCCCAACTGCCAAGAGGCATGGACCGATCGCAGCTTGTGATTTTCTTTACTTATAGTAAATTAATTCTTTTTCTTTGGAAAAACATTTTTCTTTATTGACTGAACAAAATCAGTATTTTCATCCATCAATTCCTTTGGCCATGCATGCATCCCTATCCACGCATCCAACTATTAATATTTGTGATCCACACGTCTCACTTTTTATCCTTTTTCATATAAAGGTATTCCCAATAGTGACACTACGTAACAATGATTATAGATTATAAACTTATATAGATATCAGGCTAGGTATCATCCTTCCAATGTACAATGTTTATCATTAATCAATACTATAATTTAATATTTATTTCTAATTTTCTCCCCAATACACTGTTCAGTACAATGACACATCTTTGTAATGTAGTAGACATAACTTCCCTCCCTAATAAATGTATTAGCTAATGTCTTCATGTTGGATTATGTACTCAAGCAATATATTGCATGAGACACTGCTTTTCTCTCTTTCTTCATTAATTTTTCATCCACCTCAGCACTACATAGCATGCTAATTAATGCTATAGACATCGCTTACTTAGGACCATTAGGAGTACCCTAATACCCCTAAAATTTTAATTATAAATTAATAAGCAAACAAAATTTAATTTGTGCCTTTTTGGGCCTAACGGGTCAAATGTGGGTGTAAGAGTCCTATTAGGAGCCTAATCTCAATTAGTCCATGGAACTAAGTAGGCTCTTAGTTAAAACCCTAGCCTTATCCCTTATTCACCCCTCATACTCTTTTCTCTACAACCATTGTAAGTGGGGACGCAGAAAGAGAGAGAGAGAGAGGGAGAGATAGAAAAAGAAATAGAGAGATCAGGAGAGGGAAGGCAACGCCACCTCCTTGCCCTAGTTATCGTGCGTTGCTTTGATTGCTCCACCACCAACCAACGCTCCCTGCCGATCCCTACTGCTGACCGTCGTCACCCTCAGACATTTGCATCGCCTCCTTGCACGTTCGTGTGATGCTGCCCCTACTCTCCAGTGCGCCTGCACGTATGGCCACATGCTGCCGTTGTTTGCCTTGATTCCCCACATGAGTATTGCTGCTGTTTTCCTTGCTGGAATTGGTCATCTACAATGCCAAGGAGGAAGAAGGAAGAAGTAGGAGGAAGGAAGGAAGGAGAGGATATGTTCCGCGTTCTAGCCGTCGTCGAATTCACTTCTACGGTAATAACCCAAAGTTCTTTCCTTAGCTAATCTGTCGATTAGATATGGATTAGAGTGGAGTTTAATCAAAGTAATGCAAGACATCGTGGTTAGAAGATGTCGAAGCCCTAGTTAATAGATTGATTTCATGGACTGTGGTTTTCATGCAGTTTTGGGTGCCTTTTGTGGTTAATCTGGGAATTTGATTTACTAAAATGCTGTAGATAATCTTATTATCTTTGTACGGAGTCCTTGAGCACATAATTTGATTTGATAGATTGGAATATACGAATTTTGTAAGTATGTTGTCCGATGAGTTGCCGTCAATTAGTGATGTCATAGAAAAACCTAGATAAAAATTATTATATAGCCAAATTAGGGTTTTTGCCCTACACGAAAATTAGGGTTTTTGTAAGTATTTTTGGTTAAGATGAGGGGCTAAATGGTTTAATCAAGGTTTGTGGCCAACTAAGAAATTATAGAAAATTTTGTGTAGATTCTAGTATAGTGTAGTTTGTCAAGTTAGGGCTTGGAAGTCAAAAGTTGTGTTAGTACCGAGGTAGCATGGGTGACTATGAAGGTGAAAGGGGAGTCTTGCGGAATTGGGAAGCATGTAGGAGCGATGTATTAATTATTGTTCTCGTACTGCTTTAACTTCTTGTTGAGATTGGATGTTTACTGTATGAGGAGTAGTGTCGGGGTTGGAGTTATCTTCAAATCTACCCATTCCTTGCAATTAGAAAAGGAAAGTGTATGGTAGAATGATACACGAGTTGTTTACTCTTGTTGTTTATGTTAAATAAATACTTAACATAATGATCCACATGTTTATACTTGCTTCTTATAATGCTCCTATAGTTATGGTTAAATGATGATGATGTCAAATTATTAATGTTGATAAGTGACTAATGAATAAAACAATCATTGATTGCATTTTGAGCATTTATATTGCAAAAAGATGACTTGTGTGACTCTCTAGAGTCTACTTTGTGTGGACGACTGAAAGTCTACTTTGTGTAGACGACTGAAAGCATCTAAACCCCTAAAAATGGTTTTGGTAATTAATAATTTTATATGAATATGGAATTAACATGTTTATGGAGTGTTTGAAAGGTTTAATCCTAATGACGAATGTGAGATGCATGCTAAAATTCAATACAAGGATCAATATAGTTTAAGACAAAGATATAAGTAGTCTAGATCCTTTTTTATTTTACCCATCTTAGAAGAAAGGATGGAAGAATGGATTTTTGGTTAAACGCTGTACTATTAAGAGAGATTATAACTAGTAGCTTGACAGTATATTCTTGTGTCACTTGGATCAATTTAGGACATGCATACACTTAGAATTAAAATTGATAGCTAACTGTGCATTCTTAGAAAAAAAAAAGGTAGCACCAAAATTTACTCGGTGGTACTGCCGTTGTGTGGTATGATCGGGAAGATAGTGTGGTACTACTGCAACCCGGAAGTACTGACACTTAGTTGGCGGTACATTTTTTTCCCAGAGAGTTCCTTTGAAGCTCTTCTTTTCTCTAGAAAATGGTAGTACTGGAGATATAATGGTGAAACTACCACAGTGCGGTATGACCACAACTTCTGAGAAGTACTACCGGACCCTAAAAGTTTTGGATATATGGGGCGGTACATTTTTTCTAGAGCGGATCAAGTTTTGGTAACTTGGTCCTCAAGATAAATGAAAGAACCGCGTTTGAAATCAGAACTACCAGACCTATAACAGCGGTAGTACCACGTTGCATTTTAACGGCTAGTTCAGAAGATCTATTATAGCCATTGCTATTGTGTCAAAATAGGTGCGGTAGTACCACACATATAACGGTGGTACTACTGCTCATCTTGAATTTTTCAGGAATCTTCTTGTAACAGCTAGATTTGGTAGGTAGGAGTATAAATACCCCCCACCAGTTCAAGGACAGATACTAGAGACTTCATTTAACATCTTTGAGTATAGAGCACTCTCTCCACACCTCATTTACTCTCATTGAATTTATTTGAGGTATTTGAGCTAAAAATCAAATGCATTTATTTTAGATTGATCATTGGCACTTGATCGCCGTTAAGCGAAGCTGTGATTCATTACTCTTGGCACTTACCGGCACCTAGAAGGCTTGATGGAAGATTGTGAGGTGACATCTTCAAGAAGATTATGAAGAGGCTTAACGCTGATTCGTGAGTGGTTTGATGTTCACCATCTCCGGAGTAGAGGAAGAACAACTACTAATGGAATCGAGGAGTGAGATTTAATTCATGGAGCCGATTCAAGTCGCTTGGGCTTTCCTCGACGTGGACTAGTGAAGATCAGCAAGTCTTCGTTACCGCAGCAAAATATTGTTTGTCATCATTTGGTTATTTCTTTGCCTCATCTTTCCATACTTATATTTTCTAGCAATTTGAGTGTATCATATTTAGTTATGCTAGAGATATATTTGTAGGGACTTGTGTAGTGGTGCCTTAGCTATACTAGAATTGTTTATGTTTAAATTACAATATAAATCTTGCTTAGTTCTAAAATTATGAAAAATTAGTTTTAGAAAATAAGAATTTTTAGAACCTCCTATTCAGTCTCCTCTAGTCTATTATTATTGATCCTACAATAATCCACATAAGTAGGTAGAAAAAGACCTACTTCGATAAGCTCTCTATGGGAGTGGAAAAAACCTACTTCGGTAGGCACTCCACAGGAGTAGAGAAAGACTACTTCGGTAGACATTTTACGGGAGTGGAGTTGAGGATCCTGTATGAAAAAGGACAGAGTAAGAATGGTTCATCGATGGGTGAACACTCCACTATACCAGTATAATCAAAGAAAAGTGAAGACATGTGCATTGCATTCATGAAAAGTTAAATGAGATGATGAGATATGTGTGGGGAATTTAATGAGAAGAAATATGTGAAAGATTGAGATAGTTGTCAATGGATATGAATATTTGGTACCATATTTTATGTCGTTTATTACTCTATTGTGTACTTGCTAAGTCATGAACCAACCCTTCCTTTTGTTGTTATTTTTATATGCTCGTTGAGAACAACATGGATGGGTGGGGATTAGAACATGATTGCGCTTGCACCATTAATGCTTCCTTTGTCACTTAGCGTCCCATCATTCAATATTAGAAATAAATTATATTGTTCATGCCATCATAGTTGAACAATGTTTTCCCTTGGAACTTATTAGTATTAGCTTGTTGCTATTTACCATGTTTCCATTGATTAAATTTATAATTGGTTTATCTTAATGTCATTTATCAATTCCTTATTGTTGTTGTCAATATGTTCATGATGATTGTTGTGGAATTATAATTGAAGATTAGTTGTTGGTAATTTTTATTAAACGGTTAAATTTGGTAGTGATTGTAGTTGTAGGTGATATTATGGAAATCAGAGCGGGCGTTAGGTTCAAGGTAGATAAATTGTAACTTATTTTAGATAATCAACTAAATTTTAGCTTAGGATTGGTAACTTAATGAAAAAATAGGTCTATTTATTACTAAAATTTGGCTTAAGATAAATAATTAACTTAAAACAAATTTGGCACACACTGGTGCATAGTAGGTTGGGATTGGATCATGCATTGCATTTCCACTTCTGTTATCTTATTTTGTTATTTAAAATTATGAGATGTTGCTTATATTCTGATTGCATAATTATTTAATTGAGATGGATAACGATACTAAGAGGTAGAGTATTGGTTGTGGCCATGGGTATGGCTAGGCTGTGCCACTGCACGTGGTACATGATTAATGATGAGTTTTCTTTGGATAACCTTAGTTAAAAATATTAGGGGATGAGTTTGTGTTGGACATTTTTATTTTATGGGAGAGTTATTATTTCTCCATGAGTTTTCATGAGTTAGTTGGTTACATTGTTGCTGATGAGTTTAGTTGGTTACATTGTTGCTGATGAGTTTTCATTGGCTATTTTATTCCATGAAGAAATTATTGATTTCCAATTGTTGAACTATTCTTATTGCTTATGGAAGTTGCCAATTTGAAAGGTCATCCTTTTTGTTGGGTTCTACCTTTTTATTGAGGATTATGACTCATTTCTTTGCTAAGCATTTTGGTAAAGAAAACTATGTTTTGCAAACTCACTTTCATGTGGAAGTTTTTGACCTATATGTTTTGGAGTATATTGTTGGGATACGGGTAGACTACACTAGCGCAAATTAAAAAATTCTACCACATAAACCAGGAAGCCATGCGAGTAAGAGATCATAGATCGTTACCATTAGACGCGCAGTACAACAGAAGTAGAGTTGAAGCAGCTAATTCAACGAAGAACGCGTCGGTGTAAGCGAAAGTAGTCGATCGTCCTTCGGCCAACTGTCTCCTCCTTGCGATCTTCCCAATCAACGTTGTAGTCATAGCTGCGCCTCTACTGAGGTCTACACGTCTAGGGAGGGAACACCGTGTGTCGGTGTGCTAGCACCAGCGCGCACGGCAGGGGTTATGAGAGGTGGTGGCTAGGATTTTTGGAATGTGGCCCACAGCCCCTGCACCTCTCATTATATAGTCTCCAATCGGATCCTTATCTAATATGAGTAGAGATCAAATTTCACTCGAAAACTATCATTCGGACCCTTATTGTTCCAGCCCATTAAGTGTGTGACCCTGCAGGTTCATGTACATTTGGCCATGGACCGAAAACTCCTTTCCGGTCCATAGATCGGTAGTGGTCCCTAGCAGGATATAACAACCCCAAAATATATATAAAGATCATATCGGACGAAGCTATATAATGCTTTTGTACCGACCTTTTGCCTCACGATACTAGATCGAACTCAAGATGAGAAACATGCCATTCTATGATAGCTTGACTCTTCACTCGAATCTGTGATGGATTACTCAGTTGTGATTGACTCT
Organism: Melocanna baccifera; assembly: GCA_036346265.1. NCBI lineage: Eukaryota > Viridiplantae > Streptophyta > Magnoliopsida > Poales > Poaceae > Melocanna > Melocanna baccifera. Next base: position 17,450,517 of record CM070691.1, read on the forward strand.
TCAATCACATTCGGCATGGTCATACACTTTCTTAATCCAACCACATCGAGAGTCCCAAAGATATCTCTTCTGTTATATAGGAGGAGTAAATTCAATCTTAATCGCTCATATTCCTCTGTATGTTTCATAGTAAACCTGAAAGCTACCTTTATGACCACCCTGTCACAGAGTAGTGTTTGGTAACCCCTAAGTAAACTATTACATATATAGGAAATAATGACGATCTCTAGTCTAAAATATCCTACATACACTATATATGAAACCAACTGATGACATTTAAGAATATAACAATTCTCGCAGTGTCTCATGGTGGATCAATCCAATATCATGTTCTCTAATATGTGTCCACATTATTGATTTGATATCACATATTCATAATCCGTGAAACATGATCATCAATCAATATATGTGTTAATCTGTAAATCATAATTGTTCCACATAATGATATAGAATCAGGGATAATTTAGAATAATATCAAAAACATAAATAAAGAGTTTCACGAATAAGTCACATACTTGTTGATCAATATGAAAGACATTTATTCAAGAGACAAAATAATATATTATTTAAAAGATCGTAAACATAGAAGTGATACAATCATCTTCATGATTGCCTCTAAGGTATATCACTAACATATATTGGGTGTTGAAGTTTAATGGCATTGTTTCAAGAAGGAAAAGTATTAAAGCCCTTTTATGGTGTCTTGTTTATGCTTAAGTGAGAGGTTGTAATCATAGAAATTAGGTAGTAAGCTATGGGATGCCAAGTTGAGTTAATGTTGTGATGTATAATTAATTTTAACTAACATCATCGGAAGTGAAATCTGATTAAATTTGATGGTGTCTTGCAGTGGTTACATGATGATTAGTAATTAAGAGTATGTCTATTCTTACTTGAATTGTAAGTTATAGGGGAAGTGCGGAGCATTGCTACAATTGGTTATATAATTAAGATGGTTAGATCACCGAACTCTATTAGATAAAATGGGTTATTTGGTTCCAATAGAGTATTTTAACCGTTTGTGATGATTAAGTTATGGATATGTTAGATTTTATCTTAGGTGAATATCAGTCTTGAATTTATCTTTTTTATACATACTTGATGATCATATACAAATGAAAGATTTACATATTTCTTACCATGTTAAATTGTTCGAATTGTGTAGAACAGATGAATGTTGTTGTAGCGCCATGTGAAGCCTTGTTGAATAGAAATTATATTATTGAAGTTTTAATGGTATTTTGTTGTAATTTCTGAACGTGAGGTAGAAATGTTGAATGTGTTTGTAAATAATTATGTAATTTCATATTAAAGTAGGACAACACATAGATTTCATATTAAGGTAATTGTCAATCGTTAATGAGAATTATTATAGTGCAATAAATATGTGTTAAAATTGGTGTTGAGAATCACCAAGAGTTGGATTGGTAAAATTGGTGTTGAGAATCACCAAGAGTTGGATTGGTGAAATTTAATAAGTGTTTTAAATTTAAGTGCTTGTGGAATCGTCTGTTATTGGTATGTCCTCGATAAAAGAGTTTTGTGAGAATATTGTGGCTTGTGCACTAGATTTTCTCTAGAACAATGTGGTTGTTGTCTCTATGTTCATGATGATTGTTGTGGAATTGTGATTGAAGACTGGTTGTTGATAATTCTTATTAAACGGTTACAATTGGTAGTGATTGTAGTTGTGGATAACATTTTGGGCTTTTGCTAAGTCGGGTGTTATATTTCATTTGAAGGATAAATGAATCAAATGGCATTGCTATGTTTATTTTTTTAAGAATTTGCAATATTTTTTTGACATAAGAAAATGGTGTTTTTTAGAAACATTTGATAGATAAATGAATCAAATGGCATTGCTATGGTTATTTTTTAAGAGTTTGCAATATTTTTCTTTGACATAAGCAAATGATATTTTTTAGAAACACAATCAAATCATATTTTTATTAGTGGACGAAGAAGCACGACCAAGCCTCAAAAATCAAACATCTAAATTTAGTTTCCCCTTTATTCTGCTTATTTATATTTGCTTTTGTCAACGTTGAAATTCAAATGAAAACAATACATAAACAAATCGGTTGTAATGAATGAAGGGACAACAAAAATGCAAAAAAAAAAAATCTTCATCATTTGTTTGTCTTCATGCTGCATTTTGTTAATTAACAATGTTGTTTTAAATGGTAGTCGGTATGGCCGTTTTGATTAGTTGGAACCGTGTAACATGGGATTCAATAGTTTTCATGTTTGTCCTATATCGGTGAGGTGTCAAGTAGACTAAGTGCTGTTAAATTTTCTTTGTTCTTTCATCAAGGTCCAAAGAAGATTACTTGTGAGTCATTAGCGCCGTGATGAGAGCCAAATTACACGCATTACGATGTCCGTTTGGCAGGGACCGTATCCATGTCAGTATGTGGTTGCGTTGTCCTACATGCTTCAACAACACATCGCTCTTACAATTGTTGTACTTATCTTGTTTTCCTGCACGGTCTCAAAATCCTGGTTAAATTGTGTGATTTTGTCGACAATTCAGCCTTGTTCTTCGTACCACAGATGCATGGATGGTTATGTAGAAGTAAAGCAATGTTGAAACGGTGCCATAATGAGACTAATTAAGAGAAAATAATCATGTCATGCGAAAGAAAAATTGAGAACTTGGTACTGCATCTTGTCATCCTTGATGTTACAAGGACACACGCCTCTCTCTTTTCTTCACCAAGTTTAAGAAAGTTTTCAATGTATATACTATTCTGAATTATTCTACTCCAGTTCTTTTCTGAATAGTCTATTTTCTGTGACATAAATAATTCTAGATTTTTGTGGAGAAGTGGTTTTTTTTCTCTGTGATAGTTTGTTGGAGGACAGTTAGAGCAATAAGTAGGCCAGAAAATGAAAAATCGTCCTATCAGGAAAACGAAGGCGCATGGCAGCATGTTCCCATATTTCTCCTCCATTGATGTCTGCTCCTTATGGGGGAAGGATATGCATGTTAGCTTTGACCCCACTGTTTCAAAACCTCCCCCTTTTGATTCCTTGTGAAATGGCAAAAAATTGTGGTTAACTCCTAATTTAGGATGTGAAATGTAACAAAGGGTTCATCTAGCACTAGTAGTGGCCAACATTCACTTTTCAGCAATTTGTTTTGCTGCCTTTTAAAAAAGGAAATTTGTTTAGCTGTATTCCTTTCCTCCATATTATATAGTAGTGGTAAAGCCGGCCAAAAGTCGAGATGAAGTAGAGCAGTATGGCGAAACGAGACGATGCGGTGGGAAAGGAAAGGCGGAAACGGCGGAAGAGCAGTGCATATGCCGGTGCCGCCGATGGACCCCCCCCCCCCCGGTGTGCAACTGCGCGCGCATCCAACAGGTGTTGGGTTGGCTATATCTCGGTCCCGTTCCAACTAGTTTATTGATGTAACTTTTGATTAAAATTATACTGTAAGTTAGTTGTTTATGAGAAAAAAATAGAAAAATCAACCCGGCCATTCACTTGATTGCTTCATTTGCTTGGGTTATGTTGACATTAGCGCACTAATGGTGTTTTTGTTTGCATGGTAGAGACGCTACACGGCAGTGTTAGTTAACTCGTTATCCAACTGACAAAATCAGCTCAGCTCACTTTAGCGAAAGATTCCTTCCTAGTCGATGCCTATCACATCAGATGCAGCTACACCGAAAGCAATCAAAAGAGTAGCATAGAGAAGATTACTTTTCTGCTGGCTTAACATAGAGAAATTTATGTGTAGTTTCTTGCTAAAACATAGTACTTTATATGTAATTCGAGATAAATGCAGAGAACTCTATGCTTAGAGCATGTTTGGTCTGGTGATGATTTGCTGCATGCTCCCCAATTTGTTCTCCTTTTTTTTCCCCTATTCAGGTGAAGTCCAGAAGGACAAGCATGTGATATGTCTTGAGTTTGGTGGGCCGCTAGGTTTGACTGAAATAAACTAGCTTATAGTTGCAATTGTATTATAGTTGGTTGTAATTGTACTATAGTTGATGGTGACTTATTTAGCGTAGTTAATATTAAAAAAAATTATAAATAGAAAAAACATGTTAGTCCATCATGAATAATACAAACGAATACGAAAAAAAGAAAATACAAAAACCTCAAAAACCAGAAAAAGATAAAATTAATGAATAATGAATTAGAAGCCAGAAGCATAAGATGAAGCCAAAATAAGCGGTAAGGACAGCTCACATATACTTAATGGATATACAGGCCAATACATACAGTTCGAAAGATGAAGAGCTGGTATCCATTTGCTGCGGTTGGGCCGGTGGACGCTGGAACGTTGTGTGAACTCATGCTGTTATGCAATGAGTGGAACATGGATGATGGTCAGGTTAGGCAGCTCTTTAATAGGGCTCCACTCTTGCAGCCGTATCCACCGTTCTACTTGATGTTAGAAGGATGCATTCGGTTTCCATGCTTTCCCCCTCCCTTTTCAGTGTTGTTGTGTCTGATTGTTGTACCACTGGCAATTCCTTTCCAAGAAAACGAGCCCATAGCACAGATTATCTGACATGGACACTTGCAGCCGAGGAACAACGTGATCACATAGAGCACATATGAAGCGTACCAAAAGGAGAAAAGGATAGATTGACCACAAGAAGAATCAAGACTAGGGATGATAATTGTGTTCATTTACTCACGGGTCTACGGGTAAATACCTTGATACAACAGGGCATAGGATTTTTTTTTGCCTACGGATATGAAAATAGAGGAAACTCTTTGCCCGTCGGGTAAACGGGCATGGGCATGGGTGAGCTCCACCCATACCTGTCTCACCCGTTTACCCATGATATACACTGATAGATATCTTAACAGTCAACACTACCACTAAAACCCTTTTCCTTTTAAGTTGATTTGAATTAAGTAGGCATCTCCTTCTGTTCTTTTGGTTTATTAGTTGACATACTTTCAATTAAGTCTCTTATTTCATGAGTTGATATACTTTTAGTTGATAGTTGAGGGTAGATTTGTATTTTATTAGTTGATAGTTGATGTATAAATGTGAATATGTGATGCATTATTCGCGGGTACACGGGTATGCCTGTGGGCAATGGGTACCAGTGGGCGACAGGTATGGATGGGGTTCTTCGCCTGTTGTCCTTCGTGAACATATCCATGAGGATAAATCAGGATCATAAGCATATATAAACAAGCACTATCCATACCTGTTGTACCCGATTGCCATCTCTATCCAAGACCTATGCATGCATGCATGCAAGTCGCTGCTCTCTTCAGGTTTTGCACAAACTACATTACCCATAGAAAACGGCCCAATCACCATTAGGAAAGCCCACTAACGGAACAAGGCCTAAACAGTTGATTTTTCTTTTTCTTTTGGTTTTTAGGAACCTCATTCCCTTTACTCACTCTGTCCATTTCGGCCTTACGTATATAGGGGCCCAAATAAACCCAACACATGACATGCTCTGTTGAACTTCTTTTTCAACTAAAAAAAACTCTCATTCTTTGTACAACTGCAAAATCGCTGTGTTCTTTTCTTGGGGGAGTATCAGGTTCTATGTTCATATGCCTGAGATCTTAAAAATTTCAATGTGAGCCGATCTTTGGTTTTGGCTTTTCAAACAAATCCGGAAATGGTTAGAACTCTCTTGTTGCTTTTTTTTGCCACGTCGCCACAATATGCCTCGGCAATCGCAATATAAAACATTGTTCAATGCCGTTCCAAAAATACGATGCATCTACCATTTAGGTGTTTTGTAAATAAATTTTTGTATTACACATGACGTGTGGGGCCTCCTGGCGGTATTTTGTTAGAACAGCGAGCAACAGCGTGGTGCTTTCTGCAACAAACTTTAAATGCATCTAGTGTTATGTGAAAGTATTTCCTAAACCTGATTTTTGTGAAACTAGGGACAATGCACTGCTCCAATTGGCTTACGGCTTAAGTTTCTAGCTGAAATTACACTGTAGCGGTTTTTAACTTTGTCTGAGAAAAAATAAAAAATAAATAAATAAAGCCCTTATATCATTACAGACAATGCAAAGAAATAAGAAAAAAAAACAGGCAATAAAACCAGAAAAAACTCCAAAAAGCCAAAATTAAAAGTTGATGTGTTCCAAGTGGTTTCTAACTTAAATAAATCAAAAGTAAAATAAATCAGAAGTTGAAACCATTTGGAGTAGAGCTATGAGGGGCTATTACGTACTTCAAATTAGTGCACTCTCCCGTGATACACCTTTGTAGTAAAAAAATATTAACAAAATCAACCACATTCTCTATAAGGTGGAGCAAGATCTATGAGGGCAAAGACCAATGCTTCGATACTAATTATTCTCCTCGCTAGCTTTTGAAATATTTTTTTGTCTTAAAGCTTGTTTTGCTACACAACGCTGCTACAATGTTCTAGATATTAACATGACCAGTGACCTCGCTCAACAGCATTGGTAGGGACTGAGGGAGAGGCAGCATCCTCACTCAACGCAGGTGATGTCAATGCTTCAATTAGTGAAAATGTACCGGTATAACTTGACATACGCTAAAAAAATCCTACAAAATAAGTTGAATTGAGAATGTGTGGGAAATATACCAAGATTGCTTTCTCTTGATTTTAGCAACTTATAGGAGAACACTAACCCCACGTTGGGTGAACAGATTGAACAACAAAAATGTAATACAAACAACATAAAAATTGCACATTGAATTTACACTAACAGGATGATCATGTCAATATCGCCGCATCCCCACCATTTTGTCACATACTCTCAGTCTATGCTTAGGGTTTAACTGTTGGTAAAGTGATACAAACAAATCAATTTTGCATTGAACAAAATGTTTTCTAGTGGAATCTATGTTAACAATTTATTGTAGATCATGAAATAATCACCATATTCTCAGGGAAATGGTTTAGAGCATAGTCCAAATTAACCCATAAGACGGGATTTGAATCCAGACGACCATGCCATACCATGAGATGAGATGGATAGCAAATGTGTTGGGGTATTTGATTTCCCAGCAAATCATATCAATTGACAAGTCAATGGGATGAGATCTGAGTGGCCCGCGGCTAGGGTTTAAGCCTCGTGAATCTAACATAGAATTGCACGCACCCGCACCTAATGTCCATGCATCAAGTTGGATGACTCACACGAACCACACACATGTCACAGAACCAACCATCGTGGAAAATCTCAATCACCTAGACCTCTATAGGATCAAGAATAGCCGACTAAAGGGGGATGAATATGTGGTTCTAAAATTCTTGACTTTTAAAACTAATTACTATAAAAGATAGCTAAGCAAGATTTCAATAACACTTTAAACTTACACAATTTTAGAAAGACCGAAACACCACAAGTAATAATCTCTATAAATATATTTTGAGAAAAAATAAATATAACAATCTTAACAATCACACAGCTATAAATGTAAGTGCATAAAGTAGAGAGAAACAAGTAACCAAATTACAGATGATTTTTGCCATGGTGTTCAAAAACTTACTGGTTTTTCCTAATCCACGTTGAGAAATGCCCAAGTAGCTTGGATCAACTTCACGAACTAAATCTCAATTCCTCAATCCACTAGTGGTTGTCCTTCCTCCACTTCGAAGATGGTGGACACCAAACCACTCACAAGTCGGCGTTAGGCCTCTTCACAATTTTCTTGATGAGGTCACCTCTCAATCTTTCGCCAAGCCATCTAGTTGCTGGCAAATACCAAGAGTAATAGATCAAAACTTCATTTGATGACAATCAAGTATTAAAGATCAATCTAAGATGAATGCACTTGATGTTGGCTCAACTATCTTAAATGAGTTTACAATTAAAAGAGAGGTGTGGAAGAGATGCTCTATTTGTCAAAGATGTTCAATGAGGTGTCATTTATCTTCCTTGGGCTGGTGGAAAAGTATTTATACCCCCACCAACCAAAACTAGCCGTTGTATAAAAGAATCCTAAAAAATTAGGAAAAGTGGTAGTACCACTATGTAAATTACGGAACTACCACACCTCTACTGTAGCAACAATAATGGCTATATTAGAGCGTTAGAATTAACCGTTGGAATAAGATGTGGTACTATCGTCACTGAAATCATAGTAGTTTCGATTTTCGGTAGTTCCAAAATTTGGCACGGTACTTCCATTTTATTTTGAGGCCAAAGGTTAGTCCTTTCTTGAAAAAACGTGTCGCCCAATTTTCGGAGCTTTTGAGATCTGGTAGTTCCGTTTCAAGAGTGTGGTCATACCGCTATGCGGTAGTTCCACCGTTTAAATCCCGATACTACTGTTTTCAGAGAGACTAAGTCTATCAAGGGATGCTCTCTGGAAAAAATATACCATTCAAAGTGCTGGTGTTTCCGAGTTCTGGTAGTACCGTTGAACACACACCGGTACTTTTAGATTCTGATAGTGCCGCTAAATACACTCTGGTACTTCTGATTTTTCTAACAGAGTACAGTTGGCTTTCAAACTAATTCTAAGTGTATGTATAATCATAAATTGATCCAAATGGCACAAGAACATGCTTTCAATTTACTTGCTATGATCCCTCTTAATAGTGCGGCAATTAACTTATCATCCGATCCTCCAACCTTTCTCTTGTACCTTTGTAGATTGTTATATACCTTTGTCTTGAACCATTTTGATCCTCATGTTGACTCTTACATGCATTTTCAATTTGTCATGTTTATCATTTGGGATTAAATCTATTTAACACTAAGCAAACACATTAGTTCTACATTCATATATTATTATTAATTACCAAAATCATTTTTAGGGGCCTAGATGCTTTCAACCTCAAGCCGCAAGAATCCAACATGGATCAAACACCAATATAAAAAATCATAATGAAACCAAATCCAATTTGGGAGTCACCCACTGAATGAGACACCGCAGAGCAAATCCAACCAAGACCATGAGAGCGAGAGAGAGAGTGGAGAACTCACACTCCACTGGCTACGCCACTAGTGACGAGCAACTTGCAGATGGTGAAGACCTGGTGGCCAAGCCCCTTGACCCCCTCCTATGTGAGCTTGGCCTCCTCCACCAGGTTCATGATGGTGGTAATGGCCGTGTTGCTCCTACTCTTCCCTACCACGTCCTCCAACATAATCTCCCTAGCCATGCACTCTCGATAAACCCTCACTGCCTGGATTGTCCGTGCCCACGATGGTGGCTCATAACACCAACGAGGAGGAGGAGGAGGCATCTCGGCTCAAGGGCTTTTTGTGGAAATGACGGAAAGAAGAAATGGAGGCCACCATCGAGATTCGGCTAGACCCAGGTCACCACCTCCAAATCTAGCCAAATTTGTTGCCTACATTGGTTGTAGCACCACCATTAAGGTCAGGATCCGTCCACATGAGCAACTGATCGCCTGATCTTCCTTCTGGCGACGAGGGGAACGGGGTGAGCGATGGAACAAGGGGAGGTGGCCGCGCGAGGGGTAAGGGTTTGGGGGTGTGGGCCTATGGGGAATTGGTGTACCTGAGCGAGAAGTGGCGGGCCCACCTAATATTTCACGGTACCATTTATGAAACCTTGCAAATTGATTTGATTTGATCGCATTGCAAGGTAAACACTTTCGACACAATCTGAGAACAAGGCATTCTCAACTTGCACACAACAACTCACTCTTGTTTTGCTAAAATCTCACCACCTCAAGCTCTCCCTCATGGTAACGCCCCTCTCAACTCATCTCACACACAATCCTTGGTGTCAACATTGGCTTTTCTGATTTTTATTCTAAACTAAAACATATCTTACATCATCCTTTGGCCATAAGGCTTCAGCCTTATACACCCCTCATGCACACATGGCCAAATGCTAACTCCTGCTATGACCCCAAACACAACTGACTTAGATTCCCTAGAAGATACTACTCGGACTCAAGAAAATAACTAACTCTTCTCTATCTATATGAAAAGGAAATGTTAAAGATAGATACCAATCCATTTCACAAGGAAATTGAGATCGGGATGGAACCAATCTAAATATGGAATTTATCATGATTCCTAGCTTCAAGTTCTGGCTTCCTCCTTGTTTCTGGCTCATCCTTGGCTTCCAACACACAAGGCAACCGCTCCTGGCTCCTTGTCCGCAAGCCCATGCACCTGCACACCCACAAACACTCAGCCTTACACACGGAACACATGCCCATGTGCCCTTGCTCTCCCACACACATTCATGTCTGCACATTGCTCGCTCCTTCCTTGCCCACATACACGTGTCCACACGCTAGGAACTCATGCGGATGTTCTTCTTTTCCTCTCTTTCGGCCATCCACCCACCCCTCCCTCTAGGCCATATCTTTCTTATTTCTTTCTTTACTCAAGTCAGCACTAAAGTGGGATATACATTGGGTTTGCACATTAGAAACACAAATCAAAGTTGAACTAGTATTTGGTACCGCATCACATAATCAACCGCGTAGCCTAGACCTAGGGGTGCTAATGGGCATGGTCTGGTCCAAGCTTTTGGACTAGGCTACCTAAAAACTACATATGGGTTAGACTCATTTTGGATCCATAGCTATTTGGACCAAATCCGTGCCAGATTGGGCCAATCCTAGACCTTATCATTTTATATTGAATGGCTCACCAATCACCACTAGATCCACGTCAGTCGTCACCGTTAGACCAAGATGTCAACTTAGAATTTCTCACGCTACCACCATTCACCTTAGTCATCAGGTCACTAGCAAGAACCCTCGCACCACCACTACCTGCCTCCATGGAACCGGCTCTTCTCTACCGCCATTGTTGAAGCCAGCCATGTCCGTTTGTGGGAAGCAGAAGCATAAGGTAATGTTAGCCACTTATTCTTGATTTGATTTGGATTTGGTTGATCCATCATGATTTCTCATGGATTTATCTTGATTTGATTCAGATTTGGTTGGTCCATCATGATTTCTCATTGATTTACTTTTTTTCTCTTTCTTGATTCATTGGTGGGAAGTAGAAGAAGGCCACTCTCTAGCTCCGCCTTTGCCTACATCATTTCTATCTTGGAACCATGGCTGCCGCCTCCTTCCTCTCCTCCAAGGATGCCCACAGCAAGTAATCAATAGTAATTAGTAGTTACTAGTACCAACTATTTCTGGGGACTCACATGTTAATGAACATTCTTGTCTATGAATACTTGCTGCATCACCAAAGCCCTGATAATACTACTAGCCTACGCGAGGTAGCTCTTATGCCTAAGAGGATTGCTCCAAACATTCTCGGTCTCAACCGGCCTCAAAGTTAATTTCCATAAATCGCACATGATCCCGATTAATGTCGCAATGGAGAAAGCTTGCCACCTTGCAGGAGTGTTTGGATGCAAGATTGGTTCAATGTTGTTTACTTATCTGGGGCTGCCCGTAGGGATAACAATACCGAAGGTGAAGGACTTCTCTCCTCTGGTGGATAGGGTTGAAAGACGACTATCTAGCATGATAGCTCTCCTGTCTTATGGTGGAAGACTTACTATGATCAATGTGGTTCTTTCTCTATAGCTGGTATACTACATGTGCATGCTTAGAATGCTAAAAAAGGTGATTGATTATATTGATAGAGCACGGCGTCATTGCCTCTGGAGGGGTGCTACAGATTTATAAGTGCGATGCAACTCATTGGCTTCATGGGACAAAGTATGCAGGCCACATAAGAGAGGCGACCTTGGGGTGCTTAATTTAGTCTATAGAATGAGGCCTTGCTTTTAAAGGACCTTCACAAATTCTATGGGAGGAACGGCACTCCATGGCATCACCTAGTTTAGGAGAAATACTATGCAAATATAGTCCCCCATGCGGCAAATATTTGTGGCTCTTTTTGGTGGAGGGATGTCATGAAAAGTGTCACCCAGTTTTGCAGTATTGCAATAGGGAAGCTTGGTGATAGACAGGACATTCTGTTCTAGAAGGATTGCTGAGATGGAAATTTACTTTACCAAAAATACCCAAGATTATACTCTTATGCCAGCCACCAAGACAACTCGATAAAGGATTACATATGTTGAGACCCGAATATGCAAATCCGGACTCTCTGTGTATATCGCACTAGTCCAGGATCACATTAGTGCACATAGTTTAACATAGATGAAATATCACCCATATACACGCTAAGATAAAGAGAAGACTCAAATATTAATAATTAATAAAGTACAACCTTATGACCAAGCTTACAACTCTCTATCCCGAAAGGCTCAAAATCAAGCAGTGGAAAATAAAATAAGTATAGGAGCTATTTGACAAGCCCACAATCTATCGACTAGGAAGCGAAGTCCTAATCTATGAAGTCGTTGAAGTAACCTCCCTCTGGTACCTCCTGTTGGTATAACTCCTCCTTCTCAACTGAGTAACAGTGGGCATAAAGCCGTGAGTATATTAATACTCAGCAAGTCATTTATAACAAATGAATGCAATATAATATGCAATACTTACCGATGGAGGGCTGAAAAGTTAATTTGCATAAAGCAATATTTTAAAGTAAATACGATAATTAGATTGAAAACGAACTTTAAGGAAAATAATAATAAATAAATAATCAACGAAATTGAATAAGCCACTTGTGAACCTTCCATCCACAAGCTAAACCACTAGTGAACTAACCATTCACTTCACAATGATAACCAATCTAAGTTTTATGAAAACTCTACCCCTCGTGTGAAATTACCAAGCATTGTTTATAACTGGGGACACGACTATTTGAATAATTTTACACTCTACAAGAGGTTGCACAACTGTACCCACACGATGTGATTAGCCTCATGCTAAAGAAATCACAACAATACCTTTACAATGTTCAACCTCAACTCAATCCCGCCCGCTAGAGTTTCGCATCACACCCCCCTTACGGCTCATGGAAATTATCAATCATATTCATCACAATGGCGAGATTGAAATTGAAATATTCTAAATTAATTAGTCAGGTCTATCCCATACTAGACATGTGGTTTGCACGATAAAGCTCAAATCAATGGCGTACAAAGTTAAGTTCTTAATATTACTCAAGCGAGACTTCCACATCCCACGAAGTGAATTCACACTTCCCCCTTTACTGCACGATCACTCGTCCAAGTAAAAAATCAGTTTTGTATAACCAACACCAATGACACACCAATGTCATGGCTTAAATTTTTATAACTGTGGCTCCAACCATGATTCTATATCTCATTAAGTCAAATTAATTATTCATATGTGATGACGAACCCATCGAACTATAAGCATGGTTAAGCATAATAATCGTACCACCCATGTGACATCTAGTATAATATCACTAAATAATTTTTCAACCTATGGAGACAACGGCATCTTGGTAATCAAAGTATCAAGGAGGCATTAATCAATTGGACGATAACTACCAAGTGCAAGGGTTAGTAATAAAATAGCGATGCACAATAATTTAATTCAAAATAAGTAAATAATAGATTGAAAATTTGGTTCAATATGATCAAAGGCCATGACTTGCCTTGGCCTTGCTCAGCAAGGGACTCTAGACCTTCTGGCAGCGCTCTAGCTCCTTCAAAGACGCGATCTAGAGGGAGAGAATATGACCGAAGCACAAAAATAAATCAAATAAAATGTAGATGAACTCCAAAAATCTCAAAACCATAACCAGAAGGTAGAGCTCGATTTTAGATGAATTTAGAAAAAAAATGGAGTCAACCGAAGCTAGGGCAGAGAAAAACGGGCTTTCAAAAAATTAAATCTAAAGGAAAATACTGAAAATTCAGAAAAGTTATTGTGTTGTAAACTCGGTGCACGGAAAGGCTGGTTCACGGTGTATGTGGCTCACGAAATAGTGCAAGGTGTGAGCGCTGACGCGGTAGCTACGGCTGACGTGGCATGCTGAGTACCTTCTCTTCTGAACAAGAGTACTCTAGTCAAGGTCATCAACGACTTTTAGTAGTCGTCAGCTACTCGAAGGTCGAAAGTCGTAATCGACTTCGAATGACTTCGTCTTCGTACTCGAAGGATGGCACTCGGAGGTCGGAAGTCGTAACTGACATCAAGTGACTTCGTCTTCGTACTCAGAGGACGGCACTCGGAGGTCAGAAGTCGTAACTGACTTCGAGTGACTTCGTCTTCATACTCAGAGGATGGCACTTAGAGGTCGGAAGTCGTAACCGACTTCGAGTGACTTCGTCTTCGTACTTGGAGGATGGCACTCAGAGGTCAGAAATCATAACCGACTTCGAGTAGCGCTCACTTCAACAAGGGGTATTTGGGCTATAGATCCGGGGGCGATCAGTGCAGGGGCGGCAAGGTTCCAGCGAGCGGCGACGGGGACTTACCAGCGATGACGGGGTCGTCGGCGGGTCGCGAAGACGGTGCGGAGGTGCTCTATTCCCAAAGCGTGTGCGGGCGACGTTCTCCGACGATGGCAACGAGCTCGGGACTGGGTGGCGCACGATGAGGAACGGCGGCGGTGCTTGGAGGTGCTGAGGGCACAGTGCACAAAGGCTTATATGTGCGAAGGCCGAAGAGTTCAGCTGGGAGACGGTGCGCGCGCCACGAGTTCGCGCGGGAGACAACGGTGAACCATGCATCATCCGTCGGATGTGAGACACGTGGCACGAGCGGGCAATTGGACGGCCACGGGAGAACGCACAAGTGCACAGTGCATGGTGTCTCGGATGGCCGACACGTGGATGATGTGCGATCCGGTGGGTGTGGGCGAGCGGATGCGCGATGCGCGGCAGGTGCGCGACATCGAACGGCTAAGGGGGAACGGGACGGTGAATAGTGATGGGCCGGCCCGTTTCTGTTCACGGAGTTTTCCAGGATTTTTCTTTTTTAGAAAATCAGATAAAACAAAATGAGCTCTAGAAAATAGCAAATAAGTCCAAAAAATTCTCAAAAATTTCCAAAAAATCCCTTGAGACACAAGGAACCTAAATAAAATATTTCTAGATTATGTTAGTATTTATTTTAATCTGATTATATCCTTTTAATTCATAAAAATTCAGTTTAAGCTTTAATAAATTTTAGAAAAATCTAATTAATAAATTTTATTTTAAAAACCTCAAAGAGGCTCTGAAAAACAGGATATTACAACATACAAGTAAATGAGACCTACACTTTTTATCAGCTGCCACTCTCAGAAAGGCCTATCAAGAATATACCCAATTACAATAATTTACAACTAGTGTCACAATTCGGCAACAAGCACCCGACCAGTGGACCTATATATGGGGAAATTCACTTTACTCCTTGCAAAAATGGTATGTGCATCAGTTCAGTCCGCTGCACACATCTGCAGCATACTCACACATTTGAAAAAGCAGGTGTATGATGAAACTCAAGGTATTTAGTTGGCTACTCATGATGGACAGACTGAACACAAGAGACATTCTAAAGAGGAAGGATTTCAATATTGATGGAAACATAAGTTGTGTCCTCTATGACTGTGGTGTGAAGGAAACTTCGCATCACCTGTTCTTTGTGTGCCCATTTAGCTTGCAATGTTGGAATACTATTGCGATCTCCTGGGCTGCGGATGTTGATATTCCAAGAATGGTGTGCCAGAAAGAATCATTTTGGTTGCTTGGCACATTTGGAAGTTATGAAATGAACATATATGTCATAGCAACAACATAGTATGGATGCTTGGAAAACAAGATTTAGGATGGAGGTGACTCTGCATCTGCACAGAGTCAAAGCTGGCTCTCATCAAACACTCTGTAATTGGCTGGTGTCTCTTTAAGTCTTTATTTTTATTTCCTTGCCATTCTTCTGTTTTTTGTACATTATTATCTTATTTAATATAGCATAGTAAGAGGCTCTCCTACTATTTTCCATGAAAAAACGCCATCGATCCAAAGCTTGGCAACACTTTGAGAATGTGGTTGATGAGGACAAGGCTGTTTGTATACATTGAGGAGGACATTTAACAACAAGTGGTGGGACAGGTCATTTGCTTAGGCACATCAAAAATTCATGTACTGGTATTACAAATGATGTTATTAGGAAGCAGCTTGAAACTAAGATAGAAAAAATGGACCTTTTGCTTTTGACCCAGTGAAGATTTATGGGTACATCACGAAATATTTGGTCGATGCAGGGATTCTTTTTCAGGCAACTGTGGATTGCTATTTCCATAAACTCATGAGGAGTATATAGCCAACATTTAAGGTTCCTAGTCAATAATCTATTCACAATGATTGTGTAGAGAGTTTGTTCAAACACAAGAAGAGCAATCTTCGTTCTATCTTGCAGAAGTGGACTCAAAGATGAGCTTTACAACTGACCCGTGGACTTCAAACCAAAAGTTGGGTTATCTTATGTTCACCTGCCACTACATCTCAAAGGATTTTGTGCTCGTCAAGAAGGTACTTTCTTTTAAACAAGTACCTCATCCTCACAAAGCTAATACCATTGCAAGGGTCATATCTAATTGTTTATCTGAGTGGGTACTAGATCATAAGGTGTTTGCTCTCAATTTGGACAATTACTCAACTAATGACAAAAAACAGTTATGAAGTTGAGGGAGTCCCTTGGGAATTAAATGCTCTTTGATGGTGAACATCTACACGTGAGATGCTGCTCATACATACTTAATATATTGGTGAAAGAAGGTATGAAAAATCTAGATATTGCAGTAGGGAAAGTAAGAGAACTTGTAAAAACCATACATTCTAGTGGAGCGCACCTTCAAAAATTCAGTGAACTTGTTGAAAAAATGAGGCTTCATACCAAAAGAGGCTTTACCTTAGATGTGCTTATATGATATAATTCAACCTATCTAATGTTAGCAAAGGCATTGCAATATAAGGATGTGTATTCTCCTTACCAAACAAGTATTGTGATAATGGCCCGTCCATGGAGGATTGGGAAAAGACCATAACTCTTCTTGAATTTCTTGAAGTTTTTTATGATGCCACCAATCCATTCTCTACAGAAAATATCCATGTGCTCATACATATATAAGAGAAGTTTGCGATGTGAACTCCCTATTAAGTGAAGGAATCTAGCCAGATGACTTGGTGAGAGGGCTTTCTACTCAAATGCAAATAAAGTATCAGAAATATTAGAATAAATCAAATATGTTTCTAGCATTTGCTTTTGTACTAGACCCAAAATCCAAGCTTCTTTTCCTGGACTTCTGCTATTCACAAGCTTATCAAGATGACGCCAAAGCTAAGCTAGAAAAGGTGAAGTCTTGCTTTGGAAAATTATACTTTGAATATGTGAAAGTAGAGCAAATGAGTGGCATATCAAGGGCTGTCCACAATCTGGATAATCAAAACTTGTCTACTTGTAGTTCTCCAAGACTGGCTAAACGGAAGCTTGAGATTGATTTTGCTCAATATCAATCTCGAGGTAGAGTTATTCGGCAAAAGAAGGCTGAGTTGGATAGTTACATGGATGAGGATGTTGTTTCAGATGGAAAAAGAAGTCCGAGTTTGATAGTTACTTTGATGAGGATGTTGTTTCAGATGAAAGTGATAATTTTGGCATTTTGGATTGGTGGAACGCCAACCTTGAGACTTATCCTACGTTGGCTCAGATGGCATGTGATATTTTGGCAGTTTAGGTATCTTTTGTGCTTTCTAAGTCTATATTCTCTACAACGAAGTGGATCATTATCCAATATTGAAGCAATCTTCATCCTGAAGCTATTGAGGCACTAATATGTACAAAAGATCGATTTAAGAAAGGTGCAGATTCTCCATATATCTGCAATCCCATGGATGTATTAGTGGTATTTATCTTGGTGTAACATGTATCTTGCTTGACACTTCAACTTTTTTGGCTGATATGTTCTAAAACAGGTGATGTAATATAAGTAATTGCTTCTTGATTATTGTTCCCATCTTCTTCTAGATTAAGCTTATTCGACTTTACCTTTGTATGACCTCGTTGATTTTATCGTTTTTGACCTCGATTTCATCGCAGCCATCGCCTCCTTCCTCCACTCCGAGGATGTCGCAACAAATTTTGAAATTTTGGTTTTTTTTGCCTTGTATTTATTTCCCCCTAAATCTAATATTATGTGATGTAACTATTGCTCCCATTATTACGATTGTAGTTTGAATCTAGGTTAAATAGTCAATTTAATGTTGGGTGTACCAACTTAAATGATCTTTATGGTAACATTTTTTCTTCCAACTGAAGTACTTTCTTTTTCTTTTTGTTTGAGAGGGTACTACTTATTTGTTGTTTAGTTTGTAATCTCGAGTTATCAGCACTGATCTGTTATTTTTGAAAGGGTAGTATGCATAGAATGTACATGCTTTATGGTAAATTAGTAATGTGAATGTTGATTCGTCTGCAGTATCGTTGTTTAGCCTCCGGGCCAATGGAGCAATTAGTTTGTCCAGATCAAGGCTAGGCTTTTATTTGGACTGAAAGCTAGGTTTGGACCTATCTCCATATAGATCAGGTTGGATACAGATCAATGAGAAGAATACTGGGCCTTGCTAGACTTGTGACAATGCCCTCATCCTACAGTAGATTCTAGTCCTACCCAAATGGGCGGCATGGGCATGATTTGGTATGGGATAGTTAGGCACGGCCTATTTAGCTCGCTGGCTTGAATGGCCGTGCCGTGTCGCCTCATGGGCCGAGGTGTCATCCCAAGCACAACCTACAGGAGGTTCATGCCGTCCTAGGCTGACACACACCCGTTTAGCCCGACCGGCTAGCAGGCATAGCTAGCCTGTTCAGTCCAGTTGGCCCATTTGGCCTGAAAAATTTCAAAAACATAATTATTCAAAAAAATATAGAATTAAAAAAGACATAATGAATTGTAGAAATTGTATAAAAACACAATAAATTATAGAAATTATAGAAAAAGGCACAATAAATTATAAAAATATAATAATGAGCTTTATTAATATTAAAATGGCTGGCTAGTTAAAAACTTTACCAAATAAAAACTCATCTTGAGAAAATTTTAGCAAAGAAAAAGAGTACAGCTTGTAACTCAGCATTACAGGTAAAATCAGAAAAAGTACAATGTATACGTAGGTGCTCTGAGAATAGTTGGTGTTGTTGGCATCTTGACTGCCTTCATCGCCATCTAGATAAAGATTATTGAATTCGTGTTCCAATTCCGTATCAACCATGCAGTGTTCAGCTCACGCATCAACTTATTCTCAGTCTTTCATTGTGAGAAGTATTTTCACCATCTCACTCATAGTACAGGTTTCAAAGAGTTCATTAATTTTATCACGACCATTATTATAGTATTTAATTAAATTTCTAGTCGTTGTCTGTGTAGAAACATTAGTAAATATAGAATTATGAGCAATTCTAATATACTTTTTGAATGCACTGATGCACCAAAGTTTATATGAAGATCTTGTGAGGCAATTAAATGGGCTAAATATTATCGAGCTATCTCAAGATTATAATTCCAATTACGTACCATACCGTTAGGGTTGTACTGTAGTTGCGTCTGTTTCATGGCTATGTCTTGCTTTTCTTTACATCTTTGGGCATGTCTGTACAAGTGCCCGGTTCCATATGAAGATTTTACAAAAAATTTATGATGACATATTTTATAAACAACAACTCTTACGTGATCTCCGGACGTGTCTCGCTTCATTACCTTGTCAAAATCTGCCCACACGTCCGACATGCTGGGTCTGGACCTCTTTGCTCCAATGCTTGCTGACGCCGAGGCATGGGTAGAGCTCGACAATGGTACAGTCAGGTTCTGCTTTGCCATTTGAGGTTGAGACAAAGGCAGAGACATTTCATTCTTGAAGGATGAAAGTTCTTTTGGATCAATTCCGTATTCACTCATCGGAAAATTATCAAATTTTTCCATAGTGAAATGTGAAAATCTGCAAAATACAAATAGAATGATTACACTATTACCTATTATATATGAGAATAAAGAAAGATAAGAACAATATAAGTATATGAAACTTAGTATTGTTACCTCTTTTCATGACTGTAGGCCGGATTTTGAATTTTTGGATTTTTGATAAAATTATTTCAAATTTTGCCAAATTAAAGTGTTTTGAAATTTTCACAAGAAAATTCAGAGAAGAGATTGTTTGTGAGAGTGTGGTTGAATGAGGGTATGCTGTCTATTTATAGAAAATATCTAATTTTTTTTATTTTTTTGTATTTGAAACTCACAAACGGCCACAAAATGGCTATAAATTAAAAAAAAATCAATCTTACTCATGCTAAATGGGCTAAACAATCCAAATGTACCGTGCTCACCGTGCCGTGTCCAGGCCAAATGTGCCTATCGATCATATTTCCATGTTAAAGGGGTTGTACCTATGTGCTACGCGTGCCTACAAGCCAAACCTGTCGAATGGACCATCGTGCCGCACGGGTCGTGCCGTACCGTGTCGGAATGCTAGACTGGGGGAAGCGCAGGCACAGCCCTCCCCCTCATCATTTGGACACCACTAACGAATTCTACCAACCCTTCAAAAACCATGTTGGATAACCTCATAACTGTTGGGAGACCTGGGTCTAGGTCTGCAAGTCTGGTCCATTGGTGAGCACCCTCCACTCAACCTATAAATAGGGGTCACAGTCATTGTAACATATACTTGAGCAGAGAAAGCAATAAAGAAAGGAGTTTTCCTCTCATATCTCTATGTTCAATTTATTGTTTGTATTATTCTATATTGGATCTATCTCTTTTATATAGGAGAAATCGATCGGACTAGACTCGCTAGCGACGGTTCCTCAACATGTTATCAACACAAGTCACTCCGGTGGATTGCAAGGTAATAATCAAAACATGATATTCATAGATTAAATTACGTGTCTAGATCGCTTCAATTCCATAATTTTTTTTTTGCTTTTTGGATTATTTTCTACGGTGCAAATTTGTTCTAATCTACCGCGAGTAGACCTGAAGTCGTTGGCCAAGTCGAATGGAAGATTTTACACAAAAGATAGATGATGATTGCACTGCAGATTGAAAAGAAAAAAAGAGAGAACGCAGCCGGTTCCACACGGCCGCGTAGTGCCGCTGGCCCTGTACAGCCGCACCACACGCCACCGCCGGAGAGCCGCCGCGTCGCGTCGCTTGCACACAGCCATGTTGCCCGCACGGGCCGCCGTCATGGTGCAGCCACACCACCTGCACGTGGATGTTGCCACCTCACCACTGCGTTGTTCGGCTGCCAGGTCATCGTGCGTCGTTTGACCATCGCTCCGCCGTGCGTGCCTCCCGTGTGAGGCTACGTTGTCGGTCCCTCCACGCCATGTTGGCTTTCTGTGCATTGCCACCGCTCCCGCATGAGTCATCGACCACCGCTCGCCAACGCCGCGCTCGGCCGCACTAGCGCTGCTCTGCGCGGGCTCATGGCACACTGGCCTCCCGATCTCTCGTTGCCCGACCGTTGGCTTTCGGCCGCCGTTCCCCAAAGCGACCGCATGCGCCCTAGCCAGCTGCTCGCCGCACGCCCGAATATCGCCCTAGCTGGTTGCTCGTCGCGCGCCCCGATAGCCTGCTCCTAGTGTTGAGCGTCGCTGGCCTGCATGGCTGCCGCTGCCCAGCGTGAGCACCGTCGCAGCCCAGCATGGCCACCACTGCCCCACGTGAACGCTACCGTTGGCCCTCGCCCGCCCACTGCGCTGCCTTCCTCGGTCGTAGGCCCACCCGCCGCCACCACAAATGAATAGGGGGTAGGGTTTCCCTGCCCCCTTTCTCTTGACCTGGTAGAAATGGGCTGTGAAGTGTGGGCCATAAACTAGGCCAGGGTAAGGGCCCGACCGGGGGGTGTTGAATCTTTGCAAATAAGCTCCCAGGAAAATAGCAAATTACTCAAAAAAAATTTCTCAGAACTAAAAATTAATAGATAGGCCCCTGGAATTTGCACAATTCGCCGAAAATACATTTCCTAGCATAAAAGGACCTTGGGAGTTCAAATTTTGAGTTGTTCTTCGCATTTGAAGCATGTTTAGTACTATTATTATTTTCTATGTTTTTTCTATATTTACTAACTATTTTGATTGTTCATAATTATTTAAATTGCCTTTAATCAATGAAATTAATAGTAAAATTATAGAAAATGCACAGAAAATTCTAGGATATCACTAGAACCTTTTTATATCATTATCCAATTTATTTCATGCATGTTTAAGTATAGAAAATTTATATATTCCTTCTATACATATGTAGATGACAGGCATCACGAACCAGGAATTCGAGAAGCTAGCTCATCATGGCAAAATTACTTGACTTGGGGTTCTGATGTCGAAATCGTACTTAGAGCTAAGAAGCTCATGTTGGCATTGAGATTGGTGTACCATAGGATGCCAAACCTACTCCTGAGAAAAATGATCAAGCACTTCACTTACTCAGGCACTACCTCTTTCTTATTCTCAAGAATGAGTATATGGTAGAGAAGAGCACGCTAGCAATATAGACTGCACTTAAGAAGCGGTTCGAGAAGCTGAAGTACACCATTCTTCCTCAAGTAGTGTAGAAATGGATCTAACTCAGATTTGCTGATTTCAAGATGGTTGGGGAGTACAACTCTGCTCTACATAGAATTTGTACCAATATTTAACTTTGTAGCAGGCAAATCACAGATGAGCAGAGGATTGAGAAGTCTGTCTCTACATTCCACCCTAGTGCAGTGCAGTCTAAGCGCAACTATCGTCAACACGGCTACAAGGAGTATGCTGAATTGATTGATATTATGTAGGTTATAGAGGCTCAAAATGAAATTCTCCATAAGAACTTTATCGCATGGCCACCTGAGAGCTTCGCTGGCTGTGAGGCCAACATTGGGAGTTACAAGGTGTGAAAGCCTATAATGAAGAAAAAGGGAAGAAAAGGTAAAGCCATAGCCTAGAAAGGCAAAGTAAATACTCTATCAGAGAACAAGGCTGGCAAATCAAAGCGGGATGATAAGCCCTATGGTCAACAAAACCACACCTTCTACAAGTGTGGCAAGTGGGGTAACTGGTTGTGGATCTAAAAAGAGTCGTAGTATGTTGTTGATGCCTTCCAAGCTAAAAAAAAGAAGGGTAGTAAACGGCAGCATGAAACCCACTTTACCTTTATTGAGGGGGAGAATTCTAAGCAGCTGCCTACACCAATGGAGGTGGAGTCCATTCCTACAGCCACACCCCCTCTTGACATTGTAGCTGCCATCACCATGATTTCTCTGGAAGAGCATCTCACCCCCGAGAAGATAGCAGCTGAAATATCAGATTTCTTAGCAGATTTAGTCTAATACATAGAATGCATCTAGACTTTAATTGTTATTCATTTCATTTGTAAGAGGAATACGCTAGGCTTACAATAATGGTACTTACCCAATTTATTTTCTCGTGGTGGTTGGATGGTATTAATTAATTAATTAATTCTTTATTTTCAGTCAATAATAACATGATATGTTCTAATATTTAAAATATTTTATTTTATATGTTGATTATCTTCTTCTATATATTAATAAAATACTTTATATTAGAACATGTGTGATGCCCCATAGAGGAAGTATGCTTAGTTGACAGCGGCACAAAGAATACTATCTTGAGAGAGACAATTCTTTCAGTCGATTAGTAAGAATGCATGCAGCCTTACAATATACTTAGAAAGAGCCACAATTATACTTCCGATGGACATAACTTTGGTCATTAAAGAAGCCTTGTTGTACCCAAAATCTACTAGAACTCTCCTAAGTTTCAAAGACATTTGCGCTAACGGTTTTCACGTTAAGACTAAAAAAGAGTATGGTAAGGAATGCTTGTTCATTACAAAGCGTGAAACAAGTAGAAAAAGAGCATTAGAAAGACTTCTTTTATTGGAATCTGGGCTATACTACACTAATATTAAGGCACCCGTAGCCTATACTACCTTGAAAACTATATTTAAAAACTCTGAACTTTTCTATTTGTCGCATGATAGATTAGGCCACCCAGATTTTAAGATGATGATAAATATAATTAGCAATTCATAGGGACATAATATCGATGTAAAGAATTTCCTAAATCAGAAAGATTTTGTGTGCCCCGCATGTGCCATCGGAAAATTAATTACTAGACCTTCTGCTCTGAAAGTAAAGGATGAAGTCTCTGCATTCCTGGAACACATTCAAGGAGACATTTGCGGTCATTTAAAAATTTTATGTTACTCATCGATGTTTCCTCAAAATGGTCACACGTATGTTTATTATTTACAAGAAATCATGTCTTTGCAATGCTGATTTCACAGATAATTCAAATTTGGAATAATTTCCCTGATCATCATATGCAATCCATCAGAATGGACAACACCGAAGAATTTACTTCAAAGGCATTTGATGATTATTACATGACAATAAAAATTAAAGTTGAGCATTCCGTCCCGCATGTTCACACCCAAAATAGACTAGCAGAGACACTAATTAAGAGAATTAAATTTATTGCCCAATCGTTTTTTTGCAGAATTGTAATTTATCGACTACATGTTGGGGACACGCAGTCCTGCATGTAGCAACTCTCATCATCTTTAAACCATCGGCATATAGCATCCATTCACCTATGTAATTAACGCAAGGGTCACCACCAAAAATTTCTCATCTCCGTAGATTTGGCTATAAAGTTTATGTACCTATACCCCACCACAGTGTATTACAATGGCCCTTTTTGAAGTCTGGGATATACGTTGGTGATGAGATAGCATCCATAATCAGGTATTTAGACCCAATGATAAGAGATTTGCACACCGCCCGTTTCAATGATAATATATTTAACAAGGATAATTTTCCAACATTACGGGCATGAAATCAACCCCTTGATGAAAAAGTAAGGAAATTATGTGGCAAGCCACGGAAATCCATGCACATGACCCGCACACTAGCGAAGCAAATAGAGAAGTCTAGAAGATTATTGATTTGTAGGCATTAACAAATCAACTACTTGATTACTTTAGTGATTTAAAGAGCATGACCAAGTCGTATGTGCTTACACGCAATGCACTAGAGAGGGTTGAAATACCGACGAAAATGGTTAGTATCCCTAATCCCATTCAGAGGCTTCAGAATAAAATGACAAGAACTTCGGCTCCTCGAATCCTAAGTAATCGGGGATGCCTTGTGAAAAAGGATAAAAATGACTTAACACAGCCAATCACCGAAGTTCCCCAAAACCAGCAGGAGAGCTAGTTGAGACCTAGCACCAGTATGGCACCTCCAGAAAAGGGCCTATCAAATCTGAACATTCCCATGGAGGGAGAAACTATTATGGATGTGTGTGCACACATCGGAATTGAAAAACTAAAGGAACTTGCCCCCCAATCAGGAGTGGTGAGTAAGTAGAAGCACTAGAAGAATCAACCTATGATAAAAAAATAGCTATAAACTATATGCATATAGGAAAATCTATGAATGGGACAATAGCCAATATCGACATTTATTTTGCTAAGAAAATTACCATAATTATCGATCTTGATCCAGAGCCTACATCGCTTGTTGAATGCAAGAAAAGATCCGATTGTGAAGATTGAAAAAGGCAATAGAAAATAAATCATTATCTCTGAATAAAAGAGACGTGTTGGGCCTGTAAGCCACACGCCTCCTGATGTGCACCCCGTAAGGTATAAGTAGGTATTTGTTTGAAAGAGAAATGAGAAAAATAAAGTTATAAGATATAAAACAAAACTTGTTGTACAAGGTTTCACTTAATGTTCAGGAGTTGATTATGAAGAAATCTATTCCCCGATTATACGTGGCAATACCTTTAGATATTTAATTTCGATGGCAGTAAACCTAAATTTAGAAATAAAATTGATTAATGTACTAACTGCATACCTTTATAAAAATTTGGATTCAGATATTTATATGAAGGTGCCTGAAGGCATCCCTATCCCGAACCAAGACAAAGTAAATAGAAACCTTTTATAGTGTGAAACTCAGAAAATCACTGTACATACTTAAACAATTAGGCAGGATATGGTATAATTACTTAAGCGACTTTCTATGCAAAAAAAATTACACGAACAATGAGGATTGTCCTTGTGTATTTACACAACGATCTCTGAATGGATTTTGTATTATTTTAGTATATGTAGATGATCTAAATATTATCAAAACCTTGGAAAATATCAAGGAACCGAGCTCTTACCTAGAATCAGAGTTCGAAATGAAACCAAATATTGCTGAGGCTTGTAGCTCGAGCATATCCCAAAAGAGATATTAGTGCATCAGTTATCCTACACTCAGAAGGTGTTAGAAATGTTTGATTTTAAAAAAGATATATCCTTCAAAAGTACCAATGATCCGAAGATGTTGCAGCAAGATAATGATCCACGTAGACCTAGAGAAAAGGGAGAGGAAGTCTTGGGATCGGAATTCCCATACTTAAGTGTTGTAGGAGCACTTATGTATTTAGCAAACTGTACTAGATCGGATATCGCATTTGCCGTAAACCTATTAGCAAGGTATAATGCAGAATCTATCAAAAGGCATTGGCGAGAAATAAAGGACATCTTTCGATACTTCCAAGAAAGTAAAGATCTTGTACTATTCTATAGAAAAAAAATAAGATTTAAATATGACTAACTATACATATGTAGGGTACTTATTAGACCCACATACCGCCAGAACACAAACAAGCTATGTATTCCTGTATGGTGGAATCATAGTTTCATGGAAATCGTCTAAACAAAGTCTTATATCGATTTCAATGAATCACTCAGAAATCATAGCACTGTACGAAGCCGCACGAGAATGTGTTTGGCTTCGACGAATGATTCATCACATCCAGCAGTTATGTGGATTGAATATCATACAAGATCCTACCATTATCTATGAAGATAATGCAGTTTGTATTACACAAATACAGATGGACTGCGTGATGAGTCATCTTACAAAAGTATATCAACTCTAAATTCTTCTATGCTTATGAATTGTACGAGATGGAAGAAATTAAGGTACTACATACTAAGTCGTATGAAAATCTTGCAGATTTATTTACTAAGTTATTTTCAGCATCTAATTTTGAAAGATGTGTATATGAAATTAGAATGATGAGACTTAGAGAAGTGTATAATTCAGAGGAGATTCTTCTCGAGCTCACTATTAAAACTTTATCACGAAGATCGAGTATCTAAAGAATAAATCCTGCATATTAAATAAAATTATATGGATTGTACTCTTTTTCCCTTGACGAGTTTTTCAAAAGTTTCTCGGTCAAGGTTTTTAATGAAGCAATTAGTGCGACACAACATAACATATATCATATATTCTTCCTTTAAATTTTTTATACCAGATTTTTATGGAGTTTTAATAAAGTATAAACGTGTCGGATGAGTATCCAAAGGGTGTGTTGGTAAAATTGTGCTTAGACCTGCATGCCTGATCCATTGGTGGACACCCTTCACTTAGCCTGTAAATATGGTCTTAATCATTGTAACAAATACTTGAGCAGAGAAAGTAATAAAGAAAAGAGTTCTCCTTTTATCTCTTGTGTTTAATATTGTTGAGAAACCCTCGCTGGCGACTAGTCCGAGCGATTTCTCTGCTTAGAACAAGAACGAATCAATCACAAAGCGACAGAATAATAGATTGAACACACATAGAGAGATAGAGAGAACTCCTGGTCTTTCTTTATTGCTTCAATTTAATGGGGTACAAAATCAGCTATATAGCTCGCTATTTATAGGAGGGGTGGTGAGGTACCCACTAGAGATAAGGACTTTCAAACGAAGAGTCCTGGTTTTCTAATAAATATATCTTTTTTGTACAGGAGGACGGTTCTCAACAGTAACCACCGACCACCCCCGTCCAACAGCCCTTGACCCCGTCCTCCGATGGTGGTTAAGTCGTCGTAAACTCGTAACCCTCTCTCCTCTTACCTCTCCGAACCCTAGGAACGCCGCACAGCGCAACAGGACACATCCAGCGAGATGCGGCCGCGCGGCAGAGGAGACGACGTCGAGGACGACGAGGATGAGTCCTCGCCGCAGCGGAGCGCGTCGGAGGAGGAGCTCGAGCCCGCGCAGCCGCCGCCACCGCCGCAGCCCGCCCGCGCGCCCCTCAGCAGCGTCGTCGTCAGGCCGCCGCCTCAGGAGAACGGAGCCTCCTCCCCAGCCGCAGCTGCCGCCCGTTCGTCCTCCTCCCCAGCCGGCGACGCCTCGGATCGCCGCCGCGGGTCTTCGCTCCCGCGCCGCAGGCGCGACCTCTCGCCACCGGACCCCCGGGGGAGGGAGAGACGCCGGTCACCTCCACCGCCGGCGAGACGGCGTCCTGGGAGCCCGCCGCCCCAGCGCCGCCGCTTTAGCCCTCCTGGGTTCCTGCCTCGGCACCCGCGCTTCCACGATGAGCCGCAAGGTCTGTTGAAAACCCTCGAATCTTTGCATTTTCTTTATTCTTCTGTCGAGGAATTCTTTTAACCTTTGAAGTTTTATATTGTTCTTGGATGGTGTATATGCCTGTAAATACTTTGTACTATGCTTCTGGGAGAACACGATAGGGTTTAGTTTTGTTCGTTAGATGGCTCAGGATGCAGTCTGAGTGCCGGCAGATGATGAATTGATGGGAATTCTTTGATTAGATGTATGGTCATATATGTGAAATCTTTGACTTGTCGATCTGTTTTAAGTATTTGTTGTTGGTCTTAACTAATGTCTGAGTTGTTTCAATTGAAGGGTGTTTCATTAGTTTAAGGCTTTGAATTATGTTTAGAAAGATAGCAGAAGCTTAATTTTAATTGGATGAACTTTGTCTATGAATTGTGCCTCTGCTGATGTGGAAATTCGGAGCTACATAATCATTAATCAGTTACATGATTATGTGTCATCTGGATACGTTTTCACTTATTTATTTTGCAATCGAAGTTGCTGTAAACTGTAGGTTACCCAATGAATAGTTTGCATTTGCGAAGTATAAATACAAATGATTATTGATAGTGGTCCTATTCCACCAGATAAGTCCTCTAGGTGAAGCAAGTTCTCTTGGCAATATTTTTTATTGGTTTGCACCATCTTATCTGTATGCTACTGCTGTGGCCCTGTTCTTGCTAGTGTTAATAGGAATTGGTCTAGCAGGAGAAGGTCTCCACCTAGAGAACATCTGTAGAAGATATTTCCTTTTTATATATCTTTGCATAAAACTATAGGAATGAAACAGCTGCCATGATAGCTGGGCCCTCATTCTCCAGAAAAAAGTTCCATATCGAGCTTGTTGCAATCACGGTTGCATGTTAGATTGTTATTTTCATATCACATATGAATTATGATTCCTCTTCTTAATGGGTGCCATGCATACCTTGAGCACTTGACCCCTTTACGTACTTTTTGATCTGCTTTTTTTTATTTAGCTTTCAGCCATTCATCAATGTAGAATTGTGTTCTTAGGTTTGAGCACTTGATTTCATAGAATGCTCACTGTGTTAAAGTTTTATCATGTAAGAGTGCAATGTTTTAGGAAGTGAGGTTGCATACCATTAGGCTCGTTGAAAGAATTTGCCCTGTCATTTGAATATTTTAAGTTTTTATCCATGGTCATGTCGAATAGAATTTCTTTGATTATGCTTCTGTTTTATCAAATTCTTGTTTCCTTTGTTCCTTCACATACCAAGTCAGGTGTTTTATGGTAAGATTGATTTAACAAACGTTTCACAGTATCTCCTCAAGTTCAATTCCACAATCTCCTTTGATGTAACTGCTAAGTAGTCTTAATACCTATAGGCCCATTGCATAGGAATATTTTGTTTTCACCATTAAACCACCATATGTAGGAACATAATGCACAGAATATGAATGTATAAGACCTCCTGATATGCTTAGAGAAATTGTAGATGTTATCTAATTCTTTGCTGGCTTGGATGTTCAGTGTAATGGCCAAGCACTGCAAGCTCCACTAAATATCAAATGGAGTATGGAATTTGCTGTTCTACTGTAACAGTTTCCAAATTGGCTGGCTAGGGTGCTGTTGCTTTTCAAGACGGGATATTAGTATTGACGCTTATTGAAATACAATATTGGTCTGCTTGAAGGTTAGTTTATTTGCTAGCGTATCATGTGGAAGTATTCTGCCTGTGTCCTGATGCAATAATGTTGTGCAAACGACTTAGTCTGCTGTGCAATTGGTGATTCCTGACAAGGGTGGAAGTGTAATAGTAGCAAGACAATGAAGAGCTGAGATGAACTTGAGGTGCATTGACGCAGTTTTGGTTACATGCTTGTGTTTTGGGGTTGTCTGAGAACTACCAGTCTTATTTTGTTGAAATTAACTTGAAACATGGATATCTAGGGATTCCAATGATATGAACATTAGAAGTTGTATCTTGCTACCATCAATTGTTAAACCTGGCCAACTCCTTCGCTTTATGTTCTGAGATAAAGAGTTGAGATGGACTTGCGGTAGTATTGATGAAGCTGTGGTTTAAGTGCTAGTGTTTTGGGGTTGTCTGAGTTTGTTGGAGTAAATTTGGAACATGGATATCTAGGAATTCCAATGGTATGAACCTCAAAAGTTGTATCTTGCTGCCATCAATTGTCAAACCTGACCAACTCCACTGTTGGAGTTTTTGGGATTGTCTGATTATTTCATAATGAATGAAGTTGTGGGATACATTTTAGAAGTATGTTCATGGCCATTTTTTTGCTGATCATCTTTCCAATGAATTGTTGGAGGATGGGGCAATGTTGCTGAGAAAGGTGCTGCAGAGATCGGTTTTAAAATAAATCAGTGAATACAACTGTTGATGTCTTGAATTGGTACAGAGACTTTGGCATAAGGGATCTACATACTGCCTGGATACTGAGCTGTCTCATTTGTTATGTGGGGAATTGTCATTGTCCAAAGATTGCCTTTGTGCAAGACCCTATGTGCTAGTAAGCTTGCAAGTTTCTTTTATGGTCAAGAGAAAATTGAATCAGAACTTGGTAACCTTGAGGGAAGGTGACTTGGTAAACAGTAACATAGGATGTCTGGCACTTTATTGCTTATTTGCTCTTCACATAGGTACTTTTCTTTAGCGCTCCAAAGGATTAGCTAAGTAATGCTTGATAAGGTGACACAACCTTATATGAAGTGATTTGGAGGGAGAAGCCTCTGAGTTTTGTGTTGGCTGCATTTACTATTTGAGATACCATTGACAAACTGCTCCGATGGGTCACTTAACGCATAGGCTATACCTGACGAATGGTTGAGAGCTCCTTTTTTAGCTTTACGTGAAATTATGGGGATGTTATTGTGCCACAAGGAAATAAGCTCTTCTTAGCACACCCGCTTTCAATCTGTGGATGTGTAGTTATTAGCTGATTGTGAACCACGGAGAACAGAGTTTTGTTTTGGGTTGAACTGCAGTTACAACGGTATTTCCTTCTCAGAGCTAATCTTAAGAAATGTTTTCCTTTGCAATTACTATCTCTTTCAATATATGGAGTGTAACTTTGTTGAAAGTGGTTCTTGTGAAGGGGTTTGCCTATTTCAATCCCATGTGGCTGGTGTAAGCACTTCTTTGCTGAATATTACTCTTCCGTGTCTTCTAATGCTTATTTGGAATTGCTATTGCTTCCTTTTCAGGATATGGTGTGCATGAAGGTCCTTCACCTCCACACCAACGCAGACTAGAAAGCAGTAATTTTGATGATGCTATTGGTCCACATTACACCCATGGATATCGAGGGAGTGGTAGAGCAGGTGTAAGGTTCCAAGATAGTTCACCATATGGAATAGGAGGCAGATCGTATGGGAGGGGCTATATTGCCCCTGGAAAGGAGTTCATTAATATTGATGGAGAATATGTTCACAGGAATGACCCAAATCTGTCACCAAGAGAAGGCGATTGGATATGCCAGAATCCAAAGTAGGTCATTTTTTAGCTTATCATCATTACTACATTACATTTTCTTAAGTTCGTCTTGGTGTATTCTCTATATTTCTTGCTGCTTTCCGTTTCAGCTGTGGAAATCTCAACTTTGCTCGGCGAACTCACTGTAACAACTGCAACAAGTGCCGATACGAGTCTAGCCGCAGTCCTCACAGGGGTTTCAACAACTCTCCTCCACGAGGGCCTCCAAGGATTCTTGGTCCACCAAGCGATCGTGTGCCTCCAAGAGAGATGGGCAGGTACAGATCACCACCCCGTGGCTGGGGTGTGGGTGATCCTGGAGGTTCTGCAGCTCGATTGCCTCCACATCGTGCAGGACGATTTCCAGATCCATTGCAGAGGGAAAGAATGGGCTTCCGTGGTGACAGTGAGTTGAGGGACCGTGTGAAGTTTGACTGGTCTGCTGCTGAGTACAGTCAGAGGGATCGTCCACATGATGGGTTGTATGTTGACAGGAGTCGTCGACGATCTGGGTCTCCTCGGGGTCACTGGGGATGCGATATGCGGGACAGAAGCCGATCTCCTGCAGGTAACAGGTCAATGAAGAGCTCTTTCACTGGCAGAGGTCGACCAGACCTAGACTATGCTGGTTCGTATGTAGGCCGAGGGCGACCTAATAATTTGGATGCTGGCCGTGGGCGTGGCCGTGGTTACAGGCCAGGAGGTGATCCATACCCTGGTGAGGCTCGAGGTGATAGGCGTGCTGCTCCCCATGTTAGGAATGAGGGACGCTACTAGTTAATCGTAAACTGATTGGGCGCCTATCATCTTGGAATAGATGCTCTGGAAAACAAAACCTAGTTAAGATGGTGCTTGGGAATAGATGCGGCGTGTAATATTAGCATTCCCTACTGTGATAAGATTGCCACTTTGTTTGGACTGCAGTGAGGTTATGGTCGACTTTCAGAGGTGTGTGTTCAGTGCGTCCACTTCAAAGAGCGAGTTCAGAAATGAACTAGTTCACTATTCGCCATATTAATAAGTTCCATGAGCCACTCAGCCAGTTTGGACACGTCAAATTGATTATTTGATGCTTGTAGTTGAGTTGCTTCGCGGTTGGTTTATTCCCTGAAGGCTGAAGAAGATAGTGGCTTTTTCTTTGAATCATGAGTACAACAAAAGACGTACGGGGTGATCGGAATAGCGATGGTTTTTGGTTTTTGCTGAAAAAACACTGTAATTGAGTTGGTTTATTGAGTATAATTAAATGTAAAAAAATATTAAAAAAATCGAAAACAAAAAACGAAAAAGAAAAGTATAAGTAAATTTAAAAAAACGAAAAAAAAATGGAATTTTTTTACTGTAGCGTGCACAGTATATGTTATAGTAAAAATATTGCTCGTCATCCGTCGCTGTGATGGGCTAAGCTCTTCTGAGCGGGGCGGTACATAGTTGAGTTAATCAGATGCACACACATAATCCCATGCATATATGCACAGTGTGGGTGCATTAAATGTACACGGTAAAACAGAGCAGAGACTCTGAATTTTTACAGAGCATAGGTACATGCCTTCGTTAAAAACACCTACGTGCGTATGTATTTTAAGAGACACTAGTCATATGAATAGTATCCGAAGAGCACTGTTTATATAGACATTACCCTAGGCGACCTAGTCCAAGCCACATCGCCGACTTCGATAGCCTCACCATCTGAGCAAGGCTCGGTTGTCCCGAGGAAGATCAGGTTATAAATACAATATTGCAGAATGCTCCCACAGCTTTTTGGTTACATGCTTCGTCAGTCTAGAGTGATCATACGAAAATAATAGTATGAGATTTGCTGTTAAAAATATTTTTATAATATTATAATTTTATAAATATCTCTTAATTTGAAGTTATAAAAGTAACAGTAAATGTCTTATCTCAAACACCTTAAAAAAACAAGTTAAAAACGGCGCATAAAAAGGAACGAAGATAACATAAGAGAGGGCGACATCATTATTGGCAGCATAATAATGAACTAGTTTTTATTTCCATCTGATAGTGGGGTGACAGCAATGAAGCCACTACAATGGATGGTTGGATGGAACTGCATTAATTAGTGAGATTAGCGATGAATGCATTGCCAAAGATTGGCTACTGGTTAATAGTATTGCTTTATCACTGCTCTCTCCGTCCTTTAATATTCAAAGCCCACCATGAGCATAGGCTAAGGATACATTAAATTTAAGAAAGAATTAATACTATTAAACCACACATATCCATATTAAATGATATAATACAATTACTCATTTATTTTTTTTAACATTAAAGTAGATGTATATGGTAGAAATATTATAATAATTACACTTTTGATCTCTGCAGTGAACTTATATTGTGAGATGATGCTTCCCAAAAATAAAGACTTACCCTATCCGTCCAAATTTATAAGGCGTATTTCCTTTTGGCATACCAAAGAGATAGTGAAAATAGCTAAATTGCCTCTAATTATTATTTTTAAGCACTATATTCAATACATGCATGTAAGGTTGTCAGGATCGCGATACTAGATAGGATCTTTTTTATCTGATGGGATCGAATCATAAAATTATAATTTGATTAAATTTTTAAAAATGTATATATTTTATATAAAAATTAAATTATATTTCTAAATATGCAAATCTATTGTAGATTTTTTAATTTAATTTTATAATTTGAGTACACTTATTTATGTTATATTGAATTAAGGTTGATTTTTGGAACTTATTTAATTATTTTTAATAAATTAATAATCTAAAAATGCAATATATCAAAAGATAATATTTGTTTTTACCTTAGAACAACATATAAACAACAAAACAAAGCGAATTAAACTAGTACAACTTAAACTAGCAATAGATAATATCAAATTTTATATGCTAATATAATTTGTTGTTATAATCACGATCCCACTGCGATCCGACCCGATCCTAATGATTCTACGAGTAGGATATGATCCCACTGCAATATTACCTGATTTCAATCTATATTACGATCCGTATCATCTAATCTCCGGTAGGATCGTATAATCATATGATACTACAATACGTGTCGCGATACTGACAACCTTGCATGCATGTGAAAGATAACAAATAAAGATACATATTTATTAGAAAAATAAACGAAACATCACATTAACTTTATATTAGAATATAAAAATATTTATGAATAAGCACGTTCAAAAACTACACGTAGATTGCGGGTTGGACGGAGTAGGTCTTCGAGGTACCGTACCACCGAAGGTGAGGTAACAGTGGGCTCACAGCCATACATGGTACTGATAGTTATAGTGTTATTTACTGATATTATGAGCGTGGATCCACTAAAAAACTGTCTCCCCAAATTTCCCCAGGATATATGTTTCTGCTGTACTGTCTCAATTTCTCGTGTATCCGCGTAGGTTAAGGGCATGTTCCAAACAAAGAAATTTCACAAAATCCAAACAGGAATTTTTAAAAAATCACAGAAATTTCACGTGAAGTAGTTCATTTCCTCACGTTCCAAATTAGAAGCCTAAGCTACAGAAAATATATATTGTGAATTTGTGATATCATAGTAGACCAGAATATGCTTGAGGACCATGACATCTATGCTACGACGAACTCGATCGTTTTGCATTATTTTCAGGGTACATATTTATACAGACCCGTTTTTTCTTTATGGGCTATTCTTGTAAAACTCAATTTTGCAAGGTGCCTATCTGCAATAAGTTCGTATGTCTGCTCATTCCTTCACCTTATCGCGGTGGATTGGCCTCCTCTTTCTCCTTGGCCGTCCGTCTCCCATTTCAGCTTCCTCCTCGCTTGTTGCTCCCGAATGGCGGCCACCTCGAGCCTTACGGCGACCGCCTCCTCCCCTCCACCCCTCCTAAAAGCCTCACCTCCTCCCGCTCTCTCCCTCCGGCCCATCTCTCGCTGCTCCAAGTTCCAGTCCGTCAAGACCAAGGTCTGCGGCTCTGCCTTGCCTGCCTCCCTATATGCCTGTTCTTGATTTTCGCTTCAAAGATGTTTTTCTTAGCTCTGCTTTCGATCATTTTGATTACTAGTAGTGGTACTAAAACTTAGAAATTTGAGAGGAAGGGGAAATCGATTTTGAAAATGGCAGAATAACTACCTTCTATTTTGAAAAGTGTAAATAATATTACTTGGTAGTTGGTAACATGCATGTTCTGTACAACAAATTGCCATATCAAGAGACAGCATTTTAGTTCCATGACATGAAGCATGATTACATGAATGAGTTATCACAGAACCTTCTCCTTTTTACCCTTTTTTTGTGTTTGGAAAATAATAAGAGATAAAAAATATGTCTACATATGTTCTTTAATATGTCTACAGATGTTCTTTCTTTTTTTGTCTTTTCTTCTAAAGTTAGAAAGTTTCATCTACACAGGCCACAGAAAATGACCAGGCTGCAAAGAAGCCTCAGAAGACAAGCAGCCTTGTTTGCAAGGATTGCGAAGGAAATGGTGAGCTTGCTTTTGTTTAAATTGAATAAGGAAAGAATTTCCTCATTGCAGTTAAATGTTCTTGATGTTCATGTAAGGATGCACTGTGTAATGCCCAAAAGCTATATAGCTCATTGTTTGAATAATTGAATGCAGAGATGAGAAAACTGGAGCTGAAATTAGTTCCAAACTCCCCTGATGATCCTATTGCTTCCTGATTGGGTTTGGACTCTTTCAGTATTGGGTTTCCTCAATGCAGAAAACTTAGCCTTCCTTGGACAGCAAGACCCAGTCTGGTGTTAAAGGATGATTATGTGTTTGATTGCTTGTGCTCTCAGAAAAATGGGACACTAATACTTTAACCTTGTAACAACTTAAATATGTGAATTGTTGTTAACTCTTGTACCAACTTAAATATGTGAATTGTTGTTAACATTTACAAACTTAGTACGTAGAACTAAATTCCATACTTATGGAGTGAGAATTTGGTCACTGTATTTTTTTCTAATCACTCACAAAATTAGCTAGCACTACCTTCGCTAATTATTTTTCTTGTTCCACTAATATGTCTGATACTGCAGGTCTTAGTTGGA
Organism: Melocanna baccifera; assembly: GCA_036346265.1. Classification (NCBI taxonomy): domain Eukaryota; kingdom Viridiplantae; phylum Streptophyta; class Magnoliopsida; order Poales; family Poaceae; genus Melocanna; species Melocanna baccifera. Next base: position 17,487,224 of record CM070691.1, read on the forward strand.
CTTATTAAGTGTTATGCAAACCAATATATTCCTCTTGTATACTCTTGAGCAGTTTGATCATCTTCTGAAGTAACTTTGTTTGAAACCTTGGATGTAAAACAACTGGCACCTTGGTAGTACCAAGGTGCCAGTTGTAAGTTGGTAGTAAAATAATCTCAGTTGTAAGTTGGTAGTAAAATAATCTTACATGTTTCAGAAATTTAAGCCATCGATATACCCCAACTCTCTGCAAAGTGGCTTGAATTGAATTATTGAAGGTTCTTGTTGTTTGGTATTTACATTGATTTTTTGAAGTCTGTTTACGCACCTTGCTTTCACAAGAAATTAATATGCTTGTGCATTTCTTATACTTTGAGAAAGCTGTAGCTATGGAAAAGAGCATTTGGTTTGTTGCAAGTCATGTTGCAATGTTTCAAGTGGATCAGAGACTCCTACATACATTTTAGTGTGTCTTCCCACATACGTTTTGGTGTATCTCCTCTCCACACGAGATGATGGCTTTAATGTGCATGCTTTGCCCAGACACATGGGTGGCGGTCTAGTCTGCGGATTGATTGGCATTAGAGTGCTTGTTTCTTTTGTTTCATTTGGGTTGTGTGCATCTTGGTTATGCAGAGGCCGGGAATTGGTTTCAGGGTTTTGTATCTGCTCGATGTAAAACTTTGAAGTAATAAAATTTCCTTTATCGAAAAAAAAAATGTGCATGCTTTGCATCGATCCCCTAACAGCTCTTCCCATTTACATGTCATATTTTGGTTGTAACAATCTTATGGCAAATGACAGGTGCAATCGCATGCACCCAATGCGAGGGAAGTGGGGTGAATTCTGTTGACCATTTCAATGGTCGATTTAAAGCTGGAACATCATGCTGGCTTTGCAGGTAAAATATGTCTTGGTCTCACTGACAGTGGTCCTTTAGGAATACATCTCTATCAGAACTATAACCAACCTGCTGACATATTCTTGTGTCAATTCATTTGAAATTCTGCAGAGGAAAGCGGGAAATCTTATGTGGGAGCTGCAATGGCGCTGGCTTCTTGGGTGGATTTATGAGCACTTGCGATGAAACTGCAGAATAGTGTGAATGGTTTATGTTCTTCTTTCTGTTTGTGTTGTATTTGACCAATTTTGAGAGATTTCACTTGTATTGTATCCTCTCAAGACAATTTGTACTTTAGGATTGGGGCAATTTAAGGAACCAAAAAAGTTTGTAATTTTGTATTTTCCACCAAGTATGTCGTTGACACCCACCCTGTCAACCCCACAATTTGTTTTGTGAAATTGTTTTATGCCACTGAAAGGTCTTTCAAATTTGTATTTGCTACGGCGTATCTTGTTGGGATGGTTTGTTGCAAATATTGCGCCCGCATGTGGAGCGACCATATCGACAACTGTTGTTTTGTGTCATTGAGGAATAATTTTCCGTGTTCTGAACGGACCCTGACTTATCAAATAACAATCTATAAGGCAGAATACGCTCTGGGAGTCAGCTGCAAGCTCTTGCTAATCCAGCATCCATCTACATCGGCAGCATTGGTCTCTGCGGGCCACCTCTTTCTAAGAATTGTTGGAGAATTGAGTGAATGATCAGGGTCATCTTGAAGAGCATAATGGTATATCAGACACGACGTTCTTCTATCAGTCTGGTCGCAGGATTTATAGTTGGACTCTGGGCGGTGGTATGTGCCTTTCTGTTCTGCAAAACCTGGAGAATTACTTATTTCCGGTCTTTCGACAAGCTATGTGACACAGTGTATCTGTTCATTGCTTTGATATGGGCAAGTAAAACATCAAGTCCGAGTTAAGCAAATTTTGCAGTAGTAGGATTCGAGTTGATGGCGTGACTCTGACAAAGTTATATGTTCCTGAGTTATATTATATAAGTTTGCAAAGTGTAGAGTGGAAATTTCTGTATGTCATTGTTGTGTACTGCCTTCATACGTTTAAATCCTTCTCAAATTAGAAAAATATGTACTTTTACTACATGTATGCTGATTGCCGAAAAGACTGACAAATTACTGTCTCAAATTAGAAAACGGAGCACCAAATCATATTTATATGAAATGCCATTTGATGGGTTTCCTCTTACATTGCCTAGTATCTATTGTTCCCTCTGTTCTTTTTTACATGACTTTCTAGAATCTGTACCATCAAATTTTCTAAAGTTTGATCACCAAACTATCTAGATTGGTTATACGGAAATTATATTGTCGTAGGGGTAGCCCCCACCTAAACCCAGCTAGCCTGTTAACGAGTTATGAACCCGTGTACGATGACATGATAGTCACGGAAAGGAACTCGAGTGTAAGGGGTATTTGTAAAGACACTCCTCGGGGATATATGTATGAGCATGACGAAGCCTCGAGAGGGAGAGAGGTCATTCGATCCCTAACTCCCCACTACCTCTTTCTCTGTTTGGTCTGTAGCCACAACAGTTGGCGCCGTCCGTGGGGGCGACGAAAGAGCCTCGAAACCGCGAGAGAAAGGATGGCACCGAAGAAAGCTTCGTCATCGGCGGCGAAGAAGAAGGAGGCGGTCGCGGCAAGGCCCCGCATCAACACCAGAGCTTCGGCACGGGGCCGAAAACGACGACGCTCATCGCGTGATGGCCGACCCCGCCACCACCGACGCAGCGATCGACCCCGCCACCACCGACGCAGCGATCGACCCCGCCACCACCGACGCAGCGACCGACCCCGCCACCACCGACGCAGCGACCGACCCCGCCACCACCGACGCAGCGATCGATCCTGCCACTGGCGACGCGACCGTTGGCTTCGCCACCACCGGCGCGACGGTTGAGCCCACCCTCCGCGCGACCGCCGATCCCGGCAGTGCTGCTCCGGTGCTCAAAGACGGTGGCATCGGTGCCCACCGGGCCGCGGCCACCGTCCCTGTACCAGGCGTAGTGATCCTGACTACACCGGCAATACGACCGGCGGCACCTATGGCCTCATCTACGCCAGGCGTAGAGCACACCCTGCTAGCGGTCCTTGGCACGCTCCAACAGGAGCTAGCGGACCTTCGGGGTGCAGTGCGAGGCATGCAAGAGGCTCGAGTTTGCGAGCTCGCCGATGCGCGCGCCGGCAACACGCCGAAAGGGCGGACAGCCGTGATGTTCCCACATCCACCGTGCCCGCTACATCGCGTGGATCCGAGTCCCGCCTGTCGCGGCTCGCAGCAGCGCCATGGCCCGAGGACTTCAAATTTCCGGCTTTGTCACGTCGTATAAAGCGACACGGACCCTCGAGTTCGTGCGCGTGTACGAGACCGCCATCGAGGCGGCAGGCGGTGACGACACCACCAAGGCCAAGGGCTCTGCCGCCTTACGGGGTGGCGCTCTCTTGGTTCTTCACCATGGAGCCAAGCTCAATCTACGCATGGGAGCAGATCCGCGACCGCCTCTACAACAACTTTCAGGGGAACTATGTCGAGCGTGTCCACGCGGATCAGCTCTTCGCAATCAAGCAGCAATCGTCGGAAAGGCTCCGTGAGTACTTTCGACGTTTTGCGAAGGTCCGTAGCCAGGTCCAAGACGTTAATGAGACCACGATCATTAACGCGGCACTGCAAGGTCTCCGCCCGGGGCCTCTCGCCGAGTACAACGCACGAAGCCGATCAAGACGGTGGCAAAGCTCTTCGACAAGATGGAGGCATATGCTCGGGCGGAAGACGACGCGAAGCGGCGCCGAGGTAGCGACGCCGGCGCTAACGCAGCGGACGATGCGGCGACAAGAGCTGACCAGGCGAAGGCAAACTCTCTGCGAAGCAAGCGTCGGCAGGAGCTGCCTAAGGACGCCTCCCACCACACGAGCACGTCAACCGATAAGCCTCAGCATGGTCGCCAAGCGTCCCGCCGAGCCCATCACATCTTTGACGTTGAGGGCGGTTCGGAAGACAATGCCCCCGCCGGCCGCGGGGGTAGGGCTCGACGAGGTCGCGGCCGGGGCCGGGGCAGAGGCCGCGATGGGTGGACCCGGACGGAGCACGGCGATCAGCATCGCCCGCAGTGGTGCGAGGTGCACGGCCAAGGCAATCACGACACCCGCTCCTGCACCACTATCGCGGCGCTCCGGCAAAGCGCCGCCCGTGACAAGGCTCTGGAGGCGCGGCCATCCGTCGTGGCACACGTCCAGCAGCCCCTGGACGACCCCCTGCGGATCCGAGACCAAGAGCCGCAGACTTATGAAGGTCTCCGACGGTTGCCGGCCCAAGTACAGCAGCCTCCAGAGAGCCCGCTGCGCGTCCACATCCTAGAAGGCGCTCCGACTAGAATCATACACGTAATCTCCGGAGGCTCATCCTTGGAGTTCGCTTCGGAGCGACAACGCAAGGTGTACGTGCGGCGACTACACCACGTGGTGGCCTACCCGCCGTGCGCACCGCCGGCCTGGGCCCAGTACACGATCACCTTCACCCCAGCCGACGCTGAGGGCGTGGAGTTCCCTCATCAAGACCCCCTGGTCGTCTAGGCCACGATCGCCGGGTGCGACGTCAGGCGAGTCCTAATTGATGGAGGAAGTTCTGCGAACGTCTTGTTCGCAGCAGCCTTCGACCAGATGGCGATTCCTCGCAGCCGCTTAGGCCCCTCAAAGATCCCGCTCCAAGGTTTCGGAGGTGAGCCCTTACTAGCGCTGGGCCAAATATGTCTGCAGGTCTCCTTCGGACGGGGCGACAACGTGGCGGATGCGGATTCTACATTCGACGTTGTTGACATTGATACCTACAACGCCATCGGGAAGACCGACCCTCAACTCCTTGGGGCGGTCCGCATCACGGCTTCCTATCGTCAAGTCGCCAGCCAGCGGGACATCATCACTGTCCCCGGTGACCAACATATGGCCCGCAACATCGAGCATGGCACCAGAGGCTCGCATCAGGAAGCTCGGAGCGGTTCCTAGGTCCGGCGCGCCCCTCCAAGAGCCAGAGGCTCCATACCTCACCGTCGCGACGTCCGGTCAAACGGTTAGTTCCTCGCCTTTGTAAGCGCCTACCGCGCAAAGCGGGGCTTTAATAAAGTTCGCCGTTTGCGAAGTTGTTTGTTTCTTCTGCAAAGCCGCGCGGGGGCGAGTCCCCGCGCGCACTCTCCCGCGTATGAATAAGACACACGGTCTCCGCCTACCGGGTTCACATGCGCACTCTGCGGAGTCTAAACTAGAATAAGACGCGCGGTCTCCGCCTATCGGGTTCACGTGCGCACTCTACGGAGTATAAATAAGACGTCGCGGGGGGACGCCCCCGCACGCACTCTACGGAGTATAAATAAGATGTAGCGATGAGGCTTGCCTCCGCACGCACTCTACGGAGTATAAATAAGACGTAGCGATGAGGCTTGCCTCCGCACGCACTCTACGGAGTATAAATAAGACGTAGCGATGAGGCTTGCCTCCGCACGCACTCTACGGAGTATAAATAAGACGTAGCGTTGAGGTCCGCCTCTGCACGCACTCTACTGAGTATAAACAAGACGCAGGTGTCCCGCGCGCGCGTTGGCGTACCCTCCGGAGCATAGCTAAGCCGTGGTTGATAGTCCCACGCATACTCCGGAGAACAAATTAGACGTAGATGTTTTCCCTGCGCACTCTACTGAGTATAAACAAGACGCGGATGTCCCGCGCACGCGATGGCGTACCCTCCGCGAGTGATCGGTAAGCCGTGGTTGTAGAACCACGCCCCCTCCGGAGTACAAACAAAGACGCGGATGTTTTCCCTGCGCACTCTACTGAGTCTAAATAAGACGCGGAAGTCCCGCGCACGCGCTGGTGTTAACACCACGCGTACTCTCCGGAGTATAAACATGACGTGGATGCTGTTCCCACGTATTCGACGGAGGCCACACACAACGGCGCGGGGGGCTCTAGAGGCTTCGCAAAGGCCCGGCAAACCACGCGTGCCGCACGGGCATGGACAACCGGCCGCGAGTACAGGGGCGAGCACGACTCCTGCATGCCGATCAAGCAGGCGGTGCAGGAGCTCAGTGGCTAGCGCCTCTGCAGGCGAGCCGGGAAGCCAGACGCCCTCGGCGGAAGTGCGTGCGGTCGCGACCTCGGCATGGAGTGGACGCCTGGCGCCATCGACGCCCGACCCCGGGATGTGGCGTTGTCCCGAAAAGGCGCTACAAGGCGGAGAGCGCCCAAGACTCCCCCGGGGCCTACCGCCTCAAGCCGAAGGAGCTGGAGCCTGCCCGCGAAGCAGCGTGGCTCCCGGTAGCACCGCCAGCGCCGCGACCTCCCCTGTTCCCCTCCTCATCTCAGGCGCCTGGTAGCAAGAGAAGGAGACAGGGGGAGCCAACAGGCGCTGGCATGGGGCAGCAGGGTGGAACGCCACCCTGCCAGCGCGCTGTAACAGTCTATTATCGAAGCGACAAGCAACCCGGATGAAGTACAAGTGAATTGCCCATTACCCCGCGCCAACCGCGGCCCTTCGACGAGCGGCCGTGGACGAAACACACCGCGGCTTCGCATCCCCCACCGGGACGGGATGTTCGACCCCGCGGTTGCCCAGGTGGCGTCAGCCGCGCGTCGGAGCCCTCTACGCTACTGCTCGAAGTGCGAACAAGCCGAGTGTAGGGTGCGGGGTCTGGGAAAGCGAGTGCCGTTTCGCTTGCCCACCCGCCCCCTTTTTAAAGAACCCCGGAGGCAAGACCCCGGGTCTTACGCTTCAAGAGTCCCGTCACCACTCCAGGGGCACATGGTGCGACAATTGTGCCCCCACCCCACTCACAGGGCTCTGTCAGCCACGCGCCGCGCGTACCCAACCCTACTCTGTGTGGTCTAAAGCTGTGGGCGACGGCCAAGGGACACCTCCCCCGTAGCCGTACCACACCACGTGCGACCCACCGCGGATCCCGCCTCACCTGTCCAATCGACGCTTGCAAACACAGCGCAGCAGTGGCGCCCGTGAAGCCCCCACTTGCCGTTGCAAGCGGGACCTCACGAGCTACATCCCTGACATTCCATCATCCTACATTACCCTTACCCCACCCGGCAGCACAAAGTCGCTCGCGCGTCTACTGCGACTAGGCGCCAGCTCCGCTGCCACCACTTCGGAGGGTAGGGGACGGAGCGCTCGCGCGTCTACTGCGACTAGGTGCGGCTCGCCGCCACCACCGGAGGGTAGGGGACGGAGCGCTCGCGCGTCTACTGCGACTAGGCGCCAGCTCCGCTGCCACCACTTCGGAGGGTAGGAACACATCGACATGGCGGGAACGGACGATCCTGGTTATATACCACACCGGTACATACAAAGTCACGCCCACAAAGCGAGTACAAGGCCCACCAAGTCAAAGCTACTCATTCAACTCCGTCCGGCCGATCCTCTGCGCCGAACCCTCACTTGTTGAGTGTCGGTTCGCCCAGAAGCTCCGCGCCTCCTTGGCCCGCCACCAGCGCCGTAAACGTCGACGAGCTACGATATCAGAAACCAGCAGCCGGTCCTCATCGCTCAGCCGTTGTGAATGAGATGGCGCGCGCGGTCAAGAAAAGGAGGTAATTTTTGACTTTATTCATTTGTAACATGGGGGTACATAAGTCACAACACATTGAAGTACAAGAACCCCGAGGTCACACCTGCCTCGAGCCGCCGGCGCCGTCGTCATCACGCCGAGCGACTCCGTCCAGCCACTCGCCAAGGCTTCCCCCGTCGTACATATTCCGCCGCAGCTCTACCTTTGCCGCGGCCTCTCCGATGTACTCCTAAATCCGTTCGTGGAAAACTCGAATGGCGGGCCGCACGGCTCGCACAACACCAGACATTACTCCGGCCCCAGCAGGCATCTCCAGCTGCGGGTCGCCCAGTTCGGCGACGTGACCGCAGCCTCGATGCTGGAGAAGAGCGCACGCCAAGCAGGCGGTCACGTACGAGCAATGGTTGCCAAATGACGTGGCGGCGGCCTGGGCGAGGTCGGCTGCTTCCCCGATCCGTTGAAGGGTCCGCGGAAGCTCCTCCGGCCCGAAGGAGCGGGGCGGCACTTCGGCCGCGAGATTCTCAACCAGGCCTTCCACGGCCAGCATGGCTTCCCATGCCGTCGCCGAGGCCTCCCCCAGCGCCTGATCTCGTTCTCGCAGAGATGCACAAAGACGGCCCTTCTCTTCTTCCAGCACGGCAACCTGTTGGAGCAGGCTATCCCGCTCCTCCGACGCCATTTGATGGGTTTCCTCTTACATTGCCTAGTATCTATTGTTCCCTCTGTTCTTTTTTACATGACTTTCTAGAATCTGTACCATCAAATTTTCTAAAGTTTGATCACCAAACTATCTAGATTGGTTACACGGAAATTATATTGTCATAGGGGTGGCCCCCACCTAAACCCAGCTAACCTGTTAGCGAGTTATGAACCCGTGTACGATGACATGATAGTCTCGGGAAGGAACTCGAGTGTAAGGGGCATTTGTAAAGACACTCCTCGGGGATATATGTATGAGCATGACGAAGCCTCGAGGGGGAGAGAGGTCATTCGATCCCTAACTCCCCACTACCTCTTTCTCTGTTTGGTCTGTAGCCACAACATATATTATTGGATTTATTGTTAAAAATGCTTTTATAATATTACAATTTTCTTAGTATACTTAATATATATTATAAAACGTAGTGGTCAAAGTTGTATGTTAAAAACCGTAAAAGGTTAAAAATGTTAAATAAAAAATGGAGGGAGTATATTAGCACTGTAAATTTGTCGCGTGGAACATCACAACAATCCTCCATAATAGTTTGTCCTTAAGGTAACTTCTATATTTGCCACTATAAAACAATCTAGTTTTGGATTAGCAGGTGCAAAAGGGTACAGTTATTCCTTCGTTGGAAAGTGAATGTGGTTTTTGTATTGCCACTACCACCAGTTTTAATTTGACAGTGACAAGAACATAGGATTGCAGTAACGAGTAACATGCAAAATTGTGCATGATGGCTGAAAAATCCCAAATTTGGGAGTGTTTGAAAAATGTGAAGAATTTAAAATTTTTGTTGCAATTCAGTGTTATTCGAAATTTTCAGCATTCATAATAGAAACTCGATTTGGTTTTTCAAATAATAAAAATAAAATATGAGATCAAGAGCCAAATGTTTGAAAACTAAATTGAGCAAAATTTGAATTTGAAATTCACATCAAAAGTTGATGTTTGAAATCAATTTAAATAAAATCAAAAGCAATATTAAAATTTATATATGAAAATCTAAGCCAAGAATTCAAATTCCAATTTGAATTCAAATGCAAATTTAAATCTCTAAAATGAAAACTCAAAGCAAAATATCAAATTTCCAAATCTTGCAGGCCCACATCATTTTCCTCTTTCTCTCTCCTTTTCCCTGAAACTAGGCCCACCCCTTTCATTCTCTCCCCTCCGTTTTTCTTTCTTCCCCATCCCCTATCCTGCAGCTTGGCCGACAAGGACCGCAATCGCTCCCATGCGCGTCCCGGCCTCGTCGCTGTCCCACACGCACGTGCGCCCGAGCACGAGCCTTGTGCCCTATACGCCGCCCGGTCCTGTGCCCTCCGCGCCACACGCGCGCCATGCCCGCGTGCAATTCTCGCCGCACTGCCCAGCCATGTCACGCCATCATTGCCATGCCCCTCCCATTAGCAACACCACAACACCCCCTGAGCTATGAGTAGCCGGGCTCCCTCTTGCTCCCCCCTTCTCTTCTCCAAGCCATACCCATACCCATTCCTGCTGTCGAGACCCGAATATGTAAATCCGGACTCTCTGTGTATACCGCACTAGTTTAAGATCACGCTAGTGCACACAGTGTAACATGGAAGAAATATCAATCATATACACGATAAAATAAAGAAAAAGACTCAAATATTAATAATTATCAAAGTACGACCTTATAGCCAAACTTACAACTTACTAGTCTGAAAGGCCTAAAACCTTATAGCCAAACTTACAACTCCCATAGGCAAACTTACAACTTATAGTCAGAAATTATCAGAGTAAAAAACAGAAATAAGAGTATAAGTCATTTAACATACCCATAGGCAATCGACTAGAAAGCGAAGTGTAATGCCCTGAACGTCGTTTTAGTGTCCCAGGAAAAAGTTTAGCATATTCGCAAAGTAGTCCGGTATTCGATAAATCGCGGGAGATAAAATAAAAAAATGAATGAAATAAATAATTAAATAAAAAACCCTTTTACTGGGCTACCTGGAGGGTGGGCCTACCACCTTGGGCCAATAGGCCCAAGGGGTGGCCGCACCCCCACTAAACCCTAACCCTAGCCACCACCACTCCCACCTATTTAAAGCAAGTGGCCGGCCCTCTTCCTCTTTTCCCACCCCTGGCCGCTACTCTCCCCCTTTCCCTGTGCCCCCTCTTCCCCTCCGAGCATTGCTGTCCATTGGTGCAAGATGAAGGCAAGGAGAAGAAGAAGAAGAAGAGAAGAAGGAAGAGAGGAAGAAGAAAAGGAGAGGAAGAAGAGGGGTGATCCCAAGGGGATCCCCTAGGTAACTCTCCCTCATCCCAAGTCCCTCTGATCTTGCTGTAATTAGGGCTATGTAATGATCTTTATGCTTTTGCTATATGCAAATTTAAATTTTTGTTTATGATCATTATTGCCTTATAAAATTTCAAGTAGGATTGTCATTTGCATATCACACATTCTTGAAATTCATGATTAATTAAGCTCCTCTATATCTATTGTTCATATATGCAATCCATGCATATATTTAAGGGGAGTGTTTCAAAAATTGACTTTAGAAAGAAATTGAATCATTTTAGCTTTTGCAATAAATTGAAAGATTCAACTCTTTTTCAAAAGTCAAAAATAGAGTATGCAACTTGTTTTTATACAAGTAGTATATTCAAAATCTTTCTTCTCACTTAAATTTAAAGGTGTTATCATCAATTACCAAAAAGGGGGAGATTGAAAGCATCTAGACCTCTAAATTTAGAGTTTTGGTAATTAATGACAAATTGTGAACATAGGACTAATGTGTGTGCTAAGATTGTATATATAAAGTCTCATATGTGCAAAGATGAAGAACAAGTTGCATGAAAAATTGACGTCAAGAAGAATCTAAAATGAGGTACATAAAATATAAGATCTCTTTTCATTTTTTACCGATCTTAGGAGAAAAGGTAGAAGACCGGATTATATGTTATATGCCGTACTATTAAGAGGGATTATTGAAAGTAGCTTGATAGCATGTTTTGGTGCACATTAGATCAACTTAGAATCATGCATGCATTTGAAAATAAGTTTGAAAAGCTATGTGTTCTCTCAGTAAAATCGGTAGTACCATACCCAAATACGGAACTACTGCAGTGCGGTAGTTCCGGCGTATAAACAGCGGAGCTACCGCTGTGCGGTAGTACCCACTACTACAGAAAGCCTAATACTCGACGCCAAATCACAGACGGTTTGACAAAACCGTCTGTGAACGACATTAACACAGACGGTTTTAATTTGGACACCGTCTGTGTTAATGGTGTCGAGAAAACGCAGTATCACGCATCGTTCTTACCAATAAACCGTTTGTGATATTTCCGTATCACGAGCGGTTTGTAATAGAAACCGCTGCGTGATAATCTGTCATTATCACGCAGCGGTTGTTTATTTAAAACCATCAGGATAAAGCCGTTATCACAGACGGTTTGTATTACAAACCGTCTGTGATAATCTTAGAATTATCATAGACGGTTTGTAATACGAACCCGTCTGTGATGTTGTCCGTCCGATGTTAATATATAATTGAAGCTGAAGCCTCCTGTTCAAAAACTAAACAGGAGGTTGAGACTAAGTACTGCTGTAGCTTTTAGCTTCGGTTTTCGCTTGTTGGTTTTTGACTGAAATTGCACTAACCTTTACAGACAATACAAATGAATAAGAAAAAAGTTAAAAAACAAAAAAAAATAAAATCAAAAGCCGAAACCAAACAATTACCACTAAAACACAAGCTAGATATATAAAACAATATAACTACGTATAGAACGGTTTGTTTTACAGGTTGCTTCTAATAACTATAATAACCTACGTACAGAACTACTGAGACAAAAGATCATAAATTAAAGGGAAATTATTACAAAAGTCGCACATAAAGAGATTCCTAGATTCTAATCTTCAGGGCTTCGTACGCTTCTTCTTCGACTTTGTCATCCGTTGGATCAGCCGCCGAGTTCTCGAACACCATTAAGATTGTCCTTGCCCTCAGCACTTCCTCCTCCAGCCTGGGCAAATGATCAGTAGCATAGTCCATAATCTGAAAGAGGATTGCATTGAAAGCTTCCTCGGACTCTGCGTTTCGCTTGATCGAAATGCTATCCATTAGTCTATGCAATGCCACAAGAGCTTCTTCCGCTCTGTGCACATTGTTGAGAAGAACTAGGGTGAGGGCGAATTCCCTTTCTTGAGCGGCAGCGAGACGCCTCCGTCGACGGCGGATGATCAGTCGGTAGCTGACGGATGCAAGAAAGTTGGGGAAGGAGAGCAGGGCGTGTGCGGAGAAGTCGCTCCAGACGTAAATTGCTGGCCGCCTATGCAAGGTTCCGCGAACAACTCTTGATGAACAAATGAGAGGAAGGAGATGATCATCAAGCCATATTTTGCATGTCTTTGCGTTGAGAATTAGGCGCGCGCATATTTAACCTTTAGCGAGAGCGGTTCGTATATCAAATTAATGATCGAGACGGTTCGTATGCCGAGACGCTTCGTATAACGATAGTGCTACCGAGTCCCGATGGAGCTATCACAGACGGTTTTATTTTGGAGACCGTCTGTGATGATTATCACAGACGGTTCTTACTAACGAACCGTCCGGGATAGTCAAACATCACAGACGATTCTTACCAATGAACCGTTTGTGATAATTGGGAATATCATAGACGGTTAATAATCAAAAACCGTCTGTGATATCACAGACGGTTTTTAACTATAAACCGTCTGTGATAGTAAGTATCACAGACGGGTTTGTTTAAAAAACCGTCTGTGATAATGCTGCTATGTATTTATTGCGCCGCTCAGACCGCATCTGTCTTCATTTCGATCCAGATCTTAGCGGTCTTTGCGGTGGAGGCGGCAAGGCTTTCAGGCCAATTTTTTTTTTGTGGAAGGAGGCTTATTTGGCGGAGAGCTTTGAAGATTCATTGAGATCTTGGTTGCCCTAGATATGGTTAGTAATGAAATTTGTTTGATCTAGCTAATTAATTTTCGGTGAACTGTTATATATATATATATATACTTTGAAGATCTAGCTATTTAGATTTAGCTAGCCTCAATGCATGTGGTATATATGTAGTAATAATTAATTAAATTAATTTTAATACTAAGTTGTTATATATGTACATTATATAGGACCGAAGCTGGATGTATACCGCAAACCGTGTGAGTGAAGAGTACATTAATGGCGTGTGCCTTTTACAAGAGCCGCCGAGGAGGATATGTTGAATAAGGGGTGGAATATATGTATTGTCCATGCAATCGATCGTGAGAATTGAAGATGTTTAAGAATCGAGAGCGATTGAAGCGCACTTGATTCGGAGGGTTTCAAAAAGGGGTATACGTGTTGGACGATCATGGCGAAGTCAATGATATGCCGCGGATGACATCGCGGTGAAGTCAATGATATGCCACGGATGACATCGCCGGTGAAGTCAATGATATGTTGCCGGATGATGATTGTGGTTCGGATTCGGATAGACTGCACGATGACAATCTGGATTAGATGCTTCGTGATGTAGAAGAGAACTATGATGAGAGAGAGTATATTAAATTCCGAGGCTTGATGGAGGACTTAGAGAAACCTTTGTTCACGTGTTGCAGGTCAAAGTACACGAAGTTGTAAACTGTGCTTGAACTGTTGAAATTGAAGGCAAGCAACAGTTGGTCCGACAAGAGTTTCACGGTGCTGCTATGTCTTTTAGCGGACATGCTTCCGGAGGGCAATGAGTTGCCTAAAACCACGTATAAAGCCAAGAAGGTTATTTGTCCATTGGGAATGGAAGTAGAAAGAATACATGCATGTCCGAACGATTGTATCCTCTACCGTAAAGAGTATGCAAACATGCATGTCTGTCCGGTGTGCAACGCATCCCGATACAAACGTAACAATCAATCAGATGATGATGGCGAGGGAACAGAGGTGAAGAGAGGACCTCCTGGAAAGTTGGCATGGTATCTTCCTATAATTCCCCGTTTGAAGTGGTTTTTTGCGAATCCAAAGGAGGCAAAACTGCTGCGATGGCACTCGAAGGAGCGCAAGAAGGATGGAATGCTGAGACACCTTGCTGATTCCACCCAGTAGAGAAACATCGATAGGGGCTTTGCAGATTTCGGTGCAGAACCGAGAAATATAAGGTTTGGATTGAGTACAGATGGAATGAATCCTTTCAGTAGCATGAGCAGCCGACATAGCACTTGGCCTGTGACTCTTTGCATCTATAACCTTCCTCCTTGGTTGTGTATGAAGTGAAAGTATATTTTGCTGTCGATACTTATCCAAGGGCCAAAGCAACCTGGGAATGATATTGATGTGTACCTAGCGCCGTTGGTGGAAGATCTAAAAGCACTGTGGGACGAAGGGGTACAGGTATGGGATGCATACAAACGAGAGAACTTCACTTTGCGCTCCTTATTGTTCTGCACCATAAATGATTATCCTGCCCTTGCTAACCTGTCGGGCCAGAGTACAAAAGGTGCCAAAGCTTGTACTCACTGCTTAGATGGTACCGAAGGTCATCGATCCCGAAGGACTAGATGCTCTGCAGGACGAGGTGGTGATGACTCTATGTAATCTTGAGATGTATTTTCCTCCTTCATTTTTTGATATCATGGTCCATCTCATTGTTCACGTTGTGTGGGAGATAAAAATGTGTGGGCCCGTATTCCTACGTAGCATGTACCCGTTCGAGAGGTTCATGGGAATTCTCAAGTCATATGTACGGAATCGGTCTCACCGAGGGCAAGATCGTCGAAGGTTATGCAAGCGAAGAGGTCATTGAGTTTTATGTCGATTATATGGCTCAGATTCAACCCATAGGTGTGCCTCAATCTCGTCATGAGGGGAGGCTCAAGGGTATCGGAACTATAGGAAGGAAAGCAATCACTCTAGATATGGACGCGTATGCGCAAGCCCATTTCACGGTCTTGCAACACATGACTGAGGTGGTCCCTTATGTCGACCAGCACATGGATGTGCTTCGCAATGTAATCCGAGCGATCGGATGTTTGGATCATGAGACAACACAGCGATCGGTTCAACCAATGGTTGAAGGAGCAAATCGCTAGGAGCTCGTCAAGTGAGATACTGACATGGTTGGCAAAAGGGCCAACATTTACAGTTGTGATATGGCAAGGATATGACATAAATGGGTACACATTCTACACACGATCTCAGGATGTAAAGAGCACTAACCAGAACAGCGGTGTCCGCATAGATGCGTTCAGTACTGATGGGGTAAGAAACTCATACTATGGGTTCATAGAAGAGATTTGGGAGCTTGACTACGTGGTTTTCAAGATCCCCTTATTTCGCTGTCGTTGGGTGCATCTCCCACAGGTGAAGGTTGACAAGTACGGTGTTACTACCGTGGACCTCCAACGTGTCAGGTACAAAGACGAACCATTCGTACTCGTCAACCAAGTTGTTCAAGTTTTCTATGTAACCGACCCGGCAAATAAGAAGCGTCATGTAGTTCTTCATGGAAAAAGGAGAATTGTCAGAGTAGAGAATGTAGTGGACGAGGAAGAATACAATCAATTTGACGAGTTACCTCCTTTTGGAAATGGCATAAGGGTCAACGACGAACAATGTGACGAAACTAGTTATGTACGCATTGATCATCATGAAGGGTTAATTTTTAAAGGAAATAAGCAAGTGGAATGAGAATGGCGACATGTATGTATGTATGGGATGTATATGCATATGAATTGGTATTTATGTATATAACAATTAATGCATGCATATGTGTGATATGTAGGTGAATTTTGAGAATGAGTCACACAAATGTATCTCTATGTTCATTGGGCTGTTGTAAAGAAATATACCGGGTTGTTGTAAAGAAATAACTAAAGCTGGGCAAAGACTTATTGAATCTTTGGTTGGTGCGATTATATTAACTACAGCCGGGCAAAGGCTTATTACAGACGGTTGAAAGTTTAAAACCGTCTGTGATTATTATCACAGACGGTTCTGAGATAAAACCGTCTGTGATAATAACTATTGCAGACGGTTCTTCTCACAGAACCGTCTGTGATATCTATACTGTTCTTAGTTAAGAACCGTCTGTGATTGTTCATTATCACAGCAAGGGTGATATAAAACCCCCAGCTAGGGTTTGGCGCGTACACTGCCAGTTATTAGCAATACCAACCTAGACTTAGTCGCTCTCCCGATCCCGTCGTCGCCGCCGTCCCCCGAGCCCGTCGCCGGCCTCCTCCGGTCTCCGAGCCCGTCACCGGCTACCTCCGTCCCCCCGAGGCCGTCGTCGTCCTCGAGCCCGTCGCCAACCGCCTCCGTCGAGCCCCCGAGCCCGTCGCCAGCCGCCTCCGTCGAGCCCCCGAGCCCGTCGCCGCCGTCGTCCCCCCAGCCCGTCGCCGGTCTCCGAGCCCGTCACCGCCGCCTCCGCCCCCGAGGCCGCCGCGTCCTCGAGCCTGCCGCCACCGCCTCCGTCGAGCCCCCGAGCCCGTCGCCGTCCCCGAGCCCGTCGCCGACCGCCTCCGTTCCCCCGAGTCTGTTAATTTCTTTTAATAGAAAATGTTGATTTAAGCTTAAGATCTAATATATAGTTGTCATATAACTGTTGCATAGCAATATGCTGATTTTAGATACATGATATTTATGTTGGGCATAAATTTCTACTTGAATAACTTAAAATGTTTATATGTGTATATGTTGATTAAGTCATTTTTATGCGTCTGGTATCATGCATGTTGTATATATAGGAAAGAATAGGCACTTACTTGAACATATATTCTTGTTATTTCATAAATCTTATTGTTGTTAAATCTTACTGTTATGCATATACAATGTATATGTATATATATGTTGCTAATGAACTTAGATATGTATATGTATACTTGAATATATGTATACATATATTGAAATTAAATTTAAGTATGTGCTTATACCGCACTATTTACGTATATATGAGAAGGCCAACATGTCATCCGCGCATTCTTTAACATCATCGCCGGAAGCGTCCGCTCCAAAATCAACACGCAAAGCAAGAGGACTATCGAAAAAGCCCGAGGGCCGATTTACCATCACACAGTCGATAGATGCGGGACCCTCTCCTTCCCGACAAAGCAGCAAGGGCATTTCGAAGAATGATCGGAATAGTTGCACGAGAACGAATTGAGATCACATTCGATTCGTGGAAGAGCGTGAGTGAGACTTAGAAACGTGAGCTGCTGACAGAGATTTTTACATCGTTCGAGATCCCAGAAGAACACCACGACTCCGTGCAACGACATGCGTTGGCAGCGGCGTGCAAAGCATAGAAGAACTTCGAGAGCGTGCTTGTCAAGGACTATGTGCAGAAAGATCTAACGCCCTTTGACAGGTATCCATTCCTGGAACCACAATGGGACGAGTTTAAGGCGATGAAGACGACCGAAGCTTTCAGAAGTGCAAGCGCGGCGCACAGGGCCCTCCAGGCTAAAAACACACATCCCCATAGACTCGGCACAGCTGGGTATGCGGGTAAAATCCCACAGTGGAGGCGGGAGGACGAACAAGCAATCCTGCAGAACACCGCCCCACCATTTGCCACGATCCCGGATGAGCGCGCTCGAAATTGGATTAGAGCGAGATCATCTACCACGTCGTCGGGGGACATCTCCTTCCGGAACCCTGCAGACCAAGAAGTGTCCCACCGCCTGGTAAGATATCGAACTACGTAGCTTGTAATTACTCCACTACTTCCCTGAAAACTAAATGACATGTCGGGCTCTTGCAGGATGCACTGAGTGTCGAATCTTCCCAGGGATCATTCTAGTCAATTAGAGAGAAAGATATACTCTCCGCAGCACTGGGAAACAAGGAGCACCCGGGTCGTATGAGAGGCCTTAGGTTTTATGTTCCTTGGAATCAAAGTTTCTCAGATAACCCCGAATTGTATCGGAGTAGGAAGAGAAACAAAGCCGAGCGTGACGCACGGCTACGAGAGGAGATCAAGGCATCTCTTAGAGAGGAGCTTGCTGATTACGTCAGAGATGAGGTGCGAAGACAAACAGAAGAAAATCGCAGCCGCGCGCTCTCAGCTAGCAGCCCCAACCGTCGGAGTAGCTGCGCGTCCAATCCTATGACGGAATGCGAGGGCAGATTTCCTGTGGACAACATCTTGCAAGCTACGAAGTGCAAGCTCCAAGTGAGATATGCCTCCGTTGCCTTGTGCGCTGCTTGGGGCCTGGCATATCCGTCCGGTGAAGGGGCCATGGTGCACCGTGCACCTTTTGCTCCAGGCTTCAGAAAAGTGTCTGTGGATGGTGTGCATGCCAACTTCGATGTCGTCCCGCTACCGAAGCCCTCCAACGACGAGATCGTGACTCTAGGGCAAGCCATTGGAACCTTCATCCAGTGGCCCAAAAGTGACATATGCCTGGAGGCTTCTGCACCGGTGGTAGGTTCACAAGGGTAAGACGTTCCAGAGCAACTTGCACTAGTGCCATCTCCACAAGGTCTACCTCCACCACCGCTACCTGCACCGGTGATGAGTCCACGGGAGCTATTCCCAGTGCAACAACTTCCACCGGTGCTACCTTTACAGTTGACCTACAGCCGAGGTAGCAAGGACAAAGCAAAGAAGACCGATGATGATATCCCGTACCTGCCATTGGCCCGCAAATTCGTGCTTGGCGAGCCGATGGTTGACCCGGTGATGCGCCTCTCATTACTATCAGTAAGTTGCAGGAAATTACACGGTTGGTATATGGAACAATCCAATAAGCCAAAGGATGAACGGTGCATAGGTCTCACTGTCAAATTCAAGATGCATCATTTCCAACACGAATTTCAAGATGGTGTCTTCGTGGTGACCTTCAATGATTTATTTGATCTTTTCACGCTCAACGCTCTCGACGCCTCACTCGTTCGATGCTGGACGCTGTAAGTGTGTACAATCACAGGCTCTGTTCATGTCATACCGATAAATGTCATATATAATTTGTTGCTTTCGTGTGTGTATATATGTAGACACATGTTGACTCAAGCTAGAGCATCCAAATTATCGGTTGGTTTCTTGGACCCATACTTGGTCTCGAATAGTACCATCAACGAGGATGCTGGTGTCGTCGAGAGGTACATTGCAGCATCACTGCTAGCTTACCGCGATAAGGAATATATACTGATGCCCTACAATCAGGAGTTTCATTGGATTTTAATAGTAATTGTACCAAAGGGGAACAAGATAATATACCTTGATTCCCTAAGTAAGAATAAAACCGACTACACAGTTATCAGCCAATTAATCGATAGGTAAGTATATTTTTCTATCATAACTATATTGTACTCTTTCTTTCCTTCCGAATGACTAAGGTCAACTTTTTCGAATCACGTAAGGCGTTCGCGACATACGTCCAAAAGGCAAACCTCTCGACGCAACGGGCCAAACCCCTAACACACGACCGAAACTTTAAGGTATTCGTTAGTACATATTAATTAATCCTATGCAACAGTTGGTAGTATTAATGCCTCTTGAATTAACACATTCTATTTTTTGCAGTGCCACCAGCAGCGGCCGGGCAACACGTGTGGATTCTACGTTTGCTACCATATGAAACTACTCCTCGATTCCTCGAGGATCACCAATCCCAATTCTAAGGTTTGTCAATCTTCCCATGATTACTTCATACTTATCAGGTTATATATATACGCACATTGATATTCCTATCGACAGGCTGCGTCCATCCCAAAAACTGCATTGCAACAGTTCAACCTTGAACAAATTCTAGGAGAGTCCGCGTACTTTTTGGTGGCTAAAGTCCTAGCTGAAAAGGGAGAGTTCCACAACCCACAATGATTTTTTTATTGCTCTTATCACTCCGGAATCGAGGTCTCGCGAAGAAATAGATCCATAATCAACGACTTTCAGTCGCATAAGCAATACTTGGATGGCAATCATGCACCACCCAAGTAATGCTTATACAGCCTGATAAGTTCATTGATTATGGATCTGTTTCTTTCGTGAGACCTTGATTCCGGAGTGATAGAGCAATAAAAATACAATGTTACCATCTAAGTGCAAATGCAATGTAGATCTTTTGCAATTGTGTAAATGAATTGAGATATGAATTGGATGTTATATGTTTCAAATGAATTGAGATATGAATTGGATGTTATGTTTCAAATGAATTGAGATATGAATTGGATGTTATATGTTCTTGAAATGAATTGAGACGTGAATTGTCTCGTATGTGTACATGTTGATACGCTTGTTTGAGAGGGCATGGCTAGCATTTCCTGAGACTAGCCAATAAACAGAAATAGATCTAGGGGTAGGAAAGAATATCACAGACGGTTTGTAACTACAAACCGTCTGTGATAGCTACAATCACAGACGGGTTGTAAGAAACAACCGTCGTGATATGGGAATATCACAGACGGTTTTAACAAAAACCGCTCGTGATATATCAATATCACAGACGGTTTGTAACCACAAACCGTCTGTGATATATCCAATGGCGGAACTACCGCATTGCGATAGTACCGCACGGTACTGCGGAACTACTGATTCGTGGTATGTTTTTTCCAGAGAGTACCCCGAGAAAATCTTAACTAGTCAAAAATCGAAAATACCGAACTTAGCACGGTGGAACAACCGTAGTGCGGTAGTACCACACTGACATGCGAAACTACCGCACTTACAATAGCGGTAGTACTGTTCTGAATTTTTAAATAGCTAGTTTTGACCGTCTGACATAATCGTTACTGTGTGCTATAGTAAAGTGCGGTAGTTTCGCACTTTGTACCACAGTAGTTCCGATTTTTCTGATTTTTCAGAATAAAATTTTGCAACGACTAGTTTTGGTTGGTGAGGGTATAAATACCCCTCCACCTGCCCAAGGGCAGGGTGCTGAGATTGCATTGATCATATTTGAGCCCTAGAGTATTCACTCCACTCTCTTTTCACACTAGAGCATTCATTTTGAGTTGTGGAGAGATTTTCATATGCATTCAGTTCTAGTTGATCCTTTTGCACTTGAGTGTCGTCAAGCAAAATTGGTGATCCATTCTCTTGGTGCTTACCGGTACCTAGATGGCGGGAAGGTTGATTGCGAGGTGACTTGTTCAAGAAGATTGTGAAGAAACCTGAGCCGACTTGTGAATGGTTTGGAGCTCGCCATCTCTGGAGCGGAGAAAGATCTACCACTAGTGATCGAGGAGCGAGATTTAATTCGTGGAGCCGGTCCAAGGATTCTTGAGCTTTCCTCAACGTGGACTAGTGAAAATTAGCAAATCTTCGACACCCCAGGAAAGCATTGCTCGTGTCACTGTGATCATCTCTTTGCCTTCTTCTAGTCTTTATCTTGCTAGTTGAGCAATTTGTTATTTGCTATATTTACTTGTGCTTGTGCTAGAATTGTCGTATTGATTGCCTAGAACTACTAGAAGTGCGTAGGTGTGCTTTATCTAGCTTCCTTGTCTTGTGTTAAATTATTAGTATTTGTTTAAATTAGGCAAGAATTTTAAAACCTCCTATTCACCCCCCTCTAGTCGGTTATCCTTGATCCTACAGGGGTTTAGCGATATCTTTACTTCTTAAGACGCGTTTTCATTGCTATTGTATTGTGCTGAGAGGTACTTTTGAACAGGTGGTTTTGCTCCTGAACACATGTGATTGTTTCGCTTCAACGGTAGAGGCAAGTAAACGTAGCAGTTGTGCTACTATTTAACTCGTTAATCATTCTACTTTCACTTTAATTAATTCCTTAATTTGAGATGCTATGTCATTGTTACTTGCTACCTTAATATGGTCCATGTGGTAGTTTTAAGAATTCAATTGTCTATGGTCTTGATGGTTTAATGGTGGGTATGTGAAATTGTTCTTGATGAAACAAATACAGTTGTGGGGTAGAATTCTTTATGAACATATTGTGGTATAGGTGGTGGTATTCTTAGTAAATATTTGTGGTTGTGGTGGTAGCATTCTTGATGAATATATTGTGGTCTATGTGGTAGGATTCCCTGTAGATCGATTGATTATAATCTTGGTGAACCGAATGTGGGTTATGTGGTAATGATCTTATGAAACATTGGCATTGTGCTTAATGAGACACATGTGGATTATGAAGAAGTATTCATGATGATTATGTTGTTGATCTTAGTGGTTAAATTCTTGTGGTTTATGATTATCATATCATTCATAACATGTCATGATATTTGCATTTTGAATGTCGCCGCTTATAGCTGCGACCGTACAGGTACAGTATCGTATATTACCGTAGTACGATGCATACTCTTACCTTGTTGGGTAAGAGTGTAGTGGATCATATGCATTACATTACGAAAAGATCACTTGCATACTTATGCAATGTATGGTGTTGGAGATATTTTGCAAACAAATGCAACTTCTTAGTTGTAATGTGGAATTGGCTCATGAGAGTCATTTGTTGTATGAGAAATGTGTCTGTGGTCGTGAATAGTGATTGTGGCATGAGATTCTTTTCTCTTGTAGTAATTGTTAATAGCAGATGTGGATGTGAGAAATAATAAAGTTAGTGAGGTAAAACATGTTAATGCTTTATTGTCTTTTGTAGTGGTAGTGGTTGAGGTTATGAAGTAGTCAAACAAGATTTATTTGCTAATATTTTACTATCGTTGGTGGTGATTTGAGGTTAAGGATATAAATGTGGTCAATGTAGAAAATAAATATTGATGATTAAACTGTTGTAGTTTAATTAGCTTGTTAAACAGTTTGCTTACTGAAATTTTTTATCTCACTCTTGTTTTCCCCCTTTCCAGATGATTCTCTAGCATGCATGGGAAGGGTAGAGCGGTACATCACTGTTACACACAATATCATGTTTCATACTGTAATAAATAAGTGTAGTCTCCGGATATTCATTTTCATCTCTCATTGTTGATCACTTTTAATTATTAAAGTTAGGTTGTGGTTCACTTTTATTGGTTAAAGTTATTAGCAATTGATCTTTAATTAGTAGTGTTCCATTATCTTTGTTTTAGTATGCTTCTGTTTAGCTTATCATGATTTAGAAAATTATTGACAGTTTATGTTATCTTGTCAATTTGCTAGTTTATGAAGTGGTTTAGTGGTATCCTAGGGTAATGTGGATCATAAGGTATTACATGAAGTCCTATTCCATGAAGTCATCAAAGTATCCTCTCTCTGGTACCTCTTGTTGATACAATTCCTTCTCCTCAACTGAGCAACAGTGGGCATAAAGTCGTAAGTACATTGGTACTTAGCAAGTCATTTGTAACAAATGAATGTAATATAATATGCAAAGCTAACCATGGATAGCTGAAAAGTTATTTTGCATAAAGCAATAATTTAAAGTAAATATAGTAAATAGATTGAAGACGAACTTTAAAGATGAATAATAGTAAGTAAATAATCAACATAATTGAATAAACCATTTATGAACTCCATTCACAAGCTAAACCATCAGTGTACTAACCATTTACTTTCCAAAGATAACCGACCAAGTTTTTATGAAAACTCTACCCCTCGTGTGAAATCACCAAGCATTGTCCATAACCGGGGATATGGCTATTCGAATAGTTTTACACTCTGCAGATACTGCACAATTGTACCCACATGATGTGATTATCCTCACATTAAAAAAATCACAACAAAACCTTTACAATATTCAACCTTGATTTTAATTCCGTCCACTAAGATTTTGCCGTCAAGTAGGCTCCAACCTAGTCGATAATTGCCGCCTCTTGCGCCTCATAGAAATCAGCAACCATGTTCAACTCAATGATGGAATTGAAATTGAAATATTACAAATTAATCAGTTAGGTCTATTCCATACTAGATATGTGGTTTGCACAATAAAGCTCAGATCAATGGCGTACAAAATTAAGCCCTTAGCATTACTCAGGCAAGACTTTCATATCCCTCGAAGTGCATCCACACTTCCCCCTTTATTGCACGATCACTCGTCCAAGTGAAAACCAATTTTGTATAACCAACATCAATAACATATCAATGTTATAGCACATAAATTTTATAACTATGGCACCAATCATGATTCCATATCTCATTAAGTTAAAATTAATTAATTGATTACACGTGATAATGAACCCATCAAACTATAAGCATGGTGAAGCAAATTAATTGTACTGCTTACGTGACAACTAATATGGTATCACTAAATAGTTTTCCATCCTATAGTAACAATGGCATCATGGTATTCAAATTATCAAGGAGGGATTAAGCAATTGGGATGGTAACTACCAAGTACAAGGATTTGTAATAAAATAGCGATGCAAGATAATTTAAAATAAAATACCTAAATAATAGATTAAAAACTAGGTTTAACATGATCAAAAAACATGACTTGCCTTGGCCTTGCCCAGCTAGGAACTCTTGATCTTCTGGTGGTGCTCCCGCTCCTTCGAAGACGCGATCTAATAAGAGAGAAAACGATTGAGGCACAAAAATAAAATCAAATAAAATTCAAATAAACTCTAAAAAAATTAAAACTAGAACTAAAAGATAGAGCTCAATTTTAGATGAATTAAAAAATAACAGGGTCAACCGGAGCTAGCACGGAGGAGAACGGACTCTTGAAAAATTAATCTAAATGAAAATACTGAAAAATTAGAAAAGTTATTGTGCTGTGGACTTGGTGCATGAAATAGTGGGTCTACGGTAGACTCGGCTCATGGAATAGTGCATGCGACTGGGCTTGTTGACGCGTCAGCTAGGACTGATGTGGCAGCTGACTAGACTGACATGTGGTGACAGGTGGCACTAGGGCTAACGTGGTATCTAGGCGGCTTGGGTGCTGACATGGCCTTGATGTGGCACTGACACATGGCACCTAAGGCTGACGTGATGGCTGAGCTGGCTCCTGACTCAGCTAGATCCGGCTCACGGATTCATGGCACAGTGCTGCTGGTAGGTAGGGCCGACTTGTTAGTGTCTCGGCTCACGGCAGGCTTGGTCCACAAAGAAGGTGAAAGGTCACGGGGGCACGGGTGCGGGGTGACATCATGGCGATCCAACGGCAGTGGGTGAGCCAATGGCTCTATGAAAAAAACAACAAGCGACCAAGCGCGGTCGGATTCCACGGGCTTGCTATTGAGCTTAAGTTATTATCGAGCTTCTTCTGAAATTGATATAATTCAACAAAAAATTATTTTATTTATCATTTAAGTGGTTATTTTAAATTTGACCTAACAAGCCACTATAGTGCTGAGCCTCATTGACCATTTTTCATTCTAAATGGACCCATTTCAATTTTGAACCCATTAACTACTATAATTGAAGCAATTTCGATTCGAGCCTTAACGAGCTTTTTTTGCCAGAGCTGATGGGGACATCACTATTGTGAAGGTTTCATCTACACAATCATCACCTCCATCATCAAATTGAAGTAAGAATGACAATGCAAGACTAGTGTCAGTCCAATGGCTGATGCTTTGCAACAGTTGTATAAGGGACCAATCACTCGAGATAGAGTAAGAAAACTCACTAAACAGGTGAATCTAATCCTAAATTCCTTTGATTTCACTACTAAGGATAGCTTGCTATCTAACGCTTCCACTTTAAGGACAACTTGCTACCTAATGCTTCCACTTTAAGGACAGCTTGCTACCTAATGCTTCCACTTTATGTAATCTCAGGTAATTAAGTGAGTAAGAACTTGGTGCTACACAGGAAGGTGAGGAAAGCCGGCGCACCAAGAGAAGGTCCAAAAGGATGAGACAATAACACATCACTTATATTAGTACGAAAAGCCACCAAGATGCTGAAATCAAGTTTTCAAACTCTGAATTGAAGATTGGAGAAACCTACACTTCAGAAGCTCGATTATGTCCAGTCTTTAATTCTAAGTTCATTTGAGTTCTCGGCCAAGTTCTATGTTTCATAGGCTGGTTTGTATCTATAATAAGACATATTAAGATTGTTTTGGGTTTTAGTATTTATTTTAGTTCAGTTTTGAGGTGATGGCGATGTCGAAGCTTCAAACAGGCTGAAAACGAATACTTGGGTCACAAGGGAAGTTGGACTATTGTCAAGAGAGTTGTGTACCACCCTCATGGGCCAGCCACCACATGGGCCTCATGGGTGCTCAAATTAAGATGACCAGCCAAACACTTCTTATTGCTTTCAGTTTAAATTAAAAGTTAGTTGAGACAGACAATCGTGTGCTTTCGTTCATCAGAATTCATGGTATTTCAGGTTACCCATATATTTACCATTTAAATGAGATCTTACGTCATTAAGATCGGGCACCCCCGTATCAAGAGCCGGTCAGATCACTCATATAAAGTTGATTGTAACGCTAGCTAGTTCGACCACTCACACTGGGCCATTCGTACCGCCCGGTCATACCACTACACAAAGGGCAGTCATACCTCACAGCTGATCTAATAGCTCAATAGAGTCGGTCATACCGCCCTAAAATTTCCAGCAAATACGGAGATGCATGTACTTCAACAAATTTGCAAAACACATTCGCGAATCATAGTACCATGGAACCAAAGGTCAAAGAGTGATTCACATTATGTTGTAAAATACATTTGCACACTTTAAAATCATGCCACAAGGTTTAGGGACATGGACTCAAATCATTTGCAAAACATATTCGTAAATATAAGTCACATGCTACAAGGATTATGCATGAGTTTCAACTATTTATAAAATATATTCGCAGACCTAAGCATCATGCCACAAGGAGTAGGTAACTTGGACTTCAACCATTTGCAAAATGCTTTTGCAAATTCTAGTCACATGCAATAAGGATTGGATGTATGCTCAACTATTTGTAGAAATATATTCATAAATACTAGCACCATTCTATAGAGAACTAGAGTAAATAGGATTGAGCTATAAACATATGATGAGACTCAAGCTACTAGACAAGACCCCTCTTAATAGTATAGCAACTTATATTAGCAATTCAGTCTCGTAACCAAACATCAAGATCGATAAAAGAGTAGAAACACATCCTTAGGCTATGCTAGTTATACCTTTATCTTGCGCATCCTCTTGAAGCTTAATGATAAATATCTTCATTTCAAGGTAGGGTCCTTATCTTGATGTGCATTAACATATGATGCAGACCACCACTTGCCCTTCATCAAAATATGATGATCTTCACTTGACTTGATGATCAACTTATGATTATTTCCTTTTTAGGATCTTGACTTGATGCTCATCAACTCATGATGATCATCTCTTCTTTCTGAACTTTTACTTGATGACGATCAACCCATAACGCCTTCCCAAGTCATCCTTATTATGAGACTTAACCTATTAAACCAACTAATAGAAAATATTAGTCCCGCAAATGGTTGTCATCAATGGCCAAAACTCACCATTAACAATAATAGCGGAGCTAGATTCTTCAATCTCCTCCTTTTCAGTAACTAATGGTAACACAAAAATCCATTTGTTAATAATCATCAAAACTTGCCATTAACACATAATGGACAGTCTAGATCCTTCAATCTCCACTTTTTTTGGTGATTAGTGACAAATCGATTCAATACAATTGCAAATAATTTAATTTAAAGCAACATGAGTATATATGAATTACACAAACTTTATATACTCAAAGGATATGCAAAATAAAGATCCCTAATATATGTGGATAAAAGATAAGGATCAATACAAATGAAACCATAAAATATAGAGTGAACTTACCCTAAATTTGTGCATGCATATATGAGTTGGAACCGTATGAACACATCTTAGTTTGACTTGATGTGGAGTTTAACCTATATTTTGGACCCAACGAATACAACAATTGAATAAATGACAATTATGCATATGAGAATGTAAAACATGCATTCACAAGATTCATAAACTATTTTGGGCAAATATGTAGAATGGTTTTCTCAATATTAATACTTTACCCCTTTTTAAGCAAGTCCAAAAAGATTTAATATGTTTTTCACTAAGAAAAAGTTCCAACTGATTTTTTTTTCTCTAAATGGGTTTTTCTTTACTCCCCTTAAACAAAGGTTCTTTTTGTCATCTCTTTCTTCTCCTTCGACACAAAAAGGCTTCTTCTTATCATCTCCACCTATCACATTTGCAATTTTAACTTTACTAATGACCAATTTCAATTTGCAATTGTAGATTTCTCTCCCCGTTTGTCATCAAGTACCAAAACTTCTTCTTTTCTCTATATTTCTCTATATTCTTTGATGATTCTTCTTTTCTTCTTTTCACTTGTAAGTAGCTCCCAATTTAACACTTATTTCACTTGTAGGGATAATTTGATTTTGGGTATTTAATCTTTTCTTGAAAGATTAAAAACCACTTGTGAGCACCACTTGAAGATGTCACTTGAACGATGAAGGTATCACTTATAGATATCACTTGTCAATCACTAGAGAAATATTCAAGAATCACTACTTGAAATCAAGCAACCTAAGAGAGAGATTGAGCTTGTGACCACTTAGGTCAAATTAGGATTTTGGATGAGTTTTAAAACTAAATAAATTTCATTTGGTTGGCTTTTTAGAAAACTTTTGAATACCAAAATTGTTTAAAATAACCAACTCTAGTTTTTGGTATTGAACACTTTTCAAATTCCTTTTTGAAATGATTTTTTTGGCAATTTTTGAGCTTAAAGCCAAAAGAAGATATTATGTCGCTAGTTTTGGGTTAGAAACTCATTTTTACTTAAAATTAGTTTTTCTAAAGCCAAAACTTTTCGACAACATTTGTAACACATTTTCATACATTTTGCAAATAGTTTAACAAAGATATACTAATAATTTTGAAATTTTTTAATTTTTGCTAAAAGGCTCAACTTTGTAAATCAATGCTAGCACTTAATTAATTTAGGCACACTTAAGGTTGTGATATACATGATTTTGTTTCAGCACTTCCTATTAATGTGCCACTTCTTATCTTTCTCAAGATTATAATAATGAAGTTTTTGAATATGAGCAGGAACACAATTTTGAAATGATTTTCATACAATGTAACGTACACAAGGATAGGAGCTAGATTCTTCATGTTTCTTGTATTATACTTTGTCTTGCTCTTCTCCTTCTTGGAGATGAAGCCAATCCCCCTCTTGTCTTGCAATATTCTTTGTTTGTTCAAGATCTTATCAAGGGTGGTCTTTCCTTTGTAGCATTTCTTTAAGTCATTGCTCAATTTGATGACTTGGGTCTTGAGCTCTTTGTTTTTCTCTATAAGATTAGTCTTACAAGATATAAAGAAAATAGAAACATCTAATTTAGGGCAATAAGGCATATCAAGAAAGTCATTACAAGAGGTGGGCACGCTAATCTTAGATGAAATACATGGACTAGAAGCTATACATAGCATATTATCTAGTAAATAATATGTGATGTCTGCTTAGTGAATTCCTTGAGAAGAAGAGATTCATGCTCTTCTTTTAGCACACCATAATTATTTTGAAGAGAGAATGCTCTTTCTTCAAAGATTTAAATTTGGCCTTCTCCTTCCCAAGTTACTCACTAAGCTCTTTAAGCATATCCATTAACTCATCATATGTAGGCTTATCATTATTATTTAACTTATCATTATCTTTCACCATGAAGCAATGAGTTGATGTGGATGCGATTTTGGACTCATCGTTGTCGAAGCTAGAGATTGAGCATTCTTCTCCCGACATCCACCCTTTCTATGCAATCATCCTTGATTGAGGTGGACCAAAAATACGTTTGTTACTAATTACAAAACTAGCCATTAACACATAATGAGGGTTTAGATCCTTCAACGTCCACATGTAAGAAAGATTTTTGAAAAATAGTTAAAATAGAAAAGTCACCTTCAGTCTTAAGGAGAGTACATTTTCTCTGTAGGAAAGCATATTCTGGTAAAATATGCCTTTGACGTCACCATTTCTCCCTTTTCTTTTTGTAGCATTTTGTTAACTAAACTAAATTAAAATGCTTATAACTTTTGCATAGGAACTCTAAATTGAGTGAAACTTGTTTCTAATTTTTTTTAAAAAAATCATAAAATTTCATAATATATAAAAATATTTGAATTTGTGCTCTATTTGAATTTATTTGGTATTTATTTATGCTTCATGGCTTTCTTGTTAGATACCAATGTGCCAAAAACTTTTGAAGTTGGTCCAGAAGAAGCAAGTGTTCAACAACAAGGCAAGCAAATCCCCCTTGATCATGTTGATCCTATGTTTTCAAATGCTATGTTGCTTTCATTAAATATTTCTACATGCTTACTTTGAGTAAATTGTTATATTTATGCTTAGAAAATTAGTTATGTTCTATATCGGAATGAAATATTCCTTGGACTTGAATGTCACTAGCCATTGTCACCCTAGCAATATTTACCCACTAGTTTAGGATATATTTTAGTGGTATTTAGTGACTTTTAGCAAATGCTTATCCGTGCTCATTGCAAATGTTGTACAAATTGATAAGAAAATATATGGAACAATTGTGTAAACTATTGGAAAAACTTTATGGTACATTTTGGATAGGGGAGTACCTCTGAATTAATTTGATAGAAAATAAAAATGAAGGATAAAGTTAGACTTGGGTAAGTGTTTGTATTGACTAAGATCTAGGTTCGTGGTAGTCTTGTTTGAGTCAATTAAGGACTAAACATTAGTACCGTTGACCCAAGCATTTTAGTACAATCACATGTTCTAGAATGGGAATGGACTTGACTAAGTAATTTGCAATGTGTCAACTTTGGTATCGCCATTGAGATGAATATGGGTGTCGGTGATGACAATTTATTCCCATATAGTACAAGATGGGGCTTCCAACTGGGCGCTGGTGTCCTTCGGCGATGAAACCTTAGCGGGTGAAATATGGGTGGGATGATGTATTATAAAGGCCTTGTGATAATTACTTAGTTGCACACCAATGAAAGCGTCTAATGGCCGTCATCATAAGTTGATATCTCATGTGGGTAAAGTTGTACATCCTCTGCAGAGTGAGATCTCAATCTGTTTCAATAGTTGTGTCTCTGGTCATAGACATTTCTTGGTGATACCACACTTGGTTAGATTTACTAGTTTCAAAATGGTTTTGGAAAAATGGTATGGGTGGGTAGAGCCCATACTTGAAAAGCTTGGGCTCGGTATGGATGGGTAGAATCCTAGCTTGAGAGGATGTTTGGTGTAGGTAACGGGGACCTACACTATATAGTTATGATATGATTAATTGTATTACTTCAGCTATTTCAATACCATTTTACTTATTGCTTTACAATGCCTCTTGTAATCTACTATTTATATTGTAAAAGCAAAATTTGCTTTGAGCAATAAAACAAGATAGAATAGCCTTCATTTGACAAAGCCAAATATGTAGCTAATAGCATTTGATGTAAGTCTTGTGGAGTATATTCTGTACTCATAGTTTCTTGTTGAACACTATCAAATCAAGAGAAAGAAAATCTCTCGGTTGGCTACTTTTATGCCGCAGGATTTGGTGATGACAACGCCGTTTACTAGGAGTTAACCCCAATCAGTTGCCTATGGGAATTAGGCAAATCACTTGGCCTGTTATTCTTCATTTACTATTTATTTCCATGGCAAGTACTCTCTATGTGAACTTTTGGCCAGTCGGTCCCTTTTGCGTAAAAATTCAGTCTTATAGACTTATGTATAACTGCTTATTATTATGTGCTACTATGTTCTATTTAATCGTGTATGGTTGTGATGCAACGATGTACATGTATGTACTACCTACTGATCATGAGACTAATACAGTAAACACATATGATTCAGAATTAGTTTTCTAGGTCCAACACTGATGCTTTGCCTTCCCTTTGGAAAGTACCTTTTGTAAGATGAGCTAAGTACTGGAGTATTGCAGTGGTGTTTGGTTCATTGTCATGCTTTGTCAAATTAAAGTGATGCAAGTTTAAGGGGGCGTTCATACTGAATTTTGCTGATGGCTTTTGACTTTGGCTGATGAATAATAACAGCTTGTAGAGAAGTTTGCAGAGAGAGGCTCGTATGCAATTTTGGCCGATATAAATGAAGTAACTATAATCGACTAATAGACTCTACCTTAAAAAGACACTCTGTTTAAAATCTAGGTATTATAGAAAAGCCATTTACTATAGAAAAATGGATTTTAGAAGTCAATATGAACATGACCTAACTTTTTGTAGCTATCATTTGGTTCTAGCCATAATTGTGGTATGTTACAATTTCTTAGCATCCTAGCACACTTATCATAGATACATCTTCTTGCCAAACTTCGCCTATCTTGTGACGACCTAGCCACATGTTGCAATAATTTAGGGTGCAGCGAAGTGTGGTAGCTATGCAAACATATCTAGAGATGACAATTTGTCCTGTAGGGCTGGTGACCCATGGGGATTATTCCCCTATAGGGGTTAGGGATAGCCCCTTACCAATGCCTTATTTGGGAGCCCAAAATCTCTGGCTATCCCTGTGATGGACTAGGATTTTAAACCAAAATCCCAGCCCATCCACAGGGATGGCCCAGGGATTTTGGGCTCGTAAACAAGGACTAACATAGCAAGGGTGGGTGGGACCTCATAAAAATAATTGTTATTTTATTTGTGTATTACATCTTTTTTATTATTATATAGGTATTTTTATGTTTGGACTAAAACTTATATCTATACATTCAAATTTATGTTTCAAAGCCATATTTTATTAAAAGTGTGCCTAAATACTTATAAATTAAAATCATATGAGAAACAAAAAAATTGTTCAAACAATATGTTCAATCCCACAGGGATCCCCACAAGGCCATGGGTCCTTGTGGACATGGGGATTAGGGATGATTTGCCTACTAAACTTGACAGTGAGGATCAGGGCGAGGGCGTGGGGACAACCCATACCTCCCCGACGTTATTTTCATCCCTAAACATATTCTTCTTACATTTTGTGCTCTATTGAGGTTACAAATTAATAAAAAAATATTATGAATGGCTTTCATGAAACTTTTGTGCACATATGACAAATCTTTAGTTTTTGAAAATTCTGAATACCATATTCTCTTTTCCAGTTTCTAAAAAATGTCAATAAAGGTAGTTGCAACAAAAAAAACTCTTTTGTATTTTTATAATGATAACTTATTTTTTGCCATTTGCATGAAAAAGTTCAAAATAATAGTCCCACAGTGAAGTTGGTAGATGATTCAAAATTTCAACAAATCCAAGACAAGGCACATAGAAAATTTTACTATAACAAATATCTCGTCGCCAAATAACCAATAACCACCATCGTATCCAAGTGATACCCTTAGCATATCTCTCTGAACTGAACCATCCAATCCATCTACCAGGGATGGTTTTTTTTTTTGCAGTGTACTTCTGGACACCCGTCGGATGAAAAACAAACGGTTGAAATTCATCCCGAAGGAAATTTGAAATTTTTGGTCAAAAATCGTGGCATCTTTCCAAATTAATCTCTACCGCTCAAATGTGCAATACATACTCCTAAGCTGTAAAACGCACCATCTGCAAAATAGAAAATTCAAAAATATTCGAAATAAAAAGGACAATAAGTTGGAATATAATACATGAGATTCAAAATTTTGGGAGAGACCAAACTAGCCTCCTGCGCTGCCCATCAGCTGCTTCTCCCAACAACACACCGCCGTCTCCTCCCAAATCCGCCCGCAACACAAATTTCCTCGGATTTTTTCCCTACTCCATCTCGGTTTCGAATTCGGCTTCTCGGATTTGATCCCGTCCTCTCGGCGTCCTTCTTTTCCGTTGCTTTTTCGGCTTCCTGTTGAGTTAGGAGCCGCCCAAGAACACGAGTTGTTGGCCCTTGATCCAAACTGCCCCAATTCTGCAAAGTAGCGCGGAAAGATTCGATTTTGAGGTCTCTCGGAGTGGTTTAGGCGCCTCAATCGCAGAACCGGTCTGGGAAATTTGGTTCCGTGACCTAAACAGGTGGGAATTTTGGTTTGGCGATGGGGCAGGAGAAGCAACAGCAGGTGCAGCCACCGGCGACCGCGCCCGCCCCTGCAGCTGAGCCGAAGGCTGCTGCGCCACCTCCGCAGCCGAAGCCGGCGGCCTCGGTTCAGTCTGTGACGCCGGCGCCAAGGCCGTGGCCAGTGGCCTTCACGCCTATGTGAGCAAATTATTTTATTTGAGAATTTAAAATATACTGTGGTCGTTTGTGCATGTGTTGGTGTGAAGAACGTAGCTCAATTGAGGCGTTTCAAATTTTATTTGTATAGTGTACTTTTCAAAAGTTTTATGTGGTTTTTTTGTACGAATCAGGAAAATGAAAACAATTGAGGTTAGGGAGATTTTTGGTGTTTGGGGATTTGATATGCCTGTGGAAGTGATGCTAATTTTTACTGAGCTGTAGCGTTAGACACAATAGTTCTTGACGAGGCTGCGGCTATTGAATTTGTTATGGATTGTTAGGGTTTGAATGGTTTGCTTTTGGTGAAATTTCTGCATTTCAAATTTGAATTGCTATAAGTGTTACTGGAAGTGTTGTGGTCTTGAGTAGATAACTAGGCTATGGGTGGGTTTTTTTGGGCTATGGCTATGGCTTATGATTTTTGAATTCTGTCTGTTCGTCGCGAGAGATAGTACGCAGAGAAAAATAGCCGCATAAGATTTTGGTCGGTATAGTTGAACTCGGTATAATATTTACTACAATCTATTTGTAGACTCCGTCTTAAAAAAACGTACCATTTAAAAGCTAGTTGCTATAATAGGAAGTGATAAGCCGAAGTAGGAACCGTTCCGAACCCACCCTATATGTCATTCACCATGATGCAATTCCTGGCGCGCTAACTCTACCGAGTGTCAATTTTGAAAGCACGTGCATTACTTTGGTGAACAGAGTTAATGGGTCTTGTGCCTCAAAGTTCACATGGAAAGAATCTGTGCTGAAGATCTTACCATGTTTCAATAGGGCCATCCTCATTCTCCATTTTTATGGGAAATAAACTTCCATGATGTCATTATTTATTTGCGAAAGTCATTTTGTTGCTCATGACTCATGAGTCACATTGTTACTTCTTGGTTGGAGATAACAAAAGCAAGCACACTAGTGCACTTGCAAACAACTTCTTTTACTAACAGTCTTTTTTAATTTATTTTTCAGGAAACCTGTGGTCGAAATGAAGAGTGGTACTCCAAGAAAGAAAAAGAAGCAGTGTAATTGCAAAAACTCACATTGTCTAAAGCTGTGAGTTTTCTAGTACATGAAATTTGTTTCAACCATGTCCATCAAATATTAAAAAACATTCAGTATAGGTTAATGGTATTTGCAAACACATACTTCTACATTCTATTGGCATAAAGAAGGTTAGCATTGTGTCAATTAAACTAAATAGAGTTATGCAGTTTGAACGAAAACTTCATCTTACTTTTAAGATGTCGATTAGAGTTGAATAGGATGATAAACTCTAGTATCATAGAGTTTCCTCCATTATCCTTGCCCTCATTAGTGGACAAATTGATTAATAACACATGATTGTATGTGTGTAGTAGCTTTCTAATAAAGCTGGACCAATGCCTTTTGCTCCAAAATTATGTGTCTAATCATTGGGCAAATAGGAATTACAAAGTACATAAAGCTTGGTAGTAAGAAGGTCAATATATTGTTATTGAATCATTTTGAAATGAAATTTGCTGTTTCAGCTTTCATGCTATTATTTATTTTTCTCTTTGGTCAATGGTATGTTGTGGTCTCAACTTTTTGTGCTAAGTTACCACTTTTGGTAGTTTCAACTTTAATATTATATTTGAAGTTTCTTGTTTGATATGGTTAATTGATCAATCTTATTTAATTTATAAAAGGAGCATTTATTGTCAAACAGAACATCGTGTGAATAGAAGGTAAAATCACTAACTTGATATTTATTTATTAGGTACTGCGAGTGTTTTTCAGCAGGTCTTTATTGTGATGGCTGCAATTGTAGAGAATGTGGAAACAACATTGAGAATGAAAACGCTAGGCAGGAGGCTATTAACAGTACGAAGCAACGGAATCCAAAAGCTTTTCAACCTAAGATTGAAAATGGTTCAAATAATGTCAGTGTTCGAAAGGTACATTCTTCCTCTAATAGAATGGTGTTGGTGGATCATGTATCTCTGCAATAGCCAATAGCTTACACACAGCGGTAGGTTGGTACCCTTCAAGTTATATAAAGTTCATAATAAAAGTTTTGACATGTATGGATTATTAGGTCTGTGCTTCTGCTTGCGTTTTTCTGATATGCCCTACAATCTACATGATTCAATAAAATTATGCACCTATGAAGTATGCTGTAAGTTAGAAGGAATCCTGGAACTTGAGTAAAGGATAGTCCATACTTTCCAAACATACTCAACAAGCAGCTAGGAAGTCATGACTCATGAAAATGGTACTGATATAGATCTGTATATAAATTGGACATATTGGTATGTGTTATGTATATATGTATATATGGCCCATTAGACCTATTGGCCCATTAGTTCTAGAGTTGTATTGTACTATATATACCATTGGTATTCATCTAATGGAGTTGAGATGCTCAATTTCTATCATGGTATCAGAGCCAAATAGCTAGTCCTAAAACCCTTGTGTACTGCCCATCTTGTTAAATCAGCTATATTATGCTTCATACTTCAGTTGGACACCATTCCCTTGGTTCTTTTTGTGCATTATTAAATTCTCTCCTTTTGATACTTTGGTTTACTGGATTTAAATAAAATGTTTTTTTCATGTGAATCATTCTGATGCATTTAACTAATCTTAATTGACCATCAGGATGGTGCTGGAGCACTGCCTTTGCTTCCAAAGCATAATAAAGGTTGTCACTGCAAGAAATCAGGATGTCTCAAGAAATACTGTGAATGCTTCCAAGCAAATATACTTTGCTCCAAGAATTGTAAATGTATGGATTGCAAGAATTTCGAAGGAAGTGAGGAGCTGCAGGCTATTCAAGGGGATAATGCATCTGATCGAAATAACGTTCAACAAGCAGCTAATGTCGCTCTGAATGGTGCCATTGGATCCTCAGGGTATAGATGTTCTCCAGCGCGTAGAAAAAGGCCTCCAGAAGATCCCCTTGGTCAGAGACTAAATGGTGAAGGAAGTTTGATGCAGACACAGTTTCAAGAGGTATTTTCCACATGAGCTAGTTCTGCAATGTTCCAATAACCTGTCAGATTAAATTCTGGTCTAGTGTGACACATCTGTTTTCTTGGTTGTATTTTTTACTTCTGGGTGGTTGTGTCAAAACCCAGTTGGGTGTTCATCCACTTCATCACTGCTACTGATTTTGTCTAACTTTAGCTATAAATTTCCTGGACTCCTAACTGTTTCTTGTGCTCTAGGCTAACCATGCAGATGCTTCACAAGTTGCCTCTACTGGACTTGAAGGGTGTACTGGAAATTACCAGAGTAAATCAAAAAGTTATAGGTAAGAAAAAAAATCTTGGATTGGTTTATAGGATAACCTAAGAACAAAAAGGATTCAAATTGACTCCATAGCCAAATTATGGCCGGATTCGGTTGGATTTATGGCTCGCGGTTTATGGTTTATGCTACAGTAATTAGCTTTTAAACGGTGCATTTTTTAAGGTGGAGTCAACAAGAAAATCGTAGTAAAAAGTGTACTTAATTCAACTGTACCTGCCAAAATTGCATGCAACTATTTTCCTCTATGTATTGCTTCTCGCGAATAGCCAGAATTTAAAATTTTAAGTCATAAACCATAAGCTACAGCCTAAAAGAATCCACCCATATCCAAAGTGAATTCATGGCCAAAAGCAACAAAGGAAAGGGAGACTAGCACCATCTCACAGGGCGTCAGCCTCCTGGGTTCAAGTGGTTGGGGTTCAACTCTTGAGACTATTGCCATTCGAAAAAGCATAAGCTCTGGACGGTTAACTGCTGGTTTGTGCCATCTTGAGGTGGTCCTAGCCACTCGGTTCATGTGAAAATACCATGATGTTGGGTTTATTCCCAAATACTTCCTCCATTCACAAATATATGTGTTTGGACTTTGGACATCAACATGGTCTCCAAGATATAACTTGGGATGCTAATTTCACTCTTAATAATAATATACTACAAAATTGTATTATTATGAAGTATGAACTAATATTATTTTCATATGAGCAAGCAAGATACTTTTCCCTATATCAATAGTCAAATTTTGAGAAGTTTGACTGCACTCTCTAAAACGTATGAACAGAGGTTGCACTTTCTAAAACTATTGGTTAAAAAAAATAAATATGGCTGCAGTTGTACTTGATGCCTCATTTTGTGCTTTATGTATCCATCTGATGACATATGCTATTTTTTTTAGGTCTCCGCTAGCAAACACTGTCCATCTTACAGATGTTAATGACCTAGCCAAGCATTTGGTGATTGTATGCAGAAAGGCAGCAGAAGCATTCATGACAATAGCTGGTACACGATTTTATCCTTTTCATTTGACTGGACTATTTTCAGAACTTCTATGAATGAACATGTGACTTAGGTGAACTATTCAATTATTCATGATGGAAAGATGGACTACTCGGTGACCAGGGAAAAAACCTACTTATTGTTTTTTAGTTGGACGCCATAAAATTTTGATACTTTGCCTTGGCTGCTTAACTACGCATGTTAATTGGACATCAATGGAGGATTTCAGATGCTTACATAGTTATTAACCTTTTGTAAAATAAGATAAATAATTAAATGTTATATAAAACTTGTGAAATACCATTAGTATGAGTTTGACAAACTGTTTTCTATTTTCATTTAGAAAAAAATATATGCATCTACAAGAATAGTTTTGGTTCATTGAGGACATTTCTAGTGCAAACCATCATTTTGGTGCAACCTTGAAATACCATTTTGGTTTGAGCACCAAATGCAGGTGGGAGTGTTGTGACTGTCTCTAGATTTATTTTCAACTAAAATGTTTGCAGATAACAAAGTGGAGATGGACGAAGAGAGGGAAATTTACACAAATGCCGACCTAAACAATGATAAGAGCAAGAAGCAGGAAGTTCAGAAAGCTGCTGCTAGTCAACCTGACAGTGCGAACTATATAGATCAGCGGAATTATGATGATTTTGGATCCCATTGCTCTAAAGCCCAAGAGGATTCTAGGCCTGCCTCTCCAGGAACACAAGCGCTGATGTGTGATGAGCAGGGTACTGAATTTGGGACAGATTATAGAAGTTCATTTCCAGTGGCATTGCACGATCAGAACACTTCAGGGCTAAATGCTCTGCAAGAAAAAGCAGTGTTGACAGGGTTTCGAGACTACCTCCGGATACTTATCACACGTGGAAAAATAAATGGTGAGACGAATATGCTAAGATAGTTCTACCCTTCAATAATGCTGATGACTTGGCGCTAATTTGACATATATGGCTCGATTCACTCCCTGCTACACTGCTACTGCACTTTGTTTTCAAATTGGCCATTTTAAAGTAATTGAAACTATCACATTCACATAGGAAAATGAACAATTGGAACCGGGAGGAAAAAATCGGCCGAAAATTTTCAAATGCAAATTTAAATTTATGACTACATAATACACTTCTTAGGTTGATTTAGATCTTTTTATGTTAGATTACTTATTGTATGAACTAAATATACATCAATGAGTGGCTTGATAGCTCCATGAGCCAATCAAAGCCCCTACTAGATGAGGAAGGTGAGCCTCCAATGCCATCCATAACTGTAGTTAATGCCATCCCTGAGAAACAACTGGATAAAGCACTAGATGATTAACCATTGAAGCAATGGACAAAGAAAACTATTGACAAGAGTTATGCTGCGAAAAGAAAAAATTGTAGCCAACCTGAAAAATTGGCTTGAGAC
This sequence comes from Melocanna baccifera, assembly GCA_036346265.1. Classification (NCBI taxonomy): domain Eukaryota; kingdom Viridiplantae; phylum Streptophyta; class Magnoliopsida; order Poales; family Poaceae; genus Melocanna; species Melocanna baccifera. The sequence goes on from CM070691.1 coordinate 17,527,085, forward strand.
TTTGCCTCACTTACACAAACAAGAAAACGAGTAGCTAATAAGAAGAAGAAAAAGTTCATTGAGGAGGATATTGTGGGAAGCAATGAAAAAAGCTCATTGACTTAGCGCCTCTAGCTTTTTCTGGTTTTTAGCGGTTTTTTCAGGTTTTTTTCCAATTACCGGTTTTAAAACAGCACAAATTCAAAATTTGATACCTGAATTTCATTTGGTTTTTTTTCGGTTTTCTGGTAACTGGCCGGTTAACTTACCGCCCGCCGGGTAGGTTTTTCTCCGGTTTTGAGATTTCTATCCCTGGTTCCATATGATGAACTCTTGTTGACCTGTTGGTGTAGGAGATTTTGAAGGACATTAGCTGATTAGTTCCTATCGACCATCAATGAAATAATTGCAATACTGGCACATTATGATGAATTTTAGCTGATTAGCTGGCAGTTGGCACAATAATGTTTGCATCCTGTTCTGGTTCAATATAATATTTCAGTTCAGAATTTTGAAATGGTACTTGTTATGCTAACAAATATTCATTTCTGTATGTGGAATGTGTTGTTGCCTGTTGTAAACTTCAAATTTCCTGTTGCTTTTTTATTTAACTCACATCTTGCCGAGCTGATAGTTTTGTCTTGATAACAGAAGCCAACTCGTCATCAGAGGCTGAGCTGGAGTTGGATGCTCGAAGACATCATGGAGCAACCACCAATTTACCCCCACTAAAAGCTGAGGAAAACCCAAAGCTCCAGCTGACCCCGAAAATACTAAAATAAGTCAACCATCTAAATCAAATTGTGGATCAAAAGACCAAGTGTGATCGTTGAAGTAGATTTAGCCTCAAAATTTGCAGTTTCATATCAAAAATATGTTTGTAACGCAGCCCATCTCTGTGTATATATTGACAGTACAGTCCTTGTTGCCATTTCTGGCAACCGACCATGTACCATAAGCTATTCATGAGGTGTAAAGCAGGCAACAATTTTCCTGCTGATCATGTAATTAATTTAATCAATAATTAGTTGTTTTATATGATGATTCACCTATTCTGGTGGTAGTTTGTGCTCTACCATGTCTGGGCGATAGAACTGTTGTAACGATGTAGCATCCATCAAGATGTATACTGGCTTGTCTCCCCTGAATCATGATGAAACCAATGCACCCCACTCGGAAGCTCGGTGCATGACCGCGTTGCTAGTATAGTAGGTCAAAGTGGATGGATTTGGTTCAGATGATCTTACCTGAACTTACACGAGTATGACATGGAATCATGAATCAGAAACAACCAGAAAACCGACCGGTTTTCTGGCGGACCGCTTGGCTCCAATACTTTCCACGGAACAGAGAAACTGAACTCTAGTCCTTGCCAGTCAACGAACTGTATTAATCTGACAGTGCAATTTCCGGTGCACAGAAGTAAAAAATGGTAATTTCATGTAGCATTGAAGTATTCTACCTCTATGTTATACCACAGCACAATACATCAATATGCTTGGGGGCAACCGTCATCAATTCAACAAGTAGGAATTTACGTCAGACACTAGCAACTAATGCTGATGACAAGAAAATTATTACTATGCCAGCCCAATTCTTGCTTCATCTCCTGTACGGTGCCTTTGCAGAAGCAGGTTTTTCTCAAATTCCTTCAGGTAATCTGGAAGCAAAACACAGGCGAAAAGGAGAAACCCACCAAAATAATTACTGCCTCCAGCCCCACCGTCACCACCTCCGCGGCCATTACCAAAGCGGAATGGAGGAAAGCCTCCATTACCATCGTCAAGTTGAGGTCCTTCAGCTTCCCTAAAATCAATAGATGACCCGAATAAAATCAAATGCATGTTTGTTCAAGCAAACACACCATGAATAGATTCAACTTCAATGGGTGAGGTAATGCTTTCCAGAATTTTTTACCTTTGTGATCGGATCGTTGGATGATTGCAGTAGAAGATGTCTGCTGTGTGCTTTGGGTTTGTGTTGCATGATGCCAATGGACTAGTATATATATACGTACAGATATAGTATATATGCAGATTACCCCTTATATAACAGGGAAAATACACAGGTATAATACATATCTAACAACTCTTTCAAATTTATGGAGGATCAACAACATGAAGTTTGAAGGGATAATAACTATGTTGGGCTCTGGTTTGTACCTTTGTGAAGAAGTCTGCCAACTAAAGATCTGAAGGCACATACTGCAAAATAACAATCTAGTCCTACACCTGTATCTGTATGTAGAAAGCATCAACACTAATATATTTTGTAAGCTCATACTTCACCAAATTTTTAGCAATGCTACTAGCACTTATACTGTCAAATAAAAGAGGAGTCGGTGCAGAAACAAAAATACCAAAATCCTCAAGTAACTACCGTAGCCAAGTAATCTCTGCAATCAATAAAGCTATAGCTCGCAACTCAGCCTCAGCACTCGAACAAAAAGTTGCTATCTACTTCTTAGTTTTCCAAGTGATGAGAGAACCACCAAGAAAAACACAATAGGTAAAGAGAGACCGACGATCAGAGTGACCACTAGACTATGTGACATTAGAATATACCTAGAATTGTAAAAAACTGGAGCGAGAGAAAAAGAGACTACGAGAGACAGTTCTACGAAGGAATTATAGAACACAGAGAAGATGACTACAGTAGAGCTAGGTGGGAGCAGAAATAAACTGACTCAAGATATGCATAGAGTATGAAATGTTAGGATGAGTGACACTAAGATAAACAAAGCTCCCAATAAGATAACGAAAGTGAGTAGTATCAGTAAGAGTGATGAGGACATCACTTCCATGCATACAACCAACATTCCTCATAATAGATCTTAACCTATGCACTTACAAGGTCCAATCACAAGAGCTTGTACACGTCAAGTGAACTATCAAGTAATTTTGTTTTTAGGAGTGCATTTTATTTCTAATAAGAATATGCTGCTACCTAATGTATATGATGTTTTTTTAATCAGAAACTTAGGAGCTGATCATGAAGAAAAGCATATCCAATTCAATTCGGCCTCTGGAGATACCACTGACTTTAAATGAGCATAACTTTTACATATAGACTCCATTTGAGCTCCACAGTACTTGATTAAAAGCTTATCTCGTTCTCTTTCAAACGGATCTCAACTCAACTCTAAATTCCTTCTAAATACATCGTAATTACCAAAATAGTTAGGTATTGTTGCTGAGTCTACTTGGGCCCATGTCCTTGTAACCCTATGTAGCCCGTACTGATCATGCGGTTACTATTCACACATGAACAGTACCACCACCCTCCTTTCTCTTTCTCCTATACATAGTGGCCGCTACCCTTATGGTTTGGTGGATTTCGTTTGCTTAGTTTCTCCCTTATGAAAACTCTTGTTATGCGCTTGTGTTGACTAGACCAATCGTAAAGAGCCTCTGTGGAATCCAACCTTCTGAACTCAATCATATATTTGCAATTTAGATTGCTTGTTACTTCGTTCTTACTTGTTCTTTGATTGCTTGCATGAATTGATCCTCGTGATAAGATTAATTGGGTCTTGACACAGTTGATAACAACTTGGAGATTAGTTCAGCGATTGCTTGGTTTGTATGTGCTGCGTTTATAACCTAGATCATGAGAGTTGATTATCGTCCAATCAGAATTTATTCTTCTCATCTAAAGATCGAGACAACAAAAATTCATCAAAGATGCTCACTATCAGTGGACAAAAATGAACATTAAGCTCCATAGGAGTCTTAGCTGTGGGCTGATTAGTAAGAGAGAATCCCAGATATACTTTTCTTGGCATAGATAGAAGCTCTCAGGAATAGAATTAACCTTAATCCCAAGAAAGTAGTGAAGGGAACCACGATTAGACATGAAAATTTTCTCACTAACATGCTCCTTGACAAAAGTGATATAGGGCCTGTTTTATATGGTTGTGGCTTATGGCTTTTGACTGAAATTTTTGAATTTTAGCTATTTGCGACAGAGATTACGGAGAGAGAGACACTTGCTTACAATTTTAGACAGTATAGATATTGAGCTTTTAACATGTACTACAATTAACTTGTAGACTCCGTTTTGAAAAAATAATTCGTTTAAAAGTTAGGTACTGTAGCAAAAGCCAAAAACAACTTCTAAAAGCGGCTTCAAATAGGCCCATACTGAGAATCATTTTTAGTAATGATCATATCATGAATATACAAAAGGAGATGCGTGTGAATAAAAATAGCAGAATTATAAGCACTGGTAGAGAAACTAGCTACAGTAACAATAAAAGAGAAACGATTAAACTAGACGTGAGGAGATTGCTTAAGACCATAGAGAGATCGACGAAGGTGACAAACCATACTCTTAGAAATAAAATATCCACGGGACGACTGTATGTAGACCTCTTCATGCAACTCACCATTGAGAAAAACATTTTTGACGTACAACTGATGATAGACCACTGTCGAACAAATATCACAGCAAGCAGAGAGTGAATAAGGGTCATGTAAAGAGACAGGATCAAAGGTCTCATTGTAGTCACAACCATGCTTCTGCTGAAAACCATGTGATACAAGACGAGCCTTGTAACGCTCAAGAGAACCATCAGAGTGGGTCTTAACTTTATAGACCCACTTGCACGTGATAAGAGTAACACGTGCAGAACGAAGAACAACATCCCATGTGCTAGTATGCTCAAGTGCAGCGATCTCCTCTGCCATCACATGCTGCTAGTACTGATGAACAGTAGCATCACGATAAGAAGTTATTTTGAAAAGAGTAGCGGTAGCAAAGCTAAAACACTTAGGAGATCGAATAGACTAGTGATCGCGATGAGCATATCGAGGAGAAGAGGCCAAAGTGAATGATCCATCAGAAGGAGATGGCACATTAGAAGAATTGTCAACTCACGGACGATGAGTATAGTAGAATAAATAAGAAGGAACAAGGTCAGGAGTAACCTCTAGAGAGGGTGCCAGTGGCGAAGAAGGCGCCAACTATGAAGGAAACACTGAAGAGACCAAAAGCTGTAGTAGAGGAGTGGTGACTATGGAGGTGAAAGAAAAAGTCAGGAAAGCAAATGGCCTGACAAGATATGCTGAAGTAGAGAAAAAAAGGACGAGGATAGAAAGGATAAGGCTAATCAAAAATAACATCTTAAGAAATCCGCATCCGTCGGCCATCAGGATCCCAACAATGATATCCCTTGTGCTTAGCACTATGGCCCAAAAAAAGCACTCCACGGACTGAGCGGTCAGCTTGATGCACTCACGGAGTGCAAGAAGAACATAGCGCACACACAACCAAAGAGGCGAAGACTAGAATAATCAGAAACCTTGCCACAGAGATGCTCAACTGGGATCCCACCCTAAAGATTAGATGAATATTAATCAGAAAAGTGATAGTAGAAATAGCATTTGCCGAGAAGTGCAGTGGAACAATAAAAGTAAGCATGAGAGCACGGATTATCTCAAGAAGATGACGATAATTTCGTTCAGCCACACTATTCTAGGCATGAGCATCAGGGCAAGAAAATTGAGAGAAAGTGTCCTGCTTAGTAAGAAAACTATGAAGGACTCCCAACAAGTACTCTCCAGCAGAATTAGCATAAAAACATAAATAGGAGAGCCAAATTGAGTATGGACCAATGTGACAAAAGCCTTTTAAATAAATAGAACCTCATTACGAGAGGACATAAAGTATATCCATATGCACCGAAAAAAATCATAAATAAAAATAATATAATATCGATGACCTCCTTTCAAAAAGAAAGAAGCTGGACCACATACATCATAATGAACAAGATCAAAAGGATACTGAGACACTGACTCACTGGAAGGATAGGGGGATTAAAACTGTTTGCCAAGCTACAACCCTGATAATTTAGAGAAACATCACCAGACACAGACTCTAAACGACCACGACGACCTAATGAAGACAAACGTGACTCACAAATATGTCCTAAACGATGATGACACTGAGCAAATGAAATAGTGGAGGATGCAGCAGATGCAGAGGCAGTGGTGGAGGTGATAAGACTAATAGGGGCAGCGGAAAGAAGATGAAGCCAATCAAGCTCCCAGAGCCATCGTGAGTCACAGCAGCGAGGGTCAGTACCAATCAGAGTCCTTGTGCGACGATCCTGAACACAATAAGAATCAGACTCGAGAATAACACGACAACTATGATGGGTGAGCTGGCTAGTAGATATTAGCTATATAGTAAGTTTTGGAACATAAGAAACGGTAAGAATATGAAAGGATGAATTTGAAAGAGTGTCTCGTCCTGTGTCAAAAAGAGAGGTTCTATCTGTTGTTTGAACAGTGATAGAAGCAGCTAAAGGAATAATAGAAGTGAGACTGATGGTATCATATATCATATAAAAGAAAGCACCAGAATCAAGAATCCAAGGTGATATACCTGAGGAAGGAGAAGTAGAAAGTGGTATATCACTAGAAGACTATGCAGTAGAACCAGCAGAATCAGATGATGCAAAGGTAGCCACATGGCGTAGCAATGTGAGGAGCTCCTGAGTGTCAAAAGCACCAGAGCTCCTCTAAGAGGAAGAACCTCTAGTGCCTTTCGGAGGACAATTATCACGATGAAAATCCTCCTTCTTTCTATAGTAGAACTACTAATGCGGATACGTATATGTCTTACGCTATCAGGTGAATTTATTTCTTAATGAATTTTTATGTATTGATAAAAACACTATACTACCTTATATCAATTTTTTGTGTATTGTTAGATTTAAACAACTCGAAGGTGATCCTGTATCAGGACATCAACAGTGCAGCGAACTAAGGAGGCAAAGCCCATGCGGCTTGGGGGTTTCAACGGACAGTCCACGCTGCAACAAAATGAGGAGCCATGCAATTTGTCATGCACCTGTTCGGCCATGCAATTAGTCGGCCATGTATCTCATTTTTGTAACTGAGTCCGAACTATACGTATTGTTCACGTATTCTCGGGCATACGGCTGACTAGGAAATTTTAGTAGTTGAGTCGACCTGCATGATCTTGACTCTGTCATGTACTTGGCCTTTAGTAGGTGAGTCCAACCAGTTTGAGTACGGTTTCAGTTGGTTGCCGTGGAATTTGCTTCGGCTTGTGGCCGACTCGGATGTGGCCGACCCTAGCTGCTGTCATACGGAACGTCATAAATACCGGTTTGTGTAAAGGAAAATCACTGTGATGCTAAATAATAGGTTGATTTGAGATTGCTTTGTTCTTTTTTATGACCGTCGTCGTTAATGAGGAAAATTGAGAGTTCTAACTAATCAAGATTATTTAACATTTTCGATGGAAATTGGTAGTGTGATAGGGTTTCACTTGGTGGTCATAAAATCGGACATGTGTGTTCTCGCAAATTAAATAGTATTCGTTTTTGCATTGGCAACCGAAGATCACTACAATTCAAGAGAGAGCACATAAGTATCTTAATCCTACGATGAGAAGATCGGACGACCCCGTATCAACTACTTCATATGTCCATCCTTGTTACAATAGGTGCAGTGGAGTCCTCCACCAGCAGCAGCTGTCACTGGTGGAGACGCAACTGGAGGCACAGGAGGTGTAGAAGCTAGAAGAGCTGCCAAAATCGAAGAAAACGACAGTGACGGTAATGGACCCGCACCATGAACACGAATCTCCTCAGTACGAACAGCTACAAGAGCCTCCAACAGGCACACGAGGGTGACAAGCCAGTAACTGAACACGAGTCTACTCAAACTCAGACTGGAGACGTGTCAAAAAGTCATAGATGCGACGAAACATTAGATGAGATTGCTAATGCTGACAGCATGAACAACTATGGCAAACATCTGGTCCTAAAGAATCAATTTGATGCCATATCGCGGACAGCTAAACATAGAACTCGTCTACAGTGGCATCTCTCTACTGCAGTGACTGCTCTTGATGCACAACAGTAAGGTACAAAAAAAATCACCAGATGGCTCATAGAGATTTTGCAGATACACCCACATCACATGTGTGGTAGCCAAGCCAACCATATCACTAATGAGATGCACATCTATGTTAGCAACCAGAATAGCAGAAGCATAAGCATGCTTATCGGTCCATATCTTATAGGCAGCGTACTAAGTCTAAAAAGTTTTCGTGGCATTCTCAAAAGCCTCAATTGTCTTTGTACGAGCATCTTCTGAAGCATCTTTCGGGAGTACAGGCTCAGCTGGTAGAGCAGGGCAAGATAGACAAGGCAATTCGCTAGTAAGAAACTCCCAAAAGCGCTGATCACATATGTGGAGACACATATACTGAAACCAATCTTGATAATTAAAATCATCGAAAATTATCTGGCAGCGAATAATAAAAATGGTGTTAAAGAGGAACAGAAATTGTGCCTTTTTTCTTTTCTTTTTTTTTTTACTTATATGAAACCATATCATATTCAATAAGCAAAGTCACCGTGACTCACGGTAAGGGATGAGCCAACAGATTCCCCGTGACTCATGGCAAGGAAAGAGCCAAGTGTGACGGACTGGCGAGTGGCGGCTCTGCCGCTCTGGCTCTAGTGGCTCCGGCGGTTCCACAGTCGGAAGACTTGGCGACGGCCTCGTCGGTCGGAGCAACGACCCCGCATGCGGTGGGGGGCTGCTTCAGTGTCGGGTAGAGTGGCAGTGACCTCATAGTAGGACGAGCGACGGAGGCCCGGGCGGCAGAAGAGCTCACGTCGGCGACCCTGCAAGCAGCGAGGGGCTGCTTTGGCGTTAGGCGGAGCGACAGCGACCTCGCGGTCGGACGGGCGACGAAGGCCCGGGCTGTGGAAAACCTCACGGCGGCGGCAACACCAGATCGAGGAGACCTGTCGATTGGGAGGCTAAAGATCCGACAGAAGATTTCGTGGCAACTTCACGAGCGGACAGGCAAAAAGAATCCAGCGGCGGTCTAGAGAGGACGACGACGAGCGCAATAAAGACAACCAGGTGGCGGCTAGAATATGAACTAGCAGCGGCTTGACAACAAACTTAAGTTTGTTTTGAAACCATGTTATGAATAACGTTTGTATTTATCATGAAGTTAATGAGCGAGTATATATACATATATATTATATATGCAGATAACCTCTTATACAACAGAAAAGATACGCAGGTATAATATGCATCTAACAATTTAAAGTTAGGATTCACACTGAATGATCATGACTCCCAAGTGAACAAACTGGACAAGGCAATAACTGAAGCTATAAACAGTAAATAATACATTATGATGTTTGGGATTAGTAAAAAATGGCGTCTGCTCTTTGCATTACATAAGTAGCCCATGCCGAGCTATTATGATTTTCACATGTGCCAATAGCAGAAGTGCAGAACTGCTTGCTAGCCTAGCCATTCTACCTATTGACAATTCAAGGTCATTTCATCTACAGGTGCATACTGCACTATGTTTTCATTTATTTGTTATAATCTTTGCTGTAAGCTAACACTGAAACAATGACCGACATCATTAGAGCCCCATAGTTATCTCAACTTCAGATTTGCCAGCAACGATTTAACTCTGCCTAAGGATGCTAGTTTCCTCGGTCCTCACAATTATCTGAAAACATGCAATGTAAAACGGTCACATATTTTACCAGGAACTGATGGTTTGATATAATCGATTAATCATACTAGAATACGGTGTTATTAGGAAGATGTAATGTAAGGATAGTTCTCATTCTGAATTTTCTGAAATCCCTCTATCCAATAGCTCTCTGTTAAACCTTCCTGAAACATTGAATTGTTTGCAGTTGCCATCATCTCAGCAGTGACATTAGTTTTTACTTTTTAATGCTAGCTTCTTTTTAATATACTCCGTGTGCAAATGCAAAAGCAGAGCATACATAGTTCAGAAGCATGATAGTAAACGTTTCTGCAGTTTTGCTTGATAAATTATTGTGCTTTCCCAACTCATGGAACACTCTACTTGAAGGAAAACAAAGTTGTCATTTGAGTCATGAAGTTACACAACTAGTGAGAAAAAGAACTCATACACGCAATGTTGCTTTAGCAGACACTTTCCCAGTAAACGAGAGGGAATGGACTTGGGCACTCTGAATTTGTGAATATGGTATAGTCAATTCATTGCGTCTCTCTCCTGCATCAAAATGCCAAGAATTGTCCTCAATGATTTCAGTGAATGAAAAACTACCTTTCCTTATTGATATCTTCTAACAGAATTCTATTTATCAGTATATCAACATAGGATAGCTAACTACCACTATATTACTACTAATATCTAGGATAGAAAATATAAACATTGTCAGTACTTAGCAACCACCAGTAACAGGTCGCAACTGGTTTCAAATTTAAAACACCTTTAAAGAAACTCATATGGGGTCAGAAACTGGAACCTCACCCATTCAATCCACTTTATATTAGTTATTCCATTATTGCACTAAAATTTAAACTATGAACAACGAATTACAAGAGATTTAAAAGAAAATGCAAATATACAAAGAACACGATTTTCACGTGTATAGTATTATAATGGACCGTTGCATCTGCATGATAGTTCAGGGAACTCGAAATGTGATTGACTCCAAAATCAATAACAGAAGTTCTCAACTAAAAAAATTGTGGACATCAATAACTGGTTTCAAATGGCAGTGAACCAAACAGAATGACGGACCAGCTCCCATTCATCTCAGTTCACTGAGGATTGATGTATTTTGACGATATCAAATCTAGTCCAAAAACTTTGGCCACTTGAATTCACTCAAACATAAAGTGAAGGCGATAGGTGCCAGCAGCAGACTACGATGGTAGAACAAGAAGACGGCAGCGGTTGCGAGCAGTCCGGTTCACAGGCAACATTATCCATATCTCATCCAAATTGCAAATTTTCCTGTGTGATATTGTGTGCAGTCAATTGCTGATTTAGCGCAGTATCTTTTGGAAAATAAACTCCACTCCGAAGGCGACGCCCCTCGGCGAGAGAAGACTTCGGTGGAAGAAAACAATAACGAATTTGGCACTGTGAAGGGACGAATTTGGGGAGAAATCAGAATGACGAAGAACAAGCGAAAACAGGAAGAGGTGCTGAGACGGGAAATTTCAGAATTCTATTTGGGTTTCATAGATTTTCTTTTTGAAAAATATGTTGGGTTTGAATACTAGCTTTATCTTTATCTTTTTTATTTTGGATTCCTTTTCCAGTATAACATATCTTTTGCATAAATTTCGCACCAAAGTTTCACAAAACACCAAACTTTGCAAACCCCACCCCCGGCCCGGCTCCTCTCATCTCCCTTGTTGCCTTGCTGAAAAACGAGAAAAAGAAGGGAAGGAAGAAGGAAGAAGGGAGGAGGAGGAAGGAGGAAGGGGGAAAGGGATTCCCACATGGGCAACATAGGTAAGGATTTCCCCTCTGTTCCTCTCTGTTTTAGAGTATTCTTGGGCTTTTTGTTCATCGTTAGAGGGTGCTCATCTAGGGAAAACCGACGATTAGCGCTTAATCGTTGTTCTGCGCGTTGTCAGATCAGGCAGCGCGTCTGTTCGGGTGGTTTAGGCGACCAAGATGATTTTTCCCGTAAAACCCATGAACATGAAAGTTGTAGAGGACGAAGAAGTCTAGTTTTTATATTTTTTTCATTTTTGGACAAGTAATTTGGGCGCAATAGAGGTTGGAAGTTTACTGTGTAGCAGAGTTGGATCCAAAATTCAGATTCTGTTCGTGGGCAGATTCAGAGGCTCTAATTATTTTTATGAATTTTCTCATAATAATGAAAGTTGTAGATAATGTTGTAATCTAGCGTCTGGTAAAATTTTATCATTTTTGGAGCAATGTACTGTCGGTGGTGGTCTGTGGAAGTTCACTGGTCAGAACTCTATTGCAGTTCTGACCTCTGTTTTCTGTTGCGAATTATGCCCTTTTAATGATAGAATAAAACTATGGTGTATTCGTAAAAGTTGTAGCTTTCGTTATGTAGATTTCAAAAATACTATTTGTTGCTGTGGTTTATCAAGTGGATAAAAAGATACGAAAAAAGCAAGCAGCACTGCTGTAGTGGACTAAGTGTCGGGACAGTAGTTTGAGAGGGAGTTGTCGGGTTTCGAGCGTAGTGGCGCTCTACCTTTCAGTGGTGAATGTTATATTATGATTTTGTGCTGAGTGGTGACTTGCGTACAGGTGGCTTCGCTCCTAACCGTGGTTGAGCCATTCGCCCTTTTGGTAGAGGCAAGTACATGTAGTGGTTATTGTTACAGTTTAACTTGTTAATTTTACTACCTTCACTATAATTATTGATTGTTTGGTTATTAATCCACCATTAAATTGAAATGCCTTGATGTGCTATATGTTTATCTTTACACATTGTGGTTTATGTGGTTATATTTCTACTGAATCAATGGTGGCCATATCGTGCATGTCATAGCATGTCATTTGCATGAAAGTTTTGTCGCCACACCTAACCGCGACCGTACCGGTATAGAATCGTACATTGCTATAGTACGATACACACTCTTACGTTGCCAAGTAGGAGTGTTGTGTATCATTTGCATACATATGTATTTCATGAGGATTATCCTTGTTCTGATATAATACGTGGTATCGGCTCATAAGGGTCACTTGAGGCAGGGAGTGATTCTCTTGTGGTTACTGTGGTTGTGGTTGCGGATGTGGATATGAATGAAGTTAATGAGGACGAAAAACTAATGCTTTACCATTATTGGTTGTGGTTGCTTTACCATTATTGATTGTGGTTGTGAATGTGAATATGAATAAAGTTAATAAGGACTAAAGCTAATTCTTTACTGTTGTTGGTAGTAGTTATGATAGTGAATGTAAATGAGGCTCATGAGTCGCTTGTGGCAAGGAGTGATTCCCTTATGGTTACTGTAGTTGTGGTTATGGATGCGGATATGAATGAGCCTAATAAGGGCTAAAGTTAATATTTTACCACTGTTGGTAGTGGTTGTGGATCTAAATGAGGCTAACGAGAATTAAAAGTCACTACTTTACTGTTGTTGATATTAGTTGTGGTAGTGGATATGATTATGGTTATTGAGAATCTAATTGTTAATGCTTTATCATCATACTACGAGTGGTTAATTGATGCTTAAATAATTATAGTTTAATTAGCTTGTTAAACAATTTGCTTACTGAAATTTTTATCTCACTTTTATTTATTCTCTTCCAGGCGATCCTTAAGTATGTTTGGGAAGGATAGAGCGGCACAACACCATTACACAAATCTTCATGAGTCTTGCTTTTATGAGTTTAGAAAATTTTATTTCTCGCTTTGTACTTCCAGTTCGTCGAACATTATATCTTAATAATGTTAATTCATGGTTGGTTTTGGTAAGGTTTGAACAATCAAACTAGGTTGTTAAAAGATGTTAGTATGTATTTTTACATTCGTGCTATGTTACAATTTCCTATTATTTGTTTTGTCATCATGCTTCACGTAGTCTTTATCATTTTAGAGAATATGCTGCCAGATTTCCTTGTAAGCCAGCTAGTCGCAGTGTAATTTAGTAGCATCTCAGGGTAGTGTGGTTCCTGAGGTGTTACAAAAAGGTCTTTGCATCTATATGTATTATACATACAGTTGCATCAGTGTATTTTTCAAGATACAGTTTACACCAATGTACTCTGGCACAAAGTTGCCTTATTTTGTTTTGAAGGAAACTCTATGCCTTTATGACAGCATCTTTTTGCCACACCGATTGTAACTCTGCACTCAGTTCAGAAGCTTTTCAATACTCTTGATCAAAAGACTACAAACGAGCTTACAAGAAGCTGTAAACTGATTAACCATTAACATGTTCCTTTTTGCGTAAACAAGGCAGCCTTTTTGGTTGCTGCTATCTCCAGTTTTACATGCACATCGCATGGTTTATGATTGCAAATGCTAATTTTAGATGTGCGTTTTGATTGACATGATTCTGTCTACTGCTTGATCAATTTCTGAAGATGAGCATCCTTGACCACGTGTAAGCACCTGATTGTGCTTCACTTTCATTTTGCGGATTACAGCTCAGTCACCGCCTCAAAGCATGATGTGAAAAAAAAACTGATGCTTATGATTTGGATGTCACAGCTGATGTTAAAAGGCAATAATAGGTACTCACTTTAGTATGCTCCTTTTATGTGCTGTTGCATCATGAATTTCTTCACTTAGCTTATGCATACGATGACAAATGAACTCAAGCTCTCTTGAGACTGGAGAAATGGATTCAAGGTGTAACCAGGGTTTGCGAAACAGAAACCAGGCAGGTTCAGGTTCTTGTCTGCTGGGCAACAAAAACAGTCTCATATTGTCAGGATAGGTGCATTTTAAATTTGAAAATGTCCAAAATCAAATGAATTGAGCTCAAATGGGTGGTTTAGGGCCAGAACCGGGCCAGGCTTTGGGAAAACCTCAAGTAGGCTGGTTTCGGTTTACCGGCCGGTTCTCGGTTGTTTCCCAAACCCTAGGTACCCATTTCTCTGGGGTTTGAGTAAAAACAGTTGGTCACATTTCGGAATAATGGTTTGATCCTATGACCTCTGTGTCTCTTTTATTGGCATGATAACAAATATGTGTGTTTATCTAAAAAACCATATCGGCTGCTTACAAAATTTATTCATGTGATGTATTGCGTTTTTTAGTTGGTTGGGCAAGAAAAACTGATCTCACTGAGAACCCATGTCTCACTTCACTTCTTAATCTCACTGAAAGTGAAAGTGCCGTAGTGTAAATTGGAATAATTCGCATGGTTTTTCCCCCGAAAAATGTTGATGGCATTTTGATGCCTAATTTGAGTTGTCTGGATGCCTCCCAATGATCTAAAAAAATTTTCCCGAGTTCAAAAATAAGTATTATCTCCATTTTCTTCTCATTTGACACGTTCTTCGTGGTACAACAGTAGAAAACGCTCACATCTCTAGTCCTAGAACTAATGTATCTCCTGTCTTCCCACCCAACTATGCATGCACAACTTCTAAAACTGATCCAATAGCCAAGACTGCAGATTCCATTATCATACCTTATGGATGTTTATTCTTTACAAAAAAAAATGTTTTTTTAGTGTGTTAACATTGGGTGATAAGCTGCTCATCACAAACCTAAACACTCCTTCGGCAAATGCAATAACCAAGGCCCAAAGGAAATGCATAACAGAAACACACTATATAGGTACAGAAAACCCCTGATGGTTCAGAAATTAAACAAAACAAAAAAAAATACAATTGCTTGCAAAAATAGAATTATACCGAACCACACTTGCTATGAATTTCAGAATCTATAAATCCCACCTACTTTTCAACAGGGAAAAATCCAAAGAACTTATATACCATGAACAAAAGCTATCACCGTGGCCAGAAATCGAAACAAGCATTCCATTCATCTCTACAAGTCACCAGTCTTATTAGCAGCAGTTTTGCTAGGCTTTGTTTTGGCGATGTTAACAAGATCACCAAACAGCGAATCTTCAGGTCTGGTTGGCCTATTTGGTTGCTGAAGGGAGGAGGATGCAGGTGTGCCGTACAAACTGTTGTTTTGCACCGAGAGCCCATTCATTCTCTGAGAAAGCTCGTTTGCACTGGCATATGCATATGCAGCGTTCGGAACATAGTAGCCTCCAGGCTGCTGACCATAGCCATAACCGGCCATCTGACCACCATACATCTGTTGCTGGTAGAAATCTCCTGCCATCTGTTGGGGATACATGCCCGCTGCTTGGTTGCCTTGCATTGGAGGATGCATTCCCCCATACTGCGTGTTTGGTATGGGTTGCAGTTGTTGAGCCCCGATCTGCTCCCCAAAACCTGGTTGAAATTGCATTCCTCCTGGTTGTCCAGTCAGCACTGGTTGCGACGGTGCAACTTGCCCAGGCTGACCGACTTGAACAGGATGGGGTTGAATGCCTCCAAGTTGTCCTGATGGCATTGCCAACCCGCCAGGTTGACCAGCTTCGAATTGATCACTTTCTGCATGCTGAGTTTCCCAGGGTGGTAGTGGGAGGTCGCTGCTTTGATCATCTTGACCTGTCAAGGACAAAGGGCCTAGAGCTGAGGACAATTAATTCTACCGTTCTACGTAGAAAACAAAGGCAGAGCTAAAAATATATACTTCGCAAACAAACCAAAAACAAATCTTCACCCTGTGCTTTCTTGGAAAAAATTACTCTGTTCCTAAATAGGTTCATTTTGGACATTGACACGGTCTTCCATACGCACCTCTGACCATTACTTTTCTAATTAATGTTATTATATATTATATGAAATGTAGTGATCAGAATTATTTTTGATGATAAATCTTCTAATATCATTTCCATGCGACAAATCTAAATACTTGTATGTTAGTGGTAAGTTTTTGAACTTTGACTGCACACATTCTAAAATGGCATTCCATCTATTTAGGGATGGAGGGAGTATATAGCAAGAAGTTTCTACATGAGCTTTTGGACCAGATAGATAAAACGAACACAAATAATACTAAGATAATATATTAGAAGCTCAGAATATAGAAGATAGCATTAGTACCATAATTTGGTGCCTGCTGTGGTGGAACTATTCCATGAGCAAACTGACCATTCCATGAACTTGCTGAGTTTAAGTCAGAACGTTGATCATAAGGTGTCATTGTATTGGAAATCAACCCATTAGAATATGGCGAAGGCTGCTGTGGTGCAACAGGATGCTGTGGAGCAGGGTACGCTTGTGGTGCCGAAAGATTAGGATTTGAGTTTAATATAGAAGAAGAGATGGCAGGGTTCTGGTTGTTATTGCTAACATTGCTTTGCGCAAACATGTCTACAAGATCTAAGGTATTGTGGCCTGAAGCTGAAGCTGCAGGTGGATTGCCTACAGGAACAAGGGCTTGGGAATTAACAGGTTCTGGTTTGAAATAGTCATCTCCACTGAGTAGGTCAATATTAGGGCTAACAACAGGTTCTCCATGAGGTTTTGAACTGCTGGACGATGGAGGAGCAGGAAGTGCTAATTGCTCGAAGGGAGTCAAGTTACTAGCAGCTTCAGAAGACCTGACAGGTATAGAAGGTATATATAAAAAGTCAGCCAGAGACTAATGAAGCATTCTACATATTAATCATTTGAATACTGTTTCAACAGTTACTGAACCCTCATCAACTCAAGCATCATTTCCAGTACAGTAACATAAGCTGATTGGAACAGGATGCTTGATATGAGATAACACAACCTTTGATCTGGCTCCTTTGTCCCCTCTGGTTTTGTTGGAGAACTGCGCTCATGGGCCTGGAGTGTTTTTGGCTTATCTACCCGAACTGCTATGCCTGCAGCAATTGCATCATGTTTTGCTAGAACACGCTGCAAATCATCATTCAGTGAAAGGCCCTGGTTTAGCAGCTTCTCATCCCTGTCACAATTCAATATATGAAATGAATTAGAGAACCATTCTAGCATAATCTATACTCATAAGAAAACAATGGACAAGACAGCAATTCAATGAGTGATAGAAAGCCATGTCGTGAAATCCAGTTCAAGGAAAAAATATTGACCACAACTGAGTAAAATATTCTAGCAGGTTTTCGGCCAATAATGTATACAAAAAAAATCACACATGGTATCAAGTTCAAGCACATAAATGGATTTACGATAATACCATATCACATTTAGCTTTTGGACTACCACGTAACTTAAGAATGTATAGCAAAGAAGCTATTACTGCACATGGCAGAACAAGTTACTGTATTTTCTTTCCATTGTGTTTTGTGTTTAACAAGAGACATGATAGATTACCATCAGGGTTCCCAAAACCAGTGGGAACAGGCTGACAAACCAAAACCCGCAGGTCCACAGTTCATGGGTGCCTGGTCTTTTCACCTCCAGTTCACCCCCTTACCCCCTCCTCCCAATTCAAATCATATTCTACACTAAAATGCTTAGAATTGTCTCTAGTATATATTCCATACTTCAAATCTTCAAAAATTCAAATTCAAAATTCTCAAATAAACCAGACTGGTTTTAGGGGCCAGAAACCGGCTGTTTCCAGGTGAAAACCGAAACCGACCAGGTTCCAGTTTTAGTCCAAAAAGGCAAAAACATTTTCATGAACTGTAATTGGTATCGCTACCAAGATTTCTCTATATAAAAAAAAAATGTGTCCTTCATCCATCCCTTCCTCCCTCACAATCTTGGCTCCAATAAGTGGGCCATCCCCACGAAGCACTCTCCCACTTGTCCAATAATAAAACTAAGTAGAGGAAAAACCAGTCCAGGAAGAAAACAGCTACATAAAAATCCACTTGATTTGGGCGTGCCATAAGAAATAAGTTGCCATTTTTTTTGTGAGACAAGCCTAAAATCTAGGGATTAGGATCAACTGATCAACTACTGTTGTTTAGGAATTAGTTAGGATTAGAGCCGTTTAGGCAATATGATTAGGCAGTGAATCCAAGCTGATTTAGACTATAGGATCAAAACAAATCAATGGACAGTCTTTCGCACAGATGCTTGCAGTATTGTGTGGCCTTCAACTAGTTTTATCAAAAGGACACAAGAATTAACTTGGCAGCAAGAGCAGTTTGGTGGGTTATCAAAACTATCAGGTCAGAAAGATGCATATCCTAGATTTCCACTACCCGATTCCCGGTAGTTTATATGCTGTTTGAAAAGAAAGACATATCACAGGAACTTACGACGTTGTGTTAACAAGCTGTACCACTCTCTGCTTGTAAGAACGACATTGGTCTACAAGGTCCACGATGACCTCCTGCCGTAGGCCCTGCATGTTCATTACCGCTCAGCAATATTGATTTGAGAGATAACTAGAAAACTTATGATTCATGAAATTCCATGCTAGAGTTCAGTTGGACTATCTGTAACATGGCTACACATATCCAGTTTTTGGTAAAAGTAATCCCACGCAGACGGAAAGAAGAATTGGTTTATTTTTCCCTGCACTAACTTCCATACATAACTGGTCACTCGATCACTTTCTGAACCACATGTAGTTACGAAGTATGAATAGGCACTAAGCAGAAAAATACCTCTCTGTTACCAGGATCAATAGCATTTAACATCTCTGAAAGAACATCCATGACGCCACGTGCATTCTGAATTTCTGTCAAGCTGGTGAAAAAAAATAATGTGATTTTTGAAACTTCCTTAGAAAAGGAAACTTTAAGACTTGAAAGAAGTAATACAATGCTAATCATAATAATTATGATTCTATGTAATTATAAAATCATAAAGGAAATTAAAGCTAATCATAATAATTATGATTCTATGTATTAGAATCCTTGTATAGCATATGCTTGCCTTGTATACTCTTCCCTTGTATGCATTTTTCTTGTATGCGCTTACCTTGTATACTCTTTCCTTGTATATCTGTACCGGGCTATATATATACAAAACCACCTCAACCTTTCAGCTGTGTGGTGTCTGTGCCAATCTCTCTACATGGTATCAGATTTGTTTTCTTGAGCCTTTCCGCTGCCTCCTCCCATACGCCCACCCCCTTCCTTCCCCACAGATACGCCACCTCCTCCCCGAGCGCCGCCGCCTCTCCCCTCAGGCCGAAGCCTCCACCCCGGATCGACCGCGCCCACCCGCATCCGCCCCACGCCGATCGGGCCTCCGCCACCGGATCCGGTCCTACGCCGTCGCCCACCACCCGGCCGACGCCGCCTCCACCAGCCGGCGCTCCTCCTTCGCCCGTCAGCCTGGCCGATCTGCTCCTGCGCTCGGCCGCCACCTGGAAGCGCCTCGCCCACCGGACTCCCATGCCCGCCGCCCGCCGGCTCCCGTTGGCCGCCCACCAACCGCCCGCGCCCGCCGTCGGTCGCCACAGGCCTCCTCAGCCGCTGACCAAGAAGGCCGAGTCCGATCCGATCTGAGAGTACTTTTATAGGTAAAAAAAGAAGATCCAGATCCGGTCTCCCCACTGCTCCGACCATGGCGGCTCCCCTTGCCGATCCAGTTGCTACCACCGCCACCGCCAGCGAGATCGCACCTGTCGCCCCTCCGATCGTCCCCAACCCTTACTGCACGGTCGTCGTCAAGTCCCATGTGCCGACCACGATCGATCTAAAGACACCGAACTACTCCCAATGGTCCAAATTCTTCCGGACCATGTGCGCGAAGTTCGGCCTCCTCCCACATTGACGGCACCGACACGGCGCATCACGACGAGACCAACTGGGCCCTCGCCGACTCCGCCGTACTTAGCTGATTGTATGGCTCCGTCTCCGACGACGTCCTCGACTCAGCGATGACTGATCAAGAGACCACACGTGACCTTTGGGTCGCGATCGAGGCGCTGTTCCGCGACAACAAAGAGTCGCGCGCGATCTTCCTCAACAACCAGTTTCACTCGCTCGTCCAAGACGATCTGTCCATCGCTGACTACAGCCAGCGGGTGAAGGTCCTCGCCGACGAGCTACGCGACATGGGCTACCCCGTCAACGACACGCAGCTCGTCCTCAACCTGCTACGTGGCCTCAACCCGCGCTTCTCCATCACCGCCGACGACATTGCCAACTCTGTACCGTTCCCTTCCTTCGCCAGGGCGCGTTCCATGATCGCTCTCAAGGAGACTCGCCTCAGCAACGAGGCAAAAATTGCCACCGCCACGGCCTTGCTTGCCTTCGGTGGCTCCTTCGGCTACACGTCATCGACCACCACTCAAGCCGCCCATACACCTCCCTGCAGAATGGCAAAACCGAGCGCATCATTGGCACCCTCAACAATGCGGTTCGCGCGCTCCTGCTCCACGCCACTATGCCTCCCAAGTATTGGGCCGAGGCGCTAGCAACTGCCACCTATCTCATCAACCGTTGCCCATCCTCTTCTGTTGGTGGTGACATTCCATATGCCCTCCTTCATCGCTCCCCACCGCAGTACAGTCATCTCCGGGTTTTTGGTTGTCTTTGTTTTCCAAACCTTTCTGCCACTTTTGCTCATAAACTTGCTCCACGTTCCACGGCCTGTGTCTTCCTCGGTTATCCTTCTCACCATAAGGGGTACCGCTGTCTTGATCTCACCACCAAACATGTCATCATCTCCCGCCATATTGTCTTTGATGAGAGCATTTTCCCGTTTGCCAATAGTGACCGATCTTCACCCCCTCCCTCTCGCACCGACTTCGATTTCCTCAACGTTGATACTGCCATGCCGGTGCCTCGCATTGCTGCAATGGCACCCTTGCAGGTACCCCAGATGACTGCTCCACCACTGCATGGTGTCGAGCGATCATCTCCTTCGTCCACGGCGCCATTCGTCGCTCCGCCACCGCGTCCGCCCGTGCATTTGGTTTACTCCAGACGGCCACGTGCAACTCCTTCCGACCCAGCTGCACCAGCACCGTTGCCCGCGCTGGCTCCAGCTACCCCGACTCCTTCAGCGTCCGCACCTCCCCGATCGGCTGCTCCATCGGGCCATCCGATGGTGACACAGGCTCGGTCTACCACCGATCATTCTGTGGAGTTTTTCTCCCTAGCGGCCGAACACTCCCCAACTTCGGCCGTTCCGGCGAACTATCATAGCGCCCTAGCCGATCCCAATTGGTGCACCGCGATGGCCAAGGAGTACAAGGCCCTCATGGACAACGACACCTGGCAACTTGTACCGCACCCACCAGGTGCTAACGTCGTCTCTGGGAAGTGGATCTTCAAGCACAAGTTCCACTCTGATGGCAGTCTGGCCGGCTATAAAGCGCGTTTGGTTGTTCGTGGCTTCTCTCAGCAGTACGGTGTCGACTACGACGAGACGTTTAGTCCGATGGTCAAACTGGCATGGCTGAGTGTCACCCTACAGCCACACCAGTGGACACTCAAGCCAAGCTATCCGGCCACGACAGAGCTCCAGTGGCCGATCCGTCCGAGTATTGCAGCCTTGCGGGGGCTCTGCAGTACCTGACACTCACACACCCTGACTTAGCGTACTCCGTCCAGCAAGTGTGCCTTTTCATGCATAATCCACGGGAGCCCCACCTCGCGTTGATCAAACGCATACTACGGTACGTTAAAGGTACTCTCGACGTCAGTCACAAAATCGGCCTCTCCCCGGCGACCTCCATCACCGCCTACTCCGACGCTGACTGGGTCGGCTGCCAAACTCACAGCGCTCCACCTCTGGCTACTGCATTTATCTCGGTGATAACCTTATCTCTTGGTCCTCCAAGCGTCAAACAACCGTGTCTCACTCAAGTGCAAAAGCCGAATATCGCACTATTGCCCATGCTGTAGCAGAATGCTACTGGCTGTGGCAACTTCTCCAAGAGCTTCACGCCCCAGTTGCTTCGGCGACCGTTGTCTACTGCGACAATATCAGCGTCATATACATGTCGACAAATCCAGTCCAGCACCAACGCACGAAGCACATCGAGATTGACATTCACTTTGTCCGCGAGAAGGTTTCGCTTGGTGAGGTCCGTGTTTTGCACGTGCCATCTCATCAGTTCGCAGACATCATGACAAAAAGTCTACCGACCCAGCTTTTTTAGGAGTTTCGATCCAGTCTTTATGTCCGGACTCTCTGCGACTGCGGGCGGGTATTAGAATCCTTGTATAGCATATGCTTACCTTGTATACTCTTTCCTTGTATACACTTTTCTTGTATGTGCTTATCTTGTATGCGCTTACCTTGTATACTCTTTCCTTATATACCTATACCGGGCTATATATATACAAAGCCACCCTAGCTTTTCAGTTGTGTGGTGTCTGTGCCAATCTCTCTACACTATGTAATTATAAAATCGGAAAGGAAATTAAAAGCAGTTTCTCCACAGGTCCACAGAAAGGATCAGGTGTGAGGTAAAACCGTCAAAGGGAAAGCATTCAAGCTCTTGTGAATAAAGAAATTAAAAAATCTTAGATTTATGCTTCATCCAAAAGCCATACATAATATCATTGGGTTCTGTTTAGACTAGTGCCTTACCAATTTTCTAGAAAATGATTTTAATGGAAATGAAACTATAGACATGTTGCAACCATAATCTCAATTACCTCAAATTATTTTTGGAGGACAACTGCATAGTATAATGGGTGAAGAGAGATATAGTATGGCAACCCTCAATTTTGTCCTAGTTCAAAAGTGTAAAAGATAATGAACATATTCTGCATTAATTCTGAGCACCATCAATTCTGTGGTTGCATGGTAAAGTAGGTTTTAAAAAGCAATATACCTCAATGCAGTTACTTCCGGTGCTGAAGATGATTCAGGTGCCTCTTGCTGATAATCAGTATTACGTAAAGCAGGAGGAGGGTAGTTCCGTAGGGGTTGAGTCTGTGGAGGAGTATAGATTGGCACAGAACTCTCTGGTCTTTGAGGAAATACAGCTCCAGCACGCTGATATGTCAAACAGCAAAATTATGATGAGTTCTAGAAAGTTTGATGCTAAACACTAGGCAATTGGATGTTTCTAAATGTTTGGCTTAAACAAAGAAAAATGCTCCATATATTTTGTATTACTGACCTACTGTTTTCTAGTAAAGAAATATTTCAGATGGTGAATCAAACATCACTTATTTTCTGTATCTACTTTTCGCTTCTTGTTTGTAAGTTAGTACTCATTGTAAACAAATAAACAAGTTTACAAATGGTGAAAATTTATGGAAGATGAACAAGACGTGAATAATACCAGCAGCTCTTGATATGCTGCATAATATTGTGGATATCTTGCACGGGCACCACCAAAAGCTTCTTGCCAAGTGTCTATCAGAATGAGTATTTTCTCTTTTACATGATAATCAGGCTACAAAACAAAAGAAAAATCAACATCGAAATATTATTCTTTATATGGATGAATATTAAAGCGGACATACCTTTTTCTTAACTATCTTCACCATTTCATGAAGTATATCCCTCTCAGCAACATGCATATGAACAAAATCTCCACAATTTTTAATCAGCGTCTCCAGCAACTGAAAAAAAAAAGAAATAAATGAAGCACTTCTACATGCTTAGTTTAGTTGGGTACCTACTTTCAAGCATGAACAGCCCCAAGCCATTAAATTA
The DNA here is from genome assembly GCA_036346265.1 of Melocanna baccifera. Classification (NCBI taxonomy): domain Eukaryota; kingdom Viridiplantae; phylum Streptophyta; class Magnoliopsida; order Poales; family Poaceae; genus Melocanna; species Melocanna baccifera. The sequence goes on from CM070691.1 coordinate 17,550,953, forward strand.
AACTACAGAACCACAAAATTCAACTATTCATTTTCCAGATAACTAAAGTATGCCACAAAGATAAAAGAGAGAGAGAGAGAGAGAGTAAAAGATGAATGCAGTAAAAAACATGAAAAGATGAATGCAGTAAAACTGCAAGGCTTATAGGTTTCACAGAAGGTAAGGAAAGCAACAAGGTTACATTACACAGGCCGATCTGCTCTCCCTCTTGAATTTTGCCGTTTCCTATCATATCCATCATTTACAATGTTGTAGAATTCTCTTGATCAAGCAAAGAACTTAGAAGATTCCATTATTATGACCACTCTAACATCCATCATCCTGACCAACTTGGCATTCCCCATCATACCCATCCCTTAGAATGCTATAGAAGCATATATCATCCAACAAATTATGATGGTGCAGCTGCTGACCATAGCACCCTAAATGTCTTTTAGCTCTAGCTAACTTCCACTCAATGTTATTACATGATAAGCTCTCCAAATCGAGCTGCTACTGTCATAACCACTATCAGCAGTCCAACAAAGTAGTCTGCAGCTGATCGCACTTGTTGAATCACAATTCAGGTTCTAGCCAACTAAACAAACTCAAATCACAACAAGAGCCAGAATGCGATGCAATCACTATGGAATCATTGATCAATTCATATGCAAGTAACGCTGAAAGATGTATACAACAAGTGCATCTTCATGAAGATACGAGTGCACGTCACAGAAGTAAAACTAGTATACTTACAACATTGAACTTTGTTGCCAGAAGAAGCAACGCAAACACATCTAAAAATTTGAAATTGATGCCAGAAAACAATCACAAGGCTCCAACTTCCATGGCCAACTGATAATTGATAGTTCAAATGTATATACAAGATGCCAAGTAAATTACAGAATGGTACTTACTGTTAGTGCGAGAAGCTGGACCTTTGAGTTCTTGTGCCCAATGCGTTTCTTGGTAGACTTAACTACATCTTTGGCTTGCCTATGTGAATATTAAAGTATGAGAGAATATACTAGTAGTGAAAATGTTAAAATGGCAATGCGGCATACCAGGTGGCAATATAGCAAAAATATTGGCATACCAACTAGAATTACAATAAGACAGATTTAGTGTAAGTTTCAGCTGCCTCATTTAAGTTTCTAATTGAAATCATTGTGATTAAAGCCTTTTGCTTTGCAAGAGAGAACATCAACACTATCCACGCATTGTCTATTGGTTGATGAAGCATACACTTACAGTGCAAGATTCATCAACAGTTCAAGAGTTCCAGTTTTAACATTTTTTTTCTCGAACCCGCAGGAGAACTGCGCATCATTATATTAAGAAGAAAAGGAGTACAAAATGAGTCTAGACATTGGGCATAGTCTCCACCACCACTTCCAGTTATCAATATAAGACGACAATAAGACAGCTCTGAAAATATAACATAAACTCCATGACCAGTGAATTTTTGCATGTTTTGTTTTTGGCAGTCCATAGTTACTTTCCTATCCATTTGCCAGCACCGTTAGCCACTGCTATTTAACTCATCTTGTTTGACCATTTGACCTGTTTAATGTTGTCACTTATCACAGACTCACAGTCAGGTTTTTGAGTTAAGACCTAAACTCCCTTGTCAGTCCACAGGACCACGCATCAGCTATACTAGTGGTATAGTGGTCGGTAAGAGCTGACCCGTCACCTTTCCCCATCATGCCCCCAATCCTCCCCGTTGATTGACTAGACGCCAACCCACACAGCCTATGCTTCTATGCTATGTGGTTCCCACGAAGATGGGAGTGGTACATGTGCAAGACGCAGCAGCTGGTTAGCACCACATCACACATGTGCCAGGAGCGCAGATTGTGAGATCCTGAAGCATCAACCTCTGGAATATTGGATCTTTAATCAAAAGCCACACTAAATTGGCACCAAAGCTGTAGATTTAATTAATCAGGAATCCACCTGAACTCCCCCATTTCAGTTTCTTCACCTAGCGAAAATTATTCTTATTGACCCTACTGGCCATTCGTTCTTCTTTCCCCGTTAATTGAATCTGATGAACAAAGTACCACAACACCACAAAGATTGAAACTCGGGTGAATTTCACAGGACCACGAGGATTTATCACTAGTTCCATCCGAACCCTTAACCCAACTTCTAACACGAGCGTCGCCGCAGCCATCCAGCGACAAAATCGTCACACAAAAGTCACCGCGCGGCAGCCCCCGTCCCCAACCGCGCGCAGATCCCCTCACCGCCCGAGCCCCTCGCCGCCAATGCAACAGTAAGGCCGGCGCCGTGAACAATCAAAAGAAAGCATGGATAGAAAGGGCAAAGGACGGGAGAGTCGCTCACGAGGGGTCGTGGTTGAGGATGTCGCAGATCTCGAGGTTGAGGGACCAGTCGGGCCCGATGAGCGATTCGCTCGTCGCGCGGTCGACCAGCAGCGACTGTGGCATCGCGGCGAGCCCCCTGATCGGCGGCGACGGAGACGGCGGAGAAGCGCGGGCGCAAACCCTAGCCGGCGAGTCTCTCTCTCTCTCTCTCTCTCTCTCGTTCGCTTAGCGTTCGTTTGGCCTCGGTCGGTGAGAGAATGGGTGATTTTTGGGTTAGGATTTGTGTGGGGCCTGTGTTTCAGAGAGACAGGGGCGAGGTTTCCTTTCCTAATTTGGGTTCTGTTGATTCCGGCCACGTGAAAATTGCTGGAGCCTGCAAGGGTGTGTTCAGCTGTGCGTGCGCTGTCTCTTGGAACAGAAAAAACTCCTTTCATACGGCTTAAAAAGCTACGACGAGCCGCAAGGACTTGTTGTGTTCCCATAAGGCGACTTTAAACGCCCCGCTCGTTTCGGCTTTTTTTCGTTTCAACTTCTAACTTTAACTTTTTTTTATTATTCAGTATTTCGTTTTTTTCTGAATTTTTTTAGATATTTTAGGTTTTTTTGTATTTTCTTTTTTTTCCCGTGTTCCTTTGTATTGTTCCTAATAGGTTAACATATTTTTTCTATTTTTACATTTTTTTTTAAATTAATTATGCTCAAAAAGCCAAATCAGTTACAGTAAAAAAAACCAGCTACAGTGAAATTTCAATCAAAAGTCAAAAACCATCGCTAAAACGATCACCACCTTTATGTGCTTCGTGATACATCCTGGTCATCCAATTTCCAACCAATTTAGGGCCTAAACCTTGTACTTGAGCAGCTGACGATAGCGTGCAGGCATAACCTTATACGTATTGGCTCTGAACATAAGGACACGCGCTCTGAACAAAAAACAAAAATATAAACAACGAGAACAGGTGTTACATCCACCAGTTGAATTAGGGGATGATCGTTTCGGCTTTTTTCAACTTCAGCTTCTAGCTTCAGCTTTTTTTTCACTATTCACTACACTATCCACTAACTCACTCTGGTGTTTTTTCACCCACTCTGATGTTTTTCACCAAAAGCCATCGCTATTCCAATCACCCCCTTAGAGGTCGTGCCGCTGCTCCCACGGGTCGTGGTCGCTGAATTGGTGGGCGCCCATGGTGGAGATGTCGGCCCACCTTTTCAAAAAAATAAAAGATGGTGGAGATGTCGGCTTGGTGCTCCTTGTGCGGGCAGTGAGGATATGCCACGAGGAATAGGATTTTCTATATATACGGTATTAGTATAAGATCATGTTAATACACATAGTAGCAATATTAATGTAATATTATCTATATGTACGGATAACTAACAAAATAGCTAATATTATTTAATTAATTAGGTATGATTTTATGATCATAATTTACATTTATTATAGCTCACAGGGCTTAGCACTAAGAAGTAAATTTGCAGCGAAAAAAATCAAAAGATATCACCAGCAAAAAATAAACTATCTCAAGCCATGGGTAATCGACTGGAATGCTCGACCCAGTGCTTATCTTCCTCGAAGAGCGGTGAAGATTTTTCCCCTTCAACAACTAATTTGTGTTGATAGCAAGACTGAGCACATGGAGTACTCAACAAATTATGCATATAGAATGCAATATATAGATGCAAGGTCTACAAAAAGGAAATGACTAGCTTGACTTATGTCGTAGAAAGCAGAATTTAAGATGCAAATACAATAAATAGATTAAAAGCATAATTTGAATAAAACAGATAGTCAATAGGTAACAAGGTAACAAAATCCTACATAGCTCATCCATCAGTTTCGCATAGATTTTTCCTCCCAGATTTTATTATGAAAATGTAACCCTCATGTGAAATCTCCCTATACGTCCATGACAACGGACACGACTATTCAAATAGATTGATTTAACACTCCCACATGACATGCTTAACTCATCCTATCGCTCAATTACACACTTCCTTAGACATGGTACTAAGATGGTCGTAACAAAATCTTTCAAAACTTCACCCCCGTACTGACTCCTCTCGATGATCCTTATCCAGGGGTGCAAATGGGTCGGATATTTCCTGATCAACCCGATACCAAATCAGGTTGGTACAAAATTTAGGAAGTGGGTTCGGTATCAGGCCGGATTCGGATTTGGCACCAAATATGCAGATTCGGTAGCAAATTTAGGATGCTGGCCTGCTATCCGGTCGAATAGCACCAGTAACTAGTTATTCACATACTTACAGAGCGGATATCCGACCCAACGACCGGCACCAGAAGCCAGCCTAGGCGGTCAAGCACACAACCCATTGATGATTTTTTTTAATAATCAATTTTGAATTACGAATTACAATGTTATAAATGCTTTTTATTTTTTACAATTTTGACCATATGTCACTTTACAATTAGGTGACTTGAGCTAGTCATCCAATTGTTGGATGACACGTGGCCAAATTGCCCAACGGTTGGGTGACTAGTGGGTGTTACCCCACGTGCGTGCGTTGGCTGAAGCTCCATGCGCTCATTCGGCTGAGAGCAAATAGAATGATCCTCCTCCACCTGAATGTCCCCTTTCTCCCTCTATATATAGATTAGGATTTTTGACTTGTTATCAACGACTGGCTTTTGTCATCATGGTGGCTAAGGTGCAGCAGGGTTTCATCAGCAATAGCAATGTTGTAGGAGTAAGCTATGAGCAAGTTCGTGGTGCAAGAGGAGGCATAGGGTGAGAGGGTATTATATGAATTGCGATTATGGGTTTGGAAGGGGGAGCGGATGATTGTACAATGTAGAGAATGGGGAGAGATAAGAGACTAACACGAGCCAAAGAAAGCTGAGCCGATTGCTCGTCATGTTGAACACAACACAGTGATAAACCGACAAAATTTCAGGTAAGAACTTGCCCTCATACTTAATCCATAAACAACTTGTGCTCAAGGTTCAGGTATTTCATACAAGACAGGATATAAAAGTTTAGGTATTTCTATTGAATCCATAAACAACTTGCACTCGTACTTTATCCAAGCCATTCATACATTTGAGACTAAGAACACATGATAGATATAAATGTCAATATGGCATAAAAAGCATTAATACAATTAGATGACATTAGGACATATCTATCTAGTTTTATGTTTATTTAAAACATTATGCCTAGCACATGTCAAGAAATCACATCATAACATTAGGGTTTATCTCAATGGAAAACAAATGACATTATGAGGAAGACCAGTAGTATAAAAGAGAGGAATATTTTGTCGTCGAGCAATGGAGTTCATAACATCATCCCTATCAATCATCTCTTCTGGATAGGTTCTCTCACCGGGGTTAATAGAACTTCCTGGAATAAACATTAGACTACATGATTATTAGAAGTGAAAGATGAGGAGGATTTCACACCATCTCTACTTCTAATTTTTATGTGTCTCCTCCATGAACATGCACTTATCCATGGGTTCTTACACAACAGTGTGCTTGCATTGAGAAATGAGAAAGAACTTACTAGATATATCCAAGTAGCCCTTAGAGACAATCAGAGACCATCTACATTGAAGCGCCATGTCTTGTCTTTAGATATGAAAACAGAGACCATCACTTGGTTGAAGATTGTGCAAGATGATAGATGGGTTGGCACTTAATATAGGCCTGTAGAATGGTTCATAAATCCTGAACTTCCGTTTGATCCATTCTATGTTATACTGTGTGTGTTTCAAGTATGCATCCCCCTATTGATCTCAACACTAGAAGAGGCTGTCGCAGCCCTCTGTGGCGGCCTCGGTGGTGACAAGCGTGAGCACCAGTGAGGTTACCTGATAAACATAGCCACAAAGGATTGCACAAATCACCAATAAAATGAACCTGACATCCCTAGCTTCTGCAAAGGCCCAAAATAGCCCCACAAATCCCAACGGAAGAGAAATGTTTGTAGCATATTGTGTCATTGCGACTGAACAGTATATTACAGTGTAACATGCTTTACTTCTAGAATAAAACCATGCATAACATTTAGAATACTTTTTGGTATTGGAAACAAGTAGTACCTACCAATAATGTTAACAACATGTTCTTGTTCTTATCAGCCCCAACATCTGAATCATAAACATCATTGTGCAAGGAAGCCAAATATAGTAAGTCTCTTTCTCTTAAGAATAGGGAAACGGGATTGATCGTTTTATCAGAAAAATAAGCACATTAATGGATGAAAAATGCTTCTCATAATAGTCTCTTGATCTATGTTATGTTACCTTAGATTGAGCCAAATGATCACAAGGACTGTTGCAGCCAAGAGAGCAAAGGACTGTTGCCCACATGATGATAAGCAGAATCACTCCCTACCTGCAGCCAACCGCAAAATATATAAATGTAATAGTGTAAGGTATCCATAACTACAGATCATAAATGCTGTGCAATTCCCCAATGAATTGTGACTAAATAGTCCCAATTGTGGCGACTGATAAAAAATCAGTGTTCTCACTATAGCTCCAGTCAATTCTCAATTGGAGTATTGAGCGTAGGTTGATCGGAGCTTATACAACAATATGAACAAGCATGATGCCACAATTATTGTTCTAGAATTCCAACTCTGAATTGCAGAATGAATCTAATTTTGCTGCTTGGTTGCCATAAAAATTAAAAAAATCGCAAGGATCTGCATTCATTGACATTGGGAAGGAAGGGACCATAAGGAATTCACAGTGAGTGGCACAAGCACCACAGAGTAGATAGGCAGCTTGGCCGCCCTCCAAAGTAATGTCATGTAGCATCTAGGCCGGACGAGGCCCGGCTCAGCCCAAGCCACCCCCATAAGAGAATCTAGGAGGAGAAGGAGGCCAGCTCACTCACTCCTCCCCCCATGCCAACCTTGGCCCATGTCACTACCTCCACTCGCGTGTTGCCGCCGTCGTCTAGACCATCGGCGCCGTCGCTCGCCGTCCTCGGTGGCTACCGACACCGCTCTCCCTCCACTGGCTATTCACTGTCGCCCTCTCCTCTTGTTGCTGTTGACGCTGCTGCCCCACTCGCGTGCGCTACCGTCGAGCGCCGCTCCCTTGCTAGCTGCCGTCACTAGCCACTAGCGTCGCCGCCCCATCGGTCACGCTTCGCCTACCCTACGCCCTAGCCGCTGGCGCCTCCACCCTGGCCAACCCACTCGCCCCTCGCCCTTGCTCCGCCTGGCTGCGTGCCCGTCACTATTGCCATCAAGCCGAGGGGAGAGGGGACAACCATGGAGGGGGAAGGATGTGTCGGCTGGAAGAGAAGAAGGTAGGAGCTAGTAGGCGTGAAGGGAAGAAGAAAAGAGGAGGGAGCCGCCTCCGGGCGTGAGAAAGAAGAAGAGGAGGGAGCTATCGCCGGGCATGAGAAAGAAGAAGAGGAGGGAGCCACCGTCGGGCGTGAGAAAAAAGAAAGGAAGAAAGAGGAGGAAGGAGGAGAGTGGTCGGGTGTGGAAAGAAAAAGAAAAGATAAAGATAAAGAAAAGAGAAAAAAAGAGAGGGAGAGAAAGGAAGAGAAAAAATGAGAGAGAGGGAAAAAAGAAAGAGAAAAGGGGGAAGTCTGATCCGACGTCGAATCTATCAGATCCGGCCAGAGAGTGACAGATCATGCCCTGATCCAATCGTCGGGGTTAGGGTAACAGTTCGAAACCCTTTTCCGTTTAATTACTAATTCTCGCATAATTTAATTTGTCAATTAAACACGGGACATCGGGGAGGTGTCTGGCGTGAGGGAGATCGGCTATACTGGATTTATGCGTAAGAGCGACGCTCTTTGCTTGTATGTGTATATATTGTGTTAGCAATGTATTAAGATTGGGTAATGCTTGAACAGGTGATGGTTCAATTTTGGTGCTGTCCACATATCATTCATCAGGTTAACAGGTAAGTGCATGGTAGAACAGTAAATTATGGTGAATGCTTACTATTCGTGTTTTCATTCCGTGATCTATAGTGTTTATATGATGTATATGATTATGTGCTAATCATACCATGATGAGTGCCGCTCATAATTTAAATGCCAATAGTGGAAATATGTTGCATCTTGCATTGTACTCATCCACAGAGGAACAGGGCCTACTTCGGTAGGAACTCTACGGGAGTGGAGGTTGGATTCCTATATAAAAGAGGACGGGGATTGAGTGGTCTATCGACGGGTGGACACTCCGCTATACCGGTATTAACTATAGTACTGACGCATCGCATTGCATTACATGAAACTAATACAGACATTGGCATAGATAATGATACAGTTACAGAGATCGATTTACAGTTACAATAGATGTGATTTATAGTTTACAGTAGATTGGCTTTACAGTTCACAATAGATGTGATTTACAGCTTACAGTCGTAGAATTGGTTTACAATTTACAGAAATAGATTGATGCACTGCTTTATCGTGTGTTTGCTGAGTCTTCGGACTCACCCTTGCTTTATTGTTGTTTTTTAGGTATTTGATGAATGCGACATGTATGGGTGGGAATAGCATTCGTATATTCCCACGTGCAACAGTAATTCACAAATCATATCTAGTTGTCTTGATCCAACTTTAATAGTGTGCTCAGATAGTTAGCATTAAAATTATGTCGTATTGAAAATGTCTCGAATAGTGTGGATTATGCCTCTTTTGGTAGTTGGCAATCGGGACTTGTTGCCCCAACGCTCACCGGTAAGCATGTATGCTTACCATATCGTTGAGTAGAACAGAGAAGTACTGCCGAATTCTAGCAACAATAGATATGAATGGTACAGTTTTAGGGTTGTGGTAGCATTCCGAGCTCAGGGAAGAGGGCTGGGGTGTTACATGTCATGTGGGACAACTCATTGGCGTCCCTGTCTCCACCGGATGCCGTTGTAGCCGACCACTGCACCCGCCGAAGAGTGTGTGGCCTCTCTAGCAATGGCAATAACACTGCTTCAGGGATAGGGAGGCGCTGGGGCTTGGGGATCTAGATGCCTAGATCTAGTGGGCTCCGATGGGATGGCGACGAGGGGCTCACAGGGCTAAGAGAGGCCCTGAGGGAAACCAGGGCAGTGGGGGTCATTGAAGGCGGTGCACTCCGACTGGATCTAGAGAGAGGGGAGGGTTAGGGGGAGAGGGGAAGGCGGCGGAGTGGCGATGGTGGAGGAGCAAGCGGGGGAGAGGGGAAGGCGGCATGGGTGGGAAGGGAGGGGGCAAGGTGGCGAAGGAGGATCAGGCGAGTGAGAGGGGAAGGCTACGCGGGTGGGAGGGAGGGGGTGTGGCCACGGTGTCGAGGGAGGCGAAGGTGGAGGTAAGGTTTGGCGACTAGATAAGCAATGGGTCCACTTGTCAGCACAAAAATAATGTGGGGGAGATGGAGAGGCAGATAAACCATCAGGTGGGATGAACCACCAACTCTTCTTTTTAAGTAGCAGTGATTATTATTAATCTTCTTTTAATTTTGACATGGGACAGTAAATACCATTCGCTTGATTTTTTTGAACTTATATTGAGATGGCTTCTGCATGCATGCTTATTAGTGTAAATATACTAGCAACGTAAGCGCAGCGTCACGCCGCGCTAGCTACCATATAGACCGAAGTAAAAGAGACAAAAATTCACAGTAAAAGGAGAGCGGAGGGGCTTCGCAAAAAACCGAGAGACTTTTCAAAAAAACCAAGGGCCTGCACGTAATTACTTAAAACCGCGGGGCATTATCCAGTAAAAGAAGAGCGGGTGTGCTTTTTGTAAAAAAATCAAAGATCTTTTCGTTAGAACCGAGGGTCTGTACGTAATTACAGAAATACGAGGATTTTTTTTTGCATAAAATGACATGTGGCATGGGTGGGGGGACAGGAATCCGCCGGCTTTGTTATAGGTAAAATGGCATATGGCATAAGTGAGGGGACAGAAATCCCTCAGTTTTGTTATAGGTATGATTCATATATAAGGAGAATTTTGCGTTATGGTGTACACTACCAGTAATTGAGAAATTCGAAGCGTCACAAACATTTCACTTGCGTGGACTGATGCACAAGCTGTGCCGTGGTCAAAAAAAGAAGAAGCTGTGCCTTGATTTAGGCCATTCCAAGTATGGAGCGGTTCCTTGGGCTGAGCACGACAGCTCCATTGTTCGTGTAGTCCATGGACCGGTTCCTGGGGCTAGGCATGACGGGCCCACGGTTCGCGAACTCCACCGCGCGGTTCCTGGGGCTGGGCGCGACCGGCGCGTGGCTCGCGAACTCCACCGCGCGGCTCCTGGGGCTGGGCGCGACCGGCGCGTGGCTCGCGAACTCCACCGCGTGGTTCCTGGGGCTGGGCGCGACCGGTGCGTGGCTCGCGAACTCCACCGCGCGGTTCCTGGGGCTGGGCGCGATCGGCGCGTGGCTCGTGAACTCCACCGCGCGGTTCCTGGGGCTGGGCGCGTGAACCGCGAAGTCCAGTGGCGGCTTGGGGCTCGCGTTGTGCTCCCCCCGCGCCCACTTCTTGGTGCTCCGCCTCCGCATGAGCACCTTGATGAGCTGGTCGACCTGGTCCCGTGGCTCATGGCCGGAGCTCGCGTTCGCCTGGTCTACCGTCTCCATCTTCTCCTGATCGCTGACGGCCTTAGAGTGCGTTTCTTGCGATGCGTCTAAGCTGATCGGGTTGCTCATGGAGATGGACGCTTCGACGTCTAGCATCGTCTTCTCGTCGTGGTCCGCTTTCTTGAACCTCGCCGTCGTGGCCAGGGCGTCGACGGCGCCGATGACCCCCTCTGCCCTCGTGCATATCTCCAGCAGGAGGGAAGCTGCGGTGAAGAGCGGCAGCGCCTCGATGAGCGGCGGCGCGGGTGCTGTTGATGGTGGCGGCAGCGTTGCGATGTCCTGCTCGTGCTCTGTCTCTGACGATTCCTCTTCTTCCAGTATCGTCGCGAGGCACCTCAGCTCGTCCCTCAGATCCTGCGCGGCGGCGTTCATGTTCCCCACGACGAGCGCGAGACGGCCGGACCGCGTCATCGAGGTGAAGGAGCCCGACGCCTCGCGCAGCGCGGAGGCGCAGTGGCGGCTCAGGGAGGCGCAGGCGCCGGCGAGGTGCTTCTTGACGTGCGCCAGCGTCTGGGACTCGGAGACGACGCAGGCGGCGAGGGCGTCGACGCAGTAGGCGCAGCAGCGCATGGTAGCGCCGACCTTCTGGTACTGGCCGTACGGGTGCCGGAAGCCGAACCTGCCGTGGCCAGGCTCCCACCTCGCCAGGTTGGCCAGCGAGTCCTCGGACGCCTTGGCGTTCAGCACGAACCTGTACGCCTGCGACTTCTCCGAGAGCGGCCGCCTTGCCGGCTTCTCCCCTGTTGTGGCATCGACGGCGGCCTCCGAGAAGTAGTCCTCGACGCAGCCCTCGACGGCGGCAGCGAGCTTGTCCATGTTGCGCGCGACGAGGACGTGGAGCTCCTGCCCCGCCCAGACCGGGCAGATGAGCGCGCAGACGGCGAAGCAGATGATTGCGCCGATGGCGATGGTGGTCAGCCGCTGCTGCGCCATGAGCACCACCGCGTCGACGCGGTACCCCGACACGGCGACGAGGCTGTAGGTGAGGATGAAGATGGTGACACCGTAGTCGAACCGTGCCTTGAGCGTCGGGATGAACCGGGAGAAGGTGGCCGCCGCGGCTGCAAGCACGCACGCACGCCGCAGTGTTAGATCAAGCGGAGTATATAAGAATGGAGTAACTCTGTAGTACATCATTTGATACGATGGACGGACCCATAACAAACAGGGAGCCACTGAGGATGAAAGGCTCGAACTCCTTGCCGGACTTGCTGGCGATCCAGTGCACGCCGAGGGCTAACACTCCACCGGTCACCGTCGCCATGGCTCTGTTGAGCCCTTTGTACAAACAACCACCTGTACATACACATAAACAACCCAGGTTAAGGCAGGTCGAGCGAGACGTCCACTTCACAAAATGGTTCTAGCAGGTCCATACATAAGTGTGATGTCTTCTATACAATAATTACCAGGATGTAAGGTCAAACACATATTATAGCCTCAAAGTATAGCCTGATTTTAGACAGTAGCTTATAATTTTTTACTATAACTGATTAATCTAATAAAAAAACTTAAAAAGGTAAAAGTCGTTGAAAAAGGAGGATCATAGACTTGTGCATAATATCATTCAATCTTACCAACGGTGTACTCGAAGACCACGACGACTGTCAAGACAGCCCACATGGCAGTCTCACCGGTGAAGACATAGAGTGGCCGTACGTAGTAGAAGACGGAGCACAGGGTAAGCGCAAGGGCCATCTTGAGCCCATGCACCACCTTCCTCGGATCATCTGATCCAATCTTCCACACCATCTTGGCGAAGCCGGCCACCCTGTCCCTCCGCGCGGCCATCCACGAGAAGAGGCACGCTGGCGCGCAGCACGCCCGCCGCCGGCCTCCATTGACGTTCTCGTGATCGACGTCCGTCTCCGCCCGCGCCACTCCGGCCGGCACCGTCACCCTCCATTCCGCGCCGTGGTTGTGGCCGGCTTGCTCTGCCGCCCCAGGAGCCATATTCAGGTATATATGCTTAATTATTTGATCGATCTTGCCTTGAGATGGTCGATGCAATAGCATGGAGGGCTTATATATGTGGGGAGGAGAGATAAAAAAATGTGGCACCTGACGTGGAGCACGTTCATCTGTCTGACAACCACACTTTGGGAATGTGCCCTTTATTATATATATATATATAAGTTGGTGTGGATCATCTGAGCACCAAAAGCATGACGAATAAAGCGCCGAGGGAGGTGTGATTTTTCTATCTTCTAGTTCTAGGGCAGTGCGTTGAATGACAGGTCAAACGGTATAGGTGAGCATGTACGGCCTGGTCTTTTGAGTTTTATGTTTTTTAGCTTTTAATTTCTTTAAAGATCAAAATAAAAAGGACGATCTTATAAAGTGCATTATCTAAATAGGTTTTTAAGTCTAAATTTATATACATCGTTTACATTAATGTTTTCATCATTTGTTGCATCATATATACATATATCTTTAAAAAAATACAAATAAAAACTATCAACTGTAACATAAAAAAAAGAACCTATGTACAGCTTATTGAATCTCGAGAAAAGTGCACAACACCCGTTGCCATCATCGAGATTTTGCAGGCACATGCATATATGCTTACTATACGCGCTTACAATTTGGTTCACGTGTTGAAATGCATGATCTCTAAAAGAACATTTTATTGTAGCGTGGTTTCCAGATTTCTAGCTAGTAGTACAGCATATATACTTCGTGTCAAAATATGAGGCAGAATGTTTTCGTTCTGAGGTCGAAAGATCATAGAGCAAGCTAAAATGCTAACTGATGTGAGGATCGCAGCGAGTTAAATACTCGTTTACTTTCCATTTTCCTAATGGGCTCAACAGCGTGACGACCGAAGAATCGAGGTCAAACACCTACACATGAATATGATGCTTATATTTGTTTCTGCGCCAGTCGACTCCACGCCACAGTACAACTATGTGCATTTGCCCTATATTCGGTAAGGTGCGTTCGGAATGATGTTGATTTATAGTTTTTTTATTATAGCTGGTTTATTTTTTATTATAACTGAATTAGTTTATTTGATATAATTAAAATTAAAAAATTTAAAAATAGAAAAAATATATTAGCCCATCATAGATAATACAAAGAAATACGGAAAAAAAAAGAAAAGGCAAAAAAGTCTAAAAAATCTAAAGAAATCTAGAAAAAGAGGAAATTACTGAATAGTGAAAAAAAATAGAAGTCAGAAGTAGAAACTAGTTTTAATCTGAAATGAGTGATGCCTAAATCTTCAACTTTCAAGGCGCAGGTGTGAATCAGTTAAGCCAGAAAAAACTACAAGACAGACGTGAGAAAAACTACGACGCAAATACGATTTTCTCGTACATCACACGATGCGCTCACTGACAAGTGAACTGCCTTGAAATGGCATTGGTCACTAGGTCCGCACGGCGGTGCCAAAGGTTAGGATAACATGCTTGAAAAATTAAAAAAAATATATTCTTAAGCGTATGCGGATCTCATCGAGGGAGCACACGGGTGTGGGGTTGGGTGGCAAGTGCGAGCAGCTGTGCCTCCACTGTTTGCGGAGTGGTTGAGCCCTAACTCGTTCTTTACCTCCTGGTCGTGTTCTGGTGCTCGTTTATTCTATTTCCCATGCGATTCACTCTGCATGGGCGTTTGTGTAGACCGTACTTGTTTATCTTCGTAGAGATTCTCTTTGTTCACTGTTGATCTTATATAAATCTAGTACCTAGTAGAGGCCGCCTCTCACTGAATTCTTTTCCCCTAAGGCCCCAGATGCAAGATTCGTTCATTTCTTATTCATTCCGTACGACACATTTTCTAACAGAGTTCCACGCGCTGGAGGTACGGACACGCATCTTTGTTTTACTCAAGCCATCTGTACTTTAGTAACTGTAGTTTATTAGTATGTAATAAACAGTAATTATTAAGACAACTCAAAAAACAAAGGTAATTGGAAAACAAAAAATAGAGCTGACTCTCTCTCTCTCTCTCCCCCGCGTGAACGGAGCACTTTTGTAGAATTGGGATGTACCACCACCACAGAATGGATGATGATGTGCACCCGCTACTTCAAGAGAGCACACAGTAGTTTAGTGTTGTTCATTCTACCTTACGATTGCCTCCCGAAACTATCACCTCGATCCTGACGGAATAGGTCTCATCCGTCCGATTTCATGCATCTAACGGGTGGCACGACTCACTCCCAATTTTTCTTCTCGCTAGTCGAGGGAGCGTGAGATGGCGTAGCAGCGATGGTGCAGCGGCGCTCATTGGGTGTCCCAGCAAGCGGCAGAAGAGTGCGCGGGACAAACGATGGCCTGAGGGCGCAAGATGGCGGCGGCACCTCCTCTTCATTGCCACCGGCGAGCTCCAACCTGGCCTCCAAGTGAAGCATGAAACTTGCTTGATCATATTTGTTTCCCCTATTCTTTCTTATGAAACTTGCTGAAATTATTTGAAATTTTACTGAAATATGATGAAACTTCACCAAAATCCAGGTTTGAAACATGAAACTTGCTGAAACTTTTGTGAAACTTGTCTAAAGCTTGCTTGAAACTCACTTGGATCTTTCAAACTAATGTGAAACTTTCCTGAAACTTACTTTCAGTCTTTGAAACTCGTCCTAATCCTGCTTGAAGCTCAAACTCAAAATTTAAAATTTTGATTTGAAACTCACAACTCGTTGCAAGTTCAAATTTCAGATTTTAAAACTCGTTTGAAACCTCAAGTTTAGGATTTGATAATTTGGAATTCAAGTTTCAATTCTTGAAACCGCTTTACCGAGCTCTCCCAGTGCTACACCGTTGCCTTGCAGCTTCCAAAAAATATTGGTGTAAAATGCGCTGAGCCAGCCCGGCGTGGACTAGGACACTAGGCTGATAGACCTTGACCGAAATGGCCGAAGTAGTAGCCCAGCTGCCCGGATGCAACTGTGCCTCTATGTTTTTTTTAACGAAATGGCAGGAGAGCAGCCATCATTTCATTTCATTTCTTAAGAAGGTGAAACAAGTACAAGCAAAGGTGAACAAAAAAAAAAAGGAAAGCTAATACAAGGCCACAACTCATAGTTTGCATAGTTGTTTTTTAGAGACGGAATGATAGGATGGCAATCAGGCATAAGAGGTATGGATAGTGCTCGTCTAAACCCATACCTGTGACTCCAATTTACGTCTACGGGTATACCTACGAAGGACGACGGGCGAAAAACCTCGCCTATACCCATCGCCCACGGATATGCCTGTTTACCCACGAACGCCGCGGGTATTCGTCGCCCATGGGTATACCCGTTTACCTACAAACTGAGAGTCAGCGTATAAGAGTTGAAATAATAACAGACACATAAAAGCAACAGTTGTTGCTGAAAAAATATAAAAGCATCACATTCAAATTCACACATACATATAACCATCACATTCACATCAAATATATATGTCCTTAAGAAAGTAATTTTTATATATACATAGCATTCGATCTGTCAAATCGTGGACTCGTGGGTAAACGGGCGAGACAGGTACGGGTGAAGCTCACCCATACCTATACCTGTTTACCTGATGGGTAAAATGTTTTTCCCATTTTTATATCTGTGAGTAAAAAATACATCTCATATCTAGCTCTACTAGCGTATTTATCCATAGATACGTGGATAAATAGGTATAATTGCCATCCCCCGAATGACCGTAGATGTAAAACGAATGCCGTTCCAACGTAGAGGCTGAGGCCGGCAGTTGGAGAGGCGGGGAGGCAGCGACCAGCAAGTGCGACCTCGCACGGTGCGCTTAGGCAATGGACGGCGGCGGGCGCGCGAGCAGAGATGTCGACGCTCCGATTTGGTTGACCACATGGCGCAGCGCACTGCCTTTGGGAGGAGAGGACGGCGAGACCGAAATGTGGCCGCCGGGGCCGAATTAACAGGATGCTCATGATGTTAATTTGCCACTGCAGAGTGAGTTACTTTTGGTTATGTCGCAGCCGCAGCGGACGATCAATCGATTCATGAGTTGTTTTTTAAATTTTAACTCGAACTACTTTCTTACTTGGATGATCATGTTTAACGGAACCGTGTTCACATATGTTAGTGTTTTGCTAGTTTCTCTCTAACCAACAAAGATAATGTTGCATTCTAAATAACATAGGATCTCAGTGTAGCTAATTAGCTAAGAAACAAAAACCCATGCGTGAGAGGAAATATAGAAGTGTTAACTACTAGCTAGGTAACGGGAGTTGTTAAACTATATCTAATTGCCAAACATGATGATTCTTTACGTCTGCTTTCTCACATCAGCTTCGAAAAATAACTGAAAACTGAACATTCGACGGTGAAGAGAGGCATTGAAGCTATCATTTTTCTCGATATATACACGTGCCAAACTCATGCAATTTTGCCACATGCCACTGTTGGGCAATTTTGCGACGAAGTTCTCACATTAGTTATGTGCGGTATATACTAGTTCATCATTGTCGCCATTGGTAGTAGAACTGCAGGCTAGCCAGGGTTAAGATTATCGGTTTTGAAATTTTACCGGAGGGGACCGTAAGACTGAAAAGTGCGATTTTCGGTTTTTTTCAGAGAATTTCGGGCCAAAAATTTCAAATGAAATTTGAATTTCAAATGTAAACCGGACGATTATCACCGAAAATCAGCCGAAATTTATAGAAAAATCGGATAAAAAATCGGCCGAAAAATCAAACACAGTTGACAACACATACAGTTATTTGTGCTCGAGCTCGAACGAGGCGGTGCCGTCATCGCGGATCTTCCCTCTCGCCTTGTGATCTAGCCGAAAATATTGAAATATTGGACTCCGCACATCTTATCCATAATCAACATTCAACAATAAAAATGACATGTTCATACAAACATGTAACTTTGCATACAAACCGGGGTGGATCTCGAATTCTCGACGGTGTGGGCGTGGGCGCAGGCGTCGGCGGGGGAGAAGCCGTCCGTGGCGGCGATGAAGCGGAGCGCTGCGGCGTCCTCCTCTACGGCGACATCGGCGTCAGCGGCAAAGGGGAGCCCGAGCACCTTGGCGAAGATGTGCGGGAGCACCGCAGCTTCTTCCCACCGCCGCCAGCCGTGGCGGCGCAGCGCTGCATGGCGATGTGCGCTTCCGCGGGGCCGAATGGACCCTCATGGCGCGCGGGCGCGGCTGCGTCGGGAGGAGGAGGAGAAGAGGGAGCCTCAAAACTCTAACCCTAGACGCGTGCGACGGCGCGAGTGAGCGAGAAGGAGAGGGGAGAACGGAGCGATAGATTAAAGGCTTCGACACTTCGTCGGTTTGGGCCAGTTTGGGCGAACGCAGAACGGAGGGTGGAGTGGGCCAGTTTGGGCCGCTTTTTTTTCAAATTAGGCCGAAAGTTTTGGGGCTGGTTTATAAATTAACCGGTGTTGGCCGGTTAACCCGGTTTTCACCGAAAATCGGAAAATATCGGCCGATAAAGTCATCCCTGAGGCTAGCTAGCTGGCTAAGAACGAAGAACAAAGAAACATGTGCTTGGGTTCTCACAAGGATACAAGTACTGGCGGTTTCCGGCTCCAACATTTTACTAGATCGGATTATACATGCAAGCATGATGAACATACACCATATAGTATTTCAAGTACAAGCTTTATTCAGATGTTATTGCAACTTGCAACTATCTGCCGCACATGATGATGCGTGGCATTTTATTTGCCACCGCTAAAGCTAAACTAAACGGCGATCGATTTGCTACAAATACAGACAAAATATGGAGTATTGTTTAGCAGACACCGGCAGTAGCAGTACTGTACGGAGTGATGCAGTGCCACGTCTTCAACGCCTGAGCTGCTGCTTGGGGCTCAACGTAACCAAACTGGCCCTGCTGCTGCTGCATTACCACCTGAACCATGCTGCAGATCGCCTGGCACCGGTACTGAGGCGTCAGCTGCTGGCAGCACCGCTGCCGCATCACCTGGCAGCTGCTCAGCTCCCGCACGCCATTGCTCGTCGTATCCCTGGCTGCAGGTGTGTACTGCGCCGTGGCGCTGCTCGCGGCGAAGGCGAGGATGAAGAAGGCCTTCATGCTGGTACCGTAGGATCGATGCTGTGTGAAGGATTGTCAGGTGCCGGCAACACTGTGGACTGCAATGGACCGGGAGAGCCAATTGGAGGGGGGGTAAACACGTTGCCGAAACAAATACTCGTAAACGTCCAGGGCATGAAGGCGGAGGTCGGAGAAGTGCGCTCCGCGGTGGAGACTGTGCGAGGAAGAGTGGAGGCTCTAGAGACATTGGCGGATCCAGGAATTTCAAATGGGTATTCGAAGTTGCAAAAATATTGTGTAATAGAAAACATAAAGATCTATAATAGCCAAAATTAAAGTATAGTTGTTCGTAGTGAAGACAATAACTGAAATAATACAAAAGAAATTACAAAATAATTAGGAACTAAATATTAACACGATGATTCTTCATGCCTTGGAAGCGAGATATAATATCATCATCCTTAACTTGTAAAAAAAATTCTCGCTCAAGAAATGTAACCAAACAATCCCAGCCGCGCTCTTCCTCGAACACGACATCACGCGAGATGTCAACTCACCGCGTGAGGGGGTTGTAGAAGCGGTACACCTTCGTCCCTGGTTCGTACCCCACGAACACGATGGGACTGCTTCTGTCGTCGAGCTTGGCGAGGTGCTTGCCAATGGCCTTGACATGTGCAACACATCCAAAAGTGCGAAGGAAATGTATTGGGTGCTTTGAGCTATGCCATGCCTCGTATGGTGTCTTCCCTTCGATGCTCTGGGTGGGGGCGCGGTTCAAGATGAATGCAGCGGTGGTCACCGCCTCCCCCCAGAACCAACCTGGCATGGACATGGCCTTCATCATGCTCCTTGCCATCCCCATCACCGTTTGGTTGTGTCTCTCCACTACGCTGTTCTGCTGAGGTGTGTAGGGCGCGGTTAGATGTCGCTGGATCCCATGCTCGGCGTAGTAGTCGCTGAACTCCTGTGCAGTGAACTCGCTACCACGATCTGTCCGCAACGTGCCCAGCTTCTTCTCCGCCTTTGCCTCTGCTCCGGCTTGGAACCGAACAATGGCCGCCGCAGCCTGGTCCTTGGAGCTCAGCAGTATGAGCCACATGTAGCGGCTCAAGTCGTCGACGAGGAGGAGGAAGAACCTGTTGCCACTCGGTGTCACCGGAGTCACGGCCCCGCAGATGTCGCCATGGACAAGCTTGAGTTTGCGCGTCGCACGGTACTTGGCCTCGCTCGGGAACGCCAGGCGCCGCTGCTTCCTAGCAAGGCAGTTGTCGCAGACTTGATCCACGTGATCAATCCGAGGTAGCCCGCGCACCATCCCCTCTTGCGCAAGTCTCCTGAGCTCGCGGAAGTTGAGGTGCCTGTACCTCGCGTGCCAGCGCCACGCTGCATTGTCTCGTTGCGGCGCCAAGCACACTGGCCTGCCGACGTTGAGCTTCAACACGTAGAGGCGGTTCGCTGAGCGGAGCGCCTTCGCCAATAGCCTTCGTTGCTGATCCCAAATCCTGAGTACGCCATTCTCGATCAAGATCTTGAAATGATCTTCGTCGAGTTGGGCTAGGCTGATGATGTTCGCCGTTAGCCTGGGAATGTGGTAGACGTTGGTAAGCTCTTGGTTCTCGCCATTCTTGCATTTGAGAAGCGCGGTCCCTCGCCCCTCGATGGCGACGACCGAGCCGTCACCGAATCTGGTAGTGCCACGGATCCCCATGCCGAGGTCAGAGAAGACGGATCTCACACCCGTCATGTGGTTGGTTGCCCCAGTGTCGAGAATCCATCGCGCGCAACCGCCATCCCCTTTTCCCCAAGCTGGATGGAGAGCTTGTTTTCTCTCAAGTAGATGGGCTCGGGAGTTGCCGGCGGAGCTGGATCCGCAGGCGGCGGCGATGGAGAGGACGTAGTGGCGTTGGCCATCGCCAGTGCCGCCGACAAGGTGGACTCAGACTCTTCCTCCACCTGAGCCGCGTGGGCCTGCTCATCCCGCTTCTTCTCGCGGCACTCTCGAGCCCAATGGCCTGTTTTACCGCAGTACCTGCATTGGTCGCCGGTGATCGTATTCCCGCCATTGTTGCTGCCTCCGTATGTTCTTGGCGGCTTCGATTTGCCACGACCTCCGCCATCCTTGCCGCGATCGCGTCCACGACCCCTCCTTTGGCTCGACACTGTCCCCTTCCCGTGATCTGATGACCCCTCTCCGAAGAGTTGCAACCACAACGCCACACGCGCGATCAACTCATCCTCAGTGAGGTTCAGCTTGGCGAGGGCGCTGGAGTCGCCGAGGTCATGACGCTCCTTCGTCGCCTTGAGATGTCCAATCAGCTCTTTGACGGAGACCTCGTTCAAGTCGAGTAGAGTCTCGATCGACATTGCGATCTGGGAGTACTTCGCCGGGAGTGCTTGGAGGAATTTGCGTACGATTTCTTCCTTCGTGTACCTGTCGCCGAGGACCGTGAGCTGGTGTGCGATCCCATTGATCCGGACCCCAAAATCGTCGATGGTCTCGCCGTTGCGGAATCTGAGGCCGTCGAAGTCGCAGCGGAGCATGTTCGCCTTGGCCTTGTGCACGCACTTGACGCTAACATGCATAGTCCTGATCGCGTCCCACGCGATCTTTGCCATCACCTTGCTTGCGATGGTTCCATCATCTCCGTCGGGACCGCCTTTGTGATTACCTCGAGTGCCATGCGGTCCTCAACAAAATCGGCAGTGCTGACGCTCACGGTCACCCACAAGCCCCTCACCTGCAGCATGACTCGCATGAGCGCCGCCCAGTCGTAATAGTTGGTCTTCGTCAGCGTTGGGAACGAGCCGTTCCCGCTGATCTCCTTCGTCACCCGGTGAATCACGAGGTCGCGATCCGCACCGCCAGTGCCATTGCCGTTCCCCGACGGCGGCATCATCTCCCCACGAGATCGATGCGGCGGTGAAGCAGAACGAGGGCGTGCCATGAACGCCCATGCGATCGCGCGGTCGTGCTCCCAGATACGGTAGACTCTGATACCAATTACTAGCTCTGACTACAGGAATTTGACTTCTCGAAACCCCGCTCGAAGTAGTCGTAGTTCGGATACGACTTCCGTCTCAGCTCCTCCAAGCTCCAAGTAAGTAGTCGTAAGTCGGTTACGACTTCCCTCGACTTCCGGCTCGGCTTCTCCAAACTCCAAGGAAGTAGTCGTAAGTCGGTTACGACTTCCCTATGTAGGCTCAGCTCTGTCTTCGACTTCCTACTCGAAGCTCCGTTCGCAGTAGTCGTAAGTCGATTACGACTTCCCTTTGTCGTAACTTGGTTTCGACTTCTCGCACAAATCGAAGCGTCGCCTAATCTCAGAGACTTAGAAGGATATTTTTGTGCTGCTAGAATTGGAGGCGTTTTCTGTTTTTCTGATTGAACTAAATAGACAAGAACATGCATGGCCAACCGGCCACGACACCCGCATCGTCCGCCACACCCCTCCACAAGTTGTGCCATCCCACGACTCTCAGAACGTGCTGCTAGCCACGGGCGGAAGACTAGTTCCCGCGTGAACAAACGCACGCGTCGAACATACAGACGCGCTCGAATCGAACCGACCGAGCTCAGGTTTAAACCAAAAACGAATGAACCAAATAAAAAATGCTAAGCTAAACATGAAGAAATCTTGTGAACACGCCTGAGTTATCGAACACAGACGACCAGAACAGCATGATCTTCAGGCCATTTCCATGAGCACACCACTCTGGATTGAAAACTCAATTGCAGGGTATCAAGATGATGAAGAATCCAAGAAACTTCTCACTGAATTGTCCATGGTGGGCTCTAATGATAAAGGCTACACACTAAAGGACGGGATTCTACGCTTCAAAGGCCGTTTTTGGGTCGGCGATAACAATTTAGCACAGCAGCACATCCTTCAAGCGCTCCATGACAGCGGTATTGGGGGTCATTCAGGCATTCGTGCAACATACCACAAGATTCATTCCTTATTTGCTTGGCCCAGAATGAAGGCCACAGTCCAAGATTATGTTAAAGCCTGTCAAATTTGTCAACAAGCTAAAGTGGAACGTGTCAAACTCCTGGGACTTCTCCAACCCCTTCCAGTCCCAACTCAAGCTTGGCATACCATTAGTATGGATTTCATTGAAGGCTTACCTCCTCCTCACAAGTAGATAACCATATTAGTCATCATCGATTAGTTTTCTAAATATGCTCATTTCTTACTGCTAGCTCACCCTTTTACTGCACCTCAAGTTGCCCAAGTTTTTTTCAACCAAGTCTACAAACTTCACGGTCTACCCCAAATAATCATCTCTGATAGGGACAAGGTGTTCACAAGTACCTTTTGGCAACAACTATTTCGTTTATCTGACACTCAATTGAACATGAGCTCCGCCTACCACCCACAAACAGATGGCCAAACTGAACACCTAAACCAGTGCTTGGAAACTTATTTGAGGAGTTTTGTTCATGCCTACCCCAAAAGATGGTTTGAGTGGCTTGCTCTCGCTGAATATTGGTATAACACTTCTTAACAAACAACAGTCGGTAAAACTCCCTTTGAAGTCCTCTAGGGTCACCCATCACGCCACTTTGGTGTTTCCAACATCAATACTTGTACTGTCACAAACTTGCAAGAATGGCCGACCAATCGGTAAGTGATTGCCAATCTTTTGCAACAGCATTTACAACGTGCTTGCCGAAGAATGAAGAACCAAGCTGACCAACATCGGTCTGACCGAATCTTCTCAGTAGGCGACATGGTATATATCTCAAGTTCCAACCATCTGTGCAAACTTCTCTGGCCGGGCGCAGTAATCAGAAGCCAAGTTTCCGCTTCTACAGCCCATATGGCATTCTGGAGCGTATTGGTCTTGGCTTATATAAGCTGGCATTACCTGCAGGCACTCAAATTCACCCCGTGTTCCATGTTTCGCAGCTCAAACGCCATATTCCACCAGCTATCCCGGTCAGTCCTGAATTTTCTCTCATTGCCGCTGATTTGGAAGCAAGAAGCAACTCTCTTGCCTGAAGCAATACTCAAGCCTCGGCTGATTAAAAGAGGCGACCATGTTATTCCCCATATCCTGGTACAATGGTCTGGTCTCCCTTCTTCTTTTGCTACCTGGGAGAGTTCAGCAGAACTACGACATCGCTTTCCTCACATGCGGGCTTGAGGACAAGCCGCAGCTCAAGGGCGGGAGAATGTCAGGTGCCGGCAACACTGTGGACTGTGACGGACCGGGTAATTCTGGTGTAGTCAGGCAGTAGGCCATGCTGGGCCGAGAGGTTGGCCCTTGGGGCTTTGTAAGGGGAGTGCTGTGTAAGCAATACCTACCAGGGGCTTGTGGAACTGCCGAGAGGCTTCGTGGCTGCGTGGGGAATGAAATCGGTATTCAGCCCTAATCCCCATTGCTCTCTGTATCACGTCCCAACCTGCTTGCTTCTTGTCTTGAATTCCCATTTCGTTTTGGCGTGGCCGTAACATGAAGATGGTCTTCATGGTGTAGGATTATTTGTAACTGTTGCGGCACAGCTGCGCTTCTAGGTGGCTTCTGGCTTTGCATTTGCTTCCATTGCTTATTGGCTAAATATAAAGGAAATAATAGCAGAAACGAAGTAAAACAGTTAGAGAGCCTGTCCATAGGAAAACAACAGTAAGACACAGCCTACTTATTCTGATCCTCGCCGTACTCAAAGTCGTTCTTCTCTAAACAATAGAATTAAGCAAGGGTGAGCACATATAATGTACTCCGTAAGTTACACGGGAAATATAATAATAATGCAAGGTTGACAAATGAAGGCATATAGAGTTAATTGACTGTAAAGTAGCATTTAAATAAATACAATAAATATATTAGATATCGCTAAATTTAGTACAACAAGTAAAGACAGTAATTTAAGCAAATTAATACCGTTAGTGTAGACACCGACCTGACACTAACTTAACCACGTGCATCCCATCCAAACCTTCTTTCTCCAAAAAGATTCCAACAGTTCCACTTAAACCACTTTTTGAAAACAAAGTCTAATTTGTAAAAAACTTTGCTCAGCATGCCCATGACCGTAGATATGGCTATCCAGAATAATTTATACACTTTGTAAAGATGGTACAACTTTACCCACAAGATATGATTAATTGCTGTCGGCCACTACACGATTCCATAGGCGTGTGATAAAGTAATCATAATAATACCTTTACAATGCAAAACTATTAAATTAACCATGCCCTGCTAAGGTTTTACCCCAATAAAGAATCCACTAAATCAAGGCCCCTTCTTATACCGTGTGGACTTCTCAGGCCTACATCATGCTCATATTCAACTTATAACAAGATTCAGGCTGGGACATGCAAATTAATCAGGTAAGACTATCATATATTAGCTTTGTAGTAGTACGATAGGACTTTGTAGCAGTAGCTCACAGACTGGCCATTAATTGACTTACAAAGACTTTTCACTTACCCCTTATAACTAGCATCCATGTTGAACCACTGAGCAGCAATGTATGCTAGCAAGCATCCACCACTTAATCATTTGCCTAAGTGTAAACCAAGTTTTATATTTTTCTTATCAAATATTTCATTATCCTTGACTCATTAAAGTCAAAAATATATTTTAAAACTCATCTTGTTATGTAAAAAAGTTATCCTAATCCTAAAGTTATTTCTAGGTATGTCTAAGCATTTGCTACAAAATTCTTCAGTCTATACTTGTGTAGTAACAAGAGTTTTATTCTAGGGTGACAAGGTATTCAGAGGTCAATATCAAATGAGGTAATAACAAATAGGCATTAACTAAGTTTAAAACTGCAATTGAAATACATTGAATAAAATTAAACATACAGTATAATTTAAAATAATATAATTTTATTTGTAAACTGGAATCAACATGATTAAGGTGTGTAACTTGTCTTACTCTACAGATTGGTGAGAATTGTTGAAGTAGAATTATTTAGAATTGTCACAGTTTACACATGAAAATAATCACCTAAACTCAAATAAAATTCAAATAAACTTCAAAATTAAAAGGATGACAAAATGGGTAGATTATGATTTTAGATGAATTTCAAAATTTGAATGGGCTCAACTGGAGCTTGGACAAAGGAGAACAGTCTCTCGAAAGTTTTAATTCCAAGAAAATGAGAAAGAAAATACTATTAAGCATTTTTCCAAATTTGTGGAATTATCTTTCTAAAGTAAAAATGAAATTATGATGTCACCATGAATTTTGATTGAATAAATTTCCTATAGAAAATTTAGAATTTAATGCATCATGCTAACATCAGCACGCATTACTGATTTAGGCTGACATGTGGGCCCAAGGGTTCATAGACTGGTCCATGGACCAATGTCCAACTAAGGTGGCATGGGGCCAGCATGGCACCCATGTGTTGATGTGGTGCATGCATGGAGCTACGTCGGCTACCACCCCACTCCTGTGTGCTGACGTGGCTGCCGACGGGTTGTGGCGCATGGGCCCGATGGCTTGCCGACGCTCCGACGCATGGCGGTGGTCTGTGAGGGCCACAACAGCAAGAGGAGAGTGAGGGGGCTTGGGTTTATAGGGTTTCATGGCGCGACAAGGGGAGAGGCGTCCGACGACAAGAGAGGGGCTGTGGTGGTGCATGGCTCCGGCGGGGATGGCATTCTGGTGGCATCTTCGCTTGGTGGAGGGACAGAAAACACTCGTGTAGGCACGGTGAAGTCGAAGGTGTCATCGGTCGGGTGTGTTAGGGCTCGAGCGCTTGGCAATTCCTCATCAGAGCTCCATCGGTGCTCGGAGGTAGGGACACACGGCACGAAGACACACGGGAGCTCAAAACTGGAAGGAAAGTAGGGCTTTTGGTGAGATGGGAGATGAGGTAGCACAGAGGCCTATTTATAGCCTTAGGGGCTTAACCACTGGCACGTCAATTTCTCATCGGTCGAATGCGGCGCCGAAGATCATGTGAGGAGGTTATGGGCGATAAGGCACATGGAGGGAAAAATCATTATGGGATTCATGCAATACTCAACTGAATAGGAATATCCTCTCTTACATGCATGGCGAAAAATGGCTCGAGCGAGGGAGCCGACGATGGACTCGGGTTGCAGTAGTGCGGGTGAGAGAGAATAGAGGGGCGAGGGTGGAGAAGGGAGGTGGGGTTGGGGTGGTGATGGGGAAGGGGAGGCTGACGGGCCAGGCCCAAGGGCACTGGGAGAGAGAGAGAAAGAGCAAGGGAGGGAAGGCGCAGGTGAGGGAGATGCCGCCATGTGGTAGCGGGTAGGGAATCTGGCCTGGCCACGTGTTGTCCTGGGGAGGGAAGAGGGTTTTAAATTTATTTTCCTTTTGTAAATAGTGATAGATATAAAGAAAAAGACTTAGAAAATAGTAGAAAAATCCAAAAAAAATTCTAGGAAAATTCTCAAAAATTCTAAAACTCACAAGGAACTCAGCAAAAATAAAATCAATCAAATTGGCTACAAATGAACATAAGTTTTAATAAATCTTGCCCTAAGCTCAAATAAAAGAAAAGGAAAAGAAAAAGAAAATCCTTGAAATTCTAGTTAAATCACAAACATACCGCCCTTAAGAAAAATCTAGACCTCGAGATTTGTATGGGCTAGCAAAGAGGTGGGGATGGTTGGCTTTCATATTGTCCTCTCGCTTCCAAGTGGCTTCATCCACTGAATGGTTGCTTGATTGCACCTTGCAAAAATGGATGGTATTACTCCTCGTCTATTGTTGAGTTGTCTTAAGGATCTTAATTGGTTGCTCCCTATAGGTGAGCTCTTCTTGAAGATTAAGGGTCTCAAGTGCTTCTTGCTCTGTGGGTACTTGAAGACACCTTTTCAATTGGGACACATGGAAGACGTCATATACCTCAATCATGGTTGATGACAACTCCAGCTAGTAAGTGACTTCTCCTCTACGGCTCAAGATCTTGAATGGTCCCATGAACCTTGGTGCAAGCTACCCCTTGGTTTGAAACCTTTTGACTCCTCTAAGTGGGGGATACCCTAAGGTAAGCAAAGTCTCTCACTTCGAAGGTCAAGTCTCTCGATGATTGTCAACATAGCTCTTATATCAAGACTAGGCTATCTTCAGTCTGTCCTTGATTTTTCTTACCTTCTCCTTAGAGTCTTAAAGCAGATTGGGTCTGGGGTCATGAGATGCTTTTGGTTGATCCCACAACAACGATGTCCTACACTTCCTTCCGTACAAAGCTTCAAAAGGTGCCATCTGGAGACTGGCTTGGTAGTTATTATTGTAGGAGAACTCAGTATAGAATAGGACACGATCCCAATTGTCCCCAAAATCAGAAGCATAAGCTCTCATCATGTCCTCCAACACTTGGTTGACTTTCTCAGTCTAATCATCGGTTTGAGGGTGGTAAGCGATACTAAAGTTGAGCTTACTTCCTTGCTTCTCATGAAGCTTCTGCTAGAACTGGGAGGTAATCTAGCTTCCTTGATCTCACACGATCTTCTTAGAGACTCCATGTAGGCACACAATCCTAGACATATATAGCTCTGCTAATTTGCCCCAGAGTAGGTGGTCTTGACTGGTATGAAATGACCTATCTTAGTCAAACGATCTATGACCACCCAAATGGAGTCATAACTAGACTGAGTTCTGGGAAGTCTAGTGTTGAAGTCCATGCCAATCTCATTCCACTTCCAATCTAGAATTGGCAAGGGTTGCAAAAGTCCAGCAGGTCTCTAGTGATCTACCTTGACTTTTTGACAGGTGTCACAGGCGTTGACATACTCAATGATTTCTCTCTTCTTGCTGACCCTCCAATATATCTTTCTCTAAAGTCTTGATACATCTTAGGACGTTCTGAGTGGATGGAGTATGGGGCCTCATGGGCTTCCCTAGAATCTTATCTTTAATCTCTTTATTATTGGACACAGATACAATTCTTGAACCAAACGATTCTATGCTCATCCTTAATAAAACTAGTGACTTTACCTCTTCTCATGTTCTTTTTTATCTCTTGGATATCCTCATCTATCTTTTGAGCTTTTTTTGATCTAATCGTGTAAGGTGGGCTGAATTTCTAGAGTTGAAAGGGTACTTTGGTCTAACGGATTCAAGCTAAGATAGGCAACTCCCTCCTGATGTTGTGTCTAAACTTCTTCTACCAAAATGCAGTTTACATAGGTCTTTCTGCTTAATGCATCTACTACAATATTGGCCTTGCCTAGATGGTAATGGATCCTAAGGTTATCATTTTTTATTAACTTTAGCCATCTTCGCTGCCTTAGGTTGAACTCTGCTGAGTAAAGATGTACTTCAAACACTTATGGTCCATGTAAACTTCACAACGGTTAGCAATAAGATAATGTCGCCATATTTTTGAGGCATGAAGTACTGCTGCTAACTTCATGTCACGAGTAGGGTAGTTGCACTCGTGAGGTCTCAGTTGGTGTGATGCATAGGCTACCACCTTGCCTTCCTGCATCAGAACACAACCGAGTCTTTGCCGGGAGGCATCATAGAACACCTCAAAATCCTTGCGGATATCTAGTAAAATGAGTTCTGGGGCTGATACTAACTTTTCTTGAGGGTCTAGAAACTCTGCTCGTAAGCCTTCGTCCATTCAAACTTCATCTCCTTCTTTAGGAGTTGAGTCATGGGCTTGGCTAACTCTGAAAAACCTGCTATGAAGCATCAATAGTAACTGGCAAGTCCCAGGAAACTCCTGACTTCAGTTACTAATGTAGGTTGCTTCCATCCATTACTGCTTCAACCTTATAGAGATTTACTATAATTTCTTCGGTTGTCAGAATGTGACCAAGAAAAGCTACCTCTCTTAGCCAAAACTCACACTTGCTAAACCTGGCATAAAGTTGGTGCTCTCTAACTCTTTCCAGGATTATTCTGAGGTGGTCTGCGTGCTCTTTCTCATTCTTAGAGTAAATGAGAATATCATCAATGAAGATTACTATGAATTTATCGAGGTACTCCATGAACACATTATTCATCATACTCATGATTTAGACTAATGCATTTGTCAATCCAAGGGACATGACTATGAACTTGTACTGGCCATAATGAGTGGTGAAAACAGTCTTGGGTATATCTTATTCTCTAATTTTTAGCGATGGTACCCTAACCTTAGGTCTTTCTTTGAGAAAACACTTGGTCCTTTCAACTGATCAAAGATATCATCGATCCTAGACAACGGATACTTGTTCTTGATGGTAGCATCATTAAGTGCTTTGTAATCCACACATATTCTCAAACTAGAATATTTCCTCTTAACAAAGAGAACAGATGCACCCTAAGGTAATGAACTTAGTTGGACAAAGCCTTTATTCTCCGGTTCTTGAATTTGCTTCTTCATCTTGGCTAACTCAATAGTTGGTATATGGTATGGTCTCTTTGAGATTAGAGCGGTACCAAGGACTAAGTCAATCATGAACTCAATGTCCTTACCCAATGGCATTCCATGTAAATCTTATGGAAACACATCTGGGTATTCCCGTATGACTGGTACTCCTAGACCTTGGAGTTGATTAAGGATACACTCTTCCACTACAGGAATCCTTGGTGCAAAGGTCACTTCCATTCATGGACGATTGGTGAGAGTGATGGATTGGGTAGCATAATCTATTTGACCACTATTTTTAGATAACCAATTCATACCAAGAATGACATCTAACCCTTGAGAGTCTAAGACTATTAGCTTGATCAGAAATGATACTCCTTCAATGAGTAACTATACTTTTGGGCATAGGGTTCTTGCTCCCATTTCTACTCCAGGGGAATGAACTAGCATGGGGTGGAACTGAATCCAACCCATTCTTAACTACAAAAGCTTTGGAAATGAACAAATGAGAAGCTTTGGAATCCAACAAAACTAATGTTGGTACTTAGTCCACTAGAAACTTACTCAACACGACATCTGGTGTAGCTTGAGATTCTTTCATAGTGACATATTCACATGTCCTTTGATGAAGTTTTGGGGATTCTTGAAAGCTTATCCAAAGCTCTGACATCCTATTAATCCTACATTGGTTGCAGTTTGAAGCTTCTTGGGATAGAACTTGGCAAAGTGTCCTGTCTTCTTGCAGTAGAACTAGGTCACTCCATCTGACGGGGCAGGGTTCTTTGGCATTGGCCCACTAACAAGAAGGGCGTGGATCGGTTGAGGAGCGAAGCAGTTTGCCTAAAAAGGTGGACGGTTGGCTACTGGCCGGAAGCTGTTGGATGGCGGCGGGGTGCTAAAAGCTTTAGGAAAACCTCCTGGGTTGACCTTCTGAGTGGCCATCCTCCTCTTACAGTTCTCTATCTCGACATGCTTGCCCTCTTGGCGAATATCCTTGCTAATAAGCTGGTTTCAAAACTCTTTCGTCTTTAGAGTGATGATGCCAGCGGGGATATGTGTCTTACGAAAATGTTGCACAAACTCATTCCAAGTGATGGCTTGCACATTGGGGTGAGCGGTGATGTAGGTATCCCACCAGTTAGAAGTAGGTTTGTGTAGCTGATGGGAGACAAAGAAACTCACTCTTGATCATTGCACTAAATGATATCCAACTTTATCCCAATAGCTCAGAGCCAATCATCTGCGTCCATAGGTTCGGTGCTGCTAGATAAGGTTGGGGGATGCATCCTTATGAACTCTGATAGTCTGGATTGGGGAGCCTGAGTTGGTGGCAAATGATGAATGGGTTGAGCGAGGTTGTTGATGGTTTGAGCTAGCAGCTAGATGAGGTGGTTCTGGTTGGCCATCATCTAGGCCCAGTTGGGTCCATTGTCAGGTGGTGATGGTGGAATGGGAGCATTTTGACCTGCATGAGCTCCATTGTGGTTGCTGCTGCTACTGCCATTTCAATTGTCGTTGCTTCTAGTGTTCATTACCTGTTTGGTGCTTCTAGGGGTTAGGGAAAGATAGAAAGAACTAAGAGGGTTTTTAAGTCTATCCCACAAGCAAAACATAGGAAAACTTCCAAATGAAAGGAACAACTTAGCGAACTTTATTAAAGAAAAGCAACTCTATTAATAATTTTATTAAGATAACATTGTGGCTGTTGACAAGGGAAAAAAATCTAACAAGTAACACACTTTATTGACCTAAAACTTAACAATCTTGATATCCTAATGGGCCGGCTTAAATTGAGCTAAGTACTTCTTGATTCCCATGTGGTGCTTCTTAGGTGGCGACTCGACGATGTTCTCTCCCTATACCGAGGAGCCATATCTCTAGCACAAATCTCTGCTAACTCTTCTTTTGCTGTGCGGAGCTGGTAGGTGGCGAAGCTAAGCTCGTCCAAGGTGGACTGGTATAGATAGTCCAGGAACTTGGTGAACTGCACTTGCTGAATAAGCTTGGGGTTGTCCTCATTCTTCGTGGTCATAAAGAAACTCCTGGAGCAGCGGGGTACTTGTTGGGATAGTACCGGAAAGCGGTGCCTCATAACTCCACCTCATAAATGTCCCTCAGCTTGCAGATAGCCTCATGAGCAGTGTCCTAGATACTAATGAGGAACGTATCTTGAGGCTATGGAGCATCGATGGTGTAGAAGGCGACTTCATCTCCTATGTTAGTGAAGATCAACACCTCTACTCTCCAGCATTCTTGGTTGCCATAGGACTGAAGGTATCCTTGGTAAATTGGTCATGCTTTAAATCTCAATTGCTAAAGGAGCTCCCAAAGGTGGGTGGCTAGGTATCCGGCTTGGGCTCCATGGGAAATCTTGGTGGGGGTCTCGGCCATCTAAAATATTTGAAAAGTGGAAGGAGTTAGAAAACAATTTTTAGCAAGGGGGTGTAGTTAAGTAAAAGAAAGAGAGACAAGTCCAGGCGGGTATAGTAGAAGGTGCGCGTCCCACTTGGGGACTCAAAGTCCAGGAGGGTATAGTAGAAGGTGGGCATCCCACTTGGGGACTCAAGGACTGCCACTACCGATGCCTTCCGAGTACCAAGAGCCATCCATGTAGATTGTCCAGAGTGGGCTAGCTGGCGAGATGGACAAGGGGAGTTCAGCAGGGGTCCACTCCACAATGAAATCCACCAACACCTAAGACTTGATCGCTGTGTAGGAGACAAATGTGATTGAGAACGGGGCTAGTTCAGCTGCCCACTTCCCTACTCACATAGACACATCCTTGTTCAAAGCATTTCACCAATGGGGAAGGATGACGATATCTAGATCTTGTGGGCTAAGAAGTAGTGTTGGAGCTTTCTTGAGGCCATGAGGACGACATAGGCGAGGTTCTCCAACTTGGTGTACCTCACCTTAGCTCCTTCTAAAGCTTCAAAAATGTAGTACATGGAATGTTAGTGTTTTTCCTCTTCTATGACAAGCACAGTACTTATGCCGATAGGAGTTACCACTATGTAAGCGAGGAGGCTCTCTCCCTACCTGGGGCTATGCAATAGCAGGGGAGGGGGGCACAAGGTAGTTATTTAAATCATGTAAGGCGGCTTGACTTTCAGTGGTCCACTTGAAGGTGCCTAAACCTCGCAGGATTTTAAAGAAAGGGAGCCCTCTCTCACCTGAGTGAGAGATGAATCGCCCTAATGCAGCCAATCAGCTAGCCAGCTTCTACACCTTGTGGATGTTCTGGGGGGCTTCATGTCGAGGATGGACTGGATCCTTGTGGGGTTCATCTCAATCTCGTGCTTCGATACTAGGAATCCCAGCAGTTTTCTAGCTTGCACTCTGAATACACACTTCTTCGAGTTGAGCTTTATACCAGCCCGGCGTAGGTTGTCAAATGTCTCTTGGAGGTCGGCTGCATGCGCCCAAGTGAAGACGCTCTTAACAATGATGTCATCGATGTAGGCTTCCACATTGCGACTGATCTGAAGGGAAAGCGCCTTGTAAATGAGCCTGGGAAGGTGGTGCTGACATTCTTCAGTCCAAACACCATTTGGACATAGCAAAACATCCCAGAGGGTATGATGAATTTTGTCTTCTTTTCGTCCTCCTTAACCATCCACACCTAGTGGTACCCTGAGTAGGCATCGAGGAAGCTCATGAGCTTGCACCCTAAGGTGGCATCGACTAGTTGATTGATCCTAGGGAGCAAAAAGTCATCCTTCAGACATGCGCAATTTAGATTGGTATAGTCTACGCACATACACCACCGCTCATTGGACTTCTTGATGAGAACCAAGTTGGCGAGCCACTCGCGGTGCACCACCTCCTGGACCATGCCGGCCATCCACAGTTTGTCGACCACCTGTCTCACTACTACCTAGCACTCACCAAACATCTTTGGGAACTTCTGTCTGATTGGCTTGGCATTGGGCCTCACAAAAAGGTTGGTGCTTGATGATTTCTCTTGGGACATCGGGGAGGTCTTCAGGTCCCAGAGAGAAGATATCATGGTTAGCCTACAAGGTAGCCAGTATAGCCTCTGCCATCGCTAGGTCGAGATCAGCACTAAGCAACATGGTTTTTGTGGGATTTGCCTCCGAGAGGGGCTCACCCCTTGTTTCCCTATCGGGCATCGGTTTAGGGATGCACTTGTTGGAGGATGGAGCCTGGACCTCTAGTTCGACTCACATGATTTTTTGGGGTGATGGAGTGCACATATTGGATTGCTACTTAGATGTCTTCATCTATCTTCTTGAATGATCCTTGTTTCCATGCACGATGATGAGTAGCTTCACACAAAGGTAGGCATTGTGAGGTATGGCTCCAAAGTAGTTGAGGGCTGCCTAACCTAGGATCATGTTGTATTAATATGGATGTCAACAATGTCAAAGACAACACTCTCACTTTAAGCATAACCCCTGGCATCGAACACCACAGTTAGCTCGATCTTGCTGAG
Source organism: Melocanna baccifera (assembly GCA_036346265.1). Classification (NCBI taxonomy): domain Eukaryota; kingdom Viridiplantae; phylum Streptophyta; class Magnoliopsida; order Poales; family Poaceae; genus Melocanna; species Melocanna baccifera. The sequence goes on from CM070691.1 coordinate 17,585,538, forward strand.
GGCTAGGATTGGCACACCTCCAAAATTGAGAATTGGGACACCCAGCTCTGATAGAAGCGATTGCAAGACCCTGAGCTTGTTGAATGTAGATGCAAATAGGATGTCCATAGAACTTTCCCCTTCCTCGAACACACACACGCCTCACTTCGCACCCAGTAATGAGGGCAGAGATCACCAAGGCATCATGGTGTGGGAGGCTAACTCCGACTACGTCTTTGGGGCCAAATGTGATTGGTATATTGACCCACGGTAGGAGCTTGGTTGGGGGATCATGCCGATATGGTGTACTTGGTAGGCGTAGGCACAGTGTTGTCACTTTGACACAAAGGTGTGTGCATTTTCGCCAGTAATCACGTGCACCACACAATGTAGGGGGGTTAGTAGTTTGTTCTCCTGCCTTGAGGCGGACAGGAGTTGTTGGGGTTGGTAGCGCGGCCACCACCATTGGCGCGAAAGGCTGGTTGTGTTGGCGCGCTAGATAGACCTCGAACTTGCTGTCACCAGACTTGTTGGGTAGAGGCAATAAGCTTGCATCTCAAAGTTTCATGATAAGTCTATCCATGGATGTCATAGTAGCAGCCGTTGCTATCACAATCAGGGTGTTGCTCTTCACACCATTGACTGCTCTCATGCTTACACCCACTGTGGTTGCCACGATAGTTGCCACGGCGGTCATCATGGTGGTCATTGTGTCGATCCTGATGTGACTGGGCAGCTTCAGGTTTGACATGGTACATAGGATGGTGGCGACAATGATACCTTTTGGTAGCTTTAGGATTGGGGGAGAGCGTGAGGACCGCCACGGTTGAGGTCTCCGCATCTCTATGAGCCAACCCCTCCTTGGACTTGGAGTATTTCTCCATGATGGAGAGGAGCTCCGACACAGACTTTGGCTCCCGCCGCCACTATGGCTATCTCATAGACACAGATGAACTCCACAGGGTCAGAGCACCCTGAGTACTTCATGAATTCTAGCATCCAAAAATGTGCCAGCCACATAGTAGCTTGCAAGCCTAGGCTCAGCAATTTAGGGTGGTCGGCGAGGTCGGCAACCCTGTGGGCAGAAGCCACTTGAGGTTGGGGGCACGTGGGAAGTCCTTGATGGGGTCAAGCGTGGAGTCCTGCACTTGGCCAACCTGGGGTAGTCTGACCCCCATGTGGCCACGGTTTGCTCCTACACCCCCAACTGAGACAAGGTCTTCCCTCTACACTTGGTCAAGCTGCGTCCTAAGGTCGTTGTCTTCTCAGGCTTTGAATGAGGTTGGCAAGTTCGCTCGAGTGCGAGGTTTGGCTAGCTTAGCCCGGAGGGCTGTGACCTCAGACACCTTGAGATAGGTTGACTCCCGTGCTAGTGCCCACACTTCCTGCAGCTGGTTCCTCAATCCCACGGCTTCCCAGGCTCCCACGGGTGGTGGGGGGTGTTGCCTCGGCTCATGCCCTTTTGAACAGGAGATTCTAAAAATTCTTGCCTTTTAAACAGATTATAACTATTGATCACAAGGCAAATAAGCTAGTGGGACACGCACTACAAGCAATAATGGTAGCAATTCAAACTACACGCACAAGATTAATGTATGGCAATTGCAAAGCTACAAATGTAATTACTAAAGTAGATAAGAAAAAACCACAAGTGGACACATAATATTTTTTTCGTGGTATCGAAGACTTGCCGGTCTTCACTAATCTACGTTGAGGAAAGCCCAAGCGCTCTTGGACCGGCTCCACAAATTAAGCCTCAATTCCTCGATCACTGTTGGTTGCTCTTGCTCCTCTCCGGAGATGGTGAGCACCAAGCCACTCACAATTTTGCTCGGGCCTCTTCACAATCTTTTTGAAGAGATCACCTTGCGATCAACCTTCGGGCCGTCTAGGTGCCGGCAAGCACCAAGAGTAAAAGATCACGCTTCGCTTGACGGCGCTCAAGTGTCAATGATTAATCTAAAAGATGTATGCACTTGAAAAATGCTCACAACACCTCAAATGAATGCTCAAGAGAGAAAGAGGTGTGAAATGAATGCTCAAGGCTCAAAGATGTTCAATGCTAGCTTGGCTCATTGTCCTTGAGCTGGTGGAGGGGTATTTATACCCTCACCAACCAAAACTACCCATTACATAAATTTAATCTGAAAATTTAGAAAAATCAGAACTACCGGCGTTCAAAGTATGGTACTACCATAGTTCACTGTAGCACACAGTAACGGCTCTGTTAAAATGTTAGAACTAGCCATTGAAAAAATAGTGCGGTACTATCACTGTTGTAAGTGCGGTACTACCGCACCGTGGTTGTTACTCTGTGCAATTTTTGGTACTTTCGATTTCTGTCAGTTTAAGTTTTCTCAGGGGTGCTCTCTGAAAAAATGTATCGCTGGAATAGGCCGGTACTTCCAAACATCAGTAGTTTCGCTATCTGGTCAGTACTACCGCACTACGATAGTTCCGCCGTGTTATTTCTGGTACTACCGATTTCGGCACGCCCAAGTCCCAGCAAGGGTGCTCTCTGGAAAAATGTATCGCTCAAAATTCGGTACTACCGTGGTCCGGTAATTTCGCAGTTTGCATGGCAGTACAACCGTGGTCCGGTAGTTCTGCTGTTAACACGGTGGTACTTTCGATTTTCTTGAGAGAGCATATTTTATTTTCAAACTTAATTTCATGTGCATGCATGATCCTAAATTGATCCAAATGGCATAAGAACATGCTATCAAGCTACTTTCTATGATCTCTCTTAATAGTACGGTGACTATCATATAATCCGATCTTTCAGCCTTTCTCCTAAGACCGGTAAAAATTAAAACAGATCCTATATTTCATGAATCTTTTTTTGATCCATCTTGATGTCCATTTCGCATGCAACTTACTTTTGTCCTTTTGCGCACTTATGAGACTTAGCCTATGCAATTCTTAACACACATATTAGTCTCATATTCATAAATTGTCATTAATTACCAAAATCAAATTTTTGGGGCCTAGATGCTTTCAGCTACACCTAAAGTTCTCCTACTTGGTGAACCTCAGTCAGGGACTGTAGAGCCTCAGTCTGTGATTCCCTCAATTGCCTCCAGAGGTCCTCTAACTCCTACTTCAACTCCTTATGAGCATTCAGAGGGTCAGCCTCCCTAGAGGCCATGGTCTCATCGGTAACTTGAGCCTCCTTGCGGGCTACGATCTGGCTTGAGTTTGGCCTCAAAGGAGGGTTTGCACCTCCCACTTCGGTGACCTTCCATGCCTTCCCCTTCGTAGGCGGCATGACTTCTCACTTGAGTCCTCATGGTCGGTGCTACCTATCGTCGATATGAGATTAGACTATAAATTTGTAAGCACCCTCAGCTGGATTCAAAGATTGCCGAGGATGTGAAGGGACACAATGAAAATCACACACGAATAGATAGACATGTGTATTGCCTATGGGTGTCTCGGGTTACAAATGACCTTCCCTCTCCACTTACAAGGGGTTCTATTTATAGAGTGAGAGGAGGAGATGAGTGAAGTTACAAGTTTGCCCTTAGGGTCTAGCTTACTCTTAAGGGTAGCTTTGTCCTTCTTACCACATGGATCCCGCCATGTCCAATAGACCATGGGGTCAGTTCGCGGCTGACCCCAGACCTCATTCGAGGTTGGCTCCAGACCCCTTCCAGGGTTGGTTCCGAACCTCGTCCTTGGTTAGCCTATGGACTTTACTAGGGCTCGTCTAGAATGGGCCTTCGAGGTTGATCCCCAAACTTCATAAGCCAAGGTCACAATGGCATACTTTGGCATGTCTCGCTAGGTCGATAGCTTTCCTTATTGAAGAGTTGAAGGAAAAAAAATCTATATGGATCAATCGGATAGTTTTGTGATTATTGGACAGGAAAATAAGGTATGTAGATTATTAAAATCCTTGTATGGCCTAAAGCAAACACCTAAACAATGGCACGAGAATTTTGATAAAACTTTGACATCCACTAGCTTTGTTATGAATGAAGCTGATAAATATATATATTATTGTTATGGTAGGGATCAAGGAGTAATGTTATGTTTGTATATGGATGAAATACTTATATATAGAACAAACACTTCCGTAATTGACGAGGTCAAATCTTTCTTATCTCGATGTTTTGATATGAACGACTTAGGAGAGGTAGATATTGTTCTGACTATTAAATTGATCAAGAATGAGGATGGAATCACTTTGAACCAATCACATTATGCTAAGAAAATATTGAGCTGGTTTGGTTTTGAAAATTGCAAAGTTTCTGAAACGCCCTATGATGCAAACATTAAGTTTCAAAAGAACCAGGGCTAGAAAAAGATCAATTGAGATATTCATAAATTATTAGGTAACTTATGTATTTAGCTTGTGCCACAAGAGTTGGCAATTTATTTGCTATGAGCAAATTAAGTCGGTTTGTTTCTAATCCAGGAGATGATCACTGGGAGGTACTTGAAAGAGTGTTGCGCTACTTGAGAGGCATAACATCTTTTGGAATTCATTATATTGGAAACCATTCTATATTAGAAGGATACAATAATTCAAATTAGATATCTGATTTGGATGAGATTAAAGCTACAAGTGATTATGTATTTACTTTAGCTGGTATTGTAGTTTCATGGAAGTCTTGCAAACAGACTATATTGACGAGGTCAACCATAGAAGCAGAACTTGTAGCAGTTGACACAACCACTGTTGAGGCTGAATCGCTGAGATGGTTTCTGTTGGACTTGCCATTGGTTGATAAATCAATACCAGAAATTCTGATATATTGTGATAATCAAACAGTATTAGCCAAAGTCACAAGTACAAAGGATAATATGAAGTCCTCCAAACATGTGAAACATAGGCTTAAATCTATCAGAAAAATGAGAAACTTTGGATCTATCAGAAAAATGAGAAACTCTGGAGTGATTGTTGTGAACTATATTCACATTGAGAAAAATCTGGCAAACCCTTTTACAAAGAGATTAGCATGGAAAGTAATTTTCATTACATCTATGGACATTGGAATGAGACCCATTTGAGTTATATTACAATGGTAACCCATACCTTCTTAATCATAGATCCCGTGACTTAGGCAATGAAAAAAAATAAATTGATATTGTAACATGAGAGTACATATTTATTATACCCATGTCCTAATAAACAAAGTACTCTCGACTATATGGAAGGTTGGTATAAGGTCTTAATGTATTTTATTGTCCAAATAAGAAAATGTATTAGCCTGCAGGACCTAGAAAGAATATACCTACTTGATCCTAATTGTGTGATAGTTCATGAGAACGGGGCATTATCTAGAAAGCTCATGAGTATATCAGGGAGCATGATCATATAACGCTCTGTTCAGGTGTGGTTGATTGGAAACCTAGTACCAATTGAGATTTCAAGTAAAATATGATCACAAAACACTGTGAATTCAAGGTATAGTCCATTCATCAACTGTGAGAAGATGAATTTTATCATTCTAGGTGCAAGTTCAACCTGCACGGGACTTACATTAAAAGACTAATATATTAACAGTACATCAGCATAATATTTTCGATATCCTTTTGCTTCTTATTTTAGAATTGGTGGGGGATTGTTAGAAATAGAACCATATAAGTGAGACCCATTTCTATAATTCTAAAGCATGTATGGTTTAGTACCATATTGGTAAGGTAAGGTGAAGGAGACCAATTTATAAGGTCGAGCTCTTGCTACTCCTTGAGTCATATGACACATGGATAGGGATGCCATGAGGAGGGCTTTGGCTAGTCACATACGCGGGCACGCATGTGCAAGGTATTCACATATTTTCGTGTGAAAATCGCATGACTTATAACTTATGACGTGTGACCATACCATGACGTGATGCTCAAGTTGGCAGACCAAGTTCACCTTATTTTGGCTGAACCGTGCATCATCTCTCTCATTTTAACTCATGAGACTGCTAAAAATCATAATGTGGTTTGATGAGGCAGTTACCAGTGAGTTAACTCTGCTTAATATGTGGTTTGATGAGATAGTTACCAGTGAGTTAACTCTGTTTAATCATGGTAGTTACTAGTGAGTAACTACAACGCCCTTAAAAGGGCCTGGAGACATTCTGGAAAAGGCAGAGTATTCCACCTCCATTCTTTCTCTACTTTCTTCTCTGTTGATTTGTATTGGTGTGATATGTGACCGAATCTCACCGGCCTTACTTCTCAGCGTGCACCTAAAAGGAGGGAGAATAGTTATCTCCGAGCCATTGACACAGAGAGTACCTGCACAGAGCGACATAAGGTTCTTGGGCAGCGCATTTACGCGATCGCTCCTGCTCCGCTACTTTTACGTTCCTTGACTGTGTCGAGTCTGCACTACTTCTTGTTCTTTATCAAGCCCAGTAGTAAGTTGTTCATACGTTCGATTGACTTTGATATTGTATTTTCTTTATGTATTTTCTGAAGTACAATAAGCAGCCTGCTATTAGGTATGAGTTTTACATAACTAGTCTTTTATCGTATTTATCTTCTAGTAAAATTTAGAATTAAAATATTACCCACATTTTCAATAAGACCAGACATGCTATGCTGGTTAAACTGGGCTGCATGGCCAACTCAACTGCCTAATGCATAGCTACATCCAAAACTATGCGCATGCAACGACTAGATAACTATCAGCCTACATGCATAACTAGATAAATATGCATGACTAGATAACCAACTAAGATACTAGTCAAGATTATTTTCTAATGCTAATCACGTCTATCCGAGCACACAAAATTGTTGGGATAGTGCGGTCTCCAAGAAATGCTTTCTAAATTACTCGTCAATCTTTTGGTCCGAAGACAACGTGTTGGTTTCGCATTTCGTGGCACGCGAAGGGAAAATCTGTAGGATTCTATAAGCTTGTGCCTGAATCACTGACTCATACAGCATCTTGGAATTCACTTATTTTGCTTCAATTCTGCAGCCCTGTAAGTTTAAGATCTTGCCGTGGAGTTTATTTTTTTAGAGGAAAGTTTCGTTTGTTTCTAATTAGTCTATTCTTTCCTTTGTCTTCCTCTGATCATCTGAAATGATAGGAATACGATAATCCTACTGACGCGGCTTACATTCAGGCCTGTAGTGGTGCCTACATTATTAATGGAATTGTTTCTCTGTGATTCCATGACTACAAAATTTTCTCTGTCGTCGAAAAGAGGTGTTTAGGTATTCTGATTAGGACCTGCTGCCGGCTACTGAATTTTTGGTGAAGTCGTGCTCGTATCTAATCGCTTTGCTGGACTGACTAAAGTGCTGTTCTTTTTTCACTTTTTGGAAGTGAGAAGCCGAAACATATCCTATCTCACTCCATGGGGAGTCGACTCAGAACACACTCTCTGCCAGAATGGAGGTATCACCACCTTGCAACCCATCGAGTTCGTCATTGTAGTGCTTGAAGATATTTTGCGCTTAACCGGTAATCCGAAATGAGTGCACACTTAAGTAACACTTTTGGTTAACTAAGTTTCTGTTTATTTTTTACTTTTGTTGGAAGAGAAGAAATGGATGTTTGTCATATCTGCTTACGAATGGGGATCAAATCAGAAATACATGCATGGATGCATCGTCACCTTGCAACCTGATGAATTCCTCATTGTAGTGCTCGGAGATATTTTGCGGCTAACTGGTTACCAGTTTGTAATAGGTGTATACTTCGTAGTTAATTAGTTCGAGAGCATGGTTGCATAACCTAATCTATAATCTAAAGTTGAGTGAAACTAGCTGGTGGAAGTATATCAATGGGCTGATGACTTAAGTATCAAATTGTTTTTCTTTGGTTTACTGAGTTGAATATACTCTTTCTTTTCTAAATGACTTAAGTATCAAATTGCTTTCTTTGTTTTTCTTTGGTTTACTCTATACTTGAGTAAAATTATAGTCATTGATATGTGCGTTAAATCGAATATGATGTACATAGTAAAATAGCTCCCGGTGTTTCACATTGTTATGATGTTGCATGTACACAATGTTTTTGAACAATATGTTATTTTGTCCCTTAAATAAATTACCATTTATATTAGTTGGCAAGTGTTTGCTTCTTCATGTGTCTCTTTTTCTTCAGTAGAGTTAGTTGGTCTGTAATAAAAAGACACCCTTCCTTTTCTTTAATAAGTATGTATGTGCAGTAGCCGTACATGCTCATAAACTCAGGAAAAGCTTAAATTTGATATGTAAGGTCTGTTATATTATGGATGAGCAAGGTAGCTCCGCTGCCAAAATTCAAGTGAGTAGTTGTCATTACCATAAAAAGGGTCATTACATACGGTTCAAAACCATCATCACAGACGGTTTCTGAATCGTCTAAATTTATACGTCTATGATAACAGGCGGTTATCACAAATAGCTTTCGAATCGTCTGTGATAATTTACAATACAATCGGTTTTTCCAAAAAATCATCTATGATGTGTAAGATATCACAAACGGTTCCTAAACATAGCCATCTGTGATATCTGATATATCACAGACGGTTAATACCAAAAAATATCTGTGATATATGATATATCACAGACGGTTCTTAAACATAAAGCTAATACCAAAATCCATCTGTGATATTTTACATATCACAAATATTTCTTAAGAATAACCGTTTGTGATATCTTACATATCATAGATAACTAATATCAATAACCGTCTGTGATATCTTATATATCATAAATAGTTTGGTGTTACAAGCTGTTTGTGATAGCTATTTAAATAGCTAAATCATTTTCTGTTTTTCGACTAATCTCAAGAAATGTTAGCCATGCCCGCTGAAAACAAACAAGCAGATCACATATATAATACATGACAATCATTACATAGATATCACAAATAAATTAAACAACTAAATAAAATACAATTGAATTAATTGTTTGATTAAGTACAATTAAATGAATTAGAATTGGCTCAAATATTTGAAGATCCAATCATCATTGACAGGGTTAAACTTTGACTTCTAGCGAATGACCTCCACCATCAAGAATTCGAAGAGATTTCCTGAAACTTCGGTGAGTTTGTTAAGATCGAATGCACTTAAGCTGGTTTCCACGCCCTATCTCTAGGAGTAGTAAAGTCATTAGCACACACACACACACACACACACACACACACACACACATATATATATATATATTGATAATTATGAAATAATTATTGGCAGGTTGACAAACCTTTAAATCATTCATCTTAGTGTCTATGATTTTCTGTATATGAGGGTAAACATAGAATCGATATATGTTGCCCTATAGCTGCTGATGGCACTGCAAAAATAGAATTACATACACATGTATTGTCAATTCTAGATGTATTATTACGAAGTGTGATATAGGATTGTTATGTTATAGCAGGTACTGAAAATCACGTCCTGTGTCACAGCGTGGCGCTGGATTCCTTATGTCTCCCTCCCTGGGCAACGTAAGCGCTAAACGACCTACGTGATTATAAAAAGTTAGCTTCAGTCATTGCAAATGAAGGGAATACTACAATAGAGTTATTTGTGGAGAAAATGAGTTTACCTATTAATTATTTGTTGTACACGAGTGAAGCCATAGTTATTCCTGAGCAGGGAATTAAGGTATATTATCTTACTCTACTTTAGAACAATCACAATCAGAATCGAGTGAAATCTAGTCATGTATATTGTTATAGTGATTAAACTTAAGTTTATGTTGTGTATAAAGTACAAATGAAACTTGTATAGTAACTAACAAAGCATTTACTCTTGGTTGTAGGGTAGTAGAATCTTGTCCTTGTCACATTGAGCAAGCAACCCCGTCGTTATGTAATTTTAGATGTAGGATGCATTTTTGTTGATGCATTGCTTAGAGACCAAGTGTGGGTCGAGAAAACCATCGGTTCTTGCTGTCGTCGGGCTTGTTAGATTATGGATCTATACATAAGTAATGAATTATAACATTTATCAGTATTACATGAATGTAGAACTTGATTATATATTATACTTATAGTGTCCAGCATCATAGAAGTGAGGGGGTGTCAAGGTTGAATAGTCCAAATAAGTATTCGAAGGTCATGATGAAGTAGATCGAGTTGTGAAGGAAAATGCGCCTCCGTGTATCCTACGGTGAATCCACTTTGCCTGTTTGGCTTCCTGTTTGACCTCTGCATGTACCAGCATGCAAACTCCTGCAAATCAGTCCAAGTCTAGGTAATTATGAGTCTAGGACCAACAATATTCTGAGAGAGTACTTCTAGGGACCGAGAGGTGCCTTAATCTTCTTCGAGAGTACTTCTAGGGACCGAGAGGCGCCTTAATCTTCTTCGATTGGGCCTTAGCGTCTTGCTTGCGATACATCTTTGGTGTCATCTCCACAAGACCCGAACGATGGCCTTCTTATGCGGAGCTTGAGTTGGAGTCACAGAGTGTTTTGTTTGATAGGCATGATCGTGTGGAGGTCGTGGCACGAAAGGGTCCGGGGCGATGTCCCTCTTGGGCCACTAGACGAATGTGTGGATAGCATCCCCTACTATCATGATCTCTTTGTTTGGGGGCTTCTCCAGCAATATGGCCTTGAAAATGTCATTAATCATATCCGCTTAGACCTTTGCGAAACTGGTCTCTACCTGGGCACCATGCACCTGCGTCCCTGACAGGCATGGATATGTCATCCCTCGCCCAGCGTCAATGGGAATGGAGCCAACAAGCCTGACTCTGAGAATGCACAACGTGGACTTCTATATAATAATACACGATGAGCTAAGGTATCTACCAGGTCTATCTATATAGTATTTTAGACAAGCTGCGACTGGTTGTGGACTTCTTTCAGTTCTTCTCTTAATAAATCTATCTCTTATCGAAGTGAGATAATTATCTTGTCTCGAAGTGAGACAGATAGCTCTTCCTTTAGTTGTACACGAAGCTCCTATTTTAATTGTTCCGTGTGCTCAGCCTTGGATCTCTTCCTACTCCTATACACCTCGGAGTCATTTAGGAATCTGTGCCTCCAAGGTATGTAAACCCCCAAGCCTCACATGTGACCTAAGTACTCCTTGTTTCCCAGTGCTGTGGATGGTATATGTCTCTCCCTGACTATTTTGAAGGAGCCTTGGAAAAAATCGGTAGTCAATGTTTGCTGTAAGAGACAATCATGTTATTTTATACCCTATGAAGTTATGGATCTATTAACAACTAAATAGTTTAACATATTTTACCAGGCGTTGGGACACTTCTTGTCTGTGGCATTTTTGAAAGAGGTGACGCCTAAAGACGTGGTTGATGACCTCGCTCTTAACCAGTTTCGGGCATGCTCATTTGTGAAATCAGAAAATGGTGGGGAGACATCTGATTGGATTGCGACTTCGTCCTCCATCCTCCATTGTGGGATTTTACCTGCGTACCTAGCGGTGTTGAGTCTATGGAGGTGAGTGTTTTGTGCCTGGAGAGCCTTGTACACCACATTTTGCTGTTGAAATTCGGTCAACGTCTTCATCTGCACAAAGGTCTCCCATGTTTTCAGCAATATGAAAGGATACCTTGTGAAAGGCGTCTGATCCTTTTTTACGTGCTATGTGACAAGTGTTCTCTTGAAGGTCTTCCATGCTTTTTCCATCGCGAGGAATGCCTACCATTGCATGAGTCCTTGGACTTCTACTGGGATCTCGAACGAGTTTGAAATTTCCACCCACAGTTGCTTTTTCTCTACATCTGTCAGAGACTTCTAGTTTACTGTGGTGATGGGGACCTGTTCCCTTCCAAATATCCTATAGGTAGTCCAGAATGCTGCTGCTACTTTCTTTGATTACAGAGGGACCCTATCTAGAGAGACCTCTGTGATGGCCATTTGGCCCTTAGATATTTTTGATATTCCTCTGCCATGCTTAGTTATCCTAGTCTTCGGAGCATCAGACCCATTCAGTGACGTCAATGACTATGCAGATGTCATCTTTCTTGCAAGAAAAAACTAATTTCAAGGAGCTGTGAGCATAAATATTGGCACATGGTTGATTTTACATACTTTAATGTTCTTAATATAGTTGTTAAGAAATAAGAGCATTCGGCGATATATATTATTGCTACAAGGTCTCTTTGCAACACTCTATTATGAAGCTAATGACACACACTAGTATCTCAGGTTTTATACACTAGTATCTCAGGTTTTATGAAGTTGGTCGTGGCCGGAGTCTCTTCCTGCTCATCATATTGCGTGCTAGGTTTCGTTGGTGTCAAAGGTTCTTTTACGTCTAAGACACCAACGAAGCCCAGCATGCAACATGATAAGGAGGAAGAGACAACAACCATAACTTACTCTATAGTATCTGACATACTTGAGTGTGTGATTTGCTTCATACCCTTTGAGAGTCTCTTTGGCATATATTATTGCTACAAGGTCTCTTTGGAATACTAACATGCCATTCCAAATAGATCTTGTAGCAATAACACGACCCTCCCTTAAGGTTGTCTCTAAGAACTTCAAATCACTTAGAAACAACAGCTCCAATAATTTATCTCCAAAATTATTTGCATGCTATTTTATTATTATTTTCACCACAACTTCTATCCTCATACACCCTCACAATTTGTTTCTTCCCCAACTAGGATTTTGAGTGATGTGACATATAAGAGAAAGCTAAGATGGCCACTGTTAGATATGTCATATGACATGTACTGCTATAACTGTGATAGTAGTACCATTGGGGTTCTCCTACTAATGAGCCTTAGCACATATAGGCATTATAACTACAGCCTTAATATATGCCTTATAATGTACATTATTCTATATTTTATAACTGTAAAACACTAAAACACAGCACAAGATATTTTCAAAGAATGAAGAGATACATCAGATGATAAGAAGCAACTCACCAATTGGCTCATAAAACACCTTCAGAGCCAATGGTACACACACAAACAACGAGAAGTTCTATTCGTTGTTAACCAAATAATGAACAATGCTAATAATCTATCTAACATTGTATTTTGTTGTATTTTTAAGATTGTGTGCTTCATAATTGAATGATATTTTAAGAGCAGCATTGGAAAATTGTTCACAACATAAACCAACTAAACAATCCAGAAATTACTCTAGAAAAACAATATAGAAATTAACAAGCATCACTAATCAAGTCACAAACTCATAATGGGGGTGTGGTCAATTTGGGTAGGGGTGATAGTGGATTCAGCTGGGGTGATGGTGGATTTGGCTGGGGCGACGGTCGACGGTGAATCCAACCAGGGCGACAACGGATCCGGCTAGGGGCAATGGTGAATCTGCCCTGGGTGACAACAGATCTAGCCGGGGTGATGATGGATCCGACGGGGGCCATGGCAAGGTGGTCAATCCAGCTAGGGTGACGGTGGGGAGTTGGATTCTACTAGGCGTTGGGAGGAGAGGAGACATCGGGAGGTGAGGAGGTGAAAGGATGTGGCCAGGGGCACAAACCCTAGCGGGGCACTACTTATAGGAGAAATTATCATAGGCGGTTCTATTAAAAAACCGTCTATGATATCAGGATCACAAATTATTCCATTATAGAACCGTACCATCTATGATGTGGTACGTATCACAGACGGTTTTATTATGAAACCGTCTGTACTGTAGTAGCATATCATAGACAGTTCTATTATGAAATCGTCTGTAATACATATATCGCAGACAGTTTGTGCCACTAAACCGCCTATGATATTCGTTTTATAGTTACAACATATTCTGTTTTTTTTGGCTAGTCTCAAAAAATGCTAGCCATGCTCTCTGAAAACAACCAAGCAAATACAATAAAAATGTAATTATTTCTTAATTACTGAATCAATTACAATGGAATAATTCCTTAATTACATTGGAATGATTTTCAAATAGGTGTTCGTCGTGTTGGATCATTCTACTTGGCCATTTTTTTAAATAAAGCCCTTCATGATGATCGACACACATATAGCTTGTTTTATCGCTTGGTTCTTCCTTGAGCTTGATATCATCTTTGAATGGAGGATACTTGTCAAATTGATTGTACTCTTCCTAATCTACGACATTCTCAACTCTAACAATCCTTCCTTTTCCATGAGGAACTGCGTGGCACTTCTTATTTACTGGGTTGGTTACATAAAAAACTTGAATAACCTGCCTCACGAGTACGGATAGTTCATCTTTGTATCCTATACGTTCGAGGTCCACAGTAGTGATGCCGTATTTGTCAACCTTTACACCCTGTAGGAGTTAGACCTAACGACACCAAAATAGAGGAATCATGAAAATTATATAGTCGAGTTCCCAAATCTCCTTTACAAGCCCGTAGTAGGAGCTTGGGCCAGCGGAACTGAACTGCTCATGAAATGCATCTATGCAGACACCTGAGTTTTGGATTATGCTCTTTCTATCTTGATCTGTTGTATAAAATATGTACCCATTAATGTCGTATCATTGCCATATTACAATTGTGAATTTTGGTCCTTTTGCCAACCATTACAGCATTTTACTTGATGACCTCCCAGTGAATTGCACCTTTAATCACTCATTGAATCAACAGTTGTGCTATCTCGTGATCCAAACCTTTGGTTGGTCTAGATTCTCTTGGTGTAGTATGTCCTTGTGCTCTTTAATATACAGGGACATTTCAGTCATGTGTTACAAGATCGTGAAATGGGCTTGGGCGTACATATCTAGATTGGGAGTTAATGTTTTCCTTCTAATGGTTCCGATGCCCTCTAGCCTTGCCTCGTGATGAGATAAAGGCACTTATCGGTTCGACCTGAGCCATGTAATCGACGCAGAACTTAATGGCCTCTTCGGTTACATGACTTTTGATGATGCTGCCCTTCGTCCGAGATCAGTTCCATATATTGGACTTGAGAATTCCCATGTAATCGACGCAGAACTTAATGACCCCTTCCCACCCTTGCCACGCACAAACGAGTTGGAGTAGTATTGATAATGTTGGTTCTTGGAGTATAGAGAGAGTCATTAATAAGGGGCAAGAGGTGGGGAGGAGATTGGTGCCTGCTGTTCGATGGGGAGAGAATGGATGGGTGAGATCAGAATCCTGGGGGAGATACCGCAGATTGGTGACGTGACAGGGCGAGACTAAAATTTCATATATAATTATCATAGACGGTTCAGATTACAAACCGTCTGTGATAGAGACATCACAAATAGTTCTTAACAAAAATCATTTATGATAATGGAAGATATTACAGATGGTTCTTATTAAAAAACCATCGGGGATAATAGCCAGACGGTAGATCACAAAGATAATATATCAGTGTAATGTAAACAGCTAGTCTCAAAAAGAAAAAATAGCAAAGTTTTTTATGGCTTATATATTTTCGTTTGAAAGGTTTTGATGAGATCTATAGCTTTGTAGTTGAGGCAAACCCCAAATTCTGTAGGGAAGATTGAAAAGTTTGGTAAAAACAGAAACAAAAAACATGCAACGCAAATTCAGGGCTAAAGATGGCCAAATTTGGTGGTCTAAGAGGGTGACTGGCACATGCTGGTTATTTTTTGGATCGGGCTCATCATTAGCTTTCCAACGTGTATAAGAACATCGAAAACAGATACCGTATGCAAAAGTTATGCCTATTTTACTAAAGATGTCTCAGAATGGAATCCTTTTTAGACTCAAATTCATCTCAAGGAGAAGTGGGCGAAAGATTACAAAATTTTATAGGATTGCGAGGCAGGAAACATATAACAGATGATTCTTATTAATAACCGTCTGTGATACAATTATCACAGGCAATTCTTATTAAGAACCGTCTGTATTGTCTGAAATTATCACAGACGGTTTGGAGTAAGAACCGTCTGTGATATATAAAATTATCATAGACGGTTCGGATTAAGAACCATCTATGATAATGGAATACATCATAGATGGATTTTAATCCGAAACATCTATGATAATTTTACAAACGGTTCTTACTAATAACTGTTTGTGATAGTTATGTATCACAGACGGTTTTTGCCATCGATAATAACATAAGCGGTCACATTTGTAAATTGTCTATGATAATTACAATATTGACAGTTTTCATGGAACCGTCTGTGATGGGGCGTCTAATATATCCAGTTTTATAGTAATGATTTTTTTAGTTAACTTGATTCTCCACTTTAGACAAAAACAATTGTAAGGGATATGTTAGCAAGTCTTACGTGTTCACACGGCCTCGGCTCCCGTGTGTCACATCGACTCTAGCCAACCTTAAGTTCACATTAATCATGTGTTGTGTTCATATTAGTCATGCGTTCTCATTAGCTATTTCTATTCACATTAGTCATGCGTTCCCATTAGCCATACTAGGCTATATATATGTAATCCTTTGTGACTTGAATCAATCAATTGTGTGATTATCCAAAATATTCGAAGCTTTCATGGTATCAAAGCGGCGCCGCTCCTGAGCCACTGCCTCTATAGCTTCCGCCGTGCCGCCCCTGTGAGATGACCTTGTCTCCATGATCTCTCTCGGGGGCTGCACAACCCGTAGTTTAAGTTATATCGCCCCGCAACCACCACTGTCATAAGTCCTCCGACGATAGTCGCCGTGTTGCGCGACCCTCCTACGCTTGCGATAGCCACCGTCGTAAGTATTTTGACGGCAGTCACCGTGTTGCGCAGCCCTCCTACGCCCGCGACCACCACTGTCATGAGTTCGACAACAGTCACCGTGTTGCGTGACCCTCCTACGCCCCACGACCACCACCGTCGCGAATCCTCCGACGGCAGTCGCCGTGTTGTGTTGCCCTCCTGCGCCCCACGACCGCCACCATCGCGAGTCCTCTGACAACAGTCGCCGTTGTTGCGTGGCCCTCCTACACCCCGCGACCGTCACCATCGTGAGTCCTCCAACGGCAGTCACTGTGTTGCGTGTCCCTCCTGTGCCTTACACCGCCACCGTCGCGAGTCCCCCCTCTGCTGTTGCTGTCGCAACATTTCAAACTTTAGCGGACGATGTGTGTTGGACGGCAGCTATCCCGAGCATAACGACGACCTCAACACTAGTTACCTCGACATAGTTTCCTCCTCCATGGCTACGATCATGGTCACTACACTCTCGGCTACCTCGGCAACAAAGATCTATCATTCACCGAGTTCCGTTCTAGTTTGAACGTTCGGCCTTCTCCTGTTCAGACTACGGAAGGGTATTAGCAAGTCTTGCGTGTTCACACGGCCTCGGCTCCTGCATGTCGCCTCGACTCTATCCAACCTTAAGTTCACATTAATCATGTGTTGTGTTCATATTAGTCATACGTTCCCATTAGCTATTCTGTTCATATTAGTCATGCGTTCCTATTAGCCATACCAGACTATATATATGTAATCCTCTGTGACTTGAATCAATCGATTGTGTGATTATTCTAAATATTTCACGCTTTTAAAATATGTTGCCCTTCCCAAATTGCAGTTTTGATCTCCTGGCCGCCATGCACCAAGTGCATGACTATCCTTGTCAACAAATAACTATCGCCACTTTGTTAAATAACCTAACCTCTTGAACTGCGGAAGTTTCCTATATAAGGAGAACCAGAATAGAAATAATCAACCACGTACACACTCAGAGAGAGAGAGAGAGAGAGAGAGAGAGAGAGAGAGAGAGAGAGAGAGAGAGAGAGAGAGAGATCGATTTGTGAATATGGAGGTAGGAGATGTTGCGGGGGAGGTGAAGAGGCAGGTGAAGCTCGCGTTGCCGATCGTCTTCACGAATGTTCTCAACTCGAGTCGCCTGTCCATCTCGCTCATGTTCGTCGGCCACCTCACCAAGCACGTCTTCGCCGGCACTGCCTTGGCCACCAGCTTTGCTTTTGTCACTGGATTCAGCATGATGGTACTCATATTTGCTTTTGCTTTTTTTAAACGTTAAAATGTGAGGCAGGAAAATAAATCCCGAAGAATATCGATGCAGATAATTTTCACTCCAGTGAAAACTTAATTCCTCCTATACGAACGTGTGGGGGTGACTTTTGTATAACAAGCGATTTGTAGAATTAGGCCGGGAGACAAGGCATGTAGAACCGCGTTGTGCCTTCGTGTGATGTGACGCACTGCGTGCACCATGTACACAGGAGATGATGCATTATATATGCCGAGAGATACGTAATCCTTCCGGTTAGGGGTGTCAAATGATCCGGATTTTTTGTTTTATCCGGCATTCGTATTCGGATGGTAGCGAATATAGTAAGCAAAAATATATTCATATTATAAAATAAATCAGTATCTAGATAGTATTCAGAATTTTTTTGTCGAATACGAATATAAATACGGATAGCATCCAAATTTGGCAGACAAGGTAGCGGCAGCTAGCAATACGTATCTTTTACTTTTAACCTTTAAATTAGTCATATTATATATGCATTTCAATCATCTCGATGAGGTCATCGTCATGATACTTTAATTTGGCACATCCCTCAATAAAGTTTTTTGCATACTCTTTTTAACCAAATTTGATATGCTTATAACTGATTTATTTGTAATATATTTAGAACTAGTTAGGATTAGTGACGAAATGGTACCAATGATCAATGATTACGTGATAAAGTAGAGGAAAATGGCATAAATATTAATATAAAGCCAATGCCGATTTGCTAAACTTCATTATGGCATAGGATATTTATATTCGACCAAATTGAGTAGGTATTCGATTCGTATTTGATTCATATTCGCATTCAATTATATTCAAATTTGTATTCATATTTATTTAAAAATATAAATATAAATATAGAAAAACTGTTATTCAATTTGTATCCAATCTATTGACATCGCTACTTCTGGTCACAGAAAGGTTTCGTTTTAGCCAATGATACTTACACTGGGACTTCCACCACCAAAATATATACAAAAGCAAAAGAAAAAGAATATTTCGAAAGTTATTTTTCTAACAAGGCTACTCATATGGTTTTCTTACTGTACATCGCATAAAAAAGATGTTCACTCTCTGATTGGAGGGAGGAAAAGTGTGAACTTTGGCTTCACTAGTGAACGACATGTTTTTCTTACCTCATGGCCGCCCTTCTGTAACTTTCTTCCACTACTTGTCGTAGTGCCTCTTTTTCAGTGCACATTGGTACCTTTGAAGAGAGAGAGAGAGAGAGAGAGAGAGAGAGCGCGCGTGCGAGAGCTCGACTACAAATAATGTTTCAAAGCAAATCTCAAACTAATATTTTTGTTAAAAGTTAATAGAAAGCAATGAACCGCCCACAGCCCCTTTTTTAATCTTCATTTGTATACTGAAGAATTTGAAATTTATTATCGAATATAAATACATCGTTTTATACTTATCTTTTCTTCTGAGGAATTTATACTTATCTACACTGTAGTATTTTCTTATATATATAACATTGGATGTTGATAAGACAGTTCACTAGTGACGTGCACAAATTTACTGATGAGACAGTTCACCACTTGACTAATTAACATGGAGTGAAACCTTTCCTTCTTCCAGGAAGTGGGCCTTTCTGCCTGTTAATAACAGAGTTACTTTCCTGTCAAAAACAATCTAAACTTTAACCTGGCACATGCACCTGAATTTGCTTAATTGTGTCACTTGTATCTGGTGCTCATGCCTGTGGGGCGAACTGCTTCAAAACTTTTGTAGACTTCTGTGAAAACAGCCAACCTGCTCTACATGGCTCCGTCACTCTGCTGCGAGGTTCCCCATCAAAAATGGACCGACCCTTTGTTTGCACCCTCCTCAATGCTAACCTCGTATGATTTTCCTCGGCCTCATCGCTCATGCCGGAGTACCACGGCCACACCATGGTCATCATAAGGATGGTTAAACATGTCATTTCAAATTCTGTGACATCCGCTTTGGCTGCTTAGAATTGAATTTAATTAATTCAATTTTGCATTCCAATATCTATTTTAGTTGAACTTGATTCAAGCCAATTCAAAACATATTTTTTCTGTTTGGATGTCATTTGAAATTCTACAAGACTGTGGGGTCTACCTGTACACCCACGTCCGTCAATGTGCTTAAAGTAACTTCTCTACACGCTAAATCATCTCCAATAGATTTCAAATAATTTCATAAAAAATTATAATGTGAACATGAGGTTGAAATTGCAAATCCGAACTTTTATGAAATCATTGTCTACAAGGCTAAGGCGTCACCTGTGCATCTAGGCCCATCAATGTCCACAAATTAGGTTATCTACACTACTGAATTATCTTCAATAAATTTCAGTTGATATCGTGAAAATTTTATAGTGGGAATGCGAGGCTGAAATTCCAAATACCAAACTTTTACTTAGTTTTATATAATGAATATTAGATAAATGATAGATGTAAGTTAAGAATTGCTTCTAGCTGTATCATGCCTCTTGGAACTAAAATTCTAAATACCAAACTTTTACTTAGTTTTATATAATGAATTTTAGATAAATGACATATGTAAGTTAAGAATTGCTTCTAGCTGTACCATGCCTCTTGGAATTGGCTTTGAAATCATCCATTCAATTCTAGGCGGCAGCTAAACAGCTACATCTTTGGAATAGAATTCTAATTTCACAATTTCAGGGCCAATACCTGAGAGCCAAACGGGGTGTAATGGTAATTTACTAAGCCAAGAAGTTTGGATGTGTATATTTGGCTAAAATGCTATTAGAAACCCATGCTTCCCTTAAAATGTTGTTTTGTTCCTGGCGATCGAGCCAAAGACATATGGTTGCTAATTCAACTGCATACGCTAGCAGTCTTCCTTGCCAACTGAATATCGATTTGGAACCACGCGTCTAGTGTACTTCTGTTCTTCATCATTGAACTATAACACTATATTCTTTCTGTGGTAGATTGGACTTAGCAGTGCACTGGACACATTCTGTGGACAAGCCTTTGGAGCAAAAGAAGAAGCTTCTGTAGGTGTACACATGCAAAGGGCTATTCTAGTGTTAACAGCCTTATGCATTCCAATATCGCTAGTGTGGAATTTTACAGAGCCTATACTGATCTTCATACGACAAAATCGAGAGATTTCCGTCGAAGCTGCTGCCTACATTCGATGGGTGATCCCAGCATTATTTGGTTTTGCACTTCTTCAGTGCCAGACCAGATTCCTGAACAACCAAAGGATTGTGATTCCCTTGATGCTTAGTTCATTGCTCTGTTCTGTACTCCATGTACCACTCTGCTGGCTTCTCGTTTTCAAGTCTGGTCTTGGCAACAAGGGAGCTGCCGTGGCTTTGTCTATCTCATTCTGGTTCAATGCCATGCTGCTTGCACTTTATATCAAACTTTCATCCACATGCAAGGCAACATGGAAGGGGTTTTCAAGGGATTCCTTCAACCATGTGCCGCAATTTGTCAAGCTTGCTGGTTCGTCAGCATTGATGTTATGGTAAGTGTCTTCCAAATTCCAATCTATAAAGCACACTAATTTTGGCCAATTGCTCGCATGGCTCTCTAATTATTTATCTTTTCTCCCCTGGAAAATGTGTTAAGCTTAAGATTCTGGACGCTGGAGCTTCTAGTGCTTCTTTGTGGTCTTCTGCCAAACCCAAAACTCCAAACTTCAGCATTGTCGATCACGTAGGTTTTTTTTTTTCATGTAAACAACACAAAAATATAAGGGTATTTTTTTATACCAGCATGATTTGATTTCATAGGCGTAATACTTCATCAATTGCTTCCATGATCTCCCTTGGTTTGAGTACTTCTACCAGGTAACTTGAAATCTAGAGTATACATTGTAATTCAACATTTTTTATCCAATACTTACTTGGTCTTACTTTTTCATTTTTATTTTTTTCAGCATACGTGTATCAAATGAGTTGGGCGCTGGTCGTCCAAAAGAAGCGCGTAAAGTTCTATTCATTGCCTTCTTTATAGCTACTTCTGAAGGTCTGAGCATATCATTGCTTCTAGTCTTGTTAAGAAATGTATGGGGAAAACTCTATAGCAATGAAACAGAAGTTGTGAAGTATGTGGCCAGTATAATACCCTTGCTTGCCATTAGCCATCTTGTGGATTCAACACAATGCTTGTTTGCAGGTATGCCAATGTTTTATTATTGGGATCTGTCGATGTTCAATTATGTGTGCTTCTAAATTCTAATAAAATTATCTACACATTTTGCAAATAATTGCAATGAAAAATTTTCATGTAAGAAATGCTTTTCTCAAATGACAAGTTAGAACAAGTACTACGAATAATTGTGCGCAAGTACTATGAACAATCTTACACCTACACAAGGAAAATATTGTTATGTACTCTTTGCTAGAATGTTTTATTATGCGGAAAACTTTTGTAGCATGTCAGTGTGTCTGTTATGTTTCAAACTATATAATGCTGGATTAACAGGATATAGTCTACTTTGGAGCTCAAGTGTACACCATTGCTTTGAACATTGATTTATCTATCCATGTAAAGCTAATGAAACTTCTATGGTGATCATAGATTCATCTTCTTCCTCTTTTAAATGAATTGCCAGGTACATTGAGGGGATGTGGTTTGCAAAAGATAGGCGCAACAATAAATATAGGAGCATTTTATATTATTGGTGTTCCTCTTTCAATTGTTTTGGGCTTTGTTGTTCACATGAGAGCAAAGGTATACAATATTCTTCAATGAAGTTGTATCACCCATTGATATTATTCAATTAAGTTTAGTGACATTGACTAACCCACATGAGAGCAGAGGTACTACAATATTGCTAGGTTCGTATGATAAACTAATTTTTATCAATTCTTTGTCTCTTGAGCAGGGCTTCTGGATTGGATTCATAGGTGCACTATGCATTCAAGATTTGTTGTATGGAATACTAATTTTTTGTATTAATTGGGAGAACCTTGTAAGTTTCATAGTTTCTTTATTTCTACCTGTTATTAAAATGATATTCCACACAATGACTTATATTTATGATGGCATTACATATCACCTAGACTCTCCCTTCAAATGTTTGCAACAGAGTTAGAAGTTCCATTTACTGTCTTTTAACATAATATCAGACCCGTTACATAACCAGTTCATGCCAGTTTGTACAAGGAGAATGCAGTTGAACTTTATAAAAGTAATCCTCCATGCATTGTATTTAATGAATGCCAGCGTCAAAAGGAGCTACACACTATTTGTCAATTAAGTTTCGACTAATATTTCTATTCTTCCACTCATTTTAGCAATCCTTGTTTTACTTTTGCAGGCCGACAAAGCCAAAGACAGAGTTTATAGCTCCATTTCACGAAAGGGGAACGTTGCTGACAGCGAGAGGCAGCATAGCGCAACTTAAAAGTGCATATATTACTAGTATTCAAAACAAAAAAAGCGTATGGCACTAGAAGAGGATCAGCACATGTAACTTGAATAACCTTTTTGTTCTGACCGCGTATGAGGCGTTCAGGACAATTTCTATCCACCATCATTGCCTTGATCAGAAATCCAGGGGAAATAGACGAAGTTTCATCTACTTGCTCCCTGAGCAGAGCTCAGAAGTAAACTGTATTTATTTCCAGTGCCTCATGCTCCATTACTGGAAGGGGCGATTGTGCAACCTACGCACAGGTAGGCTAAAATCCATCAGATGGAAGAATATATGCAGCTTCTTAATTTTGATCCATCTGGTTTGTTACATCGTATGATACAAGTCTATTAGCTTCTTCTCTACGGACAACTAAGAACTACATACAAATTACACGGTATACATCCACACACGACTACATACAAACTACATGGTATGCGTCCATACACCACGAGTGAAACTTGTAGCTACTAGCCTACTACGACATACTGCATGATGATCTCTCAATGGTGAGCCGAGGCCTCTTTAGGATGCTAGAGAAGCTCTTGACCTTAGGTTGTGGGCTTGTTTGAAGTGGCTGTGGTTTATGGCTTTTAGTTGAATTTTTTGAATTTTAGCTGTTTACGATAGAGATTACAGAGAGAGAGATACTTGTTTGCGATTTTAGATGGTACAAATGTTAAACTTTTAACGTGTACTACAATTAACTTATAGACTGTTTAAAAGTTAGATACTGTACCAAAAACCAAAAGCGGCTTCAAATAGACCCTGTTCCTAGCTACCGTCGCTGCCCTCCTCACCGTCTCCCAGGATGTCTGGCTTTGCGTCGCACAGTCTGGGTGCCTGTAGTACATGGATGCGCAGAATGATGTACGAGTCGCACGATGCAGGAGGTCAAGACATGTGGGTTTATGTAGGGTTTTGTGGGTGTAGAATAGCTATTCGACGAAGGGGAGTAGAATCCTCACGTAGTTCTCAATAGTGACAATGGCAACTGAGAAACATTGCAGTTGCTACTGCAAACTGCAGCAGATCATGGTGTTGATTTGAGTTTTCACCGGAATTTGGATCACTCTAATGCTTCGGGTACTACAGACCCTCTGCCATCGATTTTTTAATATTCTATTTTTTATTCTGATTACAATAATATTCTTGGATTTTTTTAATTTTACAGTAATAGCCATCTGTCGCTCCACAATTGGACGATATGGGCTAATCACCCAACTGTTGGACGGTATGTGGCCAAGTCACCCAATAGTTGGGCAAGTAGCCCATGTCGTCCAACCTTGGAGCGACTACTTACTACTAGCTTGTCCATTTCTCTTTGACCCAATCTCTTCACAAACTCTCTCACCATTTCTCTCACAAGAGAACGAGAAGAGCTTGAGAGAGGAGAAAAAAGAGGAGAGAAGGAGAGGGGGAGAAGGTCACGAGAGGAGGATAAGCAAAGAAGCTCAGGAGAGGGGGAGGAGCTTGGGAGAGAGTGTGAAGGAGAGGAGAGGAGCTCAGGAGAAGAAGAGAAGAAGAGGAGATGATCTCGTGAGGTTATGAAGGAAGATGAATGAAGTTTGTTGATTAGGAGAAAAGGTTTTTACGTGAAGGTAATAGCCTCATCCATTTTTATTTTCATCCGAATGGAGGCAACATGTAGTTACTTATTTGTTTAGCACGCATTTAGTGAATGCATATTGACAAATGGTAATATTTGTAGTGAGAAATTAATCATGTCGAAATCGACAACATTAAAAGTGCATTATGGTGTTGATACCATTCATGAAGGTCCATACGGTGTTGACCTGAGCGGTTTTCCGCAAGTCAGTATGGTACACTCGGACACAAAGAATGTTCTAATCAGATATGTCATGCATTGGCTCATACACAGTTTCTTCTTGGAACCCGAGATGTGCAGTGTCGTCTTACATAGGCTTTGGAGTCGGTCTACCATGCACATTCAGTGGGAGTTGAGGAGACTGATGCACATGGTTGTATGGAAGGGCTTTTTGAAAAGCTGTCAACGATGTGGTTATGAGTGTGTGCTACTCGTGCAACCATATCCGAAGGGAGTCATAGGAGATCCAATTGGTGGGAGTAGCTCAAGCGCATAGCACGTGGTTCATTAAGAGGATGTAGTGGACGATATTGCGAAGGCAGAACCGGAATATCACACACCGCATGTTGAGCCCACTCAACAAGCGGATGCAGGTGTTGCTGAGGCAGATCAAGAAGATCACACTACGCAAGTTAAGCCTACTGGATAAGCGAACGCAGAGGAGTATGTTGAAAGCATAGTGTGTTAAATAGAGATCGATGACCGGATGACCTGGGCTGAGCAAGAAGCTTTACTAGAGGATGGCAATGACTCTTCTAATGAGGAAGAAGGTCCCATGCCACAGGCATGGAATAGAGTAGATGTTGAGAGTCTTTCTATGCACAACAAGCATGAATCAACATAGGAGTACCATGGTATAGAGATTTAGCTTCATGCAATGTTTGTTGACAAGGGATCATTGCAGGATGCCATTAAGATGTGGGCCTTGTCTATACAGTAGACGTTTTGGGTTCTAAAATTTAGCTAGGAGTAGTACACCGTGGTCTGCGAGCATGTTGGTTGTCCTTGGTGTGTGTACATACGTAGACCCAAGTATGATACTCACTAGATTATCTCAAAGGTGGAGCCATATTCTTGCATGCTCAGCAGCGTTTTGCTGAAGCATTGCAACCTGATGTCCACCTTTATAGCCAATCTCATGTACGAAGGGGTAGTGAAGAAGAAGGACCTGAAGGCCAAGTACAAGCACATCATGATGGCTATCGAGCAAAAATTCAAGTACAAGAAGGAATGATGTGCGAAGTAGAAGGCCTTAGAAAGGAGGTTCGGTTCTTTCGAGGCGGCTTACGCAACATTCCTCGTATGCTCAAGGTGCTTTGGGACAGGAATCTGGGCATATACATTATTGTGAAGGACAAGCCATCTAGAAGACCGTTAGGTTACATGGTTTTGCAAAGGGCCTTCTTAGCCTTCGGTGCCTACATCGACGCTTTCAGGCACATGTTACCCATGATCTTATCGATGGGACATTTCTAACAAGGAAATACAAGGGGCAGATCTTGACAGCAATTGGTCTTGATGGAAATAACTAGATTCTACCCTTAGCCATCATATTCGTTGAAAGTTAGAATTTCGACAGCTAGTTGTGGTTCCTTTGACATCTAAAGGAAGGAGTAATTGGGGCACGTCCTGTTGTCTATATAATCCATGATCACTACCATGAGATGATGAAGGTCATAAGAAAACTTCAGGAAGACATGAAGGAGTCATTACCTTGGCTAGACATTAGGAATAGATGGTGTATTCGCCATCTGGGGGCCAACTTTTTCAAGCAGTTCCTGCAGCAACCGTTGATGAAGATGTTCAAGAGGCTGGCTATGTAGAACTAGCAGCATAAATTTGATACGTTGTGGGAGATATTGAAGGAGTACACTAGGTAGAATGTCATCAAGAGGAACAAGCGTCCACCCATTCCTGAGGTGGCGTAACCTGAACACCTCACACTATTGCCGAAGCTTGACCATCCTGGTGTGATATAGAGGACCTTGAAGAATATCACCTACTTCTCCCATTGGAATGAGATCGAGCCATTGGAGAAGTGGTTGTTGTTGCACGATACAGATGGTGCAAGGTATGGCATAATGATCAATAACCTTGTAGAGGTGTACAACTAGGTTCTTAGGGATGTTCGTTCTCAGCTCCTCATCACCATCGTGGAAAGCGTTGTGCAAAGTACAATCGGATATTTCAGGGAAAGACATGCAAATGCAGCACTTTATGCAGCCAACCCACATACACCGTACTGCTCGAAGATTACAGCATATATGCAGGCCAAGACCAAGAAGGGTCAGTCGCACACGGTCTTTGTGATGGGCAATATAGAGCATCGTTTTGACGTACTCCTTCAGGATAGAGCTAGATTTGGGACTGCTTGGTCTCTTGTTACTCATGAGGTGTGCCTTGGAGATCATGTGAATGAATCCAGCTATATATGCAACAAGCCAAAGCTCTTTCACATGCCATGCTCTCATGTCCTCGCCATATGTGGGACTGTCAATATGGACCCATCGAACTTCATATCGGAATACTTCATGAAGGAGAGAGTGTTGCAGGCGTGTGCGGCGAGCTATGAGGCTTCAGGGTTGTGGGTAACTTTGCCATGTCGGATATTACACAGAGGTCTTGGATTCTAGATCTGGACCTTTTGAAGGGTGGGAAGGGCCATCGGTAGAGTTGTCGCATTCGAAACAATATGGATGGAGGGGAAGCTAGAGCGGTGGGTAGACATTGTGACCGCTGTGGCCAGGAAGGCTACATAGCTCTTGCCGACAAGTAGGAACACCGACGTGAAGTGCAACACAACTTTTTGTAATGTGTGCAGTGGTCTTAAGATTAAAAATGCTATCATGTTGTAACTTTATTTGTAAACTTTAACTTGCGTACTGACAAGACCAAACGAGATAGACTTATGCAGTGACAAGACAAATTGAGATAGACTTGCATCATGATAAGACCAAATAAGACAGCCTTGCACAGTGACAAGACCAAACAGAGTAGATTTGTGCAATGACGTGATGCTATGCTGGTCCACGAATTGTTTGGCGTGCCACTGGCTCGCGGATATGAATTTGCGCAAACCAAATTGGACTTGTCAAGCATACGCCACGTTGGCTTAGCCTATAAGTACTACCCGTTTTGCAGCTTATTTTTCTGCCCTATGACTGCAATACTACATCACTACTATGGAGAAGCAACAGGAGAAGATCACTCGACACGCAAAGGCTACTGCAGCCTGAGACAAACAAGCCAAGCATGCTGCGAGGCTACCTTCCTGAAGCGGAGCCCTCGGTACCTCCAACCCCAACCCATACCTCAACGTTCCTACTGAGCATTCTCCATATGACCCGCCTATTAGGGAGATGCCCCCTGCTGGTGCTGGGACGTATGCATGTTCTTCAAGTTCAAAGAACGATTGAGCTTGGATATGCGTTACTAGGGTTATGGTAACTACACCTGGGACTATCCCAATTGGTGGTGGGACACAGCCCACTATCGACAGCTAGTAAGGATGGGTTATAGTATATTCCCCTACCAGTTTTCTTTTATGGCATGCACTAACAGACTCTTCCCTCTTCCCGTAGTCCCCATATCCACTATGCACGTACTGCAAATGGATCGACTGGGAGATTCATCTACACGACCAGTGGACTCTGAATTGCGAGGAGTGGGATGCCCAGACGACATGTGAGAGGCTGGTGGAACAACAGCACGGCAAAGATCAAAGTGAGTGTATTCAGCGGGAGACGCAAGCTTATCTAGAGGCGTGCAGGCACAAAAAGCGTGAGGCTCGCGAGGAGGAGTGCGAGAGAAAGCATGAACTGGTGGCCAAGACCAAGGCAGCCAGCGAGGACTACAACACTGACCTCGAGAAGAAGGGCAAATGCCATGTTCCACGCAGTAGTTCGGTCCTCTTCGTCTATATGTTCAATGTATTACTAATTCTCTAAAGGCATGTGTGTACCATGCTTGGTTTATTAGCCTGCGTGTCATGTAACTCCCTTGTCAGATCAACTATCGTGTTGTTGTCATTACGCCATTTATCTGAAGTTCTCCGCCGTGTATGAATTGCATATTGTATTGTAATATCACTTACCTTCCTACTTACAAATCATTGCTAACTTAATCGTCCACATAAAATTCTTCAAAAATTTATCGCACTACTACAATATACGACGATCATAAAATATTATTGCGAGTCTAATATATTTTGTACAATTTAGAATATACAAAAAATACAAACGAATCAACCGACATCATCTGCCCTTTTATTTCAAAAAAAGAACCTACAAACAAGAATTACTAAATGTATTACCTACAAAAATTACCATTTACTCCGCTATAATTATTTTCATAAGATTTAATAAAATAAAAATATTATTATTTTGAATCGCCCAACTGTTGAGCAACTAGGGCTAAGTTACTCTACCAAATTAAATGACTAGGCATTGGTCATCCAACAGTTAGGTGACATGGGCTAGTCGCTCAACCATTGGGCGACTTGGCCACGTGTCGCCTAACGGTTGGGCGACTAGCCTATGTCGCCCAACTCTAGAGTGACAGATGACTATTATTATAAAATAAAAATATAGGTATATTATTGTAATTTAAAATAAAAAATAGATTATTTAAAAAATTTCTCTGCCATCCACTAAAGAGCCATTTCATGAGCGGGGGGGGGGGGGGGATTCGGGATTGAAATTCTAAAAACGTGGCGCTGGCTGCTCTCGATGATTGGTTGGGAATGAGATGCTGGGAGATGGGAGTTAACGGTGGACTAGGTCGGTTGGGAGGGGTTGAGAAAAATGCCTTGCGACAATTAAAAAAAAGACTATACTCTCATTGTCCCACACTGTTTTTCTGAGGGATTCGAGGAAAATGTTGCCACGGCAGCGAAAAATAGATAAAATAATAGAAATTATCAATGCACACTTTGCATTGCAGTCTCTAGGACCATAGCGCCTCACCTATGCAAGTTTGGGGATCCCACCAGTTAAAATGCAAGTAAATGCTCCTAAGCACCAGTGTGCCACACCTATACATCTTTAGGGACGTCTGATGTAATTATTTTTGCTTCCTGCTCTTTACTCGGAGGAAAGGATATAGCGATCAAACTTCCACTTTCCTGGTGTCACAAATTCTGGCATCTATCTCTGTCGGTGTTGCTATGCTCCAATGATTAAGAGAAAAATGCAAAGATCAAGGACCGAATTCCTACCCACTGTGAGGTGAAGGGCTTGACAATGAGAGACCACACGAAGGTCTAGAATATAGTTGTGATAAACAATTGCACTTTGGTTGAGTTAAATTTGAATTTTGTAAATGTTTTAGAAAATTCATATTTCTGAGTTGCTTTCAGTGTACCTGATCAGACCAATCAATGGGACCGGTCAAACCGTTGGGAGGAAATGGTCTGACCAGCCTGTGAATGGTAGTCTGACCAGTGGTCTGGTGTGACCAGATGTTGGGTGGCAGTTTGATTGCTGGGGTGGTATGATCAATTTCTAGTTGTTGGCTGCTTTTTTTTTTGCAAAGAATGTGTTTGGGAGTTGGACACGTGTGGCATGGCCGGCTGTTTGTTGGCAGTCAGACCGGAGGTGTCTAAGCGATGTGACCGGCATTGGAGATGTGGTCTCATCGATGGGCCAGTCAGACCGTCATGAGGAGTGCGGTCGAACTGGTAGCAGTGGCCAAAAAACAATGAGGGGTGTTTCGAGGAGGTTTGAGTGTGAGCATAACATGGGTGTGAGTGGTTCTTTGTGTTGTGTTGCATGATGCAGGCAAACTACAAATGCAAGGAATCTCTTGATTCAGGGTCTTGGAAGGAATGAGTTCAATCGTGTGTCCCATTTCACTTTTGTGCATGATATCTGGCAGACTTTCATTGATTACCATGAGGGCTTTATAGCCATCAAGGAAGTGCATTAGAATCAATTCAAGAAAGAATATCAGAAGTTTGAGATGGAGAGTCTTTGAGTGAGTTCTTTTCTCACTTCTACAAGATCCTTAGCAACTTGTGTGCAGTTTGTGTGACATTTCTCGACTCTAAAAATGTACGTCAAGAGATTGGAGCCTTGAACATGTCGATTTGGAAGATGAAGTCACTTTCATTAATGACACTGCTGTCATGAGTGAGCTCACTTTGGATAAACTTTATTCAAGGTTAAAATATCATGAGATCAACTTGTTCTCTCACAAGAACAAGTTATAGTTAATGGCACTTATGGCTGATCCCACATAGAGTCCCTCTTTTGGCTTAGTTGAGTCTGCTTCTTTTGAATCCTCTTTATCTGTTTTGCATGCTATGAGTGATGATTAGCTTGAGTAGATTCCTGAGGATGATCTAGCCCTCCTATCCACAAAGTTCATCAGATCCTTAAACATTGTAAGAATGAGAAAGAGAGGAGATGACGCATGTAGTGCTTCGAGTATGATGAGCTCAACCACATCAAGGCATACTACCCTAAGATCAAGGACAAGGACAAGAACGAATACCGCAAGCATTCACCACCTTGAGATGCCAAGATGAAGAAGCATAACTACCACAAGATAGTTCACCAGGTCCTGTTCGCTCTCAAGTAGCTTGACTTGAAAGATTTTGACTCAGGGGCTAATGTTAGGACTCAAATATACAAATCCAGACTCTCTGTATATACTACACTAGTTCAAGATTATGCTAGTGCACACAGTGGCAACATAGATGAAACATCATTCCATACACACAAATGACTAAGAAATAAATAAATACTTTTATTATCAGAGTAGTGACCGTTGGGTCAAAGATTGCAATTAATAGCCTCATTGACTAAATGACTTCATTAAATTGCAGTGGAAGGAATAAAATAATCCTCAAGTGTAGCCCATCTATATGCCCATGGGCAATCGACTGGGATAGTATTGTAACATCCTGATTTTCAGAGTTTATTTGAAGCTTTTAAAATAAAATTCACCATTTCAATTTTTCTAGAATTAATTAAAGATTAAAATAATTTTTTATGAATTAAAAAGATTTAATATGACTAAAGTAAACATCAAATAAAAGAAAACTAATTTTTGTTGGGTTTCTTGTGCTATAAGGAATTTTTCTATATTTTCTAGTTTTTTGGATTTATTTGTTATTTTCTAGAGCTCTTTTGATTTTTATCTAAATTTCTGAAAATACAAAACCCTAAAACTAATTGGGCCAATCCCATCATTGTTCAGTAGGCCTAGCCCGCATCCCTTCCCACCTTGCCACGTGTCGGCCATCGCCACCCCTCGGTACTGTTCATCGGTCGATCTTTTCCACTGCCATGTGTCGCACATTGCCTGGTCGAGCTACTGTTCATCTTCGTCTCCCAGACAGACTCCACTGCCATCTCCGAGCGGGATACCTCATTGTTCGTGCCATAAATAGTGCCACCTTCCTCTGTTCTCTCGTCCCGCCGTTGCTCGCACCACTGCACTCGATGTTCGTGCCTCCCTAGAGAGTCCCCGTTGTCCAGTTGCCACCGATGCCACTTGACCAGGCCACCGCCATCGCCCACCACCACCGGTGAGTCTCCAGCCGAGCCTCCTAAACCACAAGCCGCTGCACCGCTTCGCCTTCAGCAGCCAATCGCCGAGCGCCATAAGTTGTCCCCTTTGGCCTAGTCCGAACGTCCTCATCCATCTGGACTGTTCGATCATCGCCACCCCTTTAGCCGGTCTGAACATCTTTGGCCATCTGATCATCATTGGACTGTCTGATCATTGTCATCGTTCGAATAGTTCGATTGTCGTCACTCCTCAGCCGACCGATCGTCATTCTGTTCGGACCATCTTAACATCCTTATCCCCCCAAACCATTCAATTGTCTTTGGATCATGTAATCATCATCACCCTAACCGAGTCAGCCGCCATCTTAGGAGCCATGCAAGACCTAATCCTACGTGGTTATTATCATGTATTGTTATTTCATTACAAACCCTTGTATATGATAGTTATTGTCTAATTTGCCTTAATCCCCTATTTGATAATTTGAATACCATGATTCCATTATCACCATAGGATAGAAAATTATTTAGTGACACCATACTAGTTGTCACATGGGTTGTACGTTTAATTTGCTTAGTCATACTTATAGACACGTTAGATTCATCATCACATGTGGTTAAATAATTAATTTGACTTAATGAGATATTGAACCGTGGTTGTGCCACAATTATAAAATTTGTGTGCCATGATAATTAATTTCTACCAATATCCTTAGAAGTGAGGTTGATTAATATGATGTTGTCCTGTTGTAGTTTCTTGAAGAACTATGGCTAAGAATTTGTCGATACATGTTTATAAGTCATGCAGTTATTGAGGAATATAAAAAAAGGTTTGATATTTGTGGTTGTTTATAGTTCCAACTTGTTGGATAGATTGGATTGATTGATCTTAAGTAATTAATCTGACCAGTCGGGATGATTAAGTAAGGAGGTGTTGAAATATTGCCTTAGTAGTATTAATCTTTAATGTGACCTCTCTTTATGTACTTGATGAGCATGCACAACCGCTAAATTCATGTAACTTTTGCCATGCTAAATTGTTGAAACATGTATAAAGAATTAGATGAATGTTGATGTATGAAATTATGAAATCTTGTCTTATAAAGTTGGTATTATTGATGTTTAAAGTTCTTTTGTTCTAATTTCTGAATATAAGGTGAAATATTGAATATGTGCTCATAATTGTTTTTGCGATTGCAAAATAGAGATAGGATCATTAATGCTATGATGATGAAAATTAATAATCAATTATTGACAGTAATGACTGGAGTGCAATCAATTTGTGCTAAATTAGAAGTTGAGCATTGGTAAGAGTTAAATGTATGAAATCTAATAAGAGATTTATACTAGCATGTTTGTGAGGTTGTCATATTCTATATTATCTTGTTAAAAAGTTTTGTTTTAATATGGTGGCTTATACACTAGGTTTTCCTAGATTAAGTAGTTAGAATCTTATTTAGATAATAAGAACATGATGAAGTTATTTATGGTGTTCCTTTTAGAAAAATATGGAATAAGAGGATATGATAATTCTTGCAAAGAATGTTTTATCTTGTTGTTAATACAATTGATAGCATATAGTTGTGCTTATGGTGTTAAATGCTTTACAAATGAAGGAATTTGTTAGTTCCATGTTACTAATTGAATTTAAGGATTTGAGTTTCGCGGTTAGGGTCTTCTTTTTGGACCTTATGACTTATGTGGTAGCCGAAAATTATTTTTGAGCAAAGTGTCATGATGAATGCTTTTATTGGTTTTATCTGAACCTTGTGTTATGGTTTTCAAGCATCCTTTGTTGGAATTGGCGGGATGCTGTTATCAAAGAAAAATTATTTCTTGTTAAAAGAAAGAGTTGTACTAGAAGTATTTGAGGTACAAGTGGTCTTATCTTGTGTTTTCCAACCTTATTGCTATTTGATTTTCTCTTGATCTTTTGGTTACTGTGAATGATAGCGATTTTCTGTATGCTGAAATTTATTTCTTCTTACCTCTTTTTCTAAGATCAGGGTAATTATTGTGGGTTGCGAAGCCTTTATGTTGCATGATGGCACCTGGATAGTGGTGGTCTAGTAGATGCTTTTTTGTGGGAGCCTTAAATATCACGATATTTGTGGTACATTGGATGATATACTGTTTTCGTGGAATAATCCTTGGGAAGGATTTGATTTAAATAGAATGTTTGTCTTGGAGTGAAATAATTTATTGATATTAATAATTGAGAGTATGTTAACTGTGGAATAGTTAGGTTTTCACCTGAGGATTTCTCTATCTTATACAGGAAGTTTGTTGTAGGAGTCTTGAAAGATAAGTCTGGGCTTTACCTTTTGTTATGCTAGAACCTTAGGGGCCCTGTGTTGCTGTGTAGGAATAGTGGATCAGAGTGGAATCCAAATAGTGTGATGATCGGGATAGCATCCTTGAGGTGCAGTAAGGGAGTATGTGTGGGTGTGATACGAATTTCGAATTGTTATCCTTAAGGGACTAAGGTGCGTTAGGAATTATTTGTGAAAATAATTCTGTTGGTCGAGGTCTTGGCTAGAGTATGATTTGTGGGGGCAGTAGAGTCTATCTACAATGGTGTAGATGATGTACTCAGTTGAGCTAATTGTTGAGGTGGCCAACTTGAGATAAATGAGTTGGTGGGTTGAGCGATGATTTGAAAATCCTTGGTTCAAGGAAGTTAAATTATTAAAAGTAATGGATTGGGAAATATTTGTTATCTCGAATAGTGAAACGCTCTCTTGATTCTTGTTAAGTTGTGTGTTTATGGCAGAGGTTATCTGCAAATTGAGTTATTGTATGTTGAGGCGTAGTCTTTTTCGGTTAAGAAAAGAAAATGACTGTTTTGGTCTATCGAGTGATTTTCACTCTTGGATTATGTGGTGTAGTTCTTCAATTGTCTATTTGGAGAGTGGAAAAGGTTTTGTGGTGAATCCTTTGGTTTGAATCGTGGTCCTTTGAAGGGCAGCTAGTGGTTAGTGTGTTGCTTGAGAATTCTTTATTCTCTTTTTGTTGGATTCTATTTGTAAAAGATATTGTTTGTGCTTCAAGTAGAATGATATGAGTGGAATATGTGGTCGAACTCTTTTAAAGGGGTACAATGTATTATCCCGATTATAATAAATAGAGAAAAATTTCTAAGAAGGAGGATGGTGTTAGAAAGTGGTTTAATAGTTGTCGCAGAAAAAAAATTGCGAAAATGGCAAGACCCGTTGGCCGCTCAGAGCTGGCCTAGGAGTTATGTGGATGTTCGGCCTAGACCAACGTGAATTCTGGGCTCGCCGGAACTGGCCGTGAGGAAGAGGATCATCAAGTATGTGAAGGCCCTCTGGACGAATCAGTCCGAGCGGGAGGCGACGTGGAAACTTGAAGACCGGATGCACAAGAAGAGCCCAAGCTCTTAGAGGTGGAAGAGTACCCGTAGTTGTTGTTCCCTTGGGATGTTCTATCCTTTGGTTATTCTTTCCTTGATTATTCTTTTGTCTCGTGGGTTGAGGAGTTAGATTCGAGGACGAATCCTTTTTAGGTGGGGAGAATGTAATATCTTGAATGTCGTTTCGGCGTCATTTTTTAAATTAATCGCAGAGTTGCCCGGATTTTTGGTAAATCGCGGGAGGTGAAAAAAATTCTTTGAAATAGTCTAAAATAATAAAAAAATAATTAAAATAATTAATTTAGAGATTTGGCCTGTCCGGAGGGGTGGGCCAGCCAGCCCAAACGGGGGCCTGTATCCCCTCCCAGACCCTAGCCACCTCCTTTATAAACCTTGTGGGCGCCTCCCCTCCCTTTTCCCACCCCAGCCGCCACCCCACCCTCCTTGCGCCCCATCCCCACCTCCCAAGCTGCTGCCCTGTTCTTTGGAGCAAAGGAGAAAGGCAATGAGAAGAAGAAGAAGAGGAGGAAGGGAGGAAGAGGAAGATGAGAAAAGATGTGATCCCAAAGCTAGGTAATTTTTCCCCATCCCAAAACCCTCTGTTTTTACTATAATTAGGGTTCATAGAACGGGATTTTATGGGGATTAGCAATTAGATTCCCCAATGAGAGAGTTCCTGTTGTTTGTCTGTAGATCAATTCACGCAGCGCGGCTGTTCGTGCGGTTTAGACCCCTAAGACGATTTTTTCCGAGGGTCTCCCTAAAAGGAAAAACGTAGAGAACGACGATATGCATCTACTGTATTTTTTTCAGATTGTTTGGCCGCGTCATTTAGACGTACCAGGGTCTGGAATCCCGCTGTCTGTCAGGGGTGCAGACTGAGGCTGTTTGCTGTTCAGAGGGGAATTAGGGGTAGAAGATGATTTTTAAATTTTTGGTCATAATTGAGAAAAAAATAGGGAATTCAGTAATCTAGCTGTTGTAAAAGAACCAAAAATTTTAAATTCTTGATCTGTTCTGGGGACGCGTTTCAAGTCGGCTGTCCGAACAGACAGAACAGAGGATGTTCTCTGTTTTGAGCATTTTGTTACACCTTGCTAAGAACAAAATAAAAATATGTGATCTACATGAAAAGTGTAGGTATTTAAGTGAGAAATCCAGATATATATCTTTTGCTATGATTAGTGTTATATTTTTAAAGATAGGAAAATATTAAGCCACGCCGCTGTAGTGGGAAGATTGTAGAACTGTTACGCGGGGAAGGATGTTGTGGGATTTTGGGGCTTAGCGTTATCTTTTCTTCGAGAGTCACATTTTCATTGTTGTAATGTGTGCTGCGAGGTACCTTTTTGGACAGGCAGTTTTGCTTCTGAATGCGTGTGATTTCGTCAATTCATCGATAGAGGCAAGTAAACGTAGCGGATGTGCTACCGTTTAACCCGTTATTTTTACTACTTGCAATATGCATGATTTTTCATAATGTTAAATGATATGCCATGGTTACATGATTTCTAAGTAAGAATGTGATAGCAAGATATGAATGTGATATGCCATCGGTAGTATTCTTAGTGAATACTTGTGGTTGTAGTGGTAGCAATCTTGATGAATATATATTGTAGTCTATGTGGTAGGATTCACTATGGATCGATTGATTATGATCTTGATGAATCGGATGTGGGTTATGTGGTTGACCTTCGTGGTTAAATCTTTGTGGTTTATGATTATCATATCATTCATAACATGTCATGACATTGCATTGTGGATGTCACCGCTTACAGCCGCGACCGTACTGGTACAGCATCGTGCATTGCCGTAGCACGATGCACACTTTTACCTTGTTGGGTAAAGGTGCAGTGGAGCATAGCATGCATATGCATTGCATTGTGGAAAGATTATTTGCATACTTATGCAATATCTTGTGGTGAAGTTATTTTACAAATAACTGCAACTTCATATTTGTAATGTGGAATTGGGTCATGAGAGTCACTTGTGGTATGAGAAAAGTGGTTGTGGTCGTGGATTGGGGTTCATCCCTTAGGGTATGGTAGGTGTTGTGATTGTGGTATGATGTTCTTTTCTCTTGTGATAGCAGTTGTGGATGCGAGAAATAATAAAGCTAGTGAGGTAAAACATGTTAATGCTTTATTGTCATTGGTAGTGGTAGTGGTGGATGGTACGAAATAGTTAATCAAGATTCATTTACTAATGTTTTACCATTGTGGGTAGTAGATATGGTTGAATCTATAATTGTGGTCGTTATGGGAATAGATATTGATGCTTAATATCATTATAGTTTAATTAGCTTGTTAATGAATGTGGATGCACATTGTGGATGTGGACATGTGGATACTTTAATGATGTTGTATATTTGTTTGTAGTCTGAATAGCCTGTTAAACAGTTTGCTTGCTGAGATTTTTATCTCACCCTTGTTTCCCCCCCTCACAGGTGATTCTTGAGCATTCATGAGATGGGTAGAGCAGCACCATAATAATGCACTTGGTTCATCAATTCATGCTGTAATAAAGTCGATGGAATTCTAGCTAAATGCCTAGCTATCCGTGGATGATTGTTTTAGTTAATAATGATGAACTTGTGATCTATTCTTTGATTAATCTACTAGAGGTTGTTTCAATTATTGAACCTGTTATCGTTATCTTTATTCCTTTAATTGATTATGCTTCCGCTTAATGCTTCATGTCTAGAAATTATTGCCAGAATAAATTATCTGGAAACTTTTGGGCAAGCTGTAGAGTGGTTTAGTGCAATTCCAGGGTAATGTGGGTCCTGGGGTGTTACAGATAGAGCGGCGACTGACGGAGCAGTCGACCGTATAGATTTAAAATAAGGTGGGCAGAGGTTGCCTGGGCAGGTAACAGAAGGGTAGGATGGGGACCTCTGCATAAGCTATAATATAAGTAACTACCAACTTCAACTGTATGAGTAGACCGTATTTCATCGTATCATCCAACATTTCGTCTACGAACGGACAGGATTAGTAGTGCTATTAAAGTTATTATATCCTCCACACGGGTAAGTATTTATTTAGGGGAGAACCCAGAGCCGGTAAGAACCGGGAGTGGGGGATCCACAGCCGCAGGATCTCAGAACTGGTGAGTAGGCCAGAAGTGGGGGACACGGATCGCAAGAACCCGAGCGTGGGGTACGCGAAGGCGATATATTATGCAGTGGGGTGGACGCTGGTCAGAAACCGCCCCAGCCAACGGCTATGTCCCTTTTGGTTGAGTTTGGACGAGGGTGATTCCCGTCAGACTGCCAACTGAGAATAGTCGGGTTGAGATATAATATACTGAGATAGTTACAAAAGTTTTGTTTACTGATCTGGGCCCCGCATCTTAGGAAATACGGAAATCCCTGTGCAGTTAAGATCAGGATGATGTTGGGTAAAGTGATACAAGCTTGCGCAATGCTTTTCAAATCATGAATTCATGGCTGTCTCCGGGAAAGGAGATTACGGGAACCCAGGGAGGTTCTTCGCTATTCATACAAATGTTCAGTAGCTTTCAAAATTAATAAAAATCGGATTTTCGCAACCAAAAACCTTATTTTCTTATATGAGCATAAAAGACCCTTGAGCATGAGATTAAAGAAAAGAGAAAGAATAGACAGAAGCTTTTGATGAATAATTGTTATATGAGCTTGCTGAGTACTATGTACTCACTCTTGTATTATTTCTTTTGATAGAGGATAGCCGTTACACTGCCACTGAGGGAGATGAGGCCAGGCAGGAGGAGCCCTACTCCCCTGGAGAGGGCATTGGCTTTGAGGCGGAGCCGTATGGGGGTTACACCTCATATGACGACTGGGAGGACTAGGGTTGTAGGAGCAGTCTGGGCTCCACGCCTTCGGTACTGGCACCACTAGTATTTTGTATTTTGGACACTCTTATCTTGTATAATTAGCTTGCTGTCAGACTTTTGTATTAGAGCTGTAATAGTTGGACTTATCTTGCTGTATGATATTCTAGCCCTGCGTGGCAATGCGATTGTATGGATTGTATTATCTCTAATTGTTGTTCTGCTGCATTAACTCTGATGGGTTTATTACTCGTTAGAGCGGTGTTTTATCGGCTAAAACGAGTAATAATCCGTTGACTAGCATAATTACCCCATGGTAATTGTGCGGGTCATTTCAGGTGGTATCAGAGCAATGGTTTGAGAACCACACATGTAATTAGTAATACTCTTTCCTTAAAGTAGAGTATACAACACGTTATTATAGACATTCTTTCTTATTCTCATCCCTTCGTCATCTTATTCTAGTAGCAGTTACAAAATTTTGTAATTCTGCTTCTTCTCATAAGGTTTAAGTGGACTTCCAATACTAATTATATTATTCTATTCTTGTAGGATGGCCCGAGTAGGGGTACCACCAGCCAGGATCAGGGGTCAGCATGCCTTATTACTTTGGCAGATGCTAGAGGAGCTAGAGGCACCGGGGCCGGAATACTTTTATGTTATACCAGAGGATGGTTCATCCCCTAGTCTAGGGGTGACAGTCACAGGGATTCCCCTTAACAGGGCATACCATTGGGAGCACGCAGTTCCCTGGCGGACTGCGGATGATTACTTACCTATGCA
This sequence comes from Melocanna baccifera, assembly GCA_036346265.1. NCBI lineage: Eukaryota > Viridiplantae > Streptophyta > Magnoliopsida > Poales > Poaceae > Melocanna > Melocanna baccifera. The sequence continues at coordinate 17,625,756 of CM070691.1, forward strand.
GTAGGTTGCCAAAGAGGCCCTCCTAGCACTTAGATCCCACTTTGGGGAACAGTTGAGCCGCACAGGTTTCCGCAACGTACCTGCCTTTGCTCCGGGCAGTTACGGTCAGCAGTATGCGGCAGGAGCAGGTAGTACTAGCCTTAGCATAGGGGCAGAGTTGCCAGCCCCTGCGACTTGTAGTGTCACATCTAGTCTGATGATGATATCAGACACGATGTTATACTATGGCACTAGGGAGGCATTAGAGAGGGCTGAGGACATGTCAGAGCGGTGGAGATATTAGTACTACTTGGGTGAGTACAAGCAGCAGGCGCTTCAGGAGGAATTATCCTACTATGTAGCTCAGGACCCCCAGTACTTCCACCCACCTCCACAGGACCCCCAGCCGAGTGCACCCCCAGAGCACCCACCTCCTACAACCCCACCACCCGCTCCCGTAGTCTATCCGGAGGTAGGAGAGCCTTCCGCACCCGCCCCACAGCCTTCCGATGTTCCACAGCAGGATCTTCCTTCCGCTAGACGCGAGGCGTTCCGTAACACCTGTATGAGCGTCTACCCGGGACCAGCTAGCGAGGCAGGTTCTTCCTGAGCGATGTTCTCGTTCTTCAGGAGGATGAGGAGGAGAGGCACTTCGTCGTCGAACGACAGCAGCGGCCGAGCCAGCGAGGAGAGGAGAGCAGGCGGATGTGACGACTACGATCCCACTAGCCCTGGCAGACAGGACTGAGGTACTAATGTATTTTATTATAAGGTTATGTAGGAGGCAAGGTAGTAAAATAACACTAATAGTAGCTTCTTAATGTCTTAATGTCATAATATTTTTCTTTCACTACTAGTAACTGCATGCATTCCATCCTCTATCACTGTTTAAAATTATTAATCTTGAGAAACTAAAATATTGCCATATGCATATCTTCATACTTGCATACCTTAATCATTGTTAATGGTGTAATTTTTGTATGTTCCACCAGCAACATAGGATAGCGCAAACCAATATTAGATTTAAAATGGAGTAGATAAAAACCAGCTTCTGTGACCACTTATCTTTCTCACTCTGGCAACTAAAAGTGTTCTCATCTTATTCTGCACAAAAGATTTCCCGGACGAGTGGTCCGTGGCGCTCCCGAACGCGTAAGTTTGGGCGTGCCGAGCGAAGTCTGGGCATACTCGAGAATGAGCCACGGCGTGGTCCCAAGCTGCATGTCGTTGGGCGACCCCGAGAGCGAGTTCTCGGGCGTGCCTGGACACGGAGTTCCAGAGTAGTATAGGTTTGCACTCAGGGGCAAGCCTTGAGCGTGGTCCCAACTGCGTAATCATTGGGCGGTCTCGAGAGCGAGTTCTCGAGCATTGCTGGGCACGTAGTTCCAGAGTAGAATAGAGATTTGGATCTTTTTGCACCTCCTTGTTTCTTGGAATTTATTTGGCTCTGTGATGTGTTATGACTGGCACCCATGAGTGGTGAAGAAAAAGGTCGAGCAGACTCTAAGGCCAATTTTCAAAAAGGAAATTAATTTCTTACCTCAAAATGTTGCTGAACCTTGAATGCAGGCTACCAACCTTTGTGCTCGGCAACCAAATCCAAGAAGGCCTTGTTTTGAAATTAGGAAAGTTAAACCTGAGTAAAGTTAACTAAATTGACTTGGTCTTATTACAGATGGAGCAGCACGGCCAGAACCCAGCTGATAAAACCAGGGAACTAGAACCAAGCGCACCTGACCTTTGAGGCGATCACCGGTGGCGGTCATAGTGTGTTGCCCGGCCAAGGCCAACCGCCAGACTCATCAGGAGTGAAAAATGGACAGCCATAGGTTAGGAGTGAGCCGCAGCCACCGCGGAATGGTCCCCCAGAAGTGGGAGACACTAGTAATGTGGGAGCCCCAACTATCATTAACAACCTGGGAGACATTCTCAAGTTTATGGAGAACTCCCGCAAAGAGGCCCAAGAGAGTCAGAACAAGTTTATGGAAGCCTTACTGACGACCTCAACAACAAGCCCATTATCAATCCCAGCGCAACACCTCAAGACCCCTCCACCAGCCCCAGACCTTTCACCAGATTCAGTGTGGTAGATTGAGAGACCATGTGGAGGTATCCCCATGTTTGTGATGAGATATTGACAGTTGGTTTAGTGAGTTAGAGTTTGTTTTAGGTATTCTAGGGTTGAGTACCTTTATCTGTGCTAATGTGGAATATACTATTTCGTGCGGTGCTATGTGATGGTTTGCTTATGCGTGTGTGCGCAGGACTTGAGCTAGGTCATGGTGAGGCGAGGTGGACGGGACTAGGCACAGGAGGTGTCGAGGTCAGACGGTCAAAGATGCCGAAGATGATCGAGGCTGCTGAGGTGGTTGCGAGTCGGAGGCGAGAACCGGAGCTACCGTGACGAACACGACAGGCGTACTGAGTGGACCGGGACTAGACTCGGGGAGGAGTCGAGGTTGAGACAGTCGAGGGTATCGGATGCGGAAACTTCCAGGAAAGTGCTTGAGGGCAATTTGGTAATTTGACTCAAGCAAATGAGAGGAGTGGGTGGTTTCCCTCCAAAAATTCTGGTTGTTGACTTTGACCCTTGCCTTTTGTGTGTTTGGGGCAATGGAGTGGGAGGTGTATGCCATTTCTTGATTTGCTAATTGAGGAGGTGAGCTTCTATATTCAGGCATGTGAGGAGAACAGGAGGGCGTGAGCTGATTCTCTTGGTCTGTGCATAGAGTGAGCTTCCAGTGGATATGCTAGCGTGGTAGTGAGCTGCACATTTTGAGCAAGTAAGCCCCAGAGGTCCAGGATGAAGAGGTGCTACTGCGTGTGTGTGCTAGAGCTTAGCTAGTGAGTTCCCTGTGTGTATATCTCCAGGATGTGCTAATGAGTAAGCATGTAGAGAGTGGGTGTGTTCTTGATTTAATGTCCATGTGTATCGGGACTCCTATGTATTCATTCCTCTCCATGATTTTATATGAGAAGTCCTGTGATTGAGGTTCTTGGAGTTTGCTTGCTCTCTGTGCTTCATTTCCTCAGTGTGTGTTTTTCTAGGGTTTTGAGGCAGGGCACCCCCTGCTCTCCTGTTTCCCAGATGAGAAATCAAATGAATGGGTGGATTACTCATGTGAACACATTTCTCTGCTGTTTTCAAAGTCTAATGCGCAAAGGAATTGAGAATGAAAAGTAATCTGGTAGTCAGCCTTTTCTTCTTTTAGTTTCAGATTTTCTACCCAAATCTCAATTTCTTGCTCTCCTGATGAAGTCTCTTGTTCCTTGGAGTCTTGATGGTATTTAGCTTAAAGCCCAGCTAGTTTGTCTCAAAATCATCAAGTATTCCTAGGATTATTTCTCTATTATTCAGAGTCTGCTCAGTTTCTTGTTCTTGCTGATTTTCGTTTGTAGTGTTTCTTCTCCTGCCTATCTGCGGTGGTGCAAGTCTTCTTTGAATTTCTTTGGTTAGCGATCCTTGGCTTGATTTCTGCTCGGTTTGTGTCCAAATTTTGGCTGCAGTCCCATCTCTTTCAATGAAGCTGCTTTGTAGAGAGAAAGCAAAATTTGATCTTTGCTGTCTGTACACGAGCGCATTATTTTCACTTTTACATTGCACGAAATCCTTTGGCGTGTGATCACTTTGCAACAGCCAATCTCTGAAAATAAACCTTCGGTCTACTGTGATTTATGTTGTTCTGCTGTCCATCTTGCCGAACTGCACCATTTCAAGTTTTCTGCTGCTCCCTCTCTGCTGTTTTTGCGAACCTGACTGCACAAGAAACTGGTTTTCAGTTGTGAGGTAACTGTTCGGCTGAAGCATGTATTGCAGTTTGCGCTCTCGGTTGTAGGCTGTTGATCTGTGTTTGTTTGCCGTGCGTATGTGCTGCTTGCTGCTGCTGTAAGCTTCGGCTAGTTCACAAAAAACTGGTTGGTATCACTTTGCTCACGAATTTTCGGTCAATCGCGAGTTTGGCTCTGCTGCGAGTTCCTCTCGGATCTGGTGCATCTCTCTCTCGGCTTGCAGTAGTAATGGCATCGATCGGTTTCCTTCCGTATTTACTGCTTGGTGTTCCAGTTCGGTCCCCTTGGTAGTAAATGGTTCTGCCAATAGAAATTCTTGGGTGCAGTCAGTGATTATTGTTTCCCTGTGTAATCAGTTCATCGTGGACTTCCTTGCTGCTGCTCTGAAAGTTCTTTTCGGCTGCTGTTTTCAGTGCCTGCTTCTTGTCTCTTGGTAATTTCAGATCTGCAGTCTACAGGTTCAGACTTCATTAAAATCCAGTTTCAGTTGTTGACTTCCGATTTCGTCAATTTCTAGCTAAATTTTGAATTATTTGCTCTGGTGATGAAATCCTTTGGTTCTTGTGGTCTCTTTGTTGTTTAGAGCATAGTGCAGCTCATTTGGTTCAAGAAGTGCAGCAAAGTTCTTGGGTAGTTATCTGTGACCTGCATTTTCATTAAATTCTGTGATTTGCCCGGTTTGGACCTAGTTCGTTGTTAAATCTGTTGTCAATGTAATTGCTATTTCTAGTGAGTGTTTTTGCTCTGCTTCATAGCTCTCATAGCTATCGGAGGAGAAGCATGTGAATACTTGAGGGCGAATTTTTAAAGAGGCACCATTCACCCCCCCTCTGTTGCCATTTTCGATCCTACATAGATGCAAAGGAAGACACCTCACTAAGGATTGCCGCTATGGTATCTCTGGGTGTTACAACTGCGGAAAGGATGGACATATTAAAGCCAATTGCCCGTACCCTGTTAGGACCACAGGACCACCAGGACAGCAGAACTCTACTTTCAGGGCACCGAATACCCCTCAGAATTCAGTAGGTGGTCGTGGACAGGGAATACAAGGAAGTGCCGCAAGAAGAATCACCAAGTCAGGAAGCCAAACAGGAGGCCAAGCTAGACTGACCCACGTCACAGTAGAGCAGCTCGGCGAGGCAACCGATGTGGTTGTAGGTAAACTCACTATCCCACCCTCAGTAGGCACTGTTCTTTTTGATCCTGGGCAACCCATTCTTTTATCTCTCAAGAATTTTCAAAGACAAATGGGTTAGTGGGAACAACATTAGAGAGACAGCTAGGGGTTCATACTCCTGCTGGAGTTATAATCGTATCTTCTATTCTGAGGAACCAACCCATATTTATCCAAGATACGAAATTCCTAGCTAACCTTCATATCATTAGTTTGACCAATTTGGATGCCATATTAGGCATGGATTGGTTAGCTAAGAATGGGGGTGAGAATAGACTGTGAATTAAAAAATCTTCTATAAGAAGGCCTGATGGCTCTAGGATGATATACTCTGGAGAGAGAATGGAACCAATAAAACCCAAGGGGAAACTAAACCATCTCCAAGAAACCGAAGCAACAAACATATTGGTAGTTCAAGATTTCCCGGATGTATTCCCTAATGAACTACCAGGCATGCCACCTGACCGAGAGTTAGAATTCACAGTTGACTTTATCCCTGGTACTACCCCTATTTCAAAAAGACCATACAGAATGACGTCGCAAGAATTGGTGGAATTAAAAACCCAGTTAGAGGATTTGGAAGCAAAGGGATTCATTAGAGAGAGTGTGTCTCCGTGGGGAGCACCGGTACTGTTTGTGGAAAAGAAGGACGGGAGTCTCAGACTATGTACCGATTATCGAGAACTGAACCAAGTCACCATAAAGAATAAATACCCTTACCCAGAATAGATGACATCTTTGATCAACTTCGGGGAGCATGTGTATTCTCGAAAATCGATCTAAGATGGGGGTATCATCAAATCAAGGTGAAACCAGAAGATATTCCCAAAACAGTGTTCGTATCCCGTTACGGACATCACGAGTACACCGTGGTTCCGTTCGGATTAACCAACGCACCAGCAGTCTTCATGAACCTGATGAACAAGCTTTTCATGAAATACCTGGACAAATTCGTAGTAATCTTCATTGATGACATCCTGGTATACTCCAAGAGCAAGAAAGATCACATCCAACACTTGAGTACGGTGTTACAAATCCTCCTAGAAAACCAGTTATATGCCAAATTCAGTAAATGTGAATTTTGGTTAGACCAAATTTCCTTCTTAGGGCATATAGTGTCTGGTAAGGGCATTGAGGTAGATCCTCAAAAGATTGAAGCTGTTAGGTCATGGAATCGCCCTACCAATACCACCGAAATTCGAAGCTTCTTAGGTCTAGCCGGATACTATCGTAGATTCATCCAGGGATTCTCACAAATAGCTTCACCTCTCACCAGGCTACTAAGAAAAGAAGAAAAGTATCAGTGGACTGATACTTGTGAGCAGAGCTTCCAAAAACTCAAAAGACTCCTCACCACCGCACCAGTATTAACCTTACTTGAAGATGGAGTAGAGTATACTGTGTATTGTGATGCTTCAAGTTTTGGATTGGGGTGTGTATTGATGCAGCAGGACAAAGTTATATCTTATGCCTCTTGGCAACTAAGACCCCATGAAGTAAATTACCCCACACATGACTTGGAATTGGGAGCTGTGGTCTTTGCACTCAAAATTTAGAGGCACTACCTGCTAGGATCCAAGTGCACCTTGTACAGTGACCACAAGAGTCTTAAGTATCTCTTTACCCAAAAAGAGTTGAACATGAGGCAGAGAAGATGGTTAGAACTCATTAAGAATTATGATATAACCTTAAATTACCACCCTGGGAAAGCAAATGTAGTTGCAGATGCTCTTAGCAGAAAGTCTCACTGCCATCACCTGTTGCTCACTGAATCCCACCCCAAGCCTATTACAGGAGATAGCTAAGATGGAGATTAAATTTCAATTGTCTACCATCGAAGCCACTCTCTCTACCATGACTGTACAACCTACCCTCAAGGATCAAATTAAACAGTAACAGTTGAAGGACTCATTCATCACTGAAGAAATCAACAGAATAAAATTAGGTCAACCCTCTGAATTTGAGGTAAACCCAGAAGGGATACTATACAACCATGGGAGAATCTGTGTACCAAATGACCCTAAGATTAAGAAACTGATTCTGCAAGAAGCACATGACACCTTATACACCATACATCCTGGAAGCACCAAAATGTATAGAGATGTTAAGGGATACTTTTGGTGGAATGGAATGAAGTGAGAAATTGCTAGTTATGTCAATAGCTGTGATACATGTCAGAGAGTAAAGGCCGAACACCAGCGCCCTGCAGGATTAAGCCAACCACTGGAAATCCCAGAGTGGAAATGGGAAGGTATAGGCATGGACTTTATTACAGGTCTACCCATGACCTTAAGCAAGAAAGACACCATTTGGGTAGTGATAGACCGACTTACCAAATCAGTCCATTTCATTGCCACTAAACAGAACTATTCTTTCGATAAGTTGACAGAATTGTATATTGAAAGAATAGTAACCCTTCATGGTGTTCCTAAGGCCATTGTGTCAGACAGAGGATCTGTGTTTACCTCCAGTTTTTGGAAGAGCCTTCAAACCGCCTTAGGAACCACCTTGAAACTCAGTACGGCCTATCATCCGCAAACTGACGGCCAAACCGAAAGGACCAATCAAATCTTGGAAGATATGCTTAGAGCTTGTGCCTTGAATTTTGGAGCATCATGGGATAAGTGCCTACCTTTAGCAGAATTTGCTTATAACAACAGTTATCAAGCGAGCATCTAAATGGCACCATTTGAAGCCTTGTACGGCAGGAAATGTCGATCACCCATCTGTTGGTATGAGGTTGGAGAGAAACCCTTGTTAGGACCTGACCTCATACGAGAGAATGATGAGAGAATCCAAATCATTAGGGACCGACTTCGAATCACCAGCAACCGACAGAAGAGTTATGCTAATCGGCGAAGACGAGACCTTACCTTTGTAAGTGGTGACTATGTATATCTGAAAGTATCACCCATGCGAGGAGTCCGTCGATTTGGATTAAAAGGAAAGCTGAGCCCTAGATATGTTGGACCATTCCAAATATTGGCCCAAAAGGGCAACTCCGCATATCAACTAGAACTACCCAAGCACTTGTCCAGAATCCATAATGTCTTCCACATGTCCCAACTCAGAAAATGCATTAGCCAGCCAACCGAGCAGATAATCAAAGGGGATATTCCATTACAAGAAGATCTGACCTATGAAGAACGTCCATTGCGAATTTTACAAACTGAAGATCGGAAGTTGCGAAATCGAACGATTCGTTTATGCAAGGTCCAATGGAGAAATCATACCGCGCGGGAAGCGACATGGGAGAAAGAAGAGGATCTACGTGAAGCCTACCCAAATCTTTTTAAGTAAGACCCTGATTTCAAGGACGAAATCTTTTCTAAGGAGGGGAGGCTGAAATACCCCTCATTCATTAATTAGCTATTAAGCGTGATTAGTAGTAATCACGTGGGTTAATTAGTTATTGATTAGCTAAGCTAAGCGGTTAGTCTTAATCTGCGATAGAATAAAATTACTTTGTAATCCTGCACACATAAGCACAAGGGAACTAATTTCTGAATCATGTCATGCTTTATTAAAACCTTGCATTTACAACAAAATGAAAGGCACTACATGCAAGGATCGTTTCGTACATTCATGCATACACTAGGAAGCTTTCACACACATGCTATTACATTGTTATGAGAATACACTATAGTACACCTTTTTGCATTGCATCCGTAGATTGTCACCGAGCCACACCGTTGTTCAATTAAGAGCAGCCAGTAGATTAAACACCACAAAAGACCGAACAAAAGAACAGAAACCCAAAAGCCAGTAGAAAAAGAAGAAGTTGCCGCCAGAGCCCTCGAGGTTATCTCGGGCGGGGCATTCCGTTCACGGAGATACCTGACCGTCCGGGGGCCAGTCGGCACCACTCACAACCATAAGGGTTCATCATCCAGTTTAAAACAAACCTGTTTTACCTTGTGAGTACTGTAGCATAACCCGAGCCAGCAAGTGTCTATAGCCAACAAGAAAACCAAGACCAACACATGTCCAAATGCCAGCAAACCATCACGGACCCCCCCAGCATAGCCAGCGGCAGAGCCGGCGACCAATCCGGCTTTCCCAAATATTTTCTCGTAGCACAGCAGCTAGAGCAGCAAAACCGCGGGCAGTAAAACCATGGGCAAGCAAAAACCAGAGCGGATGTACCCCCTTAGGCAAAGCAGTCCCAGAGCAACCAGCACTTCTACCCAACACTTTTCTTCCTCCCCATTCTCAAACCAATCGGAGACCACTACCAGATCAACCCCACCAGCCCTCACCGAGGCAGCTCAGGCATTGGCCAACCGAAGGCCAGCAAGGTGCCAAGCAGAGGGACCACAAGCCGCCGATAAGGAAGGCCACCACTCGGGTTGTCGGCACCCAAGCAACCAGGGGAGCGACCTCAAGCATCAACATCAATAGCACCACAGCCGCAACCACCCAGCCCCCACTAGTCAAGGTAGCTCGCATAAACCCCCAACATTTCTAGCATTTCGGGTAGAAGTCTTTTGCGCAGCATTTAGTAATCTTGCAGCTCGTAACTTCGGCACCACACAATAAAACTGGCACCTCTCACAACCGATAGTAGGAAGGGAGTGTAGAGAGTAGAAAGGCACACCCTGACAGGAGGATAGCGGCGGCGCACTGCCAATGGTCGACACTCGCCCCCAACGGTCACCGCGCACCCCCCGGCGTGCGGGTAACCTTGGTCTCCGTCATGTCAACCCACAGTAGCGCGCCACCGAGCCATTCCATCATCTGTCCTCAAAAATAAAATCACTGAGCAAAATCGAGTAATAACCATAGTAGAGCATGGGGAATAAAGTAGACCGAGCCTAGAGGGGCTAGATCCAGGCCGTAGGCCACGGATCCGGCGACCGGTAGTAGCCCTTGACGACGGACCCGAGGGGAAGGCGGCGCAGCCGCCGAAGTGGTCAGCACGCGTGGAAAGTCGGATCCGGGCCCAGGTCCCCGGATCTGGCCCGCACGGCACCGTGAGCCGCGAGGGCAGCAGCGCGGCGTGGAAGAGAGAGAGAGAGAGGGAGAGAGGGGGGAAGAGAGAGGAGGCGGCGGCGTAGAAAGAGGGGAAGAGAGGCGGCGGCAGCGCAAGGGGAAGAAGAGGAGGCGGCAAAGAAAGTGAGGAGAAGGAGGGAGGTCGGGCAGTGAAAGGAGGCAGCAGGGGCAAGAAAAAGGAGCGGGGCTGAGGCAAGGAAAAAGAGGCCAGAGGCCGGCCGGTTAGGAAAATAGAAGGAAATAAATATAATATAAGTATATATATATATAATAAAAGAGTAATCCAAAAGTAGGTATTTAGATTTTTTTGCTGCGTAATAAAATAGTCGTACATTTTGTAGCACATCCCGGTCTTAACTTAAAATTTTGTTGCTTAATTAAATTTAGTTATTAGAAGTCGTAAGTCTTAAACTAGTATTATTTAATCTGGTCGATAGCAGGATAATTCAGAGTAGTATTGGGTTTTCTCAATTAGAATTATGTTAAGCCACTGAGCCCAGAGCATAGACTCTTTCACAGACGGTTTTTAGTTAAAAATCATCTGTGATATTTACACCACAGACGGTTTGAAAGCCGTCTGTGATGACCTCATATTATTACTAACCCATAAATTCAGACGGTTCAGAAAACCGTCTGTGATGACATTTTTGAACCATCTGTGATGATGATTTCTGCAGTAGTGTAAGCCTTTAAAATAAGTCTCCATCAAAATAAGGGCAAGATATTCCATTTATTAAAATTATTTTAAATTCTTATATCTCTAAGCCAACTATCAATTAATCTAAATGTTCAAAATTAAACCACTTTCTACATTTTTTATTAATGATCACTTGAGGGTATTTGCGGTGTTTGTTGAACCAATATCATTCTTGGTGAACATATCTATTTTGTCTAAAGCAAAGAGAAATATCTATATCACTTTCACTTGTATTTCAAGCATTATATATGGATATTTCTCTACTTTCCAGTACTCATCCTATAAATGGAGTGGAGGAAGTGGAAAATACGTAGTGAGGAATACATTTAAAAACTTTGCCCATTTATTTGTTGTGTGTTGCAATATTACAATTTTTGACACACAGAAGTATTCAATGTTAGAGTAGATTACTACATATCACTATATTGTAATATTATAATAATATTTTATGTATGGATATAAGCTTGTTATCTTCATAGTTTAAAACATACAAAGTGTTACATACAAAAAAGTTGTAAATAAAAATAGAATCAATTTATTTGAAATTAAAAGATGTATAAGTTTAAATAGTTAAAAATATATTTTACAGGTCAAAGTTATTTTAGTATATATAAATGAGGGTTCTAATTTGTACCTAGGCCTTGGGAACTGGCGCACGATGGCGAGGAACCCGGCCATGTTGTTGGAGAGTGGATTACAACCGGTGATTATCTTCAATACATAGGCGACGTGGTATGTGCCCGTGTAGGTGATCCATGACAGCCCCAGCCGGTCGATCCGGTCACTGGTAAAGAGCTTCTGGGATGAACATAGGCATAGCGATGCCGTGCTGTCCAAGCGTGTTGACATCGAGGCCATGGCCAGCTAGGTACACAATGGACTTGAAAGAGTGGGGGTCGGCGGCACAGTCGAAGCCGTAGAGGTTGAACTCCCATGCGAAGTGCTGGCCCTAGTCGTTATAGATGGCGACGCCGACCTGGAGCAGCTTGAGGGCATCGACGTTTGCCTTCACAGCGACGTATCATTACTCGGCGGTGAGAGGGTTTTGATTTTGGCCGTCGCCATGGACGACGCCTAGGTAGTGCACACCGATCGCAACGTAGTAGGCTTTCTGTGTGACTTGGCAGATGGCACCGAACTCATAGTCGAGGTTGTACACCCACATGGGGCATACTATGACGCCCAAGGCGATGGTGGCATGGCAACTGTGTAGTAGAAAGGTGCCGGTTGCGGCATAGAGACCGCGTAGGAAGGCGGCGGCTGGTGGAACATGTCGGCAGCCGGGTTCATGGTGCACACCTTCTCCCTCATGCAGGTTGCTGCTAGCTAGCTAAGCTAAAACCTATTCCACCTGCGCTGAAAGGATCTTATGCTGAGTGGCCCATTGTTCGACATATATATTGGTTTTGAAATTTTACTAGGGGTCCAAACTTTCCAAAAAATTTAAAACAAATTTGCCCAAAACTTGAATTTTTTGAAGTCAAATGAAAAGGATGAAAAATGTAGTTCGGTGAACCCAAGACCTGCTACTCTAGGTTCGAATGCAAGACCTGCTACTCTAGAGGCTCCTCTAGAGAGCTTACCAAGCTTAGCACCAGGCTGTGCACACGCTTGTGATATCAAATGGATACGAATTTCCTTTATATTGACAAAAATATGCAAAAAAAAAAATACCGATACAAAATTTTACTGGGACTCTGATATATCTATTTTTTTATTTTCAGTTGATTATCGGCCAGTTTGGAAAACCCTGGTAGTAGTGCAACTAGCCGATCGGCAAAGAAGACCATTGGGAAAAGAAAACTATATTAATCACATAATCGATTCCATCCCATCTTTCTGAATGCCACGTAGCTGGTGGCACATGGAAGCTTTCTGTTCTGTGCATGACATCCAAGAAGCGAAACAACATTAGTAGTGCCAGCAAAAAAGCTCTGGAGGGTTTGAATCAAAATTGCTTTGATTATTGGGTTTAAAATTGGAATAAGTCCATTTTGAGTAAAAAATATTAATGAGACTTAACTTAGTAGTGACTCATTAGCTCAAATTTGAAATAACCACTTAAACAATAAATAAAATGATTTTATGTCAACTACATTTATTTTAAAAGAAATTTGATAATAGCTTGTTAAGATCGATAGCCAGCCTTAACTGGGACCATGGTACTTTGGACGCTGCCAAGCCGCTTGACCGGCGCCCTGAATTTATTTACCATGTATCTTTCAGTTATTACCTAGGCAATTGCTTCCTTGATACAAAAGAACGAGGCCTGTATGTATAATTTGTGCAATCAAAACAAATTAATTATGCACAAAGATATTATTTACAATGTATTCATTGGTCCATTGCTCGGACCAAAAGTACCGTGAATGAGATGTTACTCGTCATTTGTGTTGTCATCTGTCAAAATATTATAATATTTTTCATGCTAAGGAATCATAGCTAGCGAGTCCAATCCGATCAATTCCTACTATGGAAAAGAATTGAATCAAACACAGAATAGTGCAAATAATAAATTGAACACAGAGAGATGATAGAACTCCTTCCTTTATTACTTTCTCTATTTTACATCCATTTTACAATTATTGAGACCCCTATTTATAGACTAAGTAGAGAGTGCCACCAATGAGCCAGGCTTGCAGGCTTAGACTTTGTTTCCTGATACTCCCCCTTGGGCACCCATCCAGCACGTTCATACCTCATCAAAACTCTATAAAAACCCCATGAAAAAAATTTAGAGGAGTACATGACATATGTTATGTTGTGTTGCACGAATTGCCTTATTAAAAACCATGGCTAAGAAACTTTCAGAAAAATCGTTAAGGGAAAAAGAGTATAATCCATCAAATTTTATTTAATCTATATGATTTATTTTTTGGATACTCGATTTTCGTGATCAACTTTTAATAGTGAAATTCAGAAGAATCTCTCCTGAATTCTGCACTTCTCTAAGTTTCAGCATTCCAATTTCGCATACACATCTTTCAAAACTAGATGCTGGAAGTGACTTAGTGAATAAATCAGCAAGATTTTCACACGACTTAGTATGTAATATCTTAATTTCGTTCATCTTTTGCAATTCATGAGCATAGAAGAATTTAGGGTTGATATGTTTTGTTAGATAACTCTTCACATAACCTGTCTATACTTGTGGAACACAAGCTACATTATCTTCATAGAGAATTGTGGGAGCTTGCACGATATTTAGTCCACATGACTGCTGAATGTGGTGAATCATCCATCGAAGCCAAGCATATTCTTGTGCAGCTTCATGTAGTATTATGATTTCTGAGTGATTTATCGAAGTCAATACAAGATTTTGCTTACACAAGTTTCATAAAATTGTAGTTTCACCACACAGGAACACATAGACTGTTTATGATCTAGCGGTGCACAGGAACACATAGCCAGTCATATTTAGGTCTTGATTCTTTCTATAGAATAGTCCAAGATCTTGCTTCCTTGGATGTATTGAAAGATGTTCTTTATTCCCTGCCAATGCCTTTTATATGTTCTGCGCTATACCTTACTAATAGATTTATGGCAAATGCGATATCCGATCTAATGCAATTTGCTAAATATATAAGTGCTTCTATTGGACTTAAGAATGGGAATTTCGGTCCCAGGACTTCCTCCCCCCTCTTCTCTAGGTTTGTACGGATCCTTGCCTTACTACAAAGATCTTTCTACCATTGGTACTTTCGAAGAATATGCCTTTCCAAAGCCAAACCTTTCTAACACCTTCTGAGTGTAGGTTGACTGATGTATTAATATTCCTTCTGGGACATGCTCGAGCTGTAATCCTAAGCAATATTTAGTTTTACTCAAATCTTTCATTTCGAACTCTGATTCTAAATAAGAGCTTGCTTTCTTTATATCTTCTAGGGTTTCGATGATATTCAGATTATCTACATACACTAAGATTATACCAAACCCATTCTGGAATCATCGTATAAATACACAAGGACAATCCTCATTGTTTGTGTAGCCTTTCTTGTATAGAAAGTTGCTTAAGTGATTATACCACATCCTGCCTGATTGCTTAAGTCCATACAGTGATTTTGTGAGTTTTACACTGTACAGGTTTCTATTTGCTTTGTCTTGGTTTGGAACAGAAATACTTTCAGATACCTTCATATAAATGTTCAAAACAAAGTTTTTATAAAGGCATGTCCTTACCATATCCATCAATTTTATTTGTAAATTCAGATTTATTGCTATCGAGATTAAATATCTAAAAGTAATACAACCCATGATCAGAGAATAGGTTTCTTCATAATCAACTCTTAGATGTTAAGTGAAATCTTATATAACAAGCCTTACTTTATATCTTACCATTTTATTTTTCTCATTTATCTTTCGAACAAATACTCACTTACGCACTACGGGGTGCACATGGGG
Source organism: Melocanna baccifera (assembly GCA_036346265.1). Classification (NCBI taxonomy): domain Eukaryota; kingdom Viridiplantae; phylum Streptophyta; class Magnoliopsida; order Poales; family Poaceae; genus Melocanna; species Melocanna baccifera. The sequence goes on from CM070691.1 coordinate 17,640,791, forward strand.
GAGACGTGTGACTTACAGGCCCAAACATTTATCTTTTATTCATATATAATAATTCAGTTTCTATTGCCGTTTTTCAATTCTCCTAATCTAATCTTTTCTTACATTTAGCGAGTGATGTTAGCTTTAGATCAAGATCAATGATTATGATAATTTTCCTTGTAAAATAGATATCAACATTGACTATTGTCCTATTAATGGATTCTCCCGTGTGCATATAGTTTATAGCTATTTAATCATGGAATGATCCTTATAGTTCTTCTACTTAGTCACCTCTCCTTCTAGTTACAGGGACTAGTCCCTTTAGTTTGTTAGCTCTGATGTATACGCATATATCCATGCTGATTTCTCCCTCCACGGGAATGTTCAGATCTGGTATGCCCTTTATTGATAGTGCCATTTTGGTGCCATGTCTCAACTGGCTCCCTTGCTAATTTTGGGAAACTTCAGGGATTGGCTGTGTCAAGTCCTTCTTATCCTTTTTCACCAAGCGTCTCTGGTTACTTAGAATTCGAGAGGTCGGAGTTTTTGTCCTTTTATTCTGAGATCTCTAGATGAAATTAGGAATACCTTTTACTTTCTTCGGTATTTTAACTCTGTTCGATGCATTGCATATAGGCACATGCAACTTGATCATGCTTTTTAAATCACTAAAGTGGTCAGGTAGTTGATTTGCTCATGCCTGCAAATCATTAATCTTCTGGACTTCTCTATTTGCTTCACTAGTGCATGGGTCATGTGCATGGATTCCCGTGGTTTGCCACGTAATTTTTCAGTATTTTTCATCAAGGGGTTGATTTTCTCCCTCCAATGTCGAGAAACTATCCTCATCAAATATACTATCAGCAAAACGGGCGCGGTATGCAAATCTCCTATCATCGGGTCCAAATACCTAATTATGGATGTTGTCTCCTAACCAACGTATATCCTGTACTTTCAGAGAGGGTCCATTATAGTACGCTATGGTGAGGGTATAGGTACATAAACTTTGCATCCTACGGAGATGAGAGATTTATGGTGGTGACCCTTGCACTAGCTGTATAGGTGAATGAATATTATATGCCGATAGTCTAAAGTTGATGAGAGTTACTGCATGTAGGACTGCGTGTTCTCAACATATAGTCGATAAATTATAATTATGTAAAAGTGATCGGACAATAAATCTAATCCTCTTAATTAATGCCACTGCAAGTTCATTCTGGAAGTGGACATGGGGAATGGAGTATTCAACTTTAATTTTCATTGCCATGCAATAATCATCAAATGCCTTTGAAGTAAATTCTCCGACGTTGTCCATTCTGATGGATTTTATATGATGGTCAGATAAATTATTTTCTAATTTGAATTATCTGTGAGATTAGTTTTACAAAAGCATGATTTCTTGTAGATAATAACATACATACGATCATTTCGAGGAAGCGTGGATGAGCACTATAAAATATTTAAATTACCCTAATAGAGAATGTGTAAGACCGCAAATATCTCTTTGGATGTATTCCAGGAATGCAGGGACTTCATCCTTCACTTTCAGAGGAAAAGGTCTAGTAATTAATTTCCTGGTGGCACATGCGGGGTACACAAAATCTTCCTGATTCAGAAAATTTTTTACATCGATATTATATCCATGTGAATTGTTAATTATATTTCTCATCACCCTAGGTCCTATGTGGCCTAATCTATCATGCTAGAGACAGAAAAGTTCATAGCTTCTAAATATAATTTTGAGGGCAATATTGGCTACAGGTATCTTAATATTAGTGTAGTATATCCCAGATTCAAATGAATGAAGTTTTTCTAATACTCTTTTTTCACCTGCTTCATACTTTGTAATGAGTAGGTATTCCTTACCATACTCTTCTTCAGTCTCAATGTATAAACCATTAATACGAATATCTTTGAAACTTAAAAGAGTTCTAGTCGATTCTAGGTACAACAAGCCTTTTTAATTACCAAAGTTGTACCTCTCGGAAGTATAATTGAGGCTCTTCCTGAACCTATTATACAAGCATCGCTACCAGCAATTGTTATAAGGCTACCAACATTTTTTCTAATTGACTGAAAGAATTTTATCTCTTTCAAAATAGTATTCATTGTGCTTCTATCAGCTAAACATATTTCCTCCATAAGCACCACACACGTTCTAATATGAAGTACTTTATTAACATGTATTAGAGACAATCAACACATAAAATAAAATACTTCAAATATCAGAACATATCATGCTATTATTGACTAAATAAATGAATGGATTAATATCATCTAACTATCACGAAAATGATTTGTTTGAGTATCATTATTGCAAGTCTAACTTATTCCTTTCACACATAAAATGCATGACAATTAAAGTGTAAATATATTTTGTACATTAGACTAAATCTGCTAAGAAATCTGAAACTTCGGCTGCTATCTTCTCAAGGGTGAGATACTCTTCCTGAGAAATCATGGTGGCAGTAGCTGCAATATCAAGAGGGGGTGCAGCTGTAGGAGTGGAGTCCACCTCCATTGGTGCAGGTTGCTATTCAGAATTCTCCCCCTCGATGAAAGCAAAATGGGTTTCATGCTGTCCTTTGCCACTCTTCTTCTTTTTGGCCTAGAAGCCATCGACGACGTGTTGCGGCTCTTTGTAGATCCACGACCAGTGCCCACACTTGTAGCAGATTTGGTCTTGTTGACCATAGGGCTTGTCATCCCGCTTTGGCTTGTCAGCTTTATTCTTAGGTGGAGCATTTGACTTGTCTTTCTGGGCTGCAGTTTTGCCATTCCTTCCCTTTTTCTTCATTATAGGCTTCTACATCTTGTAACTCCCAGCGTTGGCCTCACGGCCAGTGGAGCTCCTAGGTGACTGTGTGATAAAGTTCTTGTGGTGAACTTTATCTTAGCCTCTGCAAACTGCATGATATCGATCAATTCAGCATACTCCTTATAGCCGTCTTAACGATCGGATCGTCCAAACTTCTCTTGGCCGATCGGATGATCCAAACTTCTCTAAGCCAATCGGACTGGTCCGAACATCCCATGACTGATCGAGCGATTCATACTTCCTATAGCCAATCGGACTAGTCCGAACTTCCCAGGGCTGATTGGACGGTTCAAATTCCTTTTAACTAATCTAACTGGTCTGAACTTCCTGTAGTCGATCAGATGGTCCAAATTTCTTTTGACCGATCAGACTAGTCCAAACGTCCCACGGCCAATAGGATGGTCCAAATTTCCTTTGACCGATTAAGAGGTTCCCCCCACCCCTGTTTACCACATGGCGGCACATGCAGGAAAAAAGGGCCATCGGCGTGGTGCGGCTCCGGGATGGTGACTCGGACGGCGTGGCACGGCGCAGACGTTGTGCAGGGTAGCGTCGGCGAGGACCCGTGAGCGAACGGCGCGGCGCGGAGGCCATAAGGGGTGGCGCCGACAGGGAGCCCATGCGGGGCTGGCGTAGCATGGCTCTGGGCAGGCGACCACACATAGAGGGTGGAGCAGCGGTGCGTATCGTGGTGATGGCTAGTGCAGGGTGCTTGCCGCAGTGGCGCGCTACGCGGCGGTGGCCTGTGCCCCATGTGGGAGGCGGGCAGCGGTGGTGCTACACTTTGAAGGGCACGAGGCAACTGTAGCGGTTGCGTGGCGCTGGCAGCTCGGGTGATGCAGCTGTGGGAGCTTGGGCGACGATGGTCATGTCCGGGGTCGGCGGGGCGGTCGCGTTCGGCCGACGTTCATAGGTGGCATGGCAACCGATGGCACGTTTAGCCGCATGGAAATTTTTCTCTTCTTTTTTTTCAATCTACAGTGCAATCAACATCTACTCTTTCATATAACCTACCAATCGACATTGTGCCAGTGACTTAGTCTGCTCACGATAGATTAGAGCGGATTTGCACCGTAGAAAATAATCTAGAAAGCGAAATTTGCGAAATTTAGAGCGATCTAGATATTTAATCTGTGAATGATTACCTTGCAATCCACCGGAAGAATTCGTGCTGATAACGTGTTGAGGAACCATAACTGGTGAGTCTAATCTGATCGATTCCTCATATACCAAAGAGTTGTACCAAACACAGAATAGTGAAAACAATAAATTAAACATAGAGAGATAAGAGAGAAACTCCTTTTTCTATTGCTTTCTCTATTTTACATCCACTTTATAATTGTTGGGACCCCTATATTATAGACTAAGTGAAGAATACCTACCATTGAGCTAGACTTGCAGAACAAACCTAGGTTTTCTAACACTCCCTACACCCGCTACTTATGCTCTGTGTTGCGCTTTGTGTCAACTGTGTCCCCCTTCCCTTTCTCCAAAAGCCCCGCACTACATAAAATGACTTAGCTTCAGCCGAGTAGAACAGCTAGCCTTCCCGTCGGCATGCCACGAGAACAACCGTGAACGGCCCAAATGTCAATATTCTTTGTTGGAATGCAGATAGGAGAACAATGGTTCATGAAACAGTGAGCGCCACGACATGCCACATATAACCAAACTTAGATAACATCCATCAAGGCATTGCTTATTACTTAACAGGTTCAACACTTCGCTTATCAACGAGTTCATCAGTTGGTCGTTCGCGTCCACTCCCTCCCCGCACGCACTCCACTAATTTCGTTTAACTAATTGCCTTGATTCATTCCACTAATTTTTTCATCCATTCCACTAGTTATTTTCCATTGTTATATTATAGTTTCGAATTGGTCCACTAGTATTTTTTATTTTTTCTAAACATCATCGATAACATCACCAATGATCTGTTGAAATATTGAAACCAAATATTTAGAACATTAGCCTATTCCACTTACAGCTTAATACATGGAATATCTTTGATAAATTGTTAGAACATCGTCGACTATTTAGTGGAACATTGGAACCAAATACGTGCAACATTGGCCTATTTTCCTTAGAACATTGAAATATGGTCAATGAACTGTTGGAACATCGAAACCAAATACGTAGAATATTTTATTTTATCTATCAGAACATCCAACACTCACCTAGCTCATTCCTCCTACCCAATTCAAAAAAATATGTACTAGAACATCGTTCATCAACTATTGAAACATTTAGAAAGTATAAGGCATAGAACTTTTTTGTTTAAGATGTTGAGACATATGACATGTGATATCATTACTAAGTCGAAACATACACAAAGTGTGGTCTTGGTCTTGTTTTAAATATCTCGTTGTAAGGAATACAATGATTGAAACAGATGAATTGGGCGCTTTGAATTTTCAAATTGCAAAAAATAAGACGTTTCGACCCGTGTGCTGACATGGACGGTCCCGCCCGGGAGGCGCGAGTTGCACATATGTAACAGCCCAACTGTTTATTTCAAAAATCAGTAGAAATTTTTTTTTAAATAATGTTTACTTCAATCTTTAATAAAACATTTACTTTTGGTTACTTAAATTTTAAAAATCTATTTACTTGATTTTCTGCTGTTAAAAAGGGTTTTTATTGTAAAAAAGTAATTTAAGTAAATAAAATAAAATATTATTAAATAAAGGATATTTTGAATTTCTGTATGAAAACTAATTCAAATTTATTATTTGAACTCTTTTGTCTTTTAGTTGGGCCTTTTGTGTTTTTGTGGATTTAAAATTTTAATTTCAACATTGAACAGTACTTTATTATGAAAACCAAATTCCAAAATAAATTCATTATATTTTCCCTAAGTCTTTCTGAAATTATAATAATTTTTCAGAATTTTCTAGAATTAAAAACTCCCTTTTTAAAGTTAAATTATGTTTTTATAAAATCTAATTACCAAATTAAGTTGCAAATATTTTTATTAAGTCTAAAAAGGTTCCAGAAGGTTCTCTGAATTTTTTCTGGAATTTTCAAAATTTATTTGGTATTTTTCTTAGTATTTTAAAGCCTCCTAAGTATTTCTGCAAATAAAAAAAATTAAAATCCTAAACCCCCCGGGCTGACAAGTGTCGTCCATCGGAGCCGTCCCCGCTGCTTGGCCTCATCCCAACCGTCTGATCTTACTTGACCGTCTCCCTCGCCTTCCCCTCCTCTCTGGCCGACAAGTGTCAAGCATTGGACCGCCGTCCACCCTCCCGAGCTAATCTGGTCTACCCGTCCCCACTTACCATTCCCCCGCCTTTCCCTCCCCTCTAGCCAACGTGTGGCTTAAATCAGAGCCATCCGTTGTTGCCAAATTACATCCCCGTCGTCCACAGTCACTTACCTCTTCGGCCCTCACTCGAACGGCGCAGATTGAATCTTATTTGCTGGATGGAATCTTGGCCGCACCTCTTCACTTACCCCTTCGCTTAACATCCAATGCCCCACTCGTTCCCCTTTTGCCACACGTCACAAATCCGAACCACCACCTCCCTTCTTTCCCCTTCTCTCTCTCGCCGACAGGTGGGGCCCACCTGTCGGGTCCGTCTTCCTCCCCGCCTCCTTCTCTCCCGCGCCATTGCCGCCACCATTAACGCAGTAACCGAAGTTTTTAAACTTCGGATTACTGACCGCCTTACCTCCCGTGCGTTCGTGCATTTAAACCCTCATTCCCTGCCGCCATCAAACCCGCCATTTCCTCTTGCGTTACCCCACCAATTTACTCAATTGCTTGCAGAGCTGTTACAACTCCGGCGAGTAATCGCATGGCCGTTACTACCCACTTCACCTATTTAACCCCTCCTCGAGGTTTCCCACACCTCACCGCCCACTTCCCCTCCTTCAATTTCCTCTCCCTCCACCTGAGAGGCCATCGCACTGTGCGCCTCCCCCTTGCTGCGCCAACAAAGCTCCGGCGAGCAATTGGATGAGCTTCGGGCATCCTCGAGCCGTGCCGCCGCCACCCCAAGCTTCACCAAGGCCACGCGCACCTTTTTCACCATCTTCCCGAGCGATCGCATCACCGGAGCTCCCCGCCGCCGTCACGCCTCCTCCGACCGCCGCCGCTAGCCTCCTCCGATCAACCTCAGGACCTGCCACGTTAGCCCGACAGGCCATGGTGGCAGCCGCGTGGCGGCCAAGTAGGCGCCAGTCGGGTGCCACGCCCGGCCACGCAAGCGCCCCACCATCACCTCGCACGCGCTCGGCCACGTCGGCTTAGTGCCGTGATGTGGCAGCCACGTCGTGCCAAGTGGCAACCACGTGCAGGCCACGTCACCCAAATTGTGCCACGCCAACACCACCTCACCTCCCCGTGCGCCCGCGTGCCACCTCAGCCTCGCTCTGGTCCATGGACTCAGTCCACCGTAGACCGGGCCCACTTGCCAGTCACTCGCCCGAATTTATTAATCCCAGGGCTAACGTCATGCTGATGCCATAAACCCGATTTTTCGTTTAAAAATAATTCGACCGAAATTGATTATTATGCTGACGTCATAATCCCAGTTTTTTCTTTAGAAAATTAATTCATTTAATTACCTGTTGACGTCATAATTCCTTTTTCAATATAAAAGTAATTCCAGAAAATAGTCTTTTTCTTTTTCTTTGTATTTAATCTTCCGAGAGCCATAATTTCTTCGTTTTAACTCCAATTCGACCCGTTCAAATTTCTAAATTTTTCTAAAATCATGAACTATCCATTTATGGACTCCTTTTGAATTGTTGAATTTTATATTGATTTTTGTTTTCAATATTATTTGGTAATCCCAATATTTAAATTTTAAATTATAATTCTCAGTTCATTTTTAACCTCAAGTCATTTCCAAATTTTCAGTTCACATCCAAAATTCAAATTTAAATCTTGCAAAAATTCAAAATCTCCATAAAAATAATTGCTCTATTTTTTAAAAAAATCCAAAATATTCTCTTGCCTTTTCTCTTTTTCAAAACAAAATAAAAAGAATTAAGAAGACTTCCCCAAGCCAAAACCTTCTTTTGTTTAAGTACCCTCAGCTAATAGTTTTCACCTCATCCAGTGCCATAGATCCTTCTCATTTCAGGTGTTTGGACTATTCCGTTTTATCCTAATATTTATTTTTTCCTCCTTTGTTGTTCATCTCCACGCGTCCGACCAGCAAACACTCTGTTTTTCAGCTAAAGCTACCGTGAGCAATTCATGCACGCGAGCAAAATCAATTCCCTTTTACCAAATTAATTTGCATGCAACAATAACACCTTTAGTCATTGCCAAGCATCAATTCCTTTCAATTTTTATCTATTAAAATTTCAGTTTCTTGCATGCAAAGTTGAAACCGACATTTCATTTATTTCGGCCATTACTTCGGCATTCAATTCCGGCCATCCCCTTGCTCCTCTCCACCTATAAATTGAACCCCAACCCCCTCACCTCATTCCCCACTTGTTTTGCATTCAAGAAAACCAGAAACCCAGCCAAGAAGAAGTTTTGGAAAACTATTCCTTCAGTTGGCTTGTTCCAACAATTTTCTTCCAAATCGATCTTCCGACGACTCGTTCTCCGTCGTCCGGACTCCAAATCTGGTGATTCAAATTCCTAAATTTATCTAAATTCATATTCTATCTCTCAGTATATATTTTATAATTTTTAGATTTTATTTGGATTATATTTGAGTTTAGTTTGTTATGACTTTTCGCGTGTAGACTACGACTATTCCGGAGAGTATAACTTCAGCGAACCTCAGCAAAACTTCGAAGCAAGGCAAGTTACACCTTTGATCATGTTGCTCCTAGTAATTTAAATTATTTATGTTATTTTTAAAATTATTATGCATGCATACTTTTATTGAAATCTAGTTTAAATTCGATTTAAATTCTAGTTATACCCAAATCCTTTGTATATGGCCAGATTTGATATTGATCCCTTATGCCTTGTCACCTTAAATGAAAACCTAGTTAGTATAATAGTATTGACTAGAATTTTTATAGAATTAATTAGCCATGCTTAGAATGATTTTTAAGTGGGAATACTTGTTTCACTTGAAAACAATGATTTTGTAAACTCTATTCTTGACTTCGGTGAGTCAAGAAGGTATACAAATGTTTCAAAGAAAAATATAAAACTTGGTTTGGACCTAGACTAATGGTTAGGTGGTGGGTGCTGGCATGCATTGTTATTCGGTGACACAATGTTGATTGTCAGGCACAAGGGGCATGTGGTTTGAACCTAAGTTAAGTTAAGGACCGGTCTGTAAGCTACTACTACAAAGTCATATCGTACTACTACAAGACTGGTATGAGACAGTCCTGACTGACTAATTTGTGAGGTCTCAACTTTTGTCTCCCTATAGGTTAAATGTGAGCGTGGCGTAGGCCATGAAAAATCTCACACGGTACAAGAGGGGGCTCCATCTTATGGATTCAAGTTGTGGTAAAATCTTAGTGGCGACGTGCCCAGGTTGAAGGCTTAGTTTTGTAAAGGTCTTGTTATGATTTTCTCAGTCGCACACCTACGGAAACGTGTAGTGGCTGACAAAATGAGATAATCATATCTTGTGGGTAAAGCTGTACAATCTCTGCAGAGTGTATAATCTATCGTGGATAGCCGTGCCCACGGTTATGGGCAAGCCGAGTAAAATTTTTCATGGATTAGTTTTTTATTTTTAAAATGGTTTCTAAAAAGGCTTATGAATGGATGGAATCCATAGGAGATGTTAAAAAGCATATGGATGGATGGAATCCGTATGAGATCTTTTGGAAAAGATGGACCAGGTGGGATACCTGTGAATAGGTTAGTATTTGATCGAAGCCTGCACTAACGATATTATTTTGTTAAATTACCATTTCTATCTATTGTATCAAATTCAGCTTTTGAATCTATTTACTGTACTTACCTAAATTCTGCTTTTACGCACAAATAACATATTATGCCTTCCGTTGTCAATCCTTATGCATGCATGAACTCTGTTAAACCTCCTGGTGTAGCTTGTGGAGTACTTTATGTACTCATGTTGCTTCATTCACCATTTTCAGATAAAGGACTTCATCAACTTCGGTGAGAATAACGACGAGTAGGCCACGTCTTACGATCATTCGCTTTGTAGGCGGCGGGATAGGTCTTTGCTTTATGGTTCTTTTTTCGCTGCTTATATTTAATTTTGGTTTATAAACCTTTGATGTAACCTTTGGCCGTCAAGTCTATATTTAATTAATGAATAAATGTCATTATGCATGATATAAATCATTGTTATCAACTGTGTGTACTAACTTGATCCTAGACTAATATAATTTACACAAAGGATCCAGAAGTTATTACTCCGGGATCTGACAACATAGCCCGTTTCTGTGAAGAACTCGCTACGTTTCCAGGCACAACTCCTGTTGCAGACCGTGCGCACGGGATGGCACATTGCTATGGCCCACGCACGCGGCATAAAGGCACGATCGGCACGCGAAAGGCATCGCATCCTCATCCTTCTAGACGAAGGATGTACCGTAGCTTTTTAGGCTTGAAAGTATAGGTTTATATTTCTTTTACTGAAGAGATTAAAAATATACCATAACTGTTGGTACCTTTTCAGCGTAAATAAATTAAAAAAATTATATTATCATAAACAATACAAAGGAATATAAAAGAAATAAAAAGGCAAAAAACATAAAAAAATAAATAAAATTAAAAAGTTAGAAACCAAAAATCTAAAGTAAAAGCTCAAATAAGCGGGACGTACATCACGTGATCCACTCAAACCAAACTTCCTTGCGGAAATCCAATCACTCAAACCGGACGCGGAGATAAGTGGCTTATCATGGGGGATTTCAACTTCATACACCAAGCGAGCGACAAAAACAAACGAAACCTCATCAGAAGGCTAATGGGGCAATTTAGAAACGCCTTCAACGATTGCGAGCTCAAAGAGGTGCACATGCAAAAAAAACTAAAGGGAATTCACATGGAGCAACAGACGAGAATGGCAACTCTAGTAAATCTGGACAGGGTCTTGTGCAATGAGGCCTGGGACCTAGCCTCACTGCACATCTACACGTCACTGTCGGATCACCGCCCACTACTATCCTAGCGAGTGAGGCGACCTAGCTAGAGCCTTCATGATCAACGTCCCGGGTTTTCTACAAGTTGTAGACAACGCTCGGAGGGAGCCGAGCCGACCACACGAAACCGGCTCATGGATTGAGCCATAAGCCAGTTGAAATATTGGAGCAAGGCACTCTTCCCAGAAGCAGAACTACAGCTCCACATGGCGCTCGACGTAATCCTTCACCCAATGGGGGCATGGCCGCCTGGGGCATAAGCTGATCCACGAGGAAGACGATTTTAGGTTGAAATAAGAGAAGTGTAAATAGAAAAAACATTGTAGGATGCACTCTAAATAAATTTCACATCTCAAAAACAAATGAACTGAATAGCAAAACCTTCAGAAATTAATGACTAATTGCATGCATGCCTCTGGTGAATTGGTGATGATATTTGAAAATATAGACTTAACTGATAGGTCATAGGTCATTTCTTCCTGGAACCATTATTCAGAAGCCAGTACAAACTCGAGAATTAAACACTTAATAATTGTGTACTAGTAAAAATAATTGACACAAGTAGCTAGCTCTCGTGCTCTACACGTATGAGCTTCTATCGATCACAGCCTGAGGCTCAAGTTTATCTTCTTATTTTCCTCTGATGGCTACTCCTGCTGCTCTGAGCTAGGAGGCTCAGGCTGCGTCCTCATCCTGAAGCTCCCTGGCCGCGACGTCGAGCTGAGCACCTCCTCGAACACGAGAAGCAGCCATGGGCCGGTCACACCGTCGTGGAACCTCGCCGCCGTGGCCTCTTGGGTGATGAACTTGTGGGTCGCCGAGCTCGATGGGTCGACCCGCAAGGCATGAACGAACATGGAGTGTGCCTCGAGCGGTAGGCCGGCCATTACCATCCTCTAGTGGTGCACGGGTTGGTTGCCATCGGGGGAAGGTGAGGCTCAAGCCTTACTAAGCCCCCCTCCCTGGGTGGCTACGCCCTTGCACATGAGGAAAACAGGAGCGTCGTCCAGGACTATTTACCAATATCTGGCAGGGGCGACCCTGGATAAAAAAATGAGTGAAGGCATCCACATATAACAAAGTAACCAACATATACTAGTAAATACCATTTCCAATGTTCATTTATAGGTCGCGCTCAGCGTTGGCTTCTGCCAGCGTCTACGGTGAGCGTTAGCTTTTTATTTATTGTTCATTTTTTCTTTTTTATTTTTTTTATTTTTTGGTTTTTTGTTTTTTTCTCGTATTCCTTTGCATTGTCTATGATAGACTAACATGTTTTTTCTATTTTTAATTTTTTTTTAAAAAAAATTTAATTATACCAAATAAGCCAACTCAGCTACAGTAAAAAATTAGTCAACTACAATAAAAAAATTATAAATCATCGTTATTCTGAACGCTACTATAGTCACTAATGGACAAGTGTGGATCCAAGTAGGTAGATATTTTACCGCTCTACATAAAACTAAAATTTGAGGGGAGACCCAGTAGGGCCTACTCGGTTTTCTTTGGGTCCGCCTGTGAAGCCCGGGGCAGCCGAGGCAAACAGATTGCAATTGGGAAATAATAAGTCGGACAACCGACGGACGAACCATTCACTGAGAGGAAATCTTATCAGCTATAGGGCAAATGCCAGGGCAAAATCCCCAGGACCAGATGGTTTTACAGTGAGCTTCTATTGGTGGTTGTTTGGATCACGAGGATTAGATATAAACTTTTAGAAATCAAGTTTTACTATGTTTTTAAGGAAAATAGGTTTTAAGTTCTTATTCTGTTAAGGTTGGTTTATGGAATACTTTGTTTGGATCGCATCAACTAAAATGAGTTTTAACAAGTGTAGTGTTTGGTTAGGACCTATGACAGAATGCATTTTTTTACCACTAGAAACAATAAGACGACGAAAGTGACCGGCCTATTAATGGACGTAGCTACTAAGGTACTGCCACAAGCCTATGTTTGAGTTTTTGGCACATAAAACACAATTGAGAGCAGTATTAACGAAAATATCAGTACGCACTCAGAATTGACAAAAATGGTAATTTTGCCGCTCGGTCACCAGACGACGATGCTGTGGAGTAGACAGGTAGTCATAGGAGCCTGGCCACCCTATGGCAGGCGGCCTACCGCTCGGCCACCATGCACCAGATGATTATCCGCATACAATTTCCCCTAATTAGCCCCTAATGAGCATACCGCCCAGCCACCGTGCAGTAGGCTCTTTGCACCGTGCACACACCGTGCGCTCAGGGTGTTTTTTAGTCACTTTAGTGTAGTTTTTAGTAGCTTTAGTCAACAACCAACCAAAGAAAGTGGACCAAACTCATTTGGTTTATGTGACAAATAATGGAGGAGTGCATAAGCGACCGGGGGGAGGGGGCAGACCACCGAAAGATAGGTTGCGTCGCGTCTGTCTCCCCACGTGCAATTCACTCGTGCCATTATTGGCATTTCATTAGCGCGTTGTGTTCGCACTCGCGCTATAAATTGTGAGCTCTCTCGTAATCGCTCTCGCAAACGCTCTAGCAGTCGCTCTCATTCCAATTTCTCTAGTAGTCGCTCTCGCAGTCTCGCAATTTTATCACAACTGATTAGTAGTCATATTAGCAAGTAATTCCTGTGTAATATGTATGTGTGTGTATGTAATTATTTATTTCATCGTAATGTTTTATTTGTAGTATTGTATTGCTATTATATGTATGTATATATGTGCATATATATATAATTTTTATTTATTTCATCATAATCTTTAATATGTAGTATTGTAGCGTCATTATGTATGTATGTATATGTTTATGTAATTATTTATTTAATCAAAATTTTAATATGTAGTATTGTACTGCCATTATATATATATATATATATATATATATATATATATGTAATTATTTATTTCATCGTAATGTTCAAATTGTAGTATTGTATTGTCATTATATATATGTATATGTACATGTATATATGTAATTATTTATTTGCACATAATTTTTTCATTTGTAGTATTGTACTGCCATTATATATGTATATGTATATGCATGTGTGTGTGTATGTATATGTATATACACGTTTTTATGCATGCTGTGATACTTTATGGTCTTAGAACTTTGTATTATATAGTCTTTTATATGTGGTAAGTGATAACACATGGTTAGCTTTTCTTCAGGCATTTGCAAGGATTAAAAACCACTATTCATGTGTGGATATGACTGTATGAGAGCATGAGCTAATAGCAAACAAATTTTTATATATCAAGTTGGAAATGGTGTGTAGGTCCTTTCATCTATTAACCTTTTGTAATTGGAACCAAAGTTGTGATCTGGAATATAAAGGTAGGGTGCCAACATGCCATGATTTGGTGGGTTTTGGTGGGTTGTGAAGTGTGCAGAATGAAGTAAAGACTGGATCTATGCATATTTGATATTCTGCCTTCCCTGGACAATTTAGATATGATCATCATGATATAAATCAATTTGTAAAAAGTGCACTATTAAACAACATTTCGTCAATCTAGTAATTAAAAACATGATGCTTCATATTGCTAACATTATATATGTATATATATGTAGGTATATGTATGTGTATATGTATGTACATATGTATATACATATACATATATAATATAATACATATATATACATACATACTTATATATAATATGTAATACATATATGTACGTATTGTTAATTTTGTAATAAATTTCAATTGTAGTATTTTATTGTCATTATCAATTTTCGCACTAATATTTTGTCTATCCCATTTGTTGCAAGGTATATGTCTTTACCGGAGCTTCTCGAAGTGTTCTATGTTGAGAACCACCGGTGCCAGTCGTGGATCATGGGTGACAAAGCTAGTCCTCCGCCCTTCAAGCAGCGGGGAGGGAGGGATCATTGGGAGCTAGATAATCGCAACATCTCAATCCTGAGGGCTACGAGCTCGTTACCCTTTGTGAAGCTAGTCTCCATCGGACGTGAGTTCACCCTGGACGCCAGCCTACTCTCCGCACTTGTGGACAGGTGGAGACCGGACATGCATACCTTCCACTTTTGGTACATGTTGGTTATATAAAATTGGTTTTCACTTGAGCAAGTGATCGTATAGTTAAGGAAAAAGTATGGATTCACTTCGAGAGATGTGGATATCTCGCTTGGGTAATGTTAAGAACTTAACTTTGTGTGCCATTGATCTGAACCTTACCGTGCAAACCACATGTCTAATATGGGATAGACCTGACTGATTAATTTGTGATGTTTCAATTTCAATCTCGCTATTGTGATGAATTTGGTTGCTGATTTCCATGAAACGCAAGGAGGTGTGATGCGAAACCCTAGCGGGTGGGATTGAGTTGAGGTTGAGAATTGTAAAGGCATTGTTGTGATTTTCTTTAATATAAGAATGATTACATCGTGTGGGTACAGTTGTACAATCTCTGTAGAGCATAAAACTATTCGAATAGCTATGTCTCTGGTTATGAATAATGCTCGATGATTTCATACAAAGGGTAGATGTTTCATAAAATTTGGTTGAGGTAATTTTGAAAAAGTGAATGGTTAATTGACTGGTGATTTATTACGTGAATGGTTAGTTCACGAGTGGTTCATTGGAGTGAATAGTTAGTTCACTTGTGGTTATTCAATTTCTTTTATTATTTATTTATTACCATTTTCTTTAAAGATCACTTTTTAATATATTTACTGT
Organism: Melocanna baccifera; assembly: GCA_036346265.1. Lineage (NCBI taxonomy): Eukaryota > Viridiplantae > Streptophyta > Magnoliopsida > Poales > Poaceae > Melocanna > Melocanna baccifera. The sequence goes on from CM070691.1 coordinate 17,656,329, forward strand.
ATTTACTTTAAATTATTGTTTCCTACAAAATAACCTTTCGGCTATCCATTGGTAAGTCTTGTATATTATATTGCATAATTGTTACAAACAACTTACTGAATACCAATGTACTCACGGCTTTATATCTATTATTGCTCAGTTGAAAAGTAGGAACCATATCAACAGAAAGTACCTGAAGGAGAATATTTCGACGACTTCGTAGATTAGAACTTCGCTTCCCAGTCAATTTTCTATAGGCATACCGAATTGCTACTACGCTTATTTTGTTTTCCGTTGCTAGTTTCTTAAGCTCTTCAGGCTAGTAAGTTATAAACTTAGCCATAAGATCGTACTCTAATAATTACTAATATTTGAGTTTGTTTCTTTATTAATCATGGATATAGTCGATATTTTATCTATATTTATACTGTATACTAGCATAATCCTAAACTAGTGTGGTATACACAGAGAGTTTGGATTTGCATTTTGGGTCTCGACACTACCGCACGATGGTCGGGCTCCCATGCCTAGGTGTCAGTGCCACGGCGTCACCGTCGGTGATCGGGCGGCAAAACAGCCATTCTTGCCAATGCCAAGTGCATATTGACATTCTTGTAAATATGGATCCCAACTATGATATATGTGCCAAAAACTTAGCCTATGTTTCTGTGTACCGTATACATTTCTACGTATTGTCATGGCTAGCTCGATGAGGCCATACCCAAAACACAATAAAATATATGATAACGATGGCTGAAAATATTTATAACTTACAAATTGTAATGTCCCAAAATTCAAATTTTAATTTAAGTTGTGTTCAAATCTTTATTTCTACATTTTGTGTATTTTAAAAAATTGCCTGCATTTATTAAAGGTTTTCCTAATTTTTCGCTCCTGTAAATGAATTTTCAAAAATATTTAAAACTTGATGAAAACTTGAAAATATTTTGACAATAATTTTGTTGATTGTTGATTGGAATAGGTTCCTGACATTTTAGATGCATAGCAAATTTCAAGTGATTTGGAGATTTTGTGTTCTAACTTGATGTGATATATGGTAATACATCTAAAGCTATCTTGTTCACCATTTACCCCCGAGCAAATCATATTCACTGTTTTTTTATTTTTGACCGATTTTTTGTGCAACCTTCCTTCAAACTAAAAAAGTCAGAACTTTGGCATTAATTTTGTTTATTGTTGATTGGAATATATTTCTAAAAGTGTATAGAAGGTTTATACCAAATTTAAGTGAGTTTTGGTTTAAAAGTTGGTTCAGCTTTAGTTTTTGGTCCGGTTTTAGTGCAGCAGAGCTTTACGAACCAAAATATTCCAATTCTCTCAAGTTCTTTCAATATTTTTGCTTGGGATAGGTTTCCAACGTCATGATCTAACTTTGATTTAAGTTTTAAGCCATTTAGTTTTATGGATCAAAAGTTTCATAGATTTTCGTTTTTGAACTATTGCTGAATTTACTGTTCATGGACTAAAGTTACTATAGCACAGGGCTTTTCAGAATTTCATATTCTTGATCTTTATAGTTTCTCATAATTATTAGAGTGAATAATTGATGAATATTTGGGAGGAAATTTGAAGGCAGCATTTACCCCTCTGTTGCTATACCAGTCTACCTTTGTGACCTTTTTACTTCCCTTTCTGTGCTTCGTTGCTCGTTTCTCCTTGCTTCAAAGATTCTACACTTCTCATGAACAAGATATTCTCTTTGGATCCTTACGTATACCGTCAGCAGAACATATTCCACTGCTAAAATCCAGACCATTTGGATGTAGAGCAGAAGCGGGCTGACAAACATTGTCCGCGTTATGGCCTCCTGCTAATAGCCAGCCGTTCCTGCTTTTGACAGGCGGCATTTGAAATTCCTCCCAGTTGAAACCTTTACCACTGCAAATAAAGAGGGATAGATTTGATCAGATTTATGCACAGTAATAAACATCTATGTTCTGTCAAGGCATGTAATGTTAACAAATAGGTCTTGGCTATTTGAACCATGTAAATGTAAAGGAAAATATTGTTAACTAGTCCAACCACAAATATTCATAGATCAGAAAGTATGCAAACAACATGAGCAAATTCTGTACCTGCCACCCTTTGCACTGTCCACTAAAAACCAATGGAGGACATATATAATTCCACTGGAGGACATATATAAAAACCAATGGAGGGCATATATAATTTTGTACCTGCCACCCTTTGCACTGTCCACTCTTCACTAGGAGTACTGATAAGTTCTCCATCTTATTAGCATTTAGAACATATATAATTCCGTTATTCTTTCAAAGTAAGGAAGTAGTGCTCGAGAGCTATCTCCATGGAGCTGTATATAAGAAATTTGTTGTTAAATAATAGGCAGAAAAACTAGCTGAAGCGGTAAAAAATAGAAATCAGTAAGCAAAATGTACCTGGATAAGTTAAAAATAGAAAACAGTAAGCAAAATGTACCTGGATAAGTTGGAGGTTGCATGAATCAGATGCTCTTAAGATGGTCTCTTCATCAGCATCCACATACACACCAACTGGTTCAGCACCATATCATTTTTTTTTTACTCTCGGTATCTCTCTGGCTTCTGACAATGGGACAGAACGTGTTGGGCCATAGAATCATCCCTGTAAGTTTAGCCCCAGCCTTTGCAGCCATTTCTGCGTCTCTAGCAGATGCCACACTGATGCGGATACGCATGTGTCTTGTACTTTTCAGTTAAATATATTATTCAACTGGAAAGAGCTATTGAGCCGCATCAAACATTGCCAGGTGAACTCATTCCAAACTAAATATAATATTGTTATTCATAAGAATAGAATACTACCTCATGTTATTAAATGGTGCATTCTTAGGTTTGTCGATGGCAAAGCAATGGAGACGCAAAAGGAAGAGGATAACAACATTAGGTGTCAAAGACATGAAGGAAGAAAGCCCATTCAGTGGGAGAGCAAAAGGGAGAAGCCCAAGGACTTAAACTACAAGTTTTGGATAAGATTTTCAAGCCCAATTCGTACCTCCCACAAGGCCAATTGGATTCAAACTCGGATTCAACTCAGAATTCAATTCGGATTCGGTTCGGGACAGCCTGACAGGCACTTACTAAAAAGGTCATAACTTTCACAAACGGAGTCCGATTTGGGTGTTCTTGTACTCCTTGGAAAGATATTTTCAAGGGCTACGCAATGGATCTGGTCCCAATACCAAATTCATCACGGATTAAAAGTTATGGCTGAAACAATGTGACGGCTGTAAAATCTAGTTTCCTTTTTGTGAGAGTTCGTATCTAAAACCATATAGGGTTGAGTTGTACTAGGTTTGTGGACTCTATGGACGTCCCAAGGTCCTATATAAGCCATGTATTGGCAGCCTAAGGGCTCGGACCACCTTTGAGAATAATCAATCTATTAAACTTTGTTCGAGTTTATCATTGCTGCTGAAATTCCGTGAGGGAATTAGTAGTGTTCTTCAATCAAGATCGTTCAACCTTTCCACTGGGAATTGGGAGCACGATAGATCTTCGCAGTGGTGGTCGTGAAATCGACGCGAGTGTGTTTTGGCGGATTAAAGAGTGTTCGTCCCTTGCATTGGCATTGGAGGATAGCTACGATTCATCAAGACTCTCGCGAGTATCCATCCTACGTCGAGAAGATCGGGCGACCCCGTATCATCTGGTATCAGAGCGCGGTTTACTCGGTAGGCGACCCCGTATCATCTGGTATCAGAGCGCGGTTTACTCGGTAGGATCTTATCCCTTTACTTTTAGATTGATTTATTTCTGTCCTATAGTCCATTAAACCGAAAATTGCAACGAAAATCCAAACCCTAGTTTCGCATCTGTTATTTTCGTGAGTTTTATTAAGTTTTGATCCATTAGAAATTTTGTTTACGTGCTGATCTTAGTGTCCTTTTGCGTTGCTTGTTCGTTGTTTTTTTTTATTCCTTGAAAATCTGCTAGTTGATCTTTCAATTAGCATCCAAAAAAAGTAGATTCAATTTACTTTTGAAACCTTGTTCTTCTTTGTCCACATAAGATCCTTGTGAATCTTGAAAGAATATCGCATCCGAATATATCTGGGTTTCCTTTTTCTTGATTGATTTGGCCACAAGAATCTTAGTTGCACATATTCAGATCTTCACTTAAATCCTTTGAACCTTGAGACTAGTCGTTGATAATTGCTTTAGGGCTATTCTAGAATTATCTACACATTGCTGAACAAATTTGGACTTACGAACAATTAAACCTAGTTCGGCCTTGAGTATAAAAAAAGAGCCAAAAAAAAGAAGGCAGCCAATTGAAAAAAAAAAAGAAGAGTCACGGCTTGAGCAAAAAAAAAAAAAAAGAAAGCAAGAAAAGAAAGCATTGGCCGAATTTGGGTGAGTTAATTTTAGTCCATAAATTCAGATTGTGTATTTAATTTCTTTGGACAATCTTGTGCCCTCAAATTCATATTATTGCAATTGGCTAGCGTCTCTCCTAGTACTTGGTGCAAAACGAGCTAATATTCCCGATTGTTTCCTTTAGCTCATTCCTTTTGTTTGCATTGAGTCACATTGATCATTGTGTGTGCGTTCATATACTTCACTTATATCATTTGGATCGGCACATAGGCAATACTTTCTAGCTTGGATTATTACTTAATTTTACAATATCGTGAAATTCAGATTGTGTAGGATAAATACTTCCTAACCAAACTCCACTAAATATCCTTTGCCGTGTAATTGTGAGTCACTTTTAAATCCGCTTGATCATCACTTGCTATTGTACCCACCACCAAGTGTAAGTTTCTTTTCGGCCTCAATTCACTTTGGAAAGGTAAGAACTTTACTTGGTGAGGAAAAAGTGAGATAGAGTGAACTCCACATATCGAATATATGTTGTGGTATTTGTGCGTTCTTTATACCACTAATCATGACAGGTGGATACGATAATATGGAAGAGAAGCATACCCCGGTGGATCGTTTTCAATTCCACACTTTGAGGGAAACTTTGCGCAATGAGTTCACCACTACTTCTTCCACCTTGAAAGCGCAACTCAATACCAAGATGAACAATTTCGCACAAGATATGCGCATTGAATTCAATCATCAAATGAAAGTGTTACGCTCGAACATCGTGAATGATGTTATGCGGGCACTTCATCCACAACAAGTCGAAGATAGCTTTAATTCTTTCTATGGCAGTGAAGATCCAGAGGAGTATCTTGAGTGGGAATGGCGAATGGAAAAAATATTCAGATTTCAAAAGCTTCCCAAAGACCAAGAGGTGATGTGTGCCACTAGAGAATTTGAAGATTATGCTTATAGTTGGTGGCATCAACAATCTGGAAACGAATTCATTAAATCTTGGTCAGATTTGAAGGCACTCATGAGAAGAGAATTTGTGCCACCCTATTATGCATGAGATTGCTTCGCTATTTGGAGAGTATCACACAAGGGAGTAATCTGATTGCAAGAATATTATTTTGAGCTACAAGATGCATTACGTCGAGCCGGTGTCATTAGTGAACTACAAAAGAAGACATACTTCAAAAGAGGATTGAATTCTAATATTGCCGCTACACTTCAACATAAATATTTTGGTAGTGTGCAAGATCTTGTGAATTGTGCTATTCAAGAGGAGAAGAGACTTATGGAGAGACGTATACCACAGTTTTCTTCCAGTCCATACTTCAATTCTGCTGCCTCTACTAGTGTGACACATGAGAAGATAACCGAGCATGGGACTTTCCCTTCGGTCAAGGAGATATATAGTATTCCAAAACTACATATAGCTCCTAAGATACACCACAACCTATGTGAGGATGAGAGCCACATAGCCAAATTGAGTGAGAGTGATAAAAGATCGAGTGTGTGATTCCACCATATGTGAGGTTAAGAGCATCCAAATTGAGAGTGTGAGAGAGACATCAAAAGAAAAGAGAGAAGTAGAAGATAGACAAAGTGAGGATGCATCTGAAACTAACACATTAATTTCTACTTCTAGTGTTGTTTCTCACATTGTGCAGGTTGACATTAAAGATGAAGAATTGAACATTCAACAACCGGCACCTTTGAAGCCAAATGAGGAGATAACCACGGGAAGGGATAAAGTGTTTGCTGCCCCGAGGGTACATCCTAACAATTTTAAACCCTCAGCACCTACATCATCTGAGAAGGACGATAAAGGTAATAATAGTGGTGCTGAATTTAGTTATGCAAAGGTGAGTAATTTTGAGAGCTCATATGATCAATTGAAAACTCCATGTTCTGAAATTTCTTTGCTCAATTTACATAATGTGGAATTGATTACTCATAAGGAAGTTCTTACTAGAATATCTCCTAATGATTCTTTGTGCTATATCATGTTTCATGATCCTAGAGAGCTATCTAGTGTGATTGATAATGTTGCTGAAATTTCATGTCTAAAATCACTAGTTAGTACTTATGCCTACACATATAAGTTTAATTTGATTGGAAATTATGGTGTAGATGAAAAATTTTATGTTCACAGAATTTGCATTACATGTGATAAGCTTGCTGAACTGAAATCGCATATTATGGATAAACAATCTTTTATGCCATGTTGTGATTACAATGAGATAAATTTCAACAATAGCACGTACTGTTTAGAAAGATTTCATAAGTCTACTTGTTCGATCTTTAATGTACAATCATGTAAAAATAATCAGAGTAGCGCAGTTGAAGCATGGAAACCGCTCAAAATTTTCTTTCCTATGGATGAACACATAAATCTGATTTTGCTCATTAATGATCTGTCTATGTCCTTAGAAAAGTCGAGGACGACTTTCTTTTATGGGAGGGAGAATGATGTGAAAAATAATATTGCAATACCTATGTCTTTTGGTCGATACTATATTCATCGGTTTGTGCAAAATAATGAGAATGCTACAACAATTGACTCTTACATATATCATGCATATGTGATGTTCTTTTCGTGTACTACACCTTTAGAAGTTAATGATGAGATAAGCCAAAGATGTATTGTTGACAAATATATATATCATGCATACACATTGTATTCTTTGTTTAGTACAATTTCAGGCTATCAAAAGCCGAGGACGGCTTTTCTTGAAGAAGGGGAGGATGATGCGGATACGCATGTGTCTTGTACTTTTCAGTTAAATATATTATTCAACTGGAAAGAGCTATTGAGCCGCATCAAACATTGCCAGGTGAACTCATTCCAAACTAAATATAATATTGTTATTCATAAGAATAGAATACTACCTCATGTTATTAAATGGTGCATTCTTAGGTTTGTCGATGGCAAAGCAATGGAGACGCAAAAGGAAGAGGATAACAACATTAGGTGTCAAAGACATGAAGGAAGAAAGCCCATTCAGTGGGAGAGCAAAAGGGAGAAGCCCAAGGACTTAAACTACAAGTTTTGGATAAGATTTTCAAGCCCAATTCGTACCTCCCACAAGGCCAATTGGATTCAAACTCGGATTCAACTCAGAATTCAATTCGGATTCGGTTCAGGACAGCCTGACAGGCACTTACTAAAAAGGTCATAACTTTCACAAACGGAGTCCGATTTGGGTGTTCTTGTACTCCTTGGAAAGATATTTTCAAGGGCTACGCAATGGATCTGGTCCCAATACCAAATTCATCACGGATCAAAAGTTATGGCTGAAACAATGTGACGGCTGTAAAATCTAGTTTCCTTTTTGTGAGAGTTCGTATCTAAAACCATATAGGGTTGAGTTGTACTAGGTTTGTGGACTCTATGGACGTCCCAAGGTCCTATATAAGCCATGTATTGGCAGCCTAAGGGCTCGGACCACCTTTGAGAATAATCAATCTATTAAACTTTGTTCGAGTTTATCATTGCTGCTGAAATTCCGTGAGGGAATTAGTAGTGTTCTTCAATCAAGATCGTTCAACCTTTCCGCTGGGAATTGGGAGCACGATAGATCTTCGCTTGGTGGTCGGCGAAATCGACACGAGTGTGTTTTGGCGGATTAAAGAGTGTTCGTCCCTTGCATTGGCATTGGAGGATAGCTACGATTCATCAAGACTCTCGCGAGTATCCATCCTACGTCGAGAAGATCGGGCGACCCCGTATCACACACATTTCACAATGGGCTCATTCCTTTCCACGTTCTCTGAACTGGATGACGAGGGCATGGTAGCAATAATTTGTTTCTTAGCCAGACATACTTCCCTTTTAACTAGAGGCAATCTTGGGACTCCCTAAACAAGAAATTGGGTGAAAGAGTTGAGCATAGTTTGTATTCCTACAAAATCATAGTGTTGTTGATATTTCTAGTTCTGCCGATAGATGCTCTAAAAGATAATCTACTGATAGAAACATGTAACTGTCTTAGAGGGTGATCGGAATAGCGATGGCTTTTGGCTTTTGGCTGAAAAAACACTATAATTGGCTGAAAAAACACTGTAGCTGAGTTAGTGGATAGTGTAGTGAATAGTGAAAAAAAAGCTGAAGCTAGAAGCTGAAGCTTTTAGAAACCGTTCCGATCACCCCCTTACTTGAATGAAATAACAGAACTTGTAGTTAAAATCTTTGATTTCAATGTGCGAATCCACTTGGCTGATTCTCTTATCACAAATATCAGAAACTAGAAATCATCTTAAGTACATCCAGCAGAAGTACCCGTTTACAAATACCACTCTATGGGTTGCTATTTGTGGAAATGCATGATTTTGTTGTGATCTGAACCATCAGGTTTCTTGAATTCTTCAAATTGCACACCCCCATTTGTAGGACTTAAAAACATGAAAAAAGTTACCCAAGAGATACTTTTAACATAGTGCAACTCACATAAATACTATGAAAAAATATGTTCTGAAGAACAACGAGTTCGAAATGACCAACAAATTCACCGTTGTTCATCGGTGTAGCAACTCTCAGAGGTTGTTTTGTTGAGAACTTGAGATCGCTGTTGCCATTGCTGTCACAATATAATCAAAGAACAAGAAGATTTTAATCATGCAAACGGTCAAAACAAACGCACAGTAAAAAGTGGAATAGGAATACTGCAGGTGACATTCTATCAAACAGGTGGCGTGCACCCGGGCTGTCGACTAGAGAAGCAGTTTCAATGCGACGTGATACGCCTGTCGAATTACCCCTTTTTGTCCTGTTTGGAATTGATTTGTTAAACTCTTACCATGATTTTATTCCCTCTGGAAGATTCTGAATCGATCTAATTTGGACTTTGCGTTGAACAACTATTTAGTAACCTCATCTGACACCACGAAGAAAAGCAGGCAGGGTGAGCTCTCTGGACTCGCGACGCAGCGTGAAGAGTGGAGATAAAACAGCGAAACAAGAGCAGCTCTTCAATTCACCAACCATTCTTAGGGCATGTCTAAATACGGTAATTTAGTAGAATTGCTGCGTGCAGTGTGGTTCCAGGATTTGCACCATGTCCCAGCTTGAATTTGCTTGAAAAATATTGGATACTAGAAATAATATATGTTTTGAATTATAGAATTTGTACCCTGGACTAAACTATACACTAGCAATTTTTTCACACCCCCCCTAAAGCCCATGTCGCAATGAGCTCATATCCACCCCTGGCCACATGAATTATACTACTTGCTGTAAAATTCCTATATTCTATGTTCCAAACACGGCTTTCTACAAAATTCCTGTGTTCCATGTTTAGTATACTTCTTCCTGTAAAACTCCTACATTCTATATTCCAAACACTTCTTCATGTAAAATTCCGTGCTCCAAACACTTCTTTCTATAAAATTCCTGTGTTCTATGTTTTAGTATACTACTTCCTGTAATTCCTACATTCCATATTCCAAACACTACTTCAAAATTCCTACATTCCATGTTCCAAACAGTACCTTAGCCATTCACCAACCCACTCAGCTCATCGAACACATGTCGTACCGGCTTCCATTTAGAGCATGCCTGCTGTGTCGTTATCTTGCCTGTTTGGATTTGGAACACTGGAATTTCTTCCGGTACCGGATGATAACTTTCTACATCTGTGTACAAACTCTAGGTAATCTGAATCCAGTCAGATCCCATCAGTTCTGAATCGAGCTCACTAGCTGGCTCTGTCCCATCCTATTTGATGCATAAACAAGGCCTGCAAGCTCCCAGGATAAAACTGCTACAGCATTCAGCGAAGGAAGGTTCCAATTTACAGGATCCATTCTGCATTTCCACCACACATCACAGTTCACAGATCAGGAACAAGTTTGTTTTTATCACGGATATTTACAAGCAACTGCAGCAGTAGAAACTAGAAAGGTAGCATTCGGAACTTTTTCAGTCACATTTAGATACAGGCATACAGGGTAGGAGCAATATGAACTGGCATCACAAAAACAAACAGCAGCAGCCACACAGATGCAGCGCGTCTAGCGCAAGCTAGCAGCCAGCAAAGATTATGCATATACCACGGAAACCACAAACCCAACATGCAATGCAGACGATGCCAGTCTTCAGATCGAGCTGCCGTTTATTCTAGTTTTGCTTCTTGGCTTTCAGTGGACCCCTGGGTATCTTGCTCAGAACCTTGGCATCCAGCACCTCGTACTGCTTGCAGGCCTCTGTGTGCGCCCGTCCAGCAAAGTGATCCACCTTATCCTGGTACTTGTCATACAAGATCGGCACGGTGTGGAGCATCAAGACAGCTGTTTGGGATCTTGATTGGTCAGTCCAACAGCTTAGAACATCGCAGGTTCTCAATAACATTTGTCTTAAAAGATACATTACCAACGTATATCAAGGTGAGGAAGTCACAGCAGCTTCCTATTTCTGAGAGAATCCAGAGAGCAACAATCACCTAAAAAGCACAAGAATACTGTTAGAAAATCCTCAACGGTCAACCAGAACAAAGAGAAAACCATTAATAATTTTGATAGCAGAAACATACACCGAGAAACTTCTTCAGATCATGCCCCATAGCAATCTCCCGAAACAAGTGTAGTGCTCTGTTGCTGTCATTGCGTAATGCTCGTGCCACATTCACAGCAACGTCTTCAGGTATCTGGACTACAGGAATATCTGGTGGACTCCTGAGAAGGGAGCACTTGATGTAAACAAGATGGAAGCAGTGCCAACAAGAACATGTAAGAATCACAACACGCCACTCACTTCTTGATAAAGGTTGTAGCTTTGGACCACAGGAACAAGATGGCCAGGACACCAATCATCACATGGGATATCAGAGTTAAGAGATGGTAATCAAGCACTTCGAACAAAACCCATGTGACTGTTGTGAAACCTATCACTACAGCAGTGGTCTTCTTGTCTTTCCATAACAGTACATCAGCAGCTGCATACGATTGTACCAAAACAATCAGAGATAGCAATTAGAACCGCCATCATGCCATTACAGACTTTGTAATTTCATTTACAATACTGCATGATGTCATCCTGATATCCTTCCTACCAACAGAGCTTGTGTAGCTATACTAGAAGAAAAGCACAGCTTTACACATATATCGGCCTCCGCAGACCTTGTAAGAAATTTCAAAATTTTGGTTTTTAAATTCGAAGTTTGAGATATAACACTAGAAGCATGTTGTGTTGACTTAAAAGGACGGGGTAGGGGGTGAACCGGTCATACTAACGAGTCCCAAAAAAAACAGAGGCCAGCTGCTTCTCGCCAGTTTCGGGAACTCTGCATGAGCCACACTTATGCTAATATCGAAAATATACTTTTAAGCACTATTGTGTATCTGTTTCACTACCCTGACACTGACACCCTCCTGCAAACCCTGACATCCCCTAAACTTCAGCACCATAAACCATTTCCATTTTCAAAAACAAAGGAACTGCCATAATAAGGGAAAAGAAAGATGATCCACCAAACATCAGCTGCACATCTGCTAAAATAAAAGCAATGCTTATAGCAACAGATCACACAGCATTGCTTAGATCAAGTGCAAGAAGGTTTTTGTAGGCAACATGGTGCAAGAAGATTAAAATTGGCACTTCAGCAAAGCGAACTAAGTAGGTTTTGAAGTCCATATGGATCTAGATGAAGTGGAGTCAAAGGGCCCCATAATTCAAGGGTGCATTCACTGATATAATATATTTGGTGTTGCCACTTGCCAGACTCATTACAATCCTTTCTGGAGTAACATATTATCCATAGGGAAACTGGATAAAAAGGTATTGATTCCAACAGAGACGCCCACCTTTCTTTTTCACACTTACCATCATCATTACATATACTAGGTCCATCAAACAGCAAAGCTATTTAAAGCATCGGCTTGAACATTTCTTTAGTTTTTTGTGCTACCTAGGAAGCAGGTAGCTACTTACTTTCTAGGGAGGAACGATTATCAAATTTTTCTATTTTAATTTATCAACTATATCAATATGTTGTTAACTAGTAGCACATATTCGACTTTTCTCTAATCCTATTTCTGAAACTTTCAAGGTTTCACAAAAGTGTCCTACAAAATAAAATAAAAAACGAAGGGGTCTCGGTCAACAGTTCATGAACTTTACATTTTGTTCAGCCTAAAGGTAACAAGGAAACCTTTTGAGTAACAGCATGCTCCATTAATTGGATAGATGTGAGATCTACGAGTTGCTGACTGAGTAGATAATCTGGAGGAACTCAAAAGCTACCACAAATTCAAAAAACTACAGGTGGGTGCTTTCTTGGGGTAAAAGATGTCTTTAGAACTTGCCATTTTAGCACAGCTATCTAGTATTTCTAACAAAGACGGAGAAAACGTTTTTCTCCTTCACGCAATCCGCACTCAGCAATACAAGATAAGCATCCAACCTCAAATTAGCCAACAACAACTAAGACAACAAAATAATTGCAAGTACTGGAAGATGTAACAAAGTGCCAATATTGTTAGCACACACATCATGGCCTTCAGATATGAAAAGGAAGCAAATAATCTTTAAAGATCTAAATGGAACCACCCAAAACCTTTCTCTTGGTAATTAACTAAGCAATTCTAAAATAACACTGGGAATGGCCCTCCAGTAGCACAAACTAATCTTTAAGGAAGCAAACAACATCCAGTACTAATAATATTGACCAATTAAGCAAATTAAGCAGGACTAGTACGTACTAGACAAAAAGAATCAAGGGAAGAGAAAAGGAACGGAGAATTCCATACTTTTACCGCCCCCAAGAGCCCTATGCATGGAGGTGTCCTCCCCAAGAAGCTTGAACCCCCGGGACCTCGCCGTCGTGGCCGGCGCAGGCGCAGATGCCGGCGGGGTCGCCTTCTCCGGCGAGGCGGAGGCGTCGGCGGGCGGCTCCACCGGCAGCGGTGGGGCCGAGCCACCCTCGGCGGGCGCCGCCGGGGTCGGCGGCGGCGCGGCGACGGTCTCCTCCGCCAGATCGGCCATGGCTGCGAAAGCAAAGCAAACTACAGGAAAAGCTAAACACGACTCTCTCTCTCTCTCTCTCTCTCTCTCTGCGCGTTCTCGTACTACGTGGGTGGGATTTGTGCTTTGGCCGCCTCCTTTCTGGGTTCGAGAAGATGGAGGGAGAGATGATGGGGTGGGAGACCTCTAGAATCGCCAAAAGGGACGGCCGTTAGCGCCGTCACGGCGCGCTGTCGCGTATTGGTGGTGGAGCTGTTACGTGCACCCTAAAGGTACTTTGCGGCTTGTATGTACGTGTAGTTTATTTAATAAAATTACTATGTTGTTCAGTGCGGTTTTTTAAAGTTGTTGTAGATAAGAAGCTGTGAAAAATTCTAGCGGTTCGCTTTTTTATGGTTAAATGGAGAATTTTATTGATCATGAATAGAGTAACAATCCTCTATCAAGCTAAATAAAAGGAAATCAGGTGTCCAATTAAGGTCACGCACACTCTTGATAGCTAGAAGATAATGTTAGATGAATCATATCCAAAGGTCGTTGCTCTAACATTTCCACCCATTCTTATATTTGGAAAGCAATAATAGCTTTGTTTATAACTTGGTTTACAAAAATCAGCTAGCCAAACTCAAAATGTCTAAAAGTATTTCAACCAAATAATATTATCATAACCCACGCAATACATTGAACCTTTATACACCCAATCTTGAGAAGGTAACATTATCCATATTTTCACATATGCTAATAGCTTCAAAGTCATAGGGTAAAAGAATTTGACTGATTCTCTAAAGATTTCATGTCAATTTTTTTCCCTGCATGATGTTCTTACCCATGATTCTAACTCCATGAGAAAACACTAAGACAATGGTCCAGAAGCATTATGCAAATATTATATCGTCCAAGTGTATTTACAGACTATTACACTTAATTATTCTACTTTTATTCAACAACTTAACACGAAACAAAATAAAGCGTTACAACTTGTTTCGGTTTTAATAAAACTAACATGTTTTTTTTTCATGTACCCAAAGTTCCTATTGGATCTTGTAATGCTTTTCATGAATTTTGATGGTACGGTAGTATATTGGGCCTCTTTTTTCGTTTAAAAGCTGTTTTTTGGTTTTTCTATAGTAATTAACTTTCAAAATAAATATTTTTTAAAAATAGACATTATAGAAATTTCATTTATATCAATCAAAATTGTGTATAAGTTTCTCTTATTCTATACTCTCTTATAAAACAGTTAGAAATTATAAACTATAATTATAAGGCATAAATCATAGATAAAAAACAGATCTATTGTTTGTTTTTATGTAAAACTCCTGCACCCTAAAATAATAGCAACAGGCCCACCAGATGTACCTGTACGCGTAACAATTTTAGTTCTGCCCATGGTAAAGGAGGGCAGGATCCCGTAGGCAGCAGTAGGGTCGTGGCGGCAGACGGAGATGCAGTGGTCGTAAGCGCGGGGCCCCACCGTGGTACTGTGCCGATGTGGCGGCTGTCGAGTACGACACGCCGACCCCAGGATTTGCTGGAAAGCTCGGTGGGACACGTGCCTCTGTAGCGCGGGCCCAGCCAAACCGATAATTCGGAAGCCTAATTCGGTAGAACTGGGCCTGCCTCTTTCTGTGGCACGTGTGGCCGTGGCCACCGCTGCTGGTGATTCGGCCTTTTGATTATCTCGCAGAATATGCCTCGCTGTCCTGCGCCACGTACGGCTTAATAATTTTTACCTGTTATCCATGTCGTCGGTATAAAACTATGGAACTACGTATGTGACAACTTATTATATAAACTATTCTTAGTTTTATCTATAAAAAATAAAGAGAGTACTACATATTATTATACTTTTATGTTCTTTTTATACGCAGCAACTCTATATCGGATTAGAGTTTTGAGATACACATGAACGTGCATGATATCAATAACGAAATAGATAAAATATCATAGAGAAAATCAAATAATGGCGACAAAACAACCACAACTAGAGAAAGATTTAGTGAAGTCGACTATAAATTCCTTAAGTATAATCTTACAAGAGTGAAAGGGATTGTCGCTGTCTCACAACCTCTCGAATCTTTTAGAAACATCGAATCTTATCCTATATAAGAATCTAGTACTAAAGAATAATATATCATGTAATCTTCTCGTGCATCTTTTGCTTTGAATAAGTTGGTTTGTGGATTAGGTTCTCCATAACCACTCCTCATGACTTTATATAGTACCCTCTAGTTCTCCTTCAAAGTGAAATAGAAATCCTAATCTAATTAGAGTAAGAGTCTTAACCCTATTATGATTCATTCAATTGTCCTTGTAGCACAAGTCCTAGTAGGAAATGATATGAGTCACCATACTCAACAATCTCCACCTTGACACTTATCTGTTCAAGTCCCCGTGCTTCTCTAAGAAGTCACTCCAAGTTGGCTCCGCCTTTTTTCGCTTTGTCTTTTTTTTTTTGCTTTCCTCCCACCTTTAAGAGTGCCCCAACTGCAGAGATTCATGCGCATCACTACAATTAGGGTTGTTCATTATAATATCATAACAAATAAACCATACCAAAAATATCGAATCGTACCGATCAACTCGATTTGATTAGTATTTGGTACGGTTTTACAGAAATCAGGTTCCCTAGGGTTTCAATTTTTTTGATAAAAAACAGCTAAAAATTGATAAAACCAAATTCATCTGATCTTCTCTGGCCCTCTGGGCATAGCTAGGTCTTTGCCCTCTGGTGTTTCTGAATCATGAGTGTTCATATTGAGCTCTTCATCAGTTTCTAATGATCTTTCAGTGTTCAGCTTGAAATCATGACTTTGTTCTTTGTTTGTTTCATGTGTTTCTTTAGACCGTCTATTATGTTTTTCTTGTTTGAAGATGAGTTTGTCATCTACCTTATTTTCTATAGGAAATTATGCCGAGCTTTCTTCTTATTGAGAAGTGATCAAACAACTGTCATCATTTGTGGTTTCTTCTTGCTTCTTTTCAGTCTCAGATTCTAAATTTTTGTTTGGATCATTGCTCTTTTTTCCCAATATCAGGTTCATCAAAAAATTCGAGATAGCCAAATCACTTTCTTCGGCTTCTTTCTGTGCGTCACCAATTGCTGGTTCATGCATGTCTGCAAGTATTTTTGACTTGTCGTGTCGTTCTCAATTTGCGTCAACTTTTTGTAAATATGGTATTCACTGATACTGAACTAAAATAAAGTGGTATTTACCATATACACCATATTTATTGAACCGTATATACCAAAAAAAACTTAATGAACACCACTAACCGCAATGTACATGCCAGTGTCTGAGCTAGCCCATCCGGATCCTCCACTTGAGAACTCTTTTGTTGTATAGTTTGGTTAACCACAACATATGTTCCTACAACCCTCCATGTCATAGGTGTGTACCGCCCCAAGCTCTACTTGCTCGTCAGTACCGTGTGGTTGGTCCCATCACATCTTCCTTCTTCTGATAGCTTGCACCTTCGCCTTTACGACTGCTACAATTTGAAGGTATCTTTGCTTTTTTGCACATGGCTGTAGATAAAGATATGAGTACCTACCGTTGATGGCATGATTTCCTTGTTCTGACCAGGATTTTTATCATACCTCTTATTGGTTGTTTTTCCTTCAAGATTACATATTAATCGATATCTTCCATTGTTTTAGATACATTTCATGATTATTTGCCTTTTACAAGAAATTCATATGACTCCACCTCAAAGTAATACCTCACAACCTTCGAGTTCAAACAACCTCACATATATTATATTTTTCTTTGTCAAAAACATACCAAACTTGTAACATCCGAAAAATTTACTTCTCCTTTTTTAAGTGATTTTCTGGAGTTGATTTGGATTTTTATGGTTTTTATTTCAACCTTGATGTGAGAAAATTTAATTTTCTATTTTATAAAGGTTAAAATAAATGTATTACAATTTTTCTGAGTCATTTCTATATTTATAATAATTTTCAAGATTTTCTAAAAATTAAAAACTCACTTTTAAAGTTAATTTGTGTTTAATAAGAAAAATAAATGCTATTATAAGTTAAAATGCCCTCACCTCGCCATCTTAATCCCCGACGTCCACACCCACTTACCGCTTTGGCCGCCCCCCTTCTTCCCTCGGGCCGCCACTTGGCGAGCGCAGGTTCCATCCTGCCCTCGCCCGATCAATCTCAGCCGTCGATAATCACTTACCCCTTCGCTCCTCTCATGAACGGCCCTGGTCTAAACCCTTTTCACCCGATCGATCTCACCCGCTCCCGTTCACTTACCGATTCGCCCAAGATCTAACGGCCGCTCTCTTCCCCCCTTTGCCACATGTCGCAAATCTGAACACTGCCTTCCCCTTTCCTTCTTTTCTCTCTCACCGACAAGCAGGGCCTGCTTGTTAGGCCCATCGTCTCCGCCGCATCTTTCTCCTCGCGCCCCCGCTGCTGCTGCCATTAACGCCCGAGACCAAGCTTTTAAAACGTCGGTTTCTTCTGCCAAATCCTCCGGTGCAATTGCGCATTATGGTCCTCATTCACCGCTGCATCCAATCCAAGCGTTACCGCCCCCTTTATGCCCCTCTACGCCGTCGCATTCAAGCTCGATGCCCGTTTCACTTCGGCGTTAACGCACGCGGCCGTTACCCCTCCCCTCCGCCTATTTAAACCCTCCTCCGAGCCTCCCCTCGACACACCGCCTCCCTCTCGCTCTCCAATTCGAGCGTCCAAGCCTCGAAGCGCCCCTCTGTGCCCTTTCTCCTCCGCCAGCCTCAATCGACTCCGACAAGCAATCGCCGCCTCTCTAGGCCTCCTCGCGCCTCACCGACACCACCTCCACCTTCCCCGTGCTGTGGCAATGGCAATCATCGGACACCTCTTCCCCGAGCTCTATTGTCGCCGGAATTGCCTTTCCGCCGTGAGCCTCATCCGACCGCCGCCATTCACCACCGACACGCCGCACCGGCCACCCTCGGGATCCGTGCACGGTACCAATCACCTCCCCTCGCTCTCCTCTACCTTTTGGTGCACTCGGCCAGTGCTGTCGCCCGCCGGAGCACTGACGGCCATTAGGCCCCGTGCACCACCCCCCGGCGACCGTGCCACGTAGGAGGACGCGCGCATGTGGAGGGTGCGTGGCAGCTGCGTGGCCGCCACTCGGAAGCCACCTTGGCCTCGGATTCCCACGTCAGCGCCACCACACGTTTTGACCGCCCGCGTGCCACCTCAACCGCAAGCCGGTCCGTGGACCAGGTCCACCAGTGGCCGGGCCCGCCTATTAGTTTGCTTGGGTTTCACTTTTATCAGTTTGCTTCCGCAGTTTTTCTTTCCTTTATTATTGTTGCCAATGTGTATGGATGTGAACATTAGTCTTATGACCGTACTCTTTCAATTAATAAAGTTTGTCATTGGTATTTAATATTTATTTCTGTTACCGCTGTGTGCACTAACTGATTCTAGACTAGTGTATTTTACACATAAGATCCGGAGTCATCGTTTTGAGGTCCGACAAGCGTGCACGATATCAAGAATAAAGTAGATAAATCCCGTCGAGAAAACTAACTAACAATGACAAAACAATCACAACTAGAGAGACAGATTTGACGAAGCCGATCACAAATTTCTTAAGCGCATTTTTAAAAGAGTACAAGAGATTGTCACTCTCTCATAACCCTCTGGAACCTTTTAGGATCATTAGATCCTTGCCTTATACAAGAATCGTGTGCTAAAGAATAACTTAACATCTAATCTTCGTGTGCGTTTTTTGCTTTGGATGAATTAGTTTGTGGACTTGTTTCCTCGTAACCACTCGTGTCTTTTACTGTGCTCTCTGGTTCTTTTTTAAAGTGAAGTAGGAATCATAATCTAACGAGGTTCTTTTTTAAAGTGAAGTAGGAATCATAATCTAACAATCTAACGAGGAATATGAGTCCTAATTCTATTAGGATTTTATTTTCAAATTCTTGTAGTACGTCTCTTCGAATCCTAGTAGAAAATAATATAAGTCACCATATTCAATACAGACAACAACCATCTGTATCATTGTGCATGTTCTTAGCTGCGTAAAGCAACGCAAACGATGAGTAGAAGGTTCCATGCTATGTTATTACTACATGTCGCGATTGGATTCTGTTTCGAAATAAAAAAGTTACACATGAGCTTTGGACTTGTTTAGTATATAGAAATTTCACAGTAATTTTCTAGAAATTTTTTAATTTACATTCTAAAGGAAGAAAATCTCATGTTCCAAATAGTGCCTTAGAGGAAGTACACTGATTTTTAATGTTTCCGTAAAAATTCCTATGCATTTCTATGTTCAAAACAAATCGGTCCGTTCGGAAGGCAGGAACTTCGTTCAGCTCAACTCGTGTAGGAAATGAGAATTTGCCGCGTTCCAAACAGACGCAAAATTAGTCCGATACAAATTAAGTGAAATCCATTTGGAATCAATATCTGCTATAATCATATAGTTTATACTCAAAGCATAGTAATAGGCAATTTATTTCCATCCACTTTTCTCTTTCTTCTTTGAATTATGTTCGTCTTCGGGAAATATCATCTTCAGAATTAATGATGCGCCCTCGAAATGCTCCGTTTATGAGAAGAAAAGGGGCGATCTGTGTTTGGTTCAGGTCAATTGCCCCCTGCCATTTCGATTGGACGTTTGCAACTTTGGATATGCACTGCAAAATCAGAAGATTCATCCTACAAGAACCAATGCTTTTAAGCTACTTTCGGGGATTCGCTAGCTCCAGGATGTTCTCATTCGACACCGTTCAGCTGAGAGGATACCGAGGAACAAATTGACATGAAAAAGTGTAGGGCGAAAGCAACTAGATGCCTACTATGTCGCGGTGACCAACTCGAACACACATGCACTGATCTCATCTCATCATGCACTTGCTATTTCATCTGAAATTATACACTGGAGATGCATTTGTTGATATGTTCTTGAACTAATACAGACCGGTGAAGTGAATAAAGTCGTCTGTTGCTGGCATTTCGTCTTCCATTCTTGTAATTAGGGTCGCTCGTATTGACTGCAACTAAGTTTTTGACTGAAAATAAATAGTAATAACTGAAAAAAGTGACTTTTTGAATAAGAACATAAGCGGTGAGAAAAGTAAAGGAAAAATGCTTACACGAAACGGGAGCGAGATGAGTGAGGTGCGTGATACATCCGTGACCTATTGCCTTATCCCCGAAACAAGACTGAAATAAGAGGAGTTGAGAAACTATTTCGAGAAACCAAATATTATATTAGTTTCTGACTTCTCTAAATAAAACTTAAAAAACATAAACCAAGGCAAACACCCCTTTAATACCATGATCCACAACATGCTTGTCTAAAAATGAGAGAGAATTGGGACGGTAGGGAGTTTGGGCTATTTGTTATGGGCCCAATTTTTGCCCCAATTCTGAATGCAGACCTGGCAGTACTGAAGGCTTCAATTCGCCAGCACAGCAAGGCCGAACCGGTGAAATACAGCAGTGTGCTCACCTGGACTTTTGAAGATTAGTTTCCAGTTTTTTGTTGTAGCTGTTGGTAATTTTTTTCAATATAATTAAATTTAAAAAAATTTAAAAATAAAAAATATTATATCATTACAGATAATGTAAAGGAATGATAAAAAATTATAATACAAAAAAACTGAAAAAAGCAAAAAAATCACAAAAAAATAATAGTAAGAATGAGAGACCATGTGCAGGTAACCCCAGCTGTGTGATGAGTAATTGACACGTGTCCTAGAAAGTTTGAGATTGTTCCGGATATTTTTATGCTTTTTACCGATGCGGATATTCATTTAAATCATCTGGTGCGGTGCTATGAAATATATTTTCTTGTCTGTGTGACTGCAGGACGTCGAGTGGAGTCGTGGCAAGACACGAAGGACTGGACTAGGCGCAGGTGGCGGCGAGGTCGGAACGATCGGGATGTGTCGAAGACGGCGTGGACTCGAGGTAGGCTGCGAGCGTCTTGCGGCAAGATTTGAGGAAGCTTCGGGAAGGTGCGGGAGGCGTTTTGGAAAATACGCAAAGCTGCACAAACGGAAGCGGATTTTATTTGGAAATGATCCATTAGTGGAGAGTGTTGTGACTTAATGGGTATAATGTGTGTAAACCCATTAGTGGAGAGGTGTTGAGACCTAATGGGTATAATGTGTGTAAACCCATTAGTGGAGGGTTGGTATGACCTAATGGGTAAAGTAGCCTACTAAACCCATTAGTGGAGGCTATAAATAGAGGTGCTCTCTAGGTGGAGGAGGGCACCTTGAGAAAGAGAGAGATAGAAATGGGTATGAGTATTAGGGTTTCCTAATGCTTGTGCTCTTGGGAGAGAAAATTTGTATGCAAGTTTTAATGTTTCATTCTCTCCTTGTGGGTGTTCTTGGATGAGACATGGAAGAGTGATGTAAAACACTTATGTGTTATATTAATCGTTCATCGTTCTTCGTCTCATCATGAATATTCTTGTTTTATATCTCGCGCAATTTACTTGCTTTTTAATGTTATTGTTCTAGTTGCTATATATATGCTTTGCTGCAAGTTTTTTGGTTTAACTCTGTGATGGGAAATCCTCAAGGTCAAGTTACCAGTTATTCCCAAGAGTAATAGCAAGAATCCATGAGTCTTTTATTTGTCTTCACTATTCCTAGTTCTTTTCGGTTTACAAGTTTCTGTAGCGTTTATTTTTTGCTGAGAAGTATCCTGTGCTATTCTCTGTTCGGCTGCACCAAGTTGAAGTCTCTTGCAACAGATAGCACTATGCCGATTGAGTTCGCTATTTGTCTCCTGTGTTCGGTTGGTAGAGGCCTTCATTGGCGAGACTAGTGCAGTACTAGCACAGAGGGTGTTCGGCAGGAGCTGGTGGCTTGTTTGTTTTTCTTTTGTGCTGTTGAGGCAATGCATGTGTGCAATCCTTAGCCTTGGGACAGCAGCAGCAGCCCTCTTTTAAATAACAATTTGTGTTTCTCTTTCTCTCGGTTCTGCAAGTACTATTGTTCTCTAGTGTTTCCTGTAGCAAACAGCAGTTCTTCATTCTTTGCTGCTCGGCTACTGCAGCTCATGTTGTCTTGGTTTAATTGCAGTGTCTCCTCCTTGTTTTTGTCCAGCAGGTCCTGTGCAGAGCAGCGACCAACAATAGAGGGGCGTGCTCGATTTTGGTGCATCTTCTTGATTCGGCCAGAGCATGGTACTGCTGTTTTTCTTTGCAAGTTTCGGCAGCTATTAGTACAGGACTAGTGCAGTTTTTGCTGGTTTCGGTTGCCTTCTTATTCTGTTCTTTTTTTGTCCTTTTGCTCCAAGTACTTATGAAGAACCGCATGAATTAAAGCCTCTGCTGTTAAGTGCCAACTAGTCCTTTGAGTAGGTTTCGGCCAGCAGGGGTTGTTGTAATTGTGTGTCTCTATCTCCTTGGTTCACTTGCCTTTATGCGGTTTATTTTTTCTCAAGGTTTTGGCCAAGGTGCGGTGGTCTTGCTATCAATTGCTCTGTGCATTTGTGCATTTATCGACGCATGCAGCAGACTCTGTTCTTTCCAGTGGGTTCGGTCTGCAGATTTTGTCTCTTAATTGCTGTTCGGCCGGTGTTAAGCGTGTGTGGTTCTTTGTGTCTTTGTTCGCCAGCACTCTCTTTGTGCGTCTTGTAGTTTTCTTTAACTTGCATGTCTGCATTTTGATCGGTGCTCTGACCTTGATGTCTTCTTTGTTCTCCTTGCTTTATTTTGGCGTGATGAGGTGCAATGCATGTGAGTCCGGCCAGAGTGCAAGTAATGCATGTACTCGGTTAGTCTTTGGGAGGAACCTTTTGGCATGAGCCCAATCATTTGGCTTTCAGTTTTGTACAGCAGTTTAGTTCCTCTCCTTCCCTGCTAATTACTTCTTTCGATTAAGTGTTTCTTTGGTGTCTTCTCAGCCTAGTTTTTCTTTGCAGCTTTAATAGATCATTTTTTTGGTCAATAACTTTGTTGCATGTTATCCTTTACAAGGCCAAGTTCTTTTAGTTAATATTTCAATCAAGCTAGTAACATGAATTTTTCAGTTCTCAGTTTTAGGACAGCAAGTATTTAATCTTTGGGCTTCTAGTGAGTGCTTATTCTCTTGCTTCATAGCTTTCATAGCTATCGGAGAAGAAAGTTGTTTGAACACCTTGGGGTAATTTTTAAGGCACCATTCACCCCCCCTCTGTTGCCGTTTCCGATCCTACAAAGAAATTAAAAGGTAAAAAGCTAAAACCTTAAGCCAAAATGAGCAAATCCACAAGTGTGGCACTAAGAGACTTGCACCATGAGTATATATTTCTAACTAGCCGCCTGTCCTATGCAGGTTGATGAATGATGAAGGTAGTTTAGTATGCCAAACATACCGAAAGACCATAGCAACATTTAAGTACTGTAGTAATTAGTTTTGGGCCTTACACGTTTTAAGCCGATTGAAACGTGCGTTGTTTCATATGAAACTCTTGTGTTTCAAACAGATCCTCAGTGGAACTGCCACCGAAAGGTAGACCTGCAGCCAGTGGCGAATCTAGAATTTTGTCGCATCCCAGGCTGAACTATAAAAGGTTAACAACCTAGAAGTAACGTCAATTTATACATACAGAACGGTGTAACAAAAATATGTTGCAAATGCATTATTGACAACTTTAGCTCAATACTTCAACATACAACATAATAAGAAAAACATAGCAAAACAAGGATACTGTGATACGATATTTTTGCAAAGACAAGGTTACGGCGATATGGTAAGTATATATGTATTTACAAATATAGACAAGCTACGAAAGAGCGAGAAATTGAGATTACCTTGATGAATGTTATATATTCTATTATTCCTTACCTCCCTCAGTCAATCAATCTCGTATGTCCATCCAAAGCCATGAGACTCTTCAAACTCACGAGAGTACTTGGATCCATACACCGATACACCAACAATTTCTTTGGAACACACCCGCGAATCACACCTGTGATACAAACAAACACCAGTTCTTACTTCTTATGCATGCCCTTCTATCTTTAAAGCAAGGTGACAGGAATTCAATATACATAACAAAAAAAAAACTAACATGAACATACTGTTTCTCGATTAAGTGTTTTTCTGCTGAACTTTAAGCCCCGTTTGTACTAAGAAGTAAAGTCCCTCTTACCCCAGATTCTTTCAGAGCCAATTTATGAGTTTTACTAAGGGCCTGTTGGTTTTAGCTTCTAGCAGCTGCAGTTACTCCTAGAATCTGCAGCTCCTCCAACGATCAGATTTTCATCGATTCTAAGTAGCGGAAGCTACGAGAATCCAGAAAATGAACTAGTAGCCAGGAACTGAGGTAATCCAGCTTCTCCAGATTCTGATTAGCTAGATACTCACCAGCTGCTTCTCAGAATCTACAGCTGAAACAAACAGGCCCTAAGCAGGATACTAAATTAATCACCAGCTGATTTGGATACTTAATTAGGACTGTTTGCATGCTTTGCAAATGTATCAGAACTGCCCATCTTGAAAAGATCAATCAGAACCCCAGAATCCGAACCTAAACAATGAATCCTCAAATCGATATTCCTATTTTAGAATTTCGAAGAGCAAAAGCATGATTATGAAGGAAATTGTAAATCAAAATTCCTATTTCAGAATTCACAAGAGTTGAGGCAAGGCTAAGATGTTAAGGAAATTGGAAACTCTAGAATCGGAACATATACATTGAATCCCCAAATCGAAATCCTTGGAGGAATCTAGCGTGGGAGGGAGTCGGCAGCCCTAGAGACCAGGAGCCAGTGCTAGAGGGAGGCGGCGCCGGTGTCGGAGGGAGGCGGCGGCCCTGGAGGCCGGGAGTCAGCGTTGGACTGTTGGAGGAGTGGATGCGTGGAGCCTTCAGCCGTGGAGGAGTGGAGGGAGGCCGGACTCGGATGCGTGGCGCGCGCAAAGGCACAACCACATAGGCGAGGGCGGTGGCCGGTGGTGGGGGCGCGCAAGCTGTCACGCGGATCGGGGCCGGGCGGTGGGGTGAGGAGGAGGAGGAGGGCGGGGGCGGCGGGGAGGGGAGGAGGCGGCGGGGAGGGGAGGAGGGGAGGCGGGAGGCGGGAAAGGAAGGAGGGGCGGCGGGGAGAGCGAGGGGAGGAGGCGGCGGGGGGATGCGAGGCGGCGGGGAGGGGCCGGCGGGGACGGGGAGGAGGGGAGGCCGGGAGGGGAAAGAGAGGCGGCGGGGAGGCCGGGAGGGGAGGGGGCGGGGAGACCGAGGGGGAGGAGGGCGGCGGGGGGGGGGGGATCTGCGAAGGGCGGCGGGGGGCGGCGGGGGGGAGGGGGAGGAGGAGGCCAGGAGGGGAAGGAGGGGGTGGCGGTGGGAGGCCAGGAGGGGGGCGGCGGGGGAGAGCGAGGGGGAGGAGGGCGCTCGGGGGGATCTGCGAAGGGTGGTGGGCTGTGGGCTGTGCCGCCTCGGGCTGGGCCATTATGATTTGATTATTTTGGCCTACATAGAAATAGTTTTATTGCTATTTTTTCTGGGCCTCGAGTTATAGCCCACCTAGCCCGAGGCCCAGATCCGCCCCTGCCTGCAGCATTTTCACCTTGCCTTTAGTATGAAGCGAAAATTAATGGTAGAAGAAAGACTCGCAAGATACACATATGTAAGTGCATGATACCAAAACATTAGGAGATCTGTACAAGAAAACTCCTTTCAGTACTTGTGGAAAGAAGTCATTTGAGACAACTGGTCAACGAGAAAATTATCCTTTCGAGGGATATATTGTATCTTAAAACAAAAAATGCTTCTGAAGATTTCTGACATCCAATAAGTACTGATCGAATTAGAGCACTGGTACTCTTTTCCAATCTGATTCACGAACAGTTGAGAGTCTCCTCTCACGAGTAGTCATTGAATCCCGAGTGCTTTCGCTGCTCGTATGCTAGCTAAAAAACCTTCGTATTCAGCTATGTTATTAGTGGCCAAAAGTTTTATTAAATGTCATACTTTAAGGTCTCTCCTGTAGGAGATTTCAAGACCACCCCAGCTCCTGAGCCACTAAGTGTCAGTGAGCTGTCAAAGTACATAGTCCACTGGCCGTGGTAATTGTACTGGGGATTCTGAACAGGTTCAGAATTTGTCTATTCGATGATAAAGTCTATCAAGATCTATGATTTAATGGCTGTTCGGAACACAAAATGGAGGTTGAACTCCTCAAGTTCGATCAACCATTTTGCCATGCGTCCCGATGCTTCCCTGTTCTGGAGGACTTCTCATAAGAGAAACTCAGACGACACAATAATTTTGTACCACGGAAAATAATACCTCAGTTTTCTCAAAGACATGAGGAGGGTATATAAAAGTTTATGAACCTGAGGGTAATGCTCCTTAGGCCTGTGTAAAACTTTGCTTACGTAGTAAAGTGTTCATTGGACACCTTCGCATTCTGCGACAAGTACTGTGCTTATTTCCTGTGGCGTGGCAACTAGATATCTTAAGAGCATCTCTTCTCGTTTCAGAGAAACTAGAACAGGAGCACTCATAAGATACCTCTTGACATCCTCAAAAGCATTATTGGCCTCCTTCGACCACTCGAAACTTTCATACTTATTTAGAAGTTTAAAGAAAGGGAGTCCTTTCTCTCTTAGTCGTGCGATGAAATAACTTAGAGCTGCCATGCACCCTGTGAGTTTCTAGACTTCTTTCTTGGAGGTTGGAGGGCACATTTGCTCAATGGCCTTTATCTTTTCAAAACTTGCTTCGATACCTCCTTAGTACAAGGAATTCGAGTGATTTTCCTGAAGAAACTCTAAACATACACTTCTCATGATTGAGTTTCAAACGATGTTTTCTGAGGTTGTCGAATATTTCTTGTAGGTCAGAAATATGACCAAGTCATTTGATGCTTTTTATAACTAGATCATCAACATTGCCTTCCAAATTTCAGCCTAGTTGAGGTGAAAAAGTCAATTGCATCAATTGTTGAAAAGTAGGGCCAGTATTTTTCAAACCAAATGATATTTTGACATAACAAAATATCTCAAACAACGTAATAAATGTGGTTTTCTCTTTATCTTCTAGACACATACTAATCTGATGATAAACAGAGTATGCATCCAGAAAACTTAATCTTCACAACTATAAGTAGAATCAACTAATTGATCGATACGATGAAGAGAAAAATCATCTTTTGGATAAGCTTTACTAAGATCAGTATAGTATATACACATACGCCACTTACCATTAGACTTTTTAACCATTATAGGGTTAGCCAACCATTCTGAGTGATTAACTTGTCTTACAAAGCCTGCTTTTAGTAGCTTGTCTAATTTTAACCTAATGGAATCCTGTTGATCATGTGCAAAGCTCTGTAACTTTTGTTTTACGGGTTTCTCGTTAGCTATAAAGCTAGCCTATGCTCGATCACCTCCCTGGGGACTCCAAGCAAATTGGATGGTTGCCACACGAAACAACAGTGTTAGCTCAGAGGAAGGTGACAAGGATATCATCCTATATGGGGTCAGAAGTGATCCCAATGCAAATGGTCTTCAAAGGCTCCTCTGGATCCAGTGGAACTTCTTTGATTTGCATGTTCGGCCTTGGTGCAGATTTAGGCTTCAACTGCTTGGTCGAAGGCTGCTCCTTACTTGCTTCTCGAGTTAGTAATTGGCCTACCATCTCAAGAGATTTATGATCACATGTAAGCACCATCTTTTTTGTCACTATGGACTATAATTGCTCATTTGGGATCTAACATCTTATGACATTGATACCCATAATGAGCAATGTTGTGATTACAGACCAAACAGAGAGAGAGTGTGGTAGTGGAGAGTTAGGTGAGCAATGCTCCTTGGGGTCTCCCTAGGGCTAGTATCACTACTAGTTTTCAGGTCTAGGACAACGGAGCGAAATCGTTGCGATAGGGTCAAAATAGATGCAATATGTACCTATTGCAACACATCACTTCCGTTGGCAAGCGTGGCTAGTACTTGCGTGCTTAAAAGATTGTGCAACGGATTGTGGTTTCCTTGCAATACCTATGGTTATTGCCATGCAATGTGTTGTGGCAATTATTTGTTGTTGCAACGATTGATGTCGTGGCGATATAGGTTATTGCCACACCTGACTCCGTGGCAATAGCTTCTTTTGCCACAAAATTTGGTCGTGGCAATAGTATCATTTGCCACGAAAATATTGCGTGGTAATAGATTCTATTGCCACACCAATGGTTCGTGGCAATAGACCCTATTGCCACAGAGAGCATTTCGTTGCAACAAGATATATTGCCACGGAAGGCGTTCCGTTGCAGCAGGTTTACTTGCCACGGGAGTTGTTTCGTTGCAATATGTTTTATTGCCACGTAAGGCGTCTCATTGCCATAAACTTATTGCGACGAAATATATTTTGTGGCAAATAGATCCTATAGCAACGAACATTGTTCATGGCATATAGTGGAATCGCAACATAGTAGCGGCGTTGCAACAGCCTATCACAACGAAATACCAATTTTGCATACGGGTTTATCATAGCGGTAAAATTTGCGGAAGCATATTGAGCATATGATATTTTATTATAATTTGTTGTTGCAAATTAATAATCAAATTAGAGAACATTTGGATCAAAAACACATATATTAATTCAACACATAATAATTTAAAAGTGCCACTACTCATGTAGGAATTACATATCAATCTCCAAATTTAAACTATAAAGTTTGTTACTAATAACAAAAGTACTATCACTTCCATTCCATTTGTCCTTGCTTCTTTGCCATGTTGAATTTCCTAACTCGACGACGCCACGACTCTGTTTGCTCTGATCAAATTATTTCATCCTGATAGAACATGAACAATAAAGAGGGACCTTAATGTGAGTATTGTCCAGCAGCACATACTTAAGTATATCATAGTGCAAGTTTAGAGATACAAGTTCTGACTGAAAATAGCAATCCACGAGTTCTCTAGTTGATTGCGTAGCAAAGTATTTAGTAAGTGATTCAGCAAATTATTTAATTTCATTTCATTTACCGATATATAGTAGCCCTACTTCACCTGGCATAATTTTCTAGTAGTTTAGAACAGTATGCTATATTTGACATAAGAACAATGACAGATGAAGATTAATCACATTTTCATTTCATACCTGCTGGTCCCTCCTTTTCTTCGAACGAGTTGTAGCAGTATTCTTCAATTGTTGTGGAGGAATGAAGTTCGATGAACCATTATTAACAGCGACATTTTGGAAGAGGCTTCGGTTAAGATTAGAAGCTCGAGTGATGCGAATAGGTGGCCTAGCATCTTTTTGTGTGGTCAAGATGCTTGTTGGGTCATTCTGCAAATGTAAAATTTAGAATAAAAAATATTAGCATCCTGATGTGTACTACTATTAAAATATGTTCAGCATGCATGCATCAATTGATTTTCAGGGAAGGTACAGATCAGGAGGTCATCAATAGAATGTACAAAGTCCAAATCCCTTATGGTAGCAAACTATTTGCAAATTTTGTTACCTGTTGTAATGTTTCTTCTATATGTTCAGTGTCTTTTCGTGATGTTCAATGTACTATCAGGTTAGTCTTGTCCAATGTTGTCATGTTTTCGTTTTCCTCACTTGGATTAGCCTCGCTTTCCCTTGTGTTCAATATACTTCACAGTTGCTTTGCATATGGATCATGAGGAAAAACATTAGGGCTGTTAGGTTTGGCGAGAAGCGCAAGCCATCAACAACAAGCAGCGTATTTCTTTGCTGCATATGTCTGAATGTATTACAGTAATGTTGCTTCTCTCTGTTGTGCTAGCAATGAAAGGAACTCTTGCCTAAGTTGTTCTCTTGCGTTCCTTTCCTTCTCCAGTTCCTCTTGCATCTCTCGCCTAGTTTCTTCCCTTTCAGCAACTCCATTTGCAATTTGTTCCTTTAACATTTGCACCTCATCTTCGAGCTTATTATTTTTTCGCTGGGCTGCAGCTGAAGCACGGGATTGTTCATCAAGTCTGTCTTTCAACGATTGGCCGTGTGGGATATTTCGCCATGTATCCATGACCATAAGCTTTGCATGATTTGGTACCGGTGCTTTCCTTGTAACTTGACTGGAAAATAATGTTTTCCTCTTCAACTGTAAGGAAGTCTCTATCTGGCTCTGTTGATAGGTCAGTAATTTTGAAGGCTGCATCATCCTAAGTGTGATAAGAGAAAATAATAAGTTAAATTAGTTAAGTTTTATGCACAAAATTCTGAAAAATGTACTAAGTCATGAACAAATTAAATTTACGACTTACATAGACATCCCTAGAAGCGTTGTTTGACCATTCCCCATTCTTCGTGTGGGTAGTCATCCAAAGAGTCAGATCAGTTGGCTCTTCTCCAGTATTTGGATCTCTCTAAGATGGCAAACATTCTGCCTTGTGAACAATTGATCATTTAAGAAAAGAATCAGATAAGTTTAATTTTTCATTACCTGCTCGTAGCTACATTGGAAGAACGGTTTGGATCCCATTACATGCTTGGTCTTCTGTTTTTGACGGTTTTCAGAGTACCCTCTGCAAAAAAGTTTACAAGTGCACTCAACAAAGCATTCTTGTCACCATATATGTATTAAAAAAATAAAGTAAGACAACAATGTTCAAATTCTTCGGCTAAGGTTTTTTGCGCTTGGGTTCTGCAATAGCTATGAGCAGCAATAGCTAGCTATAGCTACAGGTAAGCCATTTAGTGATTTTGCAATAATTGAACATAAATATTTGGAGTAGACAATATAGTCTAGAAGATAAAATTATAAAACTACTGCTGTCACTAATCAAAGTCTAAATAAGAATTATATGCATCCTAAATAGTGGTAGTAAAAGCATATATATACGTAACACATGTTCTTTGCATATATTTTGTAATTGCTATTGCTAATGCATCAACTGTACAAGTCCATACATTAATGGTTACTATCTCAATTCCATTCACTAATTGGTAATTGCAGAGAGAAAAATTGAACCTTGAATTTTTCAGTTCCAAAATACATTATCAAGTAGTGCCATTCAACAATGTCTATATCGTCAGGCTTATATTTCATTCGCTCAGCGTAAGTGTTGTATGCCTTGTATATAGAACTGAATGTTGATCGCCATCCTTTATACCGCTCTTTAGCAATGTCCCATATCTTTTCCGTTGCATTCTCAATGTTTGGAAAATCCCACCTACTCTGCTTGGATTGAAACAGAAATTGAAGGTGAAGTTGTATGTAATTACAAAATTAACATGCTTATTTACCAACAAATAAAAAGATGCAACTTACTAGCAAATCCTCTGCTATTGTAATTTTGACATTTTGCTTTATATCTTTCCACTTTTTGACTCCAATAAGTGGAGCCCTCTTTCTTGTAAACATTACCACTTCATCCACAAATGTTCAAGAGTTTTCTCCTACGGGGCCTCCTAACCTTGCTGAAAATTGAATTGATAGTTTCTGCGATGCATTCTTCACTCTCTTGTTGGTCTTTGCTAAACCTTTAAGGCATCTCGTACACCTTTCTTGCCTTTGTTGGGAGCCACCTCCTTATGAGCAAATTAAATGTCATTTAATGTACACATTCAACAAGGACCAATTGAACCTAGAAAATAGAATTGTGAAGGATAGCATACCATTTTGTTTTTGCTTGTTTTTCCGAGCATGAGATGGCCTCAATGGTGGTGTTGGGTCGCTGTCTTGACTTTCCTCATCTTGAAGGCCACTGGATTGTTGGTATGGTCCTCTTTCAAAAGGATCTGCACACATTATAATACTCATCGAGAGAAATATATGTGAGTTTGTAAAACTAATAATATGCTTGCATAGTTCGGTGAAAGATTTGAAAATTACAGATATCATCAAGATGGCCTTTCGTCCTTAACCATTCCTTATATGTTTTGATTGTTTCATCCCTGTAGTCATCCATAAATTCGCAAGCCATGAATATATGTTAGTGCGATTGCCAATTCAGTACTTCTATTAAAATCAGCGCGATTTTAATTGTAGCAACATATATAACTTACCCGTGTGTTCTTCCTCGGCTTGCAGATTCGCTAGCCAAACCTTGTATGCATCAAGTTGTTCATTTGTAATTGGATCATCACAATTTTGTTGACTCCTCTTTCGCTTCATGGGTGTTATGGTCACCTGATTGTCTTTTACTCGCTCCCATGACACTACTAATCGGACTTCCCTTTCATCTTGATTACTTTCAATCATTCTGTCTGCATCACGACTATAATCGATCGGCTCCAGAGTTGCTACCGCCCTGCCACATCACTTCTTATAGTATAAGAAGTCCCTAACTGAGTATCCAAGCTGTTCTTTTAAACTTAACAATGTTATAAATGAGACATTAGTCCTATCAAGATCGCACTTGAAGAATTCTTTTTCTGGTGGTGCTCCCTTGCATTGAATAACTAAAGTCCACTGCTGACCCGACCCTTGTTTCGTTCTGTATGTTTACATAGAGAAAGGTTAAATAGTCAAACTGCAGTTGTCAGTATGCAAAATCTGAGAGGAAAATAGTAGATGATCAGAAGGAAACAATAAATTTGTAATGAAAATAAATGATGAGAAAAATACGAGATTCCATTCTATGTGTCAATATGGTTTGTCGACTTGTGCGCCTTGTAGCAATGTCATTGTTACTATTTCTCAAAATTTGGCATTTGACTATAGTTATTAGTTACTCATTTGATTTCATGTATATGAATTATGTTACCTTGTAACAATGAATTTGACTATAGATATGTTACCTTCATGATGATAATTTGGTCCATAATATTTTAGTCCATAGATATGTTACTATAGATATGTTGCGTGAGATGTTTTAGTCCATAATATTTGTAGTTACAAACATGAAAAATGCTTGAGATTTATACATATTATGCTAGGAGTCTGGCTCTTCATACAAGCAATTTGACTTCCTATCTTGGTGCTACAATAACATCAAAATTTTATTTCAGTAAAAATGTGACCAACAAATATACTTGCACTGATGCACATAGAACCAAGAAGAGCAAACTCTGCTCTCCAGCGAGGTCCATAACTCCATAGCCATCTTTACCGCAGTGCCCTAGGGGTGAGGTCATAGCAGCCGCATGAGCCCTAGGGGAGAGGATGCAGCAACCTCACGATGGTGGTGACCGGAGGCGCTCTCTCGCCCCTGTTCCCGGGATCGCAGGGCGTACTGGTGGGAAGCTCGCGGTCGCCCCTGCTCCCGGCGGTGGCCTGGACCGTCGGCTTGACGAGTCGCCAGCAGGAGAACGGCAAGGAAGCAAAGGTGAGACAATAGATTCTTTATTACTTCTTGATTCCCAACATTGGACCTACAAGCTATACATATATGAGGTGTTTTACAGGGGAGAGTCCGATCTGGACTGCAATCCCAACCCCAACTCGGAAACGGAACTAGAGTTATACTCAGATTCATGTTGTATTGCTATGGCTTGAGGATGTTGTTTTTCCCAGTAGTTATTGATATTGTATTGCCGGTGATTGTTGCAGGTTAGGGTTTTGGGGAGGGTGGTGGGCATGGTGAACAAGGATCTTGGCGTGTCGTTCACTCGATGATGGCACCGGGAAGATCGCGCTCGTGTGGTGGTGAGTTGCGATTTTTTCCATTTTCATAGGCGTGCTTTGGTGTCTTTGTTTTCTTGTCCACTTCCCCACAAAGTAATTAGTGATCATGTAATTTTACAGGCTTTGACAATTCCTTCCTGTGGTTTGCATGTAATAGCGAGAACATTTAAGAGGTGGTACCTCCATTCCTTTCCTTTGCTGTTGCAAGATAAGGGCAAAGGTACAGATGATAGGAGGGTATCACCATGATTTTTTATTGGAGATAATGGGAGGGTGTCACCATGATTTTCATGGGATATTTAGCTGGAATATCATATTTTGTAAGGTGGTTATTTTCCTGCTTCTTTCTCCTTTGATTTCGGTGGTGAAAGGAGTCAGTACCTTTTGTGGTAGCCTCTATATAAGGTGTCACAAACTCTGCTTCTTATATACCAGTTTTGATCTATAATAGCATCAGTTGCAGTCATTTTTGTGCGACCCTCACATGATCATTTCCATTCATTTTTGTGGTAGCCTTCAGTACCTTTTGTTGGTCAATTTTTGTGGTAGCCTTCAGTACCTTTTGTTGGTCATGGTGGGATCAGTAACCATTTGTTCTTTTCAGCTGTGTCAACCTTGAAACATGGAAGCTTTGAATATTTTTAAGCTCAGTAAACTGTTTCGCCTATAGTTTTAAAAATGCATGTGTTCTGCTAGCTAACTTTGATTAATTGCCCTAAGCATATGCGTGGTTGAATGCACTCAGTTAATTTGCTTAATTGGCAACAAAAATGGCTTCAGGTGTGATCAAGCAGCCTTTACAGCAATTTTTGTGACAATGGTCAATGGTGTAAAGAGCATGATGTAGTACAGAGATGGCTCAAGTTATTTTTCACAAGATGGCTCCAAGTTGTATGCATGATTAGATAATCTTTTCATTGCTTCATGGTTTGTACACATTCTTTATGTTTGGAAAGTGGCAGAGAGAGTTCTCGGCCAAACATCATTATGTGGATTACAGGTATCATTAAAAATATTCAAAGTAGCAACAAACATATATCCTAAAAATTGGCCATGAATCCCCGCAATTTGTGCGGCTAGATGCTATAATGTTTGTATTTATATTTAAAATAGAGTTGTATTCATTATACCACATTCTGTAATATCCATAATTGAAAATATAACTGTGTTCATGATGCAACTGTAGCAACTCTAATATCTACATCGAGAACTGAAAATATAGCTTTGTTTGTTATACAAGCTGTGTATTCTTTGTAATATCTATACGATTAATCTTTGTCATTATAATCTTGGCCCACTAAATAAGCGATGTGGATCTTTTATTCTTTTTCCCCGATTGTGAGGACTTGTAGCTGTTCTAACATTATGACATCTGTAACATCACTTGGAGTGAACCAAATTCCAGTTTTAGTCTTTTAGGTTCCCTTGAAATTAAACTAATCTTGCATTGCAAACCTGTATCAAAAGCTTTTGTCATGATTGATTGTATAACTGAAACTGCAGTAGTTTGAAATATGGTAGCGGAATCTTATCTTTTTTTTAACTCAAGCTTATGATTTCATTTACTCCATCTTGATGTGAACAGGGCCCAACTATAAGTCCAGTCTATTTGTTTAACCATTTGCTTTTACCCCTTTGGTTTTTACCCCTTTGGTTAACCAACAAAAAAACACTGAATTGAGTAGTTGAATGGGGACCCTTTATTTGTAAAGGAAGGAAAAGAAAGGAATATGCCATATAATATTTGTGCTGTTACGAAATTATCCTTTTTGGGCTATGGTTGCTTATGGTCATGTTTCATATCAGTGATTGATTATAGTGAGTAGTGACTAATACCAATATCCAAGTTGGTAAGATTGTGGACTTCCTCAGTGAATGTGCATATGCCATTTGCCTAATTCATCTAAGGGTATGCGGTATTGATAATAGAGGAATGATCTTGGTATGTTTACAGGCTTATTACATAACGCCCTGCGAGGAGTAGATTAGCTTTAGGTGATAAGTTGCCTTGTTGATGAAGTGACTCCTGCCATCTTATAGCGATTTTCCAATTAAAAATGTGTGCTTTACGGGAAGAATTACATAATATTTTGTTGATCCTCGTTTATTTCTGTCTTTTAGTACTCTGTGAACTAATTCTCTTTATTATAGGCAGAGGAAGGTGAAGAGGCAGCGAAATTGAGCGGCTCTTTAAGGGCGGTAAGAAGAAGAACGATCGACCATGTGCGGATATTGGTCTTATAGTGGAACAATTCATTCTTGAGTTCAAGTAGCGGTGAAGAAGATGCAAACCTAAATAGGCAATCAAAACCAGCCATTAATAAACTTATGAAGCTTCCACTTTGCTCATAGATGTTCTCTCAAAGTAAGATGTTCGGATGTAGCCATTGGTAGCGGCATAACTTTGCACGTGGTGCCAATCATTTTGCTATCTCTTGTAGCAAGTTATAATTATTTTTGTATATCAATTTATTGCGGGAAGAATCTCCAGCGAGAATTCCTTGATCATGGAGTACTCACTCTTCTCAAAAGCGGCTTGAACCTTTACGATGGAAGCTTGCCAAATATGAATATTGAGCTCTTTGTGTTGAAGTTACTAACTGATGTAGGTATCCTCCCTTTTCCTTTTTCCTTTTGTACTATGTAACTTAATTTTACCATAGGAACACAGATTTACTTCACTTAAGACTTCGATTGTCATTCCTCGGGACGTACTTTCTTATGAAAGATTTGTGTCTATTTTTACACAGTTTCCCACTGATTTGGAGCAATATGACAGAAGGGAGCAGCTTAAGAAAAGCAGTTTGGGAAAGGTATATGTTTTATTTGTCGCATTCGGGAAGGTTCTCTTTCATATTAAGGTTCTGTTTCATATTATCTGCTGTGTACTAACTACTAACTCTCTCACAATGAATATACAGGTCATTATGTTTTTGTCAAAATCTAATGAGAGACTCTGCTAATAGAAAAGCGGCCAAGGCTGGTTGATAAATGGGTAATTTCTTGTTCTCTCTAATCATTTGTGTTTGCATGGTACTATGATTGTTTGATGCTGAAAGTTCTTGGCCTATAATGACTAATTACCAACAAAACTATCAGAGTTGACCAATTTTCAACAAGAGCACGAGATTTGAGGATATGAGGAGAATAGATGATGAAAGAGCTCCTTACAGGTGACCTCAAATGAAGAAGTGAGTGCTGTACTTCACATTTACTTATCTCCAATTGAAAGACATAGTATCTGACTGGAAATATTCTAATCTTGAGTTTTCTTTCTCTATTTTGTATTCTTATCGTTTATTCTTTCCTTTGATGAAGGCCTTCGTCAAGTAGTTCTAGAATGGAATCCAGAGATGATGATCTTGATGCTGACTTCTCTCAGTAAGTCCAATCACTTATTTTATTTGTTTTACCTTCGGTGCAGGTGTTGTAGCCATTCCCATACTTGTTTGGTTAATTTGTTTTGTGATGTGAATTCAGGCGTAAGTCTGGGCAAAGTGGTGCAAGGCAGCATGCTTCTAGGCCAGAAGTGTCGCCTTTGGACTTTGTCATTCGTCCACAGTCCAAAATTGATCCCGAACAGATAAGGGCTCGTGCTAAGCAGGTTGTCCAAGACCAGTGGCGGCTGAAGGTTCTGTCCTCACCTTCTAGACTAATCTATTTTGTTAGCTTATTATAAGCGCGATCAGCGAGTTATGTCGAGCTATGTCAAGCTGTGGAAATTGTTAGACAATTAATCGCTCTTGGTGGGCATGCGGATGAACAAGAAATTGCAGCAGCTGAAAGCACCAAAGAAGAAAAGTCTTGAGCATCAAAGCTCGGTGTAGAAGGCCGTGGGATGATCAAGTACTTGTGAACTATCCACCGACATCCTTGCCATGCAATGCACTGAATCACATGATTGCGGCGGTGGGCTCTGTGAAGCGATATCAAGCACCCTACCACCATCGATGGCAATTAGTTCGACTTTCAATAATGACCTGGATAATATAAGATTATTGATCCAAGTTTTTCTAGCTTGGTAGGGTGCAATGCTCTATGAGTGAGCTTCAGAGTCTCGGATGATCTGGGCATTATTTATGAGAGGCTTATAGTATCATTATGCATGATTATAGTAGAGTGGTGCCTTTACACAATGGAATCGATAGAGCTATAAATGTAAGTTGAGTTGGATTGAAGTTTCACATGGGTATGTTTTTTTCGGCTGTGGTTGATGATTTATTACTACGGCTGATGGCTTATGACCATAAGGCATGTGCTTGTACTTCTATTCCTTCCAGCAAAAATATATAACTACATCATAATATCTACTACTAAGTTTTATTTTCCATAGCAGCATGGGCACATTACTATTTGATAGTATGCATCACTTTTATTTGGTTTTTCGTTGTAGCGCGGGCACCTTACTAGTACAAATATAATTGTGATGGGGTACAATAGTCAGGTGGTAAACGCCTTGGCCTCTGAGCTAGGAGGTTCTTTGGTTCGCTTTCTCCACACCCCATGGTTTTGTTTTTATTTTTCTATTCTAATTTTTATCCCTTCTGTTTTGTCAAGTGAGACCTCCTCAAGCTGCGTTTTAGTTGTCACTTTTCAATTTTTTTATCTCCTCTAGAAATTAATAACTATAGATAATATAATTCCTCCACACCAATTCGGCCCTTGCGTTGGCGATTAGGCCACGAAAACAAAGCGTTGCAATAACAGATTATTGCCACGAACAATCATCACATATAGCAACAAATTTATTTCGTGGCAATACAAACTCATTTCATATGCATTGCATAGGAACCTTTTGCAACGCAATTGATGACTATGACAACGCAATAAAATTATGGCAATATTGTCACCCACTCGCAACGAACTTCTATATGGTGGCAATACCTCCTAACTATTGCCAGAATATCAATATTATCACAACGCAAGACAACCGTGGCAATAAAGTCATACTACTCGCAACCATTTTTTAAATAGTGGCGATAAAGCCACCTTATTACAACGAATTCAATGACTATCGCAACGCAATATTTTAGAGGCAATATTGTGCACATATCGCCACGATTTTGGCAAAACGTTGCAATAGCACATACCTATTGCAACTAATTTAGTGTCGTTGCGATGTGTTTCGTGGCTAAAGGGTTGGAATCTAGTAGTGTATCACGTATATATGTCCTCACAGGGAGTACCTTTACAATCGTACCCTTACATCCAAATATCCCCCAAGGGCAACTATGTCATTATACATGTTTACTTTGGGCTTTACAACCTTTTAATAGGCCTACTGGGGTTAGGTGGGGGCCTCCCCTACAACAGGAGCCTCTCATGGTGAAGGGCTTCACGGGCCAAAGCCATATTGCCGAGTCCTTTGGCGCCCTCCGTTCCCGCGGTCTGTGAGCTTGTGTGATATTGGGCAAGAATGACTTCGCACGTCCCTTCGTAGTTCCTGCGGACTCGGAGCCGGGGGCCGCAGGCAGAGTCGATGGCGAGACCGTGCGGCAATGCAGGATAGGTGCACAGACGCACAAGATTGGGGCATCGTGCGCGCGTGGACGACTGTGTCGCATCCACTCCCGCTGGTTCCGCTTCCCCATGGGGGGGAAGGCTATATATATACTGACGGTGCTGTGGCACCATCCTTCCCCAGTCCTGCCGGTGGCTTAGTCGCTCGGTGCTCCCGCGTGTTGCGTTGGCGCGTAGCCGGGTACGGCTGAGATGATCTTGGTCTCAGAAATAGGCCTTCCTCAGGTTGTGTGCATGCAGCAAGAGTATCGCCAACTAGAGCAATCAGCAGGCGTTGATAAGCTGAAGGAGGCCTATTTTTGAGCGCACGATCAAACTTTGACGGCGATCCCCGGCCGCGCTTCCCACTCGCGGGTGAAGTGGACTATTGGACTTCAACCGGTTGAACTCTACTTCACATCGCGGACGCGGCGTCGGGCTGTCCGCCGAGGTGGCCTTCGAGCTCGGAGCCATCCCTCGCAGCATCATGGTTACCAGCGGAGTCGCCTTACTGAGCCGAAGGCACTCCGTGGTCCGGAGGTGGCGTGTTGATGGCGGCGCAAATCGCGCCGACTCCTGAAAAGCCAGGGGGCCTGTTGCAGCCGTACGCGGTGTCTCGATAGGGTGGTGCACACGGCGCGACGCGATTGGCACATCGTGGGCTGGGAGCTGTCGCACGACTGCGATCGCACGCCCCTTCCCGAGAGAGGCAGGACGCGTGGCGGGATGTTACCGGTGCGTCGTGCATTGCCTGGCAGCCTGGCAGGTGCGCCATGTGCGCACTTTGACCGCGACGCCTCACGTCCCACTGGTTGCATTTCCGTCAACTGGCGTGGACTTCCACCATCGGTTGGGCTCCCATCGGCTGCACTGTTCCACGGGCGTTATCTGCGAACTGTTAGCCACGGAAAGATGTTAGACATATTAGGGCCGAGATGTGAAACTGTCCCTTGTGCCGAAGGGCGAGTCGGAGGTCCGGTTGGACCGTCGAGATATAGGCCGAAGCAGGTGCCGGGGTCGCCCCGAGCCATCGAAGTGGAGGGCATCGTCAGGCTTGCGGCACCGACACGCGGGTGTGCGACGAAGTGTCTCTTCATGAGGGCGGAGCCGAAGGTGGAGCCGGTGTTGCCCTACGAAGGCAGAGACCCCGCTGAAGTTGCTGCTATGATTGACCGGTCCGTAGACCACCGTTAGTGCGGCGATGGCCCTGAGGGTCATGCTGCCACACGGCAGTGGGATACGGCACATCGCGCGAACTGCATTTACTCCCAATGGAGTGGACATGTGGCGGATCACGATTGGTGCGTCGTGCTCTGACAGGCCATTTGCGCGGTCACCTTGTGACAGGCACGACGCGCATGGGCAGTTGCGCTGCTTCGGCCTCCCTCGTAGGGAGGTGAGCGGTTCATCTCCCGCCGGTTACCTTTACCAGTGGTGTGGGAGTTGTAGGGGCTTTAAATACCCCCTATGCACCACGCCTACACTC